>OY728132.1:1706072713-1708572713 GCA_963277665.1 Viscum album
AAAATTGTAAGACATGTTAAGAAAGGAAAAATGTTTTTGAAGTAGAAAGGATATTTTCCTCAAGAATGGAGTTCAAGTGTTTTATCAAAATTATTTTCCATCTAAGATGATATAGGGTTCTGTTTCTATCCCTATTATTACATTGATTTGATTATGTTGTGATGGAATTGTTTTTATGAATTCTTTTATCTTATATAAATTGTTTTATGATGTCACGATGTTTAAGAATCCCATTTTTATTACATGGGTTATGCAATGATGTATGATTTATGATTTTGTGGAACACATAATAATGGTATCATTAAAAGATGGAAAAGACCTATATCTCCCTCTAATGCATTGGGTAAAGATTTATATCTCATGATATAGACATGGCCGGAATGGCAGGTTAATCTAGTTCAGTTAAACAGGACTGAAACGAGGAGTGAACTCGGATCAGAAATGGACTTTGTCCACTAAGATAGTCTTGGAAATGAGTCTTGACTACTAAGAAATTATTCTCTATGATTATGTGTGTATGCCGCAAAGTTTCATGTTTTATGTTATGATTATTGGGATTATATTTCACTACTATGATTTATCTCATGTTATGAAATTATTATTTCTTTTGCAGGTTAATATTTCCAAATTGTTATGTTCTTATGAATATGATGTGATTGGTTTTTCTTTTTTTTACCCTTACTGAGCATTTGAGCTCACCCTTTTGTATGTTTTCTTTCCCCAGGTTAGGAAGAAGATTATTAAGTAGGATATGCCAAAAGGGACTCTAGATATAATGAAATAAATGGGAGACAATGTAGATGATTTATGAACCAATTGTTTATGTTTCCCGGTTTCTAAAGACACTATACCTATACAGTCCTTTCATGGTTTTGTTATATGTTGTAATAAGCGTACTTAAATTTTGAAGTATTAAGAATGTATGTAAGTTCTGGGTCATTACAGTATATACTTCCCCTTAGATATATTTAAAATTAATATATACTTATTAATTATTTTTAGAGTTTTAATTTATCTTTATTCTTTCAAGGGGTTAAATTTTTAAGGTTACGAAATAGGTATGAATTTTTTTTTACAATCACATTTTCTTAGGATTTATCTTATTTTCATTAAAGGAATATTATATTATTTCATAAACTCCATATGTTCTCATATCATAGGGATATTTATTTAGTTTATGTATTTGCTTCTAAATTTTCCTCTATTTATCAATTTAATCAAGAAAATAAATGTTTAAAATAAAACACTTTCTTATTTATCGTTTTGATCGGGTAAATTTTTCTTCCATGTCACTAATTTTTCAAAATTATTTTAAAAAAAAGTACTTTTTGGTTAGTCAAATTATTTATTAAGGATATTTTATGTTATCATTTAACTTTTATAAATTTTTAAAGGAATATTTAAAATTTTTTCTAAAAGGGTCATTTTCAATTTTTTTAAAAAAATCAAAAGGAATGATTTTTTACGGATACAACATTAATGAATTTTCCCACCACCATAACCATTTTTTAAAATTTACATTCTTTTAAAAATTTTAAATGGTTTTAAAAAGAAAAATATTTAATAAAATCTTATTTCAAAGTTTTTCATCAATTTTCCATTATTATCCAAAGGATATGATTTTATTACAAAACCTAAAATTCCAATGAATTGATGGTCATCTTTTATCTCTTATTAATTTTTTGTTCATTAAATTTATCTTGAAACATTCACTTTCTCGTGATCATTTTTAAATGTAAATTAAATTTATATTAAATAACCATATTACTTATATCATGGATATTATTATTTTCTAAACTATATATAATTTTTATATATGGTGTTTAACTATGAAAGCTATTTGATTGACTGTATAAATATTAATATTATATATTATATACTCAACATGAATATTTGATGATATTGCATATTTCATATGAATTAAATCGGTCATTAAATATTTGAACAATGTATTGTACATACAGTAATGGGTGGGGATAGTTATATATACCCCTTTGATGCATTGACAGGTCTCATGATAAAAATTAGTTGGCCAAATTAAATGGGTTTCTGGTATATACCTACCCATCGATTAAGATATCTTTGCACAAGGCTTTGATGGTATAGATATCACGATGTTTGAGATATTGACATCCAATATTAACCATTTCCATTACTGGGAATTCAGTTATTATTATACATGATATTGTTTCATTGATATTATCCATGGATGCATTTTTATTAATTTATTGATTAAATGGAAAGTGTTTTCAGTTATTTAACTTACCATAATGATTATGAATTATTTTCTCACTATAGATTCCTTTGTACGTAACTATTACTTAGAATATGAGATCCCACATTTTTTTCCCTTACCCATGATATAAGGAAGGATATTATTAATAATATCAATGACAAGATATTTTTTTATTATACTATGTATTTTATATTTCTAATGTAATATGGGAATCATGTATGTATTTAGTTATTTAAGACTAATAAATTGATTGGTCCATCAGGATGAGATCCATTGTATCTTATTCCTATTTAATAATATAAAAATCATCTCTAGGTTAATAGAGTTAGAGTTTATATAGTTTATATTAGATAAAGTTGATTAGAAACCATGGTAATTGGATTTCAATCGAACATAGCTAAAATGATAATTATGATAATCCCTTGTAGTATTTGAGATCTTTTATCATTTGAAGGTTTTTTATTTTATGGCTTAATATTCCTGAGGATTATGAGATAACTCAGTGTGTTCCATTATTTTTTAATGGATCCTAATGAATGAAATGGAACAAACTCTCATAGATAATGTTAGGATTTCTCTACTGAGAATGCTAATACAGGTAGTGTTGGAACTAAGTAGATCATGTCCATATTAGGGAAAATGTCTCAAGTTATGAAAAATAACCATGCACATATAGAGCAACTTTTTGTTCCATATTGTGATTCAATTATGTTGGATCACTTTATGTGACAGAATAACCCAAATTTTAATAGAATTATCAATCCATTACTAGATGAGTAATGGATTAAGTCCATTAAAAATATATTCTTTTATTTAAGAAGTTACATTCAATATTATGAATCAACCTATGATAGTCTATCAGTGTGAGTATGAAACTAAACTACCAAAATAAATTATCACAATCATATGGGTTTTAATACCTATTCATGAGGTATATTTATATATGATGGTTGGGAAGAAACCCAATATTGGGGATATGCATATTGTATAAGAGTTTTTTTATATGTTTCAAAAATATTTTCCTACTCTTCCCATGAATTGTGAAGTTGAATTTTTACTAGAAATCATACATGGTGCTACAAATATTTCAAATACTCCATATAGAATGGAACCGATTGAGTTCTAATAATTAAAGTAATAACTCTAAGATAATTTAGATAAGAGATTCAGGAATCCTAATGCTTCACCTTGGGGTGCACCTGTTCTTTTTATTAAGAATAGATATGGGTCAATACGTGTTTTCATTGATTTTGGATAATTTAACAAGATCAATATTAATATCGTGTATCCTATACCCCATATTTGTGATCTATTTGATCAATTATGAAGAGCTAAATATTTTTCCAAGATTGTTCTTTGTTATGTATATCATTATCTAAGGGTCAATATGGAGTATATACCCAATACAATCATCTGTACTAGGTATGGAAATTATGAATTTATATTGATGCCATTTAGACTTAATAATTCTCCTATTATCTTCATGGATTTAATTAATAGATTCTTTATATATTACCTTAATGAATGTTTGGTAGTCTTTATATATGATATTATTATAAATTCATAGATAAAGGAAGATCATGAAGAATATTTGATAATTATATTGAATACATTGAGGAAGGAGAGGTTGTATACTAAATTTACCAAGTTTGAATTTTGTCTTTACAAAGTTCCATTCATGGGACATATAATTTTAATTGAGGTTATATCAGTGGATCCGTATAACATAGAAGTTATTAAGTAATGGTTTATACCAACCATAATAATAGAGATCCTGTATTCATCTTGTGCTAACTGGATACTAGTGAAATTTAGTGATAGATTTCTCATGACTATCTAGTATATTCACCAAGTTGACTTGAAAGAGGATAAAGTTGTTTTGGACTGATGAATGTGAAGATAATATCAAAGAACTGAAATAAGTTTGGTCAGTTTTACTATACTTACAATACCCTATAGTAGAGAAGTTTTTGTGATATATAGTGATGCATCAAATAAATGAAGGAGATGCATCCTAATTCATAATAAAATGGAGGCAACTTATGCCTCTCCCTAATACAAAATTCATGAAAACAAATTACCTAAATCAATATTTTGAGTAGGTAGTTGTAATTTTTTTATTGAAGATATAGATTCATTATCTATATGGTCAAATTTAATGATAAATGTTTAATGTATATATTTACATAGAAAGAGTTGAAATATTTTTCAAATGAGATAGTTGGAGTTGATAAAATATTATGACTACTCAATACATCACCACCCTGGGAAGGAAAATAAGGTGGTTGATGCTTTGTGTTGGAAATATCATATTATTTTGTCGATGATGAGGATTGAAAGAGATCCAATATTTATGGATTTGAAGAAGTTGGATCTTTAAATCTTGAAGAAAGGGGATTCATGTTATCTTACTCGAATAAATTTTTAACCATCCATCCTTAAGTGGAATAAGAAGGTGTAGAAGGATGATGTGGAATTATAAGACAAGGTGAATAATTTTCTTGAGTTCAAAAATGATCATAATGGAATGATAAGGATCAGGAACTAAGTATATGTCTTATCAATACTAGAGATAAAGAAGGATTTTTTGGATAAATCTCATAGTTCATCATTCTCTATTAATCAAAGAAGTACAAAGATGTATTGAGATCTAAAAAAATATTTTTGGTGGGAGAACATAGAAAAAGGTTATTCATGAATATATATATTGATGCTTGATGTGTCGGTAAGCTAAGGATGAAAGATAAAATTCTAAGGGGATGTTACAACTGTTTCCCATACCAAAATGAAAATGGGAAAACATTACCATGAATTTCATTGTCAAACTCCATAGAAATTCAAAAGGGAACAATGTTATTTTCTTTTTAGTTAATCTACTTACAAAATCAGTTCATTTTATTAATATTAGAAAATATTTCTCTCTTGATAATATTATATGGTTATACATTAAGGAAGTTGGGAAATTTCAGGGAGCACCACTCTCAATCATATATGATCATGATTCTAGGTTTACTAAAATGTTCTTTAGAAGCCTCCAATAGGATCTAGATATTGAGTTGAGTTTCAGTAATGCTTATCATCAATAGATAGATGTTTAGTTTGAGATGACCATTCAAAATATATAAGCCATGTTGATAGATTTCTCTATAGATTTCAAAGGTGTTTGGGATAAACACATTCCTCTGGTAGAATTTTTTTACAACAATATCTTTCACTCGAGCATTTAAATGGATATTTAAAAATGCCTCTATGTAAGGAAGTTTGGAACTCCAAAGTGTTTGGATGTGGTTAGGTAAATAATGTTATTAGAACTTGATCTAGATAAGAAAAAGGTATATAAGTTTATAGTATTTCAACAACACATAAAAGAATTTAAAAGTTGAAAAACAAATTATGCTGATAATCATCGGTGGGATCTAGAGTTAAAAGTTAGTGACACAATATTCCTGTGAATATATCCTTGGAACAAGGTTATGATATTTGGAAATAAAATAATGTTGGTCCATAGATATATTGGTACCTTATAAATTTTTTATCATATCGGGATGTTAGGTTATCGATTGATGTTACCACTAAATATATCTCAAGATCAATATATGTTCTGTAATGCCATGACCCATCCTCATTGGCTTCAGTAGGCGGTGAGGTGCTACTAGGCATTAAGTGACATTCCCAAGGTGCCAAAGGTAGGAAATAAGTGCTAAGGACATCAATAATAAATTGGGAAACTATTTTCCCTTGAGATAAACCAACCAACCAAATATCCATTACCAACAAAACTACATGATGCATGTTAACATAGAAACTCGAACCATATAGTACTAAAAGACAAAAAAAAATAATCCATAACAATTCCCAAAAAACAAAACAACAAAACACTACCCGTCCAAAATAATAGAGCAAATAAGAAGACTATAAAAGAGACCCAAAGTGAACCAAGGCACCCTCCACTTCTCCACAACAAGATCCATGCTCCATGACCCACCAAACCACCAAAACATCATGAAGAACTTCTAGAAAAATGAGATGCCTTACTCTTGCTTGTGTCTTAGAATACAAAATTTAAAAAAGAACCAAAGTGTCAAAGCATGGGTGAGTAATAATACTCAGAAGTATTTCCCCAAATGACTACCCTACATGCACCACTAGGATAAAACCATTAGCATGTTTATATAAAATAGTTTATATAAAACATCAAATAGTTCAAAAATTACTGATAATCCAAACACACCCTTACCAAGACAACTTAACCAAACTATGAAACCCAAGGAAAATATAATAAACCATTCCATAAACCATTTAACCATTTCACATTATCACAAAAATTTTCATATTTCATAGAAACGCACAACAAGGAAAAAACCATGGTGGAACTTCCCGTCCAAACCCGTTTACTACTTTTCTAAACTAGTGGTACTTCCCGAACACTTATCCATAATGGTGGTACTTCCATACACTATCCATAAACCTTTATAGTGGTAATTCCCAACCACTTCACAAAAAAACAACACAATACATAATACTTGACCGACCAACAAGCATAAAGCACACCAAGGCCACACATTATGCACACAACCATTTTCCAACACAAGCATGTCACTTCAATCAATCACCCCATTTATTGAAAACATCATATAATAATTTTATACTACAGACAACATTTCAATAAACCAAATTATTTTTAAAAACCATTTTCCAAAACCATTTTCGTAAACCAAACCAAGAAACCAATTTTAAAATCTACATTTTAAAATCACACAACAAGACCCTTTTGCAACAATATCTCATTTCACCCAAAATCCCCAAATCATTACCTAATGGGTTTCACCAATATTTTCATATCACATTAAAAATTAATTTCAAGTAAAACAAATTAATTACAAAAAAGGCCTCAAGCTCTTGAAAAGTGGAGTCAAGAGAGAAGCCACCTATCTTTAGGGTTCTGAAAAAATTGACCCACAAGCAACCACACCACCAATCCGGACAAAAGCTCCACCAAAACCACTCTATATATCCTTCCCTATAATCAACAAGCCCTAAAATCATCACCTAAGGCAACAAAAACCCTAGATCTACATGCAACAGATTTAGATCCAGAAAACCAAGAGAGGGAAGAGAGAATATCTAGAGAAAACCACAAAGAAACCGAAAGATAAGACTTACATGAGATGAACTACCTTAAAACCACCTTTAAAACCCATAAAATACCTTCCAAAATGAGTGGGAGAGAACCCCAAGCCCTTGAGAAGAAGAAATCCTGAATAGGGTTCATATGGGAGAATAAATGGGTGAGTTAGTGAAAATACAGACTAACCCCGTTTAAAAAAAACCATTTTTAATTAGCCGCACGGTTAGCTCACATGGTTTGAAAAACTGTTCGAGCTAACCATGGAGATTCTATTGTTAAAATAATGGCATATCACATGGTTACCTGGGATTCTCATATGGTTTCCCCTCACCATTCTTAAACCATACAACATTAAAAATGCCTCTATAATTTTCTAAAACCTTCCCAAACTCTCCCAGACTATCCCAAACCTTTCCCAAACTCTTCATATGCATAAAAAAGTATAAATAAGGGTCACATACCTCAAAAAGGGGGTGATAAATTCTCCATGTTGTTGGACTTTCCATCCTCTAAAATTAGAGAACCATATTTTTGTGGAAAGAGCTCAGGTCATTGCTTAACTATCTTTTTCTCCTCCTCCCAAGTCAACTCCTATATTTGACCATGCTTCCATAAAACCCAAACTAAAATGATGCTCTTACAATGTAAGAATTTATATTGCCTATCCAAAATCCACACTGGAACATACACCAAAGAAGCATCTGGCTCCATCTCAACATGATCCCATCAAATCACATGGTTACGATCCAGCTGATACTTTTTCAACTATGAGACATGAAACACATTTTCACCACACTAAACTGTGGTGGAAAAGCAAACCAATAATTCACCTCTCCAATCCTCTCAAGTATCTCAAAAGGCCTAATATACCCTGGAGATAAATTACCCTAATTTATAAACTTGCGATGTCCCAACCAAGGAGAGATTATCAAAAACACATGATCACCCACATCGAATGACAACCGGCATTGATGATTGTCCACATACACTTCCGGAAGAATTTGAGCCATCTCCATCCTCTTTCAGATCAAATTGATATTCTCTGTAGTCTCTTGGACAAGGCTCAGTCCAATCATTTAAGTCTCACTCATTTCCACCCAACATAATGGAGAACGAAATGGACACCCATACAACACCTAAAACAGAGCCATATGTATTGAGGAATGATAATATTTATTATAGAGGAACTCCACCAATGGTAATTGATCCTGCCATGAACCACCAAAATCTATCACACAATCCCTTAGAATATCCTCCAATGTTTGTATCATCCTCTTAGATTGGACATCCGTCTAAGGATGATATGTCGTGCTCATTGTCAACTAAGTCCTAGGGCTTACTACATGGATTTTTAAAAATGAGATGTGAACCTAAGATCTCTATCTAATACAATAAAAACTGGAACACCATGCATCTTTACCACTTTATGGAAATTTATTTTGGACATATCCTCTACCTTATGGGATTCATGAATTAGGATGAAATGGGTCAACTTTGTGAGATGATCCACTATCACCCATATGGCATCGTGTTTCCTAACTGTTCTCGGGAGGCCTTTCACAAAATCCATCGCTATTTGTTCCCACTTCTACATTAGAATAGGAAGAGATTCAAACATTCCTTATGGACTCTAATGCTCTTCCTTGACTTGCTAACAAGTCAAGCATCTCAAAACAAACTCAGCCACTTCCCTTTTCATAAAATCCCATGAAAACTGTGTGTTCAATTCCTTATACATATTTTAAATTCTAGGGTGTATAGCCCCCCTAGAATGATGATAAACCCTAACAATTTCCTCCTGACAAGACACTAGTACCACCATTCTATTTTGAAAACACAAAAATGAATTCAAATTCAGTTCTGAACCCTCAATGGTTTCCCCACCATTGAGTTTCAAACTCATTTCCATACACTTATAATCATATGCATGTGCCTCTTTAACCAAACCAACCAAGTCAGGAACCAAAAAACTGGAAAGAAGACCACTCTGTCACCCTGGTCTCACATTCCAACCACATGTCAGGTATATCCGACATCAAATTCCACTGATCTAATGCATGTTTCACCACCTGATCATATGATTTTCTACATAATGAATCCACCATAGAATTTACCTTACCCATTGTGTACATTAAGTCAAAATCAAACATCTATATATATTACATCCATCTCCTTTGCCTCAGGTTCAAATCTCTTTGTGAGAAAATATGATTTAAATTATTGTAATCGGTAAATAGCATGAATTTCTCACTGAAGAGATTATGATTGAAAATTTGTAAAGAATGAACCACTACCACAAACTAAAAATCATGTGTTGGGTATTTATTCTCATGAAACCTCAACTTTCATGAGCCATATGCAACCACGTCATCCCTAAGCATCATAACACACCCCAACCCTGATCTCGATGTGTCACAATACACCACGAACCCTTTCCCTAGTTCTGGAAAAACCAAGATTGGTGCTAATGTAAGGCAACCCTTTAGATCTTAAAAAAACCTATCACTTCTCATCCCATTGAAATGTAATATTATACCTCATCGAAGCTGTCATCGGTGAGGCCAATCATGACAAATCACGAACAAATCTTCAATAATAGCCAGCTAGGCCATGGAATCTCAGTATCTCAAAAATGTTATTTGGTGGATGTTATGAGATAACATCCTCTATCTTCTCTGAATCAACTAAAACACCCTTCTTGGAAATAACATGGACAAGGAAACAAACCTACTGTATCCAAAATTCACACTTTGACAATTTGGCATACAACTGATGATCCCTTAAGATCCCCAACACTATCACCAAGTGCAGCTCATGCTCCACCCTTGTTCTCAAATATACTAGTATATCATCAACAAATACCATCAAAAACGAATCCAAATATATCTTAAATATCTAATTCATGAATACCATGAACACTGCAGGTGCATTTGTTAGACCAAAGGGAATAACCACATACTTGTAATGGCCATATTTACTTTTGAAATCTGTTTTCAGAATATCCTCCTTCCTCACTCATAATTGATGAATCCTAGCCTCACGTAATTCTTGGAGGACCACTGAGATCCCATAAACTGGTCAAAAAAATCATCAATGCAAGGAATTGGATCTCGGTTCTTTATAATAACCTAATTAAATCCATGATAATCCACATAGATCTACAAAGTTACATCCACCTTTTTTACAAAGAAAACTGGCACTGCCCATAGATATGTGCTAGGACAGATGAACCCTTTTTCAAACTCTTCCAACTACAATTTTAATACCCACAATTATTTTAGTTACATTCGGTAAGACAAAAGTGAGATAAGACTGGTCCTTAGAAGGAGATCAATCGTAAACTCCACATCTCGAATGGGTGAAAACCCTGAGAATTATTCTGGAAATACATCCATAAACTGAACAACAATCACTGGAAAAACTCTCTAGTAAATTAATTCCACTGATGCCAATGACAATTCCACTAACTAATACAAGATTGTGCCAATAGCTGGTGTCAACAAGCCTACTGCACCTTTCTTTTAATTCTTCTCCCCTCTAAAGAGGTGTTAAATGTCATCCTCCATAATACAACTAAATATACGCACATAGAAATTGATGTGGGGCTTAAACATTCTCAACCAATCTATTCCCATAATTATATCATAAGAATCCATCTCAATCACTGAGAAATACCACATCAATTGAAAGCCATCCACAATTAAGAAACAAGCTCTATATAGGAAGGCTCAACACTCTCTTTGACTCAGAGTTTGATGTTTTAAAATAGAATGCATAATTTCCATAGTTAGACCCAATAAACTAATAACACAAGAATTAATAAAAGAGTGGGAAGAAACCATATAAAACAATGTTTTCATCAACATGGAATTTAAAAAAACTGTACCTCGCACCATGGATGGTCCCAAATGATCATCCATCACAACTTATTCAGTTCAAAACAACTTCTTGCTTTCCACACTCTACTCTTTATTACCTTGATGAGGTGTCATGGTATATCCAAAATCACCATGAACAGCTTGGATCTTCTAACGAGGAGTATGTTGTTTCCCCCATCACATAGAATTATAGGACACCCACAACCCCTGAGGGGTGTCGTGAACTCCTTACCTTGGTGCATTGTGACAATACCACTGAAGATTCCCCATATACTTAAAGTTATGACATGCTTGAAGTTGTTTTATACAATCTCTCTTGATGTGTCCCATAGATCCACACTAAAAACATCCCACCTTACTATAAAGCTTTGGAGGAAGATTCACCGATCCTGTTGTCAGATTCTGAGTCGTACTCCCACCCTGGAAATAAGTGTCCCTCTTCTGCATGAACCATGCGTTGGAGTTCCCACCATTTCCCATGGGTGCCGATATGCTTCCCCTACTTGTAGCCCCCAGAAGATTGTGTTTATCTACTATTTCTCTTACACATTTCTGTGTAATCATTTATACACAACACAACTATCTTGGAATTAATTTCTTGCTTAAACCCAACTTCAAAAATTCTTGCCTTTAACGACATGTTACATGCTACCTCAAGTGAAAACCACACTAAGTTCATAATAATAGCTACATATTCTGTTACTGAAAGGTTCTCCTTCTACCAATGGAAGAAATCTATTATAGGCTGAATTTTGAATGTATGAGGGTAGAATTGTTTATTAAACAATTACTTAAAACCCTACCATGTCACACCTTGATTTATCCCATCTTGGACCACCAGATCCCACTACTAAAGGGAAATATCTTCCAACATGTGCATGGATAACATTACTTTTAGCTTTGCTGGTGCTCCCAAGAATTCAAATATCTTATTCATTCTATTCATCCATGATTTAGCCCTTTCTGGCTCTGAATCACCCCTAAAAAATGGGTGGATTCTACTTTTAAAACTAAACCCCATGAACGAGATGCTTTGGTTCTTCTAATTTATTCCCACTTTCTACAGCTTGGAAATCTTGAACTATACTCTGCACTAGTTGCTGGTTCACCTCAGGATCAGGTACAACCATATTTTCAGTATCCTCCTCCGATTGGTCTCTATCACGCCTACCTAGATCCATTTCTGTCAACACAAAAAAAACAATAAGTCCCACACACATAGAAAGAAAAGGATTAAAATTAAAAATTATATTACATAACAACTATCACAACCAGGATTTCCACAAGTTCACATTTACCATGTTTCACGATTCTGAAAAATCTACCAACTTTTGAAAATCAACCCATTTTCAAAATACCACAACCATTCACATTTTAAATCCTATAAGTCACATTTGAATCTACCCATTTTCAACCCATTTTAAATCTACCATTAACAATTGAATTAATTTCCATATTTTACACACATATATATATTCATACCATAACATAAGTCATTATACAAATTGAAATATGAATCCTAGAGGGAATTCATTTATACCATGCATTCCATGATCATCTCATTGGCTACACCCATGAGAATGAGATATCCAATTCCTATAAGTGTCTCCAAAACACTTATGTACCCAACTCCCTGGTAAATTGAAGTTCAGTATAAAAGAGTTAGCTATGTCATTTTATTCTATAAATTCCATGTTCTAAAAATCCTATGACTTTCTACCATCCCAACTCAAGGAATGGAACATGAACGAATGTGAACACTAAGACTAAAAATTAACGCCAAAGGACTAAGAAGACTAATACCACTTATAACACCCCACACTTTCCTCATTATCTTGAGAATGAGGTGATGTGATACTAGGCCTTAATCAACATTCCAAAGGGACCAAAGGTAGGCAATAAATGTCGAGGGCTTCAAGAATAAATTGGGGAATGATTTTCCCCTGAGATAAACCAACCAACCAAACAATCCATTTCCAAAAAAACTACATGATGCATGTTAACATAACAAACCAAACCATATAGTACCAAAATACAAACAAGCTAATCCATAACAATTACCAAAAACCAATACAACCAAACCATTCCAAACCAAAATCAGAGCGCTAAGAGAACAACTATACAAGAGACCCAAAGTGAACCAAGGAACCCTCCACTGCTCCACAACAATATCCACGCTACAAGAACCACCAAACCACCCAATAATCACAATGAACCACTAGAAAAATGAGATGCATTACTCTTACTTGTTTCCCAGAATACAACATCTGAAAAGGCACAAAAGTTCCAAAGAAGGGGTGAGTAATAATACTCAGTCGGATTTCCCTAAATTACTTCCCTACACATGCCACTAGGATAAAACAATTAACATGGTTATATAATATATTTAATATAAAACATCAAATAGTTCAACAATTACTGATAATCCAAACACACCCTTACCAAGACACCTTACCCAAACCATGAAACCATTCCAAAATCCATTTCTCCATTTCACATTATCCCAACAATTTTCATCTTGCATAGAAACACACAACAAGGAAAACAAACACAGTGGAACATCCCATCCAAACCCATTTAGTACTTTTTCAAACTAGTGGTACTTCCCGACCACTTATCCACAACGGTGGCCCTTCCATCCACTATACATCACATTTTATAGTGATACTTCCTTACCACTTCACACATAATCAACACAATCCCTAATACTTGACCAACCAATAAGCATAAAGCATACCAAGTCCACACATTATACACACAACCATTTTCAACACTTGTCAATCACTTCAATAAATCACTGATTTGTTGAAAACACCCTTTAACCATTTTCCATGCCAAACTACATTTCAATAAACCACATTATTATTGAAAAAAAATTCCAAACCATTTTCATAAACTAAACCAATCATCCGATTTTAAACACTGAATTTTAAAATCATACAACAAGCTACTTTTTGAAACAATGTCCTATTTCACGTAAAATCCCCAAATCATCACCAAATGGGTCTCCACTAATATTTCAACATAATATTCAAAATTAAATTCAAGAAAAAAAATTAATATCAAACAAGGCCTCAAGTTCTAGAAAAGTGAAGTCGAGAGAAATTCCAACTACCTTTAGGGTTCCTGCAAAATCGACCCACAAGCAACAACACCACCAATATGGACAAATGTTCCACCAAAACCACTCTAGATATCTTTCCCTTTCATAAACAATCCCTAAAATCATCACTTAAGGAAAAAACCCTCGATATACATGAAACAGATGTAGATATAGAAAACCAATAGAGTGAAGATAAAATATCTAGAGGAAACCACAAAGAAACCAAAAGAGAAGACTTACCTAAGACAAACCACCTTTAAACCACCTTGAAAATCCGTCAAATCACTTCTAGAAAGAGTTGGAGATCACACCTTGCCCTTGTGAAGAATAAATCTGGTGTATGGTTTGTATGGGAGAAGAAATCGATGAGTCAGAGAAAATACCAACTAACCCCATTTAAAAAACATTTTTAATGGGCCTCACAGTTAGCTCTCATGTTTTGATAAACCATGTGCTAACCAGGTAGATGCTATTATTCAAATTGTGGAATATTACTCGGTTATATGGGATTCTCTCATGGTTTCCCATAACCATTCTCAAACCGTGCATCCTAAAAAAGGCCTCCAAACTTTTTCAAAACCTTTAAAAACTCTCCCAAACCTTTCCTAATAGCTTTATATGCATAAAAATGTATAAACAAGGGTCACATACCTCAAACTAGGGGTGCTACATATTCCATGTATCTCTATAAAAGAAGTAAAAACCTAATTTGTCACTTGTTTTTAACTCAATGTTTGTATGAATAGAACAAGATCATTCTTATAAGGAACAACCTATAGAAATTCTAGATCACATCGAAAAATTTCCATGAAATAAGACCACTCACCTAGTAAAATATTTGTGGAAAAACCATAATTTTAATGAAGATACAATGGAATCTAAGGATTTGATGAGGAAAAATTATCTTCATTTTTTTATATCAGAGTGATGGAATTTTGAGATTCAAATAATTACAAGGGGTAGAATATAAATGCCTAAGATTTTATGATATCTTTCTCCTTAAATAAATTTCTTTAATAGCCTTCTTTACATGAAATTCTATGTTAAAAAAAGTAAAAAAAAACTATTACAATATTATTATCCCAAAATTATACCATTTTTGAATTCATCAGGTCAATATTAGCTTTTGTTGACATTTTGGTATTTTTCTAAAAGGGTTTATTTTTCAATGATTAGTGAAAATACACAATTTTTTATAAAACTATCATTTATTTTAATTGGAAAATCCAAATAATTCTATGAATTTAATACCAAATTAACCTAAACCTGATTTATTTTTAAATAATCTAATTAATTACACTTCTATCATCATTGTACGTTATTTTGGTATAATTTCATTTTTGGATATAACAACACATATTTCTAAAAAAAGTTATTTCATTGCCTTTTGTGTTTTTATCTTAAATTAATTTCTACCACATATTTGAATTTGAAAAAATAAAATATATCCCATATTTGGAATAAAGAGGTTAATTTTTTTTAATTAGGTCCCTTTTATTCTTTTTGTTATTTTGAATAGTAACGTTGGCGAATATTTGTCGCATCGGTAAGTGTAAATGAAGTAAAATAAGGATAAAACATTAGGATAAGGCTTCAAAATTTCTATAAATATTGATTTCATGCTATTGAATGAATTTATTTCATACACTTTTACCCAATTATCTGAATTATGGACAATTGGTACCATTTTACTTTGATATCATCCTTTATATTACCTTAATAAAAGAATAAAAACAAAATGTCACACTCTTGACTTAAATATCTCTAATATTTTTCCGTAAGGAAAAAACAGGTTTTCTTTGGTTTCAAAAGTTCATTTGAAACAGTAAGTAATTTTTTTATCATGTTATTTTATTTATAATGTTTAGTTTTTGAATAATTTCATTAAATACTTATGCAAATCTCATATAGTATTTATTAAATTAATAGAAAATTAAAATAAATGATCTTAAAAATATTAAAAGTAATGAATTTTCGATGAATTATTGGGTTTTGTGAATTTATTATATGAATTTATCATACTATGTATGTTTAAATTAATTAAATTCAAATTTAATATTTGTATTAATGTTTTTAAATTCAAATTAAATGAATAGGTATTAAAATGGAAATGATTATATTTTAAAAAATTAATATTTTATTTAATTATTTAAAAATCATAAAAATATTGAACTAGGACGTGGTGGAAATATAGAGTCTAAAATTTTTTCTCTTGTCCATTTATGGGACAATTTTTATTTTATGGTATCTTTATTAGATCCTATAGTGTAAAAAGTTTGTTATCATAGTAATTGTCAAAGGTGTTAACGAGAGGTTAAAATAAAAAATATAAAGGTGAAAAAATCACCAAAAACTATCCAATTTTAATTTTATGGGAGAATTTAGACTCATAATAATCTTATATTTTTATTATATAAATTTGAAACTATTTTTACATGAAATATTATTTATAAAAATTTAATACTTTATGAAATTCCAAGAATTCCCATCCCCACATGTATAAAGGGTCTCCCCTTATCTCTTTTATTTATACTGATTTTATACATATTATATAACTAAAACCAGCCAAATTATATTAAAAATATCCTTATAAATTTTCTATAAGTCATGGTATTCCAAAAAGACCAACACTAGTGTCCCTAATAAGATATCCAAAGGAGGTTTCTCTAAGACAAGGTAATCATCCTAACCAAGCTCTTTCTTTTTTTACTTATTCTTTTACCACATTCGGTTCTCTAGTAAAAACTAAAATATAATAAAAAATTATATTAAATATAAAATTATTTTATTATGATTATGAAATACTATTTATCCATATCTTTATCTATTAAATGGGAAACCAAACTATCGCTTGTGTGTACGGTGTACTACCACCACACAAACTGATGTGATTTGTTTTCCATCACTTCCTCACACGAATAGTCATAATAGAGTAAAAATGAATATATATAATATTTATGATATAATTATTATTTTTAAATTATAATATTATACATACCTTCAAAATTTTCAATCCATTTTAAAATGAAAGTTTCACTCGTGCGTACATGTAGACTACCACCTCCATGAAATGATGTGATTCGTTTTCCATTTCTATTTTACATGGATGGTAATAAGGATTGATTTAATGAATATATATGATATATAAAATATAATAATTATTATTTAAAGATTAATTATTATTTACCTTTCTTTAGTTCCATCCATCAAAAAGTTAAAACAACATTCATGTGTGTGTATGTCTACCGTCTCCATAAATGGTGCAATTAATATTTTTATCACAATATTTTATGTATGAATCAATATATATACAAATATATATATATATATATATATAATATTATATTAATATATAAAAATAAATTATGGAGATTATGGATCCATGAGTAAGACGCAAGGACCGAGACTACTGAATCAAAACCTGAATGAAAAATAAAGTTGTTAACACCCAAAATGATTATAATAATAAAATATTGTTAACATACAGGTGATAAAATGTTATAAATGGATCATATATGATATTAATGATATTAATATGGTTATTTTATGTAATTATAATATATATTAATTTAATACATAGGAGTTTATATCACCTACGTGGCAAGTCAAACTTGTGATAAAGGGTTTCTTAACACACTTTCAATTTATTGGGTTATAACACTTATTCATTGACTTTGTTATTATATGATTATGTTATAATTTATACATAAATTTGTTTTTCTATATTCACAATTATTTTATGTGAATTTAAATTTGTCATAGATAATAACTTCATTGATTAATTCTCACTTTAATGATTTGATCTTTGTAAGGGACTTTGTCTCGATTTCTACTCCATTGAGACATATTTGGTATTATAAAACTATTTATTTTTATGTGGTGTATATAATACCCATTTTATTGATTTAACTTGAATATATATTTATTCATTATGATTAAATTTTCAATTCAAGTTTATTCTATCAAGGGTATACAATTTTAATGTTTCCAAATATGTAAGAATTTATTTTAAAATCTCAGTTTTTTGGGATTTCTCTTATTTTTATTGAAGTAATATTACAATCTATCATAAAATCCATATATTTTCTTATAATTTGTATATTTAAGGAGTTTACATATTTTATTCCAACATTTCCTCACTTTTTCCCTTGAATCAAGAAAATAAATGTTTAAAATAATAGATGATATTACTTCTCTTTTTGATTTGATATTTTTCTTCCATATCCATAATATTTTTAAATTTATTTAAATAAGTCCTTATTATTGAGTCAAATGATTTATTAAAGAAATTTTATATTAACCTTTAATTTTTTAAAAATTTGAAAGGAATGTTTCTAATGTTTTTTGAAATGGTTATTATTTACTTTCTTTACAAAAAAAATGAAAATGAATGTTTTTTAACATATACGACATTAAAATATTTTCCCACCACCATAAATATTTTAGGAAATTTATCTTCTTATATAAGTTTTCAATGGTTTTAAAAATAAAAAACTTTATTTAAATATTATCATAATGTTTTTAATCCATTTTCTTTTATTCACCAAAAGATATTATTTTATTGAAAAAACTATATTTATGATGAATTTATTGTCATATTTTGTCTCTTATTAATTGTGTGGTCATTAACTTCCTCTTGAAACACTCACTTACTTATGATAATTTTTAATTGGAAGTTAAATTTCTCATAAATTTCCATATTATTTATAGAATTTTTATTATTATTTATTAAAATATATACCATTTTTATATATGATGTTTTACTATGAAAATTATTTTATTAACTATAGAAATAATAATTTTTTGTATTCTTTACTCAATACAGAATGTTTTTTAAAAGGAATATTTTTGATGAATCTATTTGATCATTCAATATCTGAGGAATACATTGTGCATGTAGTAATGAGTGGGAACCCATTATAGATAGTCCCTTGATGCATCGACATGTCTCATGGGACAAATAAATTGGCCAAATTAAATGGGATTATGGCATATAACTGCCCATTGATTAAACTATCTTGGAATAAGGGTTTGACGATATAGATATCATGATGCAAGATATTGTGATGTACAATATTAATAATTTATTTTATTGATAATTCAGTTATTATTTTCCATGATTTTACATAATTAATATTATCCGTGGATGCATTTATTTCTCAAGTTTTTGATTAAATGGCATATGTTTTCAGTTATATACCTTAACATATTAATTATGCCTTATTTAATCATGATATATTCCTTTGTATGTAATTATTACTAAGCATCTGAGCTTATACATTATTTTTCATCCTTTCCCCTAGCTATGAAGAAGGATATTATGAATAATATCAAACAAGAAAGAGTGTTTTATTATTCCATGTATTTTATATATCCAATATAATATGGTAATCATGTATGTATCTGATTCTTAAAGACTACTAAACTGATCGGTCCTTTTAGATGTGATCCCTTGTATCTTATGCTAATATAATAAAGTAGACATCGGTTCTAGGTTACTATATTTAGGGTTTCTACAAGGTCCATATGTCATTTCTCATCATATGACTAAAGAATATCATCTTTGTAGTGATCCAACCAACAAAATGATCAAAAACATACCCAAATTCCTATTGATTAGATAATAATTGAGTCATGCATAAGAGAGATATCAATGTATAAAGGTTCTCATTCTGGGTATCTCTGAAAGCTCATGTCTGGTGTATTAATAATAAGCATAAACCCCTACATATAATGATAACTGTATGACATTCCATGAGATATACTTTGGTGTGTTAGTTAAAGTAATAAGTCTCAATATATTACCATATGATTCTATACTTTATGTATCTATTACTCATCCTAGGTGGAACATTTCAGGTGATGGTGAAATGGTTTGACGAGGATCATCACCTGTCCCTTTTTAGAGTTGGTTTCCTGTCAAGTACCTGTGCAATCGGTCCTGCTCAGATATAACTTCCCCATATGGTCTCCAACAGATATTTTTATGGATCCATAAACACCCAACAACACTGGTATCCATAATTCATGGACCTGCTTTCCAAAGGCAAGCACTCGTTGATTGATGATTCAGCCAACAACACTTGAGGACTCCATTGGTCGAGAGGATGGGAAGTCAGACTCACTACACCCTTCTGGGGGAGGATAATTGATTATTCTGGGACTCTATAATAGATTTAAGTTGTGTTCATATGTTCAGAAATCCTTGGTTAATTTCTAAAGAGTGTTTCCACGAGATACCCTTGGTTTGCAGGATCATCGTAGGAATGCATATATTTGATGCTACGAAGGTACTGCTGGCTTGAGACACACAATAAGGCACTCTAGAGTTTATCATCATCTAGGGGGGACCAAAGGTGACTTGCTGTTGGGATCATACCAATAAGATGGGTTTCCTATGTATCCTCAGGAGATGAATCATAACCCACATAGTTTAGAATTATGTGGGGCTTACATATGAAAGTTCCTATTTGGGGGGGGGCATGGTTGGGTGGCACCTTTTGGATGGAAACCCTTTTGAGATCGGGCCATCATGTAGGCATCCTACGTATCCTAGTTTTCTCAGGAATCAGTGTTCTCATAGTTCGTAATTATTGGATGAACCCTATATGGCAGGGAACCCTTTTGATCTTTAGACTTCGAGTAGGTGTCCTATTTATCCAGGTTTTATCAGGAATCGGAGTTCTCACTGTTCAGAATTATTGGGTGAACCATGAATATGAGGGAACCATTTTGAGCTTGGGCCTTCGAGTAGGCGTCCAATGTATCCTGGTTTTATCAGGAATCAGAGTTCTCATAGTTCATAATTATTGGGTGAACCCTATATGGGAGGGCACCCTTTTGAGCTCGAGCCTTCAAGTAAGCATCCAACGTATCCTGGTTTTATCAGGAATTAGAGTTATCATAGTTCAGAATTATTTGATGAACCCTGTATGGGAGGGCACACTTTTGAGCACGGGCATTCGAGTTGGTGTCCTACATATCATAGTTTTTTTAGTAATCAGAGTTCTCATAGTTTAGAATTATTAGGTGAACCCAATATGGGAGGGCACCCTTTTGAGATAGGTCCTTCAAGTAGGAATCATATATATCCTAGTTTTATCAGGAATCATAGTTATTGTAGTTCAGAATTATTTGGTGAACCCTTTATGGGAGGAAACCCTTTTGAGATCAGGCCTTCGAGTAGGCATCCTACGTATCCTATTTTTATTAAAAATTAGAGTTCTCGTAGTTCATAATTATTGGGTGAACCCAGTATGGGAGGGCACCCTTTTGAGATTGGTCCTTCGAGTAGGCATCCTATGTATCCTAGTTTTATTAGGAATCAAAGTTGTTATAGTTCAAAATTATTAGGTTAACTTTTTGTGGGAGGGAACCCTTTTGGGATCGGGCCTTCGAGTAGGTGTCCTATGTGTCCTGGTTTTATCAAGAATCAGATTTCTCATAGTTCAGAATTATTGGGTTAACCCTATATGGGAGGGAACTCTTTTGAGAAGGGTCCTTCAATTAGGTGTCCTATGTATCCTAGTTTTATCAGGAATTAGAGATCTCATAGTTTTGAATTATTGGGTGAACCCTATATTGAAGGGAACCCTTTTGAGTTCCAGCCTTCGAGTAGGCATCCTATGTATCCTGGTTTTATCAGGAATTAGAGTTATCATAGTTCAGAATTATTGGGTGAAACCAGTATGGGAGGGAACCCTTTTAAGATTGGGCCTTTGAGTACGCATCGCATGTATACTGGTTTTATTAGGAATCAGAGTTCTCATAGTTCATAATTATTGGTTGAACCCTGTATTAGAGGGAACCCTTTCGATATCAGGCCTTCGAGTAGGCATCCTACGTATCCTGGTTTTATCAAGAATCATAGTTCTCGTAGTTCAAAATTATGTGGATGTTTTAATCATCACAGACCTCTAATACCACATGATCCATTCTCAGTGTGATAAAAGAGAGGATGTGAGAGATCCAATCAACCACATGTTTCCTCTCTTATTGGCTAGAGAGGGAGAGCCTACGGTGGACGAGGTTGGGGAGGCCATGGGTGAGGGTGCAGAGCGATGAACATTTCCATGTGAAATGAAATTAAAGGTCATATGGCTTGGCCTTAGATTATAGGGGACTTACCTCAGTGGGAGGGCCTCAGAATACGTTCTAGGAAGGTGAGGAGTTTCTTCCTCGTCAAACGGAGAAGCGAACATAACTCCTTTAACTAATCACTATTCATCATTGAATGGAAAAGAAAGTGATCACCCATAATCCCTAGAATGGGAGGGTTCATGTTGTAATCCCAAGGTTGGAATCCAAGTTACCATGGGAATCCAGACCCACAGGCATTCTGAAAGCCTGAACCATTATGGGGAGATGTAACGCCCCAACCCCAGTTACCCAGTGTCGATGCATTATTACATAACATTGGAATGATCACAAAAGATAAAGTCTCGAAATACCGATTATTTTAGTAGCTTTGGAAGTACTAGATACATTCATAAGGTTTACATTACATCATAAAATGAAAAAATACAACAACATTGCTTCCATAGACCACACTCATATCCCCTCAGACTATCCCTGCAGGTCAGTCATAAAATACTTCTTCTCATCCTGGGAAAAATAAAACATATAAAGGGGTGACCTCAGATGCTCTGTAAGGATAACAATATATCGTAAACTTTCATAAATAAGCATAAACATTTAAGGAAATGTATAAGACTAAAACAAAAGCCTTTTAAACATGGACTTCAACATAATATGGAAAAGATAAAATCAAATAATGTCATTTACTTACTCACATGGATATTCTACTATTTGAATAATTACATGCAATATCAATAGCCACTTTCATAATGATGGAATGCATAATGCCAGACTTTCATAACCACGTAGTCAATCCCTTGTTCCAAGACTACAATATAAGATTTTGTCAAGGCCTTGTGCCAAGACACTAGTTTGTCTCATGAGACCTACCGATGCATCGAGGAGCTATAGTGGGATCCACTCGCCACTTACTAACTCTAATGCATTCCTCATATAAAAAGGTTTAAACATAACATAAAAAATCATATTAAAACGGGAATGTGAAATGTCAATACTTTACCCACAAACCATGAATGGTATAAAAATAACACATCCATAGTTAAACATATCACAAAACCTTCAATACAATATGGACGATTTGTATCATAATAAATCAACTTCAAACAAGATTAAAATCCATTAAAATATTTTGACGTAGATGAAAATGATCTGTAAAACTCTTTCAGAGAAATATCCCTTTTTCATGAAAACATTTAAAAGTCACACAATTTAGAAAGGAAGACATTTAAATACATTTTATAATCAAAGTGTCTCATACCACTTTGAAACTTTTGAAAATAATTAACATTTTAAAACATTCATGTTCATTTAAATAATTCCTTAAAACCATTTTGAAAACATGGAAAGTAATGAGAATGGTTTAGAAGAATAAATCCATAAAACATTTAAAATGATGTTTTAGTAAAAATTCCCTTGAAAATAATCCGTTTGAAAACTATTTTATGAAACATGGACATGGATAATAAATATGTCCCAGTAGAAACTTACATAAAAACAACCTCAGATAATAAAGAGATTGTGAAATTATCCCTTACTTAGTACTTTGCATTGGTTGAGGGTAGGTTATCCTCCTGTATAATGGTGAAATAATTGTTATCAAATTATAAAAGAATCATATACATTAATATTATATCGTATATGATCTTTTAACATTGATTTGTTAATAATATCTTAGTATTATCATTGTTTTGGGTGTTAACAGATTCATATTGCTTTATATTATTTGTTAAGTGATTCATAGTTATTATGGATGGGGTGTATCTTATTCATATCCAGAATGATATCAAGTCTTTAAACATTAGTTTTAATCATATAATGAAAATTATTCTTGAATGGATACGATGGGGAATGAATCTCATCGTGTTTGTGGAGACGGTAATCTGTACGAACACACGAGCAACAATATCATTATTTTGATATTAAAATAATATATAATTCGATGGTATATAATATATAAAAAATCATAATCATGTTATATATATTATTTACATCAATTACACATCATTATTATACCCATCCAAATAATAATGTATTGAATAACAATTACACCACGACGTGGAGACGGTAATCCATACGAACACATGTATGGTGACATGTCATTAAAAGGATGGATAGAATAATGAATTTGGTTGTACCATATTTATAATAACATCACAATATATATAATATACTGGATTTATTATTTTATAATGGAAACAATAATTAAATAGGAAGTGTAAGAAGAAAGGAACTTGAAATTGGTAGTGAGATATTTACCTCTTCTCCGGGTTCTTCCTTTTGATTTGATCAAAAGGGATCCTTATGCTGGCTTTATGACTAAAGTAAGGCCTCTAGGATAAATTGAGGATAGTTGATAGGGTATTTGGGTAGGTTTTGGCAGAGAAAAATTGCTTTGATGTGTGAATTAGAGAGAACGGGGAGTGACCTTTTATAAGTGGGGTGAGGGGCACCTTAGGAAAAGCTAGAAATATTATTTTATAATAAAATCTTTTTCGGTTTATAATGGCTCAAAAATGAATTATTTAAAGTATAAGGTGGGTATGTGTTGATAACCACTCAAAAAATAGGTTTTATATGGGTTTGGGTTACTATATTAACTTTATCTTTTAGATTTAACTCTTAGTTAAATAGTTTGACATTTACGATGTCTCTTTGTATTTTTATGTTATATGGTTAATAAACATACTATATAATTACAAGAGAACCCCAAGTTGTTCATTAATGAAACACCTATCATTATATATGAACTTTTTCCTAACCTTATATTTTTATGAATATAATATCAATTAATAATATAATATTTGTTTTAAAAACTCTTTTATGTCAATTTTGACACTATTTGGTATTTTGTTTTTGTTGAATTTATAACAGCATTAAGACTTCAAAAAAAATCATCTAACCAACCCTAACATGTAATATTAACCTATAAAATTAGTGGAATTCATAAGAAGTCTCAAATTACATTTATTTGGTTATTTATAATATCAATTATCTTAATATTTTATTAATTAGGTAATTACTTCATCATCATTGTACCATACATAAATTAGATTATTTAATTTCTAAAAAATATAAATAAAATACCATTATGTATGATAGATTTTTAGATTTATAATGAATATTTATAGTCTAATTTATCTTATGTTTAACCCTATATTAAATATAGTTTAGTTATTAAACATTTAATTTAACACTTTTAACTCTTCTTTGAATTAAATTGATAATAAATGTCCTAATCTAATCCAATTTGACCATAGAGGTTCATATTTTTTTCCTAAGGTTTTTTTGGTCGACTTACACTTTTCCAATATAATTAGGACATGTGTTAGGGTAATAATAATATCATTTTTACCTTTAATTACCCTATTTACTTTTAACTGTAGTAAATAAAAGTAAAACATTACTATTCACCAAAAAATATTTTCATCTTATTGAACAACATTTTTCATACCAATATCAACTGTGTCACTCGGAATTTTGAAATTCCGCTCACAAAAGCGGTAAAATTAAGTTTTATGTGAATTTTCAAATTCTCCTAGGAGGTGGGTAAAAGATGGTGAAAAGTTCAATAAAATTTTTATATATCAAAAATTATTATAAACTAACTCCAATTAATTAAATTTAACATATATAGTTATTATGTATCTATTTTGACCTAAAATAAATTTAAATAAAATAAATAATTATTTAGATAAAAATTCGGTTTTAAACTATAACTCATTGTTTTTCACTAGTCATTAAAAATTGAAAGTTTTCAGAAAAATGCGAAAAATTAAACCTAATATAATTTTGATATTCTGAATTTAAAAATGAATTGTATTTTACCAATTTAAACACATATAAGTTTCATTAATTAATTTAAAATTTAATTCCCATTGTAAAAACGAAAAACTATATCTTTAAGAAATAATAACTATCAAAAGATTGACACTTGTTTATGTTAAATTTCAAAGTGAAATTACAAAAAATGACCATAATTGGATTAAATGGTAAAAATGTAATTTAATTATACTTCTAATTCATTAAAATGTATAATTTAACACTAAATTATTTTGATTAAAAACTTGTTATCAGTTAAAATATAATATTTTTCACTATTCACCCAAATATGAAAGTTTTCAGCAAAATACCAAAAATTTATTGAAACTAAATTATTATGTCCTGATTCTAAATAAGAAGTTTATTTTGTCAAATTGAATATATAAAAGTTTCAAATATTGGATTTAAAAAGGGTCTGCCATTAAAAAGTGGTAAATTTGCATTTTTTGAAAAATAATTCTTTTATGTGAAAAAAATGAATTTGTTCATAAATTATGTCTAAGAAACTCATAATATGGATTCTAAAATAATAAAGATTATATAAAGTTCAAAATTCAGTTAATACTATTCATAACCATTTTTGAACGGCTAGTTTGGTAAGTCGTGGTGCGCTTGAACTCAGTGTTGTGTGTAGTGAAAGTTATTAAATTACTTTGAAGAAATAACGTACTATGAAATCTTGGGGTGTTACATTCTTCCCTACTTCAATAAATTTAATCCTCTCAAATTGAAATTTTTCTTCTAAAATAAAAGGTTGAAAATAGAAAATACCTTTGTGGGAAAACTCACATCGGAAATTCGGTTAACAAAATTTAGTCTTAATTAGAGGATAAGGGGAATGAAAAAGTCACCACAAAATTATGATCTTGATTAGAAGAACATTAGTTGAAATTAAATACATATAATTTCATAAAAATGTAAATATTTATAGGGAGTTATTGAGGTCATCAATCACAAACAATTGTAGAATTGAGGGCCTCAAATCCATCAATCTATGATGATTTAAAATATCCTCAGTTCAAAAAAACATAAGATATTCGGATAACACATTTTTAGTTTTGAGATCCCTTACCTAATGTTTAAGAATTAATTTATTCATAGAATAAGATAATAAAAAAATATACTTGACAAGTATAGTTTCATCCTTTAACTAATTTCTACCACATACTCATCTTCCACTATAAAAGATAATAGAACTTAAAAAAATATTTTATTTATCCTATTCATATAGGGTTCCAAAAAATGAATTTATAATTCATCTACCAGTAATTTAAAAAATACTACATTATTCAATCCAGGACATCACGTGATCCCGTGGTAGGTGATACACCCTTGTCGCCCTTCAGTTGCGGGTTCAAGTCTCTTGGCCTTGCCGGATGTGACGGGTTGCCACCTAACCTCTGGGTTTTCCTTTTATGGAAATACAAAAATAATCTCAAAATATAATTATCCAAAATACTTTTGTCCAAACTCACAGTCCAAAATTTATAAGGAAGGTAGACACAATGAAGATCCATTTTTCCATGTAATAACATGTGAACACCTTCATCATGTGTTCTTTTAAAACACTACAACCTCCTGAATTACCATAAAACCTTATTGATTACATTCATGATCCCTTATTACTTATAGAATACTGGATATACTCCTTCTATACAAAAATGTTGTAAACTCCAACAATTATGGAAGATACAAATCATTAATCAGTTTCAAGGTAGTCAAGAATATCCAATATAATTTATCCAAATCAATCATCTATTATTCAAAAATCACTACCTCGGTATCAGAACCATATTATGGTTTATCTTTCTCTCAAACATATATTTTCCAAAAATAGAACCTTCTATTGAGTCACTTTCCATGGTTCCACACAATCTTAAGTCCTCAATGAAATAGTACTGTAGTACAATCCTTATATACTCTATAATTCTTATAACATGTACATCATTAATTCAATACTCAAATGACACAATACTTTAATAACAATGTAAGAAATCTAATCATTCCTCTTCATCTTTAGTATTATCATAACTTTATTATTATCCAATAGCAATATTTGGGGTATACTCTGATGATTTGGACATTGATTCACATAGTGTCACAAATCCTTGCAGATGAATCATTGTACATTTGAAACTTTGTTCTTACCCTTTCAATCACATACTTGGTGTCCTTTTTCTCCACACTTATAACAATCTCCCATTATCTTCAAGAATTTACCAAAGTGATTCTTTCCACAATTATCGCATATGGGAAAATCCTTCTTTTCCTTCTTCTCTTTATCTATCTTTCTCTCTTCCATCCTTTTCTTCTATTTCTTCTCTTCAAAGCCATAGGACTCAGAGAATTTTTTACTTATATTATTAACACATAATACAATTTCTTCATATGTTGAGATTACATGAGAGACTATTTCCCTTCTAAATGTTGGCTTAATATAGTGAAATATATGATCCTTCTTACTTTTTGGATCATACATATTGTTGGAGTTCACATTCCTTCTACTAGGCGCCATTTCTATACAATGGCATACACTAGGTCATTTTATGAATTGTAATGAATTATTCCAAACTTGTAAAATACATAATGTAAATTGAACAGTTTATGGATATAATCCATAATCAAAAAAATATTTTCTTTGAGGAAGTATATACTCATAAACCCTTCATAATGGTTTGTAAAGAAAATGATAATTATCCTAAGCATATCCCCCGGGAGTGTCATAATCAAGAGTGCAGCAAGGCCAGTTTTCGTGCACTAGTTCCCATTCAAGTCTAGCTCAAAGTGGTGTTTTCAGGTTTTACCCCTAGGTACATCTGTTCCAGAGCCGCCTCTACCTGCTCATATCCAGATAGGGATGTATTGCTTAGAAAACTCACAAAATCTCTAAAATACCAAAATTCTAAGAATTTATTCTATACTAATCCTCAAAGTCTATCTTAGGGATATGTGCTCTAATCAGAGTTTATCTAAATATAGTTTCCAAGGTTTGTACTAAACTTCCTCTAATACCAACTATAATTCCCTAACCCCAGTTACCTAGAGTTGGTGCATTATTACATAACATTGGTATGATCAAAAAAGACCAAGTCTCGAAATACCAATTAGTTTAGTAGCCTTGGAAGTACTAGATACATTCATAAGGTTTACATTACATCATAAAATGAAAAACTACAACAACATTGTTTCCATAGACCACACTCATATCCCCTTAGACTATCCCTGCAGGTCAGTCAAAAAATACTTTTTCGTATACTAGGAAAAATAAAACATAGAAAAGGGTGAGCTCAGATGCTCAGTAAGGATAAGAATATTGCAGAAATTTTCATAAATAAGCATAAAAATTTAAGGAAATGTATAATACTAAAACAAAATCCTTTCAAACTTGAATTTCAGCATAATATGGAAAAGATAAAATCAAATAATGAGACTTAATTACTCGCGTGGATATTATACTAGTCGAATAATCACATGTAATATAAATAGACACTTTCATAATTATGGAATGCATAATTCTAGACTTTCATAACCACAAATTCAAGGCCTTTTACCAAGACTACAATATAAGATTTTGTCAAGGCCTTGTTCCAAGAAAATAGTTTGTCTCATGAGACCTACCGATGCATCGAGGAGCTATAGCGGGCTCCACCCATCACTTACCAAGTCCAATGCATTCCTCATATGAAAAGGTTTAAACATAACATAAACATTCATATTAAAACTGTCATAAGAAATATCAATACATTACCCATAAACCATGAATGGTATAAAAATAACACATCCACAGTTAAACATATCACAAAACCTTCAATACAATATGGACGATTTGTATCTTAATAAATCAACTTCAAACAAGTTTAAAATCCATTAAAGTATTTTGACATAGAAGAAAATGATTTGTAAAACTCTTTGAGATAAATATCCCTTTTTCATCAAAACATTTAAAAGTCACAAAATTTAGAAAAGAATACATTTAAACACATTTTTGAATCAAATTGTCCCACACCACCTTGAAACTTTTGAAAGTAATTAACATTTTAAAACATTCATGTCCATTTAAATAAATTCTTAAAACCATTTTGAAAACATGGAAATTAATTAGAATGGTTTAGAAGAATAAATCATTCAAATAATTAAAATGATGTTTTAGTAAAAATTCCATTGAAAATAATCCCTTTTAAAACTATTTATGAAACATTGAAATTGATAATAAATATGTCCCAGTAGATACTTACATAAAAACAACCTCAGATAATAAAAAGATTGTGAAATTTACCCTTACCTTGTACTTTTCCTTGGTCTAGAGTAGGTTAAATTCCTTTATAATGGTAAAATAAATGTTATTAAATTATAAAATAATCATATACATTAATATGATATCATATATGATCTTTTAACATTCCTTTGTTAATAGTATCTTAGTATAATCGTTGTTTCAGGTGTTAACAGATTCGTTTTTCTTTATATTATTTGTTATGTGAGTCATATTTGTTATGGATTGGATGTATCTAATTCATATCTAGAATGATATCAAGTCTTTAAGAATTATTTTTAATCATCTACTGAAAATTAGTTTTGAATGGATACGATGGGGAATGAATCTCATCGCGTTGGTGGAGACGATAATCTGTACGAACGCACGAGCGGCAATATCATTCTTTTGATATTAAAATAATATATAATTGGATGTTATATAATATATAAAGAATAATAATCAGGTTATATTTATTATTTACATCAATTACACATCATTATTATACCCATCCAAATAATAATGTATTGAATAACAATTACACCATGATGTGGAGATGGTAATTCGTACGTACGCACATATAGTGACATGTCATTAAAAGGATGGATAGAATAACGAATTTGGTTTTCAATTATCTATAATAACATCACAATATATATAATATTCTGGAATTATTATTTTATAATGAAACAACAAAGAAAGAGGAAGTGGAAGAAGAAAGGAACTTGAAAGAGGTGGTGAGATATTTACCTCTTCTTCAGGTTCTTCCTTTTGATTTGATCAAAAGGGCTCCTTATGTTGGCTTTCTGACTAAAGTAAGGCCTCTAGGATGAAGTTAGGATTGTTGAGAGGGTATTTGTGAAGGTTTTGTCCAATAAAAATGTATTTGAATGTTTGAATTAGAGGGAACGGGGAGTGCCCTTTTATAAGAGGGGGGAGGGGCACCTTAGGAAAAGCTAGAAATAGTATTTTATAATAAAATCATTTTCGATTTATAATGTCTCCAAAATGAATTATTTAAATTCTATGTTATGGATGGGTTAAAAACCACTCAAACAATAGGTTTTATACACATTTGAGTCACTATATTAACTTTATCTTTTAGATTTAACTTTTAGTTAAATAGTTTTGACATTTACCACGTCTCTTTGTATTTTTATATTATATGGTTAATAAACTTACTATATACTTCCATGCGAACCCCAAGTGGTTCATTAAGGATACACCTATAATTATATAAGTCATTTTTCCAAACCTTAGATTTTTAGGAATAGAATATCAATTAATAATATAATATTTTTTTATAATCTCTTTTATGTCAATTTTGACACTATTTGGTATTTTGTTTTTTCTAAAATTATAACAGCCTTAATACTTAGAAAAAATTTTATCTAACCAACCCTATCATGTAATATTAACCTATAAAATTATATTAATTCATAAAAAGTCTCACATTACATTTATTTGGTTATTTATAATATCAATTATTTTAATATTTCATTAATTAGGTAATTGTTTTATCATCATTGTGTCATAAATAAATTATATTATTTAATGTCCAAAAAAAAATAAATAATATAAAATTATGTTTGAAATATTTTTATATTTATAATTAATATTTATAGTCGAAATTATCTAATGTTTAACCCAATATTAAAAATATTTTAGTTATTAAACATTGAATTTAACACTTTTAACTCTTCTTCGAATTAAATGATAATAAATGTCCTAATCTAATCCATGTGGACAGAATAGGTTCATATTATATTTATAAGGTTTTTTTGGTTTAATTACACTTATAAAATTGAATTAGGACATGTGTTAGGGTAATAATAATATCATTTTTACCCTTAATTACCCTATTTACTTTTAACCGTAGTAAATAAAAGTAAAACGTTACTATTCAACAAAATTTATTTTCATCTTATTGAACCACATTTTTATTACTGATATCAACTGTGTCTCTCAGATTTTTTAAATTCCACTCACAGATGTGGTAAAATTAAGTTTTATGTGAATTTGAAAATTCTCCTACGAGGTGGTTAAAAGACTGTGAAAAGTTCAATAAAATTTTTATATATCTAAAATTATTATAAACTGACTACAATTAATTACATTGAAATTATATAGGTTTAATATATCAATTTTGACCTAAAATAAATTTAAATAAAATAAATAATTATTTAAATAACAATTCGGTTTTAAACTATAACTCAATGTTTTTCACTATTCATTAAAAATTGAATGTTTTCTGAAAAATACCAAAAATTCACCCTAAGAAAATTTTGATATTCCGAGTTCAAAAATGAATTCTATTTTACCAATTTAAAAACATATAAGTTGAATTAATTAATTTTAAATTTAATTCCCATTGTCAAAACCAAAAAGCGTATTTTTAAGAAATAATAATTATCAAAAGATTGACACTTGTTTATGTCCAATTTCAAAATGAAATTACATACAATGACCATCATTGGATTAAAGGGTATAAATATAATCTAATTATACTTCCAAACCATTAAAATTTATAATTCAACACTATAAATTATTTTTATTAAAAAAGTTGTTTTCAGTTAAAATATAGTATTTTTTACTATTCATCAATTTATGAAAGTTATCGGAAAAACACCAAAAATTTATTAAAACTAAATTATTATGTCCCGATTCTAAAGAAGAAGTTTATTTTGTCAAATTAAATATTTAAAAGTTTCAATTATTAGATTTAAAAAGGGTGTGCCATTAAAAGGCGGTAAAATTGAATTTTTTGAAAAATAATTCTTTTATGTGGAAAAAAATGAATTTTTTCTTTCATTATGTCTAAGAAACTCAAAATATGGATTCTAAAATAATAAGGATTATATAAAGTTAAAAATTTATTTAATACTTTTCATACCCGCTTTTGAACGGCTAGTTTGGTAAGTTGTGATGCACTTGAACTCAGTGTTGCGTGTAGTGGAAGTTATTGCATTACTTTGAAGAAATAACATATTATGGAATCTTGGGGTGTTACAGGAGAGCCTTCGTGACTCTGCTTAACATTGGTATGTAGACTCAAAGGGGCACGCTGATACACCTGATGGTCTAATCATATGAGTCTGGTGGATTTGAAGGAGGTTTTGGCCTGATGCCGAAGGACTGGTTCGTAGAGGGACCATGGAGGATTGGATGGTAGTGAAAGGGTGAGGTTGGAACCGGAGGAAATAATACCCAAAGACACCCCATTCCACGTACTAATTTCTTATGCGGGATGGGGGAGGCTCCACATACCATAGTGGTATGCGGGAAGAGTGGTCGTCTACATACCAATGTGGTATGTGGGCATGGGTAAGGACCACCATGTACCATAGTGGTACGAGGCCCATCATGCTGCTTTAGGTTCCATCAACGTATTGATGCAGTACGCAGCACCGAGTTCAGTCTGCGTAGCGACACACTACAAAGAGCACCATATTGAAGGAGGGTTTGGGGGATTATCATTCACGAGGATTTCATTCATGAGAATTTTGTTGTGTGCAGTTCTCGAATTAGGTTCATGGTTCTCCAATTAGGTTTTTAGTTATCTTATAATTATTCAATTCCACGATTTTATGGTTTTTAGATGGTTGTACCTACAGGATGTGTGGTTCAAAATTTGGGCTTCACCAATGAATCAAGACTGAAGCTAGAATCTTCTCTGAACTCTTTCTTCCAACCTCTGAGTCCCCTTCAAACTTTCATCATCCTCTTCATTGTTGTTCTCTTAGTCGTCCCCCAATTCATTATTTGATCCTTTTATAGAGCGTTGGGGTAATAATATTAATGGGCATGAGGTACCATTTGCAGAGGCCCATGGAGAGATATCCTGACCCGCATAAGACTCGGTCAACTGGGGTTTGAGAAAGCTATGGTTCACGATAATGGTTTGTGAAACCCTCCATGTTCGCTTCATCTGCAAATGGATGGGTTTACAAGATGGTATGAGGATGGAATTCATGCGCATAATTCCTTCGGCGGTGTAGTTTGTGGTCGGCTGGGATCACTGCCAATGGCTCTGTGGGCCAACGCCTTGCGAATCATTCCACGTAGATAGTGTCTCGTGATCCAGGCGGTCCGTGAACCTTTCCCAGTGATGGTACGTGGGCCACTTAAATCGATTGAAAACTTGATTTACTTCATGTTTCTTCTAGAATTTTCAACTCAATTTGAGTCCATTCACCATGCCAAACTTGTGGGAGTACTTGCTTCCTTCTACAAAGTGACTGTGGGGGTATTTTCTTCCCTTGGTGGAATTTTCAGGACCCTACAAATTCCCCCCATCGGAATGGGGTCTATTCATAATGAAAAGGGGACAATTCCAATGTAGAAGTGGTCTGGAACTACGGTGGTTTGCGGTAGAATAGATGGGCCCAGTAGGAGGGTACCACACCTATATATAGGTTCCCATTTCATTTGTCTTTTACCATTTCTCATGGAGAAAAGTGCTCTCAACTTCCCCTAGCTTCTTCTACATTCACGTACCATTCTCATTGTAAAAATATTCTCTGCAAACAACTTTGTACGTGCTGTGAACCAATATTTTCGCCATTTTTCTATTTGAGTACCATATTTTTGATCTCGAAAACATCATTGCAAAACTTTAAAATTAAAATCTAGATTCTGTGTAGGAGAATGTTGCGCTGCTTATGCATCTTCATACTGAGCATGGATCAGCAAACTGAACTTTAATAATCCAAACTTAAAATTTTAATCTGAAACTTTGAAAATGAACTTAATGAGGCCTAGTTTCATGGTATCCACCTCTCATGAATATTTATGTTCATTGACCAATGATCTTTAGGCCAACTCCTCAGGGATAGTTTGCATACCATGGTTGTACGTGGTGAAATGAATTCATGTACTATATCCATAAACGGGGTTTCTTCTGCACATCATGTAGTACGTACAATGCACCTTCTGTGTACCATTTCCAGGAATAGTACGTAGAGCCTTATGCAAACATATTTTAATTCCTTTAGACATTCTTCCATAGCATTTATCCAATAATTTTAATTGTACTGACTTTTTATTGGATTCTGGATCATCCTATGCATGCTATAATGGATGCTCCATAGGCTTCTTTTGACGTCGCTACTTCTTCTGAGGCAAATATTACTACCAATATTTCTAATTCTAATAAAATATTGTAGAACATCGCAACTTTGGTTGACGAAAAAATTCTAATTGTTCCATTTCACTGATTTCTGGCGAATCTACTTACAGCGGGCCAACAGGAGTACCCGGCTTCAGACAGTCTTCCTTCTTGCAGGTTTGGTCTATTGTCTAATACAATGATCCCATCACTAAATCTGATCGATTAGCCTACTACCTGGATAATTAATACCGCTACTCCAAAGGAATTGATTTCTTCTACGGGGCAGTACCTTTAGAGAGATACTACCTCTGGGTCCCTGCTGAACTATACGCCTCAAAATTTAGAGTGAGTACAGTAGAAGCCCGGCCAGAAGACCCATTATTACCAGAGAATCATGTGGAAATCTTCAGTGAACGAGCATCATGGTTGGTCATCATGCAGGATCTTTTCTCTGGGGGCTCATTCGGATTGGGATGAGGGTGGACTTTTTGTGTTCGCCAGAGTCATAAAGAATTTTGAACCAAGATACAGTCTATGGGACTGTACGAGGCCGCTTGGGTTTCTCAAACATACACCCATTATCCTAATTCTCCTATTTCACTACACTTAAGAAGGTGGAGTCCAAATACAAACACTTTCTATTTGACCCATAGGGTGGTCGACATTAGTCTTTGGGACATCTGGATAATTTTGGGAGACCCTATCATATGGGACATGTATGATGAATTCCTTCCTCCCTCATCTACTTGGGATGATGAGGAAAGAACCCCACCCACACCCCCTTGGGCTAAGAAATTCATTGTCCATGCGAAGGTTCTTCTAAAATAAATCGATCCCTGTCCGAAGTAAGACGTTTCTTTTGATGACTGGTTTGGCGCTTTTGTTAATCATACTGGTCTAGAGCCCGATCTGCGGAGACCCAGGGCTTGTTTACCAAAACTACCCAGAGGTGATAGGGTACTTACTGGACCACCCTAAAAGTGGGAGATTTTTAGAAATGGGGATGGGGGATCATCCCTAACTTCGATCAGTTATTTTGACAGCCATCTTTCTTGGCCATGTTTCTGAGTTGGTGGCTCCTACCAGTGCATTAATATAGTGGTGTTAGAGCCTCAAATTTTATCATGGCCACTCAGTTGGACACTGGAAAATGTATCAATTTAGCTATCACAATGTTGTACAAGATTAACTTATTACTTGGTTGAATTAGTGAGGGGGTCTACCTTACCAGATGACTGGCCCTTTTCAATTTCTTTGGGGCTAGATAGGATCCCACATAGGAGGTTCTTACTTTATCAATTTCTTACCAATTCTTCATTCCACCCTCCGAACGTATCTTCAGAGCACTAGTGGGGTCATGTTGGTGGCTTGGGCCTCAAAGGATAAGCAAGAGGAGCAAACTGAAAAGAATGAACAGGACTTAATGGCTTGTCTCAACATTTATGAATGTTTCTCTTACCACCATTATGATTCCCCTACTGGTACTATTAGAAACAATGCATCTAAATACTTCATCAATTGAGGTTACTTCTTTTCTCTATGTGAATGTGTCCTAGTTTCCCGTATTGTAGGGGAACTTATCTGTGAGGGCTATTCACCCTGCATATTTAGTCGAAAATTCAACTATGCTCAAAATTTGTTCCCTCCTTCTCTCAAAAGTTCTCTTCAGGAGAAACACATGATAATATCCCATCAACTATGGATAATTTTTACCCGGGAGGAATCCCAGAGCCAAGCCAGACTTCTAGATTCTGGGGATTCCATGCCCTTACCAAGAACTATGTTGAGGCCTGGGTTAAATCATATCTCGATGGCTAATTAGCCAACCTGGTGCCTATTGTGACAACTTCCAAGGCATCCAAGGTGAAGGTAAAGTAGAAGAAAAAGGGATTTGTTGAACACTTTTGACTGGGAAAAGTCCTCCAAAGGCCTCTTGGCTCCCCCCAAGAAATTTGTGAAGGATGAGGTTGTGACCTCATGGGTGACTGAACAAGTTTCTAAAGATGTTTTTGGATGATTACCATCCATTCCCCCAGAGGCCAATTTTCCAGTGGCCTGGAGGCAATGTGATATTTTGAAAGATTATCCTTCTACCAGTGTCCAGTCCTCTCACGATTTATGGAAGCTCCTCCAAACTTGGGATGTTGCTCTTAATGGAATTGTCTATGTGTCAGCACTAGCTAATGTTTCTTTTGATGAGGATCCAGATAGGGTGAGTTGCAACCTTAAGGACCTCAAGACCTATATCCACTCCCAAAGTGGTTGTTGTAAGTACTCACATCGGGTACATTCCATGATGTGATGAAAAATTATTGATAAGGATGACGACGTCATTGTCCCGCCTATTGTGGCTACCATGGAAAAAGTTTCTTACTTGCTTTCATCATCTCATAAACATTCCTCTTCTTAGGGTCTTATGTTTGCAGGGACACCTGGGAATCATTTTTTGTTGTCGAAACCAACTCTACTCCCCTATACCATCCTTTCAATACTGGCCATCTCAGTTACGGCCACATTTCCGGAGGCTTGGAGAGTCTGGGATGAACTGAGGGCGAGTGCTTCAAATGAAGATGTATGGAGGCTTCTTCAGGGGGAACACTTGGATCTTATGGGTTTTGGGGGATGCATTGATCCTACAATTAATTCATCCGATGAAGATCCTGAGGAGGCTTCTACTTATTTGAATGATATGGAAAAGTGTCTCCACTCTCCTGCTGACAAGCATTACTAGTTGGATGACATGGCGTTGATGGAATTACCCTCGTGGCTGATGGGAGAGGTTTTATCTGTAACCTCTAGCCTTAAATTCTTTTAATGTGGAGATGCTAAAGGTCACCCCTCCCCTTTTTATTTTTTAGGGGACTACATGATCTTGGGAGATGGATTTTTCCTCGATTTATTCTCCTTGAGGTACATTGGCTGGGGAGTGTTCCCTATCAATGGTAGGGGTACTTTGGAAGGATCCCCTAGATCCCAAGAACATATGGAAGTAGTTATTGCATACCATTCCGGGGATTTTCCTCATCCATATCTTCTTGGTGGTCTTATTCATGAGCCATACCCCAGACATTCAAAGAAGCACAAGCAAGCCTCCCAGCTATCAAATCGTATTCAGAGGGGAATCACAAGTAATTGTCTGTTCACCTGGGAATTGAACCAAGTACCCTTATATTGTCAACTCACTAGTAAAAATATGTACTTTGGAGTAGATCCTATCAGTAACCAAATGACTACCGCTCAGTAATCTATATCTCTTGTCTATTTTAGTGTAGAGGAAGGGTGTCCATCTTTTATAGTCAACCAAAGTAGGGAAATAGGGGAATCTAAAGTGACTGAGAGTATTGTTTACCTTTCAGGTGTTCCTTCTCTCGCTCAAAAAATCTCTTCCCAAATAATTGAAGGACATCCAAAAGTTCAGGGATCACATGACCATGCTGAGCCAGCTCTCATGGAGAGAAATAGGGTGGTCTTTATAGCAGGGGTTGACTCTGGTGGTGAGTCCCAAGCCTTGCAGGATCTTGGAAGGGATTCGAATATAGAGGATCAAATAAATCTTGACCGGACTTCATTTTCCCCTATAGAAGTAGTTACTCAAAATATTTTTATTCTTCTTGATCATGGTGGCTCTGGGGAAGTCACGGTCATGGAGGCTGATATTCTGAACCTTGAAAATTTGGAGCAAGCTATTGTGCCATTTTTTCCAATTCTGAGAGGAATTATGTTTTCTACCCCCAGGATTCTGAGACCAATATTATTATCTAGAATGGCTATCCAAAAAATCCTTATATTAACCTGAAACCTTTTGAAGGCTTCCTTGAGGGCTACTGTTTCAACCAAGCATGGACCTGGGTATTAAGTATTCCCACGTATCCACTGAGTGCAACTGATGATTGAAGATATCAACCCACCTATTTTAGATAGTGGCACTACTATGGGGGTGGGAGTTATTGAATTCTTCTCTCCCCTATCCTCAAAATCACAACCACAACCCTTATAAATATCAGCAGACACCCCTATTTTTTTATCCGTTATAATTACCATAAACGAGGTCGTTGCAGGGATGAGCCGCACTATATCTACTGAATCAAGTTCATCACTTTTAACATTCATTCATGACTACATTTCATCATCAGTGAGTGATTCCAAGACTGATAAAGAAGGCTTGTGCGATATTCTTCCCTCTTGGAAAAAGGTATGGAAGAACATTTGGAGATTAATTTACCAAACTCCATTGGTTGAGATGCTAGTGAAATTGCCAAAGTTACACTCCCAGTTTATGGTCCTGGATTTCAGTGTATTTAACTATCATGGTATTTATGATATATTAAGATAGGTGGTTGCTGCTCAAGAAGAAACTAGTGCGCTTGAATCTCGACTTTCCATGGTAGAGTCGATGACTTATCTTGCTGCTACACGACAAATTCTCATTGAAGAAGATGCCACCCTTGCTGGAATGGTTGCAATGTTTCAAAAGGAACTCATGAATCAATAGTATTTGATAGAAAAACTCGACCAGGGTGTAGAGAAACAAATCCAGAAACTAGAGTGGCTCAAACAGGACTGGGCTTGGGATACATCCACTACTGAGTAGGGGCGATGGAAAATGTAAGAGGGAGAAAGGACCAACCTCCAAGCCCTAAGAGATGTGGAGGCACTACGGGCGAGTGTAGAAGCCGATATTTAAAATTTATTAAAGCTTCCCTATGCCATTGAGGAGTCATATCAATCATTGATACAACTCTGCAACTCTATTGAACGTCTCTTGTAAAGGTCCTTTCTTGCTTACAAGGAGAGGCTTCAGGCTGTGGATGCCCACCATACATTTTTATTAAATATAATGGAACCAATTTTCCTTTCAATTCTTATTATTTTCATTTTCCTCCTATCTTGTCAATTTATTAACCACATAAACATTATTTCAATTAGGCATTAATTTTAAACCATGATTTGAAACCATTAAACTGGAATAATCAACTTGTGCTCTAATTGTTTCTTGGGTCGCGGGACTCAGCGAGCATAGTTCGACTATTTCTGAGGTTTTATGGAACACCTTGCGAATTTTTATGTCTTTTTTATTATTACACTAATATTTTTTCTAAGCCTTCTTGGCATGGGCTTAGGGGGCATAACTTGACTTTTTATTAGGCTGCCATTTACAAGTTTTTTACCTAACAAGATTTATGCCTTTTTTATGGATCAATGTTTTTTAACACACCAATACTCGACTTTTACCAGAGGTTCCTTCTGTAGATTTTCCCTTTGGCAAGTATGGTATCTTTTTCACTAGTAGTTCATAGTCTTACCAATCAAACTTATTACTGATGTTTTAGGTCGAATAGCTTTGAACAAACTTAATGGGGGTAGGGGCCCCAATTCAGGATTCTTCAGCCAATAATTCTATAATATCTTTTAGACTTGGATTATGGATTTTTCTTAACCCTAAATTTTTGAATTGTGGACATGTGTGAAGCTCAGAAGCTTTTTTAGGCGTACATAGGTAGGAAAGAACTCTCTAGGGGATGAATTTTCCTTTGATTGATGTAAATTTCGTAGGAAACATATATAGATCCACCGGTACATGATGTTCATAGTTAAACAAAGGTGTCTGTAGGACACTGTCCTTCCACCTCTGATGGCTTGGTAGGGTTCGGAACACTTTGGATTTATTTTGATGTTGGACTCCACAGTGGGTGGATGGTATGGGTAATGGTGTCTAAAAATATTAGGGACATCCATATTAGATTTTAGTGTCCAACTGTTCCTGTACAGTTCATACTTGTGTAAGGGAGAGTTGGTGAATGGTCAATTTAGTTAGAAGTATTTTTTATGTCAGGAGAATTTGGAAAGTGGAAGGTATGTAAACCGTTATCTAGAATATTTCTAAAACTGGGGGTGTAATAGGACATGAATGTCATTTGAGCATACAAATACTGGAAAGGAATCTCCTAAGAATGAATTTTTCTTTGATTGATGGTTGTTTTGTAGGTGAGATATGCAGAGCCACCAAGGCATGATGTGCATTGTCAAACAAAGGTGTCTAAAAGACACTCGCCTTCCATCTCCGATGGCTATTAGAAACTTTCTAGATATAGTATGTGACCTTCGACAAGTGGTTCTCCTGAACATGAAAAGGGGAATTTTAACTTAACTTATATAGGGGAAACTAGGAAACGATTGGGGGTACTCCTCTTTTGTATGCGGATCAACTTCGTGCATATGGATGTGGTATCTTTAGAAACCTCAAACGGGACCAGAGATGAATCATTCCCATATGTTATGATATATACAGGATGTGTGTAGGGAGGAAAATGTAAACCATGACTTTGAGGGCCCTTGAATTAAGAGGTATATAAAGAGGCTTGGAATCCATTGGTCATATTGAGATAGGAGAGGACTCTCCAAGGGACGAATTTCCTTTGATTGATAACCATTTTTTCTTGGAAACATATGCAGATCCACTGGGGAATTATGTGCATAGTCCAACAAAGGTGCCCACAGGACACTTTCCATCTATCTCAGATGGCCCTGGAGGGTTATAAGGATTCAAGATCACACATATCGTGGAGTTTGGGGTACGATGGGAGTGTATCTAGACATATTAGGGACATTTGGGCTGTAATTTACTAATGGAGTTAGGTATCCCTTATGTGGATCTGACTCACACGTATGGTGAGGCATTCGTTCCATATTTGGGGTTTCCTATAATTTAACATAACATGGATTGTACGTGGGGTTCCTCTCAGGGAAGGTAATGTGACATGCCTTTTAGGGTCGTGCTATTGGGACAAAATTCCTGGACTGTTTTCAATAATTTCATGGTGGATCTCTCACTAAGATCCCTAAGCTCATGTGAGTTCTACTCAGTGTAAGAAATAGGGGATTTTGAGTATTCTGAATCATTGCCTAAGAATAGTGAAATCAATATCATAGGGCACTTTGGGATTAAACAATTATTATGTAGTTTAATGTCATACAACAATGGCGATTTTGGCCTCGCAGTTTAATGTTGTGCGGTAAGGACTTGATGCTGTGATGTTTAGAGTCATGTAGTGAGGATGATTATATTGTCGTAAAGATATTTAATATTTTTATGTTAAACTCAATAAGGATGTTCCAACATTCCTTAGAGGTGATTGATAATAGAAGGTGTAAACCATAGTCCTAGGGATAACTTGATTCAGGAGGGATGACATGGGGCCTAATATCCATTACGCATAATGAGATGGGAGAGGACTCTCCTGGGGATGAATTTTCTTTTGATTGAAAGCTATTTTTGTGGGAAACATATGCAGATCCACTGGGTCATGATTTGCATAGACAAACAAAGTTTTCCACTGGACACTGTCCTTCCATCTCCTATGGACTTGGAGGGTTATGGGGATGCATGTTTTCTTGGAATATGGAGTTTAAAAAATGGGAATGATGTTACTAGGAATGTAAAGAATACTTTGATTGTGAATAACCATTAACTACTGGAGCTTCCACATAGATCTGACTCGTATGTATAGGGGAAAGCAGGATCTTTTGACTTCTCATGATTTAGGGGCATGTTTGAGATCTCGTGAAACTAAGAACAGGGCCACACATAACTCTTAAATAATTTTGTAGTTTATTGTCATGTGATTAGGAATTTTCATGGACTCCCCATAAAAATATGACATACGCATGGGGAAAGGGAAATTTTTTCAAGGTGGTTGGGCCGGGATGTCGAATTCGGGCATCACTACGTATCCTGCAACAATAGGAATCAATCCATACATAGTTCTAAATGGTCACTTTACTGATCTAGATATGTCTATCTGTGAGGAAATATGATGGAAGTATTGTTTCATTCGCTATGGGTTTCATTTCTACCATACTTCTATATAACTTCTTTACGTAAGAGAATCCTTACCACTGATCCCAAGCTCATGTGAGTTATACTCAATGTGAGAAACAAGTAGTGGGTATAGGGTTTCATTCATAAGCGTTGGGAGGTAGAGGATATGATGGGGGCATTTTTTATGGTGGGGGTCGAGCCAAGATCGAGGATCGAGGAATCACTACATATCCTACGAGGGTAGGAATCAAGCCATACGAAATTCTATGAGAGATCATGAAGATTGTTGTCATGCGATTAGGACATTTTGTGCCATGTAGTTTAACATCTTACAGCGAGGACATGAGTCACAGTTTAATGTCTAGTTTTAGGGATGAGTTCCTTATAGTTTAACATCATGTGGAAAGGACAATGACTAAAAGTTTAGGGTATTAGAGTTTGGACCATTCTATCATGGTTCAATGTCATATTTCATGGACTAATACCATATATTTTAACATCATGTGGTCAGGATGAAAACTCATAGTTTATGGTCTTAGAGTTTGGACCCTTCCATCATGGTTAAATTTCATGTTTCATAGACTAATACAATATAGTATAACATCATGTGGTCAGGATGACAAATTATAGTTTAAGGTCTTAGAGTTTGGACCATTCCATCATGGTTCAATGTCATGTTTCATGAATGAATACCATATAGTTTAACATCATTTGGTTAGGAAGAAAACTTATATTTTAAGTTCATAGAGTTTGGACCCTTCCATCATGGTTCAATGTCATGTTGCATGGACTAAAACTATACAGTTTAACATCATGTGGTCAGGAAGACAAATCAAATTTTAAAGTCTTAGAGATTGCACCCTTACATGTGGGGCTTCTACTACATGAATTACTTCTTCAAGAACTTCTCATTTGTGGGAGTTGTGATGATTTTTTCATTAACTGATATCAGGGTGTATGCTCCATTGGAATAGACCTTATTTATGACATATGGTCTTGACCAATTTGGTTCAATATTTGGGGGATTCTTCCAGAGTATCATTGGGGTTTTAGGAATAACACCATTTCTCTTTCAAGGAAAGATAAAAGTCGAACCTTTTTGTTGAAGTCTCATGCAATCCGGTTTTGGATGATTTCAAAATAATGAAAAGTGTGCAGACTTTTTTCATCTAGATAATCCAACTCATCAAACGGTCTCTCAAATTTCTCTTCCATGGATAGTTGATTGTGAATGGCTACACAAAGTGATGGAACTTGGATTTTGATGGTTAACACCACCTCTACCTTGTATACTAGTGAGTATGGGGTTGCCTAGGTGGTGGTACGGGTCGTGGTTTGGTAGTTTCATAAAGCAGGAAAAAGCTTGTCTGTCCATGATATCTTATCCTTATCAACCATCTTTTAGAGTATGTTGGAAAAAGTCTTATAGAAAGACTCTATTTTTTCATTGGCCTTCGCGTATTAGCAGGATGACTGGTTGGATTTGATTCCATACTTCTAGTATAACTTATCCAATTCAGCAAAGCATAATTTGGTTTCTTTTTCCATCAGTATTATATGAGGGACACCAAATCTGGTAATGATGTTTCCCATCACAAAGTTAACAATGTTTTTCACCCCGACTTCTTTAAGGGGTATGGATTCAGCCCATTTGGAAAATAAGTAATTATCCATGAGTATGAACTTGAATTTTATGGATGTAGTGAGTGGATATGGTCCCAAAATATCCATCCCCTTGGTGGAAAATGGATAGAAGTACTTAGCAGTATGTGGTAACTCTGGGGGTTGGTGTATGAAATTGTCATGAACATGGTAGGAATGGCACTTTTTGGTGAATATTTCATAATCATGTATCATAGTGGACTAGTAATAACCAAGCCTTCAAATTTGGTAAGAGAGCTTGGTTGCTGATTGGTTCACTCCACAAGCTTCGGCGTGCACTTATTTCATGAAATAAGCATTCTATTATCCATCAATTCACCTAAGAATGACTTCGTCAAGGCCTTGTTTGTAGATAACCTTTTCTTGGTATACCCCATTGTAAAAGAAAAAGCTCACCGCCTATCTTCGGACCTGTTCCCTTCAAGACCTATCTGGTGGGAGTTTTTCATTCCCAAGGTAATTTTCAATGGGAATCATCCAACCGGTAGTGAGATAATAAGGCTTATAAATGGGACTAATTTCATTGATTTCCTACATACTACTCTGGATTAATGGAAATACCATCCGACGGTGGGCAATTTTAATGATTGTTTCATCCCGGTCTAGATCAACAAAGGTTGTGGATACATTTTCCAAAGCATCTACTTGGCCATTTTGTGAATAAGGGACATAGGTCAATGTTGGTTTTGATGGAAATTATGCCATCAATCCTCAAACATGGTTCATCAAGGGGACCAATACTTATTTATTAATTCCATAGTAACTATTGACTCATTTTATGACTAGCTTTGAATCACACTTTATTTTTAGGTGTTTGACTTTCACTTGAAGTGCCAGTTCTAGGCCTGTAATGAGGGCCTGATATTCTGCTCCATTATTTGTACACCCTTCTAAAAGAAAGGAAAAAGGTAAAATGGACTTTTCATGGGATATGAGTATAATTCCCAACTCCATTTTTTGAGTTTGGGATACTTCATCCTTTTCCTTGTCAGTCTTTGGGAAGCACCATAAAAGTACATTTCCCATGTCTGGGGGTCCACTTAGATGGAGAACACTTCTTCATCTGGAAGTTCGACATCCAATGGAGTTTTTTATTTAAAAGGGTTCTCTGCCAGGAATTTTTCTATCGCCTAGCCTTTGATGGATTTCTAGGGAATGTAACATATGTCAAACTGTTGTAGGATAACTGCCCATCATAATAGGTAGCCATTTCGCATGGTTCTATTGGGGATATATTTGATCTTGTTACATTGGGAGACCAATTGGTCCTCATGGTGCTGCAGATAATGCCTGAGTTTCTAAACTGTGAAGATTAGGGATGTACAGTTCTTCTCAATTTTTGAATATCATGTTTTGGCATCAATCATTGTTTGATTGAGGTAATTGAGGTTGCTCTCACTACCAGCATAATTCTTCTGTGTAAGGAAGTTTCCTAATGACCATTCCAGGGTGGTTATGTACAATATGAGTGGACTCCCCTCAACTAGAAGCATCAGCACTAGTGGGCTTAGGTGATATCTTTTGATATTGCTGAACGATTCTTGGAAATAATTATCCCACTCATACATAACTCCTTTCTTCATGAGCCTGGTGAAAATAAGAATTTACCTACTAGGATGGCTATGATTCACCGAATGTAGGTGAGGTTCCCATGGATACCTCTCAACTCTGTGAGTTTGAGAGGTGGGAACATGCCAAGGATGGATTTCATCTTATCAGGGTAAACTTCGATGTCGTGATGGCATATGAAAAATCCAAGGAATATTCCCAAAGTAATGCCAATGGTTCGCTTTAGGGTATTCATATTTAAATTGTGATTCCATATTTTTTTGAATAGAGTTTCAATATCAACCGTGTGATTTGAGTGTTATCATGATTTAAACACCAGATCATTGACATAACACTTGAAACATTTTCCCAAGAAGGTCTTGGAGATGCGATGCATGGTTCCCTGATATGTGGTGCTAGACTTTTCCAAACCAAAGGGGATCACCTTATAAAAGAACACACCTTGAGGGGCCCTAAAAGAAGTGGATTATTCATCTCCTCAATCCATCCAGATCTAGTTGTATCCATAATAATCGTCCATGAAAGAGAGAGCCTCATATCCAGCTGTTGCGTTGATCAACAATTCTGTGATCAAGACCAGGTAGTCATATTTTGGGAAATTCCGATTAAGGTCCCTGAAGTCAATGCATATTCTAATATGTCCATTATTTTTTTGACATGGACTATATTTTCTAGACATATCGGATATTGGACCTCCTATATGAACTTGGATTTGATCATCCTGTTAACTTGAGCCTCTATTTTGGCAGCATGGGTCAGGTGGGTCCTTTTGTCTACCTACTTATATCCCTAGTGGTCTTCTGGTAATCCCAGATGATGAGTGGAGACCTCGGGATCATGTCCTGGAATTTTGGTGTAGTTACAAGAAAACACATCTCGATTATTCTTTAGGAAGGAGGTGTATATTCCCTGCTCCTCGATGGGCATAGCCATACTAATCAGAGTGGGTCATGGGTCGTCTTTAGTACCCAGATTTATCTCCTTAATTTCATTGATTTTGGGGGAGAAACCTTCTTCGAATGCAGGAGGGGAATCTTTGAGGTATTCTTCCTCCTCATCTTCTTCTTCATCATCTTTATCTTCTGATGGACATATATTTTTTGAGAGGAACTCTCTAATGTTGGGAGAGAAATCTTATATTTCCTTAGCGAGTAAGGCAAGAGAAGTCTGGGGTCCCAAGGATTGGTCGGGAGCATCTTTGATAGGGATTTTCCTGATATTGTGGGAGTTAGCTCACTTTTCTGTGTCATTGGAATTGGTGGTCATAACAGAGACCATGCATATAATTGAGTTTGCATCCGGATTTTCACTTGTGCATTCAACTTGGTTGATGGGTAATACATACTCTTCCCCAAGCTGCTGGAGGGTGTTGGCAGGAGCCATTTACAATCCATTCAAGGTAGTAATCCAATCAATATCATTGGCTAAAAGATGTTTTCCTTCCTATTCATAGAACTCTGCATCAATATAATGTGACTCACAGGACTCAAACGGGGATTTATTGGTGTGAAATGTATTTTTTTCCCCATTAGTGCAATATTTGATTCACTGATGGTATGTTGATGAAATTGCAGTGTGCTAATACACCAAGGTCTCTATAACAGGACATTGAAGGTTGTACTTTACTGTACTACTAGGAAATTAGGTTCTGACAAGAGGTATCTGAGCTGAGTTTTAATCTTGATTCATCCCAATGGTTTTTTTCACTTTTTTCATATCCCAATAGAGTTGTAGTGAAGGGTGTCAAGCTATCTTCATTGTAGCCCAATCGATAAAGCATTCGCAGTGGGAGGAGGTTGACTCTAGAGCTGTTGTCGAAGAAGATCCTATAGGCATCAATTTCATTTATCTTTGTAGACACATATAAGGGTTTGATGTTCCCTTTCATGATGGATTATTCATCCCTATCTATTAAAGAGATGATGGTGTGACATTATTTGGGACTGGTCTCCGTTCGGTAAACTTTGACTGCTGCTACTTCAGCCTCAAACTCCAAAGGACTTTGTAAGCCTTGGAGGAGTGCCTCCCTAAGATCTGCAGACAAGCTTAACACATCCATGATTGATATCTTTTTGGTACTAAAGATAGCTACATCAGAATATCATATTTCTTCTCTAAAGTTCAATGCTTCCTAGATCGGTGTTTCTCTTTCACATACACTATAGGGGTTTGGGATTTGAACATAGATTGTTCGGCCTCTACGACTAGGGCCGGTGGTGTTGTGGTCTTTTCTGGGTTTGGATGAACTGGTCCACCTACATGCCTTGGGAGATTTGATATTTTTTCTTCCCCTGATAGATATTCCAAGATAACTAGTCTAGGATTTCTTATGATGGGGGAGGAGGAGATTTTGGTTCTTGTTCTATTTGTCACAGGTCCCTTCAAAGAGTTTTTGCGATGTTAACGGTTTGAATTACAGCATGGCCAGGAATTTGGATCCTACCATGATTGTGCCTTATAGGAAACCTTCAGCCTTTACGGCCTCTTCCTCCAACTCTCTGGTTGGGCATGAGGCATTTGGGTGTGTAGCCATGGTCCATCAGAAATGGGGTCCATCAAGTGAATGACATTAATGGAGTTGAAGATCAGTTATTGATCTAACACTATTTCAGTCTGACTATCTCTTTCTGATAGTGTTGTTTGGAAGGGTGGTACTCATTGTACCATTTTATGGGGCAGCACCCATTGTACCAAGTCTATTGGCATGAAGTCCAAAAGTTTTGACACTTTCTGTCACATAAATGACATATTTTAAAGGTATTTTTGTATTTAATTTACATTATTGCTTTTTTTGGGGGTTTTCAATGCATTTCTGAAGGAAATGGTGGGTTTCCATAATTTGGGTCAACTCGAGAGCCCATTTCCAGTTTTGACAATAAATTTTGTTTGTTTAATAACTCCCTCGTTTTTCAACATTTTTAACTCATTTAACTTCCAAAATGACCTTAATTTAACTATTAAAATCACTAATGAATTTTGGACCCCTTAAAAATTCATTTGCATCTTAGATTTGGGTGATCAAATTAGGTATTGGGCCAACCCGGAAGCCCATTTCCAGTTTTAAAATTGTTTTGTAATTATTTCATAAAATATTCAATTTTTATTCTTTTTTGGTGATTCCACCTCTCACCTTCTCCCACTGTACCTGGCCGCACCCTAAGCTTCGTTTACCCCTCTTTGGAGATCGCATCTGTCACGAATTAGGGCCTAACTTCTCTGGTTTCTAAAAACTTCCAGTTTTCTCAAGTAAGTGACTATCCTTCTAGTTCTCTCCTTTTCCTTGAGATTTATCTTTTTTTTTCTTGAATCCCCAAATTTCCAGAAGCTAGGGCTTCGTGCCTAGGGTTTCATTTTGGGTTTCATGGTTCAATCCTCTGGTTTTAGGTTTGATATCACTTCCTTGTGGCGCGGTGGTCGTGCGGTTGAAGTTCCGCACTAGGATTTGCGGTTCTTGAATCTTTTGGTAGCTGATTCCATTGTGTGTGCAATTCTTTGGGAATTTTCTTGCTATGTTGAGGGTGAATTAATGCTTATTGAATTTTAATGTTTCTGTAAAAATTTGTTTTAGTTGCATTTACAATGCAAATGAATTTTATGTTACAATTTTTGTTGAAATTGAGGGTTTTTCATGCGAGTCTTTTATTGGTTCATTTTGGGATGAACTCTAATTACATAGTTGATTTTATTGAACTATATTAGGAATTAAAATAATGTTTTAAATATATATTCTTTTTGTTTGTGGCTGCAAAAGTTTGTTTAAATTGTGTTTGAGAAGCAAATGGGCATTAAGTGCCATGTTTGTGTGAAAATGGTGGTTTTTAAAATATATAATTTCTTGGTTCACATTGGGCTGCCCCATAACTGAATTTTTGGTTTTATTAAATTGTGTTGAACTGAAATTTTGTTTTGATGACTTAAAAGTGTTCACATACTGTGAAAAGTGGATATTTTAAAGAGTTTTGGGTGCAAAACAATGTGATGTTTTGAGAGGTTGTTTTATTGAAGATCAAAATATTTTATTGACTGTTTCAAATGATATAAAATGTGTATAGCTACTGTACTATTTGTTTGTGACCAGTAGTGATACATTACATGAAAAATTATGTGTGTTGTTTGCTGAAATTTTTTGAGCACAAAAGGGGGAATCCCGGGTACTTAGGTGGGCGGATATGTACTAGTACGGCTAGTGGACCGGATGGGTTGTGTCCCTGTTTCACTGAGAAAATGGATAACGACAACACTAACTGAACTATGTGGATGTTATTTGGGGACCCCTAGGTTATGGGTTTGTTCCCTACTAGTGGCTCGTGCACGGGAAAAGATTGTGACTTGGATACTTTACACCGAGGTACGAGGTACATAGGGCCCAGACTATCTAGTTTCCTAGGGGTGTTCCCAATTTATGTGCTCATTAGAATTGTAGTATTTACCCTTGTTATGGGATCTTTTGGCAGTACTTTACAGTAGCTCACATGTTTATTTAATGTGTTATCATTCTGAAATTCTTGGATTGAAAAATGTTTTCATTTGAAAGTTGCTTTTCTTGAAATTTTTAACATTGTTTCACCTTGTGTGTTAAAATTGCTAGTTTTGTTCCCATTGTATTGCATCCTCTTTGGAATCTTCTGGTGGTATCCTATTGGGCTTAGGCTCACACCCTACTTACACCCCTTGGGTGTAAGTAGAACTTCTTATGCTTGACTCAGGTAAAGGGAAGGCTAAGGGTGATGGCGCTTCAGGGTGTTAGTCCCCATCGTTGGGGCAGAGTTATGGAGAAGGCTTGCGGGTGATGACACCCTTGTTGTGTGAAGTGATTGGGGATGTCTTGATGTTGTCATTATTTGTATTTGGACCACTTGTAGTGTCTTTAAACATATGTATTCAGATCTGGTTTTGTTAAGAATGGTTTAGTATGGAAATTTCAGATTCTTATTATTGATTGTTTTATTTGTTTTATGCTTTCATACTCGGGTAAATCGTTCCCAAATCATATTGTTTTATACCCGGGCACTTGTGCCAGCCCGTGGGGATAGGGAATGCCCTTCGGGCCTTGTCATGGGCCGGGTTTGGTGCCATTAATGGTGGCGACCAGATCTGGTACGTGACAAAATGGTATCAGAGCAGGTTAAAGTTTTTGGGTTATATTGCTATTTTGGGATGAGTCGGGATAGACAGGAGCTAGGACTGTCGGGGCTCGGGGTATTGGTTGTGAGTAGGGTGCCTGGCCCGCACCTCTCATGGAAGACCTTGAGTCACCAGAGGATGTTGGAATTTACTGATTGACTTCACTTCCAGGTGAGACGTGTGGGCTGCAGACCACATGTGGACATCAGGCAAATGTGGAGTAGTTGGTTCTTTTTTTACAAGAATGTGTTTAGTTTGTTTATATTTGATGTATTTGATTACAATTTTCAGAATTGTGGTATTGACCATTGTTTTGTGACTGTTGCATTTTGTAGCAACATGCCTCCCCGGAAAGCTCCCACGCACCCACAGGAGGAAGCTGGAGAGAGTTCTCCCACGCCGATTGATCAGAGGCTAGTCGAGGCCATGGTCCGGGCTGTCCAGGCTCTAGGATATGGACCAGCTCTAGCTCCAGCTCCTGTTAGAGAGGATTATACTGGTCCTAGAAAGGACAAGGCCCAGGAGTTCCTGAAAAATAAGCCTCCAACCTTCCGAGGTAGCTCAGAACCCCAGGAAGCAGAAGAATGGCTCGAGAAGATCGAGCGTATGTTTGAGTTCCTGGAAACACCCGAGGAGCTCAGGGTGAAGTGTTCCTCCTTCCTATTAGAGGGTCCAAGCCGTAAGTGGTGGGAGTCAGTGCTTCAGGCAGGGAAGAATGAGCAGATGCGCTGGGGTGATTTCAAGGCTGTCTTCAATGAAAAGTACTGCCCTGAGGTATTGGCTTATGCAAGGTCTAGAGAGTTCATGGAGCTTGTTCAGGGGAATCTATCTATGATGGAGTATGCCAACCATTTCGCTGAGTTGGTTCGATATGCTCCAGAAATTGTCTCTAATGAGCAGGCGAAGGCCCAGAGGTTTGAGAAAGGCTTGCGACCAGAGATATACTCCCAGGTGTTCTTGTTTAAGCTGAGGACCTATGCTGAGGTTGTTGATCGAGCGTGCATGGTGGAGATTGATAGGAAAGGCAGGGCTGGTTTCTATGGCTCAGTATCAGCAGTGGGAAGTGGTAGCTCCTCAGAGAAGAAAAGGAAGCGGGAGGATCATGTGAAGAAAGGAGGGGGCAGTTCAGGCCACTCTTCCAGGCAGTTTTCTTCTGCTGCTTCTGATGCAAGATCGGTCGTGTGCCACCAATGTGGGAGGCCTGGGCATATCCGACCAGCATGTCCACTTCCTCCGAAGCCTTGTTTCCAGTGTGGAGGTATGGGGCATTTGCAACGTTTTTGTGGTGTGGCACGTCCACTTCCGAGTGGGGTTGGTTCAGTGGCTTCAAAAGGAGTGTCAGCACAGTCTGAACCATCGAGGACTGGGGGATGTCGATTTGGAAGTCGTGGTGGAAGGGTTGGATCATCTTCTGGGCAGAGCCAGTTCAGGGCCCAGCCTCAGGCTAGCGGTCGTTCTCAGACAGATACTGGACACCTCCATGCAGTGGATCAGACACCATCAGGATCAGAGGCGGGACCGTCGACAGTTCGAGGTACCGTTCTGATTGCATCTTCTATAGCTATTGCTCTTTTTGATACTGGTGCCTCTGTTTCATTCATTTCTGGACATTTTGTGGACATGCTGAATTTTCCAACTGAGTTGATGTCTTTTGCGATGGAGTTGGTGACACCATTGGGAAAGAAGAAGGAGCAGGGCCTGAGGTGCCCCTCGTGTGCACTTTCTGTGTCAGGGGTCGAGATGGAGTGGGACCTCTTGGTCTTAGATATGGACCTTTTTGATGTTATACTCGGGATGGATTGGCTAGTAAACTTCCAGGCACACATCGATTGCTACAGACGGCGGGTGAGTTTCACATCACCTGATGGGAGTCGTCAGGTTTTTCATGGAGAATGGGATCCACGATCAAGTCGTGCAGGGCCTCCACTCCCAAAGTTGGGAAGTTTTATCTTCCAGTTATCTTCGCTCATGCTAGAAGATGGTATTTCTTCTAATGGTTCACTACCTCATGTAGTGAATGAGTTTCCAGAGGTATTTCCGGATGATTTTTCGGGTTTGCCCCCAGAGCGGGATGTGGAGTTTTCGATTAATCTGGCGCCGGGAACACAGCCGATATCTCTTCCCTCTTATCGCATGGCCCCCACTGAGTTGAGGGAATTAAAGATGAAGCTGGACGACTTAGAATCCAAAGGATTCATTCGCCCGAGCGTCTCTTCTTGGGCCGCTCCTGTGTTGTTCGCAAAAAAGGCTGATGGATCCCTCCGTCTGTGCATTGACTACCGGAAGCTGAATAAGGTAACAATTAAAAACAAATACCCTTTGCCCAGAATAGATGATTTGTTTGACCAGTTGAAGGGAGAAAAGTGGTTCTCAAAGATAGACCTGCGTTCAGGGTATCATCAACTCAGGGTGAAGGAGTCAGATATCCCAAAGACAGCCTTTCGGTGCAGGTACGGCCACTTTGAGTATTTGGTCATGCCCTTCGGATTGACCAATGCTCCAGCAGTCTTTATGGCACTCATGAATAGGGTGTTTCATCAGTATCTCGATTCCTTTATTGTGGTGTTCGTGGATGATATTCTGGTATACTCTAGCTCTGAGGAGGAACACGAACATCACTTGAGGATCGTTTTAGGTACATTACGGGATCACCGCCTCTATGCAAAGTTGTCAAAGTGCACCTTCTGGATCAGAGAGGTGAGATTTCTGGGGCATGTGATCTCAGAGCGCGGAGTTTCAGTGGACCCTGAGAAAATTAGTGCGGTTATGTCTTGGGAGCAGCCGAAGAATGTGTTCGAGATCAGGAGTTTCCTTGGCCTAGCTGGTTACTACAGGTGATTCGTTCGGGATTTCTCTCGGCTTGCATCACCAATGACTGCGCTCACCCGGAAAGGGGTAAAGTTTTTATGGGGTCCAGAATGTCAAGCATCATTCGAGGAGCTGAAGAGACGGTTGACTACTGCCCCTGTGCTGATTTTTCCTGAGGCTGTGAAGGGTTATGTGGTTTATTGTGATGCTTCAGGTATGGGTCTTGGGTGCGTGCTTATGCAGGATGATCACGTGGTGGCTTATGGCTCTCACCAACTCCGACCACATGAAAAGAACTACCCTACCCATGACTTGGAGTTGGCAGCGGTGATGCATGCTTTGAAGACATGGCGTCACTACCTCTTTGGCGAGAAGTTTGTGGTCTACTCAGATCACAAAAGCTTGGCTTATATCTTCTCGCAGAAGGACCTCAACTTGAGGCAACGCCGCTGGATCGAGTACTTGCAGGGGTTCGACTTTGACATTGTCTATACCCCAGGCAAGGGTAATGTGGTGGCCGACGCTTTGAGTAGAAGAGTTCCAGTGCAGGCTTTGAGGAAGTCTAGTGATGAGTGGACATTGATGGGGCTCTTTTCTCAAATGCATGTGGAGGCTAGGGAACACAGTGGAGGGGCATTCTTGGCAAGTGTCCAGTTGACTCCTTCTCTATTAGAGTTGATTCAGCAGGAACAACCCAGTGATGATCTTTTTCAACGGTCTAAGCAGTTCCTTCATGGTGGGGAGACATCCTCTGATTGGTCGTCATCTCCCGAGGGCATCTTGTGCTTCAAGGGCCGTTCAGTAGTACCGTTATCTCTACGGAAGGCAGTGATGCATGATAGCCACCAGTCTCAGTGGGCTGTCCATCCAGGTGCCACTAAGATGTATTATGATGTCCGTCGGCATTTTTGGTGGCCTGGTATGAGACGAGACATAGCAGACTTTGTTTCGAGATGCTACACATGCCAGCAGGTGAAAGCAGAGCACCAAAGGCCCTCCGGTTTGCTCCAGCCATTACCCATTCCTACCTGGAAGTGGGACGAGGTTGCCATGGACTTCATTGTTGGCTTAACTCGTACACCTCGGGGTAAGAATTCCATTTGGGTGGTGATTGATCGTCTGACCAAATCAGCCCACTTCATTCCGATCAGAGATACATCTAAAGTGGATGAGTTGGGCCATTTTTATCTTCAGGAGGTGGTGAGAATCCATGGTGTACCATCAACTATTGTCTCGGATAGAGACCCCCGCTTCACTTCTCGATTTTGGGAAGGCCTTCAAAAGGCCTTGGGCTCTCAGATTAAGATGAGCACGTCGTACCACCCTCAGACGGATGGTCAGACAGAGCAGGCGAATCAGATTTTGGAGGACATGCTTCATGCATGTGTCTTGGACTTTGGAGGTTCTTGGGATAGCCATTTGGGATTGGTTGAGTTTGCTTATAATAATAGTTACCAATCCTCAATTCGAATGGCCCCTTTTGAGGCGCTCTATGGTCGGCCATGTCGGTCGCCCCTATGTTGGGCTGAGGTAGGAGAGACTTCACTATTGGGGCCGAGCCTTGTGCAGGAGACTTCTGAAAAGGTCAAATTGATCAGGAAGCGCTTATTGACAGCTCAGAGTCGTCATAAATCTTATGCTGATCGGAGGTGTCGAGACCTAGAGTTTACTGTGGGTGATAGGGTATTCTTAAAAGTGGCCCCTCGTCTGGGCCATCGTCGATTGGGGAAGCAAGGTAAGCAGATGCCACGGTATGTCGGACCCTTTGAGATCACCGTGCGTATTGGTAAGGTGGCATACAGGTTGGCCTTACCTTCTCAGTTGACATCTATCCATGATGTCTTCCACGTCTCCCAGTTGAAGAAATACAATCCAGATCCATCCCATGTGTTGAGTTGGGAAGAACTAGAGATAGAGCCTGACTTGTCTATCGTTGAGAGGCCGGTGAAAATAGTGGACTCCCAGGAGAAGATACTTAGAGGAAAGTCTATTCCTTTAGTCCGGGTTTTATGGCAGCATGGGAATGATACACATGAGACTTGGGAGCGAAAGTCATGGGTCGAGGAAGAGTACCCATTCTTGTTTACCAACCAAGAATCATGTTGACTTTCCGGGGCGGAAAGTCCTTCATGGTGGGGAGAATTGTCACATACATGACATATTTTAAAGGTATTTTTGTATTTAATTTACATTATTGCTTTTTTTGGGGGTTTTCAATGCATTTTTGAAGTAAATGGTGGGTTTCCATAATTTGGGTCAACTCGAGAGCCCATTTCCAGTTTTGACAATAAATTTTGTTTGTTTAATAACTCCCTCGTTTTTCAACATTTTTAACTCATTAAACTTCCAAAATGACCTTAATTTAACTATTAAAACCACCAATGAATTTTGGCCCCCTTAAAAATTCATTTGCATCTTCGATTTGGGTGATCAAGTTAGGTATTGGGCCAACCCAAAAGCCCATTTCCAGTTTTAAAATTGTTTTGTAATTATTTCATAAAATATTCAATTTTTATTCTTTTTCGGTGATTCCATATCTCACCTTCTCCCACTGTACCTAGCCGCACCCTCAGCTTCGTTTCCCCCTCTTTGGAGATCGAATCTGTCAAAAATTAGGGCCTAACTTCTCTGGTTTCTAAAAACGTCCAGTTTTCTCAAGTAAGTGACTATCCTTCTAGTTCTCTCCTTTTCCTTGAGATTTATCTTTTTTTTTCTTGAATCCCCAAATTTCCAGAAGCTAGGGCTTCGTGCCTAGGGTTTCATTTTGGGTTTCATGGTTCAATCCTCTTGTTTTAGGTTTGATATCACTTCCTTGTGGCGCGGTGGTCGTGCGGTTGAAGTTCCGCACTAGGATTTGCGGTTCTTGAATCTTTTGGTAGGTGATTCTATTGTGTGTGCAATTCTTTGGGAATTTTCTTGCTGTGTTGAGGGTGAATTAATGCTTATTTAATTTTAATGTTTCTGTAAAAATTTGTTTTAGTTGCATTTACAATGCAAATGAATTTTATGTTACAATTTTTGTTGAAATTGAGGGTTTTTCATGCAAGTCTTTTATTGGTTCATTTTGGGATGAACTCTAATTACATAGTTGATTTTATTGAACTGTATTAGGAATTAAAATAATGTTTTTAATATCTATTCTTTTTGTTTGTGGATGCAAAAGTTTGTTTAAATTGTGTTTGAGAAGCAAATGGGCATTAAGTGCCATGTTGGTGTGAAAATGGTGGTTTTTAAAATATATAATTTCTTGGTTCACATTGGGCTGCCCCATAACTGAATTTTTGGTTTTATTAAATTGTGTTGAACTGAAATTTTGTTTTGATGACTTACAAGTGTTCACATACTGTGAAAAGTGGATATTTTAAAGAGTTTTGGGTGCAAAACAATGTGATGTTTTGAGAGGTTGTTTTATTGAAGATCAAAATATTTTATTGACTGTTTCAAATTATATAAAATGTGTATAGCTACTGTACTATTTGTTTGTGACCAGTAGTGATACATTACATGAAAAATTATGTGTGTTGTTTGCTGAAATTTTTTGAGCACAAAAGGGGGAATCCCGGGTACTTAGGTGGGCGGATATGTACTAGTACGGCTAGTGGACCGGATGGGTTGTGTCCCTGTTTCACTGAGAAAATGGATAACGACAACACTAACTGAACTATGTGGATGTTATTTGAGGACCACTAGGTTATGGGTTTGTTCCCTACTAGTGGCTCGTGCACGGGAAAGGATTGTGACTTGGATACTTTACACCGAGGTACGAGGTACATAAGGCCCGAGACTATCTAGTTGCCTAGGGGTGTTCCCAATTTATGTGCTCATTAGAATTTTAGTATTTACCCTTGTTGTGGGATCTTTTGGCAGTACTTTACAGTAGCTCACATTTTTATTTAATGTGTTATCATTCTGAAATTCTTGGATTGAAAACTGTTTTCATTTGAAAGTTGCTTTTCTTGAAATTTTTAACATTGTTTCACCTTGTGTGTTAAAATTGCTAGTTTTGTTCCCATTGTATTGCATCCTCTTTGGAATCTTCTGGTGGTATCCTATTGGGATTAGGCTCACACCCTACTTACACCCCTTGGGTGTAAGTAGAGCTTCTTATGCTTGACTCAGGTAAAGGAAGGCTAAGGGTGATGGCGCTTCAGGGTGTTAGTCCCCATCGTTGGGGCAGAGTTGTGGAGAAGGCTTGCGGGTGATGACACCCTTGTTGTGTGAAGTGATTGGGGATGTCGTGATGTTGTCATTATTTGTATTTGGACCACTTGTAGTGTCTTTAAACATATGTATTCAGATCTGGTTTTTTTAAGAATGGTTTAGTATGGAAATTTCAGATTCTTATTATTGATTGTTTTATTTGTTTTATGCTTTCATACTCGGGTAAATCGTTCCCAAATCATATTGTTTTATACCCGGGCACTTGTGCCAGCCCGTGGGGATAGGGAATGCCCTTAGGGCCTTGTCATGGGCCGGGTTTGGTGCCATTAATGGTGGCGACCAGATCTGGTACGTGACACTTACTTCAACTTTGGTGTCATCTCATCTTATTGCTCTTGCTTTCTGCCCATCTTAACTTTAGAGGACTACAAGGATGAGGAAGACGGTTGTGTTGTATTATGATATTTTGGGGGAACAGTTGGTTGTTTCAACTATGCCTGGGGGATTCCATGGACTCGGTTGATGGTCTTATTGGTCATCCAATTTTCAAAAAATTATCCTTACTGGTGACTATTTTCCATTTTTCTTCCTTTATTAGGTTTGAGGTGGAAACATACACCACTTTTGCTGGTGGCAGGCCCAACATGACTTTCCTAGAATCCACAATATTTTGTAGGAGATCCTTGAAAACAAATAATTCCTGGATGGTATGTCCTAGTATTTGGTGGTAGGGAAAATAATTTAGCCTATCGTTGATACCCACTTCATCGACTCTCTTTGGATATGGTAGTCAGAGAAAATTTCAATTCATGGTGGCTATGAAATAGCCACAGACCTTATCATCTCGGAACAAGTTAACTTTGTTTCTCTATTCTTAGAACTGATTTATTTTAGTACCTCATCACTCAACTAGTCATGGTGGGGTGGATATTGGAATCCAGGGGGTCCTACACTATTCGGTGGGGGACTCGCAACTGGAGTCGGTGTCGAGGTGGCTTAAGCCTGACAGAAGTCGCTTCAGCATTTCCCATTATTCTCCCATGCGCTGATGGGGCCACTCAGGACTTGATATTGGTATTTTTCAAGGATTCTTCTATCCTTTGGGGAATGACAGAGAAGTCTCAAAACCCTCTTGTGTACTTCACTTGGATTAGTGGTGTTATCAATTCATCCCAAAGGTTATCGATGTACATAGCGAGCATTTCATCCTGGGGTTAGGGAATATGTCAGGCCTTTCTATCTAGCAAAGTAGTCTGATACTCTTTAATTCTATCATTGTTTGTTGTTCATGATATCATTGACCATCGTCTTAGGTAGCGTTGAACTAAAATAGAAGAGAAACTTTCACTAGAGGTCCTCCTAGCCTATGATTGAGTTAGCTGGCAGGCTAGTATACCATATTAAACCTGAGCCCTGTAGGGTTTGTATGAAGCACCTGAGTTTTACTACTTCTTGCTGCTTTGGAGTTCCCATCATGGGGTCACAATAAAAGGCATAGTGAATTAAATTATCTTCTAGGTCCTCTGATCCATTTAATATTGGGAAAGAAGGGTTTCCGAAGTTTGGTGGTGGTAGAACATTGCTTACCCAATCAGGGTAGGGTTTATGCTATGGCTGTATCAGAGTGCACCGCCCCTCCATGGCTTCTAGTCAAGCTATTAATTTCTAGACGGTATTCAAGAACCCTTAATGCATATCCTTTTGAGCTTCAGCTTGGGATGGGGAGGTAGTGACCAAAACTAGGTGTTTCGGTGCTGCTAGAATTTGGGGTTGATACCTAGCCGAAGGTATCATTTGTGGGATTCACTGAATATATTTTGGATACCTTCCTAGTGGAGTGAATTCTTAATGTCCTTCCGGAGCTGAGTTTAAGTATTTTTTCGGTCCCGATGCTGGATTGGATAGGCCTCTGATCTTGGCTTCATTCACTGGGATGATTTCATGTAGCAAGGGAACCCCTTATGGGAGAACCTTCTAACGTTCCACAGGGGAAACACATCCATCAAGGTAGCTTCCTTGATCTAGATATCATTAATTCACCTAATCTCTTTCATTTCTTCCCCCTTCTTGGAAATCCTTTCCTCAAGAGAGAGGGATTCATTTCCAAGGGGAGGATAAGGTGGTTCATAGACGAACTTAGTTTTTTTCTTCTCCTTATTGGGTTTTTTCATGGGAGGTAATGTCGAATTAACTAAGGGGGAACCTAGATTTAGTACCAATCTATAGTTCTAGGTATACACACCATCAGGCTCAGTGTGGGATGCCTCTATGAGGGAACCATCTTCCTTCAAGTCCTCTCCCTCTGTGTCATTTTTTGTTAGGTCTATGGGGTTTATGTTTACCACGTTCGTTGATGCATACCGCATTGGGGGTAGTGTACCCGGTGCCAAATTGTAGGAAGTATTTATACATACTTTTTTGGACTTTCTCATTCCATTTTGAGGCATTCTTCGGGTTTCTTGGTGAATATTGACTCAAAGGAAGCCCTGTTCTGACCTCATAAAGTGCCTCTATCTTAGAGGGTGAGAACCATGAGATGGGGTGGAATGGGTGACTCCTTTGTACATTGTTCTTCCTAGATAGAGGAAGACAGACGTTCGTTGTGTGGGGACATGATGTAAAAATTCCCACAGCCCTATGGGATAAGTTTGTTATCATTCTTCCATTGATGTTATACGGCCTGGATTTGTTGGTTTTATGGGGGAATTTTGATTTAAAAATTCCCCCAGCCCTGTGGGTTGAAGTTGTTCCCATATTGTGGAAAAAGATACCGCTATTTCCACCTTTTCAATATCACTTCCTCCCGCACGGGTATGAGCCGAGTATAGAATTAGGCCTGCATGGAGTCTATGGCCTTTTGAATACATGAGCACTACTTTCTAGTTGTCTTCCCTTAGGCGGGAATCCTGCTGGATTTTCTTGGTTTCCTGAGCTTTTCAATGGCTTGATCTCTTTGGTCCTGATGCTTTTGGGACTTACTCTAGGTCAGTTTTTGTTGAGTATCCCATATTTCTAGAGTAGGGGTTTCATTTGATTGCTTCCTCTAGGTGATGAAATTGTAAGATTTCTTTTCCAATGAGTTTTTTTGGATGGGGTTAGGGGTGAAGTGTAGAGCTCCATATTCTCCCCATCCCCAAATGTGAACTCCAGTCGGGGCGTTTCCAATGAGGTGACACAACTTATGCAGTGCATGGAGGCATGCTAGTTCAAGTTTTTTCTTTCGCCTTTCTGATTATGGCTGCCGAGCGGATGGGAGAGCTTCCAGGTAGATTAGATGGAGCAGATCCCCTCTCGTGTTGATGTGGTCCACATACCCTTCGTATGGTAGGAATTTTTATTTCAGCTAGTGAAGGGTTTTCCATATATTGGGGTGAATGTCATGTGTACATTACCTAGAAAACTATCCTGGTATGTTGAAGTGATAAGTGGTTGTAGGCCAATACATCACTAGGATATTATCCTTAGCTAGTTTTCTTATCACAAGAAACACATCTCGCTTTTGTTCTTCTGGCGGCTCCTCTACTAGATATTCCCATCTTGACTACTTCATAATAATTTCGTTCCAAGAAATTGGGATGGTGGGAGCCTTATTGATATGTGAACGACATAGGGGTGGCTCAGAAGATGAGTGTGGCCCAGGTCCATCCTCTAGTTGAGAAAGATTATCACTCATTATAGACAGAGTGCCCAATGTGTATGACTCCATCTTTCTGGGAACCTCAGTATTGGATGGATTTCTCAGATTTGTTCCGGCAAGGGGAGGACCTTTTTGCCAATATTATTTTGGGTTGCAAGGAGGACCTTCGCAATAGGTGCTATATTGGTGAGGGATACTATTTCAACTTGATGCCAGACTGTGGGAAATATATTTATGATGTATACCTTATGGAAGACCTTTATGATGGTCTACAATGAGGGGAGGACCTTCTTACTACTTGAAGTTACTGAGGGGAGGACCTTCTCGATGACTGTTGTGATGGTGAGGACTACTATCACGGCTTGATACCTGGTTTCATAGAGAATTTCTGTCATTCAAATCATGGGGAGGGACTTCAGGATATACTAAAATGAGGGTAGGACCTTCCTGTGGCATGAAGTTACTATGGGGAGGGCCTTCATAGCAACTTCCATTATGGGGAGGGCCTTTGAAATGAATTTCATCATGGAGAGGACTGTCATCATGACTTAATGTCCGACTATAGGGAGAATCATATCTACAGTTTATACCCTGGGGAGGACCATCAGAGAGGACGATAGAAAGGGGAGGAGCTTATTCCTATCTGATCTTCAGGTTGAGGAAAGGGCTACCCCGACATTCATCAAGAGATAGGCTCTCATGATTGATAATTCCTAGACCACGGAGTGAGCCCTTATGGGTGATCTATAGAGGACCTTCAGAGCTTCTGGTAGTGACATTATGAGGAGAGACTTTGAAACTGCTACTGCCACTTCCATAAGTTGGTAATGGACTAATAGGTTCTTGATACTTTCTTGATATATTTTTAGGGTGTTAAGAACCCTAGCTTCCACCAGAGCAGTATCATGTATGTGCTCTTCATTTTCCAGTTTCCATTGGCTCATTTCATTCTTGATTGCTCTCTTGTAGGTAACTGGGGCCATATTCTATTGTTAATGACCTTCATACATGGGTTCATGTCTTATTGAGTGAACCTTGTATGGGAGGGCACCCTTTTGATCTTGAGCCTTCGAGTAGGCGTCCTATGTATCCTGGTTTTATTAGGAGTTAGAGTTCTCATAGTTTAGAATTATTGAGTGAACCCTGTATGGGATGGAAATCTTTTGAACTCAGGCCTTTGAGTAGGCTTCCTACATATCCTAGTTTTATCAGGAATCAGAGTTCTCATAGTTCAAAATTATTGGGTGAACCCAATATGGGAGTGAAAACTTTTGAGATTGGGCCTTTGAGTAGGCATCCTACATATCTGGGTTTTATCAGGAATCATATTTCTCATAGTTCAAAATTATTTGGTGAACCTTTTATGGGAGGAAACCCTTTTGAGCTTGGGCCTTTGAGTAGGAATCATATGTATCCTGGTTTTATTAGAAATTAGAGTTCTCTTAGTTCGAAATTATTTTCTGAACCCTGTATGGGAGGGAACCCTTTTGAACTCAGGCCTTCGAGTAGGCATCCTACATATCCTATTTTTATCAGGAATCAGAGTTCTAGTAGTTCAGAATTATTGGGTGAACCCTGTATGGGAGGGAACCCTTTTGAGCACAACCCTTCGAGTAGGCATCCTATGTGTCCTGGTTTTATTAGGAATTAGATTTTTCATAGTTCAGAATTATTGCGTGAACCCTATAAGGGAGGGAACCCTTTTGAGAATGGGCCTTCAAGTAGGTGTCCTATGTATCCTATTTTTATTAGGAATCAGAGTTCTCATAGTTCAGAATTATTGGGTGAACCCTGTATGGAAGGGAACTCTTTTGATCTCAGGCCTTCGAGTAGGCATCCTACGTATCTTGGTTTTATTAGGAATCAGAGTTCTCGTAGTTCAGAATTTTTGGGTGAACCCTATATGAGAGGGAACCCTTTTGAGATTAGGCCTTTGATTAGGCATCCTATGTATCCTAGTTTTGTCAGGAATCAGAGTAATTGTAGTTCATAATTATTGTGTGAACCCTATATGGGAGGGCACTCTTTTGATCTCGAGACTTTGAGTAGGTATCCTACGTATCCTGGTTTTATCAAGAATCAAAGTTCTCATAGTTCAAAATTATGGGGAAGTTATAATCATCACAAACCTCTAAGACCAAGTGATCCATGCTCGGTGTGAGAAATAAGAGGATACAAGAGATCCAATCAACCACATGCTTCCTCTTTTGTTGGTCTGAGAGGGAGAGCCTATGAAGGATGAGTCCAGGGTGACCGTGGGAAAGGGCACTGAGTGATGAAACTTTCCATGTGAAATGACATTAAATGTCATAAGGCTTGACCTTAGAAGATTGGAGACATACCTCAGTGGGAGGACACCCTTTTGAGCTCAAGCCTTTAAGTGGGTGTTCTATGTATCCTAGTTTTATCAGGAATTAGAGTTCTCATAGTTCAGAATTATTGGGTGAACCCTATATGGGAGGGAACCCTTTTGAGCTTGGGCCTTCTAGTAGGTATCCTATGTATCCTGGTTTTATCAGGAATCAGAGTTCTCATAGTTCAGAATAATTATTTGAATCCTATATGGGAGGGCACCCTTTTGAGCTCGAGCCTTCGATTAGGCATCCTAAATTTCCTAGTTTTATTAGGAATTAGAGTTCTCATAGTTCATAATTATTGGGTGAACCCTGTTTGGGAGGGCACCCTTTTGAGATTAGGCCTTTGAGTAGGCATCCTATGTATCTTGGTTTTATCAAGAATCAGAGTTCTCATAGTTTAGAATTATTGGGTGAACACTGTATGGGAGGGAACCCTTTTGAGCTCCAGCCTTCGAGTAGGTGTCCTACGTATCCTAGTTTTATCAGGAATCAGAGTTCTCATTGTTAAGAATTATTGGGTGAACCCTGTAAGGAAGGGATCCCATTTGAGCTAGGGCCTTCGAGTAGGCATCCTATATATCCTGGTTTTATCAGGAATCAAAGTTATCGTAGTTCAGAATTAATGGGTGATCCCTGTATGGGTGGGCACCCTTTTGAGCTTGGGCCTACGAGTAGGCCTCCTACGTATATTGGTTTTATCAGGAATCAAAGTTCTCATAGTTTAGAATTTTTGGGTGAATCCTATATGGGAGGGCACCCTTCTGAGCACGGACCTTTGAGTAGGCATCCTATGTATCCAGGTTTTATCAGGAATCCAAGTTCTCATAGTTCAGAATTATTGGTTGAACCCTGTATTGGAGGGCACCCTTTTGAGCTCGAACCTTCGAGTAGGCATCCTACGTATCCTAGTTTTATCAGGAATTAGAGTTATCGTAGTTCAGAATTAATGAGTGAACCCTGTATGGGAGGGAACACTTTTGAGCTTAGGCCTTTGAGTAGGCGTCCTATGAATCCTGGTTTTATCTACAATTAGAGTTCTCAATGTTTATAATTATTGGGTGAACCCTGTATGGGAGGGAACCCTTTTGAGCTTGGGACTTCAAGTAGGCATCCTATGTATCCTAGTTTTATCAAGAATCAAAGTTCTCAAAGATCATAATTATGTGGATGTTGTAATCCTCACAAACCTCTAATCCCACATGAGTCATGATCGGTGTGAGAAATAAGAGGATGTGAGAGATCTAATCAACCACATGCTTCCTCTCCTGTTTGTGGGAGAGGGAGAGCTTATGGTGGATGAGGCAGGGGAGACTCTGGGTAAGGTCATGAAACGATGAACCTTTCCATGTGAAATGACATTAATGTTCATGTGGCTCATCCTCAGAATATTGGGGACTTGCCTCAATGGGAGGGCCCTAGAATAAGTTCTGGGAAGGGGAGAAGTTTCATCCTTCTCAAAAGGAGAAGCATTCATAACTCCTTCGACTGATCATTATTCCTCATTGAATGAAAAAACTAGTGATCACCTTTAATCCCTAGAAATGGGAGGTTCATGTTGGAATCCCAAGGTTGGACTCTAGGTTACCATGGGAATGTAGAACAACAGGAATTACCGAAGCTCGAACCATTGTGTTGAGAGCCTTCGCGACTCCACTTACCATGGGAATGTAGACCCAAAGGGGCGCATTGATACACTTGATGGTCTGATCATATGGGTACGATGTATTTAGAGAATTTTTTGGTCGGATGATGGAGGACTGGTTCATGGAGTAACCATAGAGGAATGAATGGTAGTGGAAGGTTGACATTGTAATAGGATGAAATAATACCCGAAAACACCCCATTCCGCATACTAATTTCTTATGCAGGATGGGGGAGGCTCCACATACCATAGTGGTTTGTGGGCAGAGGGGCCATCTCCATACCGATGTGGTACACATGCATGGGTATGGACCACCACGTAAAAAAATGGTATATGGCCCGACACCCTTCTTTGTGTTCCATCTGCATACTGATGAAGTATGTGGCATTAGGTTCAATCCATATAGAGACACACTACACGGAGCACCATATTAAAGGAGTGTCCGAGGGATTATCGTTCATGGGGAGTTCATCCACAAGAATTAGGTAATTTATGGTTCTATAATTAGGTTTGAGATTCTCTAATTATTATTCAGTTCCCCGTTTTATCGTTCATGACCAGATGTACCTGCGGAAAGTGTGTTTCGTGATTTGGGATTCGCCGATAAATCAAGACTGAAGCATGAATCTTCTTTGAACTCTTTATTATAACCTCTGAGTCCCCTTAAATCTTTATTCATCCAATTCATCATCATTCTTGTCATCATCATCCAATTCATTGTGTTCTTCTTTTATAGAGCATCGGGGCAATCATATCTATGGCTATGAGACACCATTTGCAGAGGCCCATGAAGAGATATCATGGCCTATGGAAGACTCGGTCGACTGGGGTTTCTGAAAGCTACGGTTCGCGATAATGGTTTGTGGAACCCTACTCATTCTCTTTATCTACAAAATGATGAGTTCACGGGACAGTAAGTTGATGGATTTCTTGCACAATATTCCATCAGTAGTGCGGTTTGTGGTCGACTGGGTTTGCTGGACATTGCTCTGTGGGTTAGTGCCTCATAGATCATTCTGTGTACCTGGTGGTTCACAATCCGGGTGGTCCATGAACCTTTCCCTGTGATGGTATGTGGGCCACTTTAATCCTTTGAAAACTTTAATTACTTCAAGTTTCTTCTAGAATTTTCAACTCAATTTGAGTCTGTTCACCTTGCCAGACTTGTAGGAGTACTTTCTTCCTTCTAAAAAGTGATTGTGGGGGTATTTTCTTTCCTTAGAAGAATTCTCAGGACCCAACAATATCATATACAACTATTTGTATCAACTATAAGAGTCTTCACTTTTTAACCATAACTTATCATCACAACCCATAATACTCTATGATGATAATCGAGTTAAGATAGATCACATTCATAATTTGAGGGGATATTATCATTCCACTTTTCATGTTAAATAATTTAAATCACACATGAATAAATTATAATCATATATCTACATTATTATAAAATTGTGATAAATTTTATAACCATTAAATCTAATCTTTGACGTATCTAAAAATATTAAAAATGAACCTCATGAATTCTTTTTAGTAATATTCTCTACAATTTATCTACTATATACTCCTCTATATCCACCCAATAGAGATTTCCCCTGCCACTATCAATGATCTCTCAAATTAGGTGGTATTTTCAAAGGATGTCTTTTATTCCTTAGTGAGGTTAGGGTTCCTGGTCCTGATTAATAACTCCATTATTGTCACAATTCTATTTCCCCTAGACTCATGGAACCACCCCAAGTTCAGAAATGAACTTCTTGATCAAAAAAATCATTCATTCCATTTTATGTAGTGATATACTCTACCACTAATGTTGTGTCCAATGTGGTGCCTTATTAGAAACTTTTACAATTGAGAGATCTACCATTTAGGTAAAACAGAAAACGAAATTGAGATCACATGTCATATTTAGAAAATTTGAAACTAGAATCATTGTGAAATTATAAACATACCCCATCTTATATTCTTATATACAAAGAGAATATCTTTATTTCTTCTTATTTTCTTAATGACATTCATTATAGTAATCCAATGATTCTCATTAGGATTATATTAGTATGTACATGTAATGAGAAAATCAAATGGAATATCAGGTCAAGAGCCAAATACAATATACATAATAGATCCTATAGTGGATATATAATGAATTTTATCTATACATTTTAACTCTATGTAAGGATCTTGAATATTCATAATATTCAAGTCATGCAACCCCGGTAAAGACCCCTTTTTAGATTTCTCTATGCTTATTCACTTTATCACTTTACTGATACATTTTTTATGAATTAGTCCAAGAAAACTCTTAGATATATCTTTATATATCTCTAATTATAGATATTTATACCCAGTATGTTGGTTGGTTCCCACAAATCTTTCATTAAGAAAAAATTTCCCAACCACAGCTTTACTGAGTGTAAAGCTGGTACATCAGTTCTTAAAAGTATATCATCCATATACAAAAATAAAAAATACTATAACACTCCCAAAAATCCACTTGAATACAAAATAATAAACTCAATTATTAATGAAACCAAACTCTTTAATCACATCCTTAAACCATATATTCCAACTCCATTAATATTTCCTCAATCTATAAATGGAGCGTTGTAACTTACAAACCTTAGTAGATTCATTTGGAAATTCAAACCCCTCAAGAATTTTCATATATATATATATATACTCATATAAATTCATATTTTTTAAATTAGTTTTAATATTAATTTTATATATCAAATAATAATAATGAGAAACCATGGAAATCAATATTCTAATGTAATTTATCATCATAATAAGTGAAAATGACTTTTCATAGTCAATAACATGAATTTGGTTGTAACCCTTTTCCATTGGGAATTATTTATAAGTTGAAACTATACCATACATGTTAGTTTTATTACCTAAAATACAATTTCACATTATGGGTCTCACCCCTTCATGTGAATCCACCATGCACCAAACATGGTTAGTACATATGGATTCCATTTTATATTCTAGGTATTTTAATTAAATCATTGAATACAAACTCTCAATGGACACTCAGTATGTAGTTGGTTTATGAAATATGAATTCATAAAAATGGATTCCATATTTATAATCAGGAGGTCCAAATTTTGTAAATAGGTAACTTTTATTTTTAGACATTTTGAATAATTACTTCGGTAAATATTGTATTTACCATGGTTAAAGGGTAAATCCGGTAAATAAGGGTAAAAAATAATATTAGAATAATATTAAATAACCCTAAAATGTGTCATAACTCTATTGGTTGATAAATATCCGACAATTTACATCTTTGGGTCGATTTTGGGACCCCATGGAGCCACTTGTAAGTGATGATGAGACTTTATATTAATTAAGTTAAAGTAAATACAAAAATGACATAAGCATATATCTTTTAGCAAAACAATTTTTACATAAGGTTATATGTGTTATATTTTTGACTATAAATATTCATTAGAAAGATAAAACTATTTTCTACATAATGATAGTTTATTTATAATTTTATATATTTAATAATTAAATTTATTTATGACACAATAATGATGCAGTATTTTACTTATTAATGAAAGAATGAAGGTATTATAAATGTTAAAATAAATATAATTTGAAAGTTTTTATGACATAAAAAACTTTATTGGTTAATATGACATGTTATTATAACTTAAATTAATTTTTTTTTAATTTAAAAGGTTATTAAGATTTTAACAAAAATAAATTATTAAATAGTGTCAAAATTGACAAAAAAGAGTTTTTAAAAAAATTATTATATTATTAGTTGATATTATAATCCTAAAAATATAAGGTTCGGTAGAAAGATTTATATAATGATGTGTGTATCATTAATGGACCACTTTGAGGTCTCTTATAAGTATATAGTAAGTTTATTAACTATATAACATAAAAATACAAAGAGACATGGTAAATGTAAAACTATTTAACTAAGAGTTAATTCAAAAAGATAAAGTTAATATAGTGACCCAAACCTATATAAAACCTATTGGTTGAGTGGATTTAGAAATATACCCAACTTAAACTTCAAATAATCAACTTTTGATCCATTATAAACCGAATATAAATTTATTATAAAATAATATTTCTAGCTTTTCCAAAGGTGCCCCTCACCCCTCTTATAAAAGGTCATTCACCCTTCTCTCTAATTCACACCTTCAAAGCCTTTTGTCTCAGAAAACCCCTGACCAAATATTCTCTCAACTTCCCTCACTTCAACCTAGAGGAATTAGTTTGATCATAAATCCATCCTAAGGATCCCTTTTGACCCAATCAAAAGGAAGAACCCAAAGAAGAGGTAATGTTTTCACCACCCTCTTTCAAGTTCCTTTCTTCTTCCACTTATTCTTTATTTGATATTTCTATTCTACAATAATAAGTCCAATATATTCTATATACTGTGATGTTATTATAAATATGGTACAAAAATATTCAGTATTCTATCCATCCTTTGAATGAAATGTCACCATACATGCGTACGTACGACATGTCGTCTCCACGTCGTGGTGTAATTGTTATTCAAAACATTATTATTTGGATGGGTATGATAATGATGTGTAATTGAAGTAAATATTAAATATAACATTATAATTATTTTTTATATATGATATACCATCCAATTATATATGATTTTAATATCAAAAGAATGATATTGTTGCTCGTGTGTATGTACGGACTACCGTCTCCACGAACGCGATGATATTCATTCCCCATCGTATCCATTCAAGAATAATTTTCATTTGATGGTTAAAAATAATGTTTAAAGACTTAATATAATTATGTATATTAATAAGATACAACCTATTCATAACAAATAGGGATTATGTAATAAAACATATAAAATAAAATGAGTAATTTAACACCTGAAACGATGATAATACTAGATATTATTAACAAAGCAATGTTAAAAGATCATATATGATATCATATTAATGTATATGATTCTTTTATAATTTAATAACAATTATTTCACCATTATACAGGAGGTTAAGATACCCTCAACCATGTAAAAGTACAAGGTAAGGGTTTATTTCACAATCTATTCATTATGAGAGGTTGTTTATATGTAATTATCTACTGGGACCTCTTTATCATCCACATCCATGTTTCATAAAAATTTATTTCAAATCATTATTTATATTTTATAGAATATGGGTTAAATTAATTTATGCCCTTGTTATAATTTTTAAAAAGGAATCTTTCCATCGTTTTCCAAACAAGGTCCTTTTTAACGTTTTTGAAAGAATTAAGGTAAGAATGTCTTTTTTAACTTATACAGGGGGTGCAGCTATTTTCTGCAATTATAAAATCTTCAAAGATTCCCTTACAAGATTATAAAAATATTTTTAAAGTAAATGTTTTATTTTACAATTATGTGACTTTTAAATGATTTCAAAAAAAGAAACATTTCTCTAAAATAGTTTTGATTTCATCTATGTCAACATCCTTTGATGGATTTTAAGCTTATTTGAAGTTGATTTATTATAATACAAAACTTCCATACAGTATTGAAGTTTTTTTGATATGTTTGACTGTGGATGTGTTATTTTTATACCATTCATGGTTTATGGATAAATTATTGACATTTAGTATGCTATTTTTAATACGAATGTTTATATTATGTTTAAACATGTTCATATGAGGAATGCATTGGACTTAATAAGTGACATGTGGAGCCCGATATAGCTCCTTGATGCATCGGTAGGTCTCATGAGACAAACTAGGGTCTTGTCACAAATCCTTGACAAAATCTTATTTGTAATCTTGGAACAAGACCTTGACTATGTGGTTAAGACAGTCTGGAATTATGCATTCCATCATTATGAAAGTGGTTGCTGATATTGCATGTGATTATTAGACTAGTATAATATACATTTGAATAAGTAAATGGAATTATTTCATTTTATTTCTACCATACTATGCAGAAGTTAAAGTTTAAAAGTATTTTGTTTTATTTATACATTGCCTTAAATGTTGGTGCTTATTTATGAAAGTTTCTGCTATATTGTTATCCTTACTGGGCATCTGAGCTCACCCCTTTCTATGTTTTATTTTATCTGGGATGTGAAGAAGTATTTTATGAATGACCTATAAGGATAGTATGAGGGGATATCAGTGTGGTCTGTGGAGACAACATGTTTTTGTATTTTTTCACTTTATGATGTAATGTAAACTTTATGAATGTATCTAGTGATTCCAAGGCTACTAAACTAATCGGTCTTTCGAGACTTGATATTTTGTGATCATGCCAATGTTATGTAATAATGTAATGACTCTAGGTAAATGGGGTTAGGGTGTTATAGTTGGTATCAGAGTATGTTTAGTAAAAACCTTGGAAGCTAGATTTAGATAAACTCTGATTAGAGTACATAGACCTAAGATGGACTTTGAGGATTAGTATAGAAGAACTTCCTAGAATTTTGGTATTATAAAGATTTTGTGAGTTTTCTGAGAAATACATCCATGTCTAGATATGAGCAGGTAGAGGCGGCTCTAGTATAGATGTACCTATGGGTAAAACCTAAAAACACCGCTTTGAGCTAGACTCAAATGAAAACGGGTGCACGACAATGGGCCTTACTGCACTCTTGGTTACGACACTCCTGACGTATATGCTTATGATAATTATCATTTTCTTTAAAAACCATTATGAAGGGTTTATGAGTATATAATTCCTCAAAGAAAACATTTTTATGATTATGGATTATATCCATAAACTATTCAATTCATGTTAAGTGTTTTACAAGTTTTGATTTATGTATTGCGATTCATAAACTAATCTAGTGTATACCATTGTTTAGAAATTTCATCTAGTGGAAGAAGTGGAAACTGTATCAATGCACGCACTCCATATAGGGATTGACCTCCTGCTAAAGATAATTATAGTGAAGCTAGTGATGCAAATAGTGCTGATTATCTAATCACTATACTAGGACAACTCACTCAGGTTATGAATAATAACCTTACCCGTATGGAGCACCCTGATCCGCAACGTGACGGATCAATGTTAGATCGCTTCATGAGGCAACAACCACAAACATTCAATGGGGGTACAAATACACTATTAGTTGAGAAATGGTTAAATTCCTTAGAGAAAATATTACATGCCTTGGGGAGTAGTGAAAGGGAAAAGGTTATCATGGAAGTTTACCGCCTCACTGGAGATGCTGATCAATGGTGGTCACTGATTCAAAACACGAAGGAAGATGATGAAGTATCAAATATGGAATGGAGGGAGTTTAAAGATATTATCTTAGAGAAATACTTTCCTCATGACCATCAAGTATATATGGAAAGGCAATTTCTGAGTCTGATGCAAAAGGAGGATGAGAATGTCGCAAAGTATGAGGCTAACTTTACATGGTTAGTGAGGTATGCTGTAGATTATATATGTAACCCAAGAAGTAAGATTGATCATTTCTTTTATGGGTTAAAACCATTTCTCCGTTGAGCATTAGTCTCACAATCCTTCTTGTCATACGAAGATATTATCTAATGTGCTATCAAGATAGAAAATGAATTCTCTAAGTCTTACGACTTTAAAGAAAATAAAGGGAAGAAGAGATCTACTGATCACTCTAGAAATGGAAATAATGGAAAGAAGGAAAAAGTTTATTATCCATCCTGCAGTAAATGTGGGAAGAAACACCCTAGTACTTGCTTGAAAGGAATATTCAAATAGAGTATGTACCTATTGTGAATGAATATGTAGATGTGTTTCTGGAAGATTTACCTGGACATCCTCCAGAATGAGAAATTGATTTTTCCATTGATTTAATTCTTGGTTCAAGGCCTATATCGAAGAACCCTTATAGAATTGACACTGTAGAATTAGTTTAACTAAAGAAACAACTAGATGAATTGAGTAATAAGGGATTTATTCACCCTAGTGTTTCTCCATGGGGATCCCCTATCCCTTTTGATAAAAAGAAAGATGGATCTATGAGGTTATGTATCGACTACAGGAAAATCAATGGTATAAAAATAAATAACAAGTATTCCCTACCTCGCATTGATGATTTATTTGACCAACTACATGGAGATCAATAATTTTCAAAGATTGACCTTCGATCTGGATACCATCAGTTGTGTATGAAGAAGGAAGACATTTCAAAGACAACATTTCAAACCAGGTACGGGCATTATGAGTTTCCAGTAATGCCCTTTTGATTGACTAATGCGCCCTCTGTATTCATGGATCTAATGAACAGAGTTTTCAAGGAATATCTCGATGATTTTTTAGTGGTATTTATTGATGATATCTTGGTATACTCTAAAATCTACAAAGATCATGAAAATCACTTGCGCATTATCCTGAAGACTCTTAGAAGACATGAATTATATGGGAAGTTTAGCAAGTGTGAATTCTGGATTCAGGAGATTTAGTTTCTTGGCCATATTGTCTCTAAGGATGGAATATCTTTTGATCCTTCTAAGACCAAGACAGTCATAGAATGGCCAGCACCAACGAGTATAACCGAGGCACACAGTTGTATTGGTTTAGCAGGTTATTATCGGCTTTTTGTCCAGAATTTTTCCTAATTGGTTAACCCATTAACGAAGCTCACACGTAAAGGGGTTAAATTTATTTGGACAAAAGAGTGTGAATAATGTTTTGAAGAAGTGAAGATAAGATTATTCAATGCTCCTATATTGACTCTACCATCGGGGAATGATGGGTTAATTATTTATAGTGATGCATCAAAGAAAGGAATTGGTTGTGTCCTTATACAGAATGATAGAGTTATTGCCTATGCATCACGATAGCTGAGAAGTCATGATAAAAACTACCCTACTCAGGATCTTGAGTTAGATGCTATAATATTTTCTTTGAAGATATGGAGAAATTATCTCCATGGTGAAAAATGTGATATTTATACTGATCACAAGAGTTTGAAGTATATTTTCTCACAAAAAGAACTCAACATGAGGAAAATGAGATGGCTTGAACTACTCATGGATTATGATTTCATGATACACTACCACCCGGGGAAGGAAAATAAAGTGGAAGATGCTTTGAGTAGAAAGGATCATGGAGTTTTTAACAAAATGAGAGTTGAAAGGGAACCTATATATATGGTTCTAGTAAAGATGGATATGGGAATCACCATGGAAGGTGAAACATCGATACATTTTCAAATGGTTTCCAAACCATCATTACTAGAAAGGATTAAGAGTTCTCAGACTGATGATGAAGAATTTCAAAAGAAGATTAAAGTTGTGAATGATGGGAGATTGAGTGACTTTGTGTATGAAGATGGAGTTTTGAAATTTGGGAAGAGACATTGTGTTCCCAATATACCTGATTTAAAAAGAGAATTGTTAGCTGATATTCATAGCTCCAATTTCTCTATACACCCTGGGAGCACCAAGATGTAAAGAGATTTGAAGGAATATTTTTGGTGGGACAACATGAAGAGGTAGATTGCTGATTTTGTGTCAAGATGTATGGCTTGGAAACAAGTGAAAGATGTAAGGAAACAACCTTGAGGAGTCATGCAACCTTTTCCCATACCTAAGTGGAAATGGGATAATATCACGATAGACTTTGTAATGGGACTACCAAAGACTCCTAGAAGGAACGATGCAATATGGGTCATTGTTGATCATCTTACCAAGTCAGCACATTTTCTTTCTATAAGAGAGGATTTTTCCCTTGAATGACTAGCAAGACTATATATTAATGAAGTTGTGATACTTCATGGAGTACCCATATTGATTGTTTCTGATCATGATCGAAATTTCACATCAAGATTATGGAAAAGTCTTCAGAAAGCTCTGGATAATGAACTTCATTTGAGCACGACCTACCACCCCCAAACTAATGGAAAATTAGAACGGACTATTCAAACCATAGAAGACATGTTGAGATCATTCTCACATGACTTTCAAGGTATGTGGGATTAATATTTACCTCTGTTAGAATTTTACTATAACAATAGCTTCTATTCAAGTATTCAGATGGCACAATATGAAGGGTTATACAAAAAGAGATGCCGCACACTAACCTGTTAGGATGATGTTGGTGAAAGAAAACTTGTAGACCCAGAACTGGTGGAGGAAACGATGGAAAATGTGAAGGTGATCCAAAACCACATCAAAGCAGCTCAAAGTAGGCAGAAGAGTTATGCTAACAACTGAAGGAAGGAATTGGAATTTCAAGTAGGAGATCATGTTTTCTTGAAGGTATCTCCATGGAAAGGAGTTATACATTTTGGTAAGAAAGGTAAATTGAGTACCAGGTACATCAAACCTTTCAAAATTCTAGAACGAGTTGGGGATGTAGCTTATCATTTGGAAATGCCGTCAAATCTCTCCAAAGTTCATGATGTGTTCCATGTATCACTGTTGAGAAAATACATGCCTGACCCAACACGTGTACTCACGTATGAGGAATTAGAACAGGAACCCGATCTATCTTATTGTGAAGATCCCATCAGGATTCTTGATACAAGAGAAAAAGTGTTGAGAAACCATAGGACTCGTCTAGTAAAAGTTCTATGGCAAAACAATAAGATGGATGAGGCAACGTGGGAACCCAAGGAACTTATGATGAAGAACCACCCGAGTATTTTTATGCATTAATATTCTAGAAATTTCGAGGACAAAATTATTTGAAGGAGGGGATAATGTAACACCCCAAGCTTCCACGGTACGCTTCTATTTGAATAATACAGTAGCGTGTGTTGTATGCAACTTCGAGTTCTAACACACCACAACCAATCAAACTAGCCGTTATTAATAGTAATACCCAATTTTTCAAATTTTATAAATTTTAACTCTCAAAATGGACATGATTTTTGGATTTGGAATATCAAAATTATCTTAAGGTGATTTTTTGGTTTTTTTCTGAAAACTTTCAATTTTTGATGAATACTGAAAATTACTAAATTTTAATTAAAAAAAATTAATTGAAATAATTAATAGTGATAAATTATGAATTGGATTGATTTTAAAGTATAATTAGATTATATTTTTACCATTTAATCCAATGTTGGTCATTTGACATACTTTCACATTTAAACTGGATATAAGCACGTGCCAATCATTTAATAGTTATTATTTCTTAAAAACACGCTTTTTGTTTTGACAATGGGAATTAATTTTAAATTAATTTTTTTCACTTCTATGTTTTAAATTTATAAAAATGGATTCCATATTCAAAATCATGGGGTCCAAATTCTGTAAATAGGTAACTTTTATTTTTAGACATTTTGAATAATTAGTTCGGTAAATATTTTATTTACCATGGTTAAAGGGTAAATACGGTAAATAAGGGTAAAAAATAATATTATAATAATATTAAATTATCCTAAAACGTGTCCTAACCCATTTGGATGATACATGTACGACCATGGGAATCTTTGGGTCGATTTTGGGACCCCATGGAGCCACTTGTAAGTGATAATGACACTATATTAATTAAGTTAAAGTAAATACAAAAATGACATAAGCATATATCTTTTAGAAAAACAATTTTCACATAGGGTTATATATGTTATATTTTAGACTATAAATATTTATTAGAAATATAGAAAGATTTCCTACATAATGAGATTTTATTTTTAATTTTTAAAGATTTAATAATTAAATTTATTTATGACACAATAATGATGCAGTATTTTTCGAATTAATGAAAGAATCAAATAATTGGAATTATAAATGTTAAAATAAATATAATTTGAAAGTTTTGATGACATAATCAAATTTTATTGGTTAATATGACATGTTCAGATTACTTAAATTAATTTTGTTCTAATTTATAAAGTATTTACGAATATAACAAAAATCAATTATTAAATAGTGGCAAAATTGACAAAGGAGTTTTTAAAAAAAATATAATATTATTAATTGGTATTATAATCCTAAAAATATAAATTTAGGCCAAAGGACTTATATAATGATATTTTTATCATTAATTGACCACTTGGGGTTCTATTTTAAGTATATAGTAAATTTATTAACTATATATTATAAAAATACAAAGAGACATGGTAAATGTCAAACTATTTAACTAAGAGTTAAATCAAAAAGATAAAGTTAATATAGTGACCCAAACCTATCTCAAACCTATTGGTTGAGTGTTTTTCGACCTATCCCCACATTAACCTTTAAATAATCAACTTTTTAGCCATTATAAACCAAATATAAATTAATTATAAAATAATATTTCTAGCTTTTTCAAAGGTGCCCCTCACCCCTCTTATAAAAGGGCACTCCCGCTTCTCTAAAATTCACACCTTCAAAACATTTTGTCTCGGACAAACCCTGCCAAAATATTCTCTCAACTTCCCTCAATTCAACCTAGAGGAATTATTTTGATTATAAATCTAACCTAAGGATCCCTTTTGATCAAATCAAAAGGAAGAACCCGAAGATGAGGTAATGTTTTCACCACCCTCTTTCAAGTTCCTTTCTTCTTCCACTTCTTATTTATTTTATATTTCAATTCTAAAATAATAACTCCAGTATATTATATATACTATGATGTTATTATAAATATGGTACAACCATATTCAGTATTTCTATCCATCCTTTGAATGACATGTCACCATACGTGCGTACGCACGGCTTACCGTCTCCAGGTCGTGGTGTAATTGTTATTCAAAACATTATTATTTGGATGGGTATGATAATGATGTGTAATTGAAGTAAATAATAAATATAACATTATAATTATTCTGTATATATGATATACCATCCAATTATATACGATTTTAATATCAAAATAATGATATTGTCGCTCGAGCGTACGTATGGACTACCGTCTCCATGAACACGATGAGATTCATTCCCCATCTATCCATTAAAGAATAATTTTCATTTTAGGGTTAAAAATAATGTTTAAAGACTTAATATCATTCTAGATATGAATAATATACAACCTATCCATAACAAATAGGGCTTATGTAACAAAATATATAAAAGAAGATGAGTAAGTTAAAACTCGAAACGACGATAATACTAAGATATTATTAACAAAACAATATTAAAAGATCATATATGATATCATATTAATGTATATGATTGTTATATACTTTAATTACAATTATTTCACCATTATAAGAGAGTTTAACCTACCCTCTACCAAGAAAAGTACAAGGTAAGAGTTTTTTTTCAGAATCTCTTCATTATCAGAGGTTGTTTATACGTAATTATCTATTGGGACCTCTTTATCATCCACATCCATGTTTCGTAAAAATTTATTTCAAATCGTTATTACTATTTTATAAAATATGGGTTAAAGTAATTTATAACCATGTTTGAATTTTTTTAAAGTAATATTTCCATAGTTTTCCAAATAAGGCCCTTTTTAACCTTTTCAATAGAATTAAGGTAAGAATGTCTTTTTTAACTTATACAGCTGGTGCGGCTATTTTCCGCCATTATAAAATCTTCAAAGATTCCCTTAAAAGATTATTAGATTATTTTAAAATTAAATGTTTTATTTTATAATTATTTTACTTTTAAATGATTTTAAAAAAATAGATATTTTTCAAAAATAGTTTTGATTTCATCTATGTCAACATCCTTTGATTGATTTTAAGCTTATTTGAAGTTGATTTATTATGATACAAAATTTCATATAGTATTAAAGGTTTTGTGATATGTTTGACTGTGGATGTGTTATTTTTATACCATTCAGGGTTTATAGAGAAAGTATTGAAATTTCGTATGCTAGTTTTAATACGAAAGTTTGTGTTATGTTTAAACATGTTCATATGAGGAATGCATTGGACTTAATAAGTGACGGGTGGAGCCCGCTATAGCTCCTCGATGCCTCAATAGGTCTCATGAGTGAAACTATTGTCTTGGCACAAGGCCTTGACAAAATATTATTTGTAGTCTTGGCATAAGGCCTTGACTATGTGGTTATGATAGTCTTGAATTATGCATTACATCATTATGAAAGTGGTTATTGATATTGCATGTGATTATTATACAAGTAGAATATCCAGGTGAATAAGTAAATGGAATTATTTCATTGTATTTCTGCCATATTATGATGAAGTTCAAGTTTAAAAGGATTTAGTTTTAGTTATACATTGCCTTGAATATTTATGCTTATTTATGAAAGTTTCTGCTATATTGTTATCCTTACTGGGCATCTGATCTCACCCCTTTCTATGTTTTATTTTTCCCAAGATGTGAAGAAGTGTTTTATGAATGACCTATAGGGATAGTGTGAGGGGATATGAGTGTGGTCTATGGAGACAAGAAGTTTTTGTAGTTTTTCATGTTATGATGTAATGTAAACTTTATGAATGTATCTAGTGATTCCAAGGCTACTAAACTAATCGGTCTTTCAAGAATTGATCTTCTGTGATCATGCCAATGTTATGTAATAATGCACCGACTTTGGGTAACTATGGTCGGGGCATTACGATACCTTCTAGTTTCTTGCGTAACATGAGTCAGTTCTTCTTTCACAATTCTTTGTAAAACTAGAAGAACGTTCATCTCATGAAAACTTCTTATTTGTTTTCATTGAACTTCTATAACTTCAAATTTCCTCCCAAGGAGTCCCTTAATAAGTGATATTTCTCATGTAAAACTCCATCTCCATCTACAAACACTTTTTTCAATAAGATTATTGAAAAAATATTACTTTTTTTCTATCGAATAAATAAAAAATATTTTTTTTTATTTTAAGGCCATGTTTTTTAAAATCAAAATAACATACATATTTTTTAAAACCAAAAATAATTTAAAATAAATATTATGTAGTTTCCCTGTCTATATCTCATATGTTGTATTAATTATTACTTTATATGAAACACCATGACACCCCCATGTCACTTTTGTATTAAATATTACATAAATATGGTTAATTTTTAATATTTTGGAATTACTAAATATTAAATTTATTTTTTAAAAAGATATATATTTATGGTTACCACATTAAGGGTGAAAACCATGCTAATGAGCCTTATATTTTATGGTAAACCATACATGATATCCTTATGTATGAATTTTCTTATAGTGCTCCTTCATGCGATATTTTGGGTAATTCGTGTGGGTTTTAGTGTAAATTTTGTGGGTAAAATTTACATGGCAGTGTATTACACATGGTTTGTTCATTTTTTTGAGATCCATACATGGAATCCATGTGAGGGTTGTATCTTGGTTCTAGTATAGGTTAAATAGTTTTTTCATGGTTTTGTAAATTGTATGGCTAAACCATGTGATCTTCCAAGATTCACTAAAATTTTATTTTTATTCTTATTCCACTACTCAATTTTAAAATTTTCCCAATAATTTATTTCCCCTCTCACATAAAATATTTTTAGTTGAGATCAAGGGAGATTTTAACTTTTTCTTCCATCGATTATAAGACATTATCCTTAAATTTTAAGCAGTTTTCAATGGTAAATCCCTCTTTCCCTTTAATTTTTCTTCTCCTATTCTTCATAATTAAATTCCAATGTAGTTTTATTTTCTACCAAGAACCCAAATAAATGTGAGGGATAAATATAGGGGTCGGTTTTATTTAACCTTGTGGATTTGGTTGTTTATGGATTATAGAGAACTTTTCCTAGTTTGGTCATTAATTCCTCCATCGAAGGTAAGTAGTTTCTGCTTGATTGAGGCATTAATTTTTATATAATTTATTTATTTAATATTACAAGAAGTTATTAAACTTTATAGATTAATTTTCCCAAAAAAGTTTACTGATGTATGATACTCATTATGGGTATGTAAATTTATTAATATGTTTTATATAATTAGAAATAAATTTTTTCAAGGGTTTTAACTTTCAATTTATTAAAAAACCTATTTTTTCAATTCTAAGTGTTTTTAAAGAAACTTGAATGTTTATTTTCAAATGAATTTGAATATTTATGAATAATTTTGTACTTATTTTAGTTTCTAAATAATTTAACCCATGTTTTAAGGTTTTTTATTCAAGTAAATAAGTGTTCAATTTTAAATTGACTCTTAAGGGGGAATCTTTGTTTTTAACGTGTTTATCCTTGTTTAGTTTTAAAAATATGTATATAACATGATTTTCCATTTTATATTTAATGGCCCGTTTGGAACTTGATAAAATATTTCATTGGTGTGTGTGATAGGGATGCTTTGATAGCTTGTTTTTCTATGTTTTTTAAAGACTTGGTTGGTTCTCTTATAAAAATATTTTTTATTAATGATGGAAATACTCTATTTATGAAAACCTTGGTTTTATCTATTGTATTTACTTTTTCCACTTTATGTGATGATAATTGATGATTTTTATGTGATTCTTGTATGAAATTAAAGGTGATATTTCTTGAGGGGTAGTTATAAGTGAGATGAGGTTTATTACATATAATTTTTTTATGATAATAATGTTCATGTTGATTTATCACCTCAATTTTGAATATTTCTTGGGATACTTTGTTAAATAAATGAGATATTTGGTTTTTTATTCGAGTTTTGTTGTTCCCTGGAAGGATTCCCCCTAGTATAGGTTGTTCCATTTCTAGGGGAGTTCCCTCGATGAAAGGTATTCATGTGTTGATACCATTTAAAAGGACAAAATAATTTTCCTGGTTTATTCTACTGATATATGTCTGATATCTCATAATGTTATGAATAATTGATTTTCCCATGATGATTCTTTTATTATAGATATAATTTCATTATAGAATATTTCTACACACCTTTTATCCCCTTATAATTCTCATGGATTTGGGGCACCACACATTTATTAATGTTTTATTTTATTATTATTCATTGAAGGTAAGATTCCAATTTGATCTATATTCCTTCTTTATTTTATGGTTCAATTTACTTTTTACCATGTTTTGAAATGGTTTCCTGTAAACAGTTTTTATGGAAAGAAACACATTTTGTTGTGTTTTTACAAACTTGGAATTCGACCTTTTAACAATTTTAATGTTTTTCTTTTATGGTTTTGGTTCCTCTCTAAAAAAGGGGATTAAAGTAGTACTTAATAAGAAATTTTATTAATCATTATATATATTTGAAATCATTTTTTTTTAAATTCTAGTTGTTCTTTTCTTTTCTAAAAATAAAGTTTCGTATTGATTTAGGAATAAGTGGAATTTATGATACTTACTTTTCTTTATAATGTTTATTTGAAAAAAATATTTTATAAATGATTTTTAAAAATTAATTTATGAAATTTTTTATAAAATTAATTACATAGACTATTTGGTGAAATCACAATGGGACTATTAATCTCACAACCTATATACATAGTTGTATGTGTGTGTATCTCTCATGTTTTATTCAGGTTCCCAAGTGTTGATCTCAATTTGGATGATTATATAAGATTTGATATAATTTATGTAATACATTGAGGGACATTGTGGATGTGGTGAGTGACCATGGGTCGCATAGAGATATACAATATGTGGCTCAGTTTGTTGGTTTTATTTTTAGTACATTTATGTTTCACACAGTTTGGATAATAACGTATTTGAATTTTTATTTCATCCATATCAGGAAAATATTGTTTATTACTTTTATGGAGTATTTGTAAAGTATTTTTGGTTTTCTATGTGGGTTATTCCATATTTATTTTGATTATTTATTTGTAATCATTTTATTTTACAAGCATGGTATTCTAATTTATAGACACACCATATTATATCCTTAGTTATTTTTACCAATTATTTAGTAATATTTAATGTAAAAACCATTCCCACTTGGATATAGTGAGATTTCATTGTTCTTATCACTATTATGTAGTTATTGGGAATATGATTAAAGCTTCATATAAGATATATTCAAGTGGTGTGGTAGGATGAATCAGACTAGTTCCTTACAAAATCGTATTAGAGGATCCTATTATAATTTGGGTGTTCCATGGTAGTATATAGATAGTACGGTTAAAAGTCAAGTGGTGGGTCCTGAGTAGGTTTTTTATCACTAAATTTCATGTTGGAACTTGAGTATCTTTGGTAGTTTGGATTTGAGTCATGAATTTGAATTCTAGTTTATATTATTTTTATTTATTTTGTTTTGATATGATATGATGTTTTTATTATCCCCATTAATTTATATTAGATACATTAGGGGATCTATTAACTTTTATAGAGAAATTGAAAGAGATCTAAAGGTTCACTATTATCTCTGACAGTCTAGAAAACTATGTGGAACCCATGCATATTGTTCTAAAAACCTTATAGAAACCATTTCATGAATGATGTCTAGTTCTCTATACCATGTCACCAACCCATGAAATTTTTTTCCACCCTACTGAATTTATTCTATTAACCAATTTTGATTTTTAATCTCTCCTAAAGTTTTTTTTAATTTACTATAGATGAATGAAAGAGGGATTTGTGATTTATATTTTTTATGTGTTTTTAGAGATAGATTTGTGTGAAAATAGGATTTCAGGAAATGTTCTAATATTAAAACAATTTGTAGTGGTTCATTTTAAAAAATAACATTAAGGAATGTTTTGTTATCAAAACATGGTTTTATGGATTATTTTTAAATTATTTTTATTATTTATAGGTGATTTAAAAAATTGGTTGATTTCATAATGAAATTTTAGAAATTTTTTGAAATAAAATTTAATTTTATATGAATTATTTGAATTCCCTGGTAGGGAGGTTGAAAATTTTAACTCATGATAGAGTTAGTAAAGTGTAATTTCTCTAGTTTTATGAATAAGATGAAGGTCTTCAAAATTAGGTATGATTTTATAAAATGAGTCATCATACTCATCATCAAATATTTATGAATCAAAGAAAGGTTAGTTTTTATAGTTTGAATTTTTATTCCATGTTCTGGTGAAAATGTGATTTTAGTTTAATTCCTTGGTTTATATAGGGATTGATTGATTCAGTGCTGAAACATGAATTGATTAGGTCATGTTTAATATTATTTAGCCTATTAGAATGTTTTTTATGGAATGTGGACAGTATTTCTATAGGGATGATCCTTAGGGCGATTCATGTCATTATTTGAATGTAGCCCTTTCAGTTACATATTTTTCCTAGAATATGAATATAATTATTGATCCAAAACCTTCTTTTTCATTAGATCCCAATAAAGAAATTTTGAATCCTTATATTTCTCAATTATATGGTGATAGAGGTTTTCTTGAGGTGATAGAGTGGTTATATAGGGTTTTGGGAGTCCTTAATTATTTTTAAACTCCTAAATCCATGAATTTTAAGGTAGTTGTGAGATTCTTATAGGGATCAATCAAATTGGGGAGAGAAATTGTTTTCCCTTATAAGTTATATAATGATATGTCTTGGGAATTATTAAAGAAAATTTTTATTTTTTGTCATTAACACAATAATGTTAAGGTGGATAAGGCAATTCGATTCATAATACTTTACCCATGTGAGTTAATGGTAAAGGTGCATGCCAATCGTTTTTCTGAGCTGGTTCCCTTTTCCCCTAATATAGTCATTAGTGACTTTATAATGGATCAATTCTTTGAGATATGCCTTCTCCCAGACCATGGATCATTTATTTTTGAGTCTTTCCATATATATTTTAAGGATTCTGTTGAAATGGAATTGTCAATGGAAGTTAATTAGATAATACAACTTGTGATGTGTTATTCCTTGATCCCACCCAATTAGGGTGATAAGTATTAGTGTTATTATAACCATGTTTCCTCATGAAGGAATAGGATTTCTCTCTTGTGTTTCTAATTTTGGATGAATGTGAATTATAAGCCCTTTTCTTGAGATCTGTGATTATATTTCTTTGATGAGGCTATCTTGGTTTTATTTAATAAATTTTATATGATACTTTATTGATAAAGAAGAAAGTAAATTTTAATGAAGTTTAAAACTAGAAGACAATTTTTTATTAAGGTTTACAATTGAGGAATTTATATCAGTTTTAGATTTTTAGGTTATTCTAAAAATTTTAATTCTTTGGGTATTTACTATATTCTTATTTTATAGAACTGATTGTTATTCATGGTTTTAATAACAACTCGTTGAGTGATTATTCCAAATGAGGTTTATCTATGATGATAGCCATGTGATGAGACTTTGATTTTGATGAGTTTCTCATGGTAATCCTTAGGTGTGTTATTGGGTAATTGGGATAATTTCTAAAATAGTTTAGTTTGTGCATTTTATGGTTCCCCTAGTATATATTAGGATTGGTTTGGGTTTCTATCATGCTCACCATGTGTTGGTGTTTCATGAGAGAGGACTTGAGTTATTTTCCCTTTAGCTTTATGACCTAAGGTTAGATCCCATTTTGTTCTATGTTGAGGTATGTTTTTTTAATTAATTTATTTGTTTCCATTATTATTTATTGGGATGTTTTTTTGTTGATTTTCCTTGATTACAGATTTTTAGGAATCCTTTTGGGGTGTTTTTCATTTATGAAATTATGAACCAGTTTCGTGAATGGTTGTTTTTTGTTAGTGGATAATTATCAGTTTTATTTCTGATTTTAGGACACAAGTTTATTTGGTGATATCTTTCTTATAGGAGTGTTTATAATATATATCTATATTTTAGATTAATTATAAATAATTGGGTCACCTATTACATGAATATATGATCTTTGGATTTCATGTTTTTTCATTATGATTTGGATTATGCGTGGGGATGTTTGATGATTTTTGGAGATTTTTTTAAATTGATCTTGATTAGTTTGGGGGTTTTATGATGCTTTATTCTCATAGAATCCCCTTGATTTTCTACCAACCAACCTCCCACGTATCCAAATGCAAGTGGGTGGTGTGGGATTATTATTTCAGTAAATTAGAGAGTTTAAATAAAGATAGTTTTCTTTTATAAAATGGATTGTATTTATCTACTTACTTAGTTGATTTCTAGGGTATAAAATTTTGGAACATTTTTTTGGGTGAAAAGATGTTTTTACTAATTTTTTCCACTTTTTACAATAATTTTTTGTTGATATAAAGTGTAATTGTGTAAATAATCATGACTCCCATTATCGCTATTGCATTAAATAGTATATAATTATGTATTATTTTGAATTTTTTGGAGTTTTGAAAATTTTACATTATTTTTTTACATTTTTATTTGTTGCTTGATTGCCATGTGGTTGGGGAAAACTATGTGTATTAACCTTCCATTTTAGGTGAATCTATGCATGAAAACTTTATATATAGATTTTCGTAAGGTGCATGGTTAGCCCATGGTTTGATTAAGCACTATAGATTTTAGGGGAAACCATACAGAAGACCTTTATATATGGTGTTTTTTATTCATGGTTTGGAGAACCATGTGAGGCGACCATGTGCCGCATGCATTATGGTTCCAATGGAGACTAAACAGTTTTTGCACGGTTTAGTGAACCATGTAGTTAAACCACACTAGCTTCCTAAATTCATTAAAATTCAATTTTTCTTCTTGTTACCCTTCCCTAGTTTAACTTTTTTATCCCACTTTTACTTCCCATTCTTTACATCCTAATCTTAGGATAGATCAGTAGACCCTCCCCCTACTTCTTCAAAGTATTTAAAGAATTTACTCTTAGATTTCAAGTGGTCTTCAAATCTAAATACACTTTCTCCTTAATTCCTCTTCTACTCTTCTCCCTACTTCCATTATCCCTTATTTTTCATTTCTAACATAAACCCTATGGACTGTTAGAGCTAAATCTATGATTTGGGATGATCTAACCATAGTGAATTAGTTGTTTAGGTCTTATATATTTCATTTCCTTGTGAAGTTTTTATTCCTCAATTAAGGGTTAGTAGTTTCTGCTAAATTGAGGTAGGTGTTTTTTTTAATTCCTTTATTCAACATTTCATAGAGTTATTTAACTTTATATATTCATTTTACTATTAAATTATACATATGTTTGAAACCATTGTTGGGTTTGAAAAAAAATTCCATTTTTTTATACTTTTGATAAAGTATTTTCATGGGTTTTAGATCTCTATATAAAAAATAATTGTTCTATGTATGAGAAGTGTTTTTAAAAATTATTCAGAGGAAAGTTTTAAATAAATTTGAGGATTAAAGAAAGGTTTTGAAATTGTTTTTATTTATAAATAATTTAACCCATGTTTTAAGGTTTTTGTCTAGTAAATAACTGTTTGATTATTAATAAACTTGTAATGGATGAATGCCTTATTTTTAAGTGTTAATCAGATTTTAGTTTTCAAATTTTATTTATAATATTATTTTCCATTTTGGACATAATGGACCATTTCGCACTTTGTAAAATTATTCCTTAGTGTGGGTAACAAGGGTTGTTTTATAACTTAGTTTTATAATTTGTTTCAATGTATCGATTGGAACCCTATAAAAATATTTTTTTATTGAATATGATAACACCCTAGCTATGATATCCTTGGTTTTATGTATTATATTAACACCACCCCTTTATAAAAAATGAATTGATAATTATTATGTGATGCTTGTATGATGTGAAAGGGTATTTTTAATGAGAGGGTGTTGGATTTGAGATGAGGTGTATTAATTATGTTTTATTATTATTCTATATAATTATCATGATCTTATTCATTACTTACTCCATTTAAAGTATATTATAGAACATGAGGAAACTATTTGAATGATCTAGTTATATAAAAAAGATAGGTTGTTCCTTAGCCATCATCCCCCAGCTATATGTTTTTACCTTATTATAGGAGTACCCTAGAGATAAGAATTCTGGTATTGATATCATTTAGGGATAAATAAAAATCCCAACATTTGATTCCACTTATATATGTCTAAGATAACATCATGTCGGGGTCTAGTGAGTTTCCCATGATGATTATTTCATTGTTTATGGTAATAATATGGGGATTCACAGTGAACATTTTTTTTATATCCCCTTCAACTTCACTTGGATTTTGGGAACTAATGATTTATCATTCATTACTTTTTTTATACTTCATTGATGTGACGGTTCCTGTTTGATCTATATGCCTTTTTTTCTTTTATGGTTGATTTTACTTTCCAACTTATATTGAAAATAGTATTTGTAAAATATTTTAAAATAAGAATACAAATTTGGTTATTCTTTAATAAACTTTTAATTATACCTTTTAATGTTTTTAAAGTATTTATTTTAATTTAGTGTCTCTAATTTAATTTTAAAAAGAGGATTTCAAATGAAATTTGACTAATATTTATATGTTTTAAAAAATTATTTAAAAGCACAATTTTTTCCCCAAAAAAAATTCAACTTGTGGATTTAGAAAAGGTTTTAATGTATGATACTTGATTTAAATCATATTTTTCATTTATAAATCCTACTTTTAAATGATATTCAAAATTTAATTTGTGAATTTTTTTAAAAAAAATAATTTCATATACACATCGGTGAGATCCTAGTGTTCAGGTTCAACTTAAACCCTACATACACACTTGTATGTGTGTATGTAGATCTCATATTTTATTTGGGTTATCAAGTGTTGATCTCTGTTTGTTTGATCATATTAGATTGGATATTTTTCATGTAGTTAATTTATGGATATTGTGGATGTGGTGGGTGACTATGGGTCTCATGGATATGTTCAAGTGGTGGATTGGGATGTTTTTTTATTTTTTGTTCATTTATTTATTAGATAAATCACTCATCTTATTTATTGAATTTGGGTTTCCTTTATGTCGGTAACTAATTATATATTACTGCTAGTGTTGGGCTATGTATTAATGTATAATAGGGTCCTCTTACTGTCAAATCATTTTCTTATTGGTTATTTTGTCTTGTATTCCTTCATTCCTTGCTGGCGTAAAATACTTACACCTCGTGTATGTACTGGCTCTTTTGGATTTAAAAATTTTTCTTGGGGTATAAATTGAGTGATCAATTGATGTCACTGATTTTATAAAAAAACTATGTTTGGATGTTCATGTTGGTTATACCTTGTCAGGTTCTATTATTTATTTATAATAGTTTTATTCCCCATGTATGGTAGTCTGATGTATAGACAAACCATGTTGGATCCTTAGTTACTTTACTTTTCTTATTTATTTTTATTCTAGGGTGAAACCACTTCCCACTTGGATGTTGTGGGATTCAATGGTTCTTACTACCATCCCTTGAGGATCTAGAATGCACTTTAGGCCTTATAAAGGATTGGTTCAGGTGACGTGGTATGTTGAATTGGTCTGGTTTATTAAAAATATGGTTAAGTAGGAAAGAAGACGTCTCTAGATAATATCCACAAAATGATTTAAGAAGGTAAAAATGAATCATCATTGATCGAACTATGACCAAAAGGGTATTATTTCTCCTCTCAAAAAAACCATTCCATAATTGTATTCTAGGTGGAATTAGTTGTAGAAAAATTCCATAATCTCTCTGATGATTAGTGAAACCCTAGATCAAGTATTCACTACCCCAATATTAACCTAAATTCTTAATACTTTTCCATAGATTATTTTGAACATAATTCTAAAACTTTTTTTAACTTTTCAAAAGTATCATACTTGTGTATCATTATAAACACATAACCATACTGACTAATGTTATTAGTAAAAGTAACAAAGTGCCTGAACCAAACACTTTATTGAGTACTCATTGGTCTATATACATCACTATGTATTACATCCAATAATCCACCATCCCTTTCACCTTTTCCACTTAAAGTTGAATTTTTCATTTTACCTAATAAAAAATATTCATAGTTACTAAAATATTCAAAATAAATAAGTCCAATAAAAAAAATATTGTAGTACTTGGTTATATATCCAAGTAAATAATGCCAAAGATAGGTGGTATTAGAATAAATATTGAAATTTTTATTCTGAATGTTATAGATATGATTTACTATTACTAAAATGTATAAACGATTTACCATATTCTAAATTCCATAAAACATTTCATTCATAAATATAGAAAAATTATTGATATTAATAAAAATTAAAATCTGTTCTTATCCAAATAACATATAAAAATAAAATTTCTATTTATGGTAGGAATATAATTGCAGTTCTCTAATTTCAAAACTAATAAACTAGGTAGATTTAGATCATAAGTGTCAGATTCCAATGTAGTAACTCTTTCTCCATTTCCAACACATATATATCTACTTCACCATTTTTTTCAATTCCCACCTATATTTTAGTCTATATTTATAGAGAAAAATATGTGATGCACAATAGGTTTAGATTACCCATGAGTCAAATTTGGAGAAACAAGTCAATATAATATTCACATTCAAATTCTCAAAATTATTCTCTTTGATAACAATTCTCATACTTATATATGAATTTAGAACTATTTTATAAGTTATACCTATAATAGATCTCAAAAATATATACATGATTCATGTCATAATCTATATTAAAGACATATATATGGGATATTGGCATGTTTTATGTATTTCCATCAAGGAATTTTAATGAAATTACTCCCACTAAAAATGGTTTCCTCATACATCATAACCATTTAGTGAGGTAAGATTTGTATTTCACTAAGTTATGACCCCACTTTGGCATGAATCTCATTACTCTAGTAATTTAGGCAAGTAAACATTTCAATCATGTCACATATGACTCTTGGATATTTAAGTGGAAAACTCCTTATCCAAATACAATATTTGGATATAAACTATACTTTATTGCTATATTATCTTACCTCTCAAGGTTTCCCAGCTAAGTATCCCCCAAATATCAAAATTGGATTTGGTTTCCTAACACATAGTGTTACCGACATCCACTATTACTTACACAACATAATCCATGAAAACCTTGGTTTAATGTGAACCTACCTAGTTAGATAATCGATATATTAACATTTTCTTACTTTAGAAGAAATATCACACTTATTATTTTAAGGTCTTTTCATTCAATGTATCATCAATTGAATATACATCACATGTATATTAAATTCAAAATTATTTCATACAATATAGTCTTTATTATCTCATGTTTTATACCACTATGTATGTATGCTTCTAATGATTTATCTTTGGAATCCTTATTCCATACACCAAATTACTATGTTCAAAACGTATCAATGTTTAACTATTTAAGAAACCCACAGTTTGAGTTACTCTACCAACAATATAATCGAAACATATTTACACATATCTAAATTATTCTTATGAATAAGGTACATAAACTTTTCATGTAAAGGATTAAAATTTTATTATATTGATATTCTCTACATGAGTCTTCTTATAACCAAATATATCCACCCATATAGAATTGATATGACCTAACCTATTTAGACCCCTCTCGGGTGGAGGTCAGATGAGCCTGATACCCCAATACCACCTCTAATGGGATAGGCACTAGTGATTAGTACTGAGTAGGAATATTACACATGATGAGAGGGGTTATCCTAATGCACCTATACACAACACATACCCACACACTAGAAATAGTAAATAAGAATAAATAAATATAACTAACTATAATATAATTAAAAAACATGAAAAACACTAATATTGATAAAGGTAAACCATAAAAATCCATGATAAAAAAGGAAAGGTATACAACAAATAAATGAAAAGGAAATCCCACATAAACAGTTGAACTGAAGAGGTCTATATAACAAATTAGTTCCAGATAAGAACATCTCTTACTAATATCCCCTCATTATACCAGTAAGATATATTAACACTATGTTCCCCAATGACACTTCATAAATTTATATCATCTATATAAGACATGACATGTATAATAAAAGACACCCATATAGGGGTGTGTTTAAACATATGTAATATTATGCCTTGAAAACCACAAAAGAAATAATTAGAAAAAAATACATAAAAGTAAAAATACCAAATTAAAATAATATCTTATAATAGAAAAAATCCATATATTATTTAAAAGAGATAACTTGGGACTTGTAAGGGGTTCTTTTCATCACAACCAACTATATGTGAAAAATTGGTATGTGACCCCAAAGAACTGAACTACCCAAACCATGAAACTGACCTAATATCTCTATAACAAAAATGTTAAATATGTGTCTCATTGGGAAGAAAATAGAATATTATAATAGAAACAAATAGGTGGTATTAGAACATAGAAAATTTAAGTAGTGTACAACAGATGAGATTAGAAAACAATAGGAGAGGGTAAGGTACCTGACCCCTAAACACTCTTATCATCACACTCGATCCATGTCATCACCCCTATAGAGAAAAAACATGTAACTTCCAATATCACATCACAACCAGTCTTATATGACCAAATATACCATACCATTATGATCTATGCGGATAAAAACTTAGTATATGCTATTTATTTACCTAAAATTGACTCATGGTGATAATTTCATAAAAAAAATACCCCACCAAAGCTAAAGTGGAATCCATGGTGGCCCTAGAGTGCAACACATGTCCTTCTAGAAGATATATGGAATTTACTAGTGGGGTGAATCTCCCCTCACGCATGGGAATTTGGCACCCATGTGTACCGTATTTTTACCTTGGCTTTTCTAAGGTAGGTCAAGGGGTCCCAACCTTGTTCAGTAATATGCCTAGCAGGGTGGACCACACATACTGACCCCTCCCTCTAGAGGTCCAGGTAGGGAAGTTTTCCAACATCAAGTCACCCACCTTGTGATGTGCATCTATCCTTCTGACCAAAGGAGATCAAACGGATGGGGGTCGTAACATAGCCACCCATACTATTTCACCCTTATGAACCATGTTGTTCTTGGGGATGAATTATAATTAATAATTTGATAATTTCCATATCCATTTTTTCCTATATGTTTTTCATTGATATAGTTGGTCCTACTATCTCTATCCCTATAGCAGCTTCCTGTAGCGACGGTCTTCAACAAACCAATAATGTCCATGAATTATGCTACTCTCCTTCTCCCTCTTTGTGCCATGATGTTATCATCATCCCCTTCACACAATACAACTATGGTTCCACCTTCATTGTAGGTTTCCTTACTCCTCTACTATGAACCCTCATAACGGTGGCCTCATGGATCTGTAAGAAATAAATAAAAAAAGGAGAATGGGGGAATATAGGTTCTTATTCACTGATTCACCATCAATAATATATACACATGGAACATATTTAGGAAGTAAATCTATTACCCTAATGGTATTTATAACATGGGAATTTATAAAACTCAAGAACATGGATTTAATCCCAATAAAATAGGCTTTTAAGAAAACTTATAATAATTCCCAATCATTTAATCAACAAGAATGAGGGTTTAAAAATTGAATTTAACACATATTCCTAAATATCAAAGAAAATTCAAAATAATAAATCCATGCCTCTTTATTAGATTTCATAATGAAGAGGTTCCCATATTTCATGAGATCTAATTAGGATTTCAAAGGATATTTTCATTTTTTGGTTTTATTGAATACTTTAGATCTTCTCATCTTTCTCCCTCCCTTAAACTAATATTTATGCGAATAAACCTAGAAATAGTGGTTAATGAAATTTATAAAGAAGGATATAGATTTTATTAGTCAAATAATTAATTCAAAAACTAATTAATTATTTGATTAATATAAATAATTAATGTAATTAATTAATCAATTTCACCCATAATGTTCATAATCTCAAGGACCCTAATGTGAAATAAGATTTTACTTGCCATAGGGTAAGGCCACACTCCAAATGAAACTGTATTTTCATATTTTATATCTGAGGTTTTTTTATTAAACTAGTGATTCCAATGACCACGAATTCATGGTTTATAGAGCCAATAATTTAGTATATTTAACTTCAAATTTTAATGTTTTAAATCCCATAAATTGGTTAATTTAAGGTTATTTCTCACAAATTTGGATTAAATTTATAATTTATCTTGAATTATGAAAAGGTGTTATTTATTGATTTATAAGTTTTTTTTCATTTTTAAAATTAATTGATATAGTCTTATTTTTTTAATTAATTATTTAATATTAATTAATAATTTTATCATAAATTTGAAAATTTCATGGAAATTCAATTTTTAATTTCAAGTTCACTATAATATTTTTATCAAAAAAATCATAGTGTTTAATTTTAATTTTAATTTTTTTAATAATTATAAAAATTAATTTCGACATATTTTATTTGAGAATATTTAGCTAGATCAAATTATTCTAGGGATATTATAGGACCTAAATTCAATGTTGGATTGGACTCATCAATCGAGATATCATTTCAATGTTTTGGCCATAATGTTTACATATAATCTTGTATTGCAAAAAAATTTTAAAACGGTTCATGGACTCAATGAATAATATTTCATTAAAATAGTGATAGATCTAGTTTGGTAATTTTTATGACCAACCACATGGAATAGAAATAAGGATTTAGTTTGAATCGATTTTGAACTTTCTATTTTATGAATTTTTCAACCTTATCCTCCCCTCCATGCTATAAATATGTATTATTCACCTCTATAGGAGATATTATTTCATGGATTTCTCTAGAAGTATTCTTCTTTAAAAATTTATAATATTTTCTTATTTTATTTCTCTTAATCTATATTTGAATTCAACATGATTTTAATAAACTATCTTCTCCTTTTTGTTTCTCTATTTCTCTAGTTTGGCTCTCCCTATTTATCCCTCCCTCTATTAATTACCTTCTATTTAATATTATTTATTATAACCATGATGGTGAGTGATAGGCCCTTGGATTGTATTTTTGGGAGTTCTTATCGGTGTTCCAAAATTATCACTTTAAAATTCTTCAGACTTATTTTCTATTTGTGTTGAGGGATAGAGAACTGTTAGGGTTGGTGCAGCAACCATCCACCACTCCTTAGATTGAATCATGAAGTTATTTTAATCTCTAAAACCCCATATTCTTTTGCATCTCTCTGTAATTATATTTATATAATGTAGTTGAGTCCATTCAAGAGATGAAATGGCGTAGGATGGAGTCAGGTCATGGAAAGTGTCACACTCTTGATTAAGGTGTGTTCATCATTATTTACTATCATAGGAGGTGATGTTTGGTGTGAAAAATAGATATTCTTATCATGATAAATTTTACACTCAAAGTAGGGATTAATAGTCCATGTATGATGGGATGGACTATCAAATATAATTTAGAAAGTAAATAATTAATAATTAAGGAATATATGTAATAAACCCCAAGGACCAAGATCTTTCTTAGTAACTTTATTCTTTCTACATTTTCATCTTCGTGTTTTATTCCAATAATTCATTCAAATTTTCAACCCCCACTAATTTTCCAATTTTTTTCATAAATATAAAAACAAAAAATTATAATAAATAAATTAAAAATATTTAGTGATTGACTAAAAAAGATTCTAAAGAGAGTTGACTATGGTAAACCACAGTGTTTCACTATAAAAAATATTTTACAAATCCCAATGTAGGTGGTGTCAAAAACTGGAATCCCTACTGAGGATCCAATAAGTCAATTACATATTATTCCTTTCCTTATTTTTAAATAATTTAATAATATTTTCATGAAAAATTAAAAATATTTTAACTCTCCCTTAACCATGGAAAATATTATTTCTTTATTTTCTAAGTAGGTTAAGGGAGTACAAAAATCAAATTTTAAATAGATGTAATTCAAGGTGATCATTGAGGACTTAAAGGGGGACCATGAACAACTAGTTTAAAATTCCTTAGGCAATGATCTCATTGAATTTTGACACTATTTTCTAGAGTTACATCAACAAGTGGTCAAGGTATAACAAGATATTATCGCTCCTACATTAAAAAAATATATATATTAGAAATTACCCTCTTCCATATCTTAAGAAACCATTCTAGAGACCTGAATTCCAAAACAAGAGTTAGTAGTTGTATCACCGAAGGGAGTAAACATTTCATTAGAATCAATTATATTTGATATATCATTATTGGAATCCCCTTATCACTACTTATATTCTAAAATTCCATATCTAGTCAATCTATACACTAAACTAGAAATTGATCGAGAATTATAGGAATCGACCTCTGAATAAATGGTGATACTAAAATTTTAAGATGGGTATTTTCATGGGGTTGTGCATGAAGGAACACCTTATATCTACTATTAATGAGGGATAATTTGATATTAATTAAAAATATTTAAATTTCATTCAAATAGAAATGTTCACTAACTTCCTCTTGGACATCACTATTAATGAAGCACATTATGAGAAATCCCTTATTTTTAAAGAAGTTGCCAATGAATTTTTGGACAAATCAAAGGACAAGGACCCATGTTTTCTTCTACCCCCACCATGAAAGTTGTGTCTTATTGTAAAAGAGATGGATCTACTATACTCAATCCATGGGATCTTCTACATGTAGTCCAAGTTGAAGAGAACTATAAAAACAATATATTATGGTTCAAATCAAAGAAACCTCACCCACTATTAGATTCTAGATAACCACTAAAACCATATGTCTTGGGGAAGTAAAACCCTATTACCCACTAGGTGGGCCATACCAATATTTATTTCTTCTCTTGTATGACCCTTTATATATATTTTTCTTTTACTTCTAGAAAATCTACCATATTTTATTCCTTGATTTTATGTATAGGTTCCTATTAGGAAGTAGCTAAGAGATTAACTCAAGAATTTCAATGCTAATAATTCAGGTTGTAACATTCATTTCCCCCATATCATATTTACTGTATAACCAAATTCTATATGAAAAAGGTGATAAGAAAATTTTTTAATCAAAAATGGGTAGTAACAAATTATGTATGGGAGAGTGGTATCGATCTATTTAAGATTTGCATGTTTTGTTTTATTCATTTAATTTTGTGTGTGTTTTTAGGTTAGAAAATTGTGTTTTAAATTTCATCCTACATAAAAAAAATTCATGTTGGCTTTGATGATTTTACTGATTTTGAAGTTTTGAAATTAGATTATTTCTGAGTTATTTTTTGTTTATATTTATGGAAATATTGGTTTGAGAACTAGGAGAAGGTTTTTAAATGTAATAAAATTTAGTATAATGAAAATAACAACATCAGGAAACTTGAATGCTGAAATATAACAAAGGATTTTCGTCCATTATAAAAATATATATCAAGAAGAAATAAATCATATAATTCAATTCAAACTAAATTTAAATTGGTAATTGGGATCCCATATGATGTTATGAGACATTTTTACACTGAAAAAAATGAAAAAAGAAGAAAAAATGAAAGAACCTAATTGTAAAAAAGGAATGGATTTAGGTGAGGGTAATATTGAACAAAATATAAAGAAGGATACAATTGACTTATAAATTTTTTTTTGGGTTTTATCAAAGAATTGGGAAATGGATATTTCATATAAGAAAATTGGGAAAGCATAATATATGGTAGTTCCACATGTTAAAATATTAATTCCACGAAATTACATATTTTTTGGAATCCTAAAACATGAACTGTTACTTCAATTGAAATGGGATAGTTGATAGGGCTTATTTAATAGGTAATATATTTTCAATAATTAATGAATATTTCTTTATACATTTATTATTAGTGTTTTTGTACCTAAGCAGGATAATTCTTTTTATTATCTAAAATAATTGGATTTACTTGGAGTGAAATGTTTAACTAATGGGTAATTTATAGAACCAATATTTTTATATATTTTAATTTGAATGTTAATTTTCTAAATATCACCATATTTTTAATTTAATGTTACTTTTAACATGTTTGGATTGAATGAATAATTTGTACTAAATTTTTAAAATGAAATATTTATTGATTTATAGAGGTTTTTTTTCATCACATTAATTGATAGAGTTGTATTTTTAAGTGATTATTTAATAGAAATTTATAATTCGAGAATGAATTTGGAAATTTTCTGGAAATTCATGTTTTTATCATAAAATATTTTATGTATCAAATTTTAATCTCATTATTTTTAAAATTCTTTGAATTTGGGATAGACATTTTATTTGAAGTTCTTGAGTTGATTTACACTTTTTCCAAAATAAAATGGGACATTAATTAAATTCTGGAATATATTTTTTAATATGGCTATCATTTCATTTTTCGGCCTATAAATTTTACATATGTTCTTGGATTAGGCTAAAATCTTGACACAAGTCAGAAAACTCAACTAAAAATATTTCACTAAACTATATCCATATCTAGTTTGGTAATTTTGAGGTAAAACCATACAAAAAATAGATATTTACTTTTAATTTATTTTCATCTTTCTATTTTGTAATTCTTGTTACCCTAACCTCGCTTTTGCACTATAAAAATGAATTATTCACCTTTAGAGGGGGGATTCACAAAAGGAGTCTGTTGGAAGATCTTTTATAATAAAGTTCTAGAATAGTTTCTTTTATTTATTTTATCTTTAATTACATTCAAATTATATATGGTTTTAATAAATGGTATTCTGTCTTTTGTTTCTCAATTTCTCTGGTCTTTCTCTCTCTCTCTCTCTCACTTTCTGTCTCTTTTTTTCCATTATATTCACCATGATATCTTACAATCATTATGGTTAATAATTGGCCCAAATATTAACCTTGGAGGTGCTTTTCTTGTTGTTCCTAAATTCTCCTTTTATAATTATTTATGTTTATTTTCTATTTATGGTGCGGAAGATAGAAGAGATATGGGTCAGTGTAGAGATCACCCACCACTCCTTGGCATTAGTCACAAACTCATTCTATTATATACAAAATCATTATTCTATATTTTCTATGTATAATAATATTTATATGATATAGTTGAGTGTGTCCAAGGTATAAGTTGTTATTTGATAGAGTTTGGTATGTAAGGTGTCATACTCTTGATTGGAGTTTGTTCATCATTATTTACTATTAAAGGAGGTGAGATTTAGTGTGTCATATATATCTCTTAGAAATTCAAAATTTCACACTCAAATTATGAATATTTAGTATATTTATGATGGGATAGACTATAAAATAAAATTTAGATAATAAATAATCAATAATGAAGGAATATAAATAGTCTACCCCTATAACCATGTTTTTTTTCTAGCCTCGTTATGTCTACATTTTCATATGCATGTTTCTTTCCAATATTTCAATTCAAATATCAACACTTTATTATTTTTCTATTATTTTCATAAATAAAAAACAAAAAAAATGAATTGGGAATAGTTAGTGGTTTACTTCAAAATACCCTCAAGAGAGGCAACCATGATCAGCTGTTGTGTTCCACTAAGGAAAAAAATCACACCCTATTACTAGTGGTGTCAAAATTTTATATCATTTTTAGTGATAAATAATTAAATTTCATATTATTCCTTCAATTATTTATAATTTTTTTCATAAAAAAATCTAAAATGATTTTTAACTCACCCTCTCCCATGGAAGATATTGTTCCCATATTTTTTTGGTAGGTGAGAGGAGTCTAGAAGTACAAATATAGAGATACGGGATTTCTAGGATCTCATATATTACTTGAAGAAGGACCTAAAATAACCAATTTTGGAAGCCTTATCCAAGGGTCTCATTAAATTATTACATTACTTTATAGAGTTCAATCAAAAAGTGTCTAAGGTAGAAGAAAATCATATCCCTCCCACGTTATAAGAAGATAGTTTAGTGGTAAAGTCTATATTGGATGATTAACCTCTATCCACTACTAAAGGAACCCTTTTAGAGGTAGGTAATAAAGAATAAGAGCTATATACTGAATCACTCAAGGGAGAAACCCGTTTATTAGAATCAAATACTTTTTATTTATCTCTATTTGAATCACCTTCTCAATCCTTCTGTGATAAATTTCAAGATCTGTATATATGTACACTTCTCTAGATAGTGATCAATTATTTAAGTAAGTTTTCTATAAAGAAAAGGTGATACTAGAAATTAAATATGAATATTTTCTTAGGTATATTCATGAATGAATATATTTTAAAGTAGTTATTAATGATGGATAATTAAATATAAATTTAGACAATTTTAATTTCATTAAAATATAAATATTCACTAACATCCCCTTTGATGACACCTTTAATGTAGTGCATTATTAGAAATATGCAGATGTTAAAGAAGTTTCAAAATAATCTATAGTAAAAGAAAAGGAGGAGGACCCATATTTTCTCTTTCCCCCACCATGTATGTTGTGCCTTATTATAAAGGGAGTGGATTTGATAAACTCTATCAATGGGGTCTTATATAATAAATCCAAGATGATGCATGTTGGATGTAAAAACATGTGGTGTTCAAAATTGTAGAAAACTTATCCACCATTATATTTGGGATAACCACTGGAATTGGTTGTCTAAGGGAAGTAAAACCCTAGTACCCACTTGAAGACCAAAACCAAGATTTGTATATTTGCTTTCTTTATATTTCTATTTATTTTTCCATTACTTTAAATAAATTTATCATGTTTTATTACTTGGTTTTATATTTTGGTTCTCAGTTCATAGTAGTTAGGAAGCCACTGCCAATAATTAAGGTTGTATAATTCATTTCTCCCTTATCTTTCTTACTATTTAATAAAATTATGTGTGAAAAGTTAATAAGATAAATTATTAATCAAAAAATGGAATTAATCTTGAAAAATATTATTGGAATCAGAGCAGAAAATTTAATTCAACTGGTGACACATCTAATTATATCATTTATAGGGTTGACCAAACATCAAAAAAATAGTGATTTACCTTGACTAGATTTTTAATCTTCAATTTTCGTATTTTTTTAACCCTTTCCAACCCTCCACTCTAAAAATATGTTTTATTACCTTTAGAGGGGATATTTTCTTGGGTAGTTCATTTTAAGTTTTATTCTACTATATATTTATAATAGTTTATTTTATTTATTTTATCTTACACTATATTATAATTTTTCATGGTTTTAATAAGCCATCATTTATCTTTTATTGCACTATTTCTTTTCTATCTCTCTCTTTCTCTCCCTCTCCCTCTCTTCCTTACATTATCTTTATATAGATATCTTACACTCGTGATGGTGATTGAATAACTTGGGAATTTTACTTGGGGGGTTTATTAGTGTTCCTAAATTGTCATATTAATAATTTTCACATTTATTTTCCATTTGTGGTGAGGGGGAGAGAAGTGAAATGGGTTTGTGTGGTGATCATCCACTACTCCTTATCATGACTCAAAAAATTATTATATTCCCTAATAAATCAAAATTCACTCTCTTATCTTATTAATTATATTTATTTTATGGGTTTGGGTTTATCTTAGGGATTAAATGGAATTTCATGGAGTTAGGTTTTGGAATGTTTCACACTCATGATTGAGGTGTGTCTGTCATTATTGATCATTGGATGAGGTGAGGTTTAGTGTGCTAAAGAGATCTTCTGGGCATGTTATATCTGACTCTTAAATTAAAGAGTACTAGTCTATGCATGATGGGATGAACTATCAAATAGAATTTTGAAAATGAATAAAGAATAATGAAGGAATCCATGTATCCAACCCCTAGGAACAAGTTCTTATTAACATTATTCTATCTATTTTCAAATATGTATGTTTCTATCAGATATTATATTCCAATTATAAACCCCAACTTATTTTTATATTATTTTAATAAATATAAAAACAAAAAAATAGTGAATTAATAATAATTAGTGATAATTATATAATATCCTTAAGATAGATGACACTAGTCAGCAACTATGTTGTACTAGGTAAATAGAAATAATATTTTTTCACACCCCATAACAGGTGTGTCAATGAAAAAAATATATATATTATTTTCAATATATTATTATTATGGTTCTATAGCACCCATAACTCTATGGAGGCATATTAAACCATCACAAAAATATTATATACAAATATTTAAAGGTTTTAAATAGTAAAAACTAATGCCACTACATCCTCCCCACCTTCAAGGATTTTTTCCACAGAAAGAACCACCTCCCTAAACAAAGGAGTTTACTGAGCCCAAATCATGATCTCATTCTCCCCTAATCTCTACTAGAGGTTTAAATACCCCCAAAGGAAACACACCAATGGAATAGATCATCCAAGATGAGAAATATCATGTCAATCCTTGATTTCCACTATACACTTTGATAAGATGGATATATCCTTGATGTCCACCTCTCCCAAGTCAGAGATGTGAGTTGATTTACACACACACACACACACACACACATATCCTAATATATTACATGTGTAAAACATCGTTCATATAGTTTAATTATGAGGGAAACACTAGGAAGTAATCAATGTCATCCACCCTATGTAGGATTTGTAATGGACCAATGAATCTCAGGGATAGCTTACCTTCCCAATAAAATCTCAAAAAATACTATTTTGGTGAGACCTTATACAATATATGATATACAACCTAAAATTACAAAGACCTATATTATCATTCAAAATATAAATTCTAATGGATTTGAGTTATCTTCATTTACTCCTAGATCACCATCACTTTCTCTATCATCACTAGTAAAAAATTCAATCTCATCAGTAATGACTCTTCTGCCTCTATAAAACAAAAGGGTGTTCTATAGGGTCTCCCATATAAGTTCTTGAAAGGTTCGATGAAAATTTTGGAGTGGGATATATTATTATATGAGAAATCCAGTAGATTAAATTGATCCTACCGGCTTTTTCCAAAATATAACATGAAATACCATAACATATCCTTAAGAACCTAGATAGTTTGTTTGTCCTAGATATCAATCTAAGGGTAGAATATTGTACTCATTTGAAATTGAGTCCCAAATGACTCTTTAAAGATCCTCCACAACCACAACATAAACGAAGTATCTCAGTTGAACATTATCATCAATGGTATCTCATGAAGCCATATGATATTATTTATGTAAAATCATCATGATATCTCCTATGAAATACTCTCCAGAATAGAAAGTGGGATGACTTTGTCAGCTGGTAGATGATTACCCAAATAACATCATTCCAACTAATTAAATAGGGATACTGTATTAAAAATCCAGTTATATTACATCTCAATTACATTCTATAATTTCATTGGGTTGGGAAAACACTATTTGGACATGTTTCTCTACTTTCTCCTATTAACAGGTGAGGCATCGTTAGATAAAATTAGGAATAATCTTTTTATACCAGCCTAAACAAATTGATGCTTGATATTGTGGTAATTATTTATTAATATAGGATATATTTCTATGTGTGAATTATGGGAAACTCTCATCACCTCCTCATACAGTACGATTGTAACCACTTTTCATCATTCAAAAAGGATGTCATGCTCCCCACCTTTTGAATATCCATATGTTGTGTCACTTGAGAATATATCCTCATGAAAAACTTCTCAATGAATTTATCACAACCAAGCCTATTTCATGCACTGAAGAAGTGGAGGATAAACCACTATTGATAAAATATAAGAAACTTCACCCCTATTAAATAAGGAAATCTATAATGCGGACAACCTCTTAAAAACCTCTACCAAAAAATAATAATGGTACATCATGTAAAGGGAAACAGCCACCATATTTCACTTTTTAATAATATAGAAAATTTCGAAGTCATGGTTATGTAAGAACCACAACAAATACATATTCGTCATGTTAAGATATTTTGGGTAAATATGTACTTGAGATTTTTATGGTCAGTATATATAATGAATCACTCTCCAAGAAGGTAGGGCCTATAGCTATTCAAGAAAAAAACCACCCCCACTAACACTTGATAGTGGGTTGGGTACTTCTACTCATAAGGCATTAACAACAAAGACCCATAAGAAATCACTATTTTCATCTTCATCATCATAAAACCAAATCCAACCCCATAGGAATGGTAGAACAACACATACTTGAATCCCTACTTTGATGACCTTAGAATAAGATAACTCATAAATATTCACTTAAAATCCTCAAAATATATGGTTATTCTAAATGAATTCCATGAAAGTAGTCACATTTTCTGCATGCTCATCCTATCATGTTGAATAGACAAAGATGTGATCAATGAAGAAAACCAAAAACTGATCCATGAAGGGATAAAAGAACAAGTTCATAAGGACATTGAACACTGATAAATAAATATTTATGTTGAAGGGTATTATCAGAAACTCATAATGGTCATAGTGACACCAAAATTCTATATTTTTATTAGCATTATCATGAACATGGAAATAGTGATAGACATAATTGAGATCGGTCTTCAAGAATCACTTCACTCCACTTATCTGGTCTAAGAGGTCTTTGATCCTTGTTAGACTGTACTTTTTATTGGGTTTCAGCTGATTTGGGGGGAGATAGTCAATACAGAACCACACACTTTTTCCAACTCTTGTGGAAAACAACATGAGATTTGTTTTAGGGGGTCACATTATGTTTAAAAAAACCTTTCTACATAAGGTCCTCTAACTCCACCTTCATCTCACTAAGATTTTTTTGGGGCTATATGATAAGCTATGGAAGATATTAAAGAAATTTTATAGTTTATATCGGGTAATAATTAAACCCCTAATAGTGGGGGAAACCCAAACACACCCTTGGAGAATAACAACCATATAGTCCTCTACAACCATGTGATGTTGATTTTTTAAAGAGTCATCTTTACAAAGTGATAAAATCATCAAATAATTCTTGATTAGCTATAAATTCCAACAAAAAAGGCTATATCATCTCAAATAAATATCTCACTCACCTATTAAGTTAAATCACATTCCATCATCTTAGTAGAACATGAATCTTTGATGGTACCATTACATCTAATCATGTACTATAGATAACCATTCTATACCAATGATGATGTCATGGGGCATTACCACTGCTATAATGAGGTCCCACAAAAACCTCTCTCTACTGAGTGTATTCCCATTATTAGTATATGTGGGTGAGTGTGGGATCACTTCTAGTAATATTCTATAGCCACATGGGTTAGTCTAGGGGATCCACCAGAATCTCAATCTCTCAAACTAAGGAATAAATAATGAAGGAATGGATCATATCAGTGTCTATGAGTATTTTTATAGTAGAGAAGACACAAATCATAACTAAAATCATTTCAATTAATACTTAATTGTGACCCTCCATAACATGAATCTAGTTGTGTCTCTAACCACCAACATTGTGATGCTAGCATGGACCACATGTGGGTGGTTGTGGGAAAAGTGGATCATAGAATCTTCCTCCTCTAACACCTCCTCCTAGTGCACTATTATCTCATTTACTAAATTTTCTTCCCTAAGGACCACCCTAAATTCCTTTATGAGGTACATGGTCATTTCGTTACCTCTAACATGTAGATATATCAACTGCTTGATTACCCTCTATTACACATAGGTTCAATCATTGCTGGACCATATAACCTCATCCTCCATGGTAATAACAAATCCTATCCATTGGCTAATAGATCCTATGTGTGACTCCTAAGTTACCAATCCTCTATTGTAAGACTGATCATGCTCTATCCTCTTACATCCTAACAATGATGGATAATGCTAGATTTCCACAGGTGATGACTAGGCTCCTGTATAACTTCCACTAATATATTCTACTTCCTATCCCTCCACCAAAAGGCTCGCAATCACTAAGGATAACTCTAGAACCCTATAATAGTTGGTAATACAAAGGTAAACAATGCTAGTTTTAATTTCTCTATGAATTCCATAATCAAACTTCTTGGCTCAAAATAATCTATAATGAATCGCTTCAAGGGAGTACCTTATAAGACCAGTGAATCTTGAAGTGTACTCATCAAATAACATGATATACTATTGAACTTCTAAAACTCATAGATGAGAACCAATATAAACATTATCTTATAGTACTCCTCATAGAAAAGATGGTAAAACTATATCCAATAATGTTTTACCTCATCAGGATTCTAGATAATTAAATCCTACTAGTGACATGTTACTCCTTGGAGAAGGATGGAATCCAATAGTTCTATTAAATTGGTAGGTGTCTGAAAAAAAAGCTAAAAACTCAAACCATCATCTCAAACTATTTCTCAAATAATTTAGGGTTAGTATATCCAAGAAACCTAAGATAAATTTGTTCATAGAAATCATATAACTCATTCAGCCAATGTGTATCCCCATACTATCCTATATGAATTATTGGTTGTATAGAAGGTTGAAGTGTTTCCACTTATACTACAAGAGGTGGGTCGAATGACCACACTATGGGTGGATGAATTTCTCCTTTCACACATAGTAGATATACCTCTTGAATTTTCCCTAAATGGAATCTTCATTGATCATATAGTCATCTACAACATGCTCAATTGACGGAATTGTCATTTCATGACCCTACCTCAGGATCCTAGATAGATTTTTGGGTTGTATTATTCTGAAATTTAACATGATTCACCATAGTTATAAATGAATATATGAGGAGATGAATATTAATATATGATTCATGTAGCATTATTTATTCCTATATGATGCTTCTGCCATTATTTATTCTATGTAACTAGTGCCTCAATGTACCTAGTCGACAAGATAGTTATAAAAGTTCGGGTGAATAGATACATTATCCACTACACTAGTATAAGGTTCTCTACCCTGAAAGTCACACTCGAGACCCTTTAACATGGTTTCCCTAAACTCCCAAACCAATCCTCACTATACATATAACTTTAAATTATGTCCCTAATATTACCTCTCTCCAATACCACCATTACATGACCCATACCATCAGTACCCCTTCTAGATGTGGGTAAGTCGAGTGTCCACACCAATACCACCTCCAATAAGATGAGGAATAGTTACTAGCACCATTTATGAATATCACGTATGAGGGGAGGCCTCAAACTAATTCACTGATAAATAATGCACACCACCATATGAGTCGTAATAAAGATCAATAAATGTATGATACTAACTATAATATACATAATGAATGTAGAAAAAACTAAAATCCATAAAGAAAAATTGGGACCCATTCCATAATGAAAGAGGTAAATATACACACACAATGACTAAAAATTATATCTTTCCTAGATAGATGAAATAAAGAGGTCCCCGCAATAATATAGTTGTGGAAATGAACACCACATACTAAAATACCCTCCCAATTCCACTAAGCATCATCAACATAATTTCCACCAAGGTCTCCATCAAACTAACTATCACCTTCAAAAGACACAACAGATGTGAGAAAATATTACCATGTAGGGGTGAGTATAAACATACCTAGTACGATTCATTGAAAACCATAGATGAAATTATAAGAAAAATAGTCAAATAAAACACACAATAATGGAAGTAAGGAATATATTATTAAATATAACAAGTTAGATATGATTTAAAATATAGATCATTGGATATAGATAATACTCCCACACTATATGGATAGTTATGGGAGAAAAAACATCACAAAAAACTCAAGGATTAGAACTATCCAAATTGCGACACCGTGTGGTTTCACTATCTAAGTAATAATTTTGGGGTTGTTTTCCCCTTTGATTTTGGGGGAATTCCTTATTGAGGTTTTGAGTTTTGGGTGAATCTTACAAGGGTGAATAGTTAAGGAGAACAATTTAGAAATCGTGCACCATGTGTAGTGGGATAGAGATGGGTTCACAGTTATAGAATGATTAAGGAAACTATGCAGGACAACCGTATTAGGTTTTGTGGTCTTGAGGTAGTGGAATATGTATGGTTTATGCATGGTTTTGAAAACTGTGTGAGACAACCATGTGTCCTACACAATTTGGGGTATTTTGGTCTTTTAACCTTCCTTTTAATTAGGTATTCTACCCCAATCCCACCTATTAAAATCCCACAGCCCCAATTCCTCTGATGAAACTATCTCTTTCACCGAAGATCCCCCTTGGTGGTTTCTCGGTGGTTTCTTGGTGATTCTTCTCTCGGATCAAAAGGTCAGAGCTTCCTTATCCTTATTCTTGGGTTTTCTTCCATTTTACTCTTCTTATCTTACCTTAGTGTCCATGATTCACTAATTTTCATGGTTATTGATTCTAATATTTGGTTATTTTGGTTTTAAATGATTATGATTCATAGTAGGAGACAATTAACATTGGATTTCATTGAAGACAACAATGTTTTACCACTTTAGGTAGGCGAAACCAATTTATTGCCTTTTATATAATATTTACTTGAATTATTGATGTTTATAAAGGTGTTTTTGAATTAAATTTAAGTTTAATATTCTATATAGTTTGGTTTTTAAAAGGTTTTTCATTATTTATTGGGTGGGTTCTCACTTTGAATAAAGTGGGTTAATATCTTAATTCTATGGAACTTGGTTTTTAAAGAGTGTTTTGTGCATTATGCACATTTGATAAAATTTAAAGAATATTTTTCCATGAAAAATGAAATGGGTTCGTGTGTTTTAAGAAAAAATTATTTTTTAAAGTGGGTCCCCTTTGGTTTAAGGGGTTTTATTGATTTATAAAGGGGTGGTGTTTTTTTATAAAACGTATTGGAGTTTCCCTTGAGTTGTGTGTTTGGAATTGTTGATAATCATGATTTATTGGAAATTATAATTAGATTCCAAATGGTTTTAAAAAGGTATTTATATATATATATATATATTAAATGTGATAATTCAAGTCCTAGTAGGAACTTTGGGAGGTGATATAGATTGTTCTATTTCTGATCCCCCTTTCTTTTGTCGATAATGTTATGTGTATCCATGTGATGGATGTTTTGATGGGATAAATTATGTGAATAAATTTTTGGGCTCATCTTAAGGGAAGTGGGAGGTGGTATGGACATGATTGTGATGTTTTCCAATGTTTATTATTATTATCATGTGATGACATGGTTTTCTCGTGGACCAACTCCAGTATTATTCCTTGAGGAGACCAAGGATAATAAGTGGGAAGTGTTGTAAAGTGTTTGGATAGTTGATATTTACACACTAACTATCCCCCCCCCCCCCGGTTTTTCACAACACATGGATTTGGGGATGTCATTGAGGATACTGGTAAGATTAATTCGATCAATGTATGTTTGATTGTTAACTTGTCGTCAATTGGTCCACAAGTACGTGTCATGAGTTTTATTATTAGTCCATGTGGTATTACATCATTCTATTAATCTATGTTATGAATTTTTTATATGTATTGGTATGTGTTCTTATTCTTTCTTGGATGGTCCTTTTTGTTATATTGGTCCTTTTTTTTGGTTTTTCCTTGATTTGGATAGTTTTTTCCATCCATTTATGAGTATTATTTGTGACCTTTCATGGTTGTTCTTTCATGGTCATATCCATGTTTCCATGCTTACCTTTATTTGGGTGCATAAAATATTTTCTAGTAAAAAATGAAAAATAGTTTTCCAAGATATTTATCGATTGGAATGATTTTGAAACGCTTAAAATCATGTGTGGGTTTGTTTTCAAAAGTGTGGTGTTTTAATGTGAAAATATTTTGATTTTGAAAGTGGAATGGTTTTTTATAAAACCTTTTTATAACATGTTTTTTGGAAGATGTGTTTTTTGAAAGTGATTATCCCATATTTGGTTTATTCCATTATAATTTAAAGTAAAATGAAAACATATTTTTTTACATTATTTCCAAACTATCAAATTTTATTTTTTATAAAAGTAATTAATGCAACTCATTGTTGTATCTTACCAGCTTTGAATCACACCCTATATACTAAGGTTGGTGGGTATGCGGTCTTCATGTATTGTGTAGGTTTCTTTCTAGTTTAGAATTTAGGTTCGATATAGTGTCTTATTTATCATGAAGTGGTAGGTTTTTGGGATCATGTTGGTGGCTTGAGAATCACATGGAATTGGTGATAAGACCTTTGGTTTCAAAAAAATGTATCTCTTTGGTTTTGGACTCTTTAGTCTCCTGCCTTTTCATCTTCCATTATAGTTTTGTAACTCTCTATTATTTAGTTATTTATTGAGTTTTCATTTATTTTTTATCCTTTATATTTTATGGTTAATCCTTTTTTGGTTGTTTATTTTTGGTTTCTTGAGGGTAAAAATATATCCAACGATTATGTTTGATACCCTTGTCACTAGTCATCTGCCAAGTGGCATCGATGATGCTCCTTGGGGGTGTGGTGGGCTAGCTCAGGAGTTCTTTGAATGGTTGTCCCAAGTTCTTTTGTTACATAATGTTATTAGAGGATCTATGTTTCTTTAAAATGTAGCTAGGTTGTTGAGACACACCTTCTTGTTATTTGGTGTGTGTATGGGTAGTCTAGAGACTAGAAATTCCATTAGGACTTTGGTGGAGGGTGGAGTCAAGGGTCAAACACCATGAGTTTTTATAAAATTTTTATCAATTAAATTAAATATCTTTGATGACTTGAATTGAATGATACTACAAGTTAATATTACACTACACACAATATTGGTATGGCTTGTGTTACATGTGACACTACTTTTAACAAAACAATGATATATTAAAGTTATTTAGACATGACCATTATCACCTAGCCATTAAAAATAGTAATGTGAATAATAATAACTATTTTAAAATATTTGGTATAATTTTTCTATATAAATAAATCATATTTATAAAAAATACATAATTTTTTGTAAAGACTTTATTTTTTTTGAAAATACTATTTTCTCAAAAAAATATTTTTATATCTTTTGTGAAGAATAACAAAATTAATTTTATAAATGGTTAGAAAATTAATTTGATAAAATAAAATTAACTTTTTAATTCATAATGTAAAAAATATCTTAGGGATAAAATTATACATTTTTCTGAAAGGTTTCATTATTTAATGATTAGTGAAAAATACTCAATTTTAATTAAAAACCCCCCTTTTGTTTAATATATTTATAAAGTTAAATTATATTTTAAATTGATTTTAAAGTAAAATAAGTTAAATTTTCTATATATTAATACAATTTATTTTATTTTAATCAATTTAATATTCAAATTGGATATAAAGACTTTGTAAACTTTTGATCATTTTCCCTTTAAAAATTCACTTTCTCATCATGTCAGTGAGACTAATTTTAAATTTTTTTTGTCAACTTATGTGAATTTTATTTGAAAAAATGGATTCAATATTTGGAATCAGAATAATTTATAATATATAATAATATTTACTTTTTTGACCAAAATGAATAGTTAATATCGTAAAAATTAATTACCACATTTAATGTAAAAATCGGTTTACTGATGGGGTTAAACTAAAATGATAAGGATCAAATTTTCCTATAAACATATAAAAAAATTTTAAAAATCCATATTTTGACCTTATAATGTATAATTTTTTAATTTTAACCATTTGGACCCTTTTTTCATGTGAAAAATATGGGAGAACTCAACTCTTTTCAAAATTGTCAACTATGTCCTCTCCCCCACTTATAAAAGGCCAAAAGCTCTCCATTATTCTTCAAAAATACACACCACTTTGGTTCAACCATGACCTGCCCAAATCACCTATAAAATACCCAAATCTCATCCTATAATACTTTTTATATAAATACATCCTAGGAATTATTTTAATGCAAACCAAAGGAGGATACCTAAAGAATATGCAATGTTCATCAACGAACATTTTTGTTTTATTTCTTCCTCAAACCCCTTTAAGTATTTTTATATCATGATTATATAATAACCTTAGTATACTAAATATAATGATATGTTTTTTAATGGTAATACCTACAACCACATACACTTCCATCAAATGGGTTATGAAATCATCATTCGTGTGTTTGGAAGACTACTACCTCAGGAACCGATGTCGTTTTTTTCCATTACCACCTCTCAAGGATGGTCATAATGATGTTTTTATTTTTATAAATTATATATATAATTTTTATGATGTTATTATGATTCTTTAATTTTATATCACACTTATATTCATGCTTTCCATTTTTTGTAATATGATAACATCGTTCATGTGTATGGCGGACTGTCGCCTCGAAAAGCGATGTGATCTATTCACATTACACATTTAATGTATTAAGGATGGGTTTAATAAAAATATGTTATATATATGGTGTTAAAATAATTCTATAATTATAATATATCATATAATTTTCTTTATTTTAATCTGAAAGGAAAATGGAAATAGAGTTCATGTGTACATACAACCTACCGTCTCCATGAATGTTGTATTTCATTTAATTTTTATATATTTTATATATTATTATAAATACATATATACTGAATATATATGATATTTATATCATTTCTACAATTATATATATTATAAAATCATGATTAATCAAAGAGAATCGTAAATAAAACAAATCAAAGAAATTACGAAAAACAAAGTGAATATTACCCAAAACGTGACTTTAAGATGGAATTGTTAATGAATGGGTATTAAAATGTCATACTAAAATCATATATGGTAAGATATATATATGAATATTATTCTATAATATATGTTTTATATACATATATTTATTATTCATGATGTTTGAATGAGTATGACGGAAGTCAAGACTTAAGGAAAGGGATTTTTGTATCACTTTTATTTTCTGTGAGACAAATGTCATATTCACCGCCTATTTATTTTATGTATTGCATATAATACCCATAAATTTATATCATCATTATTCACCTGAAAGCTATTTGGGTTTAAATATAATTTTTTTTATCACTCTTTCATGAGGTTTATGGTTCAAAAGGTAATAATTTTTTAAGGAATTTTTTTCTCAATTTTCCTTCTTTGAGATGTACATTATCTTGTTGTTAGGTCCACTAGGCTAGATACCCTAAGGGGGTGAATTAGGGTATGTCATATTAAAAAAATACCCCTTTTGATCTTGTTTTGTTGTTAGAAAAAACTCTCTTCTCTCTCCTTCCCATTGTAGAGTATAAAAAAACCTTAAAGCATGAACATGACATAGTAATTTTACTTGGTTCACCCTCACTAGGCTACGTCCAATGAGAATACACTGGAGATTTTCTGATGTACCAAACCCACTATAATCACACTGGTATTTACAAGTTCGAAGTGGATGCACTATCCCTCCTGGTTTACAACCAATCAAAATCTGAAAGCTCATGGATCTCTCAACTGAAGTGTGCTCAGTACTTCTTCAGAAGATCCACTCACATTTTAAAGACTTTTAGGTCCTTTAATTTTCTCTAATGAATGTATCCTTCACTGTATATAGATTTTTTATTGATGTCAAAATTTCATCCACTAATTAATACCCCTTTTCCACTGATCTCTGGGTAACAAACTTTGGAAATAAATTCACAAAGTTTCCTACTTTATGAAGCTCCTAATTTAGGAAAACTGAAACAAGTCTTCACGAAGTCCCTACTTCTTCACAAAGAACACACCTTCATAGAGCTCATTGCATCGTAGAGAATACTGCTCTGCAGAGCACACTACTTCATAGAGTACACCACTTTTCATATCTCAAGACTTCACATATCTCAAGCCTTCACAGATATTAGGCTGTCACAGAGCTCAATTCATCGCAAAGTGACTTTCTTTATGAATCTCACTAAGCCAACGCGAAACAAACCTCTTTCACAGATCTAGATTATCCTCCATGAATCTCCTTCCTTTCAGAAAGCACACTGCCTCCGTGAACCTCCTTTCCAATTCGAGATCTACAAATTTTTCCTGAAAAACTCTCTACTCTTCTCAAGGGGGGTTGAAGCCTATTTATAGGTGATTCCACCGACTCAAGAACCTTCCACGCAAATTGAGAGCCATGTAATCTCAAACCAAAAATCTCCTAAATTTCCATCAAAATTATATTTACATCACAAGCACCATGACAATTTTTGGATTATAGAGATCATCGTAATCATGGAGCGTTCTATCAATTCCTTTGCATCAATGTCTCAATGCTCCCTCGCAATGCTCTTTGCCTCTACTATTCGCAAAGGTCATCGTAATCACAAATCTCACCATCAACATTATTCTTGTATTTTTGAAATAAAAATAATGAATCCCATATTTGAAAAACTCATTCCTTTTCCATATTTTGTTGAGATCTTTAAGAAAATCCACTTTTCCTGATGCCCAACAAATCCAAAATTTTAGACCGCAAAAATTTGGAAAACACTGGAAAACAGAAACCCCTTGTATATATTCTTTTCTACTGCCTCTAGATATTACATTCCTTTTCATGGTTTATTTTCAACACGGATTTTCAATAACATCTCTGGAACTTGATAGTTCACCATGAAACCCTTCTTTGTCAACAAACACAACCACCCAACAATGCTGCAATGTTACCTTGAGGGATTTTTCCCAATAATATCCCAATTTGGGTTATTTTGACAACTCTTCTCATAACTATTATCTTCAAATTGATACCCCACTGAAGATCCTTCCGGCATCTACCATCATTCCCCTCTTGTGATTCAGATAGTGACTAAAGATTCACTCACCACATACTCTAAGCCCACATGAGAAATGCTCGGCATGATAAGCAAGAGTAGTATGAAAAGTTCATTAATGAATCACTTCATTGCTGACACCAATTATTGATACCATTCCAACACCACTCTTCCACTTTCATCACAAACCTCATCTATCAAGATATCTAATCTTTGACCAATCACTTCTAGCATCATCAGATTTAAAACCGATACTCCCCCTATCTTATTGCTCTCTACCTATCTCGATAATCCAACTATCATCTTATCCCTGTGTCTTTGACTAAAAATTTTTCTCCCTTATTTAGCCACAGTTTCCCCCCTTAAGGAGTCACCCTTTCTCTCCCTTTGTTAATGAACCCAAAGGTCACTTTTTGTGGTTTTCAACCGAGTAGAGAACACAGATCAACACATTAGTGAAAAACACACCATACCTCTAGGATATGGGGTCCCACATCCACACATTTTCATGTGTGAGGATTCAAATGGACCCCTAGAGCCAATTGATGCCTCTCAAAAGCTTCCTTGGGTAAGGCCTTTGTCAGAATGTCTGCAAACTGTAGCTCTGTAGGCACATACTCCAATTTCACTATATCTTGCTCCACCTTCTCCTTGATAAAATGATATTTGATCTTAATGTTCTTTGTCCTTGAGTGATGGATTTGATTCTTTATAAGATTCATAGAGATCGAATTATCTCACTAGATTCTAATTGGAGACTTCAATTCAATGCCCATATCATCAATCTATTGCTTCATCCACAATAGTTGTGTGCATTATTGATTGAAAAAAATATACTTATCTTCTTTAGTGCTCAATGAAATACAATCTGGATTCTTTCTTAGCTAGGAAATACACAAACTGTAATGGCCCAGACCTCTCCAGTCCATTACATTGTGGAAATGTGGTGTTAGAGGCATTTCGAGAGGGCAACATAACATATCCCCAATGCTTTGCCAAAATCTTCGTTTTTGATGAACCGTTTCAACGGTAGATAGTTGTGAACTGTAACATCATGTTACGTATTTAGGTACTTTTGATGTTTCTAACTACCCTTGTTTTGGATTAGTGACTTGGGGGTGAATTTGGGTGGATCTTTAAGGAAAAATAAAGGCCAGTAGCTTTCACAAGGGCTGCACACGATTTGTTTAAACCGTGTGGCCATACCGTTTGTAGTTAATACTGGAGGTAGTGGATAACACATGGTTAGCGCAAAGTTTGTCTAACCGTGTGGCCTAACCGTGCGATGAGTGTTTGACGAGGTTCTAGAGACCGCACATTTAGCACACGGTTTGGATAACAGTGCGACAAAACCGTGCAGGCACTTAAATTAGATCCTAAAGTTGTGAATCGCAACCGTTTTTCCTCTAACTTGCTCGTTTAATCTCTTAAGTAGCCATAACTCGGGATTACCCTCCCTTGAAGGTAGTAGAACCTCTCCCAATCATTTTGGAGGAAATTTAAAGGCTTCTCTTGGCGAATTAAAGACAGTTTCTTGAGGTATATAATCATTCTTGTTTGGTTTCTAAGATCTAATTAGATCTACTTCTCATATTCTCTCAGTTTCTTAGCTCTACTCCCGTTATGGGTAGATATAAGTGTGTGGATGCCAAATATGGTGATTTTTGGTCTTGATCTTTCTAGCATAAGAGATCTAAGGCGGGTTTTTGGAGAATCGACCCGGTTTTCTTGAGAGTTCTTTCACCATTGTGGTTTTCGTCAAAAACCTTTGAGGTAGGGGATTCATTGCTTCTCTTTATTTTACGTGAAACTGTATTGTTAGCATGTTTAATCCCACTGGATGAAAAATGGAATTGAAATAATAAATATTTTAACCGGATAATGTCATTTTTATTGATCGTATATTATTGCCTCTTTTTTTTCTAGATAGTGTCATATCTAGGCTTTCTTTTCTTATCTATTTTCTCTTGATGAAAATCAGTAAAGAACGTAAATTGGGGTTAATTGATAATTGTTTAGCTAAAGATAAAGAGGCATGAATATGAATTTGGTTCTTGTTGTAATTTTATGTTAATAAAATTGGCGTAGTAAATGTGTTTAAACTTTTGTGATAGCTTATTGATTGGGTTTCTGAAATTTGGAACATACAAATTAAATTAGTTAATTCAAGATGTGTTAAAGATTTGATTGGTTGATAATTCCTTGAAGGGTTCTGAGTTACCCTCTTGATTGTTAAAGGTCCAATAGCTCAAGTGATGTATTGTTTTATTTCATGATTCTTGTGTTGTGATGTGATCCTGGATGGTTGTTGTGATATGTGGGGGCATAAAGGCCTTTTGTTTGTGGTAGTGGATGATTCCTAGAGTGGTGAGATGCATCGGTTTATGCATGTGAGTTTCGGGGAGGACACCAGGGTTGATGGAATGGGATGGATGCTTGCTGATTTTTGATTGGTTGATTATCTACTTTACTTTTCCCCACTACTCAAGGTAGCTGGTCTTGCTTACCCTTCTCTTAAAAGAGGCAAAGACATGAAGGGTATGCCACGTGCTTTCCGTGTTTAGATTATCAAGGGGGAATGGTTCTACGCTCTTGCTATAGGCGGTAATGACTCGACGGGTAGTAAATCTACTCACTGTGTTGAGCCCCCTTTGTGTTAGTAGCATAGAATGATTTCCTAGAATGCCTAGGAATATGGGAAAGTGTTTCTGTAATGAATGTTTTAATAAATGGTGTTAACCCTTGGGGTTGGATTTTGCTGGAACAAAATGATGAGGTTGTAATTTTGAAGGGACAGTGGATTTTTGGGTGGGATGCTAATGGAATTTTAATGTGGAATTGTTTATAGTTAATTAATGTTTAAAGAATTAATTAACATAAATGGGAACTGATAAAAAGGGAATGAAGTAATCAAATAAAGTTCTTTAAATGGTTATGTTCTTATAGGATACCTAGTCTTAGAAGTAGCAGCCTGAATTCTGAGAGACGTTAGATGTAGTTGTGTCTAATACTAGGTTATTCCCATAGTGTGTTTGTGAGTTATAATATATCCTATACTTTTTGTGTTTCTATACGCTACTCCACCCTGTCAGTAAGTGAAACTTACACCCTGGGGATTCTGGGCCCTGGGGGGGTGGTGTTTTCCTCAACATTCTGGTGGAAGGATGATTGGATGACTACCCCCTTTGGCCCCACTCTCTTCTCTTGGTAGTTACTTGTGACGGTAGGCACATTGGTTAGTTTTCCCCATATATGTGTGTAGAGGGCTGTAATGGCTTGTGTTTATTCAAACACATATATTATAGATATAGTATCCTATGGAATACTATAAGTGTAATGTGTATAGGATGTAATGGCTTGAGGATCCTTACTCAGTGTATGGGTTGTAATGGCTTGAGGTATAATACCCGACGTATGATACACGTTATGCGAGCTGTGGTGGATCCTAGAAACTACCTGGTTACTTTTGGTTGTGAGGATGGTGTGGTGCTTCACCCAGGTTTCTGCAGGCAAGACATTGTGTTGCACGAGGTGCATATTGTGGTGCTTCGCCCAGGTGTCTGTGGGCAAGCCTTTTTTGGAGAGATATGCTTAAGACGTACAACGTTGGGGCAAAGCGGAAAACCAGTGGGGAAGTAGTAGCAGAGTACCCTTGACATTCTTTACTGTATGTTATATTATTGTATTTGTTACATGGTGAGAGTATCCATGATGAGGTTGGGAACTTAGTATACCTGTTTAGGTGGCGAGTTAGTTTCACTTGTTGTTCACTATGCTTTAGCATGCTTTCTTTACTTTTCCATGAGAGGCTTCAGGGAGGATCCTACTAAGTATACTGTTATACTCACCCTATGAATATATAAACTATTTTTTCAGGTCACATGGAGTAGTTTGGAGATCAAGCTGGTTTCTATGAGCTTGTGGTTGTAGGGGCTGTTCAGGCTTGTGGTTGCAGCTGTTTTTACTTTCATTTGGGTACTTACAGTTTTTTCCCTTTCTGATGTCGTGCTTTTTTCATGGCATTTCATATGTGTACTTGGGTTTTCATTTATATTGTATTATGAGTTGGAGTTGATTGGTGTCTATCTTATCTCTCTCTTTCGCATGTGTTATCTTAGAGGGTAATGCCTCCCATTTGTGTGTTTATTATGCCATTGGTGCTAGTCGCCAACCCGGGGCCTACTAGAGGCGGGACTTGGGGGTCATTATCTCCCTTCTCACATTGCTGTCCCAGGAGGGGTATACTTTTTGGGGAGGGTGTCATGAAAGAGTGGTATCCGAGGTTTGGTTGAGGGATAAGATAGAGTTTGGATTTAGGCATAGGTGAGGTTGCATGGGTTTGTAGGGAAACGGTGTCATTCATGTTTAGAAAGCGAGGTAAACACTAGAGACCAGCTGAGACATAGGCGTTTAGGGCCCCGTTTGATCTGATGTACGGACCTTTAAGTTTACAATGGCTACTAAACAAGGTGATACTAGTTGTAGGGTAGAGACCTAGGAAAGGATCATGCATCATTATTCTTTGTGCCTGTGTTTGAATAGGTAAACCTTTGGATAGGTTAACCTAAAATGAATAAAAAACAATTAATTAATTAATGTTGAGTCTTCCATATTCCAGGTTTAGGAACTCTAATGGTTGTTATTTTATAGGTATGGCTCCAGGTCAAATTCCTTGTCAGGTTTGCGCAGAAAATGTCCATCAGGCTATTCTAGCAGATCGCCATAGGGTAGAGGTTGACGAAGACAACACTTTGAGGAAGACACTTTGAGAGTTTCAGCGCCAGAGTCTGCAGAAGTACGAGGGCTCCATTTTAGATGCAGTCATGGAAGACTAGTTGGAGGAGGTTGAGATAGGCTTCAGTTTGATCTGTTCTCGGAAGGAGCCCTGGGTTTCCTTAGCTGTGAAGATGCTGCATGGAGGAGAAAGGCAGTGGTGGTTCTTGTACCTTGGGGACCGTGAGGTGTTAGTGATCTCATGGGAGGAGTTCTAAGACAAGTTTAGAGTTGAGTTCATTTCTTCTACTATGAAGGCGTCTAGTCGCCAGGAGCTTATTACTCTTCGACAGGGGAGCTATACTATTGGAGAGTTTGGAATCCGTTTCAGGAATCTTTACGATATGCTTCAGACCTGTTACCAGATGAGGAGGCCAGGGCGAGGAATTTCAAAGAGGCTTTGCATCTAGAGATCCAATGCCAGGTCACCCCATTTATGCTGAAGACATATCTTGAGGTGTCGGTGAGGGAAGAGGTTGTCGAGAGGACTTTGACCAGGACCAGATCATCACGATAGGGGGATCGTCATGATCCCTCACAAAGCATAGTTATGGTCCGAGGTTCCCGGTTTTTAGGGCAGAAGATTTTTCGTTCAGCCGGGGGTAGGTCCCAGCCCTTTACATCTCATTTCTCCAGAGGCAGCAACTCTCAGGATTATGCCAAGGTATCGGGCACTTGTTTTTCTTGTTGTGGTCATGGTCATCAGCAGCGAGAGTTCCTGGCCTTTCAGAGCGATCATCATGCACCAGGAGCTACGCTCCAGGTTCCTCTGTTGTGGTTGTTCTAGCCAAAGAATCAGCAGCCAGTTACACAAGATTTAGATCCGCAGAGGGTAGATGGGGTTGTCAGAGGACAACCCCATGCCGCTCCACTTTCTCAGAGAGAAGAGCACGGCCGTGGTGGTGGTCGTCATCAGGTTCAGAGAGGTCATGGAGGAGGTTGTGGTCAGCTTCATTCTCTAGCGTTTCCAGCTCCAGGTGAGCCAGACGTCGTTTGAGGTACCCTTTGCTTGTTTTGTACCTTGTTGTATGTGTTGTTTGATTTAGGAGTGACACACTCTTTCATATCACCTACCCTTGTTCGTGCTTTGGGACTTGAGGTAGAGAGGATTCTAGTGCCCTTGGCATTGACTACGCTAGTTGGAGGTCAAGATGACTTGTTTGAAGTATGTAGAGAATGTGAGCTAGTGTTGGGGAAACACCGCTCTTGGGGAGATTTCCTATGATTACAAATACAACCATATGATGTCATCCTTAGCATGGATTGGTTGTATTCGGTGCAGGATATCATGGATTGCTTCAGGAAGAAGGTCGTTTTCCTTGGTGCGGATGGAGAGCAAGTGGTGTTTGTTGGTGAGAGAGATCCTCGGATGGGTTATAGGCACATTCCATCCTTATCGTCCATGATGGCTGAAATGATGCTGAGTTTTTCAGAGGTTCAGCAGTTGGCGTTTCCTAGGTTCATAGAGGAGTACCCTGATATGTTTCTAGAAGAGGTTGTAGCTTACCCCCTCGACGAGAGATCGATTTTGGGATCAAGCTACAGCCATGAGAGTCTCTTATCTCTATGTCTCCATATTGGATGGCCCCTTATGAGTTATCAGAGCTACATATACATCTTGATGGTCTGTTATAGTTTGGTTTTGTTTGGCCAAGTGTGTCACCATGGGGTGCACCAGTTTTGTTCATGAAGAAGGTCGACGGTAGTTTGCGGTTGTGTGTCGATTATCATTGCTTAAACAAAGTGACAATAAAGAATCGCTATCCTCTTCCATGGAATGATGACTTATTCGATCAACTAAAGGTTTTAAGTTGGTTCTCAAAGATCGACTTGTGGTCAAGATATCATCGGATTCCTGTGAAGGATGAGAATATTCTAAAGACTGCTTTCTGTTGTCGTCAAGGGCATTATGAGTTCGTTTTAATGCCATTTGGCGCGATGAATGATCCATAGGTATTCATGGGATTGATGAATGCTGTGTTTTGTGAGTTTCTGGACAAGTTCATGGTAGTTTTCATCGACAACATCCTTGTGTACTCCACATTTGAAGGGGAGCATGCAGAGCATCTACAAGCAGTTTTTGGGATATCTTCACCGACATCAGCTATTTGGGAAGTTGTCTAAGTGTGAGTTTTGGGCTCGAGGAGTTCGTTTCTTGGGGAATGTTGTGTCCCAACAGAGAGTAGCTGTGGATCCATAGAATATTGAAGTAGTTGTGTCTTGGGAATCCCCCAATATAGAGTCAGAGGTGTGAAGTTTCCTTGGTCTCGTAGGCTACTACAGGGGGTTCATAGCCAATTTATCATGATTTGAGACCCCTATAACAGCATTGACCCGGAAGGATCCAGAATTCATATGGACTGATCAGTGCCAAGCATCATTCGAGTATCTAAAGGAGAAGTTAGTAAGTGCTCCAGTCCTTTTTCTTCCAACTGAAGGAGTTCAGTTTGATGTTTTCTGCGATGTTTCACATCTAGGGTTAGGCTGTGTTCTCATGCATTAGAGGTAAGTTGTTTCTTATGGGTCTCGGAATTTACATCCCCATGAACAAAATTATTCCACCCATGATCTTGAGTTGGCATCCGTGGTGTTTTCTATGAAGTTGTGGAGACATTACCTCATTGGTGAGCGCTTTGTGGTTTTCACTGATCATAATATTTTGAGGTATGTTTTCTCCCAGCGTGACTTGAACTTATGAGAGCATCGGTGGATGGAGTTCTTGCAGGAATACGACTTTGAAATATCATATACACCTGGAACAGGGAATGTTGTGGCTGATGCAATGAGCCGAAAGTCACATAGTGATGTTGTGCCTGAATCTGGTGATTCCTGGAGAAGAATTGTCAGCATTACATCTTGATATGGGAGAAGTTGGGGGTAGAGGCTATCTTTTTCATATGATGATACAATTATCCCTGATACAGAATGTGGAAGAGTCCCATTTGGGAGATCTAGATGTGGAAGTTGGGAGAGACCGAGTTGTTTGTGGTGAGGCCCCTGATGGTTGGACCGAAGATGAACAAGACAGAATGTTATATCACGGAATGATTTTTGTTCCTTTGGTGATGCGCGATATGATTCTTAGAGAGTTCCATAGTTCACCTTTAGTGGTACATCCTGGTGTGAAAAAAATGGACCGATCCTTGAGGATCCAGTTTTGGTGGCCCTGGATGAAGCGTGCAGTTGCGTAGTTTGTGTCTCAATGTTTAGTCTTCCAAAAGGTGAAGGCTGAACACCGTGTACCTGGTGGTCTTCTCCAGCCATTAGAATTCCTCAGTGGAAGTGGGAGGACATCTCAATAGACTTTTTTGCTAGTTTAACTTGAGCTCTGGGAGGGCATGATGCTATTTGTGTGGTAGTGGATCATTTAACAAAATTGTCCCACTTTATAGTAGTCAAGGTGTCCAGCTCAATGGAAGTTTTGTCAAGGCAGTATCTAGAGGAGGTTGTGAGACTTTATGGAGTCCCTAGGATGATCATTTCGGATCGAGATACTTGTTTTACCTCCAGGGTGTGAAGAGGTATCCAACATGCTTTCAGTTCACAAATATCCCTTAGTACTGCTTTTCATCCTCAAACGGATGGTCAGACAGAGCAAACCATCCAAAATCTTGAAGACATGTTACGCTCTTGTGTTCTTGATTTCGGAGGTTCATGGATGAGGCACATACCCTTAGTGGAGTTTGCTTACAATAATAGTTTTTATTCCACCATCAGTATGGTTTCGTTTGAAGCATTTTATGGATGGCCTTTCCATTATACGTTGTGCTAGACTGGGGTTGGAGAGTTAGCAATTCTCAGAGTAGAACTAGTGCAGAATACAACAGAGATGGTTCAGGTGATTTGTGAGAGGATAAAGACAGTGCAAGATCATCAGAAATCATATGCTGATCAAATAAAGAGACCCTTAGAGTTTAATGTTAGGGATAATGTTTTTCTAAAGGTGACTCCCCATCATGGGCAGCGAAGGTTTGGTCGTTTAAGTAATATTTCTCCTGATTTGTTGGGCCTTTTGAGGTGTTAACTCATGTTGGAGCTGTGGCGTATCGAGTAGCACTTCCCTCCACAGATGAGTCGGATACATGATGTTTTCAATGTATCATAGCTCTGTTGTTATCTTCATGATGATCCTCACATCATCGATTGGGGAGAGATAAATGTTGATGATGATGCAACCTTTGACGAGAAACCTGTGGAGATCCAAGATCGCCAGGATAAGGTGTTGCGTGGACGTTCTATCACATTAGTTCGTGTCTTGTGGCGACACGGTGGCTTGGAGGAGAGTACCTGGGAACGTGAGTCACAGATACATGCTCAGTACCCAGATTTGTTTGATGTTTAACTCTTTCCATGTATCGATGTAACTTATGTGGTTATGAAACTTTCATGTTTATGGGATGGCTCCCTTTGTTGCTTTTGTGGCTTGCTCTCTTTTGAGAGGTATCTCGATGGGTGGTGGTTCAGACCCTATTTCATTTTCTCTTTATGTGGTTTTTGGATTCTTGAGGATGAGAATGTTTTGAGAGGTATCTAATGTAATGGCCTGGACCTCTCTAGTCCATTACTTTGTGGAAATGTGGTGTTAGAGGCATTCTGGGAGGACAAGGTAACTTATCCCCAACGCTTTTCCAAAATGTTTGTTTTTGATGAACCGTTTCAATGGTAGACAGTTGTGAACTATAACATCACATTACGTCTTCAGGTAATTTTGATGTTTCTAACTACCCTTGTTTCGGAGTAGTGACTTGGGGGGTGCATTTGGGTGGATATTTAAGGAAAACTAAAGGGCAGTAGCTTTCGCACGGGCTGCGCACGGTTTATCTAAACTGTGCGGCCATACCATGCATAGTTAATACTGGAGGCAGTGGCTAACACATGGTTAGAGCATAGTTTGTCTAACCATGCGGCATAACCATGCGAGGAGTGTTTCACGTGGCAGCAGTGACCGCACGGTTAGTGCACAGTTTGTCTAACCATGCGAGAAAACTGTGCGGACACTTAAATTAGATCTTAAAAATGTGGATCTCAACCATTTTGCCTATAACTTTCTCGTTTAAGCTCTTAAGTGGCCATAACTTGGGATTAACCTCCTTTGAAGGTAGGAGAACCTATCCCAATTATTTTGGAGGTGATTCAAATGCTTATCTTGGAGAATCGAAGCCCGTTTCTTGAGGTATGTGATCATTCTTGTTTGGTTTCTTAGATCTACTTAGATCTACTTAACCTCTTCTCTCGATTTCTTAGATCTACACCTATTATGGGTAGATCTAAGTGTCTAAATGCCAAATATGATGAGCTTTGGTCTTGATCTTGCTAGAAGAAGAGATATAAGGTGGGTTTCTGGAGAATTGTCCTGGGTTTCTTGAGCGTTCTTTGACCGTTCTGGTTTTCGTCAAAAACCTTTGAGTTAGGGGATTCATTGCTTCTCTTTATTTTACATGAAACTGTATTTTTATCATGTTTAATCCCACTGGATGAAAAATGGAATTGAAATATTAAATATTTTAACCAAATAAAGAAATTGTTATCGATCGTATGTTATTTCCACTTGTTTTTCTTGATAGTGTGATATCAAGTCTTTCTTTGCTTAGCTATTTTATCTTGATAAAAAATGGTAAAGATTGTAAATCGGGGTTAATTAATAATTTTTTGGCCAAAGATAAATAGGTATGAATATGAATTTGGTTTTTGTTGTAATTTGATGTTAATCAAATTGGCATAGTAAGCATGTTTAATCTTTTGTGATAGCTTACTGATTGGGTTTATGAAATTTGGAACCTACGAATTAAATCTGTTAATTCAAGATGGGTTAAAGATTTGATTGTTTGATAATTACTTGAAGGGTTCTGAGTTTCCCTCTTGATTGTTAAAGGGTCAATATCCAAAGTGATGTGATGTTTTCTTTCCTGCTGTTTGTGCTGTGATGTGATCCTGGATGGTTTTTGTGATATGTGGGGGCATAGAGGCCTTTTGTTTGTGGCAGCGGATGACGCCTATTGTAACACCCTGAGATTTTATGAAAAATATTCTTTTAATTTCATTAATTTCTTGTGTTGTATGCTACACCAAATTTACCTTGCGCTATACGCAACACCGTATTAGCTTGCTGTATACACAACACTATTCTTGGATCGTGTTACACACAATTTTGATAATAGTTATTCTATGCAAAATTGAGTATATATATATATATATATATTCAATGTATAAATGAAATATGGTTGGATTCTGTTATACGAAACAATGAAGGATTCTTGCATAACACGCAACCCTGACTTGGCTTGCATTACACGCAATCGTGACCTTCCTCGATAGCGTGTGTTGTACGCAATACCGGGTTTTACTAAACAACGATATATTATTATAATATTATTATGAACTAGCCATTATGAATATTATTAACTAAATTTTGAATTTTATAATATTATTATTCATCTTACACATTTTCTAGAAACAAAGAAATTTTTTTGGGTAAAATAAGTATTTTTCAAAAAATGGAGTTTTGCCACCTTTTGATGGCGCACCCACTTTAAATATAGTTTTGACAAGTTTATAAGTTCAATTTGAAAAAATCAAATTCTTCTTTGGAATCAAGAAATAAAAATTTACTTTGGATAAATTTTTCATATTATTCTGGTAACTTTCATATTTTGATAAATAGTAAAAACACGCTATATTTTAATTAAAAACAACTTTTTTCATCACAATAATTTATATGGTTAAATTATAATATTGAATGGTTTTAAAGTATACATAGAATATATTTTTACCATTTAATATAATGTATGTCATTATCATTGATTTTACATTAAATTTGTAGGTTAAATCAATTCAATCTTTTGCAATGTTTTAAAGAAAAACCTGTTTTCTTTCCACAACAGGATTAATTTTAATTTAATTTCTGCAAATTTTGTGTATTGAATTTGGAAAAATGGATTCCATATTTGGAATCAGTGGGTCCAAATTATGTTAAGAAGATACTTATTATTTTTGGGAATTATGAATAGTAACTACGGTAAATTTTATTTACCATAGTTAAAGGTAAATCGGGTAATTAAGGGTAAATATAATATTATAAAATTACTCTAACACATGCCAAAATTCTATTTTATGGCTAAAAGTAGACCCATATAACCTAAGGGTCTGATTAGATTCATTTTATGGACTCTTGACCATGAAAATAATTTAATTTTTATTAAAACCAAAGAAAGTGACAACATGTCACTCTCTTAAATATTATAAGTATAATAATTTTAATTTAGTGATAAACATCATAAAACTTCGAAAATGAATAGTATCCAGAAAGCTAATAAAATTATCTACATCATAATAATTTATTTAGAATTTTTAGGGATTAAATAATTGTCATTAATGGTGACACATTAATGATACATAAATTATTTATTAAGTGAAAATTAAGTAATATAGTTTTTATTGAAATAATAATACCCATTAAGAAGCCCAAAAACCTGACAAAAACTTATTGGTAGTATATATATACACCTTAATCATCCAATGACCTAATATATAACCGTTTGAGCCTTATAAAAGTGATTATTACACTTATATTATATTATTTTAAATGATGCCAAAGTTGTCACCTTCATAATTTAATAAATATAACACTTTAAATATTGTGATTTTAAGATGAAAAATTCAAGTAAAAGTATTATTGTAAAAGGAAATAGATTTATATTCATCATAGGATTTTATTTGTAATTTTTATGCAACAAATCAGTATATTAAATAATTATACAAAAATGTTGTAGTAATTATTTTATTAAGAGATAAACCAAATAAATGGTTTTAAAAATAATAAAATAAATATTATATGAACTATTTAATGTGATACACTAATTTTATAGATACATATGACCTTTTATTAATATATTAAAGCTTTTCGTTTGAACATATCTTCTGTATATATTTTATTTAAATTCAAATAAATGAATAGTGTCAAAATTGACACTATTGTTATTTTATAAAAAATACATATTATAAAAATTTTTAAAAATAAAAAAATTATTTAAAAATTATAAATTTATATTTATATGGTCTATAATGTTATAAAGTAACCAATTATGGAAAATTCACAACAAATAAGTAATTATTTGTTATAATTTAAAATTTAGAATTTTATTACCACAAATAAACTTCAATAGATTAAATAAGGATAAATCAAAATGATAAGGTTTAAAATAAGATCCAAACATGTCTAAATTTGATTTTTTGATGATATTACAACCCTTTATCATATAATCTTCTAATATGAGTCATTTTTGGAGGTTTTTAAGTTGGTTTAGATTTATTATAAATTAATATTTTTAAGAATTACAAAGGTGCCCCTCTCCTCCCTTATAAAAGGGCACCTCCTCCCTCTCTTCCACACACCACTTTTAGCCTTCAAGCTCGGCCAAAACCTGCCCAATTATCTTCTCTACTTCCCTAGAAACATCCTAGAGGTCCTGGTATTCTTCAAAGACCAATTTTAGTGCCCTAAGAGGAGGTCTCAAAGAGGCGCTTCAAAGAAGAGGTAATTTCCGTTACCGATTCTTTCACCTTTATTTCTTCTTCCAATTATTCTTATTAGGTTGTTTCATTATAAAGTAATAACATCAGTATCACTAATATACTGATATGTTATTATAAGTATGAAACAACCCTATTTCACCTTCTATCCATCCTACGGAAAACGAAATCACCATGCGTGCGTACGTACGGAATACCGTCTCCACGCTGTGGTGTAATCTATTTTCCACCACCACCTTACTTGGATGGGTATAATAGTGTAAATAATAACTATATATGATTATTGTAAATTGATATTGATTCTGTAATAGTATACATACACTCCAATAAAATTCCACGATCATGGGAACGATATCATCGCTCGTGCGTACGTACCGAATACCGTCTCCACGACGCGATGAGATTCATTCTCAATGATTAACCATTAATAAATGATTATAAAGTATATATAATAAGTAATCATAAAATATATGACATAATAATGATACTTGATTTATATATATATATATATATATGTATGTATTTCATCGAATTAATTCCATTCAATTCAATGAGGAAACGAAAACAACATTCATGCGTACGTACGGCCTACCGTCTCCATGAACGGTGTATTTCTTTCCATTTATGGATCTATTATATATATGTATATTATGAATATATATTATATATAAATTATGTTTTACATTCTGGATGTAAGTAATAATGATCTAAGTAATCATATGAACAATTACAAGTCAAAACACGGATGACAAATGAAACGATTTTACCCAAAACGCTCTTTAACATGGAATTTACAAAAGAATGGGTAATATAAAGTCATAAGTGAACCATATATGATATCATGATTCTGTAATAAGTCAATAATATTATTTAAATCATTATACAGGAGGTTTGGATACGTACGAAGCATATCGGACCTAAGGTACGAGATAATTGTGCAAATCTCATTTTTATCCGAGATTGCTTATTCGTAAGTATTTACTGGGGTTATTTCTATCATCCATGTCCATGATTTATAAAAGTGTATTCATATATGTTTAAATTCATTTTTACCCATTTTTGACTTTTACTACATGGTATGTAAGGAATATTTCTTCTGTTTATGTTATGAGGTACTTTTTGACTTTTCCGACAAAAGTATGAGAAGAATGTTTTTTTAACGTATACGACATGAAAGGATTTTTACAATTTTATAAAGCCTTATTTTCATGAAGCTTACTCCAAAATATTTCATGAATATTTTCAAAAAAATATTCTTCTTTTAAAATTGCATGATGTTTTGTGAAAAGAAATTGATTTTGAAGAAGAAAGGATATTTTCCTCAAGAATTCATTTCAAGTGTTTTATCAAAAACATTTTCCATCTAAGATGAAATTATTTCATATGTGTATGTTTCAAGTGTAATGTCTCTATGATTTACATGGTTTCACTTTTCTTATTATGAAATGATATCCATTTCTTTTATATGGATTATGTGATGATGGGATGATGTTTATGAAACCCATTTTATTCGTTGGGTTATTATGAATGATGTATGTTTATTTTGTGGCACAAGTAAGAATGATTTCATTATGAGATGGGTGGAACCTATATCTTCCTCCAATGCATTGGGTAAAGATTTTATATCTCATGAGAGAGACATGGCTGGAATGGTAAGTTAATCCAGTTCAGTGTTACTGGACTGAAACGAGGAGTGAACTCAATTCAGAATGGGACTTTGTCCACTAAGATGGTCTTGGCAGCAATGCCTTGGCTACTATGGAAATCATATCATGTGCTTAATGGTTGCCACAGTTAAATGTTTTATTCCCATGATATTTTATCATTCTTAATGTTTCTTTGTGATCTATGCCTTACGTACATCCATGTTTTATGTCATTTCTCAAGATTTTGATGTTTAAACATTATGTTAATGTTTTTAAGTTCAAATGTATATGGTATGTTTTATTTTATCCATGCTTACCCTTACTGAGAATTTGAGCTCACCCTTTTTATGTTTTCTTTTCCCCATGATATAAAGAAAGGTTTTAGGTAAGAAAAAAATGGGGAAGATCTTTATGGGAGATGTGGAAGATCTTTCACCATGATTAGAAGATTACGTTCCAAGTTTCCAAAGACACTAAAATATTACGGTCCTTGTGTGTCTATTTTTGTTATGTATTAAGTATTCCTCTAAAGTATTGTAATGTCCATGTACGTCAAGCTTTGGGTCTCTACACCTATAGTGGCGAGATGCATCGGTTTATACATGTGGGTATCTGGGAGGACACCAGGGTTGATGGAATGGGATGGATGTGATTGTTGGATGTTTTCTTGTTTTTTGATTGGTTAATTATCTGCTTTAATTTTCCCCAGTGTACAAGGCAGCTGGTCTTGTTTACCCTTCTCCCAAAAGAGGCGAAGACACGCGGGGTATGCCACGTGCTTTCCGTGTTTATATTATCAAGGTGGAATGGGTCTACGCTCTTACTATAGGCGGCAAAGACTCGATTGGTAGTACATCTACTCACCGTGTTGAGCCCCATTTGTGTTAGTAGCATAGAATGATTTTCTAGAAAGCCTAGTAATATGGGAAAGTGTTTCTGTAATGAATGTTTGAATAAATGGTGTTAACCATTGGGGTTGGAGTTCATTGGAACATAATGATGAGGTTGTAATTTTGAAGGGACATTGGTCTTTGGGTGTGATGCTAATGTAATTTTAATATGTAATTGTTCAAGGTTAATTAATTTTGAAAGAATTAATTAATGTAAAGTGGAACTGATAATAAGGGAATAAATTAATCTAATAAAGTTCTTTAAATGGTTGTGTGCTTATAGTATAACTAGTATTAGAAGTAGCATCCCGAAGTCTGAGAGACGTTAGCTGCAGTTGTGTCTAAGACTAGGTTATGCCCATAGTGTGGTCATGAGTTATAATATATCTTGTACTTTTTGTGTTTCTATACGCTACTCCACCCTATCAGTAAGGGCAACTGACACCCTATGGATTGTGATCCCTAGGGGGTGTTTTCACAACATTCCGATGGGAGGATGAATGGCTAACTACCCCATTTTTCCTCTCTCTCTTCTCTTGGTTGTTTCTTGTCTGGTAGGCACATTGGTTAGTTTTCCCCATAAATGTGTGTAGAGGGTTGTAATGGCTTATGCTTATTCACACACATATATTCTGGATATAGTATCCTACGGACTATTATAGGTGTAATGTGTATAGGCTGTGATGGCTTGAGGATCCTTACTCGGTGTATGGGCTGTAATGTCTTGAGGTATAATACCTGACCTATGATACACGTTATTCAAGATGTGGTGGCTCCCAGAAACTACCTGGTTACTTTTGGTTGTGATGATGGTGTGGTGATTCACCCAGGTGTCTTCAGGAAATCCTTTTTGTTGCACGAGGTGCATATTGTGGTGCTTCGCCCAGGTGTCTGTGGGAAAGCCTTTTTGGACAGAGATGCTTAGGACGTGCGATGTTGGGGAAAAACGGAAAACCATTGGGGAAGTAGTAGCAGGGTACCCTTGATATTCTTTTCTATATTCTATATTCTTGTATGCATTACTTGGTGAGAGTAGCCATGGTGAGGTTTGGAACTTAGTATACCTTTTTTGGTGATGAGTTAGTTTCACTTGTTCTTCACTGTGCTTTAGCTTGCTTTCTTTACTTTTGAATAAGAGGCTTCGGGGAGGATCCTACTAAGTATACTTTTATACTCACCCTATGTATATATAAACTATTTTTTCAGGTCACATGGATCAGGTTGGAGATCAAGATGGTTTCTACTAGCTGGTGGTTGCAGGAGCTGTTCGGGCTTGTGGTTGCAGATGTTTTTACTTTATTTTGGGTACTTGCAGTTTTCCCATTTCAGATGTAGTACTTTTTCATGGAATTTCATATGTGTACTTGGGTTTTCGTTTATATTGTAGTCTGATTTGAAGTTAATTGGTGTCTATGTTATCTCTCTCTTACACATGTGTTCTCTTAGAGGTTAATTCCTCCCATTTGTGTGTTTATTATACCCTCGGTACTAGTCGCCTACCTGGGGCCTACTAGAGGTGGGACTCAGGGGTCATTATCTCCCTTCTTACATTTCCGGCCTAGGAGGGGTACACTTTGTGGGGAGGGAGTCATGACACAAACCACCAAGATAGAAAGTACCTCCTAATATAGATTTCTCATCATCTGCTGATCTGGGCCAATATTCATCTATATACCCCAAAATCTATAGATGAGATTTATCATTATAAATCAAACTAAAATCCATAGTGCCCTTAATATACAAAAGTATTATTTTCACTACAAGCATGCGGCTTTCATTGGGATTGCTTTGGTATCTTGCTTCTTGGAATGTGGTGAAAACAATATCAAGTATTGTTGTTGTTAAGTACAGTAAAATTCCAATAATTTTCTTGTATTCTATGATATTTACTGCATTTCCATTATAATATTTTGATAATTTCATCTGGGTAGCAACTAGAGTCTCCATCTCCTTGGAATTTTCCATTCCAAATCATCGCATAACCTCCTTGTCATTTTTGTATTGAGAAATGAAAGTGTCATTCCTTCCTTAAGTCACCTATAAACCAAGGGAAAATTTCAGATCACCAATCATTGACATTTTAAAATCACGTTTCCTGAATTCATTAAACTTTCTGCACTGATCTTCATCTGATCTGCCAAATATTATGTCATCGACATAAACCAACACCATCGTCCTTTGATTACTGTCATTGTTGAAATAGAGATTGTAATCAACTCCACCAAGATGAAAACCAATCTTCTTTAAATACTGATCAAGCCTCGAGTACCATGATCTTGGTGCTTGTTTCAACCCATATAGTGATTTCTTCCACCGAAAAACTTTTTTCTCATTTTCATGAATGAGAAAACCATCAGTCTGCTCAATATAAACTATGAAAACTCTACTTTTTATTACACACTTAAACATGATTTATTACATAAAACCTTCACTTGATACAATGTAGAATATCGAGAGTTCTAGTGTATTTGGGGCTTTACGAACACTACATAACAACTTAGAACATAAAACACAACATCTTCATTGAAAAATTCCTTTACAAGACAACTAAATTCCCTCATACTTAGCATTGCATGGGATAACCTGAGGACATGAATAAAAAAAGGGTGAGCTATAAATCCCAATAAGGGAGTAAAGAATGTATAATATGAAGATTACAATACATGTTAGGCAATAGGCATATAAATGTGGTGCAAGAGAAACATGAAAATAAAGTCTTGATATAGCACCATTATCATAACATGGAAATGTGGAAACAACACTTAACATGGAATTAGCATGAGTAAACCCTAATTGTATATGAAGCACAAGTAAAACCTAGCTCCACTTGAATTATCATTATTCAAAACTCATTTCACATGACATATCATGATACTATACTTAACCCAACTCATTAGAGTGCTATCAGGGTGCACCCTTCTTAAACATTTCATTTCATGCATAAGTGTGCCACATGAATCTTACAACATTGAATCTTTCAACATAATAATTAATTCTACAATAAAGTAATGTGGAATACATACATGAAAATCTTTAAACAATAAGTAAATGTTCATAAAGGTGAATACTCTTGATAGAGAAATGGGTATGGTATTTACTACACAATGACTTTGGCTTGGAAAATCACAGTGCAATTTCGGCAGCATAACGGCATGACATAAGAACTCATAAAAATGGTTTATGAGAGAGAAATGGGTGTCTCATAATATTTACATGAAATGGAAAGTAAGGGGTTATATAGATACATTTCCCAAGATAAATAATGGAATTTGGATTCATAATACAAAATATTTGCTTGAATGTAAATGGGGAGAGAGAAAAGCCTCACAGAATTCCGGCATGGTAACAGGTGTACTTGGGAGGAATTAATGAGAGAGAAAGGGGTATACCATCATCCAAAAAATAAATATTTCAATATGGGGGAGGTGATAAATCATACCTAAACATTTTTAGTTGAAAATAAAATGTCATGAAAACTTAAAGAAAAATGGACAAAATGAGAAACAAAGAAATCCATTACTTGGAAGTGTGATCCCAAAGGCTTGGGAGAGGCTAGAGAGAGGAATCTTCGAAGCTTGGGGTGCCTTGGGAGGATTCTAGAGAGATTAGGGAAGAGGATGGACGAACTCCGAAGTCTTTGAGTGAAGAGTTAGTGGGGTCTTTGGTGGGTTTATATAGGAAAGGAGAGGGAATTATTTATTATTTAGGTCTGGGACACCTCACATTAAACTAATCAAAACCACAAACCATCCCATGGTTTTTTCCCATGGTTTTTTCCAAATGGGAGTGGAAAAAATATTTTATAATTAAAATGGATTAAATTCTTAAAATAATAGGGTTGCTTATGTGGAGGTGAGTCACACTCTCAAGGAAAACAATTTAAAAAGACAAAATGTTTTATAATTCTTGGAGGATCCATTAAATCTTTTTAAATTAAATCAAATAAATCAAAAATAACATTATTTTAATTGGAAAACATATATTGGTAGAAAATAATGTTTATAATATTTTATTACTTCACTATTGGGTCATTATGATGTCATAAAACACATTATATATTTAAATGGTATTTAATATTTACCCAAAAATTGGACTGTCTCATAAAATTATGAGAATTTCACCGTTGGATAATTTCGACATCCTGATCAATATTCATTTTATCTAAATAATTTTCTAAATATGTTAATTCTCACTTTTAAAATAAAAAATGGCATTTATCGAAAATTCATGGGTTTTCACAAAATAGCTTTCAAACCGTATTAAAAATAACAATTGTATTCATAAAAATTATACGATCATTTATACTTAATAAAAAGTAATTTAATAAGAATAATATTTTATTAAAATATTATTTAATTCAAAAATCCATTAATTTATCAAAATAGATTTCTTAGTTGAATATTAACTAAAAATACTATTTGACAATAATAAAATGAATTTATATCCTTTATACAAAAATAATGTACATGGTCATAATACTAGGGTCTTGTTACATAACCCCTTAAAACACTCACATAAGACCTTAGGGTAAGGTGCGCAATGGTGATAGACTCTTGTGGTGGATTGGATAACATCGCTCGAGTGGTAATCTCTGTCAACTTCCACTTCTCCCATAGGCTGTTCTGCTCGAGCTTAACGTATTCAAGATCATATTGGGCTTGGTCAAGAGAAAATCCCAAAGATGAAACCTCCTTTCCAAGCTCCAACAAATGGTCTTCGTATGGGGCAAGTATACTGGATGAGGTCATCTCTTCCTCTATCTGAGTAAATTGGATTTGTGAAATCCCTATATTTATACTAATCATGTGATCACTTGTTCAATGACTATATTAGAAATGGTCACAATTCTTAATGGTATTTTAAAATCCAAAAACATAAAACAAAGGAAATTTCATATGTTATATAATCATTTCACATATTAATACATTTAATTGGATCAAGAGGAATTTTCATTGGATAAAAGTTTGGGTCGTTACAGTCTTTCCCCCTTAAGAAATTTTTCCCTCAAAAATTCCTTTTCCCATACTAAAATAAATGTGGGTAACTATGCTTCATCACTTCCTCTAATTCCCATGTCTCTTTTTCAATATTATTGTTTCTCCACAACACCTTGATGAGGGGCGTTGTCTTATTTCATAAAATTTTTTCTATATGATATAAGATATTCACTGGCTGCTCCTCATAGGAAAGATCATCCTTTGGATGTACTACCTCTGAAGAGAGTACATGTGAAGGGTCCGTTATGTACTTCCTCAAGAGTGATACATTAAATACATCATGTACTTTGGTCATGGTAGGTGGAAGTACTAGTCGATAGTCCACATCCCCGACACAATCAAGAATCTCGAAGGGGTCGATGTACCTAGGACTTAACTTCCCTTTCTTTCCAAACCTCACGAACTTCTTACATAGAGATATTCATATAAATACCATGTTTCCAACTTTGTTCTCAAGGTCTCGCTGGTAGTTATCTACATAACTCTTCTGATGAATTTGGGATGACTTGATATTCTACTAATTTTTTTTCACCTTCCCCACCATTGCTTCCACCATTTTAGGTCCTAGAAGCTTATTCTTACCGAATTCATCCCAACACATCGATGTTCTGCACCTTTTCCATAAAGGGCTTCATATGGTGCCATTCAGATGCTCGAGTGGAAACTATTATTGTAGGAGAATTCAACCAGTGGAAGATGTTGGTCCCATCCACCTTTGAAGTTCATAGAACATGATCTTAACATATATTCCAATGTTTGAATAGTTCTATTATATTGGCCATCAGTTTGAGGATGATAGGCCATACTGAAGTTAAGTTCAGTTCTTAGTGTCTATTAGAGACTTTTCCAGAACTTTTAGGTAAATCTAGGATCATGATTAGATACAATAGATAGTGGTACTCCATGAAGACTTACCAATTCTTTGATGTAAATTTGTGAAATTTGATCCAATGAGAAGTCCTCTCGAATCGTGATAAAGTGAGCTGCCTTTGTAAGACGATCCACAATGAACCATATAGCACTGTTTCCTATGGATTTCTTTATAAGTCTAGTGACAAAGTCCATGGTAATGTTGTCACACTTCCATGTTGGTATGGGTAGTGGTTTCATCATCCCCTTAAACTTTTTCCTCTCATCCTTTACTTTCCGACATACCAAGAACTTTGAGGTATATTCAGAAATCTCCCTTTTCATATTGTACCACCAAAAGTTTTCTCAGAGATCTCGATACATCTTTGTGCTCCCTGGGTGAATAGAGAAGGTTGAGGTATTTGCATCATTCAGAATCTCCTTATTTGTCTCTGGATCGGATGGTACATATAGTCATGACCCAAATCTCACAATTCCATACTTTTCAACCATGAACTCTGAGGATTTACAATTTCTGATATCTTCCACCCTTTTCATGATTTCCACATCCTTTATTTTATCATCGTTTATCTTCTCCAAGAGGGACGGTTGAGCAATCATTTGATAAAGGATTGATGATTTTCCTCCCTTAATGATTCTCATGTCCATCCTCTACAAATCTAAGAATATTTGATGCTTTTCAATTCTTATCATTGATAGAGATGCATGGTCCTTTCTACATAGAACATCTTACACCTTGTTTTCCTTACCAGGATGGTAGTGTATTGAGTAGTCATAATCCATGATGAGTTCTAGCCATCTTCATTGGCGCATATTAATCTCTTTCCATGTGAATATATATTTATGGCTCTTGTGATAAGTATATATCTCATACTTATCCCCATAGTGGTAATGTCGCTAGATTTTGAATACAAAGATCATAGTTTCCAACTCCAGATCATGTGTGGGATAGATTTTCTCATGGATTTTTAGCTGCCTTGAGGTGTAGGCTATCACTTTTTCATTTTGCATCAACACACAGCCCAGTCCCTTTTTTGAAGAATCACTAAATACCATAAAAATTTCTCCACTCATGGGTAATGTGAGCACGAGAATAGTGATAATCCTCATTTTCAACTCCTTGAAGCTTTCATCACATTCATCACTCCAAGAAAACATTACTCCCTTCCCAGTTAGCTTGGTAAGAGGGTTGGACAATCAAAATCATTGATAATATCCAGCTAACCCCAAGAAGCTATGAATATCCATTACCGATGTTGGCCTTGGCCATCCCTCTGTTGTAGCTATATTCAAGGGATCCATAGTTATCCCATTGCTTGTGATGATATGACCCAATAATGAAACCTCATTCAACCAAAACTCACACTTGCTTTACTTTTCATAAAGCTTATCCTTTTTCAAGGTCTCTAGTACAGTTCTTAGATTCTCCTCATGATCCTACTTGGTTTTAGAGTATATTAGAATATCATCTATAAATACGACCACAAATTTGTCAAGGTAATCTATAAAGACTCTAGTAATCAATTACATGAAGATTTTTGGAGAATTGGTGAGTCTGAAAGGCATTACTATGAATTCATAGTGCTCGTATCTTGTATAAAAAGCAGTATTGGGGATTTCTTCCTTCTTCACCCATACTTGATATTATCCCGAGAGCAAATCCAACTTGGAAAAGTATTTTTCTCCATACAGATGATCGAACAATTCATCAATTCATGTTATAGGATACATTTTGTTTATCTTGATTTTGTTAAGCTCACGATAATCGATGCAAAGGTGCATTGACACATCCATCTTCTTGACAAAGAGGACCGGTGCAATCCATGGTGAAGCACTTGGGCATATAAACCCTTTATCCAGATTCTCCTGTAGTTGTTTCTTTAGCTTCTCAAGATCCACAACAACCATTCTATATAGAGTTTTGGAAATTGGAAATTCCCCAGGAATAAGGTCAATTGAGAATTCAACATCTCTTCTAGGAGGAAGACCAGGCAATTTCTCAAGAAACACATCAGTGAATTCCCTCAAAATAGACATTTCTTCAAGGATGGTTTCTTCCTTGGATTCAACCATATGATCCAGATACATGTGATCATAGGGAAGTAATATCCATTCTTCATATTATGGAGCTAAATAATATTCATCCTCCCCCTTGCACTTGTACAGAATCGGGGGTCGATTCTCCACATAGAGAGTGATTTCCCTCTGACGGCAATTTGTGTTTATTCTATATAAGGAAAGCCAATCCATGCCACTAATTGCATCAAATTCCACCCGAGGGAGTATTACTAGGTTCACTGGGAAGTTCAATCCACAAATTATTACAGGGGAGGAGTTATATTCATCGGATGCAATGATCGCCCCATTTTTTTTACTCACCGACATCATTACTTCGATGATTTGTGGTGGTGTTGGGATGGTTCTACTAAACTTCAGGGATATAAAATAATACATAGAACCAAAATCAAAAAGTATTTTCACTATTTTTGAATGAATTACTAGCGTACCTGTCACCACTTCATTGTCGGGGTTCACTTCAGCGGTAGTGATGGAAATATCTCTCCCTTGCTGCCTGGGAGGTTGTTTGTTGCCTCCGAAAACCCTTGGCATAGGGAACTGATTTGAAATGTGCCCTAGTTATTTGTAGTTGAAGTAATGAACAATGCGTTTAGAGTCGAATGGAGTGTTCCTCTCCCCTGTCGTAGTCGCGGGTTTCTCTTGTCGGCAGTTAATATCTAGGTTCCCTTCTCTTCCACACCTAAAGCATTTCCTAATCCCCTTTATAAAATTTCTTGGGTGATTCTTTCCACACCTTTGGAAAATGGGGTGCTGGATCTTCTTAGAACCATTGGATTTATCCATCAAACAACCAGAATTGAATTACACATTATGCTTCTTATCCCCATGATACCCCTGGGATTCCTCGATCTCTATTTCAACCTTGAGGGAACATTGGACAATTTCCTCATATACATTGATGTCACAGATCACCAAGGCTTTCTGAAAGCTAGGTTTCGGCCCACTAAAGAATAGTTCAACATTGAATTAAGGGTATAATGACAAAGACAGAGGCATATCGTGTAAGCCTTGTGAAGTTTTCCTCATATTCTCCGACAGATTTGTATCCTTTTTTCTTGAGGTCAAGGAATTCCCTTTCCATCTTAAGTCGAAGGGTGCATGGAAAATATTTATCAAAAAACATCTTCCAGAAATCCTTCCATTCAAACTCCTCGATCTACTCCTTAGGCTTTATATTTTTTATCAATTTCCACCATTTATCAGCTTCACCCTCCATATGATAAGCATCCAGGAGAACCTTCTCTTGTTCGAAACATTTAAGGATGGAGAAGATATTTTCAATGGAGTTGATCCATTGTTCAGCAATTGAGGGATCAGATGATCCATTAAAAGTAGGAGGCTTTTGTCTCATGAAGCTCTCGAAAGAGTCTTGTTCTTTCATAGTGGGGGTTGAACATTCCTCTTGACCCATGCTTCTATTCAATTCTTGAGTTAAATGAGAGATTATCATGTCAAGGTTCATGATTCCCACTCCCATTAGATTGGGGATCTCATTAGAACAGTCATCGCATTGATCTTCACATCGGTTGTTAGCCTGAGTCCTCCTATTACTATCCATTAGCTGGAATAAAAGGATTGTTAGGAGTGACACGTAAAGGTTAATCCAAAGATAAAAACTGATGACTTATAAATAACTTTTATATCCTTAACTTATGAATCTATAAGCTTCAATCTATGTTATCCATGATCTACTTTCCAACACATATTCATATGGGCTTTTTTTATTTCCTTAATAATGGTTTATACTAAGATTATGAATTTACCAAAGCATATCCCCTGGGAGGTTCATAACCAAGAGTGCAGCAAATCCCGTTGTCATATACCAGGATACCCCGGGTCAAGCCCGAAACTCCTTGTCGGAGTTTTCACTCCTAGGTACATCTATGCCAGAGCCGCCTCTACCTGCTCGTATCCAGACAGGGATGTATTTGCTTGATAAACTACTTACTCAATACTCACCAAAACATAGGGTTGTTTTTATTACACTTATTCTTATCCCTAAGGCTTTCACTCAGGTTTTCTAATCCTAATCCCAAAATAACTAAACCTTCCTCTGATACCAACTATGACAACCCTGCTTTTTATTACACACATAAACATGATTTATTACATAAAACCTTAACTTGATACAATGTATAAGATCGAGAGGTCTAGTGTCTTTGGGTCTTTAGGAACATTACACAACAACTTAGAACATAAAACACAACATCTTTATTGAAAACTTCCTTTACATGACCACTACTTTCCCTCATACTTAGCATTGCATGGGATAACCTAATGAGATACAAAAGAAAAGGGTAAGCTATAAAGCCCAGTAAGGGAGTAAAAAAGGTATGAAATGAAGATTAAAATACATGTTAGGAAATAGGCATATAAATGGGGTAGAAAAGAAACATGAACATAAAGGCATGATTTAGCATGATTATCATAACATGGAAATGTGGCAACAACACTTAACATGGAATTAGCATAAGCCAAGGCTCATTGCACATGGAGCATAAGTAAACCCTCACTACACATGAATCACAAGTAAACCCTCATTTCAATTGAATTATCATGAGTCAAAACTCATCGCACATGAAGTATCATGATACTATACATTACCTAATGCATTGGAACGCTATCAGGGCACACCCTTCTTAAACATTTCATTTCATGCATAAGTATATCACATGGATCTTACAACATTGAATCATTCAACATCATTATTCATTACACGATAAAGGAATTTGTAATAAAGAAATCAAACTATTTAAAAAAGAAGTAAATGTGCATAAAGTTGAATAGCCTATATAGAGAAATGGGCATGGTATTCACTACACAATAACTTTGGCTTGGAAAATCACAGTGCAATTTCGGCAGCATAACAGCGTGACATAAGAACTCATAAAAATGGCTGATGAGAGAGAAAGGGGTGCCTCATCATAATTACATTAAATGTACAGTAAGGGGGTAATATAGATACATGTACCAAGATAAATAATTTAATTTGGATTCATAATACAAAAGAATTGCGTGAATGTAAATGGGGAGAGAGAAAACCCTCATGGAATTTCGGCATGGTAATGGGTGTACTTGGGAGGCATTAATGAGAGGGAAAGGGGTATAAAATCATCCAAACATAAATAGGGAAGTATGGGGGAGGTCAAAAACCATACCCCAACATTTGTAATTGAAAATAATAGGTCATAACAACTTATAGAAAAATGGAAAAAATGAGAAAGGAAGAAATCCCTTACTTGGAAGTGTGATCCCAATGGCTTGGGAGAGCCTAGAGAGAGGATTATTGGGAGCTTGGGGAACCTTGGGAGGATTATAGAGAGAGGAGGGCAGAGGTTGGATGAACTCCAAAGGCTTTGAGTGAATAGGAGGTGGGGCTTAGGTGGGTTTATATAAGAAAGGAGAGGGAATTATTTATTATTTAGGTTTGGGACACCTCACATTAAACTAATCAAAACCACAACCCAGACCATGGTTTTTACCCATGATTTTTTTCCAAATGGGAGTGTAAAACAATATTTTATATGGAAAATGGTCTAACGTCTTAAAATAATAGGGTTTTTATGTGTAGGTGAGTCACACTCTCAAGGAAGACAATTTAAAAAGACAAAATGTTTTATAAGTCATGGAGGGTCCACTAATGATTTGTAAAATAAATAAATAAATCATAAATAAAATTATTTTAATGGTAAAACATATATTGGACAAAAATAATGTTTATAGTATTTTATTACATCACTATTGGGTCATTATCATGTCATAAAACACATTATATATTTACATGGTATTTAATTTTTACCCAAAAAAATCGACTATCTTAGAAAATTATGAAAATTTCACTGTTGGATAATTTTGATGTCCTGATTCAAAAAATAATATTCATTTTCTCTAAATAATTTTTTAAATATGTGTATTTTAGATTTTAAAATAAAAACCGACATTTATCAAAAATTTATGTGTTTTGAAAAAATAGATTTCAAAGCATAAAAAAATAACAATTGTATTCATAAAAATTATAAGATCATTTATAATTAATAAAAAGTAATTTAATAATAATAATATTTTATTAAAATAATATTTAATTAAAAAACTCATTAATTTATGAAAATATATTTCTCAGTTGAATATTAACTAAAAATACTATTTGTGCTTTAAAAACTACTTACAAAGTAACAATAATAAAATGAATGTATATACTTTATAAAAAAATAATGTACATGGTCATAGTACTAGGTTATTGTTACATAACCCCTTAAAACACCCTCATAATACCTTAGGTTAAGGGGTTCGATGGTGACAGACTCTTGGGGTGGCTCAGACAACATCATTCGAGTGATAATCTCTATCAACTTCCCCTTATCTTGTAGGTGGTTCCACTCGAGCTTAACGTATTCAATCTCAGGTTGGTCTTGGTCAAGAGAAAACCCCAAATACATAACCTCCTTTCTGAGATCTGGAAAATGGGATTCTTATAGGGAATGTCTATTGGATGAGTCCATTTCTACCTTTATCTTAGTAAATTGGATTTGTTAAAGCCATATATTTATACTAATCATGTGATCACTTGTTCAACAGCTATATTAGAAATGGTCACAATTATTAACGCTATTTTAAAATCCACAAACATAAAACAAAAAAAAAGTGGATATATTATATAACCATTTCACATATTAAGACATTTAATTAGATCTAGAGGAATTTTCATTTGATAAATGTTTGGGTCATTACATAAACTTATTCTTCTAGAACCCCATTCAAAAATATATATTTGAAATCTATGTAAAAAACTTTGAACTTATGTTACACTGTAATTTACATGAATAATATTATTATTTATAGTGTTTTAATTGGTGAGAATGTCTCATAAACATCAATACCCTCTATGTGGGAGTATCCTTTGCACACTAGTCCTGCTTTGTTTTGAATCACTCTTCCATATTCATTCATCTTGTTGTGAAAGAACCATTTTGTCCCAATGACATTATTATCTTTTGGCCTCGAAACAATCTCCCACATATGATTCTTCTCAATCTGATCTAGATCTTCATTTAGACCCTAAACCCAATTTTCATATTCAGCTGCATCAGCAAAACATTTAGGATCTACCGAGATAGGAAATATGTCTGCTGCATTGATTACATTATTCTTATCTGAATTGGAGTTAACTGATAACCAGTGATATTCTTCATGTCAATTTCAACTCGACTCCTTGGCTTATTCACAGATATAGACTTGACTTTCTCCTGTTCATCATCCATTTCTTCTTCAAAATCAGCATCTTCCACTTCTAGTCCCCCTGCATTGCTTTCCTCCTCATCACTTTCATCAGGAAATTGTTCACTGTGTTGTTGAATATTCTATTCATTTTCCAAAATAGTGACATCTTTTCTCTCAACTATTTTTCTCATTATTTTATTAAATAATTTATATGATTTTTTTCTAAAGTATCCAAGGAATATCCCCTCATCTCCACGTGACTCAATTTTTTTGTGTTTTTTTATTAAGTATAAATTACTTACTTCCAAAGATTCAAAATTACTTCACTTTTTGCTTCTTTCTATGCCATATATTCTATAGAGTTTTTAATTCCTTCGAAAAAAATAGATCCATTTTATAAATGTAGATTGATGTTAATACTGCTTCCTTCAAAAATTTCTATGGTAGGACCTTTTCAATAATCATTGTTCTATCCATGTTGTTGATGATCCGATTTCTCCTTTCAAACAATCCGTTATTTTGAAGATTTATTACTGAATAAACATGATTCCTTATATTTTGTTTCTCAAGATAGCCTTACACTTGACTATTTTTGAATTTTGTACCATTATTAGTACGAAACATTAGAATTTTCTTCCCAAGAATCCTTTCGGATTCCCTCCGATATTGTTTTAAATAGATGAACACATCGGACTTATGGGAAATTACAAATAATCATGACATTATACTATAGTCATCCATGAAAAGAAAATAATACCTCTTCTCATTAATGGATCTTGGTGAGATAGGTCCACAGACATTAGCACATACCACTTCAAGAAGTCTTTTTTAATTCTTTTCCTTTGCTTTTTAAGTCTTTCTAATGATCTTCCCATGTTGACAATCATCGCACATATATGTACAATAACATGATAGCTTAGGGAGGTCTCTAGATACATTACATTTCACCATATCTTCTAGGGATGGTTGGCCTACATGACCTAGTCGTTTATTCCATAGCTTGTTTTCTTCCTCTATAAACAAAAAGAACATCTCTTCTTCTCCACTTACAAGGTAGATATTTCCCTTTATTAATTTTCCCTGTATAACCACTGCATCATCTATTCCTTTTATGATACATGTCTTCTTAGTAAATCTTATAGAATTCCCTGAGTCACATAGTTGACTGATACTAAGAAGATTGTGACTGAGACCTTCTACTACTAAGACATCAACACATCTCATTTCTTTTTCACCAAACCTATCATTTCCCAATCAAATTATCTTTAGGCCTTCATCATTTCCAAACTTTACAACCCATTATTTTTCATATTTTATTCTTGTAACAAGATCCTTATTACCAGTTTTGTGGGATGTTCAACCACTGTCAAGGATCCATACACCAAAATGATCTGATGCTTTAAGGAAAATTTCTACAACCACTGCCTTCTTAGCTATTTCATTTTTTATCCATGTTTTTGAATTCATACTCAGTATAGATTTATGACCTTGGTAGTCTTCAGAATATGATGAACTAGATTTATCCTACATATATGTAAAGCAGTTTTTCATTTTTATCCCACTGGTTGATTTCCTGATTTACTTCTTATGAGCACTTTGGTTCTAATTTGGAACAATCCTCTTCAAGGTTTATGTACAATATCTATCCTTGTTCTCAAATATTCCACACCAAAAACAATGTCCCTCAAAAGATGATCTAGAGTTCTATTCTATGTTTGGGTTCCACTACTGTTCTTATGACCTTCTGTATCTTTTATCTAAGGAACACACATTTTGTGAATGTCTCATCATTACACAACAATAACACCTAAATGGATGGGCATTTATATGTGTCACTTATGCACCACTGGTTGTTCCTTGGGTCCTCTGAATCTTCTGATTCTACTTCGTCCGCAAATCAATCTTTAATCTTAGAGCAGTTGTTTGCTGTCTGACTTCAACCATGGTCACTATTAGTTTACGATCAAGCCCCATACCTTCCCCATCATTCATATTGGTCTAATACTTATGTTTTCTATGCCTTTATGCTCCACTTCTAGCTTTTCCACCTTCTGAGTGATCTTCTTTTCTAATTTCACATTGTTATTCAAGATTTTTTCTTGATCCTTAACCTTTTTTTGTAGACTAAAAACTTCTTCTTCAAGTTCATCGATACGTTTTAATTTCTCCCTTCTAATTTTAGTCACACTATTGATTTCAATTTTTTGTTCCTCAATTTTCAACTTGAACTCAAAATACTTCTCTGAGCTCTCTGGCAATGACGACATAAGTTTTTCAATTTCTTTTATCATCTCAGACTTCTCTTCTTCTTTCTACTACATATATAGTTTGATATCATGAACTACTTTGCTGGATTTATTTGTTATGTCTCTCCATACACTTATTTCCACAAGTGATTCTTCTAATTCAGACTACATATCTACTCTTCCTTTAATTTATTCTTCATCATTTTCACTCTCTTCCCTTTTATGGGTGCTTCATGTGACTGCCACCATAATAGTCTCTCCAAGGTATTTGCAGTTCTCTATTTATTCAACTTATTTAATTTCAGATTCATTTGAATTGTCACATTCCTGTGAAAAGAGATTATTTTTCGTAATGAAGTTTCTCTTGAACTGTTTCTTGCCTTTCACATAGGCTGAAGGCTTCTTCATGGGGATTTAAAATTCATCCTCATTATCTTCTTAGAACTTTTTGGGTCACCTTTATACAAGATGACCAAACTTTCCACATAAAAACATGTTATTTGAAGTTTCACCTTGAAATATCATTTTCCCCTTTGAATATTTGAGGAAAGGAATGAAATTACCTTGTATGTCTCTTCTTCTTCCTGAGAATATTCAATTGTGATCTTATTCATGACCATGAATTACAACTCTTTAGATTTCCCCTTTTCCATAGTATCATTATCATCATTTATCATTTCATATTCTACAAGTGTACTATGCAAGTTATCTAGTGTCATCTCTTTTAGATCCCTATCTTACAATACAAAAACTTTTAGATTGAACTAAGGTAGAAGTTTCTTCAATATATGCTTTAAAATATTTATGTCTTCAATGAATTCTCCAAGTCCTCTCATTTCTTCCACTACAACATTTACCCTATCAAATAATGCATCAACAGACTCATCTGGGTTCATTCTCAGATATTAATATTTATTCCAAAGAAATTAAATCTTTGCCTCTCTAACCATTTAATCTACTTTATATATGTTCAATAGATTTTCCCACATGGAATGTGATATTTTTAATTACATCATGATCATATAGATGGCATTGGATAGGGATCCACCTAAGGCATTGATTCCCTTGGTGTCAGTATCCAATTCCCTACTTTCAGCTTCTGATAAAGCTCCACTATTGAGGTCTGCTGAGATACCATGCATTGCTTCTGTAAACACATCCATTCCCAAAGATTGGAAGTAGTTTTTCATCTAATTCTTCCATCACTAAAAATTATTCCCCTTGAACATCAGAATCCCTTTATGGCTGGTGACCTCCACTGAGAGAGAAATATTGATATCAACCTTTCTCTCTACTACTAATTATTATGTCTACTAGGCTAGATACCCTGAGGGGCGGTGAATCAGGGTATGACAGATTAAAACAACTAACCCTTTTGATCTTTTTTTGTTTTTAGACAAAACTATATTCTCTATCCTTCCCATTATAGAGTATAAACAAACCTTAAATAATTCACCTGACACAACACTTTTACTTAGTTCTCCCTCACTGGGGTACGTCCAAGGAGCATACACCGACCATGTGCTAATGTACCATATCCACTATAAGTGAACTACTGTTTACAAGTTCAAAGTGGACTCACTGTCCCTCCTAGTTTAGAACCAATCACAATTTGAAATCTCATTGTTCTCTCAACTGAAGTGTGTTTACAGCTTCTTCAGAATATCCACTCACAGTTTAAAGACATGTAGTTCCTTTAATTATCTCTAATGAATGCATTATTCAATGTATATAGATGTTATATTGATGTCTAAATTTTACCCACTGATGAATACCCCTTTTCCATTGATCACTAGGAAACAACCTTTGGAAATACCTTCGCAAAGTTTTCTACTTATCAAAGTTCCCAATTTCACAATGCTCAAAAAATCCATCATGAAGTTCCTACTTATTCACAATGAACACACCTTCACAAAGATTAGGTTGTTTCATAGCTCAATCTATCGCAAAGAAACTTCCTTCATGAATCTCACAGATCCAATGCGGAACACACCTCTTTCACGGAGCTAGATTAGCCATTGTGAAGCTCGTTTCTTTTGTGAAGCACAATACCTCCACGAACCTCCTTTGTGGCTCGATAGATGCAAAATTTTATTAAAAAACTCTCTACTCTACTCATGGGGGTTGAAGCATATTTATAGGAGATTCCACCGACTCAAGAACCTTCCACACAAAGTCAGCACCAAGTCATCTCAAATTGAAAATCTTCGAAATTTCTGCCGAAATTCTCTCTACATCACAAAGCACCATGGAAATTTTTAGATCACATATTTCGTCTTAATTATAGAGTGTTCCATCAATTCCTTTACGTCACCACCACAATGCACCCTCACAATTCTCTTCACCTCTATTGTTCACGTAGCTCTTCATAATCATAGATCTCATCATCAAAATTCCTCATGTCTTTTAGAAATACAATTCATGAAGCCCATATTTTAATAACTCATGCCTTTTTCATATTTTTATGATATATTCAAGAAAATACACTTTTTACGATGCTCGCCAAATCCAAAATTTTGGACCCCAAAAATTTGGAAAACACTAGAAAATTTTACCCCCTTGTATCTGTTCTTTTATACTACCTCCATGTAACACCCCGACCCCAAAATCTTAGAGTTAGTGCATTATTTTAATACATTGGCATGATTACAAGGAATCAAGTCCTGAAAGACTTATCAGTTTAACAGTCTTGGAAAATAGACTATATTCACGGATGTTATATTACACTTTCTAATATACAACACAAAAAAATAATCCTTTGAGAATGTCATTTCTCCCTTATCTTAACCTTGCATATCAATTATAAAACACTTGTTGGGATCCTGGGAAAAATAAAACATAATAAATAGGTGCGCTCAGATGCTCAATAAGGGTAAATAATTTAGCGGAAGCTATAAAATTTTAAGGCAAGATGTGTAATAAAAGAAACTGCCTTTTTAAACATAATCTTGAACATAATATGAAAAAAATAAATCAAACATCACCATATAAACAAGCACATGTATATTCTACTAGTCGAATAATCACATGTAATAACTAATTTTATAATGAGGGAATGCCTAATGCTGGACATCATTACCACATAGTCAAGGACTTTTTACAAGACTAAAAATAATATTTTTTTCAAGGCCTTGTTCCAAGACACTAGTTTGTCTCATGAAACCTACTGATGCATCGAGGATCAATAGTGGGCTCCACCCGTTACTTACTAAGTACACTGCATTCCTCATATGAAAAGTTGAAACATAACATAAAAATTCATATTAAAACTAGCATATAAAATGTAAATACATTAATCATAAACCATGAAAGGTATAAAAATAAAACATCTACAGTCAAACATATCATAACTCATTCAATAAAATATGTAAGATTGTATTATAATAAATCAACTTCAATCAAAAAAAATTCCATTAAAAGATGCTGACATAGTTGAAAATGATGAGTATAACTTTTTGAGAGAAATAAACCTTTTGTAAAATAATTTAAAAGTCACACATTTATAAAGGAAGTAATTTAAAAGATATTTTTGAATCAAAGTGTCCCATACCACTTTGAAACTTTTGAAATTAATTATCATTTCAAAACATTCATGTCCATATAAATAAATCCTTAAAATCATTTTGAAAACATGGACATTAATTAAAAGGATTTAGAAAAATAAATCTTTAAAACATTTAAAATGATGGTCTAGTTAAATAGACCCTCACACAAAACCTTAAAAGATTCATTTTGAAAACATTTTTTATGAAATATGTGTATAGATGATAAATATGTCCTAGTAAATACATACACATAAACAACCTCGGATAATAATGAGATTGAAGAAATTACCCTTACCTCGTTGTAATCAAATGAGTCATATGAAAAATATTCAATAACCACCAAATAAATCAAAAAATATCATGAATATAAAGAGAATAATGATAATATATATCAAATGGCAGTACACAATACACCACATGCAATAAAAAAGTGGTGAACAGTGGAAATCTCGCGGAATTAAAAGTGAGATAAGAAACCCCTTACCTTACACTTTCCCTTGGATGAGGGTATGTTTGATGTTGAGACCCGTAGCTTGACATACATGGACATTACATTACTTTTGTGGAATACTTAATACATAACAAAAACAGACACACAAGGACCGTAATAGTTTAGTGTCTTTGGAAACTTGGAACGTAATCTTCTAATCATGGTGAAATATCTTCAACATCTCCCATAATATCTTCCCCTTTTTGTTTTCTTACCTAAAAAAATTCTTTAAATCCTGGGGAAAAGAAAATATATAAAGGGTGAGCTCAAATTCTCAGTAAGGGTAAACAAAAGAAATATTAATCACATCATATACATAAGAACATAACTTTTGGAAATTTTAACCTGCAAAAGAGATCATAATTTCATAACATGGGATAAATCATAGTAGTGAAATATAATCCCAATAATCATAACTTAAAACATGAAACCTTGTGGCATACACACATAATCATAGAGAATCATTTCTTATTAGTCAAGAATCATTGACAAGACTATCTTAGTGGACAAAGTCTATTTCTGAACCGAGTTCACTCCTCGTTTCAGTCATGTTTCACTGAACCGGTTTAACCTGCCATTCCAGCCATGTCTATCTCATGAGATATAAAATATTTACCCAATGCATTGGAGGGAGATATAGGTCCCACCCATCTCATAATGATACCATTCTTATGTGTGCCACAAAATCATAAATCATACATCATTGCATAACCCATGTAATAAACATGAGATTCTTAAACAACATGACATCATAAAACAATTCATATAAGATAAAGGAATTCATAAAAATAATTCCATAAAAAAATAATCAAATCAATTTAATAATAGGGATAGAAATAGAACCCTATATTATCTTAGAAGGAAAATAATTTTGATAAAACACTTGAACTCCATTCTTGAGGAAAATATCCTTTCTTCTTCAAAAACATTTTCCTTTCTTAACATGTCATACAATTTTAAACTAAAAGAAGTTGATTAAAAATAAACTTGAAAAATTGTATGGGAATCTTCTTGGAAATAATTTTTTAAAAATCCATTCATGCCGTATATGTTGAAAAATATTCTTCTTGTACTTTTGTCGGAAAAGTCAAAAAGTACCTCATACGAAAAATGACAAAATATTCCTTCCATATCCTTTACTAAAAACTCACCGAAGGGTAAAATTGGATTTAAACTATTTTAAGTGGATGGAAACAATATTACATATTGAGGGAACATGGATGTGGATCATAAAATACACCCCAGTAATTATCAAAGTATAAACAATCTCGGATAAAAATGAGATTGTGATATTTTCCCTTACCTTAGGTCCGATTTACTTCGTAAGTGTCTGAACCTCCTGTATAATGATTTAAATAATTTTATAGAATTATTACAGAATCATAATTATTTTTATGATATCATATATGGTCATATTATTAGCTTCTTATTAGTAATATTTCATTACTACTTGTTATTCGGGTGTTTATTACTTTTTGTTCTTATGCGTGTTTTGTCGAATAAATTATTATTTTTCTTTTTTAGGTTATAGATACCTCATTTCCAGAATGGTATTAGTGTAATATATATCATATTCATTCATTCAATTCATTTATATAATCATTATGCAATGAAGATCATGTAGAACGAGTTGCATCACATCGTGGAGACGGTATTCCATACGTACGCACGAGTGATGATATCATTCCCATGATTGTGGAATTGTATTGGAGTGTATATATACTATTTCAGAATCAATATCACTTTACAATAATCATATATAGTCATTATTTACACTATTATACCCATCCAAGTAAGGTGGTGGTGGAAAATAGATTACACCACGGCGTGGAGATGGTATTCCGTACGTACGCACGCGCGGTGATTTCATTTTCTGTAGGATGGATAGATAGTGAAATAGGGTTGTTTCATACTTATAATGACATATCAGTATATGAGTGATACTTAAGTGGAAGAAGAAATAAAGTTGAAAGAATCGGTAACGGACATTACCTCTTCTTTGAAGCGCCTCTTTGAGATCACCTCTTAGGGCACTACAATTGGTCTTTGAAGAAGACCAGGACCTCTAGGATGTTTCTAGGGAAGTGGAGAGGAGATATTGGCAGGGTTTGGCCGAGCTGGAAGGCTCAAAGTGGTGCGAGGAAGAGAGGTAGGAGATGACCTTTTATAAGGGAGGGGAGGGACACCTTTGGAATAACTAAAAATATTATTTTATTATAAAGTCAAATTCGGTTTCTAATAGCTCCAAATTTATATATTTCGAAGATAAGGTGGGTATGGGTCGAAAGACTCTCATCCAATAGAATTTAGACAGGTTTATGTATCAATTTTAGCCTTATCATTTAGATTTAACTTTAAGTTAGATAATTTAACTTTTACCGTGTCTTCTTGTTTTCTTACACTATAAGGTTAATAAACTTACTATATCAAGTTAAACGAACCCCAAGGTTTTTATTATTAATATATATAACTTTATATAAGTCATTTGGCTGAACCTTAGATTTTTAGGAATAAAATATCAATTAATAATATAATATTTGTTTTAAAAACTATTTTATGTCAATTTTTACACTATTTAGTAATTGATTTTTATGAAAATCCTAACAGAATGATTAGTTCTAAAAAAGTTAATTAAATCAATAATAAAATGTCATATTAACCTATAAAATTAGTGTAATTCATAAAATGTCTCAAATTACATTTAATTTGGTATTTATAACATCAATTATGTCAATATTTCATTAATAAGATAATTACTACATCATCGTTGTGTCATAAATAAATTAAATTATTTAATGTCTAAAAATTACAAATAAAATACCATTATGTATGGAATATTTTTAGATTTCTAATGAATATTTATAGTCTAATTTATCTTATGTATAACCCCATATTAAAAATGATTTACTTATTAAACTTTGATTTTAACTATTTTAACCCTTCTTTAAATAAATTAATGATAAATGTCCTAATCTAATACAAGTGAGCCTAAGTGGTCATATTTTATTCCTAAGGTTGTTTTTGGTCGAATTACACTTATCCAATAGAATTAGGACATGTGTTAGGTAATAATAATATCATTTTTACCCTTAATTACCCTATTTAATTTTAACCGTGGTAAATAAAAGTAAAAAGTTACTATTCACCAAAAATTATTTTCATCTAATTGAACCAAATTTTAGTCCTTGATATTAACTGTGTCTCTCGGATTTTTGAAATTCTACTCACAGAAGCGGTAAAATTAAGTTTTATGAAAAATTCAGTTTTTTTAACTACCACTTAGTGGTTTCTCTATTCATCAAAAAATGAAAGTTTCCAGAAAAATACCAAAAAATGAGGCCTAAGCTATATTTGATATTATGAATTCAAAAATGATGTTTATTTTACCAAATTCAATACATATCAGTTACATCAACTAATTTAAAAATTAATTCTCGTCGTCAAAACAAATAGTGTGTTTTTAAAAGATAATAACTATCAAAAGATTGACACTTGTTTATGCCTAGTTTAAATGTGAAATTACATCCAATGAACAACATTGTATTAAATTGTAAAAATATATTCAAAATATACTTTAAAACCACTCAAATTAATAATTTATCACTATTAATTATTTAGATTAAAAAAGTTGTTTTTAATTAAAATTTAATAATCTTCACTATTCATCAGAATATGAAAGTTATCCAAAAAGTACCAAAATTTCACCCTAAGCTAATTTTTATATTCCGAATAAAATTTACAAAATTTCAAAAAGTGGTTATTACTATTTATAATGGCTAGTTTTAATAATATTTTAATAGCATATCATTGTTTAGTGAAACTCGGTATTGCGTACGACGCAAGCTATTGAGGAAGGTCGCGATTGCGTGTAATGTAAGGCAAGTCAGGGATGTGTGTTGTGCAAGCTCCTTTTGGTGTAGCGTACAACACAAGACATTAATGAAATTAAAATGAATATATTTTTTTAATAAAATCTCAGGGTGTTACATTTGACCTCCTGCATAATGACCATTGTATGTTATTGGATTATAACCGGACCATATTCATATTTATTATATCATAAATGATTCATTTATGACTTTATACTACCCATTTAATAATCATTTTCTTGTTAAATTAACATTTCGGTTAATAATCGCTTTCTTTATCGTACGTATTTTTACTTGTTATTCTTGACCGTATGATTTATGTCATGATTTAAATACTTCCATATTATAAACCTTGATTCATATATCATATATATTAAGAATATAAATATTTATAATAGATAGATATATGAAATGTAAAACACCATTTAGGGAGACAGTAGGTCGTACGTACGCATAAACGTTGTTTCTGTTTTCATATCGTATTGAACAGAAGTAAGTGAATAAGATATATATAAGTACATAATTACATATATATATATATATATATCAAGTATCATTATTATGTCATATATTACATACTTATTAGTATTATATATTTTTATAATCCTCGATGAATGGTGAACGTGGAAATGAATCCCATCGCGTCGTGGAGACGGTAATCCGTATGTACACACGAGCAACAATATCATTTCCTTAAAGGGGTGGAATTGGATGGTATATTAATTTTAAAGAGATGTTATCATGTTATTTTCATTATTTATATACTTATTAGTCATCATTATATCCATCCAAATAACACAGTGTTGAATAACAAATTACACCATGGCATGGAGACGGTAAGTCGTACGTACACACGCATGGTGACATTATCGTTCATAATATGGATAGAATAATGAATATAGTTGTGTCATATTTATAATAACATCATATTATATAGAATATATTGGATTTATTATTTTAGAATGGAAACAATAAAGAAAGAGTAAGTGGAAGAATAAGAGAACTTGAAAGAGGGTGGTGAAATCATTACCTCTTCTTGGGGTTCTTCCTTTTGATTTGATCAAAAGAGATCCTTAAGTTGGTTTTCTGACAAAAGGAAGGCCTCTATGATTAATTGGGGATATTTTATAGGATAATTGGGTAGGTTTTGGCCGAGAAAAATGGCTTTGGAGGTGTGAAATTAAGAGAATTGGAAGTTCCCTTTTATAAGAGAGGTGAGGGTGACTTTAGGAAAAGCTTGAAATATTATTTTATAATAAAATAATATTCGGTTTCTAATGGCTCCAAAATTATTTATTTAGAGGATAAGGCGGGTATGGGTCTAAAAACTCTCAAAAAATAGGTTTTATATATTTTTAGGTCACCATATTAACCTTAACTTTTAGATTTAACTCTTAGTTAAATAGTTTGACATTTACCATGTCTCTTTGTATTTTTATATTATATGGTTAATAAACTTACTATAAAATACCAATATAACCCCAATTGGTTCATTAATGTCATATATATTATTATATAAGTCTTTTAGATGAAACTTAGATTTTTAATACTATTATATAAATTTATAATATAATATGTTTTAAAAAAACTGTTTTATGTCAATTTTGACACTATATGGTATTTGTTTTTTTGTTAAAATCATAAAAGCCTGATTACATCTAAAAAATTGATTGAATAAACCCTAACATGTCATTATAAGCTATAAAATTAGTTTAATTCATAAGAAGTGTCAAATTACATTTATTTGGATATTTATAATATCAATTATTTAAATCTTTTATTAATAAGGTAATTAATGCATCATCATTGTGTTATAAATAAATTTAATTATTTAATCTTTAAAAATTATAAATAAAATACCATTATTTAGGAAATCGTTTTAGATTTCTAATGAATATTTATAGTCAAATTTATCTTATGTATAACCATATATTAAAAATGGTTTAGTTATTAAACATTGATTTTAACTCTTTTTACTCTTCTTTAAATAAAATAATAATAAATGTCCTAATCTAATCCAAGTGGACCTAAATGATCATATTTTATTCCTAAGGTTTTTTTTGGTCAAATTACACTTATCCAATAGAATTATTACATATTTTAGGGTAATAATAATATCATTTTTACCCTTAATTACCCTATTTAGTTTTAACCGTGGTAAATAAAAGTAAAAAGTTACTATTCACCAAAAATTATTTTTATATTATTGAACCAAATTTTTCTTACTGATGTCAAACATGTCTCTTTTATTTTTTAAATTCCACTCACAGAAGTGGTAAAATTTAGTTTTATGCAAATTTTCAAATTTTCCTAGGAGGTGAGTAAAAGACGATGAAAAGTTCAATAAAATTTTATATATCTAATATTATTACAAAATTACTCCAATGAATTAAATAGAACATATATAGGTATTATGTATCAATTTTTACCTAAAATAAATTTAAATAAAATAAATAATTATTTAAATAACAAGTCGGTTTTAAACAATAACTCAGTATTTTTCACTATTCATCAAAAATTGAAAGTTTTCAGAAAAATACAAAAAAAAACAACCTAAGATAATTTTGATATTAAAAATTAAAAAATAAAGTATATTTTACCAAATTAAAAACATAGAAGTTTCATTTATTAATTAAAAATTAATTCCCGTTGTCAAAACCAAAAGGCGTATTTTTTAAAAACAATAACTATCAAAAGATTGACACTTGTTTATGTCCAATTTCAAAGTGAAATTACTTACAATGACTAGCATTGGATTAAATGGTAAAAATATAATATATTTATACTTCCTAAACATTAAAATTTATAATTTAACACTATAAATTATTTTGATTAAAAAAGTTTTTTTCAGTTAAAATATGGTATTTTTCACTATTCACCCAAATATGAAAGTTATTAAAATAACACCAAAAATTTGTTGAAACTAAATTATTATGTCCCAATTCTAAAGAAGATGTTTATTTTGTAAAATTGAATATATAAAAGTATCAAATATTGGATTTAAAAAGGGTTCACCATTAAAAGGCAGTAAAAGTGCATTTTTTTGGAAAATACTTCTTTTATCTGAAAAAAATGAATTAGTTCTTACATTATGTCTAAGAAACTCATAACATAGATTCTAAAATTATAAGTATTATATATAGTTCAAAATTTAGTTAATACTATTCAAAACTTCTTTTGAATGACAAGTTTGGTAATTCATGGTGCGCTTGAACTCGGTGTTGCGTGTAGTGCAAGTTATTGAATTACTTTGAAGAAGTAACGTACTATGAAATATTGGGATTTTACGCTCCTGATGTTTCATTCCATAATCATGGTTCTTTGTCACCATGGATTGTCAACAACATCTCTGGAACTCAACAATTCACCATTAAAACTTTCTTTGTCAACAAACACAACTAACCCAGAAATGTTTCAATGTTACCTTGAGGGATTTTTTTCCTAACACATATGCACCTATATTACTTTATGATGTGTATATATAACCCCTATGACATTTAATATCATGAATTTATTTATCCTCATGATATTTTATGTTCCATTATATTTTATTATTTCATAGGGATTATGATTCAATGATAACAATGTGGTAAAGATTTTATGTTACAATTTCATCATTTATTGGGATTATTTATGATTAAGTCTCTAATGTTGAAATTTCAATGTCTAAATCTCAATAATTCTCATGAATTTTATTATACTTTGGTTATTCATGATATCATTAATTAATGGTACCTTTTTTAAACTCTTTGGTGCATAATATAATTAATAAAATAATTTAAGAAAATTTAACTATATTTCTTTCTTCAGTCAAAAATATGTTTTCCTCCAAAACCATGTTTTTTAAAAAAAAATCAATTTTTTTTCAATGATATATTAATCTCATTTTCAATTAAAAATATTTTTAAAATGTTTTTTTAATTGTTTTTTAAATGATTTTCAAAGGATATTTTCAAAGAAAAGAATTTCAATTATTTTTAGAGCATTCATTGTATGTTTAAAAGGTCATTTTAAAAGAAAATGATTTCAATGATTTTCAAATATTCCATTGTAATTTTAATATTTTATTTTCAAAGAAATGTATTTCAATGTTTTTTGAAGCTTCCTTTATAAGTTTTCAAAGATATTTTAAAATAAAATTATTTTCAAAATATTTTATGTTTTAAAAAGTGTTTTCAAAGTGGAAAGGATATTTTCCTCAAGAAATGTTTTAAATGATATTTTAAAATTATTTTCCATATAATATTTTATCCATTAGTGTTACCTATGCCTTATTGTGGATATTATACAAGGATACTGTTCATATTCTTTCTTTTAATGGTTTATGTTTTAATGGTATGATTTTTATGAAACCCATTTTTCCATGGGTCATAGCATGATAAAATGATTATGAAACTCACTTCTTTTTAAGGGTTATGGTATGATGTAATGATTATAAAACCTGTCACTTTTCTACATGTTATGATATAATGAAATTTATATGATACCCATTTCATTTCATGGGTTATGATATGATGAATGCTTATGATCATTTGGAGCATATATATATGATTTCATTATGTGATGGGTGGTACATATATCACACTCCAATTTATTGGGTAAATATTTACATCTCATGATATTGATATAAATATAATGGGGAGAAAACTTGTTTCAATAAGATAGGGTTGGAATGAGAAGTCCACCAAGATTAGTAATAAAAGGATATAACGACGAGTGAACCCAGTTTAGTGAAGTAATTTTCCGTCACGATGGTCTTGTTTGTGATCCTTGGCTGATATGGAAATGATTTTATATGATTATGTGTATTCCAAAAATTCCATGTCTTATGATTTCATGGATCATGTTCTTTGATTCCCTTATGATTTATGTATTATGGACAGCCAATCTTTATGCCATGAATTAGGATTATGATCTTTGATATATAGGGTATGGTTTTAAAATTTTATGCTCATGTTATTATACCCTTATGTACATGTTATGATTATGTATCTCTCTTATTTACCCTTACTGAGCATATGAGCTCACCCTTTTTATGTTTTCTTTGCCCAGGTTATAAAGATATGTATTGTGTATGATATTTTTAATAAGGGTGATAAGTTATGAAGAACATAGTAAGAGGTGACATAGATCACTTATTGATAGGTGGTTATGTTTTCTATATAGCATCTTTTCTTTTTATTACAAAACATTTCATTACATTGTAAAAATAAAGGATCTTTTAAAGTTTAGTTTCTTGAAAAAAAAGGTAAATAATACATCAAAACATAAAAAATTATTATATTCCACTTGAGATTATTCTTTAAAGGTTAATCCTAAGTAAAATTACTACATCCCATAACCTGGGTACATACATAAAATGAAATATTGAGCATAAGGCCCAATAAGGGAAAGCAAGAGAAACACTTTACATGTGATCTTGAGAAATATAAATTAGTTAACGAGAAATATAATTATTGCATGAGAAATGGGAAAATTGGTAGATAATAAATAAAATAACATTAATAATAACATGAAAATGTGGCTGGAATAATTAAATGAGACATTCATAAGTATATCATCAAGGCTTTTCATCAAGGTGCCATACAAATTACCAAGATTATTCACCAAGGTATTTTAAAACATGTCACCTCTAGAGATTAAATTCTTTACACAATTAATTTGAGTGCTATAATGTTTTATAATTAATATGTATTAATTTTATGTGATCAAAATATATCATAATAAAAAATTTCATAAATAACTTGTGAAGAATAAAATAAATGGGTTTCATATCAAAATCATGTCATTTCAGAAGTGCTTAAAAATATGACCATTAGCTCATTTTCAACCCATGGAAAGGGATTTAAGGATTCATGTATGTTAATCCTAGAAAAAAAATAATTTATACATATAGGTTAATATAAATGAGAGATAAAAAAGTTTGGGTATTCAAAAAAAGAAAATAAAAGATAAGTTCTTTAGGAGAATAGATAAGTTTTAAGAACTAAATTCAGCATTATAACGGGTATAAAATGTGGTTTTATAAAAGGGTAAAAAGAGAGGGTACAAGGGTATATCATTTATAAAACAATATTGGGAAGAAATTTTATGATAAAATGGTAATATAAGATAGTAACCATAAAATTTAGAATACATATATGAAAAGAGGATCTTGAATTAAAAAGAAATCAAGGATAATTCCATTACCTTGAGGAGTTGTTCAAAAAACATGAGGATTGGAACCATGGGGGTTTGAGGAAACCTTGGGAGGGATCTATGAGAGGTAAAACTACCGTAACATCATAAATTACGTATTAGTAGTAAAATTAAATGGATAAATGGTTAGTTATATATAGAAGAAGTGGAGTATTTTTTATTAATTTCTAAATATAGGCCTTGGAAACCTAAGTTGTGGAAAATGAAAAAACGTGGGCTTTTCCATGGTATTTTTCCATGGTTTTGGACACTTGGGTCATATTTTATGTTATTTTACCCACAATAGTCGATCACCATCTTATATTACTTCTTTTGGCATGGAAAACTAGAGCTTCCATAAAAATAATGTCTTTAATGGTAATGTTTCCATTTTAGACTTTGGAAAGTAAATTATTGGTTTGGAAATTGATTAAAATATATTTAAATAATTGATATTAATAAAATAAAATATTTTAGGTCTTGTATTGTGGTTAATTAGTTATTACATCATTATGAGATAATTATTAATACATTAAACATACTGAAAAACTCAAACTATATTTTTACTATTCATGAATAATTAAAGAATTTTAGAAAATTATCATAAATTCACCCTAACCTAATTTTGGAGTGCTGATTTAAAAAAAAGATATTTATTTTTTCCTAATAAATCTCTAAATATGATAATTATTTTAAATATAAAAAATCCATATTTATTAAAAATAATAGCAGATTGAAAATACATAGTAAAATTCCAGACACTTGAAAAAAATTATCATTTAAATTTAAATAAGAGTGTTTATATCATTCTATGTAATTAAAATAATTATTATTAATAATATATTAGTTTATTATAAATATTTATATCTTTTCTGTAACACCACGACCCCTCTAGGCTGGAGCCGGTGCATTGCTTGTGATATTTGATTATTTAGAAGGAATGAAAATCTCAAAGGAATGATCAGTTTAGTAGTCTTGAAGAAACTAGATACATAGATGTTACTCAAATTACATTGGAAAATTTTACAAAGTATAATACATAACATAACTAAAAACTGCAACCACACGAACTCAATAAATGGTCTTCTCTTTGTCACCTGTTGAAAGTAAACAATGAAAGGGGTGGGCTCAAATGCTCAGTAAGGGTTAAAAATAGAATAAGTATGAGTACAATAATAAGTGAATCACAATCAATCTGACATAATCAATATGGCATAGTGAATAAATGAATAACTAATGCCATTAATAAACTGAGAATGAAACTGCATCCATAAATTTTGTCATAGTGAAAACCTAATGGATAATAATAATAACTGACAATGAATAAATAGAACGATTATTAATTAGATGTCATGTATCTATCTCATGAATCCATAATACCATTAAAACGGTTTAGTTCTGTTGGTAGAAACCCGTCTGATTTTTGGAAACAAACTCGAAGGGTTTCTCACCAACTGATTTGTCTCATGAGACCTATCGATGCATCGAGGGGCTATAACGGGCTCCACCGGCCATTTCATGTCCAAATAATTATTTATAAATTGATCTTATACAAGATAAATATGCCTTTTCAATATCCATATAGAGTAGAGTATACAGATTCATCAGTATTTCCATAATCAAAATAACTTTCCAAACAAACACTGTATGTAAAATGGTATACGGTTTAGACAACAAACATATCCATGATATGAGATTATGGATATTTAATATATATATATATATATATATATAATTTCAAATGAAAATTGATCACAAATTTTCTGTAGGTACACCACATAAGGATTATTAGGTGCACAATAAAAAGTTAGTCGCAACAAAATAATAGTTGAGACAAAGTCTCTTACCACAATGTAATCGGTCAAATCATATGACCAGAACTTAATAACCCTAAAACGAATCATTGAATAAACTGAATATAAATATAATCATGTTATTATATATCAAATTGCAGTACACATATACCACATGCAAGAAATAAGTGGCGAATAATGAAAATATCATAGAAATGAAAGTGAGATGAGAAACCCCTTACAAACATTTCGGCATGGTAACGAGTGTTATTGTGAGGGATTAATGAGAAGTAAAGGGGTATTAAATTTTTTATATGTTACAAGGGTTGTATGAGGGAGGTAAAAAAACATTACCCATCATTAGGAATTTTAAAGAAAAGAGCACAACATAGGGGAGATTTTTGAACTAAAGTGAGAGAGAGGATCCCTTACCTTATGCTTGAAGGTGTTCTTGAATTTTTATTTAAGACCTGAATAAACAAATTAGGATTGTTAATTCATAAGTCCAGAACCTCTTATATATTTAAATGATTTATTATAACCCTTTTTAGATCATTCAAGTCCTTTTTTATTAGTTATAAGGTTCAATTTCATTGTTCGGGCTCGTTTGTTTACTTGGTTTTAAATGATCGGTTCACTTATAATAAAGTTCAGAGAAATATATAATATGAATTTGGTTGTCCAAAAATGAAGTTATATTATATTATTGAACATCCATAAGATTACATGGTTTTAAATTTAATTTGGTTACTTATAGTGAAGTCCAATTATTAAATATATAACCTTAGTGACAACCGTTTTGGCTAAACGGTGGGTTTGAATACAATGAACATGTTTTGCTTTATAATATAATACCATTTGTACAAAAAGATTACCGAGATAAAAATAGGATATATTACATATATAATAATCTGGTTCAACCATAACAAAAATGGTTTCAATACCATAATTAAATATTATAATAGAAATTGATAAACTGTTGTCCTTGAATGTGCTAAATTAGCACATCTCAAATAGTGCTTCCATTTATTTCAAATAAATGGTGGGGAAAGGAGATGAGGTAATGAAATATACCATTAGCATGAAAACATACTGTTATATGTATGTTACTAGATTTATCATACTATTATGGTGATGGGAGCTGAGGAGAGAAACAAAAAGACAAGAACTTAAAAGAATTTAAGGAATTGGAAAGAGGAATTTACCTCTTGAGACTTCCTCCTTTGAGAACCTCTTAAGGGGAGAGGTTTTGGTATTTTGAAGAGGATAAAAGCTTTTGGATGTGGGATAGGATCTTGGGGAGAGACTTGGGCAGAATATTGGCAAGGCACAAGGCTTGAGTGGTGTGAGAGGAAGAGGGGGTGAGGGTTGCTTTATATAGTGGAGGGGAGAGGAGTTTTCTTAATATCATAATCATTAATTTATTATTTCCTCTCAAGAAAACCAATAGTGAGTATTACATGATGAAGAATAGTAATATATGCATGTGACTTCTAACCCATTGGGCTTACATCAGAATATCATCATCAATGACTTAATTAATCCTTTATTTAGCATTTATTGCGAATTATCGGATTTTACTATTTATCAAAATTTTAAGTATTTCAGAAAAATCTCAAAAATTTACCCTAACCATTTTTCGACGTGTAGAATATAAAAATGAAGTCCATTTTTCACAAATAATTTTCTAAATATGATTAATTAAATATTTAATTAAATCATTATTTAATCAAAATATATAAACACTTAAAATACTCATCTTCATTTTTAAGGTGCCTAAACTCATTTATACACTCAATGGTATGGATACCATTCATAAGAGTCATATTAATATTCATAAGGGTAAGTTACTATTCATAAGGGTAGGTTACTATTCATAAGGGTAGGTTATTATTCACTGAAAATTAATTTTTCCTCATCGGATTCAAAATAACTTACTGATCACAATATTGTATGTCGGATTTTCAAAATTCACATCATAGAAGTGAAAAAATTAGGTTTAATTGGTTAGGTTATGGATATCTACTATAAGTAACCATGTTTTGTTCCATATAGGCTCAGTGATTCATGAAATATAGGCTATAACTAGAATGTATTTAAGAGATACATACCATGAAGTGTTTGTGGTGCTATATTTTCCATAAAGTATAATTTCTATATGAAAAAATGATTTACCAAATTTCAACTCAATTTTATTAAGCAAAACTATTCTTAAAATGGAATTTATGGAATAAAAATTCATATTTATACAATTGAATTACACTTTAATTAACTATTGAATTGACACATAACCCCTTATAACACCCTCATATGACCTAAGGGTAAGGTTTGTGATGGTGATAGATTCATGGGGCGGTACGACAAACATTGCCTGAGTGGTAATTTTCGCTAACTTGAACATCTCCAGTAAGTGATTTCGTTCAAACATCACCTGTTGAATCTCAACTTGGGATTGGTCAAGAGAGAACCCCAATGATGTTAAATCCCTCCAAATATTTGAAAAATGTACTTCATATGGAATGAATCTACTAGTTCATGCCATCGTTTTTCGCTTTTACATTAATTATTATTTATCATTTCTACTTACAAATCATAACGTAAAAATTATTACCAAGAGTATAGTTCCCAATGGTCATATTGAACAACAATCTTAATTTTACAATGGTCAAATAAATATCAAAACTATATTGTCGCATTTTACTTTATATTTAATTAATTATTGAATAGATATTTTTTTTGTCTACAGTACAATATGAAACAAATATTTAGTAAAAAATTATCACTCAAAAAGTCTGGGTCCTTAAATTCTTACCCCTTTAAGAAATTTTGTCCCCAAAATTTTCAAATATTTATCTCAGTTGAAAAAATGTGCGGGTACTTATATCTCATTTTCTTTTTTGGTTCCCATGTATCTTCTTCATATTTTTCGTTCCTCCACAACACTTTGAAAAGGTGAGTAGTCATGTTGCATAGAACCTAGTATATATGTTCCAAGATCTCAACCATCTTATCCTCACAAGAGAGGTCATGTTCTAGTTTTACCACCCTTGGATTCATTACATGTGAGGGATCATTTATGTACTTCCTTGAGAGAGATACATAAAATACATCATGAATTTGATCTAGATTTGGTGGATGTGCAAGATGATAGGCCACGGATCCTATGTGATCAAGGACTTCATACGGCCAATATACATAGGTATGACCTTCCCTTTCTTCCCAAACCACATGAATATCTTAAAAAGTGATATTAAAAGGAACACTTTTTCACCAACACTCAAATCCAAGTCCCTTTTATGGTTTTCATCATAGCTTTACAGTCAACTCTGAGCAGCCTTTATGTATTGTTGGAATACATGAACCTTTTCTTTCATCTATTGAAAAATATCACACTAAATCATATTTCTTTCACCTAATCGATCCCAGAAAGTAGGAGTTATACATTTCATCCCATATTGATTTGTATAGGGTTCTATTTGAATACTCAAATTGAAGTTGTTGTTGTATGATAACTTAACTAAATGGAGATGTTGATCCCATCAACCTTTAAATATCATTGATCATGTTCTCAGCATATCCTCGAGTGTTTGAATAGTAATTTTAGACTATCCATAAGATTTGGAGTTATAGGATGTACTGAAATTCAATTCAGTGTTCAGATCATGTTAGACACTTCTCTAGAAGTTTTATGTGAACATTTGATCACGATCAGAAATGATAGGAAGTGTCACTCCATGAAACCTCACCACTTCCTTTACATAAATATTATAATGTTGGTTAAGAGAGAAATCTTCCCCAATAGAAATGAAATGTGATGTCTTGGTGATATTATACACTATAACACATATTTCACTATTTCATTTGGATGTTCTCAGGGGAACAATGACAAAGTCCATAGTGAACAGCTTCTCCCTCATGATTCACATGTCCATCCTTACTAGGTACTTAATCTTATCTAATAATAACTGTTGAGAAATCATTTGTTATAGGGTTTATGATGTCCCTTTCCTCATGATTCCAATGTAAAACCTTTCTAGGTCCTTGGTTAATGAATCTTCTTAAATCCTATTCATTTCCAAAATAATAGGTTCTTTCCTAATTAATTCCTCAATGACTTTTTTTTGTTCTTCCAGGGTGATAATGAATTGACTAGTCATAGTCTTTAAGAAGTTAAAACCATATACTCTATCTCATTTTCAATTAATTTTTGTGAAAATATACTTCAATCTTTTTTGATCTGTGTATATATCACATTTCTCCCCATAATGATAGTGCCTCCATATATTCAGAGCAAAAAACTGAAGTTTTATCCAGGTCATGCATAGGATAGTTCTCCTAATTAGGATTCATCTATAAAGATGAATAATGAATCACCTTTCATTTTTTTATGGGGATTCACCCAAGACCATTTAGATATGCATTAAAAATAATAATGAGTCCTTCTCTGATAGAGGGTAGAGTAAACACAGGTGTAGTAACCAATCTCTTCTTCAGCTCTTGGAAACTTTCTTCACACTCCTTTGTCTAGATAAACTTAGGAACTTTTCAATTTAACTTCGTTATTGGATTATAAATTTAGGATTTTTTTTTCACAAACCTCCTATAATATCTTTCTAAACCAATGAAACTATGAATCTCAGTTACTATTGTAGGATATGGCCACTTCTCTACAACATTTTTCTTAGTTGGATCAACTCAGATTCCTGCATTGGTAACAATGTGCCCCAATAAATAAACTTTGTGTAAGAAAAATTTACATTGGATGAACTATCCCAATAGAGTCTCCTTCCTTAGAGTTTTCAATGTAACCCTTAGATGATCCTCATGCTCCTCATGACTTTTACAATATATCAAAACATCATCAATAAAAACTACAAAAAATTTATCAAGTTAGTCCTTAAAGACTCTATTCATAAAATCCATAAAAATAGAAATAGAATTAATCAAGCTGAAGGGAATAAAAACTAATATTACCCATATATTTATCAGAATGTAGTCTTTGGAATGTCTTCTTTCTTCAACCTCAATTGATGATAACAAAATCAAAGATCAAACTTGGAGAAGAATTGATCCCCATGAATTTGTTCAAATAAATCATCAATCCTTGGGAGAGGGTACTTTTTCTTCAATATGATCCTGTGAAGTTCTCTATAATCAATTCATGGCCTCATTGATCCATCCTTATTCCTCACAAATAGTACAGGTTCTCCCCAAGGAGACACACTTGTTAGGATAAACCCCTTCTCCAAAAGATCTTAGAGTTATTTATTTAATTCCTCCAACACCACATTTTCCATTATATATGGGGTATTTTAGATCATCTTGTATTTGGGTATGAGTTCAGTTGATAACTCTACCTCTCTTTCTTGGGGAGGTCCATGTAACTCCTCTAGAAATATGTAAATGTATTTGTATAAGATTATGACATTTTCTATTCGTATACTTTTATTTCCTTATTTATCTTCACCGATCATCTCCATAAAGAAGGATATGGGAGGTGATTCTAAACAAATCTTAGGTCGAGATATCTCTAATTTGAAAATAATTGTAGGTTTTCCATTTAAGACAGCTAATATTTCCTTTCTTCTGTAGTTTATATTAGCATTATACTTTGATATCCAGTCCATCCTTATTATAATGTACAATTCCAGCATGGGAATAACTACTAGATTTTGGATGAGATTTTTCATACCAAAGTCAATACTAGAGTTTCTATAGACTATTGATTCTTGGATAATACCTCTATTAGTCTTGAATAATAACTCTACTTCTAATAGTTTAGGGATTTATTCTATATTCTTTGAAAATTTTAAGGAAATAAAGGAATGTATAGAATAAGAATCAAACAAAGTACTTGATAGCTTTGAGATAACAAAGACATTACCTTCCACCACATCATTTAGATCCTCTACATTATCTATTGTGATAGAAAAGTCCTAACCTTGCTCCCTTGACCTATGCTAAGGTTGATGGTGATTCTCCTCTATTACGTTCTGATTTAAACAATGATTGGAAAAGTTCTCAAGCTTTCCACACTTATATCATTGGACTTCAGGATGGGCCCACTCCATCTTCCCTTTTTTGTTAGTGTTGAGAAGTTGAGGCTTCACCTCACTATGACATTTTCGAAAAATATGGAAATCTATTATACACTTGAAACATTTCCCACTCCTAATCAAGAAGTTCTATGAATTCTTTTTCCCACATTAATTGCATGTGGGAACATTCACTATCTTTCATTCTATTGTGTGATAAAAGTTCCTCCATAAGCATAGATCCATTAATCTATTCTTTTCATTCTATTTATGGGACCACTATGTCTCTTTGAACTCCAGTTCAACCTTCATAGCACTCTTTATTATCTCCTGATGGCTGTTATATTCTCGATTGGGTAGGTTCTCCCATATATGGGGTCTTAGTCCAACAAAGAATCTACCAACCTTCATGTAATGTCCCCAACCTAGAATCTACTAAACTGGTGCCCCGAGCGAGGTCTCTACATGACCTCAATCATGTCTTCTCATATACTAGAGACTACTGACTATCATAGAGGGTTTAAAAGAACATGTGGGGAGACTACACCCTCTTTATCATAATAAACCATAGCATATAAAAAATATAAATAAAGGGAGTAATAAAAACAATCTAGAAACATGCATTACTAACTATTTTCCAAAACTAGGTACAACACACAACCAAAAGTAAATATTTCATATCATTCCTTGTAGTGTCAAGTGATATAGACCCAAAATAAAAATAATCAGAAGAACCCCAAAAATGGTACAGACTCCAAGTTCTAATCCTCATATGTGCATATCCAAAGACTAACTTAAATCTCTAGTATAGGGACCTTTAACTTGTCCTGACCTGCAACCATGAAATCTTCTCAGCTACCCAATAGTGGCTTGAGTAGGGTGTGAGTACAACTCAGTAGGCCACCACCAATTGTTTAAAAAAAATAATATGTCTGAACATATAGTTCATGCAAGTACTAAAATAAAAAACAAAATAAAAAAGGATAAACCAGATGTTATTAGCTAACAAGTTCACTTAATTAATTTCCATCATTTATTCCATGGGTTAGGAATTTTCACTAATTTCACTCCAACCTATGTCAATCAGTTACTATGCATAAGGTTTTATATCAAGTTTCCTATCTCAAAATGGGAAAACATTTCACAAACAATACATCACACTTACCTTGGAGCCTCAATCCAGTTATTCTCATCAAATACAACTGTTAGGGGAATAGAGACTCAGTCCCCTTCCCTAACCCATTCATTATGGGGTGGTATATAGAGCCTCAGTCTAACCAGACCTGTGGGTGTAGATCCTCAAGTCCAATACCCCACATCTACCAAGCCATGTACACATGCTTCTTTATATATTTATCCCATATACCATATCACAAACAATACATAATCAATACACATAACATTCACATTTCACAATTATTCAAAATATAAATCAACACCAAGACTTAACCCATTAGCATGTTTAATATTTACATTGCATATCCCATTTAATCCATTTCCCTTTCTCGGGCCTTAACCTATTAAGCCTATTCAACAATTTCTATACCTTGACCCATTTAACACATTCATTAATTCCCATACATTAAACCTTTTAATACATTCATCTATTCACATGAATTTACCCACTTAACAAGTTCATATTTTCACATGCATTAACCCACTTATTAATTTCAATTACAATTCATATGTTATATGGTTCAATCACTTTATTTCATCTAACCCATTTCATATTAATCCAAACAATACCTTATGACATTATCAAAGTCTAGAAACAACTATCAACACTTACTTTTCAACTAAACTAACATATCAACATGTTCTTCATGGGATATACTTTATCAAAATCCATTTCCATGCTTAACATTGTAATTCTCAATGATTGGAAATGTCGGGGCACCCCATGGATGGCCCTAAATTAATCTAGTCAACATCAATGAATCCCAAATGGATCATGAGGGGTGAAATTAACTATTTATCCAACCCTTTTTCCAAATACATTTAAATAAATCAAATAAACAACAAGAGAGAACCATTAACACTACCACACATGAACAAAATCAACTTCAAGACTATGGGATATAACTTATAGAACACCTACCTCGAATATGTAGATGAACGCTCACTTAATCTTGGCCTTAGATCTTGATTCAATCATCCTTTGAATACCTAACCTAATTTCCACTAGAAAAAATATTTTTAGGGATTTTGAAGAAGAATAATGAAACCACAATCCCTAATCTAGAAAAGAGAACAAAGTGGAGTGTTAGACTTACCTGGAGCTTCAATATTCAACCAACAACATGCCAAATAGCCTATAAATGAAGGAGATCGATCCTTGAGAATATTTGGAGGTTTAGGTTCATCACTAGGTCTGGAGGAAGATGAATGGGGAATAAAATTGGGTGAAACACTTAAAATCTTGAGGGGGGAAATTTGTAATTTCTTACTTTTTAATGGGGTGCACTGTTTGGCTGCACGGTTTTTAAAATCGTGCACCAACCTTGTGCTAGCCTCTATCCAATATGTGTGAATTCACAAAATTACCAAGGTAGACTGCAAAATTTGAAAAACCATATGCCAGCCTTGCAGAATTCCTCTTTCAAATATTACATAGTTTATATTTTCCCCTTGCATAGTTTACATAACAGTGCACCCTTCCCCTTAGTTAGCATGGGTTTGGCACACAGTTTTCCTTAATCGTGCACCAACCATGAAATATGCACTGGATGGACATTTTTCTCTTTCTTTAATGTCCTAAAGACCCAAAACACCTTCGAGCCTCCTCATACCCCTGGTAAACTTTTAATTAACCAACTGTAAGGGATTTATACAAATATATAATCAGGAACATACCTCCAAAACATCTAGGGTTTTACAACTTCTCCACCTTATAATGGATCTTCCTTGAGCCACTCTTACCAAAAATCACTGGGCTTCTAAAGAAAAGAGATTAGGCCACTGGGATCACATATCTGACTCCATCTATCATGTTTTTTCCTGAACATTACCATGTTTCCATAGCACCCAAACCAAAGGTATAGTCTTCCATCACAAGATTTTGTCACTATGATCCACAACACAAACCAGATTCTCCTCAAAGGATTCATCGACCTCAATATCAACATCCTAAACATCAATATTGTTAGATGGGTTAGGGTTATACATTCAAAGATGTGATGCACAAAAAACATCATTCATGACAATATTTCATAGTGGAAGATCCAGTCGGTATGATACAAGTTTGATCATCTAACCCATTTCAAATGGCCCCAGGTACCTGGGTTCCAACTTACCCTACTTCTAAATCTGATAGTGACCCAACCTTGGAGAACCCCAAATAAACTCATGAACACCCACCATAAACTCAATAGGCCAATGATGTTGATCCGCATATGAATTATACCTACTATGATTCATATCCATCCTCTTTTGCTTAACTAAACCTACTCTAATATCTCCTACATCATACTTGAACACAAAAATTATGATTCCCTAGCTTCCATCCAACATAAAAAATACATACACATCCTTTAATAGAATTCCTCATAAGGTACCATCTGAATCATCTCCTAGTAACTATTTTTATAGGAAAACTCAACAAATGATGAGTTCTTTTCCCAAGATCCACCAAAATCTAGGAAACAAGCTCTCAATATGTATTATAGTACTTGAATAGTATACCCTGACTTTTTATCCATTTGTGGGTGGAAATCCTTACTCAGAAACATAAGGGTACCAAGTTCCTTATACAATCCCTTCCATAAGCGCTAGGTAAAATGTGGATCATGATCTGAAACTATCGTTGGTGGCACCCCATGAAATCATATTATCTCCCAAACATACAACTCACCTAGATGATCAATTGTGAAGGTGTCTTGAATGGGTAGGAAATGTGCCACCTTGGTCAACCAATCCATAACTACCCAAATCACATCATTCTTCAGTGGTGTCCTTGGGAGACCCATAATGAAATACATCGTCACATCTTTCCACTCCCATTCTAGAATGGGAGAAGGATGTAGAAAACCACCCGTCTACTGATGCTCATCCTTCATCTTCTGAAAGATAAGGCATCATGCCAGGAAACATGTGGCCTCTTTCTTCATCCCTAGACACCAATACTACCTACGAAGATCATGATACATTTTGGTCAAACTAGGATGCACTCTCCACTTTGATGCATGAAACTCACACATAAACTCTTCCCACATATATGTAAGAATGAAAACAGAGCCGAAAACATATACTATCTCATAATAACTAATATTCCAATCAGAAGGTGACTCCCCACCTTCCAGACTTTATCTCAGTGTCAAACACTATGAACCATCATACTGCCTTACCTTAATCTGGATCAGAAGGGTAGATTGAACTACCAAAGATGCAAGGTTCATCTTCCCTAGCCTTTCCCAAACCTCCAGGTGGGTATATTTAAACAATGACATCATCCCCCCCCCCCCTCATAAATGGATTCCTGAACCGCCTAGTTTTGATTCTTCCAACTCAATGAATCTGCAACACTATTCCACTTTCCTAGTGTATATGCCAAATCAATATCAAAGTAATACATGTACTCGACCCATCTACACTGATAAAGATTAAAATTTCACTGATAAAGAATATAATTATGGATTTTATGATTGGTATACACAGTAAACTTATCTCCCAATAAGTAATGTCAACTAAACATTAAGGAATAAACCACTGTGGAAAATTCAAGATGATGTGTAGGGTAATTTCATTCATGAGGTATCAATTTTCGAGACCCATACACCACAACTCGATCCTTCTGCATCAATACTTCCCCAATACCAACCCCATATGCATAAAAAAAAAGCTATACTCTATACCCAACTCGAGAAGAATCAAAATCGACACAGTCATCAGCCACTTATTTAACTCTTAGAATGCATTCTCACATGCCTCAGACTATACAAACCTTCTTCCCTTTTTGGTTAATCCCAAAAGTAGTACATCCAAATGAGAGAAGTTTTTGATGAGACTTCGATAATATCCTTATAATCCTAGAAAATTTTGGATATCAAAAACATTATTGGGATGTTCCCAAGAAACACCAACATGTACTTTATCAGGGTCCACAAACACACCTTCCTCTGAGATTATGTGACCCAAGAAATTCACCCTATTAATCCAAAAAATGGAACTTGGATAGCCTGTTGTATAACTTATACTATCTTATTGTACTCAAGATAGTGTCAATATGTTTTTCATGGTCGTCATGAGTCTCAGAGTACACCAATATTTCACCAATAAATAAAAATATGAATTGATCCAAGTAAGGATGAATGATTTTATTCATTAGGGATATAAACAATGTCGATGCATTGGTCAACCTCAATAGAATGACAAAAAACACATATAAACTGTACCTTCACCTGAAGATAGTCCATGGTATATAATAAGGCCTCTCCCTTAAACGATGATACCCCAATCTCAAATCAATATTTGAGAACATTGAATCACCTCTCAACTGGTCAAAAATATCATTGATTAGAGGTAGAGGTTAATAGTTCTTATCTATAATCTGATTCATCTTCCTATAATCGACACAAAACTACAAGAACCCATCATCCTTCTTGGTAAACAACACTAAATATCCCCAAGGTGATATACTAGGAAAAATAAATCCATTTTTAGATAGTTCCTCCAACTAAGCTTTAATTTCCTTGAGTTCTGTCAATTCCATTCTATACTGTATTATAGAAATTGGTTCTATACCTAACATAAACTCTATCATTAACTCAACATTCCTCATGGGTACAAGCCCCAAGAAGATTTCTGGAAACACATCCTAAAACTAATCCACCACTGGAAGTAATATATGGTTCCATACTTCACCATCATTCAGCATAATACAAGACACTTGGGCTACAAGTTCACCCAACTACTGACTGACTCGACCTACATGGCCTACTTGGATATCCCATTCCCCACGGTGAACATACATATTCCTCTTTAGGGGAATGAATATTACCCTATGATGTTAAAAATCAATATAAGTTTGTTATCACACTGTACAATCCATCCCCAAAATCATATTAAAGACTAACATATCTAGAACAAACAATTCCCAATGAAAACAATACCCACCAACCATGAGGTCACACCCCTTACATTTCTAAATATTTTCCACCTACACCCCTAATGGTGTGGTAGTGGAAAGATATCCACATATATGTTCCATCGATAGGCCCAAAACACTCACAAACTGAGCATATATAATAGAATGATAGGATCGTGTATCAAATAAAGAACTAGAAATCATGAAATTTACTAGAATCTTACCTCATATAGTCGATGTTCTATCCTTGCCACCTCCAGGTGATGGATGAACTATGTGAATTTGACCTACCCCTATACCCTAGGCTCTTGTATGAATACCTAGTACTACACTGGTCTATTGATATGGACGCTCTCACCCCAGAGTACCACATCTGGCTCCCCAACCAGTACATCCAGTGGAACTCCAACAGCCTTCCTAATATGGGGTAAACAACCCCCTATCTGCACTTGAAACCTACCCTGATCCTCCATCAGTTCCAAACTATCAAGGGTTCCTATAGAATCACTACACATTCCCCATTCTGTCGCACACTCGGCACTCAACCAGTAGTCGAGGTACTTTCCACACATGTACCCCAATCTTCCAAACTGATAGAAAAACACATGGTCACCACCCGGATAGGTTTATCCTCTTTTCTGACTAATCTTCATACTTCCACCCTTATGAAGATTTATGAAACAACACTTCCTTCCCTCAGAATTTTCACCACTAGACCATCTAATTGTAACCAAAACCCCACTACCTGAAGCCTTCCTTAAGTTCCCCTCTGAAATAAGGGCCTGATCTACCTCATCTACAAACCTATTTTAAAAAATATATATTTACTTGGGGATTGATCTCCTGTCTATTATCAACCTAGAATCATATCATCATAGCGGCCTCATCCCATTTTAATGCTGGAAAAAATCATCACATGTATGTGAAGTGGCCAACATAATCCATCACTGATGTAGTCTCTTAGGTTAACCTCATAACCTCTATATCCTTCTCCTACCTCAAATTATTAGGATAGAAGTGTTCTAGAAACTTATCCTTAAATTCCTTCCATAGCATACCATCATCTTACTATGTTTAAACCAGAATATCCCACCAGTGCTTCACTAGTCCCTACAATATATTGGCTACCAACTTTACTCTCTTTTCAAGAGAAATCTTCAAATGATCCAAAAAAATTTGGATGGACTCTTCTAGAACTCTACTACCTCAATTCCCCCATCTCTTGAAAACGTTGGAGGGTGCTACAACTGAAACACCCTGGTTAGATCAAACATACTCAGCACTACCTGCCCTAGGTCCCATTCTATCATCTGCATAAAATGAGAAAATTTCTCATGGAATTTAATATATCCTTTATTACCCTAAACTATTGGGATTTCCAACCCTACCTCTAGAGGATTATTCTCCATAATATCCTCTAGTCTTTCAATCGGAGCATGTCTTTGTGGTGTAATTTCTCTATAATTCTAGACACAAGTCTTAGAACACATCATATAAATATCCATAGTTTTCACAAAATAAGGCTCTCTACTATCCCTAAACAACTCATTTCTCACACACTATCCCAACATGCATAGTCACACATAGAATACTACACTTAAGTTTCCCTACCAAGGGTCATGGTTAACATGGGGTAAACCATCATACATAGTCACAAGCCTTTCATTAGACACCTTTTTAAAACCATCTCCACACTCACCACATAAATGTTTTCACTTAGGCACATTTACATTTAAAAACATTTATAGATAACATTTTAACTCATTTACGACCCCTCATTAAGCACAATTATGTAACCATTCTTTCCTTTCTACCCATTTTGATCATTTTTAGGCACTATTTTCTTTAAATTTCTCATGAAATTAAAATACATTATACCATTCATGTCCCACACACCCATCCTATATGTTTATATCATTATGCATTCCATGTATATCCCTAGGTAACTATAATTATCCATGAATGCACATTCTCGTTCCATTCTGACCATTAGTAAAATATCATAAAATAGTCACATCACACAACAAGTGCATCACCCAATGGTGAAATATCATTCAAACATAAATAAACAAATTAAGAATAATAATCCCTCCTTTTGATCTTTTATGTTCTCCTATACATGGGTTAGCTACACCCAAGTACGGGCTCATTTCCAAGACCCAACACATCCTAACCTCCCATCTACCATCCCAATATAATAATACCACAAAAAATAACCACTTTGATACCAATTTGTAATGTCCCTAACCTGGAATACACTAAATTGATGCCTTGGGCTAGGCCTCTACATAACTTAAGGTGCACCTCCTCATACAATAGAGGCTTACGACTAGTAGTGAGGGTCTAAAAGAACATGGGGGGAGACTATAACCTCTTTATCAGAGTAATCCATAATAAATAGCAAATAGAAATAAAGGTAAATATAAAAATAATCTATAAACATGAATTACTAACCATTTTAAAAAATTAGGTACAACCCACAACCAAAAGTAAATATTCCATGTCATTCCTTACAGTGTCAGGTGATAGAAACCAAAAATAAAAATAAAAAAACTGAATCCCCAAAATAGGTCCTGACTCCAATTCCATATCCTCATCCATGAACATATCAAGCCCAATTAAACTCCCTAGAATAGGTACCTTTCCCTTGTCCTAGCCTAAAACCATGAAATATGATCGAGTACCCAATGGAAACCAGAGTTTTAGTACAGCTCAGTAGGCCCCTACCAACTATTTCTACAAAATATTCGTTCTAAATAGATAATGCATGCAAGTAATAAAATAAAAAACAATATAAATAGGGGTAAACCAGATTTCATTAGTCAACAAGTTTACTTGATTCATTTCCATAAATTATTCGATAGGTTTGGCATTTTCATCAATTTCACTCTGGCCTATTCCGGTCAATTACTATGCATAATAGGTTATATCATTTTCCCTATCTCACTAGAGGGAAACATTTCAAAAATAATTCATTACAATTACCTTGGATCCAGAGTATAAGTAATCACATCAAATGAAACTATTAGGGGTAAGACCCTCAGTACCCTTTCCTAAGTCGTGCATTATGTGGTGGGATTTAGAGCCTCAATCTAACCCAACTTGTGGGCATAGATTCTCAAGTCCAATACCCCCAACTACGAAGACATGTGAACATGCTTCTTTATCCATTTACAATATATACCATATGACAAACCATACACAATCAATACACATAACATTCACATTTCACAATTATTTAACATATAAATCATGCTTGGTATTTAACCCATTAGCAGATTTACCATTTACATTACAAAGCCCATTTAATGCATTTCCCTTTCTCATGTCTTAACCTATTAATCACATTCGACAATTCCTATACCTTGACCCATTTTAACACATTCATCTATTGAAATACATTAACCCATTTAACACATTCATAAATTCACATTAATTTACCCATTTAACATGTTCTTATTTTCACATGCATTAACCCACTTATGCAAATCAAGTCCAATTCATAAGTTATATAGAACAATCACATTATTTCATCTAACCCATTTCATATTAATCCAAACAATCCTTTGTGACATTATTAAAGTCTAGACACAACTATCAGTACTCCTTTTTCAACTCAATTAACAAATCAACATGTTCAGCATGGGCTCTACTTTATCATAAGACAGTTCCATGATTAACATTACAATTTTCAATGATTTAGAATGTTGGTGCACCCCATGGGGGCTCTAAATTAGTCTAGTCAGCCTCAATGCATCCCATGGGGATCCTGAGCGGTTTAATTCACCATCAAACTATACATTCTTCCTAATTAATTTAAAGTCATCAAATTCACAATGAAAGATAACCATTATCACTACCATACATGCACAAAATCAACTTCCAGACTCTGGTATATAACTTTTAGACCACCTACCTCAAATATATATACAAATAATCTCTCAACCTTGGAATTATATCCATATTCAAACACCCTTTGAATCCCAAACCTAAAATCCACTAAAAATAGGTTTTTAGTCCTTTGGAAGAATAAGAATGTAACCAAAAAACTGAATCTAAAAAATTTAAAAAATAGGAGCATTAGACTTTCCTAGAGATTCAATACACAACCAATGATAGTCCAAATAGTATAGAAATGAAGGAGATTGACCCTTGAGAATATTTGGGGGTTTTGGTTCCTCACTTGGGATGGAGGATGAAGAATGGGGAATTAAATGGGGTGAAACACTTAAAATATTGGGGGGGAAATTTGGTAATTTATCACTTTTTAATGGGACACATGGTTTGGATACATGGTTTTCAAACTGTGTTCCGACTATGCTCTGACCTCTTTCCAAGAGTGGTGAAGTTTCATGGTTACCTGGGGAGACTGCATAGTTTTGAAAACCATGCACCAACTATGTGGAATGTCTCTATCCTATACCACATGGTTTAGATTTTCCCCTCACACAGTTTACTTAGATATGTACCCTTCCCCTTAGATAGCATGGTTTTGAAGCATGGTTTCCACTAACCATATTCCAACTATGAAACATGCACTGGATGGCCATTTTTCTCTTTATTTCTTATCCCAAATCACTAGAGCACCCTTGATCCTCCTCATACCCTTGATAAACATTTAATTGACAAATATGAAGGGATTTAAACAAATATTTAAATAGGAACGTACCTCTATAATGTCTGGTATCTTACACATCCCATTAGGATCCATGAAAAAACTACAGTTTTGATGAAAAAGTCTTGTAAAATTTGTCTCCTACATTTCACATATTCATTTTTCCTCATCTCAATCTCAAATAATTCCTTCTCCATTTTTTTCACATAGAATTGTGGAAATATTTTTTTGAAAAAGGATCCCATGAACTCTTCCCACTCCATATCAAAAATCTCCCTTATTGGATTCATGTTTTTAATTAGTTTCCACCACCGATCAGATTTTCCATCTAAGTGGTATATATTCAGGGTGAATTTCTCCTATTCTAAACAATGGAGTATAGAAAAGATCTTTTATATAGAGCTTATCAATTTTTTAGTAATCAATGGATCGGTAAATCCACTAAAAGAATGTGGGAATTGATGCATAAAGGAATAAATGTAAATTTGTTTACTTTGAGGTGAATCTAGTATCTTAGCTTGATTCAAGCTATTTCTCATAACTTGAGTTAGTTGATTAATAATTCTCATGATTTTTTCCATTCCAACATCTATCGAAGGGTTGTTAACACATATTTAGTCTCACTCACCATTTATATGGTTCCTCCTATTTCCCTCTCTTTCTAAAAGAAGAAAACCATAGTGAGAAATATGTTTCTTTTAATAATATTATAATTGTAAAGGAATTTTTGTATCTTAAAACATAATGCTTAATTATTTTAATCATTAAAACATTTACATTTATATAAATTCGTCATAATGGTTCATAAAAAGCTTAGGGTAAACCAATAATATTCCCTAGGATTGTCAAACCAGGAGTGCATTAAGTCGTGTTTCTGTGCACCAATTCTCATTTGAGTCTAGATAAAAGAAGTGTATTCTAGTTCTACCCATAGATATATCTATTCCATAGCCACATCCACTTGTTCATATCCAGATAGGTATTTCTTTTCTCAAAAACTACTTACTTAATACTTCACCAGAATACAAGAATGTTTTCCTATATTTTATCTTGTCCGTAGAGTTGTTCATAATGTTTTCAAATCCAAATTTCCACAAACAACTAAACCAAACTTTGATACCAACTATGGAATCCCTCCTTTTTATTACATAACTTTTCATTATGTTATACAAACATAAGATATTTTAATGTTTATTTTCCTGGAAAAACGGTACAAAATACATGAAAATGTACAAAATTCTTCTAATCCACTTGAAAGGATTACTAAAAGGTTCATTCTAACTAAATTTATTGTATCTCATAACTTATGTATATACATAAAATGAAAGGGTGAGCATAAGTCCCGGTAAGGGAAATTAATAGAAACATTTTACATGTGTTCTTATGGAATATCAATAAGTATGTGAGGAATATCATTGTGTCATGAGAGATGGAAAATGGGAATATCATAAATAAAATAACATTAATAATAACATAAAAATTTCTCTACAACATTTAAATGATACATTCATAAGTATATCACCATGGTTTTTCATCGAGGTTTCATAAAAATTACTAAGGTTATTAACCAAGGAATTATAAAACATGTATTCTCTAGAGATTAAATTCTTAACCCAATGAATTGGATCACTTTTAGGGAGAACCTTTAATATGTATTAATTTCATGTTATAAAAATAGAACATAATAAAAAATCTTGCAAATAACCCATTAAGAATAAAAGAAATGGTTTTATATCTAAATCATGGTGTTTCAAAAGTTCTTAGAAACATGATCATTGTGTCATTTTCAACCCACGAAAATTGAATATAGGATTCATGTATGTTAATCCTAGAAACACATAAATAATTTATAGATATAGGATAATACAAAAGAAAATAATGTGGTATGGGTGTTCATAAAAAGAAAAGAAAATAGAATTTCTTTAGGAGAAGAAATAAATTTTGAGAAGTAAATTCAGCAGCATAATGGGTATAAAACATGGTTTTAAAAAGGGTAAAAAGAGTGGTTAAATGGGTATAACAATGATGAAATAATATTTATAAGTAAGGGTACGATAAAAATGGTAACAAAATAGAGTAATCATAAAATTTATAAGACATATACGGAAATAGGTTATTCAATTGAAATGAAAAGAAGGGTAGTTTCCTTACCTTGAGGACTTGATCCTATGACATGAGGATTGGGACCTTGGGGGCTTTAGGACACCTTGGGAGGTAAAACAACCATAGATACATGGAGGATGTATTGAGAGTGAATGTAAATAGATAAATGGGTGGTTATTTGTAGACACCCAAAGCTTGACATACATGGAAATTACATTACTTTTGCGGAATACTTAATACATAACAAAAAACAGACGGCCAAAGAACATATTAGTTTAGTGTCTTTGGAAACTCAGAAAGTAATCTTCTAATCATGGTGAAAGATCTTCATCATCTCCCATAAATATCTTCCCCTATGGTTTTCTTACCTAAAACCTTTCTTTATATACTGGGGAAAAGAAAACATAAAAATGGTGAGCTCAAATGCTCATTAAGGGGAATCATAGAGAACATAAAACAATCCATAAACATTTGAAAGCAAAAACATGAACATAAAATCTAAACATCAAAATCTTGAGCAAAGACATAAATCTTGGAAGTACTTAAGGAATATATTATAAAGGAACATCAATCGTGATAAAATAGCATGGGAATAAAACATTTAATTGTGGAAAACCATTAAGCACATGATATGATTTCGATAGTAGCCTAGGCATTGCTGCCAAGAACATCTTAGTGGACAAAGTCCCTTTCTGAATTGAGTTCACTCCTCGTTCCGGTCATGTATCACTGAACCAGATTAACTTAAAATTCCAGCCATATCTATCTCATGAGATATCAATCATTACCCAATGCATTAGAGGGAGATAAAGGTCCCACCCATATCATAATGAAATCATTCTTACTTGTTCCACAATATAAATATAAATCATTCATCATAACCCAAAGAATAAAAATGGGTTTCATAAACATCATCCCATCATAACATAATCCATATAAAACAAATGGATATCATTTCATCATAAGAAAAGTGAAACCATGTAAATCATAGAGACATTATACTTGAAACATACACATATGAAATAATGTCATCTTAGATGGAAAATGGTTTTGATAAAAACACTTGAAATGAATTCTTGAGGAAAATTTCCTTTCTTCTTCAAAATCATTTTCTTTTCACAAAATTCCATGCAATTTTAAAGGAAAAGTATTTTGTTGAAAATATTCATACAATCTTGTAGAGTAGGCTTCATGAAAATGAGGCATTATGAAACTATAAAAATCCATTCACACCGTATAAGTTAAAAAACATTCACCTCATACTTTTAACGAAAAAGTCAAAAAGTACCACATATGGTAAACAAAAGAAAGATTCATTCCATAACACAAAGTAAAAGTCAAATAGGGCTAAACATGACATTAAACATACATGGAAGAATATTAAAAACGTTATGAAAAAACATTTTATGGGCATGGATGAAAAATATAACCCCAGTAAATACTTACGTATAAGAAATCTTGGATAAAAATGAGATTACAAAATTATCCCTTACCTTATGTCCGATATGATTTGTATGTATCCGAACCTCCTGTATAATTATTTAAATAATTTCATTGAATTATTACATAATCATATTCATTTTTATGATATCATATATTGTTTACTTATGACTTTATATTACCCGTTCTTTTGTAAATTCGATGTAAAAGCAGCGATTTAGGTAAAATCGTTTCATTTATTGTACGTGTTTCAACTTGTTGTTCTTGATATTATTAATTATATACTGATTTACTTAATTACAGAAAGTAAAAAATGATTTATATATAATATTTATTCAGCATATACATATATATATGATAGATCGATAAATGGAATGAAATAAACCATTCATGGAGACAGTAGGTCGTACGTACGCATGAACGTTGTTTTCGTTTCCTTATTGAATTGAATGGAATTAACTAGATGACATAAATATATAAATACATAAATCCAGTATCATTATTATTTCATATATTTCATTATTATTCATTATATATACTTTATAATCATTCATGAAAGGTTAACATGGGGAATGAATCTCATCGCGTCATGGAGACGGTAGTCCGTACGTATGCACGAGCGATGATATCATTCCCATGATCACAGAATTGTATTAAAGTGTATGTATAATATTTCAGAATAAATATCACTTTAAAATAATCATATATAGTTATTTATTTACACCAATATACCCATCCAAGTAAGGTGGTGGTCGAAAACATATTACACTACGGCGTGAAGACGGTATTCCATATGTACGCATGCGCGGTGGTTTCGTTTTCCATAGGATGGATAGAAGGTGAAATAGGGTTGTTACATATTTATAATAACATATTAGTATATAAGTAATACTGATTTTATTACTTTATAACTATACAACTAAATAAGAAGAAGTAGAAGAAGAAATAAACTTGAGAGAATCAGAAGAATAGATTACCTCTTCTTCGACGCACCTCCTTTAAGCTTCCTCTTAAGGAAGAAGAGTTAGTCTTTTGAGAAGACCCGAACCTCCAGAATGTTTCTAGGGAAGTGGAGAACAGAAATGGGAAGGTTTTTTCCGATCTTCAAGGCTCAAAAGGGTGTTAAGAGAAGAGGGAAGGGGTGCCCTTTTTATAAGGGAGGGGAGGGGCACCTTTGGAAAAACATAAAATATTATTTTATAATAAAGTCATATTCAGTTTATAATAGCTCCAAATTGATTTATTTCTAAGATAAAGTGGGTATGGGTTGAAATACTCTCAATCAATAGGTTTTAGACAAGTTTAGGTTACTATTTTAACCTTATCTTTTAGATTTAACGCTAAGTTAAATAATTTAACTTTTACCGTGTGTTATTGTTTTCTTACAATATATGGTCAATAAACTTACTATAACCAGCCAAACGAACCCCAAGTGGTTCATTATTAATATAAATAACTTTATTTAATTCATTTGGATGAACCTTATATTTTTAGGAATATAATAAAAATTAATAATTTAATATTTGTTTTAAAAACTATTTTATGTCAATTTTGACACTATTTGGTAATTGATTTTTGTGAAAATCATAATAGCATGATTATTTATAAAACGGTTAATTAAATCAATAATAACATTTCATATTAATTTAGAAAATTAGTGGAATTCATATAGAGTCTCAAATTACATTTATTTGGTTATTTATAATATCAATTATTTTAATATTTCATTATTTAGGTAATTACTGCATCACCATTGTGTCATAAATAACTTAAATTATTTAATTTCTAAAAATTAGAAATAAAATACCATTAGGTAGGAAATATTTTTATATGTCTAATGAATATTTATAGTCGAATTTATATTATGTATAACCCTATATTAAAAATGTTTTATTTATTAAACTTTGATTTTAACTATTTTAACTCTTTTTTAAATAAAATAATAATAAATGTCCTAATCTAATCCAAGTGGACTGAAATGATAATATTATATTACTAAGGTTGTTTTTGGTCTAATTATACTTATCCAATAGAATTATAATATGTGTTAGGGTAATAATAATATCATTTTTACCCTTAATTACCCTATTTACTTTTAACCGTGGTAAATAAAAGTAAAAAGATACTATTCACCAAAAATTATTTGTATCTTATTAAACCACATTTTACTCCTTGATATTAACCTTGTCTCTAGGAGTTTCAAAACTCCACTCACAAAAGCGGTAAAATTATGTTTTATGTAAATTTTCAAATTCTCCTCGGAGGTGGGTAAAAGACGGTGAAAAGTTCAATAAAATTATTATAAAATGACTCCAACGAATTACATTGAACTTATATAGGTATTATGTATCAATATTAACATAAAATAAGTTTAAATAAAATAAATAATTATTTAAATAAAAAGTCGGTTTTTGAATAGTAACCCAGTGTTTTCACTATTCATAAAAAATTGAATGTTTTCAGAAAAATACAAAAAATTCTCCCTAGGCTAATTTTGATATTCGGAATCCAAAAATGAAGTCCATTTTGAAAAATAAAATTTCAAAAAGTGGGTATTACAATTCATAACGGCTAGTTTATATAATATTTTAATAACATATCTCTGTTTTGTGAAACTCGGTATTGCATACAACACACGTTGTCGTGGAAGGTCGTGATTGCATGTAAAGCAAGCCAAGTCAGGGTTGCGTGTAGTTCAAGATTACTTTTTTGTTGCGTATAACAAAATCCAACCATATTTCATTTATACATTGAATATATATATATATATATACACTCAATGTTGCGTAGAATAACTACTATCAAACAAACATGAAATTGTGTGTAACATGATCCAAGAATAGTGTTGCGTATACTACAAACTAATACGGTGTTGCGTATAGCGCAAGATAATCTTGGTGTAGCGTACAAAAAAAGACATCAAAGAAATTAAAAAGAATAATTCTCATTAAATCTCGGGTTGTTACATTCTACCCCCCCTTAAAATGAATTTCTCCCTCGAAATTCGTCGGGGTTATCAATGGTTTTCTACTTGAAAGTTTCTTTAATTAAAACCCACATAGTAAAATGGAATACCAAAACTTAACTTTAAAAACTAAATTATGAAACGTAACGGTTATCCAAATTAACTAATCACTGAGTTTCCACATAGGAGAACATATTTGAAAATATGGATATGGAAGAGAAATCTAACCATCAAGTTCTGATGGAGAGTGGTAGAGAACATGGCTATGAAAAATCCAACAATCACAAAGCCATAAATTTATGATTATCTAAGGTACCATATGATTCATCGTATATGAAGACACTAGGACAACATTCTTGGTTTTCAATATCATTTCCCTAAAGTTGAAGAATTTGAATAAATACTCACTTTATTTCAGTACATTCTCACTATTGTTCATGCCTTGAACAATTTCCACTTCATCTCTTAAAGAAATGAAGTTGAATTTGTCATTCTTGAAGTGTTAGCAGATCATGTGATAGAATGATGGGTCATTCCATCTGTCTCAAACAAAATATCATCAAAATTTATAATTCCATCTTATGGTGAGATTAATCATATATGGTTCCAAAAAATGGACTTATACTTCATCTATCATAGCGCTTAATAAAATAAAACTAGTTTCTACTAACCAGGGACTTCCTATAGGCCAGTGGTATGCAATAAAGGCTTATCACACTTTGGTTGTGGGTTTGATTCCCACAGCCTTGTCCAAGGCGACGGGTTGTTGCCCATCCTGCAGGTTGTCCCTTTTCTAAAACTACACAATTATATCATTAAAAAAATAATTTCTAAAAAAAGGTTCTAGACTTAAACAATACTATATGATGTCCGACATAACAATTTCCAATATTTAGACTTATCCAAAATACATCTATCTAATCTCATTGTATAAATAAAACGATTACTAGAAAGGTCACATAACAAGAACGTGAATACCATCATTTATCATACAATATATCTTGTTGGTCACATTCCAAACAAGTGAATTCCTCAATCATGTATTCTCTTGAAACAGAAATTACCATAGAACCTTAGTGAAAACATGAATGCTGTCAAAAGGTAACTCTTTCCACTTACCAAAATCCCAAAAATTCTATATACTCATACCATTATATAACTTTGTCCTTATATCAGCCATGAGCTCATTTCATTTTTTTCTTTATCCTTCCATTATGCGCATGTCATCTACTTTCCAAAAATATCTGAATAACATTTCATGGTTACTGGTACCATTCAACATATTCTTTCAAAAACATAAGGAAAAAAAATAGTGTAACAATCCTTAGATGTCTCTTTATTCCATAGTACCATGAGATTACTTATACAACATTACTCTTGATAAACATGAAATCATTCCACTACCTTCTTAAAGCATTGAACGATCTTGAAAAATTCTTTCATCTCACATGTCATTTTTAGTCTCTTCATCATCATCAATATAAATACTACCCATACGACCATTGCTGATTCTATTCATGAGATTTTCCCTTAGTGCATTGGTTTTCATAATTCCCTTACATTTCACATTTAAAACATTTAACTGTTTTGATGTCTTAGAAATACCATTATCCTTGTCCATGGTGTTAACTGAAACTTTTCCTTTGCAATTACTATATTTGTGTCCATATTTTCCACACCAAAAGCATCTTCCAGTTCCTTTGAAACATTCTCCTTGATGTCACTTCCCACATGATTCACATGAGGAAAATTGAACTTTCTTTCCTCTATGATCATCATAAAACTCCTTCTTTCTCTTATTAACTGAGTCAGGAAAGTTACCAAACTTGATATTATTGATCATATTATGAAATTACTGATTAGGAATAATAACGATGTTTCGCCTTCCAAATCCATTTTCATTTGCTTGATCATGAAGAATATCATTCCATTGTCCATCATATTCTCTATTATCATGAATCTTCCTGTTTATAGCCATTTTCTAAAACCCAAAAAGAATAGTGTGAGAGGAAAAAATCATAATCAAGGGGAAGTACCTTAAATATCTAACATCTTAGGTTAAATTATACGATCGTTACCATAATTCTAGGACTATAACCTATACTTATACATAACCTTAGGTATATCCCTAGACATACCTTAGAAATATTTCTAGGGATCTCACTAAAATTTTCACATCCAAGTTTCCAAAGGTTGACTAAACCTTTTCTCTGATAACAACTATAGAGACCCAAAGATTGAGGTATATGGACATTACATTACTTTTTCAGAATACTTAATGCATAACAAAAATAGATGCCCAAAGAACGTATTAGTTTAGGGTCTTTTGAAACTCTGAACGTAATCTTCTAATCATGGTGAAAGATCCTCAACATATCCCATAAAGATCTTCCCATTTGGTTTTCTTACCTAAAACCTTTCTTTATATACTGGGAAAAAGAAAATATAAAAATGGTGAGCTCAAATTCTCAGTAAGGGGAAGCATAGAGAACATAAAACAATCCATAAACATTTGAATGTAAAAACTTGAACATAAAATCTAAACATCAAAATCTTGAGTAAAGACATAAATCTTGAAAGTACGTAAGACATATATCATAAACGAACATCAATCATGATAAAATAGCATGGGAATAAAACATTTAATTGTGGAAAACCATTAAAAACATGATATGATTTCCATAGTAGCCAAGGAATTGCTACGAAAACCATCTTAGTGGACAAAGTCCCTTTCTAAATCAAGTTCACTCCTCGTTCCAGTCCTGTATCACTGAACCAGATTAACTTACCATTCCAGCCATGTATATCTCATGAGATATTAATCATTACCCAATTCATTGGAGGGAGATATAGGTCCCACCCATCTTATAATGAATTCATTCTTACTTGTTCCACAACATAAATATAAATCATTCATCATAACCCAAAGAATAAAAATGGGTTTCATAAACATCATCCCATCATAACATAATCCATATAAAAAAATGGATATCATTTCAGAATAAGAAAAGTGAATCCATGTAAATCATAGAGACATTATACTTGAAACATACACATATGAAATATTTTCATCTTAGATGGAAAATGGTTTTGATAAAACACTTTAAATGAATTCTTGAGGAAAATATCCTTTCTTCTTCAAAATCATTTTATTTTCACAAAATTCCATGAAAATTTAGAAGAAAAGTATTTTTTTGAAAATAGTAATAAAATATTGTAGAGTATGATTCATGAAAATGAGGTGTTATGAAACTATAAAAATCTGTTCATGCCGTATAAGTTAAAAAAACATTATCCTCGTACTTTTAACGGAAAAGTCAAAAAGACCACGTATGGTAAACAAAAGAAAGATTCCTTCCATAACACAAAGTAAAAGTCAAATAGGGGTAAACATGACATTAAACATACATGGAATAATATTAAACACTTTATGAAAAACATTTTATGGTCATGGATGAAAAATATAACCCTAGTAAATACTTACGTATAAGAAATCTCGGATAAAAATGAGATTACTAAATTATCCCTTACCTTATGTCTAATATGCTTCGTATGTATCCAAACCTCCTGCATAATAAATTAAATAATGAAATTGACTTATTACAGAATCATATTCATTGTTATGATATCATATATGGTTTACTTATGACTTTATATTACCCGTTCTTTTGTAAATTCGATGTAAAAGCAGCGATTTGGGTAAAATTGTTTCATTTATTGTATGTGTTTCAACTTGTTGTTCTTGATATTATTACTTATATACTGATTTACTTAATTCCAGAATTTAAAACATGATTTATATATAATATATATTCATAATATACATATATATATGATATATCGATAAATGGAATGAAATACACCGTTCATGGATACGGTATGTCGTACGTATGCATGAACGCTGTTTTCGTTTCCTTATTGAATTGAATGGAATTATGTAGATGACATACATATATATATACATAAATCCAATATCATTATTATGTCATATATTTCATTATTATTCATTATATATACTTCATAATCATTCATGAAAGGTTAACATGGAGAATGAATCTCATCGCATCGTGGAGACGGTAGTCCGTACGTAGGCACGAGCGACGATATCATTCTCATGATCATGGAATTATATTGAAGTGTATGTATAATATTTAAGAATAAATATCACTTTACAATAATCATATATAGTTATTTATTTACACCATTATACCCATCCAAGTAAGGTTGTGGTTGAAAACAGATTACATCATGGCGTGGAAACGGTATTCCGTATGTACGCACACGCGGTGATTTCATTTTCCGTAGGATGGATAGAAGGTGAAATAGGGTTGTTTCATATTTATAATAACATATAAGTATATAATTAATACTGATTTTATTACTTTATAATGATACAACTAAAGAAGAATAAGTATAAGAAGAAAGAAACTTGAGAGAATCGGAAGAAGAGATTACCTCTTCTTCGACGCACCTCCTTTAAGATTCCTCTTATGGAAGTAGAGTTGGTCTTTTGAGAAGGCCAGAACCTCTAGAATGTCTCTAGGGATGCGTAGAAGAAAAATGTTCAGGGTTTTTCTGAGCTTCAAGACTCAAAAGGGTGTGAAGAGAAGAGGGAAGGGGTGCCCTTTTTATAAGGGAGGAGAGGGGCACCTTTGGAGAAACATAAAATATTATTTTATAATAAAGTCATATTCGGTTTATAATAGCTCCAAACTGATTTATTTCGAAGATAAAGTGGGGATGGGTCTAAATACTTTCAACCAATAGGTTTTATATAAGTTTAGGTTACTAATTTAACCTTATCTTTTAGATTTAACTCTAAGTTAAATAATTTAATTTTTACCGTGTCTTCTTGTTTTCTTACACTATATAGTTAATAAACTTACTATAACCAGGAAAACAAACCCCAAGTGGTTAATTATTAATATATGTAACCTTATATAAGTCATTTTTCCTAACCTTAGATTTTTAGGAATATAATAACAATTAATAATATAATATTTGTTTTAAAAACTATTTTATGTCCATTTTGACACTATTTTGTAATTGAATTTTGTGAAAATCATAACAACATGATTAGTTCTACAAAAGTTAATTAAATAAATAATAACATGTCATATTAACCAATAAATTCGTGTAATTCATAAAAAGTCTCAAATTAAATTTATTTGGGTATTTATAATATCAATTATTTTAATATTTTATTATTTAAGTAATTACTGCATCACCATTGTGTTATAAATAAATTACATTATTTATTGTCTAGAAAATTATAAATAAAATACCATTAGGTAAGAAATATTTTTTTCTTTCTAATGAATATTTATATTCAAATTTATCTTATGTAATACCCTATATTAAAAATGTTTTAGTTATTAAACTTTGATTTTAACTATTTTAACTCTTTTTTAAATAAAATAATAATAAATGTCCTAATCTAATTCAAGTGGACCCAAATGATAATATTATATTCCTAAGGTTTTTTTGTTATACTTATACAATATAATTAGAATATGTGTTAGGGTAATAATAATATCATTTTTACCCTTAATTACCCTACTTACTTTTAACTGTGGTAAATAAAAGTAAAAGGTTACTATTTAACAAAAATTATTTTTATCTTATTGAACCACATTTTACTTCTTGATATTAACCATGTCTCTTGGATTTTTGACATTCCACTCACAGAAGTGGTAAAATTAAGTTTTATGTAATTTTTCAAATTCTCCTAGGAGGTGGGTAAAAGATGGTGAATAATTCAATAAAATTATTATAAAATGACTCCAATTAATTACATTGAACTTATATAGGTATTATGTATCAATTTTGAACTAAAATAAATTTAAATAAAATAAATAATTATTTAAATAAAAAATCGGTTTTTGTATAGTAACCCAGTGTTTTCACTATTCATCAAAAATTGAAAGTTTTCAAAAAAATACCATAAATTCACCCTAGGCTAATTTTGATATTTGGAATCCAAAAATGAAGTCCATTTTGAAAAAAAAATCAAAAAGTGGGTATTAATATTCATAACGGGTAGTTTATATAATATTTTAATAACATATCGTTGTTTTGTGAAACTCGGTATTGCGTACAACACACGCTGTCGTGGAAGGTCGCGATTAAGTGTAAAGCAAGCCAAGTCAGGGTTGCGTGTAGTGAAAGATTCCTTTGTTGTTGTGTATAACAAAATCCAACCATATTTCATTTATACATTGAATATATATATATATACACTCAATGTTGTGTAGAATAACTACTATCAAACAAACTTGAAATTGTGTCTAACACGATCCAAGAATAGTGTTTCGTATACTACAAGCTAATACAGTGTTGCATATAGCGCAAGATAATATTGGTGTAGTGTACAACAAAAGACATAAAAGAAATTAAAAGGAATAATTCTCATTAAATCTCGGGTTGTTACATTCTACCCCTCTTAAAATGAATTTCGCCCGCAAAATTCGTCGGGGTTATAAATGGTTTTATACTTGAAAGTTTCTTTAATTGAATCCCACATCGTAAAATGGAATACCAAAACTTTCTTTAAAAAATAAAGTATGAAACGTAACGGTTACCCAGATTAACTAATCACTAGGTTTCCACATATGAGAACATAGGTGAAAATATGAATATGGAAGAGAAATCTAACCATCAAGTTCTGATGGAGAGTTGTATAGAACATGGATATGAAAAATCCAACAATCACAAAGCCATAAATTTTTGATGATCTAAGGTACCATCATATTCATCGTATATGAGGAAACTAGGACAACATTTTTGGTTGTCAAGATCATTTCCCTAAAGTTGAAGAATTAGAATAAATACTTACTTTATTTCGGTACATTCTCACCGTTGTTCGTGCCTTGAACAATTTTCACTTCATCTCTTAAAGAAATGAAGTTGAATTTGTCATTCTTGAAGTGTTAACAAATCATGTGATAGAATGATGGTTCATTCCATCTATCTCGAACAAAATATTAGAAAAAGTTATAAGTTCATCTTATGGTGAGATTAATCATATATGGTTCCAAAAAAATGGACTTGTACTTCATCTATCATAGCGCTTAATAAAATAAAACTAGTTTCTATTAACCAAGGACTTTATGTAGGCCAGTGGTATGCAATAAAGGCTTGTCGCACTTCGGTTGTGGGTTTGATTCCCACAGCCTTGTCCGACGCGACGGGTTGTCGCAGGTCCTGCAGGATGTCCCTTTTCTAAAACTACACTATTATAACATTACAAAAATAATTTCGAAAAAAGAGTTCTAGCCCTAAACAATACTATCTGATGTCCTACATAACCCTTTAAAATCTTTAGACTTATCCAAAATACATTTTTCTAATCTCATTGTATAAATAAAATGATTAATGGAAAGGTCACATAACAAGAACATGAATACCATCATTTATCATACGATATATCTTATTAGTCACATTCCAAACATGTGAATTCCTCAATAATGTATTCTATTGAAATAGAAATTACCATAGAACCTTATTGAAAACATGAATGCTTTTAAAAGGTAACTCTTTACACTTACCAAAATCCCAAAATTTTATATACTCATACCATGATATAACTTTGTCCTTATATCAGTCATGAGCTCATTTCATTTTTTTCTTTATCCTTCCATTATGCGCATATCATCTACTTTCCAAAAATATGTGAATAACCTTTCGTGGTTACCGGTACCATTCAACATATTCTTTCAAAAACATAAGGAAAAACAATAGTGTAACAATCCTTATATGTCTATTTATTCCATATTACCATGAGATTACTTATACAACATTTCTATTGATAAACATGTAATCATTCCACTACCTTCTTAAACCATTGACCGATCTTGAACAATTATTTCATATCACATATCATTTGTAGTCTCTTCATCATCATCAATATAAATACTACCCATACGACTATGCCGATTTTCTTCATGAGATTTTCCCTTAGGGAATTGGTTTTCATAATGCCCGTACATTCCACATTTAAAAAATTTAACCATTGTTGATGACTTAGCAATACCATTATCCTTGTCCATGGTGTTAACTGAACCTTTTCCTTTGCAATTACTAGATTTTTGTCCATATTTTCCACACCCAAATCATCTTCCAATTCCTTTGAAACATAATCCTTGATGTCTCTTTCCACATGATTCACATGAGGAAAATTGAACTTTCTTTCCTCTATGATCATCATGAAACTCCTTTCTCTTATTAACTGGGTCAGGAAACTTACCAAAGTTGAGATTGTTGATCATATTATGAGGTTGATGATTAGGCATAATAACGATATTTTTCCTTCCAAATACCATTTCATTTGCTTGATCATGAATAATATCATTCCATTGTCCATCATATTCTCCATTATCATGAATCTTCTTGTTTCCATCCATTTTCTAAAACCCAAAAAGAATAGTGTGAGAGGCAAAAATCATAATCAAGGGGGAGTACCTTCAATATCTAACATCTTAGGTTAAATTATAAGATCGTTACCATAATTCTAGGACTATAGCCTATACTTATACGTAACCTTAGGGACATCCCTAGACATACCTTAGAAATATCTCTAGGGATATCACTAAAGTTTTCACATCCTAGTTTTCAAAGGTTGACTAATCCTTTGCTCTGATACCAACTGTAGAGACCCAAATCTTAACGTACATGGAAATTACATTACTTTTTCGTAATACTTAATACATAACAAAAACAGACGCCCAAAGAACGTATTAGTTTAGTGTCTTTGGAAACTCGGAACATAATCTTCTAATCATGGTTAAAGATCTTCAACATCTCCCATAAAGATCTTCCCCTTTGGTTTTCTTACCTAAAACCTTTATTTATATCATGGGGAAAATAAAACATAAAAAGGGTGATCTCAAATGCTCAGTAAGGGGAATCACAGAGTACATAAAACAATCCATAAACATTTGAATGCAAAAACTTGAACATAAAATCTAAACATCAAAATCTTGAGCAAAGACATAAATCTTGGAAGTACGTAAGGCATATTTCATAAAGGAACATAAATCATGATAAAATAGCATGGGAATAAAATAGTTAATTGTTTCAAACCATTAAGAACATGATATTATTTCCATAGTAGCCAAGGAATTGTTTCCAAGACCATCTTAGTGGACAAAGTCCCTTTCTGAATCGAGTTCACTCCTCATTCCAGTCCTGTATCACTGAATCGGATTAACTTACCGTTCCATCCATGTCTATATCAGGAGATATTAATCATTACCCAGTGCATCAGTGGTAGATATAGGTCCCACTCATCTCATAATTAAATCATTCTTACTTGTGCCACAACATAAATATAAATCATTAATCATAACCCAAAGAATAAAAATGGGTTTCATAAAAATCATCCCATCATAACATAATCCATATAAAACAAATGGATATCATTTCATCATAAGAAAAGTGAAACCATTTAAATAATAGAGAAATTATACTTGAAACATACACATATAAAATAATGTCATCTTAGATGGAAAATGGTTTTGATAAAACACTTGAAATGAATTCGTGAGGAAAATATCCTTTCTTCTTCAAAATCATTTTCTTTTCCCAAAATTCCATGAAATTTTAAAAGAAAAGTATTTTGTTGAAAATATTCATAAAATATTTTAGAGTAATCTTCATGAAAATGATGCGTTATGAAACCGTAAAAATCTGTTCATGCTATATAACTTAAAAAAACATTCTCCTCGTACTTTTAACAAAAAAGTCAAAAAGTACCACGTATGGTAAACAAAAGAAATATTCCTTCCATAACACAAAGTAAAAGTCAAATAGGGGTAAAAATGACATTAAACATACATGGAAGAATATTAAACACTTTATGAAAAACATTTTATGGGCATGGATGAAAAATATAACCCCAATAAATACTTACGTATAAGAAATCTCGGATAAAAATGAGATTACAAAATTATATCTTACCTTATGTCTGATGTGATTTGTATGTATCCGAAACTACTTTATAATGATTTAAATAATTTCATTGAATTATTAAATAATAATATTTATTGTTATGATATCTTATATGGTTTACTTATGACTTTATATTACCCGTTCTTTTGTAAATTCGATGTAAAAGCAGCGATTTGGGTAAAATCGTTTCATTTATTGTACGTGTTTCAACTTGTTGTTCTTGATATTATTACTTATATCCTAATTTACATAATTCCAGAATGTAAAACATTATTTATATATAATATATATTCAGCATATACAATTATATATGATATATTGATAAATGTAATGAAATACACCGTTCATGGAGACGGTAGGCCGTACGTACGCATGAACGCTGTTTTCGTTTCCTTATTGAATTGAATGGAATTAAGTATATGACATACATATATATATATATAAATATAGTATCATTATTATGTCATATATTTAATTATTATTCATTATACATACTTTATAATCATTCATGAAAGGTTATCATGGGGAATGAATCTCATCGCGTCGTGGAGATGGTAGTCCGTACGTACGCACGAGCGATGATGTCATTCCCATGATCGTGAAATTGTATTGAAGTGTATGTATAATATTTCAGAATCAGTATCACTTTATAATAATCATATATAGTTATTTATTTACACCATTATACCCATCCAAGTAAGGTGGTGGTCGAAAACAGATTACACCACGGCGTGGAGATGGTATTCCATACATACGCAGGCGCGGTGATTTCATTTTCCGTAGGATGGATAGAAGGTGAAATATGGTTGTTTCATATTTATAATAAAATATCAATATATAATTAATACTGATGTTATTACTTAATAATTATACAACTAAATAAGAAGAAGTAGAAGAAGAAATAAACTTCAGAGAATCGGAAGAAGAGATTACCTCTTCTTCGACGCACCTCCTTTAAGTTTCCTCTTAAGGAAGAAGAGTTGGTCTTTTGAGAAGAAAAAAACCTAAAAAATGTTTCTAGGGAAGTGTATAAGTGAAATGGTAAGGGGTTGGCCGAGATTCAAGGCTCAAAAGGGTGTTAAGAGAATAGGGAAGGGGTGCCCTTTTTATAAGGGAGGAGAAGGGCACCTTTGGAAAAACATAAAATATAATTTTATAATAAAGTCATATTCGGTTTATAATATCTCCAAATTGATTTATTTCCAAGATAAAGTGGGTATGGGTTAAAATACTCTCAACCAATAGGTTTTATACAAGTTTAGGTTACTATTTTAACCTTATCTTTTAGATTTAACTCTAAGTTAAATAATTTAACTTTTACCGTGTATTTTTGTTTTCTTACACTATATGTTTAATAAAATTGCTATAACCAGTCAAAAGAACCCCAAGTGGTTCATTATTAATATATATAACCGTATCTAAGTCATTTGGAAGAACCTTATATTTTTTGGAATATAATAACAATTAATAATATAATATTTGTTATAAAAACTATTTTATGTCAATTTTGACACTATTTGGTAATTGATTTTTGTGAAAATCATAACAGAATGATTAGTTCAAAAAGAGTTAACTAAATAAATAATAACATGTCATATTAACCTAGAAAATTAGTTTAATTCATAAAAAGTCTCAAATTACATTTATTTGGGTATTTATAATATCAATTATTTTAATATTTCATTATTTAGGTAATTACTGCATCACCATTGTGTCATAAATAACGTAAATTATTTAATGTCTAAAAATTATAAGTAAACTACCATTAGGTGGGAAATATTTTTATCTTTCTAATTAATATTTATAGTCAAATTTATCTTATGTATAACCCTATATTAAAAATGTTTTAGTTATTAAACTTTGATTTTAACTATTTTAACTCTTTTGTTATTAAATTAATAATAAATGTCCTAATCTAATCCAAGTGGACCTAAATGATAATATTATATTCCTAAGATTGTTTTTGGTCGAATTATACTTATCCAATAGAATTATAACATGTGTTAGGGTAATAATAATATCATTTTTACCCTTAATTACCCTATTTATTTTTAACCGTGGTAAATAAAAGTAAAAAGTTACTATTCACCAAAAATTATTTTTATCTTATTGAACCAAATTTTACTCATTGATATTAACCTTTTCTCTCGTATTTTCAAAATTCCACTCACAGAAGTGGTAAAATTAAGTTTTATGTAAATTTTCAAATTCTCCTAGGAGGTGGGTAAAAGACGGTGAAAAGTTCAATAAAATTATTATAAAATGACTCCAATGAATTACATTGAACTTATATACGTATTATGAATCAATTTTGACGTAAAATAAATTTAAATAAAATAAATAATTATTTAAATAAAAACTCGGTTTTTGAATAGTAACCCAGTTTTTTCACTATTCATCAAAAATTGAATGTTTTCAGAAAAATACCAAAAATTTACCCTAGGCTAATTTCTATATTCCGAATCCAAAAATGAAGTCCATTTTGAAAAATAAAATTTTAAAAAGTGTGTATTACTATTCATAACAGATAGTTTATATAATATTTTAATAACATATCGTTTTTTTGTGAAACTCGGTATTGCGTACAACACACGCTGTCGTGGAAGGTCGCGATTGCATGTAAAGCAAGCCAAGTCAGGGTTGCGTGTAGTGAAAGATTCCTTTGTTGTTGTGTAGAAAAAAATCCAACCATATTTCATTTATACATTGAATATATATATATATATACTCAATGTTGCGTAGAATAACTACTATCAAACAAACTTGAAATTGTGTGTAACACGATCCAAGAATAGTGTTGCGTATAATACAAGCTAGTACGGTGTTGCGTATAGCGCAAGATAATCTTGGTATAGCGTACAACAAAAGAAATCAAAGAAATTAAAAATAATATTTCTCTTAAAATCTCGGGTTGTTACATTATTTATAGAAAAATAGAAGGATTGTTTTATTAATTTCCAAATATAGGCCTTGGAAACCTAGGTTTTGGAAAATGAAAAATCATGGGATTTCCTAGGGTATTTACCCATGGTTTTAGAAACTTGGGAAATATATTATGTTATTTTAATCCACAAGAATCTAATCATTTTATATTACTTATTTTGTCATTGAAAATAAATTTTCCACAAAAATATTTTTTTTATGATAAAGTTTCCATTTGAGACTTTGGAAGCTAAACTATTGGTTTGAAAATGGATTAAAATATACGAAAATACTTGATATTAATAAAATAAAATATTTTAGGTTTAATATTTTGTTTAATTAGTTATTAAATCATTATCAAATAATTATGAAGTCATTAAACATACCACAAATATCAAACTATATTTTACTATTCAAAAAAAAATAAATTATTTTAGAAAATTCTCATAAATTCACCCTAACCTAATTTTTTCATTATAAAAATGAAATTTATTTTATTATAATAATTCTATAAATATGAGAATTTATACTTTTAAATATAAAAATCCTTATTTATTAAAAATAATAGCGGATTGAAAATGCATAGTAAAATTTCTTACATTTGAAAAAAAATTATTTTATCATTTATATTTAAATAAGAGTGTTTTTTCATACTATTTCATTAAAATGAATATGATTCATAATATATTAATTTATTATAAATATTTATATATTTTCCACAAAGTACAATTTCTGTCCTAAAAATCAATTTATCAAATTTAATCTCAATTTTATTAAGAAAATGAATTCCTAAAACAGAATTGATGGAATAATAATTTTATTCATACAATTGAATTACAATTAAATTAACTAAGGATTCGACACATAGCCCCTTATAACACTCACATATGACCTAAAGGTAAGGTTTGTGATTGTGATAGATTCATGGGGTGGCTAGCATCACCTGAGTGGTAATTTCTACTAACTTGAAATTCTCCCTTAGGTGATTTCATTAAATCTTCACTTATTGAAGATAGACTTGGGATTGGTAACAAGTTAACCCTGGTGATGCTACCTCCCTCCCAATCTTCAAAAAATGTGCTTCATACAACATGAATCTACTGGTTAAGGCCATCATTTATCCTTTTTGTATTAATTATTCTTTATCATTTCTACTTAAAAATCATAATGTAAAAATTATTAACAAGAGTATAGGTCTCAATGGTCATATTGACCAATGTTAATATTGAACAATGGTAATAATTGATTAACGGTCAAAACTAGATGGTCACATTTCCCTTTATATTTACTTCATTACTAAAGAGATTTAGTTTTTTGTGTATGGTATAATATTACACACATTTTTAAGAAACAATTATCATTCAAAAAGTTTGGGTTGTTACATTCCAGTTTAAAAAGGCACTACACTATTTCTATTCTCAGAGTGAATTTTTGTAATGTAATAAATATTCTCCAAAAAAATGTAATGTCTACGTATTTTAAGCCTGGGTCATTATATATGGTATCAGAGGAAAGGTTTAGTTAACCTTTAGAAACTATGATGCTAAAACCTTAGTGAGATCTCTAAGGACATGTCTATGGATAAGTATAAGTATGAGTCAAAGTATATAAAAATGTCCTAGAATTTTGGTAAAGGATAGAGCAAGTTGTTTCCGAGAAATACATCCCAATCTAGATACTATAAGTGGATGTGTCTCTGGAATATATTTAACTAGGGGTAATAACCCCGAAAACACCATATTGATCTAGACTTGATTAGGAACTAGTCCACGACAATTGACCTTATTGCACATCCAAATTGACACTCTTAGGGGATATGGTTTGAAAATTCACAAACTCTTTATAAACCATCATGAAGGGTTTAAATATAACATAACTATGATTGACCTAGGATAAACTTATGGTTTCATATAATAAGGTGTCATGATGTAGACATCCTATAAGTGATTTTCAAGATTATGTGGTTCCCCACTATGATTATTTTTTCTTACTCTATGATTTTCTATTTTAGTAAATGATTGGAACCCAAAGAAACCATGTTAATGTTGAGTGTGATGGTAAAATCAATGATTGTATTCCTGAGAATCCAAATGTTATAGAATATGGAATGAAAAATATTATTTCTATTCTCACACAACTTTCTCAGAATATGAATCATTTTGGGCTTCCAAATAAAGAAAGGTGGGAACAATATTTTGTTGAGTACTTCATAAGAGAACATACACTTTCTTTTAGTGGGTCTTCTGATCAAATAGTTGCTGAAAAATGGATCAATACCACTGAAAATATATTCTTCATCCTCCAATTTTTAGAACATGAAAAATTCATTTTTTTCTACCATTTGGAAGGAGAAGCTGATAAATGGTGGACTCTTATCAAGAATATGAGGCAATATGATGAATTTGGATCCATAGATTGGGAAAAGTTCAAGGACTTATTTTTTCATAAAAACTTTCCTCATATTATGCATATGAATATGGATAAAGAGTTCCATGAGATAAGGTGAAAGAATGATGTATTTGTTGGTAAATATGTGGAAAATTTTATAATACTTGTGAGGTATGATTCTGGTATTATCATCTAACTTGAAAGTAAGGTTGATCATTTCTTCAGTTTCTTAAAACAAAGTCTCTAAGGTGTGTTCCACCTAAGGTATTTAAATTGGTATGAATAGATTATTTCATGTGAAATAAAGGTGTAAATGCAGGTTGGAGTTATGTATTAATCTCATTGTTTTGATACGAAAAGAAATATGGAGATCTAAAGAAAATATAAGAACCATGGAGAAAATAAGACACTTTATACTCTAAATGTGTAAATAATCAGGGTGTAAATTTCTATAAGGGTACATGTAAATGTTTTAAGTGTGTAATAAATGGTCATTGGGAAATTAATTTCCAAATTGATGGTAAGTATTTATCTAATGATGTGAATAAAGATAAAGCTACACATAATTCACCTCCCACACTTCAGTGCTTCAAGTGTAAGGAGAATAGGAATTATGATAACTAGTTCCCAAACCTGAGGGCTATTGATGAAAATCTATATCAGAAACCTCTTAATCCAATTGATAAGTAGAAATATCATGTGATCATTGTTTCTGATGAGGTATGCGATAAAAACGTGGTGAAAAGTACACTTATCATCCACCCTAAAACTATTAATGTATTATTTGACTCTAGATCTACCCATTCATTCATTAACCATTCCATAAACATCCACAATCCATTATTTCACTCAAATCATATAATAATTTCCATTTTAACAAGTAAATCCATTCATATCATGTAATCACATGTCAATGAGTCATAACCATATCTTAATCACTCATCCAACTCTCATTAAATTTATTAAGGCTCTCAAAAAAATTTGTGAGCTCATACTCACCCAATAAGGTGGTTCCAATATAAACCAAGGATGGGTGGGTCTGTGATATACCTCCAATGAATTGGGTATGGAACATGACCATATTGGTTATTCCATTTGTAAGAGTTATTGTAAGTTCTATATAGAAAATGATTTCCCAAGTTACATATATGATTTATCTATGATTTCTATGAATTTTTGTGGAAATATCACTATTTGTGAAGGTAATTTAATGATATTATGTTTTAAAGGAATTTATTTGCTACTTATTATGGGTGAAAATTATATCTTGGTGAAAAAAAATTCGTGGATTTTTCAGGATTGAAAAGAAACATTTATGAGTTTTATTTTTTTAGAATTTTTTATAAGCTATTTTCTAAAAATCATTAGGAATGTAATCTCATTTATGGGGTAATAAAATGTTTATTTTGAGCCCAAAGTTTATTTTAAAAAATTACAACTTTAGTGATTATCTGTGGACTGACATTTTTATTTCTTTCTTTTAATTCCTCTAACTGATATTTTTTGTGCTCATTTCATATTTTAAAATATTATTCACATGGTTTTGAGGTGGTGTAGAGACAATTATGATGTCAATATGAAAATTTTGAAGATGTTTCATGAAAATAAAACTTTTTATATCTTAAAAATTTTTCATTATGGAAATAATGGATAATAAGTGGATGTTTCCATGTTGTGATGTAATACTTATTTATGTAAGGGTGATAACCTAATTCCATAAAACTCTAAACCTAAAATATATTTGTGAATAAAATAAAATTAATTCTTAGATAAAGATACTATAATATGTATTTTTTAAGGTTGGGTCCTTACAATTTGGAACAATGGGGTGTAATGGAGCACTGAATATAATGTACAAATTAAATATTCAATACTTTATTACATCAAATTCTACTCATCACACTTATAAATTAAATTTACCTCCACCCCTTTATATTCACTTTAAAAAAATTCCTTGAAACAAATCTACCAATATACCTCCCCACCTCTATTTTCTATATCCTAGGTGTTTTGGTCTCACCAAACGACCAACCTAAGATGGCTTAATGTGTAGTCCAATGGAGCCACATCAAAGTGATAAAGTATGTTTTCTATTTATTACACCTTTCAATTTTTTTGATTGTTCATACTAAATAATATTTATCATAAAAATTAATTTAATCCTATAATAAAGAATATAATTATACTATAATATGAATTATATCATCATATAATTCACATAATCCATTATTTGTAGTTTTTTATAACACTCATCCCATCATGAATGGTTTTTTAAAAACTATATAGATGTTGTTATAAAAAATCTATTACCTCTATATATAATGTTTTTAAAAATGTATTTAATTTATAAGTATAATATTTAGGTAATTATTAATGTTTTTTAAATATTAATTAAGCATTATATCAATGATATTGATAAAAATTGATCATGGTAATTTTAACAGTCTAAAACAAGTGTATCGAGAAGCTTCTTAATATTTGAAGATATTTTAGACCATATATTGAATTTTATAACATTAATTATACTGAAATTATAAATAATATATACCTATAAAATTTTGGAGATCATGAAACTATTTTACAACATCTTTTATTATAATCAATATACCAAATCATTTTTTGAGAAGTTGATCGAACAACCCCAAGTGGTCGATATGAGAAAAAACTATATAATAAATGGATAACATATTATAATAAATGAAAATTAAAAAAAATAAATGGAAATTAAAAAATAAAATATACATGATTTTTTTTTTAATCAAGTATTTAATAAATTTAATTTTATTATTCAAGAGGTTAGACACATGTGCCAAGCAAGTCAGCACATGAGGTATGGGAACTCCAAAACCACCCATATTTCTTTTAAGTTATGTTTTCTATCTCTTAACTCTATTTATATTTTTATATTTTTCACATGTAATTATTCTATATTATATATATTCTTTACATATATACTTATTTTATCTGACCTTTCTTTTCAAGTGATATATAAGTTTTTCAAGTTCTATTCTCACACTTTTCTTTAAATCAGACCCAATTTAAAGGATACTTGTCTATTCCTTAATCCATTTCACGAATCAAAATTTTAAATTATTTTATCCTTTATATATTCCTAACATAATATCCATTTTATAGAAAACAATTTTGGTTCATTTGTAATTTTAAGAAAAACACTTTGTGTTAACCTTCTTTAAATGTTCTTTACTCATCCCTTAAAACATCATTTAAGATGTTCAATTATATATTTACTTATCCTCTATTTTTTATGATTTTTAATTTGATCTAAATATTAATAAATTATTGTTATTTAATAAATTATTAATGTCCAATAATATTTAATCCATTCTTTTATTGGGAATATTTATGATATATTATTTTTTTTCTTTGAGATGAGATTACATAACCCATTTTCTTCTTTTGGGTTTTCCAATTATTATTTTTTATTTATGATTTATTGTCATTATATATAACAAATATGTTTTCACATATTGTGATATTATGGGTGGTACTACAATTATACCTACCTCGGGTGCATTGGGTATTATTTTAATCTCATGTGATACCATGAATGGTGTATGGGTAATTAACCTATCATATTATGTTACATTGTCTTATCAGTGAGGCTTGAATTATGCTTATGATATCATTTTTTATGTTATTGATAAGTTATTATTATTACATGATATTATGATATCATTTTATTTATTCCATGATTCCATGTGATTGTATATGATCCTCCTATTTTATGATATCATGGAATGCATCTTGAATAATATGTATTACTTCATGATCAAGTTTTTTCCCTTATTAGAATTTATATCTCACATTTTTCATTTATTTATGTCATTATGGTATCCTATGTAGTAATATATGTTCAATTTTATTTAGTATCCCATCATCGATATTGAAATTAAGATTGTGTAGATTTTTTAGGCTTACATATCATGTATCTTATCTCCTAAAGGCACTAGACCACTAGATTTATATGTTTTATTTTATATAAATTGTTATGTTAAAAATCATGTAATAATATGTGTATGGATTTTTAGTTATTATAGAAGCTTTAAAATCCCATATTTTTTCAGGTACGTCCCTCGTTTGGTTTTTCATTTAATCCTTGGTGGTTGAGTCTTGTTCAGAAACAGAGATCCTTTGTTGGGAGGAAATAACCAAAAGTTCAAGGATGTTTGTTTTTTTATTTAATTTAGTCTTGATATAAATTTGTTAAATGGAATTAAAATGGTTTTTCAATGATTTGGAGACATCGTAGGTGGTTCAGATCCTTATTCAAGAAATGGGGCTGGAAACTGTCTACATAACATTTACACACCGGGTAAATGTATTACATGACGTGTAAATGTGGCCAGACCCATGGCATAAACTTGTTCACGATGTGAAGTGGTTACACAGTGTGAACCCAATTCATGTTGTGTAATGTTTGGTAAAATTAAATATTAACCCAAGTTAATGGGCCTTTTGGGATATCACTCTAAAAAGAAATACACGGTCTGTAAATGAGTGACAGTGCATGAAATATCCTGACCATCAGTTCTATGTATGTCATACGACTGATTTCTAATTACCTGTCATGTGTAGACTTATCCTATTGATCTAGGATGGTTATCCATGATATTTTTTGATCCTTTCATCCTTTTTAGATTTCATGTTTGTGTGATCAGTCCCTGGTAAGTCTTTGGCATTGGTTTCCCATTTTTATTCCATTATTCTCTGTTGGGGCAATGGAATCCTTAGACTATGTTTGGGGTTTTATATAAATCATGATCCAATTTAATATATGTTTCATATTTCAAACCTCTACACCTTCTTCCTCATTGGTGTTACCCCTCTGAAAGTTCTTTGTTAATTGATATTTAATGTTATGGGGTATAAAACTTAACATTATAGTTTGTTTAATTTCAAAGTATCTGCAATATTGAAAATGCTCCAACATAACATGCACCTAAATTAATTAAAATAATGAATTGGATTATTTTTTGGAATCCTTGACCTGGATTATGGTTACCATTTGGGAGAGATAACACTTGATTATAAATCAATTGACTAATGGATTAAAGTGTGTTTATCATGGCATGAGTTTTGGGTGATTTCTTAATATAAATTCACATTGTCTTGGATTTATTATTGAAATGACTGAAATGTTATTAGAATATAACCAAATGTTGAATTAAATGTGTAATCAAAAGGAAAATAGTAATTTTCATAATTAAACATTGAGCCTTAGGATGTGATATTGTGGTATCCTTGCTATTATGCCTAGTGATACATGTTGTAATTCATATATACCAAGATTTTTCTTGATACATTTGTAATTATTATACATTGGGCTTGTCCCTAATATATGTTGTAATACTTATATATCAGTATTGGACTCGATAAATGATGTAATGTTTATAAACTGGGCATGCCCCTGATAAATGATGTAATAATTATATATTAGGATTTTCCCTAATACATGTTGTAATTCTTATACACCGGGTTCGACCCTGATTTATTGCTGAAATGTTTATATAGGGGGTTTTAAGAAGATTTTTTTGATTTATGCCATTGATATATGGTTAAGGTTGGCATGGTTTTGAGACATGCTCAAAGACATTACGAAGTGGTATCGAAGAAGGTTATGTTTTACCATATTTGTATAGTTAGGTTTGACATGCTTGTAATACATGGTCAGAGATATTCTGATTTGGTGCTATAAAGGTTTATGTGTTATTAATATAATTGTTTAATTAATTATTACACCTTTTTATTTCCTTATTTAATTCACTTATTATAAGACTAGTTATTTTTAGACATGGTGGTGTCAACCTATAGAGTTATACTCACACCCTATTTTGGTAGTTGTTTGGAACCTAATAAGATTACATGGATGCAAGATTTGACAAGGGAAAGGGACCATACTGTTGATTATTGTTCGTCAGATGGGCTAGTATTTGGAGATGGGGCCAACATGGGGCTCAGTACCAGGGACTTTTGGGTCTTTATTTGAGTCTTATAGTCTTTTTTTATTAGTTATAGCAAGAAATTTAGTTATATTTCATACTATCATTACATTATTCGATTATTAATGATTGCATTATCCATTTGACTTTTATTTTTTGGTTTTTCTGCTCTATTATATTTTTTCCATTATTTTGGCTACTTTAATATTTATTGTATATGATTATTAAACTATTTTTTAACTCTATAACTAGGGTTTCAATCTCCCCACTATAATTATCAAACCCCCATTTCTAGTCGATAGCCACTAGCATATAGGGAGTAACACTTATGGTCCTGTAACCAACCCATTTTGGCCATGTGACAGAGTTTCAGATTATGAGACGTTATAAAGTGGAATCAGAGCCAAACAATGTTTCTTTTCTATTTATTTACTATTTGGTAAAGGTAGAAAAGAAACTAGGATGTTTTGGGACATGTTAGTGATCTTCTTCATGGGAATATTTAACCCATGTATTGGGGAAAATATGAGTACCCAGGGATGGATTGTTGTTTATACTATTTTCTTTCTATAATTGATGTCAGTTTCCCCGGATTGATTCATATATTGTGTGAGGTTATTATTTTATGATTTTATTGGTTCTTGATATTTCAATTCATGGCCTAGTATGGCATGAGATGAGTATTCATGCATCATGATTGACACATAGGGATATATATTGTCATGCATTGTTCATGATGGGTAAATATTTACTTCATATGATATATACTTTCCTATTTAAATAGTGATATAAGATACCTTTTATACCTTCTAAATATAATTAAAGGAGCTATTATATCATGCTAAAACACTTTTAATCCATTTTTATAGAGACTAGGAGCCAATGGTTCTCTGTTGTTGTCACCTGTTGAGATTGAACATGTTGATTTCCTCTAAGGATTATGTTTTTCTTGTAGAGAAAATGGATCATTGTCATATTTGAGTTGAGAATTAAGAGATTGAAAATTATCACACTCCTAACATAGATAAACCAGACCTTCTTGGATATCCTAAGGATCTTATGGATGTTTTGCTTCATGACAACTTTTTGGGGGTTATGCAATTCATGGAATGAGAGATTGATTACAACATGCCTTTTATGTTTGAGATGCTGATGGAATTCCAACTTCAGCATCCGCCTACATTCACTAGGTAGAGAGACCCCTAGGCAACTGATTTTTAGATTGAGTCAGTGTATATGATCTTTAAGCATCTTGAGACACCTGCAAATAGTATAGTGAAGGTTTTTGCATATCTTCTTCATGGGCCTACTAAGAATTTGTGGGTTATTCTAGATCAATATGGGAAACATGATAATCTATCTTGGAAGTATTTCTATAGTAAACTCATGATCCATTTCTATCCTGAGATGCTCAGGGGTGAGAAGTCTTGTGAGTTCATTCACCTGACATAAGAGGGCATGTCAGTTCTAGACTATGCCAAAAGCTTCACTGGCCTAAAGTGATTTTCAAAATCATTAGAAGATGGTGAGATATCCAAGGAGATGTGTTTTCAAGATAGGATTATATATGAGATCAGTTCATAGGTGAACATGTTCTATATGAGTAATTTTATGGATATGATGAATCAGACGCTCATCATGGAAGGGAACCTGAGAGAGGCCCCAAGCAGCAACCCAACTCATTATGTTGGGTGAACTGGGAGCTCTTATTCTTGTGTAAAGAAGTGCCATTGTGATAATTTTTTCCAAGGAAATATTGTACATAGCAGTTAGGGAAGTGGGAGTCCATTTTTATATCATGTTATGCTGTAGTTCTATCAGTGTTGAAAGATGGGCCATAAGTGGCCTCATTGTTCGCACCCTGCTTTGGAGTGTCAATCTTGTAGAAGGATGGTCCACATACTGAGGTTTTGTAGGAGCATGTAGTAGAAGAGTAGTGGATTGGGATCAGTATAGGTAGAAAATATTGGGAATGAATTAACCACTTCTTACTAAACATGAATCTAGAGTTCCACAGGAGGTTATGGTCAAGGTAGGAGATTTGGTACCCCAATGCAGGAATGGAAGTAATAGGCAATGGGAATTGCTCATGGGATTCACGATAGATCATGGGGTAGAGATTCTATTCAGCTACATGTGATGAATACTACTCTAAATATTGTGGATGTAAGAACTACTACTATTAGAGGTACAATTCTTTTGTCATCTACCCTTGTGTTTTGTTTAATACAAGAGCATCAAATTCCTTTTTATCCAATATTTTTTTAAAAGGTTTGGTCTTGGATGTGGAAATCCTAACTTCTATTTTGACCATCGATACATCATTGAGAGTGAATCTAGGGAATATCAAATGTTGTAAGGCATTTTCTTTATAGATTTTTTGTTACAGTTTCTTTGGGAAATCATTTGTGATGGAAATGAAAGGATTTGATTTGATTATTGGTATGTATTGGCTAGTTATGTACAGATCATACATCGATTATTACCAGAGGTGGGTGACCTTTCTATCTCTAGAAGGAGGCATTTGTTTTCATTAGGGTGATTGGGATATTCATTTTATTCGTACAAGACCAATTTAGTGCATTTTAGATTGTCTCATGGCTCAAATAGCCAGTATTTCTCTAGATAACAGTGGAATGTAGTAGAATTATTTTACTCTGGTGTTAGACTATTTTCACGATGTCTATCCTGATGATTTATTTGGCTTACCATCTGATTGATATATCACGTTTATGATTGAGTTGGTAATGAGTGAAGAGCTAGTTTATATCCCAACTTATAGAATGGAACCATAATAGATTCAAGATTTGAAAGTTCAATTGGAAGATCTAGAAACTAAAGGTTTGATATATCCTAGTACATCTCCTTGGGGTTCTCTAGTTCTCTTCACCAATAACGCTGGTGGGACTTTTCACTTATGTGTGGATTATCAAAGATTTAACCCGATGATGGTCAAGAACCAGTATCCTCTTCCATGAATCTATGATCTCTTCAATCATTTGTGAGGTGATAAGATATTATCTAAGATATAATTTAGATCTAGATACCACTAGTTAAGGGTGAAAACATCATACATACATTGGACTAATTTTAGGAGAAGGTATGAATTGTATAAGTTCATAGTGATGTCATTTGTTTTGAAAAATGAACTCACAGTATTCTTGGCCTTGATGAATAGGGTCTTTCATTATTTCCTAGATCAATTTTTAGTGGTTTTTTTCAATGAAATCTTCGTATACTCCCAGTAAGTTGGTGATCATGCCCAACATATTTACATTTTCTTGAGTACATTGAGAAAGCATTGGATTTATACCAAGATAACCAAATGATGATTCTAGATTGATAAAGTGCACTTCCTGGGCCATATAATATCAAATATTGGGGTGTCATTTGACCAAGAGAAAGTTTCATTCATGGTATCTTAGGAGTATCCCAAGGATTTCTTCATCATTTGGAGATTTCTGGGTTTATCCAGGACTTCTCTCATATGGTAACACCAATGTAAGGGCTGACCAAGAAAGGGGTAAAGTTTGTTTGTTCATATTCTTGTGAGAGATATTTTCAGGAGCTAAAATGAATTCTAACCTCAGCGTCTATCCTCACTTTACCTATGTTGGGTAAAGCATATATCATGAACTGTCATGTATCTAGAGTTTGACTCAGATAATTTTTGATATAGGAGGATTGATTGTTTTCTTACAACTTCACATAGCTAAGACATGATGATATGAATTATCCTACTCACAATTTGGAGTTATTAGTAGTGTTTTATACCCTAAGATGATATAGGAATTATCTCATGGGTGATCAGTTTTTGAAAAAACTGACCATAAGTGACTCAGGTAATCCTTTTCTTAGTGGGACATAAACCTTTCATAGATGAGGTGGGTCAAGTATCTATAATATTTCAACATCAAGTTGGCTTATACACTTGGAAATGGAAAAATCATTGCCAATGAATTGCTCTAGAAGATGCGGATGTAGGAAGTTCAAAAGTCTTTCAATGAGTGGTGGATGATGGAACTCTTTGAAAACATATATCTAGATATTTATGAATCTTAGGGATAAGTAGATCTGACCTCAACATCTATTATACTTGTAATTATAGATTGAATCATGATAGAGCAGTTTTATGATATAGAGGGCTTAGTTTTTAGAGATAGCTTATATGATGGGGAGACACCATCAGGATGGTCTCTTGGAAGTGATAATTATCTTATTTTCTATGGTTGGGTATGGTTTTCTTTGGTCTTTCATGAGGATCTGATGAGAGATTTTTATTCTTCTAGATGGGTGGTACATCATGGTTTGAAAAATATGTATCATGACCTCCCTTGAAAATATTGGTGGTTAGGAATAAATAAGGAGGTAGTGATCTCTGTGGTTTGATGTTTCACCTATCAGAATGTGAAAGTCAGGAATCAGATGTTAGTTGGTCTTTTGTAGCCTTTTCCCACTTATGAGTGGAAATGGTATGATGTCACTATAGATTTTGTGATAGGATTACTCAGGAAAACCCATAAGAATGGTGTTTTATGGGTGATTTTTGATAGACTGACAAAGTTATCCCACTTTATTCTTATCTAGAAGACCTTTATAGTTGATTATTTGGGTAGTCTTTTGTGTGTGAGGTAGTTTGGTGACACAGTGTCCAGAGGTGTATCATTTTAAATAGAGATCCCCATTTCACATCGTTCTTTTGGTAAGGTATTTAGATGGGTCTAGGATCACAAGTTATTTTAAGTATGGAATATAATCCACAAATTTATGGTCAATCTGAGTAGATTATTTAGGTTCTAGATCATATATCATGATCCTATTTTTTGTATTTTAGTGGTTCATGGGAGTAGAATATGGAACTCATGGAGTTTTCATATAATAACAACATCCATGATTTGATCTAGTTGGTTCCTTTTGAGGCTTTTTTCAAAGTTCATGTCATTACCCTATTTCTTGGTTAGAGGTAGGTGAGTCAACACTTATTGGTCATAGTATCATGCATGATACATCTAATTAGATCCAATTGATCAAGAGGTGGTTGGTGACTATTCAGAGTAGGAAGACATCTTATGTTTTCCATCAGAGATGACCTTGGGAGCTCAAGGTTGGTCATCGTATTTTTTCAGGTGTCGCCTAGGGTGTGGAAAATGCATATTAGGAAACATGAAAAGGTATCACCCTATATTTTCAAGCCGTTTGAGATAGTGGATAGGGTTGGTCCAGTGGCATATCGATTATCCCTTCAATAGAACTACAGTTACAAGCACAACATGTTTCACGTGTTGCAACTTAATAAATATTATTGAGACCCCTATCATATATTGGATGTTGATTACATTTATCTTAGTTTTGATGCTTCCTTTTAAGATCATCTGACATGGTTTTTGGACTATAGTGATAAGTATCTCTAAGATAGGGTGATTGCTTTTATTAGAGTGTCATGTTAGCAAGGGAATGTTTAGAAGGATACCTTGGAGAGGGAGTCTGATATATGAGAATAGTGGCCAGACATGTTCACTAAGACCCCACATTGATGCTTGGAGCAGCTCATGGATGAGCTATTATATGGTGGGTAGGTTGTAAGATCCCATATTTTTCCAGGTATTTCCCTATTTTAGTTTTTCCTTTGAGCCTTGGTAGATGAGTTTTGTTCGGATATGTAGAACCTTTATTAGGGAAAACAAACCTAGTTTTTAGGGATGTATGTTTTTTTATTTAATGGAGTCCAACTATAAAATTTTTGAATGGGTTTAATATGGTTTTTTAATGATTTGGAAGAAATTTGTGGTGGTTCAGATCCTTATGATGGAAACTTGGACAAAAATATATCTTTAGAACATTTACATGTCATGTAAATGTATTACATGATGTTTAAATGTTGCCAAACACATGTCATGAAATACTTCATCATGTGAAGTGGTTACATGTTTTGAACCCATTTCCCATCATGTAATATTTGGGAAAATTAAATATTAACCTAATGAGATGGTTTTTTCGACATATCCCTCTAAAAAGAAATAAATTGTGTGTAAATGATTTACACACCATGAAATATCTCGACTAGTAGTATTATGTCTTTCATGCGGTTGATTTCTCATTACCCCTCACATGCAGCCTTCTCCTCTCAACCTAGGAGAGTTCTCTGGGTGATTTTGGGAGCCTTTAACCCTTTATCAATGTCACGTTTGGGTGATCAATCCCTGGTAAGTCTTTGGTTTTGGTTTCCACTTCCTCTCTTATTGTTCTCTATTAGGGTAGTAGAATACTTAGACCATTTTCAGGATTTGATATAAATATTAATCTTATTTTATATGGGTTTCATCTTGAGATCTTCTGCACTTTCTTCCTTATTGGCGTTACCCCTTTAAAAGTGATGTGTGAATCATCAGTTAAGGAAGTGGATCTACACCTTCACCCTATGGTCTGTTTAATTGAAAATTATGTAAAATATTGAAATTATGCCAAGATAATATGCACATAGATTAATTAAAAGAATGAATTTTATTATTTCTTGGAATCCATTTGGATCCAATTTTTTATGAACTAAAATATGGCTACCATTCAGGTGAGAAACCCATTGATTATAAATGAATTTAGTAATGTATTAAAGTTTTTTTATTGTGAAATGATTTTTGGGTGATTTCCCTTTATAAATTCACCTTGGATTTATTATTAAAATGACTGGCATATTATTGGCTTGTGACCAAATGATGAATGAATTGTGTAATTGAAATAAAAATATTAATTTTAATAATTAACTATTGAGACATGTGAGGTGGTATTGTGGCATCCTTGTTGTTATTCCTAGTGATACATGATGTAATGATTATATAGCGGGATTGTCCCTGATATATACTATAATGCTTATACTCCAGGATTATGCTTGATTCATGCTATAATTATTATATACTAGTCTTGTCCCTGATACATGTTTTAATTATTAGACACTAATATTTTCCTCAATACATGTTGTAATGCTTATAAACCGGTCTTTTACTTGATACATGTTGTAATGATTATACACTTGGATCGATCTTGATTTATTGTTGAAATGATTATATTATGGGTTTGACCCATATTTCTGTGATTTTTTACCATGGATATATGGTTATGGTCGGTATAGTTGTGAGACATGCTCCAAGATATTTTGGCATGGTGACAAAGAAAGTTATGATTTACCATGGTTATATAGTTAGGGTTTTCATGGTCATGAAACATGCTTAGAGATATTCCAGTATGGTACTAAATCAATTTGATGTAGTATTAATTTAATTGTTCAATTAATTAATACACATATTTATTGCATTATTTCACGCACTTATTATTTGACCGGTTATGTTTAGACATGTTGGTGTTGACTTACTGATTTATACTCACACCATATTTAGGTAGCTATTTTATACACGGGTAGATTACATGGATGTAGGATTTGATAAAGGAAAGGGACCTTGTTCTTGATTGTTTCTTGCTGGATGGGATGGAGTTTGGAGATGGGACCAACATGTGGATTAGGACTAGGGACTTTTGAGAATTTATCTGAGTGTGCTACTATTTTATTTTTATTACATATAGTATGAAATTTAGTTATATTTCATCTTGTCATTACATTACTCTATTATTTATTGGATTTTTTAGTTGGATTTTATTGTTTAGTTTTTCCATTGTATTTTATTGTTTCAATTTTTTCAGATACTCTAATATTTATTGTAAATGATTATTCAATTATGTTATAACTATATAAAAAGGGGTATAGTCTCCCCAATATACTTATCCAACCCTACTACTAGTCATTATCCTTTGGCATGTAGGGAGGTGTGTTTGAGGTCCCATAACCAACCCATTTCTTCCAAGTAAGAGAGTGTCAGATTGGAGATGTTACAAAAGATATCTTCTTCCATTATCTTTTTCCACTCAAGATGCTATCATAGAATGAGTGGAAAATAATACCAACCAAAAATTGGGTGCTTATGATGAGCCCATGGATACACCATAGAGAAAAGAGTTTTTTGGTTGCTTCTTAGTGATCATCATCAAACACTTGTTTAATGATAGTGGGTATCATCCATATTTAGTGAAATGTGCATGTTTTTTATTTTATACATACATGGTTTTGGGTTTAGATAGAGTGATCATAGTGTAAATTTTTCTCAGTTTCTTCTGCTACAAGAATAAGTGTTATTCGATCCTTATAAACCCATCAGTGGTATCATACCCATGCCATGTTGAAATGATTCATGAAATCATGCTGAAGATTAAGAAATATGGATATCATTTTTCATGTCATTTTAGATATCATAAAAATGATTTATAAAATTAATTATGAAATTCTATATAATATTGGATTATATAAGCTGTGATATGATCATTTCATGTGATATAGGACATCATAGGTAGTGATATAGTGAAAATCTATTGGTTTTGATATATTATATTTTATGATATTGGGAATCATATTGGTTTTTGGCACTAATTTTCTTAGCTAAAAACAATGCGACATATCTCTATAATGATACGAAGAATGTCACTAAATAAGACTCCTCAAGCACTAATGGGATATCATAGTTGTGTATTATCTATATTTACATATGATAGATAATAAAAAAAACCACAACTTATGATATAAATAATATCATTAAATGTGATATGAAAAAATTATTTCTTTTTTAATTTCTATTATGAATCTAATTATATAGTTTATAAGTTTTTTATCAATTATGTGTTAGTTTAAAGTGTTACAATACTTCTAGATATTATCATACATGGATTTAAGGAGTTAAATTTTACGTGTGATAATTTATTTAATATAATTAATGATATTAAAAACTAAATAATTAAAATCATCCATACATATAAATGGAATAACATGAGATAAGATGGTGAGATTTAAATCCCTTTTAAAAATAGTTTGTGTTATATTCCTTCCAAATGAAAATACTTATCAAGGCCTCAATAAACCAACCAAGTAGGTAATGCTAAAACTATATTAACCTAGATTTTATTTTGAATGGAATGTAACTAAATGGTAACATAATATGGTTAGTTTCTCATTTTTATCTTTTAATTTGGGTTACACTAATCTTGGAAATCCTAATAGGATTAGGATACTAGACGTATAGAGTTGAATTTATCCATTTAATAGATTGAGAAAGGAGTTATATACTCAATAACTCAAGATTAATATACGATATGATTGGTATAATGGCCTAACTAATTAGATAAGAGATTTGATAAATTCTATAGTGACCCAAGCTTAGTGAAATAATGATCTTTCACCATGAATAGATATAATGTATATTTAAAAGGGGAATCATTTTAGTAGAAACATGTTGAATAAATGTCCTTATTAAATGAATGTAAAATATGATACTCATCTGATAAAATATTATGTTTTATATATAATAGCATCATTTTAATCTAACATGACCTTGAGATCAATATTAATGGAAGAACAGATTAATGGTAAAAACATTCTAGACCAATATATCTTGAGAATTGTTCCCAAGAGATAAGAAAAGTTCTATATATTGGAGAAACCACATACTAAGTGAACTCTTTTTGATAAAGCTACTCAAGAAGAGATATTTTTTTATTATAAACATAAAAAAGGAATATTTTTATATATTTATAGTAATAAATATCTCTATGGATCCAAAAATCTTGAAATAATCTAAAACCTTGTATTATTATAGAATGATAAATAACCTAAAAATATTATATCAATATCAGGCAAGACATGAATGATACAATGTTTCTAAATCCCTATTTAAATTTATTATAGTTAAAGTAAATTCTATCTCTACATATGTACCGAATATGATTGGGTACATAAATTAATTATAGGGAATGGGGTCGCCACTTAGGCTTTATTTGTTCATGGACTTTATTTTATAATGACCATCTAAATTTTTTTGATATTTCATTATGAATTAAAACATGAATAATTTCAAAAAAAAATTTAACTAATCTCCTAAATATGTTGATGATTACTGATTGAGAAATGGGAGGTCTGGGATCAAGTTCCATGATGTTGTTTTATAAAGGTAAAGTTAAAAAAATCCCAAAAAAAGAATATAGATCATGGAGAGTCCACGTCAACTGTTAAAATTAAGATAAGTGGTTCTTGAGAAGGGTAGTCTTTATATAGTGGTGAATCTATCATTGGAGGAGGAATTTTACAATATAACTAAAAGGGGGAAAGAACATATATGGAGATACAAATTATGTATTTATCTGATATAGTACAATTAATTTGTTTTTAAGTGTATAAGATGTTAATTGCACATTATACAAATGTTGTAAACATGTAAAGTAGTTCAATGTTATAGAAGGATTGATGATAAAAGATTAAAGTGTTCATTCAGAGGATGGAGAAATGGGTATCTATACTAAGGAGTTGGATATAGTGGGTCACTTTGGAGATCTGGTGGATCAGAAAATATTGTGTGTTTTCAACTTGTTTTATTTTTATAAGATAATAGATAATATTGTAAACAATGGTTTTTTAATAAAAGAGTTGATTTTTGTGATATACATTATTATGATTTTATCCAGTTCTAAAAAATGTTTAAAAATAATATAAGGATGATAAAACTTTATCCTAGAAAAAATATTTTATTTAATATATTTGATAAAATATGAGGGAAAGACTTCCCACTATCCATTAATGGTATATTTTATGAAATAAAATTTTCTTTTCAGAACATTTATACAAACACATATAATACCACATATGATATATATACAATAGTTTCTTTGTTAAATATTTCCACTAAAGGAAATAATTTTAATTTTTAAAAATGAGTTTACGTTTATTAGCATGATATTCATAAAATAATATAGTTTTTATGAGGCTAGTGAGGGTATGTTTGGACAAAGAGAAATTAAAAGTGTTTTAAATAAAATATTATACTAGTAAACCTTCAATATGAAAGTGACTTGTTATCTTAAAGTATTTTGGGATGAGTTGGTAAATAAAAATTGTATTTTACCAAAATGATATCAAGGAAAAAATTTGATGGAAAATTTTGAGGAATGATATCGGTGATAAACTTAGAAATATCTTTATGCAGACAAAAGAAGTTATTAATATTAGAACATTGGATATTGTGCAGTAAAGGTGTATGAATACTATGTTCAAAGAAGTTAAAATATGATACTTAAATTATCACCATTATTAAAACTATCTTAATTTATTGATATTAATCCCTAAATCATTTAGTGGGAGGGTTTTATCAGATGGTTACATGTAGATGTGTTGTGAATTACATAGAGATATAATGAGATTAATAAATCCTTAAAAGTATGGACAAATAAGGTTTTTCTGGTGGTCTATAATTTGGGATATGATTAGATAGGTTTTTATGTATATTTTTTAAATATTATTAATCATGTTTAGGAATATAAAATGTACCATGTTACACAAAAGGCAGACTTCATATTAACATTTTTTCATGTTAGTTGCATAAATTATATGATGTGAAATGATAATCAACCTCTCAAAGCATGATTTTGAATTATACCTAACCAATTATTATCATGTGTAATTGTAGGTTTTGATAAAATTTTAATGTTATCATGGGTAGGACTTCATATAGAGATATAAAATATGCTCATGAGAGACAAAATGAGGTTTGTATACCGGATGAGCTGCCATGTATACCACATAGAGTGTTATATAATATGTTTTTGATATATAAGGGTTATATGTTTTATATTGGGATTTCCTCATACCTGAGGTAAATACCTTTCATGGGAACCTTTATATGTTGATACCATACTTAATCTATCCTTAAGGTTAATCTAATCATGGGTTAGTTGGGTGTGTTATTTATCATGACATTGGTTGAGTTTAATCGGGATGGGATTTATTTTATCATATGATAAGTATAATGTCTAGGAATTTAATTGAAATAGACTAAAGTAGTGTAAAGTAATACCTAGATAAGAGATCAGAGATATTATTATCTATTGGGTGAGGGGAATGTGATGTAATCGTCCTTTAGGCTGAATGATATGTGATGTCTTCAACTATCTAGTTACTCTATACTCAAAGAATCAACAATGTATGAGTGATTATATTGGATTGACATACTTCTTATCTCATACTTAGTTGATGTATTAGAATAAGGGATCATATAAAATGAATACTTTTATATGATAAAAAAAGGTGTATGTATGAATAAAGATACATTTTTTTATCATGATCATGTGAAATATCTTTGTATCTTGAGAAGCACTTATACTATTTTATAGGATGCTCTTTTCATACATGTATGAATTCAGGAATTAGTATATCTTTTAACACTATAACAGATTTTGGGTTTACACTTTTTCATTGATAAAATTTGGATTATGTTTTATGAAACTCATGGAGATGATCTAATAGGTGTTTTAGAGTTTATCCAAATAAGTTTTTTGATGGATATTCACAATGCATTCCATATGATGTGATATAGGGTGAAATTAATTATAGAATTCCAAAAAATATTTTTTGGAAGATATCTAAAAAGTTTATGGGATATGATTTAATAGGTTATAGTATATGATACAATATAAGTTGGAATGGAATAATGTTTATAAAGATTTGGTGAATGTGAGGTATTGATGGAGATATTCCCTAAAGCCTTTATGCCTGTGATTTTTATTAGTTTGTATAATTATTTTATATTGTATAGTATTATATAAATATAACCAAGAAATATCATATTCTTTGGTTGGTATATCATAAGGTTACACTAGTATATTATTTAGTACAACATACATATATCATATCACCACTGTCTGAGCCAATAATAAAGTACAATTTTGTTATATCATATTGCAATTATGTGAGATAATTGTATGGTATGATTAACATGAAATCTTATGATTTAAATATGTAGTTAAACATTAAGTGTAAACATTCAAATCAATATCCATGTACGTTATCATTAATATATATAATTTTGGGGAATGAATTCAGAGAATGGGTTGCAAACTGGTTATAACCATGAGTCATTTACTCACACATGATGAAAATATGAGTAAATCAATGAAAGATTAGAGAGTACCCTTAAGGACTATAAAATGAGGAAATATCCATATTAATAATGTAATATTCTTGTTCAGGCCTCTTTTTGATTATCCATATCATAAAATCTCTCTTATGCCTTCATTATTTTCCATCCATGGACTAGAATATCAAGAGTGATAAATAATTCCACCCAAATGTTGGGTGAACCAGATGAACACGTGGATACACCAGTGAGGAAAGAATTTTTTAGATGCTTCTCAGTGATCTTATGCAAGATATTGTTTGCAGATAAGATTCAGTATCCATCTTTGGTGAAAGGTATATATTAATTATTTTATATATACATTATTTTAGTTTCATACATGGTCATATTGGTTTAATGGATTCTAGATGAATTCCACTGCTAGAATAAGTGTTATTAAATACTTATAAATCCATCAAGGGGATATTTTGAGTTGATCAAGGATAATTATTACTCAATACATTTCCATCAAGATAAGGGGAACAAGGTGGATATTTCTTTGAGTAGAAAGGATCATGCTAACTTATCTATTATGATTATTTGAATTGACTATATCATCGTGAATATAGAAATTATACGGGAATAGATGAATTACTACCTTAAATAATTGATTAACCGCCTGACTTTTTGATGATCTGGTAGACATAAAAAGGATTTTATTTAGTTATAGAATTATGTGGTAAAAATTATAGATTTAAACATTAAAAATTATAGAGTTATTAGATTCGGAAGGTGAATATGTTTACCTTGAATTCTAGTCTATAAGAAGGAATTTGTGTATGGTACACATAGCTCTTCATTATTTGTTCATCCAAGAAGAATAAATATGTAAAAATATTTATAAAGGATCTTCTGATGGGATAACATAAATATCGAGATTATATAGTATAACTTACATTGCTTCATCTTCTAATAAGTTGAGGATGGATGTCTGAAGTATGAGAGGATAATGAAACCATTACACATACCCATAAAGAAATTAGAGAACTTCACTATGTATTTTTATATGTAGTCCCAATAACTCTAAAGTAAAAAAATCATTTTCATAATGGTAGATTACCTTAAAATTTTGACACACTTCGTAGTTATTTGATAGGATTTATCACCTGATAAATATATATATATATATATATATATAATTAGTGTTAAATTCACATCGAGTACCTATTTAAATTGTATGTGATTGACATCCAAGGTATATATCAATTTTTTGGAAAATTCTTTCACTATAATTAGAAATAGAACTAAACTTTATCACAATTTATCATCCTCAAATTAATATAAAATATAAAATAAGAATTAATACATTGTAATATATGTATAGATTATTCTTAATTGATTTCAAAGTAGGTTTGGATTAACATATTTTATAATTTTAGTACTCATTTTATAAAAAAAATCCACTCAAATATATGAATATAACCATATATGGATCGGTATGGGATGATATGTAGAACTCTAACATGTTATGATAAAGTTATATAGTAGAAGATACTGGAACCATATCTTACTCAAGAAATAATAGAGAAGATTCAAACCATTTAGTGACATATTAAATCGATATAGAAATGATATAAATAGGAGGAAAATGGTGAAAAACTTCATAAGAGATGAAATGATATAGACAGAAGAAAAAAAGATAAGTAATATTAAAAATTATAAAATATCATTAAAACTTAATATTTATATGTAATATATTTTTGAGTACTATAAAATCAAGTTATCATATTTTTTAAAAATATTTGACTTAAATAAAAAATAAAATTATAAATAATATATCTCAAATTTTTTAAATTTTGAAATGAAAAACAGAAAATGAATATATGGTACCTGTAATATTAATATATTATTAAAGTATTTTTCTTTTCATAGTCCTTATTCATTATCATTCTATATGTAAAAACCATATTTACACCAAGGTATTCAATATCCTTTGATAATCATTCCATGGAAGTAGTTATCTCATATAATTCACTATCATCATTATCTTTGTCATAATAAATATTATTTTTTTCTTATAAAATGATAGACTAGTATAAATGTAATGGATCAAGAACATTTAGAAAACTCATGTGTTTCCATCATAAAAACTCTATCTATGTATTCTAATATATTAAGATATATTAGTGTAATACCAAATTCATCATGTTTAATATTTTAGTTGTTGATAACCCATTAAAAGTTAAACAAATGTACTCAAAATATAATATACTAAATCTTCCATGTTTTGTAAAATAACTTGATGATATGTTGGCACGCCGGAACGTGGGGTTTAATTCACTTGGGTTGCAGTCAGATTAGATTTATTTTTCCCAAACTACACTTTCTACTAGGGAATAGTATAGTGGTAGTGTGGGGTTGGTCCCACAAGGATTTTCGACTACCTGGAAGGAACTAAATAATAGAACCCTTTGGGGTAGTAGTCCTCACAAGATTTTTGATCTTGGGAAAATGACTAAAGATAAGAGTTTTATGGATAAATATTAGAGATAATGAAGGGATTGAGATCAATTTCAGGGTTTAAAAGAAAGGATGGTCTTTCATTCTAACTTGGTGTGGCCCTAAGGTTTAAGATATAAAACAATAATAAGTCACTAGTTGGATATGGTCAAACTAACTAGATATATCAAAGAGACAACTATTTCGTGGTCTATAGATTGTTGTAACTGGGATGCATTAAGCCTGTATTCAAAATCAGAAAGTATCATAGGTTATTGGTCATAGCCTATTCTACTCTAATCTGACCAGTGTCATTGATTTAATCTTCCCATGGTCAGGGTTTCTTAAATTAATTATGTTAAAAATTGGTATTTAACCTGATTATTGTTACTTAAGATTATCGAGTTGATAATTAAAGATTAATTACATTCAATAACCCCTACTCTTGATCCATACCCTATATAGTTTTGCTACCCATGGTAGAATCGATCACAAATAGATAATGAATTGAAAACATAGTTAAAAATCCAATAAATATTGATATTAACATATTAATTAACATATAATTGAGTATAAAAAATATTATCTTTGAAATAATCACAATTCAAATCAAATACTTACTTGATGTAAGAACATGAACAAGTGCAGTATGAATTCGATGAATATTGATGATTGAGATGATGAACACACATAGAAAGATGTTGGGGATGAAAAATTAATAAGAAAGCATTATAAATTTATGATTAGGGATTGAGTAATAAAAAAAATTGATGCAAACTAACTTTATGGAGAAAGGGTGAAAGAAAATTAAGAGAGAAATGAGACATAAATGAAGGAAATATAAAAACTTCATATTTATTTTGTCTCTGTCCACCTACTATAGGTAAAAAATTGGGATATTACATGTCTTTTAATGGTGTTTCACATTGTGTAATTCCAATCCGAGTTTGCCTCTATGATTTTTGAATCTGCAGGAATATCGTGTGAATCCCGTCTGTAGATTTGGAAATTTGACTCCTTTTTAGGATGTGTAGTTGGGACTCATGATGTGTGTCTTCCTTTGGTCGGTATCTTGAAAGAGAGAATAGAATTAAAATTTTAAATGATGTATATTGGTGAATCAAATCATGTAATGGATTCATGGCTTGAAATTATTCATAACTTCCTTCATGACTTGCCCTTATGCTACAAAAATTTTCTACACATCATGTAATAGAATTTCATGATGTCTAATGGGAATTTTTGGTCAGTTTCTCTAGTTTTTTATTTAAATCCATGAAAACCAATTTCTTGCAATAAAAAACACATACATGGTGAAATATCGAGTAAAATCATGGATAATACTTAACAAAATGACAAAAAATGTATTTATGATTTTAACTTATCAAATTCTCCCACACTTGATCTATTTATTGTTCTCAAGAAAAAAGATCTCAACAGGTATTTTAAAAGATAATAAATTTTTATAACAAGAAATATTCATTATATCTAGGTAAATAAAACTAAGTGTAAGTAGAAAAAAATCAATTTTCATAATCATCCTTGCATATAAAACTTGTGATGCCATGTAGATCAATTCTTTAAACAAATTCTTAATCCTAAATTACAATTTCTTAACTATTCCTTGAATTCTATTCCCATTTCCAATTTACCCAACAATGAATTTTCTCTTATCACTCAGGGTGAAATGAAACAAGACTTATTCTCATACCCTAAGTACATGTTTCTAACCCTAGGCTAGAATTCATTCTATCATCTCTATTTCATAAAGAAAAATACAGAATAATTCATGAGAAATTTAGAAATTAGGTTCAAATTACTCTAAGGCTATGGCCATGTGGGTAAATAGTGAAAACAATATCAAAAAGGTTGGTAATATTTGGTTTATAATGCAATAATATTGTAAAAAGTGTAATGAAATGGCTCCTCCATAGAAAATGATATCCATGCTCCTAATATATCATGTTGGATTTATGTATATATAATGTTAGTGAAAAATGTAAGATGTTTATTTATTTTTCTTTTTCTTTTTGTATTTTTATTCCTCAAAATTCATGTCTAGGATAGATCTCACATCCATCCTCTAACCACATATGATCTTTTAGGGGACTCATTAGTCTGTAAATGGTGATTTTTGACCTTCCTAATACACAACCCAAACATATTTTTCTTTTTTCTATTGTATTTTTTAAAGGAACATGGTAGATGTGATCTACCCTAAAGTATACATGGATTATAGTCAAATAGTCTGGTGAGAAACAAAATAAATCTCCTTAGTAAAAATGTCTCATGTCTACTGGCTGACAAACTTCCCCCACACTTGTTCAAAGTTTGTTCAAAGTAAATCCATACATTATACAAAGAGTGGGGTAGAAAGGGATAATAGTCTTGGAATAGCTACATCCTATAAGGTCATTCATGGAAACTATGGGCTTAATGAAGGAAATATGTAAGGTGGGTCACTGGAAAAATTATCTCAACAAATATTTCCTCAGTAATTTTTAAATTTTATTTGTTCAATCATAGCCTCAATAAGATCTCAATGCAAGTTATAATGGTTTTATATACCCTAGTTTTCACTCAAGAGGTATGCTCAGAAAATAATATGGAATTATAGGCTTAAAATCATCTTGGTAATGAGAGTAAATAAAGAAAACTAGCAATCACTAAGGGTATAAAATCAAGTAATAAGTCAATTAAATGAAATTTGGTAAATTTTAAATCTAAATTAAATTACTAAGCTCATAAATAATTCTAAAAATCTCAAAAGTAGTAAAAGATGGATTTATAACAATTTTCAGTTAAAATTTTCTTTTATTTAAATGGTTATAATGAATTTTTAGTTTAAATCATTCTTCCAATTGAAAAAAAATTCCTAGATAAGTGAAAACATGAAAAAATTAGTGTATCAAAATTGAAAGTCAATAAAAAACTCCCTCATAATTATAATGAGAGAGTGTTCATGTGGTCCATTGAAAATTATGGGAGGGTTATGATAGATAAATCTTATATTTTTTAAATGGAAATTAGAAAAAAGAAATAATAAGGAATCAAGATATCTATCTATAGAGTTGCATTCCTTGTGGAAATTCAATCGGTCTTGATTTTTGAATTGGGTTATCGATAAAAGGTTTGAGAAATAAATATACTTAACTAGATAAAACATTATTCCATAGGGTTTAATCATTATATAAATAATAAAATAACAAGTGAACAAGTTGTATAGTAATTAAAAATATAGTTTATATAAATGTAGGTATGTTTAGAGAATGAAGGTCAATGTAACTTAGGACTGAAAATAGAAAATTACAAAATGAATTTTAGGAAAAAATCATAACTACTAAAATGAGGAAAACAGATAAAATACAGGTTTCCTTCTATAAAGTGATAAAAATTATGTCATCGTCCATATGGATAGACTAAAGTATCAGTCAATTTCATCCATCAGATTAGCTCTCCACTGTTATCTGTAACTACTCGTGGAAGTGTCCACTAGCTCTTGAGGTCATTTTGAAGGATTCATCACTTCAGAATCATAACTAATATGGATATGATGGGGAACGAATGGTAATTTTTCTCATTATGGTGGATGCTAAGAATGAATCTCAAGGTATAGCTCTTGAATTTGGTGGTCAACCTCATCCATAAGATGAGTCACTCTTCGAACAAGGAAAGATGGTGGCACGGGTGCATCGATAACCACAAAGAAAACATAGGATCTAGAAATGAATAGTATCAGAATAATGTATTGGAAAATAATCCATTTAAAATGGTGAAAAATTAGTATCCCATGTATAAAGATAAATGATACTATCATGTAAGGGAATACAGGAAGTAAAAAAAATGATCATCATCTAACATCATACAAACAATTTGGGAGAGGACTAGGGTAAACTAATAAAAATCAATGTCTTATATGATATCATTGAAAGTAATCTATTGAAAAGAGTGTGGTTGTAGCTGCCATAAATAATCAATGATTATAATGGATGATGAGTATAGTTGGTCAGCTACAGAAGATGGTGGTGTCATGGTGCTGCAAGCTTTCTGAGTGCTGGGTGCCAGGGAGGTATCGATATGTAGTGTGTTCATGGGTCTAGAAGTGGGATTGATGAAATATACCATGGTGAATGGGGTGGAAGCTATTCTTTTTCCCCTCTGGGATTGCACTTCCAGATATTCTAGCTGGGTAGTAGGGTTTTTCAACTCTAATGTAAAATTAGTAGGTGTGGTGGATATGGAATGAGTGGAAGATGATGAGGAGTCAGCAAGGGCCGGTGGTGGTGAGGAAGGGGTAGTGAACTGGGATAACTAAGTGAAAGGAATATAGAGGTTATAGGATATCCATCACAAATTCTCCAGGATGAAGAGTTGCAAAGCCCATAGATTCTCCAGATAATATAGGGTGGGTGGAGCAGTAGGGTAGGTGGTGTTGGAGGGTGGAATATGGGGAGGGTCAGGGGTGGGGATCGAAGATGTGGATCCTTGGGTGGAGGTGGGGGTTTTATGTGGTGAGGGGTCTGCTACATGGTATCTTGGGGCTTCTTCAGTGTCCTCAACAACTACTGGTGCACATTTATAGAGATCATCATTCTTGATCAGGAGCTGAATCTTGTGTAGCATTTGGATGTTAATGGCCTCCATTGGACTGAGGGATGTGATTGGAAGAGTGGAATCAAAAATTTCAATATGAAGGGACATATCTATAATGAAAGAGCCCCCCATCAGTTTTCCTCATGTACTATGATTATAGGATCTATAATAAAACAAGAACTGAGAGGCCATGTTGATTGTGGGGCCTCCCATGGCTGCAGTATATCTAATTACATCCATCTGACTAACACTTCCATGAGTCTCAGCTCGGGTGAACCAGGCACGTGTTAGGGCTCTATACAGGATACTAAGTGCTAGTCCTTAGAGCTAGGTAGATTTGGAAATCTTGGTATCATGCACAGAGTGAACATCTTAGGTAATAATCCTTTATATCCTCTTTTAATTTGAATTTTCATGCTCAAGCTACAGGGTAAGAAATACCTGGGATGTGGCGAAATCTTTAATATAGGGCCTGATTCCTATGATGAATTTAGTGAAGGAAATATCATGAAGTCATCTACCTAGTCTCAAGAGGGGGAGGTAAACTGTGACCTCATATTTGTTAAGAAACTCCAGAAATATCTCCTAGTACATCTCCTCACATACCTCAAAAATGGGTGAAAAATGAAGGCATTCAAGGATCTGGGGGACCTCCTAACTGATATACATGAGAACGAGGATGGCCATATTGATGGTTTTTTGTCCTCATTGGTTTCTCTAGTAATCATTTGAGTTCTACATGATGTTTTGAGTCTAATAAATGGAGGATAGGGTGTATATAAGGGTGGAATTCATCATACAACTCATTAGAGATTGAGTGGTCCTCCCCTGGGACAACATTTTGCTCATAGGCTGCAGTGAAGGTTGAAGGTGAAGTTTCCTAAGGTGCAGGAGTAGTGGATCCTCATATAAATTTGGAAAGTGGTTAATCATCCTATTTAGGCACGAAATTAGTGGGTTTAGTTTGGTCATTTTTGGTTTGATCCATTTCGGTCACACGGTTGGACATAAAGAGGGTTCAAAAGAAGAGATTGAGGGAGAATAAGGAATGAGGTGTGAGGGGATCGAGCTCAAGCGGTAGGAGAGGGAGGGGGTTAGCTTTGAGTGGTAGGGGAGTTGAGCTACAAACCCTGAGTTCATATCCTATTTTAAAAATTGGATCATGGATATACAAAACATGTAATTGGGTTTCTCGTCATGTATTTTTGAATTTTATGAATTTTTTTGCTGTGAAAATACACATCATGAATTATGGTTACATGACATGTAATTTGATCTTTCTACTCATATTTAGACCATAACATTCTCCTTTTCTCCTATAATTCCCTAATTGATCCTAAATAATATACTAACTCAATCTAGCCTAGGGTTCCTTAATCTGGGTTGTCTCACAATCAGCGCTTCATTTAACATCGATATCTTAAAACTTTGATGTTTGTATGGTTTTCAAACTGAGGACACACCATTCCTAGAAGGGTTATTGAAATATTTTTAACCTTTGACCATTTATATTGAATGGGGTTGTGTCTTCTCTCTAAATCTCAATCTTCCAGGATGGAAATATGAAAATGACTACAAATGGTCCTGACCATCTCAATTTTAGCTTCCCAGGGAACAATTTTAATCTTGAATATAATAACAAAACCTTATTCCCTCAGACAAAATTTCATCTCACAATATGTTGGTCATGATATTATTTTTTTTATTTCTTTGTAGATCTTGAATTTTTTATAAGCATCATTTATGATTTCTTTAAATTCATCCAATCACAGTATCATGGATTCTCTAACCTTTTGAAAATCCAGATTGAGATTTTTAATCACACAATACAAGCAATGATCTAGTTCCACTAGAAATTTATAGGGATTCCCATATATCAACCAGAATGGTGTGGTACCAATGGGTGTTTTTTACACAGTGCAGTATGCCCAAATTGAATCTTTTAATTTCATACTACAATCAATTTTACTTGTGTTTGTATTCTTTTCTAAGATTTGTTTGATTTCTCTATTTTAAAATTCAACTTGTTTTCTTATTTTCAGGTGGTAAGGAGTTCTTTTGTTGTATTGGATGCCTTATTTTATAGAAAATCCTTTGAAAAATTATTAGTAAAATTAGTTCCTCTATCACTAATGATCAGTCTAGGAAATATAAATTGTGAAAACACATTTTTCTTTAAGAAATTGATGACCACATTTATAGGGTCATGAGATATGGCTTCAGATTCTACCCATTTAGACACATAGTCAATGCAAAAAAGGATATATGACATTCCATGTGAATTAGGAAATGATCCCACGAAATCTATCCCTGATATTTTAATTTTTTTAACTTCCATGATTAGGCTTTGAGGCATTTCATTCCTTTTTCCCATGTTTCCAGTTCATTGAAACTACTCAAAAATTTGACAAAAATGTCATGCATCTTGGTGGAGTGTTGTCCAGAAATTTCCACTTTGCCTAATTTTTTCCACTATACATTCTAGTCCATGATGTCCTCCTATTGCTTATTCATGACACATTTCTAAAACATTTTTAATTTCTTCCTCTATAATGATGTGACTTGAAAAACCGTCAAAACTTCTCTTGAAAAGGATTAGTTCATCGCAGTAGTAGTGTGAATCTTAAGCCAAAAAACTTCTCTTTTTCTTGTATGAGAGGTTTGGGTATAGATATCCTATAGAGAGAAAAAATTTAATATAAAAAACCATGGTTGTGCCTTTCTATTTATGTTGAAAAGTGTTTCATCAGGGAATTCCACTTCAATATTGAGATCATCATTGTCTTTTATAAGGGGTAGTGGAAGTTATTATAAATTATTAGCAATAAAAGTTTCTTTTTTCTTAGTATCATTGATGAAAATGTCGAAATCTTGAAGTAACAAGATCTATATTATCAGTCTTGGCTTGGAATCCTTTCTTTTCATCAAATATTTCAAGGTAGCAAGATTAGTTTGCACAATCACTTTTGACAAAAATAGATAGGAGCATAATTTCTTGAAAGAAAAAACTGTTAAGAGATCCTTTTCTATGGTTGTGTATTTCACTTGAGATTCATTCAGTGTGTGATTGGAATAGTAGATTATTCAAAATATTTGGTAGAATCCCTCTCCTAAAATAGAACCAAAAACAAAGTCGTTGGCATCACACATCAATTCAAATTCTTTTTCCCAATATGTTTAAATGATTATAGGAGCGGCTATCAAGCTTTTCATTAAAGTGTTTAATGACCACAGACATTATTCAGTGAATTAAATTGGAATTTTCTTTGATAAAATGTGTGTCATAGGGAAAGAAGATTTCTCAAACTCTTTCATGAATCACTATTAGAATCCAACATGTCCCAAAAATCTCCTTATGCCTTTAACTATTATAGGAATAGGTAAATCTTTAATCACTTTTACCTTGGCATGATCAACTTCCATGCCATCCTTGTAAATATTGAATTTGAGGATGATGCCTCCTTGAACCATAAAGTAGAATTTTTCCCAACTCAAAACTAGACAGTTCTCTTTACAATTTTGTAGGACTAACTCAGTATTTCTTAAGAAGACCACAAAGGATCTTCCATAAACTGAAAAATTTTCCACGAAAATTTCTAATATTTCCTCCACCATTTTTTGGAATATATGTGACATGTACCTTTGAGAATTTTCTGGTGAATTAAACATATCGAATGGCATGCGACTATAGGTGAAGGTACTAAATGGAAAAATGAATTTTGTTTTAGTATAATCTTATGGGTAGAATGAAATTTGATTGTATTCCAAATATCCATCAAGAAAATAATAGAATTTATGACCTAGGAGTTTCTACAACATTTGATCTATGAAAGTAAAGGGGAAATGATCTTTTTGAGTTGCTGCATTTAGATTTATATAGTCCATGTATAATCTCCATCCAGTGATGGTGAAAGTTGAAATCAATTTGTTTTCATCATTCTTTTCCACTATGAGGCCAACTTTAATAGGAAATACATAAAACAGGATATTGAAAATATTATTCCAACATCTAAAAGTTTTCATACTTATTTCTTAACAACTTACTTTATTGGTGGTGTGAACTGCCTTGGTGGTTGGCACTTGGGTTTTGCACCTTCCTCAAGATGAATTTTATTGGTTCATAAAGTAGGGTTGATTCCTTTAATGTGAGCCACTCCCTAGGAAATTGAATTATTGTGTATTTTAAAGACTTCAATCCATTTTTATCTTATTACTGAGATTGTTTAGAGTTAATGATAACTAGTAGTGCTTCAATAGTCTCTAGAAAAGAATGCTTGAGTGTACTAGGTAGGGGTTTTAGTTCCGGTTTTAGTGGATGAATGACTGAGGGTATGAAAGGTGAGATTTTATCCCTTGTAATATGTTCTCTGTAGTTTACTTCCTCAAATTCATATTCCTCATCTTCATCCGGGAAAATTTCATCACTCTTTTATTCAATGTTTAAGTAGCCTTCTCTTTAATCTTTGAGAAAAAATTATATAATTCATAAGAATCGCCTATTTTTTGTGCTTCCTTTACTAGCACTACTACAAAAAATGGCCTTTAATAGCACTATTATTTATTAGTGCTAAAATAAAACACTAATAAATGGTATATTTATCAACGTTAAAGAAAGCCCTGATAATTGAAACTTTTTATCAGTGCTTTTATTTTAGCACTGATAAAGGAAACCTTTATCCGCAATTTATTTTTAGCACTGATAAATGGGATCATTTATCAGTGCTTTATTTTTAGCGCTGATAAAGGGTATCCTTTATTAGCACTTTATTTTTAGCATTGATAAAGAGTATGCTTTATCTTCCCTTTATGTTTAGTGATGAAAAATATTTATTTCATCAACGTGATTTTAGAACTGATAAAATGAAATAATTAAATAAATTAAAAATAAATAATGGGTTTATTAAAAAAAATATAACAACTTTTATTAATTAAATAATTATTAATAAAACCTAATTGACTGATTATAGATTATTAAATATTAAACATTTTATTAATTAGATAATTATGATAATTAATATTATTAAATTGTATATATTAAATATATAGATATATATCATGTATATAAATATGATTATATATTACAAAATATTTATGCACTTTACATTAAATTTTCATATATTTATTGAATAATGGTATATAATATAAATTAATATGAATTAAAAATATTGACCAACTGCACAGTACTTGATATATAATTGAATATCGTTTGATTTCTCAATTTAATATAGATCAAATGTGTGTTATATTGATTTCACATATACCTATAATTATTGCATTTTTATATATAATATTCACACGCACCAAACTTATCAATTTTTTCAATATTGTTAAAGTGTATATATATTCTTAATTTTTTCAATTTCACTGATTTTGTACATATATGCATGCACTCAAAATTAGATATTCATTAATAATGTTAAAAATATATCTGTAAAAAAATATTTATAAATAAATATATTTAAAAATGTACATTCACTATATTTATACAATTATATATTTATAATTATAAATAAATAAATATTTTTTAAAGTATTTATGTAATTATAAATTAATAATTATTTATATTTTAATAATTTTTAAATTTATAACAAATATACTTAAATAATGAATATATTTACTGTATTTATGTTTATATATATTTATTAAATATATATGTGTATAATTAGATAAATATATAATGATATAAATAATATTTTTTAAAAATATTTCTACATTTATAAATAAATAATTATAATAAATGTATTTACAAATGAATATATTTACTATATTTATATTTATATATACTTATTAATTTTTTATAGATATTTATAATTTTTTATTTATAATTATAATTATAAATCCTTTAACATTACTTTAGTAATAAGTGCTAAAAAAGAATATTTATCAGCTCTTTTTCCATGCTGATAAGGGGGAGGATTTATTAGCGCTAAACAAAGTGCTGATAAAGATTGGTTTTATCAACTCTTTTTTAGCGCTGATAATAGTTATTATTATATAAGTTTTTATAAAGTTTCTATTTATCAGCGCTTATTTTTAAGTGCTGATAAATCTATCCTGATCTATTTTAAAATCCCTTACCATCTGTTAACCCATTGCGTTATTGAATCTTTATGCGGAAGCCACTTGCTGCCAGCACTCCTCCTTGGTGAATTGAAGGTCAAATTACACCACTCAACTACCTATGAACATCTCATGCAACATCTATAGAGGGTCTTGGGTTTTTTTCAACCTATCAAGGTAGTCCTTCTGATTTTATTTGAGTATTTTTTGTTTCATTTTTGATTTCTTCTTCTATTATTTTTTTATGATCCGCTATTTATGATCCATTGTTTATGATTTTTTTGTGATCCGTTGTTTAGGGAACAATTTTTGGTCCGTTGTTTACAACTTGTTTGTGATTTGTTGTTTAGGGGACGATTTTTTGTCCATTGTTTGTATTGAATATCAATTTATGATCCATTGTTTATATCTGACACTAAACCTTGGATTTATTCATTTTGTTTACATTTATGTTTTATATCTTCTTACTAAATAATTTTTTCATATATGTATATAAATTTATAAAACTTTGCATGTATATTCTTGTTCATTGACTTCTAATTTGAGGCACATTGGTGGTTCCCTGATGATTATATATATACTACACCTTTCATGAACATGCAACTTCAGATGTTATCTTTTAGGAACCAAGTTAGTGGAGTGATTTATGTTCCTCTATTGGTTATATGTATCATAGGATCTAGTTCCTCTTAGAATTCACTATGGTCTTTAGTTTTCTTATAGAGCATATTCAAAGGGGCCATCCCCAATTAATCACATGAGGTTTTGATCACATCAAGCCTTCACTTTTTGAATAATTACGGTGCCTTTAGTTCATTTTATGTTTGAATATATGGTTTTTATCTATTTGATATTTCTTATAGACTATAATTGAGTGATTTTTTATACTGGTGTGACATTTATGTGAGTCTATATAGCCATTTCATCATTTATTCCATAGTTGTTTGTCTAACAGGTATGCCTATATTGGGTAATGATGATTTTGGGTCTGTATGTCCATTAACCATAAGGATCATTCTATAATTTTGGTCAACCTCTAGTACTAATTGTTCTATTGGGGGGGGGTACCACCTCCCATTTATGGTTTTTTACAGCCAAAGTTTAAACCATCCTCTAGTGACATTGAGGTGTGTTAGAGGTCATAAGATGATCTGACCTGGTGTTGCTTGGGTAATTTAGGCTTGGTTCGTTACATTATCCATATTCCAGTTTACACCTATAAAGTTTAGTGCTAATATCATTTATTATCTACCTTTATCTCCCTCTATTTTGTCAAATTCCAACAGCCCTAATTATTGGATTTGGAACATCTAGAAGCTTAGATATTCTAATTGAAATGATCCATATTTCCATTACTAGAATTTTCTATAACTTTCACTTTTGATAATGAATATCTTATGAGAATTTATTTATATATTGTATAAAATTAATCATTTATGAACCCAATAGGATGGATATGAACTAAAAAAGGATGCAATCTAATTGTTTGAAAAATAAATATGAAGATGGAGTTAAAGAGTTTATCAAGTTTGCAAGAGAGCATGCAGAACACCCTTCTAAAATCCTCTTTTTTGTGTTTACATTGTTGTTATTCAATAAATATTAGTCTATAAGAGTTGTAATAATATTTGATTTGTCACAGAATATATCAAAGATATAAATTTTGGACTAAAAACAGGAAAAAAATGAATGTGGGCATCGATTAGGATGATACTATGGTTTATGAATCATTTGATAGGAATACCTTTGTAAAAGATGATGAAGAAGGCATAAAAGAAATGAAAATGGAAATTTAAGATGACCTTTATGATTTTCCAAAGTTGTTTGAGGAGTTAAGTAGTTTTTCCAAGAAACCATTATGTACTGGTAGTACTAAATACACAACATTGTTAGTTGTATTGAAGTTATATTATTTGAAAGTAGGAAATGAATGGAGTGACACCGGCTTTACAGAACTACTTGGTATTCCGAAATATATGCTACCAGAAGAAAATGAGCTACCATGTCAAACATATGACACTAAATGAATTTTATGTTCAATGGGAATGATCTCTAAAAAATACATGTTTGTACAAATTATTTCAATTTTTTTTCAAGGAATATGAATCACTACTAGATATTTAGGTCATATCCACAGTTTGGAACCGTGGCTATAAGCCCAAAAATCATGGCAATAGGTTATAGCCACAGTTTAATGAATCGTATTTGGTATTGGTGTGGATATAGGGAAAGGCCTATAGCCATAGTTTCAAACCGTGGATAAAGACCTATAGACATTGTTCAAACCATGGCTATAGACCTATATCCATGGTTTAAACCATGGAAAAATCCCTTTATCCACGGTTGGAAACCATGGAAGAAGCTTAATCCACAGAGGGGTTATAGTCATAGTTCAAACTATGTCTATAGTTTTATATCCATGGTTTGAAATTGTGGCTATAGGCCTTCCCATTATATAAAAAACACCCCCACCCTCCCCCTACACATCCCCCTCTTGTAGTAGACCACCCCCTGAAAAGCCCCCCCCCCCACCACCACTCCCCCTGTAGCCCCCCTTCCCCCTAAAAAGCTCCACTCCAATCCCTCCTAGACACCCCCCCCCTTTTGGATAGACCCCCCATACAGACCCCCCCTAGACAGACCCCCCCCCTTCTTCTTGGACATACCCCCACCTCCTAGACACCCCCCTCCTAGACACCCCCCTTCTGGAACCCCCCACTCCCCCTGGATAGCCCCCCCCCCCTCCCTGGATAGACCCCCCAGACAAACCCCTACTGGACACCCCCCTCCTAGACCCCCCCCCCCCTTATGGACACCCCCCGCCCATCTTGGGCACACCCCTCTTGGACACCCCCCCCTCTTGGACACCCCCACCCTCCTAGACACCCCACATTCCCTCCTAGACTCCCCTCCCTCTTGGACATCCCCCCTCCCTCCTGAACACCCCCTCCCTCCAATACACTCCCTAGAGATCCCCCTTGGACACCCCCCTCCGTCCTGGACAACCCCCCCCCCCCCACCCCACCCCACCTGGACAACCCCCTTGTACACCCCCTTACCCCTCTGTAACGACCCAAACTTTTATTAATGAAAATTACTCTTCATATAATTAAATGTATTAATATGTAAAATGGTTATATAAACATTTTCACTTCCTTGGTTTTGTCACGACCCGTCCTCGGGGCCCATGTCGTGACTACCCCAAGCCCGCCTTCCATAGGCCAGGGGCTGGCGACTAGCAACAAGGCGTAAATCCCGGTAAAAATGGAAGGCATTGCCTTTGTAAAGTAAACAAGCACCATAGAGTACAAGCGGAAGAAGTAAACACTAAGTAAAAACTGAGTACAACAGTAAGTACGGAAAGTAAAAGGGTCCAGAAATACAAGCCCAACTGTAAAGTACAACTCGAAAGGGAAAACAGTAACTATAAAGTAAAGCCGCTACACTGAGCTGTCCACTGGAAATCCCACCTGAAGGGTGGGTACAGATAGCTCCACTGCTCCTCGGGTCTCGCCGTCTACTCCTAGTACATCCCGCCCAGTGGTCCACCTCCAGGTATCGTCCTGCTCTGCAAGCCTCAACCACGATCAACATTGTCTGTCGTCTACAACCAACACAACGTAGTGCGAGCATAGCCTATGTAGGGTGAGTATAAGATACTCAGTAGGGACCCCGAGACCCCCAAAGGTCTCCCAAAATCCACAAAGGATAAACCACAAAGGAAAGATACAATCACGAAGTAACAACCAACTCTGCTTAGGTATATGCCCATACATATACCTAAGTCATCAATTCCAATACGCTACAACCTCCGAGCCCAAGTACAACTCAGTCCACACAGGAAAGTATAAGTTTTCCACACAGGAAAGAAAAACATAATCCACACAGGATATCACAACACAATCCACACAGGAAAGCAAAACAGGATTCAGCTCACACAGGAATACTTATTCGAAGATGATAGAGATGATCACTAATCCATCTAAGTCATCGGACCCACAAAGGATCGAAAGGTACTAACCCCCGTAAAGACCCACACAGGATCGGTAGGAAACTAACCCCCGCAAAGACCCACATAGGATCGGACCCACACAGGATATGTAGGCGCTGGCTCACATAGAACCGATGAGCGCTGAACCACACAGGATTGGACCCACACAGGATCAGTAGCACTGATCCACATAGGATCGCTGAGTGTTGTAGTCGTCGCCGTCGAATCCACTGAGTATCTCTGTACAGTCGTCGTCGTAGTCACAGTAGCAGTCGCAGCCAGCACTAGAGTTATCGCACACAGCAAGCTCGTTCGGGAGGGTCCGCTCCACGAGCCGAGAGGCTGATACATCAACTGACACATATTCCAGAGTTGATGTATCCAAAAGTTCTGTATCGTCAACAGGAACTCAACATCACAGACGGCGCGTCAATCGGACTCCCGGTCTGAGAGTTATTGGATTTTTCGTCCCAGGGGCCTGGTTGGTTTTTAAGGAAAAACCAACCCGACCGTACTCCACCTGCATCCAAACCTCAGTCGGAGAATGCCAAAATATCCTTCTCACTAAGAGGAATCCAACAGAGTTGACGGCACGTCAATCGGACGTCCATAGCTCAAGATATGAGCGTTTCTGCTCCAAGGGCCCGGTTGGTTTCGTGTACGAACCAACCCGGCCGAACTCAAAGTATTACGAAACCTTCACTGCGATATGTTGAAATGACCGTCTTGTTACAAGAATCGTGTCGCCGCTGATGGTGCATCGATCGGAGGTCCGTAACCCGAGTTATGGGTAATTGAACCCAAACGGTCTGAAAACGGGGGTTTCGGGCCCGGACCGACCCGGCCCGAGACCCCCTGGGTTGGCCCGAACCGGGTCGACCCGGTCCCTCTCAGCCCAGCCCAGCGCGGCCCGGCCCGGTGCAGCCCGGCCTGGTAGACCAGCCAGGCACCGGTCCGGCGGGGGACAGCTCGCCCATCGCGTTGTCTGGCTCGGCCTTTGGCCGAGCCGTTTTGGGAAAGGGGGGGGGGGCGCCTGCCCCCCTGTGTAACCGTGGACCCCCTTCAATTAAGGGGGCCATTTGAAGCCGGCCGGGGGAATTTAATTCCCCCGGCTCCCCCCTTTCTAGCCGGCCCGACCTGGCCGGACGGTTTCTTTTCCAACGGGACCAGCGGTGGCCGATCCCCTTCCGGCTCCGACGCCGGCGGCCCGGTCCGGCCACCTATCACCTTGCTCCGCCGCGGCCCGGAACCGGCCGCGGCCCTTGTCATCCGGCATGGTGCGATGGCACCGCATCCCTCCACCATGGCCCCGCTCCAGCCGCGGCGCCTTCGATTTTCTTCGACGCGGCGCGACGGCATCGCATTCTTAGACTTTTTTCCACGGCACGGCGCGATGGCGCCGCGCATTTCCTTCCGCATGAATCCGCGTGGTGCGACGGCACCACGCCTTCCCGAACCAATCCACAAGGAATCAACACGAAGATTAAGGAGGAGGGTCGGCCGTGTTTGTGCGGTCCGACCCCCTCGCGTTATTCGATAACAAAAGGTTTAAATCCACGAAGATAGACAAGTTGATATTCACAACAAAATAACTAAACAAACCCCTACCTCGATTTCAAGAACGGTGTTCATCAACGAGCCGTGGAAGACGAGCGTCACGGAGGTTGGGCGTCGTGGAAAAAGAACGTCGATGTCGCGAAGCGAGGATTCAAAGTCGTTGATGGAGATTTCGTCATGGAAAACCGTCGCGGAAGAGACGACGTGGAAGAAGAACGTCGCGTCACGGATACGGCGTCACGGAAGAACTGTTGCGGAAAGAGACGTCGCGTTCTTCAGCGGAGGTGTTCTTCACATTCTTCGTCAAGGTTGAAGAAGAAAAAGACTCACGCTTCCCAATCCTCTCAAGGTTGCAAAACTCTAACAAAAATAAAATAAGACCAAGTCTTATTTTATTAACACAACCTAACCATTTGAATTTCAAGAGTTTGAAATTCAATTTAACTACACACAACTCGCCTCATTAAACTTATTACATTTAAGTCATAAGTTATAACTTAGGTTAAAAAATTAAAGTGGGAGTTGAGGGGGGTTAGAGGATATGAAGGGGTGGGGTTCGTGTGGGCCCCACCACCCTCATAACCTCCCAAGGGAGGTTGGGTGGTTACCCAACTTCCATAAAGAACAAACACTTAGAGTAAAAAATAATAAAAATTGTATAGTAATTATAAAATAAACTTCCACAATTTTTATCATCAACACTCGTGTAAACGCAACTCCGAAACAGGAGTTCCTAAGCAATTACCGGCGTTGTGGTTCCATCGGTGCCCTCGGAATTTGATTCCGGGCACCGGTTCAAGAGTAAGAAAATTCCCGCTCATTCGTTCACTGAACGTACTCGAGCCAAACTTCGGAAATTGATTTCGGGCACACCGGGCCTCGTAATCAAGTGCCGTTAGAAACCGCGTTCTTGTAAAATTCCAAAGAAAATTAAGAAAAAATTTCCCTTGAATTTTATGGGTCTCTACATTACTCCCACCTCATGGCTTTACGTCCCCGTAAAGATACATCAAAACTAGGGAAACAAAAGTGGGTACTGAGCACGCATCTGAGCCTCCCACTCCCAAGTGCTCTCCTAGAGGTTCCTGTGCTGCCATATGATGCGCACTAGAGGAATCGACCATCCACGTAGGACCCACTCCTGTCGATCCTCGATCTCCACCGGGACCTCCGTAAAAGTCACCCCATCATCAAAGTCTAGCTCCCCATGGTCAATGATGTGCGTCGGGTCGTGCACGTATCTCCTCAACTGAGATACGTGGAAGACGTCGTGCACCCGGTGCAACTCAGGTGGTAGAGCCAGGCGATAAGCCACCTCGCCAATCCTGCTGGGGACCTGGAAGGTTCCGATGAGGCACGGAGATAACTTGCCGCCTCGGCCAAATCTCTGTAATCCACGTCGAGGTGAGACACGCAAGAAGACGTGGTCGCCATCCTCGAACTCTAGTGGCCTCCACCTCCTGTCAGCGTATGACTTCTGCCGGCTCTGAGCTGTCCTCATCCGCTCTTGGATGACCTGGACCTTCTCTGTCGTGGCATGGACCAGCTTCGGTCCCACAAGTGCTGACTCCCCAGGGTCTGTCCAGCACAAAGGAGATCTACAAGGTCGGCCGTACAACGCCTCGTACAGTGTCATCCCGATGGTGGAGTGGTAGCTGTTGTTGTACGCAAACTCTACCAAGGGTAGGTGGTCCTCCCAACTACAACCAAAGTCGAGGACACATGCGCGGAGGATGTCCTCGAGAGTCTGAATGGTCCTCTCCATCTGACCATCCGTCTGAGGGTGAAAGGCTGTGCTTAGACGTAGCTGTGTCCCGAACGCCTCCTGCAACCCCTTCCAAAGCCGGGAAGTAAAGCGAGCATCTCGATCTGAGACGATAGATGATGGCACACCGTGAAGCCGCACAATCTCCTGAATGTAAAGTTGTCCCAAGATCTCCACTGAGCCTTGCTCTCTGATGGGTAAGAAGTGAGCCGACTTGGTGAGTCGGTCGACAATCACCCAAATGGAGTCGTGACCTCTGGAAGTACATGGAAGTCCAATCACGAAGTCCATAGATATCCCGTCCCACTTCCACTCCGGGACCTCCAAGGGTTGTACCAAGCCTGCTGGTACCTAGTGCTCTGCCTTCACCTGCTGGCAGGTGAGGCATCGAGAAACGAACTATACCACAGCCTTCTTCATGCCCGGCCACCAGTGCTGTCGCCTGAGGTCCTGGTATATCTTCGCCACTCCAGGATGTACTGCCAAAGGAGAAGTGTGAAACTCTCTCAGCACCTCCTCCCGTAAAGCAACTGGTACCAAGGTATGTCCTCTGAAAAGGATGTCATGCTCTGCTCCAAAGGAGAAACCATCAGGTGCATGTCCTGAGGATATCTGTGCACGCCGCGTCTCACAGTCAGCGTCCCCACGCTGTGCCTCTCTGACCCGCTGCAGTAGTGGAGGAGTGACTGTGAGAGACTGAAGGAAGGCTGCTTCAACTATATCCACAAAGGATATCTACAAAGCGGCTAGCTGCTCTGTCGCCTCCTCAAGTAGCTGAATGCCCGTCCTCCTGCTGAGAGCATCATCTACCATGTTCCCCTTCCCAGGAATATAGACTATCTCAAAGTCATAGTCCTGGAGGAACTCGAGCCATCACCGCTATCTCAGGTTTAGGTCCTTCTGCGAGAAGATGTACCTGAGACTCTGGTGGTCAGAAAAGACTGTAAAGCGCTCACCCATCAGATAGTGTCGCCATGTCTTCAGAGCGAAGACCACTACTGCTAACTCCAGGTCATGGGTAGCGTAGTTCTGCTCATGCGGCCTCAACTAACGTGATCCATAGGCAATCACTGCCCTCTCCTGCATCTGGACACATCTGAGTCCGGTCCCAGATGCATCGCAGTAAACTACGTACCCTACTCCCTCCTCAGGTAACCTCAAGATAGGTGCACTGGTCAATCTCTGTCTCAGCTCCTGGAAGCTCTGCTGACATCTGTCTGACCACACGAAGGGTTTCCCCTTCTTCTTCAAAGCTGAGACTGGTGCCTCAACTCTAGTGAAGTCTGGAAAGAATCTCCGGTAGTATCCAGCTAGTCCCAAGAAACTCTGCACCTCCGTCACGCTCCTGGGTGGCTCCCAAGCTAACATGGCCTCGATCTTCGCAGGCTCCACTGCAACTCCCACCTCAGAGATGACGTGCCCCAAGAAGTGGACCTCACGTATCCAGAACTGACACTTCAAGAGCTTTCCATAAAGCTGGTGCTCTCGGAGTGTGTCTAGTACAACCCGTAAGTGGTAGGCGTGTTCCTCCTCAGTCATCAAGTAGATCAAAATGTCGTCGATGAAGACCACGACAAATCGATCGAGGTATGGCTGAAAGATCCTGTTCATGAGGGCCATGAACACTGCTAGAGAATTGGTTACACCGAAAGGCATAACCAAGAACTCATAGTTACCATACCGACATCTGAAGGCCATCTTCTGCACGTCCTCATCTCGAACTCTGAGTTGATGATAGCCTGACCTGAGTTCTATCTTCGAGAACCACCGTGCTCCCTTGAGCTGATCAAAGAGGTCATCAATCCTCGGTAGTGGATACTTGTTCCTCACTATCACCTGCTTCAGGCGACGATAATCGACACACAGTCGCAAGCTCCTGTCCACCTTCTTGGCGAACAAAATCGTGGAAGCCCAGGGTGAAACACTGGGTCGGATGAACCCCTTGCCATGCAAGTCCTCCAACTTTAACCGTAGCTCTCGAAGCTCAGCGGGGGCCATCCGATATGCTGGAGTAAATATCGGGGTTGTACCAGGGTACAGGTCAATATAAAAGTCTACCTCTCTGCGAGGAGGTAACCCTAGAACGTCATCGGGAAAAACGTCCGCAAACTGATCCACCACTACAGAAAAACCAGGACTCCGCACATCAACTACTCCTAGGATGAGGCTAGCTAACTGATGAGTGATGGGCTGTCCTCTCCTCCGCGGAAGTCCATCCTGTGTTGCAAAGGCTCCCTTCTCACCGGTGAAGGTGAACCTGCTCCCGTCGGTGCGTACACATCACACCTTGCGCCTAAAATAGTCAATCTGTGCATGGACCGTAGATAACCAATCCATGCCCAAGATGACAGCGTAAGGCCTCGACGCCGCTACAAGAAGATCCCAGATGAAGCTCTCACCTCCTAGAGTAAGCTCACACTACCGGCACCAGTGCGTAATCATCGAGTCTGCTCCCGTAGGAGTCTCTAGACGTAAGGATCGAACCAACGACTCTGTCAGAATCTACGAGCTCCGAACAAGGGCAGCGGCTATGAAAGAGTGACTCGCTCCTGTGTCTATAAGTACTGCAGCAAGGGTGGAATAGACACAGATAGTACCTCGAATCATCTCGGGCGCGCCGTGGTCGTAGGCCTCTACTGCCTGGAGCTGTGCCTGTCTCTGCCCGCCAGCTCCCTGTGGTCTGGGTGGACCTCCTGGTAGTAGTGGTGGTAGAGCCTCAAAGCGTCGCCCACCACCTGCTGCTCGGCCAGATCCTTTGCCTTATCCGTCTCCTCCCTGTGGACCACCACGGTTGACCCTCTGCCTCTGCCTCGGTGGTCCCTCAACTGTCTGCTGCTCCTCGGTACGGCGGGTCGGGCAGTCACGAGCCATGTGGCCCTGCCCGCCACACGAGTAACACTGGCTGCCTCTTGAAAGACTGGCTCCGCGCTGTGTGCCCCGTACTGCTGAGTCAGTGTCCTGAGGTCGTCTGCCTGAGGGTCTGGTCTGCCTGGACCCCTGATTCATTCGTTGACTACCTGCTGCAAAAGACTCTGCTACGTGCCGCCCCGCGGTGGGTCTCAGTGCTGGTGTAGACTCAGCAAGAAAACTCTCGATCAAAAGGGCTCGCTCAAGTACTCTTGTCTGAGTCGGAATGCTGAGGGAGATCAGCGATGCCCTGATCTCCAGTCTCAATCCCTGCTCAAAGGTCCGGGCCCGGAAGAATGGGTCCCATACCACGTCGGTCGAGTAGCGCGAGAGATCGGTAAATCTCACCGAGTACTGGGCGACCGTCAAGCTGCCCTGCCGCAGCTGAAGAAGCTCCTGAATGCGCACCGCACAGAGGGTGACTGGGAAAAACTCTGAGCGGAAGAGGCTCTCAAAGTCTGACCAAAGTAGAGATGCCTCATCGTGGACCTGGAGCATCAAGCTCCACCATCGGCCCACTGCTGCGTGCAGTAGGCTCGCAGCGAGGATCACCATGAGGTCTGCTGGTGTCCTCTATAGCATCCTGTCTTTTTATAACATATCTTTCATTTCATTACACAGAACTGAGGATCTTTTAAGGTTTAGTGTCTTGGAAACAAGGAACATAATACATGAAAAGAACATAAAACATTCTTCTTAAACACTTGAAAGGCTTCTCCTTAAGTTCATCCTAGGTTCATTACTGCATCTCATGACCTGGGGACATACATCAAAAGAAAGGGTGAGCAGAAGGCCCAGTAAGGGAAACAAGAGAAACATTTTACATGTGAACTTGAGATATTTCAATAACGCCATGAAAATAACTTTAAGGCATGAGAATGAAATCATGAGGCATATCATAATAAAAATAACATTTTTCATAACTTGAAGATGTGGCTGCAACATTTAATACTGACAATAATTTCGTTTCACCAAGGTCCATCCCCAAGGTGTCATTAAAAATTACCAAGGTTATTCACCAATGTATCAGTCTGAAAAGTCATCTATAGAGATTAAGTCTTTACCCAATGCATTAGATCACAATCTGGGCACACCCTTAAACTGTAATCTCTTGTGGTTACATCATTATCCAATGCAATGGGGCGCTATCTGGGCGCACCCTTGACATGTATTTATTATCATGTGAGACACATATATCATCATAAATCATTTCATAAACAACCCATATAGAATAAAAGAAATGGGTTTCATTTCATAATCATAACGTTTTAAAAAAAACTGCTTTAAAGACATGATCTTTATGTCACTTTAAACCCACGGGAAGGGGAAGCAGGTTTCATGTATGTAAATCCCAGAATTTAAAATAGAACATTTTGATATATATGTGAATACCCTTGTAGAAATAAGAGCTTTGAGTATTCACTTTATAACATAAAATAATTTTGAGAAAATAGAGAGGCATTTTGAGATGAAAATTCTGCAGCATAACGGCTATGTTACAAGGTTTTAGAAAACATTGAAAAGAGAGGGAACATGGATCACCCACTCATAAATGATCCATAAAACAGTAGGAGGACAGAATATAAGGGATTTAAGAACATGGTAATGAAATTTGAAAGATATACCATATGAAATGAAAAACAGGTAAGTGAGACAAAAATAAGATTTCTTTTATGAAAATTTGACAGCCTAACGGCGTCACTTAAACTTTAATAAAAAAAAGATTAGACAAGATCAAATAGGGTCTCTCATCATATGTTCATAAGAGATCAGTATGATAGATATATAGATCATACCCCAACATAATAAAAAGGAACTTGAAAAACTTGACATGAAAATAGAACTTAAAAAAAAGAGAAGGGTGAAAGAATCCCTTAAAAATTCGGCAGTCTAACGGCGTCACTTAAACTTTCATAAAACGAAATGATGAGAGTAAGAGGGGATATCTCATCATAAAAAAATGAAAAGGGAAGTAAGAGGAATATAAAATAACATCCTTTCACATAAGAACATGGAGCATAAAAGGAATGACATAAAAGAGATTACATGAAAGAAAGAGAGAGGTCGGATCCCTTACATTAAAATGTGACTCTTGAAACTCAAAGGTTTGGACCTTGAGGGCTTGGGGGCACCTTGGGAGGACTCATTGGGAGGTAAGGAGAACCGAACTTCGTTGATAATGGTTTTTGAGTCGAAAGGATGAGAGGAGGGCTTGGTATTTATAGGGAAAGTGAGGGGACAAGGCCTTAATGGCCAAGGGACACCTCACAAGTGCTTTTCTCAAACCCATGTGCTCTCTCATGATATTTTCCATAAAGTTAGGCCACATGGGGCCCCCAAAACAAAAATCCATCACCCTTGGCCGGCAAAACCTTAAAATATCTCAGGAAATCATCATGACACAGTTATGATGTCATCAAACATACCGAAACCCTAAAACTGTATTTTTACTATTCACTGAAAATTCAACTTTCTCAGAAAAATCCCAAAATTTCACCTTAACCAAATATCGATGCTCTAAGTACATTTATGAACTCCATTTTATAAAAATAATTTTCTAAATATTTTTAATTTAATTTTTAAATAAAATCACTATTCATCGAGAATTCATTTTTTTCAGAAAAACCCCAAAAATTACCATAACATAATATCGATGCTCTGAGTTCAAAAATAAAGTCCATTTTATAAAAATAATTTTCTAATTATTTTTAATTAAAAAACACTATTCACCCAAAAAAACTAATACTTGAATAATAATTTATGAAACCATTATTTACCCATTTTATTGAATCACATTACTTAATCAAGGTGTCTCAATTATATTAAAACTTTCTTTGAGTGAAATTACTAATCCATTTGGTCACATTACTAATCCTAAGCGTAAAATCACTATTCATAATTTACTATTCATCAAAAATTAAGTTGATCTTATTAGACACCAAATTCCGTACTGAACACTTTTGTAGAAGACCTTTTTTAGAAAATCACCACACATCATTAATTATTTAAGGTTTACATAAATGTTTTAAAATATCCCTTGTTCAAAAATTCATCAATAAAATATATCCTAAAATTATCCGGACAAAAGAAATTCCACAAACATCACTAAAAGAAGAAATCTCAATTCATTCATCCCAAAGGATTACACAAAGAAGCTAGGGTCTCATCACATAGCCCCTTATAACACTAGCATATGACCTAAGTGTAAGGTGTGCTATGGTGAGAGAATCTGAGGGAGGCTCAGATAACATTGCCCTAGTAGTAATCTCTACTAACTTGAACTTCTCCCGTAGGTGTTTCCGTTCAAGCTTGACACGCTGGAGTTCGGCTTGGGCTTGGTCCAAAGCGAAGCCCACAGATGCTACCTCCTTCCTAAGCTCTGATAAGTGGGCTTCATAAGGTTCGAGTCTACTGGATGAATCCATCGACTCCTCTTTCTGCATTAACCATTAACATCTCTATTAAATCTTTAAGAGTAAGTTAATATACTATTTAAAAATTTTGGGTCTTTACATTCTTCCCCCCTTAAGAAATTTCGTCCCCGAAATTTATACTTGAGGCCTAGTCGAAAAGGTGAGGGTACTTTTGCTTCATTGTTTCCTCAGGCTCCCAAGTCGCTTCTTCATACTTATGATTCCTCCAAAACACTTTCACAAGGTGGGTAGTCTTGTTTCGTAGAACCTTGTCTCTACGGTCCAAGATCTCCACTGGTTGCTCCTCATAAGAGAGTTCATGTTCCAGTTGTACCACCTCTGGGTTCAGTACATGCGAAGGGTCAGGTATGTACTTCCTCAAGAGAGATACATGGAAGACATTATGAACTTGAGCTAGGTTCGGTGGAAGTTCTAGACGATAGTCCACTGCTCCTATACGATCAAGGATTTCATAGGGGCCAATGTACCTAGGGTTGAGCTTCCCTTTCTTCCCAAACCGCATGACTCTCTTCCATGGAGAGATTCGAAGGAAGACTTTGTAACCAACACCAAACTCCAAGTCCCTTCGATGATTGTCAGCATAGCTCTTCTGCTAACTCTGAGCAGCCTTTATGTGTTGTTGGATGGCATGAACCTGTTCCGTCATCTCTTGCACGAGATCAGGCCCAAGAAGCTTCCTCTCACTAGTTTCATCCCAACAAGTAGGAGTTCTACACCGCTTTCCATACAGAGCTTTATAGGGTGCCATCTGAATACTCGCATGGAAGCTGTTGTTATAGGAGAACTCCACTAATGGGAGGTGTTGATCCCATCCACCTTTAAATTCATTGAGCATAATCTCAACATGTCTTCGAGTGTCTGAATAGTCCTTTCAGATTGTCCATCAGTTTGAGGATGATAGGCTGTACTAAAATTCAATTCATTATTTAGAGCATGTTGAAGACTTCTCCAGAATTTTGATGTGAATCTTGGGTCACTATCAGATACGATGGATTGTGGTACCCCATGCAGCCTTACCACTTCCTTCACGTATATCTTGGCAAGTTGATCCAGAGAGAAATCTTCCCGAATAGAGATAAAATGGGCTGTCTTGGTGAGACGGTCCACAATAACCCATATCGCATTGTTTCCTTTGGATGTTTTCGGGAGACCAGTTAAAAAGTCCATAGTGATATTATCCCACTTCCATACTGGTATGGGTAGCGGTTGTAATACCCCCTTAGGAAGTTTTTGTTCTAGCCTTTACTTGCTGACACACCAAGCACCTTGTAGTGTAATCAGCAATCTCCCTCTTCATGTTATCCCACCAATAATGATCACGAAGGTCTCTATACATCTTAGTGCTTCCCGGATGTATAGAGAAAGTAGAGCTATGAGCTTCATCCATCAGTTCTTTCTTTATATCCAGAATAGATGGAACACATAGTCTTGTACGAAATTTCAATACACCTTCTTGATCAATATTGAAATCAGGGAACTTCCCATCCTTTACAGCCTCAAACTTCTCCTGCAGCAAAGGATCTTCTTTTTGAGCCTTCTTGATCTTCTCTAGTAATGAAGGTTGAGAAATCATTTGGGATAGGGTTGATGATATCCCTTTCCTTATAATTACCATGTCCAGTTTTACTAGATCTTTAATCAAGGGATCTCCTAAGATCCTCATTGTTGCCAGAACAACAGGGTCTTTCCTACTTAATGAATTTGCGACTTTATTTTCTCTTCCAAGGTGATAATGAATTGAACAATCATAGTCTTTAATAATATCCAACCATCTCCTTTGTCTCATGTTCAATTCTTTCTATGTGAAAATATACTTTAGACTCTGGTGGTCAGTGTATATATCCCATTTCTCCCCATAAAGATAGTGCCTCCAAATATTTAGAGCAAAAACAATTGTCTCCAGCTCTAGATCATGCGTAGGATAATTCTGCTCATGAATCTTCAACTGTCGAGATGCATAAGCAATTACCTTGTCATTTTTCATGAGGATGCACCCAATCCCTTTCATAGATGCATCGCTAAAAATAACAAATCCTTCTCCGATAGAGGGTAGTGTTATCACAGGTGCAGTAACCAATCTCTTCTTTAGCTCTTGGAAACTTTCCTCTCATTCCTTTTTCTAGATGAACTTAACCCCTTTTTGAGTCAACTTGGTTAGTGGATTAGAAAGTAGTGAAAAGTTTTTCACAAACCTCCTATAATATCCCGCTAAACCAAGGAAACTACGAATCTCAGTTACTGTTGCGGGTTGAGGCCACTCCTCCACAACCATTGTCTTTGTAGGGTCAACCGAGATTCCTTCATTGGTTACGATGTGCCCCAAGAGAGCCACTTGTTGTAACCAAAACTCACACTTGATGAACTTCCCAAAGAGCCTCTCATTCTGTAGAGTTTTCAAAATAACCCTTAGATGATCTTAATGCTCCTCACGACTTTTTGAATATATCAAAATATCATCAATAAAAACTACCACAAAGTTATCAAGGTAGTCCTTAAAGACTCTATTCATCAAATCCATGAAAATAGAAGGAGCATTAGTCAAGCCGAAAGGCATAATAGTAAACTCATAATGCCCATATCTTGATCGGAAGGCAGTCTTTGGAATATCTTCCTTCTTCACCCTCAGTTGATGATAACCAGATCGAAGGTCAATCTTAGAGAAAAATTGAGCCCCATGAAGTTGGTCAAATAAATAATCAATTCTTGGAAGAGGGTATCTGTTCTTCATTGTGATCCTATTCAGTTCTCTATAATCAATGCATAGCCGCATTAATCCATCCTTCTTCTTCACAAATAGAACTGGTGCTCCCCAAGGAGACACACTCGGTCGGATAAACCCCTTCTCCAACAAGTCTTGGAGTTGTTTCTTTAACTCTTCTAGCTCCACATTTTCCATTCTATACGGAGTCTTTGATATCGGTTGAGACCCGGGTACGAGTTCAATGGAGAACTCTACCTCTCTTTCCGGGGGAGGTCCAGGTAACTCCTCAGGAAATACATCCATGTATTCCTGAACAATCGGAACATCATCTATTTGTATGCTACCTTTTCCTTCTTCATCGTCACCGACTAACTCCATAAAGAAAGCTATAGGAGGTGCTTCTAGATAGGGATAGGTTCGGGATATCTCTCCTCGGAAGATAACTGTAGGTCGTTCATTCAAGACTAATGAGATTTCCTTACTTCTACATTTGATCTTAGCATTATAATTTGAGAGCCAGTTCATCCCTAGTATAACGTCGAATTCCAACATGGGAATGAATACTAGATTTGCGATAAGATTGTGCTCACTAAAGTAAACACTAGAATCTCTAAACACTGTTGATGCATGGATAATCCCACTTGGAGTCTTGACTGACAACTCTACCTCAAGCAATTCGGGGATTGATTCTATATTCTTTGCAAACTTGGAAGAAATAAAGGAATGCGTAGAACCAAAATCAAATAAAGTACTTGCTAGTTTTGAGATGACAACAAGAGTACCTGCTACCACATCGTTCGGAACTTCAACTTCAGTTGTTGTGATAGTGAAAGCACGACCTTGCTCCCTTGGCCTCTGCTGAGGTTGATGGTGATTCCCCTCCACCGTCCTCGGATTTGGACATTGATTAGCAAAGTTCCCAAGCTGTACACACTTGAAGAATGTGACTTCGGGTAGGGTCAGAACCATCTTTCCTCTTTCATTAGTGTTGGGAAGTTGAGGCTTCACCTCACTATGACAATTCCGAGCAATATGGCCTCCTCTTCCACACTTGTAGCAATTTCCACTTCTGTTCAAGCAGTTCCCCAGATTCTTCTTCCCACATTTATTGCATGTGGTAAGTTGCATTTGCTTTCCACCTCTTCCCTGATCAAAAGTCTTCCCTAAACTAGGCTCCAACGATCTCTTCTTTTCATTTGATTTATGAGACCACTGTGTCTAACCAAACTCTAGCTCGACTTTCATAGCACTTCGAACTATTTCTTCATAGCTATCATAGTCCATGTTTTCTAGATTCTTCCGCAGATGAGGTCGTAGTCCACCAAAGAATCTATCAACCTTCCCATTAGGGTCCATGAAAAAGCTTGAGGTATAACGAGAAAGCCTTGTGAATTTCATCTCATAGCTTCCGACAGATTCGTTCTCCTTCTACTTCAGCTCGAGAAACTCTTTCTCCATTCTCGTTCTTGTGGAATGAGGGAAATACTTGTTAAAGAATATTCCCCAGAATTCTTCTCACTCCATAGCTTCCATCTCTCCTCATGGATTCATGTTTTTGATCAGTGACCACCACTGATCAGCTTCTCCCTCTATGCGGTAAACATCATGGGTGACTTTTTCTTGTTCCAAACAATGAAGTACAGAAAATATATTTTCAATGGAGCTTATCCATTGTTCCGCAACCAATGGGTCAGTAGATCCACCGAATTTTGGCGGTCGTTGACGCATAAAGGACTCAACAGAAATTTGCTCCCTTCGTGGTGAGATCGGCCTCTTAGCTTGATTCAAGTTATTACTCATAACTTGAGTCAGTTGATTAATTATTCGCATGAATGTTTCCATTCTGGCTTCCATCGGAGGGCCATCAACACATGGTGCATTGCGGTCACCATCTGCACGGTTCCTCCTATTGCTCGCCATTTTCTAAAAGAATAAAACCTTAGTGAGAAACTTATTTCATTTATGAATCTTTTAACTAAGACTTCATGCTTAGACAATTACACTTCTCTATAAATCCTTCATAATGATTCATAAAAAGCTTGTGATTAACCAAACATATCCCTCGGGAGTGTCGTAACCAAGAGTGCAGCAAGGCCCGTTATCGTGCACCAGTTCCTGTTCGAGTCTAGCTCAAAGTGGTGTTTTTGGGTTTTACCCCTATGTACATCTGTGCCAGAGCCGCCTCTACCTGCTCGTATCCAGACAGGGATGTATTTTTTTGATAAACCACTAACTCAATACTTACCAAAATACCAGGAAGTTTTCCTATATTTAAACTTTTCTATAGGGCTCTTCCTAAAGTTTTTATATCCTAATTTCCACAAATAACTAAACCATCCTTTGATACCAACTATAGCATCCCGTCTTTTTATAACATAACTTTCATTTCATTACACGGAACTGAGGATCTTTTAAGGTTTAATGTCTTGGAAACAAGGAAAATAATACATGAAAAGAACATAAAACATTCTTCTTAAACACTTGAAAGCCTTCTCCTTAAGTTCATCCTAGGTTCATTACTGCATCTCATTACCTGGGGACATACTTCAAAAGAAAGGGTGAGCAGAAGGCCCAGTAAAAGAAAAAAGAGAAACATTTTACATGTGAACTTGAGATATTTCAATAATGCCATGAAAATAACTTTAAGGCATGAGAATGAAATCATGAGGCATATCATAATAAAAATAACATTTTTCATAACTTGAAGATGTGGCTGCAACATTTAATATTGACAATAATTTAGTTTCACCAAGGTCCATCCCCAAGGTGTCATTAAAAATTACCAAGGTTATATACCAAGGTAACAGTCTAAAAAGTCATCTCTAGAGATTAAGCCTTTACCCAATGCATTAGAGCGCTATCTGGGCGCACCCTTAAACTGTAATCTCTTTTGGTTACATCATTATCCAATGCAATGGGGCGCTATCTGGGTGCACCCTTGACATGTCTTTATTATCATGTGAGCCACATATATCATCATCAATCATTTCATAAACAACCCATATAGCATAAAAGAAATGGGTTTCATTTCATAATCATAACGTTTTAAAAAAAACTGCTTTAAAGACATGATCTTTATGTCACTTTAAACCCACAGAAAGGGGAAGCGGGTTTCATGTATATAAATCCCAGAATTTAAAATAGAACATTTTGATATATATATGTGAATACCCTTGTAGAAATAAGAGCTTTGAGTATTCACTTTATAACATAAAATAATTTTGAGAAAACAGAGAGGCATTTTGAGACGAAAATTCTGCAGCATAACAGCTATGTTACAAGGTTTTAGAAAACATTGAAAAGGGAGGAAACATGGGTCACCCACTCATAAATGATCCATAAAATAGTAGGGGGACCGAATATAAGGGATTTAAGAACATGGTAATGAAATTTGAAAGATATACCATATGAAATGAAAAACATGGAAGTGAGACAAAAATAAGATATCTTTTATGAAAATTCGGCAGCCTAACGACGTCACTTAAACTTTAATAAAATAAAGATTAGACAATATCAAATAGGTTCTCTCATCATATGATCATAAGAGATAAGTATGATAGATATATAGATCATACCCCAACATAATAAAAAGGAACTTGAAAGACTTGACATGAAAATAGAACTTAAAAAAGAGAAGGGTGAAAGAATCCCTTAAAAATTCGGCAGCCTAACGGTGTCACTTAAACTTTCATAAAACGAAATGATGAGAGTAAGAGGGGATCTCTCATCATAAAAACATGAAAAGGGAAGTAAGAGGAATATAAAAGAACATCCTCTCACATAAGAACATGGAGCATAAAAGGAATGACATAAAAGAGATTCCATGAAAGAAAGAGAGAGGTTGGATCCCTTACCTTAAAACGTGACTCTTGAAACTCAAAGGTTTGGACCTTGAGGGCTTGGGGGTACCTTGGGAGGACTCCTTGGGAGGTAAGGAGACCAGAACTTCGTTGAGAATGGTTTTTGAGTCGAAAGGATGAGAGGAGGGCTTGGTATTTATAGGGAAAGTGAGGGGACAAGGCATTAATGGCCAAGGGACACCTCACAAGTGCTTTTCTCAAAACCATGTTATCTCTCATGATATTTTCCATAAAGTTAGGCCACATGGGGCCCCCAAAACAAAAATTCATCACACTTGGCCGGCCAAACCTTAAAATAACTCATGAAATCATCATGACACAGTTATGATGTCATTAAACATACCGAAACCCTAAAACTGTATTTTTACTATTCACTGAAAATTCAACTTTCTCAGAAAAATCCCAAAATTTCACCTTAACCAAATATCGATGCTCTAAGTACATTTATGAACTCCGTTTTATAAAAATATTTTTCTAAATATTTTTAATTTAATTTTTAAATAAAAGCACTATTCATCGAGAATTCATTTTTTTCAGAAAAAACCCCAAAAATTACCATAACATAATATCGATGCTCTGAGTTCAAAAATAAAGTCCATTTTATAAAAATAATTTTCTAATTATTTTTAGTTAAATTTTTAATTAAAAAACACTATTCAACCAAAAAAACTAATACTTGACTAATAATTTATGAAACCGTTATTTACCCATTTTATTGAATCACATTACTTAATCAAGGTGTCTAAATTATATTAAAACTTTCTTTGAGTGAAATTACTAATCCATTTGGTCACATTACTAATCCTAAGCGTAAAATCACTATTCATAATTTACTATTCATCAAAAATGATCTTATTAGACTCCAAATTCCTTACTGAACACTTTTGTAGAAGACCTTTTTTTTGAAAATCATCACACATCATTAATTATTTAAGGTTTACATAAATGTTTGAAAATATCCCTTTTTCAAAAATTCATCAATAAAATATATCCTAAAATTATCCGGACAAAAGAAATTCCACAAACATCACTAAAAGAAGAAATCTCAATTCATTCATATGAAAGGATTACACAAAGAAGCTAGGGTCTCGTCACATAGCCCCTTATAACACCGGCATATGACCTAAGTGTAAGATGTGTTATGGTGAGAGAATCTGAGGGAGGCTCAGATAACATTGCCCTAGTAGTAATCTCTACTAACTTGAACTTCTCCCGTAGGCGTTTCCGTTCAAGCTTGACACGCTGGAGTTCGACTTGGGCTTGGTCCAAAGCGAAGCCCACAGATGCTACCTCCTTCCCAAGCTCTGATAAGTGGGCTTCATAAGGTTCGAGTCTACAGGATGAAGCCATCGACTCCTCTTTCTGCATTAACCATTAACATCTCTATTAAATCGTTAAGAGTAAGTTAATATACTATTTAAAAAGTTTGGGTCGTTACATCCTCACTAGCCTGAAAACTCGTACGACTGCCTCCAGCCAGTCCTCGGCTGCCTGGGGGTCCGTCTCCCCGCGGAACCTGGGTGGTCGCTGGCGCTGGAACTCATACAGTGCACTGAGGCGACGTGCATCGTCAGCGGCTGGTGCTGGAAGCATCGGTGGCTCGGCGGGTAGAGCTACCGCTGGTGCCACTGCTGACAAAGGGCCCTGCACCAAGGCCTCATCACTCGGTGGGCTGTCGTCACGCTCGACTCTCGAAACCCTAGCTGGCTGTCGTCGTGGGGCCATCCTGAAAAGGAAACAGGTGCGCCACGGTCAGAACAGTATACCTGGTGAGCTGATACAAAGTATTCACAAAGAAAACTTGAAACACACATGCAATCAATGTTTTCGTGCATTAAGTCGGAAATCAGAAGTCAGGGTCCTGGTGTACGGATACGTCGGCCGCCACACCAACACTGGACTCCCTGGTCTGATAACCACACTCAATACGCTAAACACTACTGATTCACATAGAAATGATCAGAGTCTGCGGTAGAACTGAACTCCTCTGATACCAATTTGTCACGACCCGTCCTCGGGGCCCGTGCCGTGACTACCCCAAGCCCGCCTTCCATAGGCCAGGGGCTGGCGACTAGCACCAAAGTGTAAATCCTGGTAAAAAGGGAAGGCATTGCCTTTTTAAAGTAAACAATCACCACATAGTACAAGTGGAAAAAGTAAACACTAAGTAAAAGATGAGTACAACAGTAAGTGCGGAAAGTAAAAGGGGCCGGAAATACAAGCCCAACTGTAAAGTATAACTCGAAAGGTAAAACAACAACTGTAAAGTAGAGCTGCTATGCCGAGCTATCCACTAGAAATCCCACCTGAAGGGTTGGTACATATAGCTCCACTACTCCTCGGGTCCCGTCGTCTACTCCGAGTACGTCCCGCCCAGTGGTCCACCTCCAGGTACCGTCCTGCTCTGCAAGCCTCAACCACGATCAACGCTGTCCGTCGTCTGCAACCAAAACAATGTAGTGCAGGCATAGCCCGTGCAGGGGTGAATATAAGATACTCAGTAGGGACCCCGAGACCCCCGGAGGTCTCCAAAAATCCACAAAGGATAAACCACAAAGGAATGATACAATCACAAAGTAACAACCGACTCTTCTTAGGTATATGCCCATACATATACCTAAGTCATCAATTCCAATACGCTCCAACCTCCGAGCCCAAGTACAACTCAGTCCACACAGGAAAGTATACGTATTCCACACAGGAAAGCAAAACGTAATCCACACAGGATAGCATAACACAATCCACACAGGAAAGCAAAACAGGATTCAGCTCACACAGGAATACTTCTTCGAAGACGATAGAGATGATCACTGATCCATCTAAGTCGTCGGACCCACAAAGGACCGATAGGTACTAACCCCCGCAAAGTCCTACACAGGATCGGTAGGAAACTAACCCCCGCAAAGACCCACACAGGATTGGACCCACACAGGATCTGTAGGCGCTGACTCACATAGAACCGCTGAGCGCTGACCCACACAGGATCGGACCCACACAGGATCAGTAGCACTGATCCACATAGGATCACTGAGTGTTGTAGTCATCGCCATCGAATCCACTGAGGATCTCTGTACAGTCGTCATCGCAGTCACAGTAGCAGTCGCAGCCAGCACTAGGGTTCCCGCACACAGCAAGCTCGTTCGGGAGGGTCCACTCCACGAGCCGAGAGGCTGATACGTCAACTGACACATAGTCCAGAGTTGATGTATCTAAAAGTTCCGTATCGTCAAAAGGAAGTCAACGTCGAAGACGGCGCGTCAATCAGACGCCCAGTCTGAGAGTTATTGGCTTTTTCGTCCTAGGGGCCCGGTTGGTTTTTAAGGAAAAACCAACCCGACCGTACTCCACCTGTGTCCAAACCTCGGGCGTAGTATGCCAAAATATCAGTCTCACTAATAGGAATCTAACAGAGTGGACGGCACGTCAATCGGACATCCGTAGCTCAAGATATGAGCGTTTTCGCTCCGAGGGCCCGGTTGGTTTCGTGTACGAACCAACCCGGCCGAACTCAAAGTATTCTGAAACCTTGAGTGTGATATGTCGAAACAACTGTCTCGTTCTAAGGATCGTGTCACCGCTGACGGCGCGTCGATCGGAGATCCATAGCCCGAGTTATGGGCAATTGAACCCAAATGGTCCGAAAACGGGGGTTTCGGGCCCGGACCGACCCGGCCCGAGACCCCCTGGGTCGGCCCGAACCGTGTCAACCCGGTCCGGCTCAGCCTGGCCCAGCGCGGCCCGGCCTGGCAGACCGGCCAGGTGCCGGTCCGGCTGGGGACAGCGCGCCCAGCGCGCTGTAGGGCTCGGCCTTTGGCCGAGCCGTTTCGGCAAGGGGGGGGGGGGGGCAGCCCCCTGTGTAACCGCGGCCCCCCTTCAATTAAGGGGGCCGTTTGAAGCCAACCGGGGGAATTTAATTCCAACGGCTCCCCCCTTTCCGACCGGCCTGACCTGGTCGGCAGGTTTCTTTTCCAAAGGGACCGGCGGTGGCCGGTCCCCTTCCGGCTCCAACGCCGGCGGCCCGATCCGGCCGCCGGTCACCTTGCTCCGCCGCGGCCCGGAACCGGCCGCGGCCCTTGTCGTCCGGCGCGGTGCGACGACACCGCGTCCCTCCGCCGCGGCCCCGCTCTGGCCGCGGCGCCTTCGATTTTCTTTGACGCGGTGCGACGGCGTCGCATTCTTAGACTTCTTTCCACGGCGCAGTGCGACGGCGCCGCGCATTTCCTTCCGCATGAATCCACGTGGTGCGACAACACCGCGCCTTCCTGAACCAATCCAAAAGGAATCAACACGAAGATTAAGGAGGAGGTTCGGCCGTGTTTGTTCGGTCCGACCCCCTCGCGTTATTCGATAAAAAAAGGTTTAAATCCACGAATATCGACAAGTTGATATTCACAAAAAAATAACTAAACAAACCCCTACCTCGGTTTCAAGAACGGTGTTCATCAACGAGCCGCGGAAGACGAGCGTCGCGGAGGTCGGGTGTCGCGGAAAAAGAACGTCGACATCGCGAAGCGAGGATTCGAAGTCTTTGACAGAGATTTCGTCGTGGAAAACCGTCGCGGAAGAGACAACGCGGAAGAAGAACGTCGCGTCACGGATACGGCGTCGCGGAAGAACCATTGCGGAAAGAGACGTCGCGTTCTTCAGCGGAGGTGTTCTTCGCGTTCTTCATCGAGGTTGAAGAAGAAAAAGACTCACGCTTCCCAATCCTCTCAAGGTTGCAAAACTCTAACAAAAATAAAATAAGACCAAGTCTTATTTTATTAACAGAACCTAACCATTTGAATTTCAAGAGTTTGAAATTCAATTTAACTACACACAACTCGCCTCATTAAACTTATTACATTTAAGTCATAAGTTATAACTTAGGTTAACAAAATTAATGTGGGAGTTGAGGGGGGTTAGAGGATATGAAGGGGTGGGGTTCGTGTGGGCCCCACCACCCTCATTACCTTCCAAGGGAGGTTGGGTGGTTACCCAACTTCCATCAAGAACAAACACTTAGAGTAAAAAATAATAAAAAATGTAGAGTAATTATAAAATAAACTTCCACAATTTTTATCATCAACACTCGTGTAAACGCAAATCTGGAACAGGAGTTCCTAAGAAATTACCGGCGCTGTGGTTCCATCGATGCCCTTAGAATTTTATTCCGGGCACCGGTTCAAGAGTTAGAAAATTCCCACTCGTTCGTTCACTGAACGTACCTAAGCCAAACTTCGGAAATTGATTCTGGGCACACCGGGCCTCGGAATCAGGTGCTGTCAGAAACCGCGTTCTTGTAAAATTCCAAAGAAAATTAAGAAAAAATTTTCCTTGAATTTTACGGGTCTTTACAGGTTTTATGTTTTTTTATTTTAAAATACCGTTAAGAATTTTGATTATTACTAATATAGTCGTTGAACAATGGTCACATGATTAGTATAAATATAGGGATTTAACAAATCCAATTTACTCGGAAAAATGAATTGATGGCCTCATCTAGTAGAATTTATCCATACGAGGCCCATTTTTCAGAGCTCGTAAAGGAGGTATCATCATTGGGCTTTTCTTTTGACCAAGCCCAAGCCGAGCTTCAACACGTTAAGCTTGAGCAGAACTGCCTATGGGAGAAGTGGAAGTTAATAGAGATTACCACCCAAGAGATTTTTTACGAACCACCCCAAGAGTCTATCACCATCACAGACCTTACCCTTCGGTCTTATGTGGTTTTTATAAGGTGTTACGTAACAATACCCTAGAACTATTATTATGTACATTATTTTTATATATAGTAGATACATTTATTTTCTTATTGTTACTTTGTAAATAGTTTTTAATGCAAAAATAGTATTTCTAGTTAATATTCAATTAAGAAATCTATTTTGATGAATTAATGGATTTTTGAATTAAATAATATTTTAATGAAATATTATTACTAAATTAATTTTTATTAAATATTAATGATCATATAATTTTTATGAATACAATTATAATTTTTATTAAGGTTTGAAAGGTGCTTTTTTCAAAACCCATGGATTTTACATAATATCGGTTTTTATTTTAAAATTCAAACTTCACATATTTAGAAAATTATTTAGATAAAATGAATATCATTTTTGGATTCAAGACATCAAAATTATCTAATGGTTATTTTTTCATAATTTTCTGAGACAGTCGATTTTTTTGGGTAAAAATTAAATACCATTTAATTATATAATGTGTTTTATGACATCATAATGACCCAATAATGATTTAATAAAATACTATAAATAGTATTTCAGTAAAATATATGTTTTTCCTCTAAAATAATTCAATTTTATGTTTTTTTATTTATTTTACAAAGATTTAGTGGACCCTCCAAGACTTATAAAACATTTTAACATTTTAAAATGATTTCCTTGAGAGTGTGACTCACATCCACATAAGAAAGCCTAATATTTTAATAATTTCGTCCATTTACCATATATAATAATATTTTTCACTTACCTTTGGCAAAAAAAATGGGAAAACCCCATGGTATGGTTTGTGGTTTTGATTAGTTTAATGTGTGGTGTCCAAAACCTAAATAATAGAGAATTCCCTCTCTTTTCCTATATAAACTCACCCAAGATCCCGCTAATACTCACTCAAAACCCTTGAATAACTTCCCTACCCTGCCCTCCTCTCTCTAAAATCATCCCAAGGCACCCCAATCTCCTAATAAGTCTCTCCCAATCCCCTTCCAATCCTTTTGGAGCACACTTTCAAGTAAGGGATTTCTTCCTTTCTGATTTTTTCCAAATTTATTTATGTTGTTATTCCCTTTTATTTTAAATTAAAAATGTTGGTGTATTATTTATCACCTACCCTATACTTCCCTAATTATATTTTAAGGATTATATACCCATTCCTCTCTCATTAATTCCTCTTATGTACACTAGTTACCATGCCGAAATTCCGTAAGGGATTTCTCTCTCCTCATTTACATTCAAGCAATTCTTTTTTATTATGCATCTAAATTCCATAACATATGTTGGGACATGAATATATATTAACCCCTTACTGTCCATTTAATGCAAATATTTTGAGATACCCATTTGTCTCTCATCAACCAGTTTTATGAATTCTTATGTCACACTGTTATGCTGCCGAAATTGCATCGCGATTTTCCAAGCCAAAGTCGTTGTGTAGTGAATACCATGCCCATTTATCTATCAAAGGTATTCACCTTTATGAACATTTACTTATTGATTATATAGTTTCATTTATGAATTCCACATTCATTTATCATGGATTAAATTATGGTGTTTAATTAATCCATATTATATGATCCATGTGGCACACTTATGCATGAAGTGAAATGATTAAGAAGGGTGTGCCCTGATAGCACTCCAATGCATTGGATAAAGAATAGTATCATGATAAATCAAGTTCAATGAGGGTTTACTCATTATAATTCAAGTTAAATTAGGGTTTACTCATTATCCATGTGCAATTATCCTTGGCTCAATCTAATATCATGTTAAATGATGATGCCACATTTCCATGTTATGATAATCATGATATACCATGCCTTTATGTTCATGTTTATCTTATGCTCCAATGATATTAATATTTCCTAACATGTACTATATTTATCATGGTATTCCTTGTTTACTCCCTTACTAGGCTTTATATCTCATCCTTTTCATATTTATGTCCTCAGGTTATCCCATGCAATGTTAAGTATGAGGGAATGTTGTGGTCATGTAAAGGATGTTTTCAATAAAGATATTGTGTTTTATGTTTTAAGTTGTTATGTAATGTTCATAATTTCCCAATAAACTTGACCTATTTATCCTTAGAGTTATCTTAAGTAAAATTTTATGTAATAAATCATTTTTACGTGTGTAACAAAGATCAGGGTTGTAATAATTAGTATCAAAGTATAGGTTTAGTTATTTTTTGGATTAGGATTAGAAAACCCTAGTAAAATACATAGGGATAAGACTAAGTATAATAAAAACATCCCTAAATTTTTGTGATTATTGAGTAAGTGTTTTATCAAGAAAATACATCCCTTTATGGATATGAGCAGGAAGATGTGGCTCTGGCAGTGATGTATCTAGGGGTAAAACCCGAAAACACCACTTTGAGCTAGAATCAAATGGGAACTAGTGCACGACAATGGGCTTTGCTGTACTCTTGATTATGATACTCTTGGGGGATATGATTTGGTAAATTCATAAGCTTAGTATGAACCATTATTAAGGGAATTAAAAAAATGCCCCTAAGAATATATGTTGGGAAGTAGATCATGGATAACATAGATTGAAGTCTATAAATTCATAAGTTAAGGAAATAAAAGTAATTTATAAGTTATCCATTTTTGTCTTTAGATTACCCTTTATGTGTTACCCCTAACTTTCCTTTTATTCCATCCAATGGTTGTTAATAGGATTATGAACAAGACAAGGTACTTCTAGCTTCTTATCATATGGTGGGTGAAGCTAATCAATGGTGTACATTGATAAAAAAATATAAATCCAAAGGAGGATATTGAGGCTTTGGAATGAAAGGATTTCAGGAAAATGTTTTTTGATAAATATTTTCCTCACACCCTCCGACTTAATATTGAAAGGGACTTCATTTCCCTCAAGAAAAAAGGCAATGACTCCATCAGAGAGTATGATTCATACTTCACAAGGCTTGCATGATATGCCTTCATCTTTGTTGTTACCCCTGAGTGCAAGGTTGACCGCTTATTTGGTGGGGTAAAACCTAGCCTATAAAGAGCCCTAGTGATATGTGACTTTGATATCTATGAGAAACTATTCTTATGTTCCCTCAAAGTCTAAATGTAGATCAATGAATCTTAGGGGTATCATGGGGATAAGAGTTGTAAGGTGGACTTTAATTCTAGTAGTCCAATAGATAAACCCAATAGTGCTAAGAAAATAAAGCACCCCACATACCAAAGGTGTGGAAAGAAGCACCCTAGAAATTGCCTGAAGGGGATGAGGAAATGCTTTAGGTGCAGAAGAGAAGGGAACCTGGCCATTAACTGCTGATAAGAAAAACCAATGGCTACGACAGAGGATAGGAATGATCCATTTGACCCTCAACACATGGTTAATTGTTTCAACTGAAAAGAACCAAGGAACTTTGAATACCAATGCCCTGATTCAATGGATTTTGGAGGAAACCAACAACCTCCAAGGTAGCAAGGGAGATCTTTTTCCATCACTACCGCCGAAGTGAACCCCAACAATGAAGTGGTGACATGTATGCTATTTATTCATTCAATAGTAGAGAATGTACTTTTTGATTCTGTTTCTATGCATTCTTTTATATCCCAAAACATTATTAGAAAAATTCAAACACCACCACAAATCATGGAAGTAAATATGTCGGTGATAACAAAAACTAGGGAAATCATTTCATCCCATGAATATAACTCCTCCCCTATCATAATTTGTGGATTTAACTTCTTGAAGAACATCATCATACTCCCTCTGGTGGAATTTGATGCAATTATTGGCATGTATTGGCTTTTCTTATATAGATCCAACATAAATTACTATGAGAGGAAAATCACTCTCCATATGGAAAACCAACCCACGATTCTATACAAGTGCAAGTTGGAGGATGAATCTTCTTTAGCACCATCATCTCAAGCATGGATATTACTGCCCTATGAGAACATGTATCTTGCTCAGATGATTTAGTCTAAGGAAGAATATGTCCTTAAATACATGCCTATTGTGAGGGAATTCGGTGAAGTGTTCCCCGAGGAATTTTCTGGTCTTCCTCCTAGAAGAGATGCTTAATTCTCGATTGATCTTATACTTGGGGCATTTCCAATATCCAAGACTCCATATAGAATGGATGTTTTGGAGCTTGAGAATCTGATAAAAACTACAGGAGAATCTGAATAAAGGGTTTATACACCAAAGTGCATCACCATGGGGTGCACCAGTCCTCTTCATCAAGAAGAAGGATTGGTCAATGCACCTTTTAATTTATTATTGTGATCTCAAAAAAAATAACGATAATAAACAAGTATCCTCTTCCATGAATTGATGACTTTTTCGATCATCTACATGGATCCCAATACTTCCCCAAGGTGGATCTGCAGTCTGGATATTATCAAGTAAGGGTGAAGAAGGAGGATATCCCCAAGACTACTTTTCTTACAAGATATGAGCAACATGAATTCATAGTAATGCCTTTCAGACTCAGTAATTCTCCAACAATATTCATGTACATATTTAATAGATTCTTTAGATAATAGCTCTATAAATTTTTGGTAGTATTTATTGATGATATTCCAATATACTCCAAAACCAAGGAGGAGCATGTGGAGCATCTAATTACTGTACTAGAGACCTTGCAAAAGGAGAAGCTCTATAAAAAGTATTGAAAGTGTGAGTTTTGGTTAAAGGAGGTCTCATTCTTGGGTCATATCATCACAAGTAATGGGATATCTATGGATCCCTCCAAGATATATGCAATTGAGGGATGGCCGAGTCTAACATCAGTGACAGATATCCGTAGCTTCCTGGGGTTAGCAAGATATTATAGCCGATTTGTGAGAAATTTCTCACAATTTTCAAACCCTCTTACTATGATAACTCGGAAGGGATTGAAGTTTACTTGGAGTGATGAATGTGAAGAGAGATTCTAATATTTGAAAAGGAGGCTTATTACTGCGCACGTGCTCACACTACCCACAAGTGGAGAACTATTGGTGGTATTTAGTTGTGCTTCAGAGTAGGTAATGGGTTGTGTATTAATGCAAAATTAAAGTCATTATCTATGCTTCAAGGCAATTTAAAGTTTAAGAGAAAAAATATCCAACACATGATATGGAGTTGGTTGTAGTAATATTCACTTTGAAAATTTTGCGGCATTACCAATTTGGAGAGAAGTGTGAAATATATATGGATCACAATATCCTCAAGTATATATTCACATAGAAAGAGTTGAATATTTTCTAACAAAGCTAGTTAGATCTAATCAAAGACTATGACTACTCAATACATTACCACCCTAGAAAAAAGAACAAGGTGGATGATGCACTAAGTAGAAAGGTCTCAGTGATTCTATCATTGATGATAATTGAAAAGGATACAATCTTCTTAGATTTGATTAATATAGACATGATAATCATAAAAAAGGGAACAACATCAATCCTTTCAAAAATTATTTCTCAACTGTCTCTTTTGGAAAGGTTAAAGGATGCTCAGAAGGATGATGTGGTAATTCAGAAGAAAGTGGAAAGTATCAGAAAATAGAAATCCTTGGAGTTAAATGTTAATGAAGAAGGAACTGTGATATTTATGTCAAGACTATGTGTTTCATAAAATACAAAGTTGAAGAAAGTACTTTTGGATGATGCACATAGTTCAAATTTATCTATTCACCCAGGAAACACAAATATGTATTGAGATCTATGAGAGTATTGTTGGTGCGGTAACATTAATATGGAGATTGTTGAGTATACATCAAAGTGCTTGGTATGTCATCAAGTGAAGGATGAGAGGAAGAAGTCTAAGGAGATGATGCAACCATTACCGATACCAGCATGGAAATGTGAGAATATCACCATCGACTTCGTCACAGGACTTTTAAAGATATCCAAAGGAAATAATGATATCTATGTTGTTCTAGATCATCTTACAAAGACTGTACACTTCATTACAATTATAGAGTATTTCTCATTAGATCAACTATAATGGATATCTATCTGATAAGTGGTAAGGCTGCATGGAGTACCACTATCTATTGTATCCGATCAAGATCCAATATTCACCTCTATGTTCTGGAAGAGTCTTCAACATGCTCTAAATACTGAACTGAGATTTGGTATAGCTTATCATCCTCCAATTGATGGTCAATCTAAGTAGACTATCCAAACACTTAAGTACATGTTGATATCATGCTTGGTGGACTTAAAAGAATGATGGGATCAACATATTCCTCTGGTTGAGTTCCCTTATAATAAAATTTTCCACTCAATCATCCACATTTCTCCTTATGAATCCCTTTATGGGAAGAGGTGCAGAACACCAGCATGTTGGGATGAAGTTGGGGAGCGAAAACTCTTAGGTCCAGAAATGGTTGAGAAAATGGTGGATAAGTTTAAGACCATCTAGCAGCACATTAAAGATTCTTAGAGTCTAAAAAAGAGCTATGATGATAATCATCGATGAGAACTAGAGTTTGATGTTGGAGACATGGTATTCCTCTCCATATCATTGTGGAAGAGAGTTATGAATTTGGGAAGAAGGGAAAGCTTAGTGTAAGGTACATCACCCCTTTCGAGATCCTTGATCACATTGGGGAAGTGTCATGTCGAATAGCACTCCCACCAAACCTGTCCAAAGTACTTGATTTATTCTATGTATCACTCTTGAGGAAGTACATACCTTACCCATCACATGTACTCAATATAGAGGTGTTACCACTGGATAATGACCTCTCCTATGAAGAGAAGCTGGTGAATATATTAGATCATAGGGAAATATTTCTACGAAATAAGATAGTTCCCCTCATCAAGGTATTGTGGAAAAACCACAAGATTGAAGAGGTAATGTGGGAATCAGAGGAAGTGATAAACTAGAGTTACCCACATCTGTTTTAGTGTGGGAAAATAAAATTTTGAGGGTGAAATTTCTTAAGGGGGAAGATTTTAACAACTCAAACTTTTATTAATGAAAATCCTTCTTGATATAATTAAATGACTTATTATGTAAAATGGTTATATAAAACATATGAACTTCCTTGGTTTTATGTTTTTGGATTTTAAAATACCGTTAAATTTTTTGACCATTTCTAATATAACCGTTGAATAGTGATCACATGATTAGTGTAAATATAAGGCTTCAACAAATACAATTTACTCAGATAATGGAAGTGATGGCCTCATCCAGTAGAATTTCTCCATACGAATCCCATTTTTTGGATATCATAAAGGAGGTAGCGTCAATAGTATTCTCTCTTGACCAAGCCCAAACTGAGCTTCAACATGTTAAGCTTGCGCGAAACCGCCTACGGGGGAAGTAGAAGTTAATAGATATTGCCACCCAAGTGATATTATCTGAGCCACCCCAAGAGTCTGTCACCATCGCAGACCTTACCCTTTGGTCTTATGTGTGTCTTATAAGGGTTTATGTAAAATTAACTTAGCACTATGATTATGTACATTATTTTTGTATGGAGAATATACATTTATTTTATCATTGTTACTTTGTAAATAGTTTTAAAAGAAAATGGTATTTCTAGTTAACATTCAATTAAGAAATATATTTTGATGAATTAGTTGATTTTTGAATTAAATAATATTTTAATGAAATATTATTAATAAATTATTTTTTATTAAATATAAATGATCATATAATTTTTATGAATACAATTATAATTTTTATTAAGGTTTGAAAGCTGTTTTTTTCAAAACCCATGAATTTTCGATAAATGTTGTTTTTTATTTTAAAAGTAAAAATTCACATATTTAGAAAATTATTTAGATAAAGTGAATATAATTTTTTTATTCAAGATGTCGAAATTATCTAACGGTGATTTTTTCACAATTTTCCCAGACAGTGGAATTTTTGGGTAAAAATTAAATATCGTTTAATTATATATTGTGTTTTATGACATCATAATGACCCAATAGTGATGTAATAAAATACAATAAGTGGTTTTTTCTGTCAATATATGTTTTGCCTTTAAAATAATGTGATTTTAGTTTTGTTTCATTTATTTTACAAAACTTTAGTGGACCCTCCAAGACTTATAAAACATTTTAACATTTTAAAATGATTTCCTTGAGAGTGTAATTCACCTCCACATAAGAAAGAATAATATTTTAATAAGTTATTTCATTGGCCTTAAAAAATAATATTTTCCACTCCCATTTGAAAAAAAACATGGTTGAAAATCATGGTATGGTTTGTGGTTTTGATAAGTTTAATGTGTGGTGTTCAAAACCTAAATTATAAAGAATTCTATCTCTTTTCCTATATATACCCACCCAATATCCCACTTCTCTTCACTAAAAAACCTTTTATAACATATATACATATCCCTTATCTCTCTAAAATCTTCCCAAGGTGCCCCAAACTCCCAATAATCCTCTCTCAAGATCCTACTAATCCTTTGGGATCACACTTCCAAGTAAGGGATTTCTTCATTTATCATTTTTTCCAAATTTCTTTTGTTGTTATGCCATTTTATTTTAAATTAAAAATATTGGAGTATGATTTTAAACCTCCCATATACTTACCTAATTATTTTTTAATGATGAAATACCCCTTTCACTCTCATTAATTCCTCCCATATACACCTGTTACCATGCTGAAATTCCGTAAGGGATTTCTCTCTCCTCATTTTCATTCAAGAAATTCTTATTTATTTTTCATATAAATTCCATTAAATATGCTAGTAAATGTATCTATATTAACACCTTAATTTCCATTTTATTTACATATTATGATATATCCATTTCTCTCTCATAAACCTTTTTTTTGAATTCTTATGTCACGTCATTATGCTGCCGAAATTGCACTGCGATTTTCCAAGACAAAGACATTGTGTAGTGAATACCATGCCCATTTCTCTATCAAGGGTATTCAACTTTATGAAAATTTACTTATTGATTACAGAGTTTCATGTATGAATTCCACATTCCTTTATCTTGTAATAAATGATGGTGTTTAATGAAACCATGTTATATGATCCATGTGGCACACTTATGCATGAAATGAAATGACTAAGAAGGGTGCACCTTGATAGAGATCCAATGCATTAGGTAAAGAATAGTATCATAATACATAAATTTAAATGAGGTTTTACTCATGATAATTCAAGTTCAATGAGGGTTTACTCATGTTCCATATGCAGTGAGCCTTGGCTCATGCTAATATCATGTTAAATGTTGATGTCACATTTCCATTTTATGATAATCATGTTATATCATGCATTTATGTTCATATTTATCTTATGTTACATTGATATTCAAATTGCCTAACATGTACTATGTTCATCATGTTATTCCTTGTTTACTCACTTACTAGGCTTCATATCTCACCCTTTTTATATGTATTTCCTCAGGTTATCACATTCAATTCTAAGTACGAGGGAATGTTTTGGTCATGTAAAGAAGGTTTTCAATAAACATGTTGTGTTTTATGTTCTAAGTTGTTATGTAATGTTCCTAATTTCCCAAAACACTAGAAATCTCGATCCTTAGAGTTGTATTAAGAGAAATTTTATGTAATAAATCATGTTTAAGTGCATAATAAAGAGTAAGGTTTTTATATCCTAGACCCCCTCCCTTCATAAAACCCCTCCCTCTACAAAGCCCCCCCTAAACTACCCCCTCCCCCACCACACACACACACCTGCACCAGTCCTGGACAGCCCCCTCCCTCTGAAAATCCCCCCTCCACCCCATGACACCCCTATGCACTATGAATAGATAAAAAAACAAAGTAACAGACATGAATAAACAACACAGGAACAAACAAAAAAAGTAGAATCATTTCATCATTGTAATTTATAGGGTCCAATAAGGAAACACTAAAAAATATAGTTTCAGTAGTCTAATGAACTAATAAATTACAATATGAATGAATTATTCTAACTAATCAAGTAAAAATCATTAGATTGTTTCAAAATATAGCATTTACACACTCATAAAACACTTGAAATTTGAGTTATAAGATATTGATAAAGAGAACTTTTTTGAAAGTTAACAAACCCAAAAATTGAAACATAAATAAAAATTCATCAAAAATTTCACCTTTAAACATCACATATAAAAGTAGGAAAATACACATAATACAATGATGTAATGTGATAAATTTTTAATGAGAAACCAATCCTATGTAATTAAATTAAGTTTCATAAATGTATAAAACTATTAAAAAGTAGATAAACCCATAAAAGTACCAATTGACCTGTTTTATGCACAATAATAGTTTGAACTCCAAAAAATTTTTTATAGGAGCATCCTATATAGAAAGAGAATCATTTGAAATAGAACCCTAAATAATTTTTAGTGATACACATCATCATTATAATAACATGCAATCTAATATGTTTGTTTAAGCATCCAATGCTTTTGAAAATGAATTTGCAGATATTGTAAAAGTTTAGAAAAAGTGTAACTTGTATATTAGTTTAAAAAAACTATTTAATGTGATTTTTTAAAAGTTCAAAATATGCATTACAAGTGTAAAACAAATTCATATACTAATTTTTTTAATCTAGTTCAAAATATATATTAAATGTTGATGTTTCTTTTTGTCAAACTCGCTCCTAGAATCCTCATTACCTAGATTTTTTGAAGGAATATAGATTTCATAAAATGGGATTCTCAAGGCATTATATGACATAAACATTGTAGGAATTTATTACACCAGATGTTAAAAAAATTAAAATATTGTTGGAACTAATATTCTCTCTTGCAATATTTATTTAACCAAACGCAACTCGAGGGATTTCTAACATTTTCCACATAAACAAAAGATAAATAAACTAAATTCCTATAAGTTTGGGAAGATTTCGTGGCATAAGAACTGGGTTGCGATGAATCACATGCAAAATTAAATCCCTCAATCAGAAGATTCACTTAAATAAAATGTCTTAAACCCTAAAATCCTTATCCTAATCCCATGTAAAAGTATTTTCACATGTAGGGGTAGAAGTGACACCAAAAAAATGGTATACTAAAAATTATAATTTTTATAATTTTTATCACTCTAAATGTATTAACAAACCTTGGAAGGGTCAGTTATGAATATCCTTGCAATTATAATCTGACATTCTGGCAATACATGAACACATTCAGGAATAGAATACTAGACATTTAGAATTACCTACAGGTAAAATTCAATAGCATAGATCAATTAAACTTGGTACGGAATAATAAATAATAGTACTGTGATTGTAAAAACTTACACTTATTATTTTATAGAAGTTACTTGGATCTTCAGGGTCCTCTAAGGAGAAATAATTCTTTATGTAGAAGAAATCCTTGATGATTGGGTTGATATGATTTCTAATAAGGTTAAACTAAAACATAATGAGGATAATGAGGTTGTGTGTGGAAGGTATAATAATTCTAAAAACATTTACAAAATTCTAAAATACTTAATTAGGATAGAGGGGAATACGAAGAGAAAGTGGGAAACACCATTAAATCATTATGTAACAAGTTATAAAGAATATATTTTTCTAGTATTCCCCTTACCCCACCCCCTCCTCACTACACACCCCATTACACCCCCTCCCCCCTCACCCTGGCCCCCTCCCCCTAGACACCCCCTTCCCCTCCCCCCTTGCACACCCTGCTTTTGCCCCACCCCTCCCCCTTGCACCCCACCTACACCCTCCCCTACCTATTGCACCCCCCCACCATACCCTCTACCCACCCATCACCCCTTACACCCCACCTGCACACTCCCCCTCCCCATTGCACCCCCCTCCTCATTAAACACCCCACTTGCACCCCCACTCACCCTACCCCATGTACACCTCATGCCCCCCTTTCCCCAACAGACCCCCTTCACCCTCCCCCCTTACACCCCAACTGCACCCTACCCTTACCCCTGCAAACCCCCTACCCCTGCCCCTATAGACCCCCCATACACCCTCTACCTTCCCCCTCCCCCATGCCCCTGAAGACCCCCTTGCACCTTCCCCCTACCCCTACAGACCCCCTTCCCATGCCCCTACAGAACCCCCCCCCCCCCCCACACCCTCCCCCAAACCCTACCCCAGAAGGGTGGGAGGTAGCGATGTTGAGGAAAGAATATTTAACTAACATAAATGCACATTAGAAAGTGTCAAAATTGTGTCTTCCCTAAAATTAACCTATCAAGTACTCTTTCTTCTTCTAATCCTATTGTTTCCCTTGTTTTTTCTATGAGTCAACTTCTATTTTTTCGGTTCAATATAGAAATACAATACTGAATCCCTCAATTGAGGGTCATTTTCTTTGTAAGGCCTAATAGATTATCATAGTGTAGGGTTGTCTAATGGAATATAAAGTCTAGATTCATATGGTTTTCATGAGCCTGAGATGTGTTATGGGAATTATTTAAACACTAATTGATACATTTATTTACTACATAGATCCATGACTCAGGCTTGGAAATTTTAATAATTGGGTCCTTACTAAGACTTGTCTCAACATTTTCTTTTATAGGAATTTTGGTAGTGTATTTGTTTAATTATGGAAAGAAATATGTTAATGTTATAGGGGAGATAGATGTGACTGGAAGTTAAATTTTATTCTTATATGAAAAACATGTATTGCATATCTGTAATAAAATCATTGAAAATGATTAATTGACTCTAAATGAAAAATTTAATATCCTAAAAGAATAATTATATTTATGCTAAATAATTCCAATTTATTTGAATTATAAAATATTAATTTAATGGTTTTTTCACTAATATTTTTTGGGTTGAAATTGAATCTATGAAATAAGTAGGAGTTCATTCATGGAATAGAGTATACACATAAGAGTATATAGTGATATAAGAATATGGTAAAAACTATGACTGCCAGCTCTTTTATAGTACATAATTTAATAAGCATGAAAAGATTACATCATCATGAATAAATAAATCTCATTAAATAGAAATAATTATACTGAAAAATGGATGTTTTATGGATGAAATGAAGTGTCCTAAATGGGATTGAGTGAGAAAACATATTATATCAAATAGATTTTTACTTTATATCTCATCCTTAGAAGTTTCTTTGGAATTATAATTCATTTTAGACATCATTTGAATAATTTGGTAAGGTGTGAAACATGGATCTGATATTTAATGCTTAAAACAGATAATATATTATTAAATTATAAATTAAGAAGGAAACTGTAATATAAATATTAATTAAAAGGAAATTAAAATCATTACCTGTTAATGGTCTTCATTTCCTTCCAAAGGAATGGGATAATGATGTGTGCCATTACACTAAGGGAATGTATATTTATCATCATGGGAGTCTCACTGTAAATCCACATGACATTCTTTTAGAAGGAAAACCATATAGAGTTCATACCAATTGAGTTGTGTGAGACTAAATACATATATTAGAAAACACCATATGATAATTTATTTAAATAGTAAACAAATAAGCCTCTATTATTAGGGAAATCATAAACTATAATTCCTATATATAATAATATGAAAGTTTAGTGAAATTATGCACAATTGATTAATACCAAGGTTATGAAAAGACATTTAAGGCATGAATATAAAATGAAGTGGGTGACTTACCTACTCTTTTTAAGAGTATTTTTTTCACTTCAATATGTTATTGGAAAAGACATTTAATGCATGGGGTGGTTAAGAAACATTTAGTTTAGTCAAAATACGAAATTTTAGTGAAATTATAATATAATAGTCTTTCATGTGTGGTGAACATCAAAAAAGAAAGTCAATATAAAGTTAATTTTTCTAACAGTGAAAATTAAGGGAACCAATATAGCTACATGAAACTTGTTAACATAGACTCTCATGAATCTGTATCAACCCACAAAATATATACCAAACCTAGAGGTGTATGCAGTTTCTCACTCACAATTATCCATTAGTGCCCTCATAAAATATATCATTTCACATTACATCTTCATCAACTAAAAAATAAAACCCTTTGGCCTAAAAATGTATGTATAATATACAGTAACGTTAAAATGGACACTACTTATTTGATAGAAGTCATCAATCTTGAATGATAGTATAGTATTAGATCATTTTTCATCCCCCATAGCATTTTAAATTGAAATGAATATGCTTCATATTATCCATCACTGTAAAGAAACCTAAAAGAGGCACATGCATACTAATTTAGGTCATATAAGTAATAATATAAAAATACAATTAATAATGTAAGGTAATTATGGAAATTTTGGCTCTATTTAATTTTTGAAAACATATTGAAAACTGCTTATAATAGTCAAAATCTAGAGATATATTAGAAAATGAAGAAGGATGAAAAGGTTCACTAAACTTGGAAATATAAAACACTAAACACAATCCTAATTGGTCTAAATACCTTTCATGGTGTGTTACTATAACTTTGTAAATGTTTGTGTGTTTCTATAGCTACTTGAAATATGTTTCTAGTTGAAATAGCACCAATGAAACTTGAAATACTAAATTAGTTCTAGAAAACTGTGTTTGGAAGACTAAAATAGCATCTCCATGGATAGAAATATATAAGTGTACTTGTATTGGAACTACAAAATGAATTATTTATATTTGAATAAAAAATAAAATATAGAGAATAAAATTACTGAAAACTGTAATGTAGTATTAATGAAAAATATTTTTAACAAAAAAGAAAAAAACAATACCACACTATTCAATTCTGTAATAGAGTATACATGAAGTTTCAATATGGATATAAAATACTAAAAAGACTTGTTTAGTACTTTTATGGACTTTCATCTAGCACTTTACCATCAATCGTATATCTAATTTCAGCTAAAAACAAGTATATATTCTGTGATAGTATCAATTTATGAGAGGGAGATAGAGACATAAAATATCAGTAATGAGATAACCTAGAAACATGAAGCACATGATAACATGGAAAAGAAAATTATTGCTCAATGATAATATCATAACACTGCCTGAGGTCTCTACAACACCACAGTGGTGTCTCTCCAGATCAATGAAGTACACTATAGGGAGTACATCATCAAGCCACACAATCATGAATCGTCAAGGCACATGGTCAGAGAGCAGAAAACTTGATTTCTGATTGATTAGTAAAACACTTTATAAATAAAAAACCTACCAGATTATCAGTGGATTCTTTTATCTTCTCACCCACAAAGAGGAGTTTAGTTCCCCAATGGATCTTCCCGAAAACTTACATGATAATTATTGAGTTCATGTGGGAAGCATGAAATATTAATTCATGTATAATAATAAATAGGATAAATAGGTTATGGGGAATCAAGAAACTCAAGCATGTTTTTTTTCATTTACCAAATGGTGATCTGAGATGGCTAGAATAGCTTCCAGTGATCCAATGCCTTATCTTTTCTCATTTAGTATTATATTCTGTATTAGAGTAGACCATTCCATATTTATGAAATCAATGACCCAAAAAAAGGTTTATTCAATGTATTTAAATCCATAGACTTTAATAGGTATAATTAATTGGATTTTCCAAACCTGAACATCAAAAATTTACCGACTATTAAAACTCCCACCAGTAATGTACAACTTTTCATCAACAATAGCTATAGTGTGTTGTATTATGAGGATGGTGTAAAGTAAATCAAATAGAAACTATCCTAGTAGTAGCTCATAAAAAGTACAAAATCAATTCCACTAGATAAATGATTCAAAGTCATTCCTACCACACATGTGCGCTCATGCACACATACACAGTAGCTAGGGATAATTTTTCATAAGTATATGACCTTATATCAATCTAGTGGCAGAGGTCTTGAGACAAGGACTTACACTATAAGGTATGGATCCTACAAAATTCGAACATCATTGCTAAGGTGGATTTAACATGGAGGATTGGTGGTCAATTAAACATATTAATCTTCAAAATTAGAATGGAATGAAGGATATCTGGTTGAGGAATTTCCAAAGGATTGATTCAAGGTATAATAATGGAATAGTTAGGTTATTAAATTAAGAATAAATTTATTAGGTTATACCTGCATCAGAGGAGGAGGAGGATCCAAAGGAGGTGGGGTTGACATGTCAGATCCATGTTTGATGAGGAGGTGGGGTGGCAGTATTGGAGTAGTGTCGGCCAAAGTAGGAGGAGGGTATGAAGAGGAGCAGTGGCTTTTGATGGGGAGGAGGGTGCATTAAAGTCGATGGAGGAGGAGGGTTGTGTATTGGGTGGGGGGGAGGAGCCTAACTCATATGAAAAAATTAGTTTCTTCAGTTTTTTAATTAAACCATGGCTATAAACAAGATATATCTGTAGGCCTATGAAACTGTGGTTATAGATCCATCGCTATAGCCTAAATTTCTAGTAGTGAATCACTCATCAAATTATCTAAGTGTGGCGCAGATCAATAAAAAAATGAATCAAGTCCTTCGAAATCTATATGGTAATTTCCTTTCATTCCACAATTTATAAGACTATATAGATGTCAGGAAACCTCCAAACAATTAATATAGCATGAAGATATAAGAATTAAAGATGGGAACCAACGTCATCCAGCAGATTCTCCTCAGTTGAAGAAAATTTATTATAAGTTTCTTGAATTTGGAGATGAGCTGAGAAACTTTTGTCTTGCATTATCTATTGATGGAATAAATCTTTGTGGTGTACAGAGTAATACCCATAGTACATGTCTTGTCATGTTGGTAAATTATAACTTTCCTCCATGGTTATGCATGAATCACAAATACATTATGTTTTATCTACTTATATATGGACCAAAGCAACCCATTAATGATATTGATGTCTATTTGGATGTATTGATCGAAGATCTGAAATTGATGTGGGATAAAAGTGTTACAATGTATGATTCTCATAAAAGTGAAGAACTCACATTGAGTGCCATGTTGTATGGAACAATAATGACTTCCCCACTTATGGAAATTTATTAGGCTATAGAATTAAAGGCATGTTGGGTGTCCCATTTGTGAAATATTCACATACTCAGTTCGGTTGAAACATTCCTCAAAGACTTTGTTTTTAGCACATCAATTTTTTTTACCTTAATGAAATAAATACTAATCCTGGATGAAATAATTTTATGGTAATATCGAACAAGATACAACACCATCTCTATCAACAGGTGATCAACTGTACAAAAAAAGTAAAAAAGATTGACAATTTTTTCAGTAAACCATCTTTGAAAAAACATACAAAATTATTTTGGAATAAGAGATCGATTTTATTTGAATTACCATATTGGAATTATTTTTATTTCATAAATTTTCTTGATTTCATGCATAAAGAAAAAATTCATTTTATTGTGTTATTGAAACATTACTAAATGTTCTTTAAAAAACAAAATATGGCATCAAGTCTAGGTTGGAGTTGATTGAAATGAGGATAAGGGAATATTTGGCACTGATGAATGGTAAAAGGTATAATTTTATTCCTTCATCATCTTACACTCTATCCTGATATAAAAAATTATAATTTTTCATTTACCTTATGAGTGTAAAAGTTCCATAGGGGAATTCATAAAATATTAAGATTATTGTGTCAATGACTAATTTGAATTTATAAGGACTAACATCACAAGAATTTCATGTTTTGATACAAGATTTAATGCATGTTGCCTTTTGTTTCTTTCTACCTCAAAATGTATGACATACATTAACTAGACTCTGCTTCTTTTTCAAAGTCATATACAACAAAGTTTTAGACCTGGAAAAGTTTCTCATCATGAATATGTAGATTTAAATCATATTATGTGAATTAGAAATGTTCTTTCGACCATCATTCTTTGATATAATGGTTCACCTGATGGTTAACATGGTTAGAGAGGTTCAACTATGGGGTCTTGTCCATTCTATATGGATGTACCCCATTGAATAGTATATGAATATTTTGAAAGGGTATGTAAAGAATTAAAGTTAGCCAGAAGATTTTATTGAAGAATGATATATTGTTAAAGAAGATATTGAATTATGTACAGATTACCTATCAGATGTTGAAAGCATTAGTCTCCCAATATCTCGTCACAACAAACTCCTTATGGGAAAAGGGATTTTTAAAAGAGATTTTGTTATAATTACCTTGATAGAGTGGGAGAAATCACATATTTGCATATTACATAATAGTGAAGATGTTGATCCATACATTGAAGTCCAAAAAGAAATTCTTATATATTTGAATCCATCAAGGGATGGAAGATGGATATCAAATACACATAATCAATAGTTTATAGGATGGTTCATAGATAAAATTTATAAGGAGTTATCTAAATATCAGAATTCAATTATTCAAAGAATTCAATGGAAAGCTAGAGGACTGAATGAAAATTTTATATCTTACACTTGGTTTATAATCAATGGTTATACGTTCTATAAACAAGAACATGATGACTTTAGTATGATGCAAAATAGTTGTGTTATTCTTGTGGATGAATTGATGCACATATCTGATTCCAAGGATAGAAATCCAATTTATGAAAATATATCATATTTTTTCATTATAAAACAGATATATGAGTTGGATTATACATCATTTAAAGGGACTCTTTTCCATTGACAATGGGTTGACAATATCAATGGAGTGAAAATTGATGAAATGGGCTTTATGAAGGTGAATTTCAGTGTAAAAGGGAAAAAAGAATATTCATTCATAATGACTTCACAATCCGTGCAAGTATTTTATGTCTTTGATCTAATAAATAATAATTTGTCGATTGTCCTGCTTTTGACTAAAACAAATGTTGAGTCTGATGAAAATTCAATCGAGTATGACTGCTTCCTTGGGACATCAAAATCAGTTAATGTTTTTCCCATTGTAGACAATGCCTTGTACATTAGAGGGGACCATAAATAGGGGATTTGGATTCTCAAAAGAGGAACCAAATCCTTGAAACCTTAAAAAAAGAGTTTAATGAGAAGGTAAATGTGTTTTTTAATATATTATGTTTTTACTCATGATATTATACATTCTATACTATATTAACATAATCTAAATTAAATATTTGACTACTTATGCAGACAATGTCTTATTCACATGATGATGTTACAAATCTCTCGAAAGAACAAACTATAATGAAGAAAACCATTTGGATAGATGAAAAGGTAATGTTATGATATACTTTCTCTATTTACTGAAAACTTATATAATGGAACATTGGTTTAAATTTCATTATTCTTTATAGAGTTTTTTTTATTTTAGAATATTTCTTTCCATGTGTTATGCCATTGCAAGAAGAGAAATTACATTGTCCCTATTCAATTACAGAGGTAATCTTGATGTTTGTACAGTAAAATAATTGTCCATAGATTTAATGTATTGTTTCATATGTATAATTAATTAATTTATTTTTAGTATTAATAAAATAGTGATTGTTTTATTATACAGGTGGATTATTTTTTTCAATTTGAAGGTTCTCTGACCAAATTTCATGCTCCTTATCCCTTAAAATCTTTTCACCCCTACTGTGGTACATTAATTGATTTCTTTCAAGTTACCTCTACTACCTTTGCAGGAAGAGAAACATCGCTACCTTTTCTCAATTATAGAGGTAATATTGATGTTTTCACAGTAAAATCATTGTCAATAGAATTAATGTATTGTTTCATATGTATATTTAATTTATTTCATTTTAGTATTACTCACATAATAATTGTTTTCTTATATAGGTGGATTATTTTGTTCAAGTTGGGGGTGCTCAATCCCACTTTCATGCTCCTTCTCCCTTAAAATATTTTAACACCTATAGTTATGTATTTATCACCTTCTTTCAAGTTATCTCCACTTCCTTTGTAGGAAGATAAATGATGTGACCACTACTCAATTGTAGTGGTAATCTAGATGTTTTCATAGTAAAATAATTGTCCATAGAATTAATGTATTTTTTCATATGTATCTTTAATTTATTTATTTTTAGTATTACTCACATAATAATTGTTTTCTTCAATAGGTGTATTATGTTGTTTGAGTTATGGGTTCTCTTTCCAACATTCATCCCTTTCTACATGAAAATTTTGACAAACTTATTCTCTCAAAAAACCATTCACTCATGTGGTGTTTACATTTATCACTTTCATTCAAGTTCCCTATTCTACTCAATCATAGAGGTAATATTGATATTTTCATAATAAAATAATTGACCATAGAATTAATGTATTATTTCATATTTATGTTTATTTTACTTCCTTTTAGTATTACTCATAATAATTGTTTTCTTATACAGGTGGATTCTTTTTTTCAGTTGAGGTGGTTCGTTTGAATCTACTCAAGTAATATTGGTAATTAGATAAAGAAAGTCAATGGAAATCATGTTAAAATTAAAATTTAGGATTGTTTTTTAATTTATATAATAATTTGTATTTATGTAATTGTATAAATCATTGTTTGGAATTTCTATAATATAGTGTTTTTTAGTATTTTTGTTGTAAATTTTATTTCATTAAAATTGTGTATTGGGACTTGTTTTCATTGATATTTGATGTATTTTTGGTGTGTTTTTGGTGCTACAGTGTGCTGTTACAACACACTATAGTGGTTCTGTAGTGTGTTGTAATAGCATAATACACTATAGACCTTTATCAGCACTTTCAAAAGTGTTGATAAAAAGTGCATTTATTAGTGCTTCTAAAAGCACTAATAAAAGTTATTTATCAACTATTTTATTAGAGTTGATAAAGGGTTCATTTAACTACTATAAATTAAAGTGCTGATAAATGGTTATTTTATCAGTGTTTTTAGCATGGATAAATGAAACCTTATCAGAGATTTTTTAGTACTTATAAAATTCCAGGTCTTTTAACATCGCTCACATTGTCAGTGCTTTTCTAGTACTAATAAAGGCCATTTCTAGCACTGTTAAAGTCTAGTTTTATAGTATTGTAGGTCAAAAACAACTTGTTCTTCACCTACTCAGAACATTCTTATTCTTTGATTTACATCAATCAATGTCTTTCTAGTGGTTAGGAATGGTCAGCCTAAGACATTTATCATCATTTGAATAAGACATTGTCTCCATTAGCTTCGACATCAATGATAGTGTGAGCAGCTAGTTAAAGTCCTTAATAAAAATTTTGGAGATGAATCCACATATCAAGTCCATGATGTGGGAACTTTTTGGTCAGCTCCTTAAAATGGTCTCATGCTTCCCATGCTGACTCTCTATCTACATGAGTGAAATTATGGATGTTATTCCACAATTTCCATGTGCAGATTAGAAGAAAGTAATTATCCATTCCTTGTCATGCTCTCATAGGGGAAAGGGAAAGGCCCCAAGTCTTATACCATCAGAAGATACTCCCTAGTTTCGAAAGGTATCACAGACTTCCAGGATGTTTGATATATTCTCATGGGGGTCTTCACTTTGAATCCCACTGAATTGGATCATATTCCGGATCATACGGACGAGTCCAAGTTTGATTTAAAATGTATGTTCTTGTATAGGATGGCATAGAATATTGGGTTTTGCGCCATTGAATGATGGAAATCCATAATACATGATGGTGTTCTCTTACTATATTGGTTACTCTCCATGTATTGTTGGTTTCATGTTTTGAGGGTTGGGTTGGTTTAGACATACAGGATTGCTATGATCTTCTATTTTTGAATAGAGGAATGTAGAAATATACCTATTGATATTGGGTTTGAAGTCAAGTTGTTCTCGTGCGTTAAGGATCCTCGAATGAGTCAACGGGACCTAATGCATTCACTAATCCATAAGTATAAGGATGTAGTGGCATCTGAAATAAATGGGAATGGAAAAGAAAATGGAAATGGGGAAATGGATAGGTAATCCTAGGTTCTTTTTTCATTGGTTACAATTCCTTGACACAATCATTTTGAATCCCCATCAACAACACTAAAATTTGACATTACTACACACATCATTTAATTCTCACGGGTTGTGATCGGATTAGATTTATTTTTTGCAAACTACACTTAGTACTAGGTCATAGTATAGTGGTTGTTCGGGGTTAGTCCCATATGGATTTTGAACTGGTTGGAAGAAAATAAAGCTTATAACCTTTTGGGGTGGGATTCCTCACATTATGGTTGAGCTTGGGGAAATGGATAAAGCTTAGAGTTTTATGGATAAAGATTAAAGACAAAGAAGGGATTGGGATATGTTTTAGGTTTTAGGAGTAAGGATGGTCTTTAATTATAACTTGGTATGGTCCTAAGGTCTAGGATATAAAGAAAAAAGAGGTCACTAGTTGGATATGGTCAAACCAACTAGATATATCTAAGAGACATCTATTCCTTGGTATGGAGATAGCTACAACCAGGATAAATTAAGTCTAGTTTCAAAATTATAAAGTATCATAGGCTATTACTTATAGTTTATTCTACTCTAATTAGATTAGGGTTGTTCATTAAAGCTTCTCATGGTAGGTTTCTTAAATGAATTGTATTAACAATTATTATTTAACCTGATTTCTATTCCTTAGGATTAATAAGTTAATAATTTAAGACTAATTAGATTCAATCAGACCTACTCTCAATCCCCACCATAAGCAGTTTAACTACTCATGGTAGAATCAATCACAAATAGATAATGAATTGTAAACATAGTTAACAAGAAAATAGATGTTGGTATTAGCCAATTAATGAACATTAAATTTATAATAAGAAATATGATATTCGAAACTATCACAATTATAATCAAATACTTACATGAAATAAGAACAAGAATAAGTGCAGTACAAATTCGATGAATATTGACAATCGAGATGACGAACACATGTAGCACGATATTGTATACAAAAAATGGATGAATAATTCTTCTCAAATTGATTATAGGGGCTTGATTAATCATAAAAAATTGATAAAAAATGATGAAAACTGAGTTTAGGGACAAAGGGTGAAAGAAAATTGAGAGATAAATGAGATAAATCTAAAAAGATCATTTGTCTTATGTCTGTGGTCCACCTGCTATAGGTAGATAATTGAGATATTACATGAAGTGTAATGATGTTTCATGTTGTGTAATTCCAATCTGAGTTTTCCTCCATTATTTTTGAATCTGTTTTAATCTCTCATGAATATTGTCTATAGATTTGGAAATATGACTCCTTTCACAACGTATAGCTGGGACTCACAACGTGCGTCTTCCTTCAGCCATTATCTTGAATAAGGGAATTGAATTCAAAGGTTACATGATGTTTATTGGTGAATTGCATCTTGTAATGGCTTCACATCTTAAAATTCATCATGAATTACTTCAAAACTTGTCCTTATGTTGTGAAAATTGTATACACATCATGTAATGGAGTTTCACGATGTGTAATAATAATTTTTTGTCAGTTTCTGTGGTTTTTGATTTGAAACCTTGAAAGAGTGATTCCTATAATAAACAGCACATACCTGGTGCATTACCAAATAAAAAACATGGATAATCCTTAACAAAATGACAGAAAATTTTATATATGATTTTATCTTATCCTATACACTTAATGTGAATATGGGTTTTTGTCTTTAAAGCTAAAAAAATGTATTGCTTCAGCGAACACCAATACACTATTATTATAAACTAAACTTCTATTTTCATACTCAAACCTTGCTACAATATTTAAACATGGGCCACCTGAAAACCATCTCAATGTTTCTAAAACATCATATATACTATGAATGATCTATTAAAAACATGGAAAAAAATATAATACTCACCTAGCACCCACATATATTTCTTTTTTAGATAGCATGGTTTTAATAAATTAATATGCATGTAATATATGACTAAGCATCATCTGTGTTATTAAAGATGTATAATTATTTATTCATTATCATTTCTCCTATCAGTGACTTTATTTTCCATCCAAATATCCTCTTTATCCCAAAAATGACATGTTCATAGCAAGATATAGGCAAATCAATGTGCTCTTCTATAGAAAAATATTATGTACAAAACTTTTCCACCTCCTTAAAAATATATTTCTCAATAATAAATCCTTTTAGTTGATATGGATTTTTAACATACCCCTTCAATATCTCTATATACCTTTCAAAAATATATATCCAATGTAAATATATGGGACTAAAAGTATTTATTTTTTCCCCAAATAAACCATTAAATGTACCATGATATCAAAAAAAGAGATTAGAAATTAAATTTTATGTTGAAAAAGTATATCAACTGCATCATTCCCTAAATTTTTTAACAAAATTAGATCCATCACTTTGTTACAAATAAAATTGAAAAAATAACAGTCCATAATGATAGTTAATCTAAAGTAGATGGGTAGTGTTCCACATAATGTGAACATTAGGATTTTTTTCATCATAACATGATAATCTTGAGATTACATAATTATTAACTTCAAATCTATTAGTAAAACAAAAAAACATTTATATAATAACCCTAAATGACTTTGATACCATGGAGGTTCTAGAAAAAAACTAATTTTTCCCTCTTGGATAATGTATGAAAATATAGAGGATATGATGTTATTTTTCCAATAAGAGTAGGAGATAACTCTAAATGTATTATCATTAATATTAAGTTTAATATTGCATTCTGACCATCCTTAGTTTTACCTTTGATATCTAAAAATGTTCTAATCAAACTATCATAGATATTATTCTTAACATGCATCACATAAATTTTATTTTTAGCCTCATAATATCTAAAATATGGAAGATTAAAAAACAATTGATCATTTTATCTATATATTTTTATCATTACCAAATCTATGTGTATTTCCAAATGTGGCATCAATGTTTTTCACCCTCTTAAAATATTGATCAATTAAAAAATTAAAGAAATATCAGGTTATGTTGAGTTATTGAATGACTTTTTTAATCTTTGATAAGATTGATCCATAGAAAAAAAATTACGAACCATGTACACTATTTTTATCTCATGATGAAAAAGATAAAATGAAGCCCTTTCTTCACAAATTGGACAATCTTTAATCCCCTTAACTCTATATCTAGACAAATTTCCATATTATAGGAATTAATTTATTGTTAACATAATAATTTCATGCTATTGAAAATATTTCTTTTTATTAAAACAATACACTATAATGGATATGAACCATAATAGTCTCAAATTAAAAAATAATGGTGAAAAAAACATCAATATAATTTCTAGGATGTCTCCTTAGGAAATCATTAAACTCAATATAATATATTTTTTCTTCAGACAAAATTCAGAAGATAAGTTGTAAATTATTAAAAAAATATTCCATGAACTGTGATTTCTATTAAGGATCCAATATAGATTCATTATATTTATACACAGTCTAATTCTATGATTTATAACTTAATTTAAAAATAAAGGAAGTTATTGATCAATTTTCTTCCATTATGGATTGTTAGCTAAGTAATGTAATTTGCATCATATATTTTCTCATTTTCATGTCATCTTAAGTTTTTTTCATTATTTTAATTTGTAAATAAATGTTTCAAATGAGGAATTATAAGAAGATACTAAATTTATTTACTAAGAGTCTTGATACTTGTCATAGTAGGTAAATCAACCAATGATTTTTCTTTCAATATATACATTAATGTACCATATTTAAAACATTCTAATAGTCCTTCATATTCATTCTTATATAGCACACAGTCATTGTGGTGGGAATGTAACCTCTTGTAATATAAAGACCCGCACTTATTGTATACATAATCTTTAATTTATTCAAGAAAACACTTCCTTTTACATTGAGGATCTTTTCAAGTTTAGAGCTTTAGATAATTAAGACAAAACATTCATAACATTACACATTGTACATAGTGGATACCATAAAATCAGTTTCTATTTTCCTCAAAATATAAAACATAAAAACATAAAAATAAACTCCTTGACAATTCTTCAACATTTAACATGTCTTCCTTCCTTGTATTACTCATCCATTAACCAGTGAAAAATCATTTAAAAACATGGGATGAGCACAAAAGCTCAGTAAGGTATGAAAAAGAATGAAAAAATCGCATTAGTCCATGAATACTCATGACGTATGAAAACATTTTCAAAAGACATGCTTTCCACACATAAATACTTAATTTGTGTAACATGATATTTACACAAGATCCACACAAACATAAATATAATCATAGAGGTATATTGGATAATTACTTACATAATCTTGTAACCATCTTGGCTACCTTAAAAATTTGTAACCCTCACGGCTACCATACTTTGTGTAACCATCGCAGTTACACGTGGAGTAACCATACGGATGACCTCCAACTTACTCATACCCAATGAATTGGAGGGAAATATAGGTCCCACCCTTATTCATAAACAATTACTAGTAACCAAAACATAATCATACAACATAAATAATAGCATAAAAACATTGCTTTTGATTCTTGTAAAATAGAATTTTAAAAGAGGATTTTTAGAAGAAAAGTCCCTTATAAACATCATATACATTAAGTGAGACTTAATAGAGTGGATGGAATATGTATATACCAAAAAAATTAAATTAAATTATGAACAAATGATATTTTAGGAGTAACCATATCAAAAATGGAGTGAAAGATGGAGAACCCGAAGGAAGAATAATTGGGTTCGAGATTTCCCCTTACCTTGTACTAGAATGCCTCCTTCTCTTTAATGTCCTGTATAATGACATTATATTCATTAATTAGAAATTCCAGAACCTTTTATACATTAATAGGGTTCATTCTGGTTTCATTATTTCATATTATGTTCCTTTGGATGACTTATAGAGTTTAAAAACATTGATCGGGGATGTTCGTTTTCATGGTTTTCTTGAGCGGTCCACTTGTATTCTTAAATTGATGTTTGGGTAGATCATGGGTAAACATCCAGAACTGATATTACATGTTATTAATGATATTAAAGAAGCTTGAATGATTTTATAATGAGTTATATTATATCCATGTGGACGAATCATTAGATAAGAATTAAGTGAAGATTGTTTGGGTTAATTTGAGCGGTTTTTGGATCACAACGAACTCGTTTTAACATTTCACTTAGTAATATGGACATAGGTTATTTCCAGAACTTAAAATAGAACATAATACATATAAAATATTCTGTTTCAACCATAAAAATGGTTTCATGACCAGATCTAAAGGTAGAAATGGAAGAAGAGCGCATGTCGTTTTTGAAGGTGATAAATTAACACCTCATGAACAACGTTCTCTTTAATAAAATAAAAGGTAGAGGGAAAGGGTGTGGGTGATATTAGAATCATAAAAATTATAGTATATGTATAATACTGGAGTTACAAAACAATTTGTATTAATATTGGTGGGGAGATATCAAGAAAGGAACATGAACTTGAAAGGAAATTAAAGGAGAAGAGAGAGAGAAATTACCTCTAGAATCTTCCTCTTGAGATCCTCCTTAAGGAAGATAGGCTTGGTCTTTTGATGAGACCATAAGCTTTTGGATGTGGGGGAGGTGATAGGGAAGATGTTTGGGAAGAGTTTAGAGAAGGCTTGGAGCTTGAGAGGTGTGAGGAAAATAGGGAGTGAAGGGTGGCTTTTATAGTGGAGGGGAGAGGGGTTTCCTTAATATAAAATTGATTAGTTTATTAATTTCACTGAAGACAAGGAATAGTGAGTATTTGATGACTAAGAATAGTAAATAAGACATGTGAGTTCGAGATTTGGGTGCTTACATCACTTGTGATGTCAGGAATAATGGGTTTTAATTAAAATGTATTTATATGGTAAATTAATGTATTCTACTATTCACCAAAAATTCAACTTTCTCAAAAAAATCCAAAAAATTTACCCCAACCATTTTTCGACGTGTAGAATCAAAAAATAAATTCCATTTTTCAAAAATAATTTTCTAAGTATTATTAATTTAATATTTAAATAAAATCATAATTTACTTAAAAATACAGTTTTTAAGATTAAAACTGATTTTATAGTTCTTTCAAAAATTACGTAGGGTCTTATAAAATTATCTAAAAACTATTATCCATTGATTCAATAATTTATGAATACATTACAGGAAAATAAATATTCTTTTAAATTAATTATTTAATTATAATTAATTATTTATGACTTATAAAATACCAAAAACGTTTACTAAGGTCAAATTGTCACTTTCTAAGATGTATAAATTTTATTTTATTATTCATAGGTAATTTTCCTCTTATTTACTATTCATAAGGGTCATATTACTATTCATAAGGGTAGGTTACTATTCATAAGGGTAGGTTAATATTCACGAAAAAAACAAGTTTGTTTCATCAGACTCTAAATAACATACTGAACACAATTGTAGATGACAGTTTCTTGAAATTCAAAACATAGAAGAAATAAAATTATGTTTAAAGGATACTTATAAATATATACCTTAAAAAAAATTTCAAGAATTTTCAATTTATTTTTAGAAAACCTTGGGATGTTACATTATCCCCACCTTTATGAAATTGCATCCTCACAATTTTATTTACGTATTAAACAACTGAGGGTATTTTTCCCTCATAGAATTTTAAGACTCCCATGTTGCTTCTTCAACCATGTGGTTTCTCCACAAAACCTTTACCTGGTGGATTACCTTATTCCACAATACCTATTCTCTTCGATCAAGAATATGAACCGGTTTTTCTTCATAAGAAAGGTTCTCTTCCAGTTGAACTTCTTCCGGCCTCAAGACATGTGATGAATCTGGAACATAATTTCTCAACATCGAAACATGAAAAACATTGTGTACCTGAAATAAGCTCGGAGGCAAAGCTACGTGGTATGAAACTGTTCCAACCTTATCAAAGATTTCAAAAGGACCGATGAACCGTGGACTTAGTTTCCCTTTCTTACCGAAACGCATCACACTTTTCCAAGGAGAGATTTTAAGGAAAACATGGTCACCTACCTCGAAAGAGAAGTCTTTCCTTCTGTTATCTGCATAACTTTTCTGCCTGCTCTGAGCTGTCCTCATGTGTTGTTGGATCATCCTCACTTTCTCAGCCACTTATTCTACTAATTCTGTCCCCATCAACTTTCTTTCACCGACTTCATCCCAAAACGCAGGAGTCTGACACCGCTTTCCATACAAGGCTTCAAAAGGTGCCATCTGAATAATGGAATGGAAACTGTTATTATAAGAAAACTCAACTAATGAAAGATGTTGATCCCAACTTCCCTGATAGTCCATTGAACAAGCTCGAAGCATATCCTCCAAAGTTTGAATCGTTCATTATGACTGCCCATATGATTAAGGATGAAAAGTTGTACTGAAATTCAACTCTGTGCCCAAATACTTCTGAAGTCCCTTCCAAAATTTAGAAGTGAACCTGGGATCTCGGTCAGACACAATGGAAAGAGTAACTCCATGTAACCTGACAATCTCCTTGAGGTACAATCAAGAAAGCTGATCTAATGTCATTGTATCTCAAATAGAAAGAAAATGAGCAGAATTTGTTAGTCGATCAACAATAACCCATATTGCATTGTTGCCTAGAGAAGTCTTTGGTAGTCCCACCACAAAATCCATGGATATATTCTCTCATTTCCATTCTGGCATTGGCAAAGGCTGAAGCATCCCCTTCGGTAATTGTCACTCTGCTTTAACCTGCTGACATGTCAAACATTTCATTGTAAAATCAGCAATATCTCTTTTCATCCCATTCCACCAATAATACTCTCGAAGGTCTTTGTACATCTTAGTACTTCCAGGATGAACAGAAAATGGAGAACTATGAGCTTCACACAACAATTCTTTCTTCAGCTAGGAATCACAAGGCACACACAACCTTTTTCCAAATCTTAAAACACAATCTTTATCAAGATTAAATTCTGGAAACTTACCCATTTTAACCAATTCTACCTTTTTTTGTAGCTCACGGTCTTCCCTCTGTGCTTTCATAATTCTGTATGACAACGAATACTGCACTGAAACCTGAAACAAAATAGATATATTCCCTTCAACAATAACTTCAAATCCAAAATTCATCAAATCATTAATCAAGGGATCATGTTCCAAACGTAGCATGGTTAATGATGCATGATTTTTCTGACTTAAGGCATCTGCTACTTTGTTTGCTTTTCTAGGATGGTAATTGATCGTGAAGTCATAATCCTTTATCAGTTCTAGCCATCTTCTCTGCCTCATGTTTAATTCCTTCTAAGTGAATATATACTTAAGAATTTTATGGTCAGTATATATTTGGCATTTGGTTCCGTATAGATGATGCCTCCATATTTTCGAAGCAAAAACCATAGCTATCAATTCCAAATCATGTGTGGGATAATTTAGCTCATGAGGTTTAAGTTGTCTCAAAGCATAGGCAATTACCTGATCATTCTGCATCAAAACACAACCAAGTACCTTCAAAGAAGCATCACTGTAGATGAAAAACTCACCATACTGGGAAGGTAAGGCCAAAACTGGAGCATTCACCAATCTCTTCTTTAGTTCCTGAAAACAAACATCACATTCCTCTGTCTAAACAAATTTAACCCATTTCCGTGTTAACTTAGTTATTGGGCTAGATAACCATGAAAAGTTCTTAACAAACTGTCGGTAATAACTTGCTATGCTCTGAAAACTACGAATCTCTGTAACATCTGTGGGTCTTGGCCATTCATCAACTACTTTTGTTTTGGTAGGATCAACTGTTATTCCATCCTTATTTACAATGTTCCCAAGAAAAGAAATCTGTTGCAACCAAAAAATCACACTTTCTGAATTTTTCATATAGTTTCTTTTCTTTTAAAGTTTGTAAGACAACCCTTAGATGTATTTCATGCTCCTCTTTATTTTTAGAAAAAACCATAATTTCATCAATAAATACAACCAAAAACTTATCCAAGAACTCATGAAATAATTTATTCATAAGATTCATGAATAAAGCAGGTGCATTAGTTAACCCAAATGGCATAACAACAAATTCATAATGCCCATATCTAGTACGAAAGGATGTTTTCGGGATGTCATCCTCCTTCACCTTTAGCTGATGGTATACGGATCTCAAGTCAATCTTGGAAAAGTACTGAGCTCCCAAGAGCTGATCAAACAAGTCATTAATATGAGGCAAAGGATACTTTTTTTTAACAGTGAGGTTATTCAAAGATCTATAATCAATGCAAAGTCTCATGGAACCATCTTTTTTTAACAAACAAAATAGGGGCTCCCCATGGTGAAGTGTTCGGACGAATGAAGCCCTTGACAAGAAAATCATGCAACTGATTTTTCAATTCAAGAAGTTCTATTGGAGCCATATGATATGGGGGTTTTGAAATTGGATTAGCATCAGGAACTAAATCAATTGTGAATTCGACTTCTCGTTCAGGTATGACACTGGGTAACTCCTCAGGAAAAACATCAAGGTATTCATTTACCACTGGCACATCATTAATTTGAATAGTTCCCTTGTTTTCAACAATATGATCAAGATAACTTTCACTTCCATTTTTCAGTAGTTTCTCAGCTTCCTAATATGTTATCAATTTTATGGGTTCATTCTTGTATACAAACTGAAACTCTTTCTGAGAAACAACTTCTTTAGCTCTATAGTCAATCTTAGCATGATAATCAGAAAGCCAGTCCATCCCCAGAATAACATCAAAATCGATTAAGGGTAAAACAACAAGGTTTGTAGGTAAAGTCTTTCCACATACCACAATAGAAATATTCTTATAATTCCTCTTTGCTATAACATTTCCCCCTGGTGTTTTAACAACAAGTTCAGGTCTCATTTGTTGAGGTGATATTTCCAAACTACTAGAAAATTTCTCAAAGATGAGGGAATGTGTAGAACCTGTATCAAACAAAACTTTAGCAAAATCTGAGTGAACAAACAAAGTACCTGATACAACTTCATTGGATGGCCCAACACCTACTAACGTAGTCGCAAAGGATCTCACTACACCTTTTTGCTTGTATTCTGGCTTCTTTGCATCATTCAGATCCCTCTTTGGACATGCATTTTCATAGTGACCCATCTCGCCACATTTAAAACACTTTACATTTTGCTTATCAAGATTAGTCTTTGGATCATTTTCATTGCAATCTCGGGTCATATGTCCAAACTTACCACATTTAAAACACTTCCCAGTTTTGATAAGACATTCCCCAGGGTTCTTCTTGCCACACTTTTCACAAACTGGAAATTGGATTTTCTTACAATCAGATTTCTTTGGTTGATTCATACCCATTGCTTGCCAACGGGGCCTCTTCTTCTATTTGTTTCCAAAATGCATGTGATCGTCAGAAAATTCCATCTCTACCCTCTCAGTGCATCGGACAAGTTTCTCATTACTTTTGAATTCACGGGAGGCCAACGCCCTTCGATACCTTGGCTTCAATCCTGAGTAAAAGCGATTGATTTTGATATCGAGATCCAGAATAAGATTTGGATCATACCTCGCCAGTCGGGTGAAGTTCGCTTCATACAAATCCACTGAATCTTCCTCCTTTTGTTTCAATTCAAGGAATTGCTTCTCCATTCTAAGTCGCACCACCTTAGGAAAATATTTTTCAAGAAAAAGACTTTTAAATTCATCCCACACTGAGGCATAAAAATCCTCTCTACCCCTGATATTTCTTACCATTGACCACCACTGATCAGCTTCCCCTTCAAAATGATAAATGTAAAGACTTACCTTTTTATTTTCCGAACATCCCATAACATCAAATATCTTTTCAAGGGATTTAATCCATCCTTCTGCTGCCACTGGGTCAGAAGATCCATTGAATGCAGGAGGATGTTGTCTCATAAAATGTTCCACCACTGTCATGTTTCTTCGGGGTACCTCTATTGTTTCTCTTGCATGGATGACACCACCATTTATAGTCTACGTTAGCTGAGCCATTACTATCACAAACTGCTCGGTTCCAATCCCTACCATTCCGGGCTGTAGATCAGGAAGGATGTCATTCTGTCGGTTCCTCTCCTATTTAGCATCGATGTTCCTTCTGTGGACAACCATTCTAACCAAACATTTCTTATATTAAGCAACATGGTAATCTTTAAATGATATAACAAATTAAACATAGAGTGAAAATCATTTATGTTATTCTATTAGCATCACCCGAACCCCTAAAGTTATCTAAACCATCCTCTGATACCAACTATAAAGACCCACACTTATTTAATACATAATATTGAATTTATTCAAGAAAACACTTCCTTTTACATTGAGTATCTTTTCAAGTTTAGAGCTTTAGATAATTAAGACAAAACATTCATAACATTACACATTGTACATAGTGGATACCATAAAATCAGTTTCCATTTTGCTCAGAATATAAAACATTAAAACTTAAAACAAGACTCCTTGACAATTTTTAAACATTTAACATGTCTTCCTTCCTTGTATTACTCATCCAATAACCTGTGAAAAATCATTTAAAAACTTGGTATGAGCACAAAAGCTCAGTAAGGTATGAAAAAGAAGGAAAAAATCACATTAGTCCATGAATACTCATGACGTATGAAAACATTTTCAAAAGACATGATTTCCTCCCATAAATACTTAATTTGTGTAACATGATATTTACACAAGATCTACACAAAAATAAATATAATCATAGAGGTATCTTGGGGCATTACTTACATAATCTTGTAACCATATTGGCTACCTTATAAATTTGTAACCCTCACGGCTACCATACTTTGTGTAACCATCGCAGTTACACGTGGAGTAACCATACGGCCGACCTCCAAATTACTCATACCCAATGCATTGGAGGGAAATATAGGTCCCAACCTTCTTCATAAACAATGCCCAGTAACCAAAACATAATCATACAACATAAATAATAGCATAAAAACATTGCTTTTGATTCTTGTAAAACAGAATTTTAAAAGAGGATTTTTAGAAGAAAAGTCCCTTATTAACATCATATACTTGAAGTGAGACTTAATAGAGTGGATGGAATATTTATATCACAAAAAAATTAAATTAAATGATGAAAAATGATCTTTGAGGAGTAACCATATCAAAAATGGAGTGAAAGAGGGAGAACCCGAAGGAAGAATGTTTGGGTTCGAGATTTCCCCTTACCTTGTACTCGAATGCCTCTTTCTATTTAATGTCATGTATAATGACATTATATTCATTAATTAGAAATTCCAGAACCTTTTATAAATTAATAGGGTTCATTCTGGTTTCATTATTTCATATTATGTTCCTTTGGATGACTTATAGAGTTTAAAAACATTGATCGGGGATGTTCGTTTTCATGGTTTTCTTGAGTAGTCCACTTGTATTCTTTAATTGATGTTTGGGTAGATCATGGGTAAACATCCAGAACTGATATTACATGTTATTAATGATATTACAGAATCTTGAATGATTTTATAATGAGTTATAATAGATCCATGTGGACGAATCATTAGATAATAATTAAGTGAAGATTATTTGGGTTAATTTGAGCAGTTTTTGGATCACAACGAACTTGTTTTAACATTTAACTTAGTAATATGTCCATAGGTTATTTCCAAAACTTAAAATAGAACATAATACATATAAAATATTCTGGTTCAACCATAAAAATGGTTTCATGACCAGATATAAAGGTAGAAATGGAAGAAGAGAGCATGTCATTTTTGAAGGTGATAAATTAACACCTCATGAACAACGTTCTCTTTAATAAAATAAAAGGAAGAGGGAAAGGGTGTAGGGTGATATTATAATCATAACAATTATAGTATATGTATAATAATAGAGTTACAAAACAATTTGGATTAATATAGGTGGGGAGAGATCAAGAAAGGAACTTGAACTTGAAAGGAAATTAAAAGAGAAGAGAGAGAGAAATTACCTCTATAATCTTCCTCTTGAGATCCTCCTTAAGGAAGATAGGCTTGGTCTTTTGATGAGACCAAAAGATTTTGGACGTGGGGGAGGTTCTAGGGAAGATTTTTGGGCAAAGTTTAGAGAAGTATTGGAGCTTGAGATGTGTGAGGAAAAGAGGGAGTGAAGGGTGGCTTTTATAGTGGAGGGGAGAGGGGTTTCCTTAATATAAAATTGATTAGTTTATTAATTTCACCTAAGACAAGGAATAGTGAGTCTTGGATGACTAAGAATAGTAAATAAGACATGTGAGTTCAGTATTTGGGTGCTTACATCACTTGTGATGTCAGGAATAGTGGGTTTTAATTAAAATGTATTTATATGGTAAATTAATGTATTCTACTATTCACCAAAAATTCAAGTTTCTCAGAAAAATCCCAAAAATTTAGCCCAACCATTTTTTGACATGTAGAATCCAAAAATGAAGTCCATTTTTCAAAAATAATTTTCTAAATATTATTAATTTAATATTTAAATAAAATCATAATTTACTTAAAAAAACAGTTTTTAAGATTAAAACTGATTTTATAGTTCTTTCAAAAATTATGTAGTGTCTTATAAAATTATCTAAAAACTAATATACATTGATTCAATAATTTATGAATAAATCACAGGAAAATAAATATTATTTCAAATTAATTAATTAATTATAATTAATTTTTTATGACTTATAAAATACAAAAAACGTTTACTAAGGTCAAATTGTCACTTTATAAGATGTCTAAATTTTATTTTATTATTTATAGGTAATGTTCCTCTTATTTACTATTCATAAGGGTCATATTACTATTCATAAGAGTTGGTTACTATTCATAAGGGTAGGTTAATATTCACAAAAAAAACAAGTTTGTTTCATCAGACTCTAAATAACATACTGACCACAATTGTAGATGACAGTTTCTTGAAATTCAAAACATAGAAGAAATAAAATTATGTTTAAAGGATACTTATAAATATATACCTTAAACAAAATTTCAAGCATTTTCAATTTATTTTTAGAAAACCTTGGTATTTTACATGTAATTCAATCCCATTAGGAATAATATTTTTTCATATTATAATGTGAATCTAGTAGATTTTTTTCTTTTGAAAGTATGTATTTTAATAGTTTCAAAAACTCTATAAAATTATTATCACTGCATTCATTTATAGATTTTAAGCTAACCAATATTAAAATTGTTGATAAAACAATAAATTTAATACAAGTAGGATATAGTTTTATTAGCATAACTATATATGCACTCAATAGTTGGTGTTTTCTCAATTTCTTCCACTTAAATTTTAGGAATCGTTTCTTAAAATTTATATGAATTGTCATCTTTATAATCTCCATCATCATTATATCTTAAATTCTTCCTAATTTCACCAAGTTAAATACAAAGACCATAACTTATATTAAAACCATTACAGATTAAATGGTATTTGATTATCTTATTTTCAAATTTATCATATTTAAACACTTCATACATGGATATGAAAAAAGGTAACTCTTTGAAACATTTTGTTTGGAAAATTAAAAAAATGAATCAACTCCTTCCATGTATTCATCATGTGTTCACCATGTAGTAATCCAACTATGATTTATTATCACATTTAACAAATATTAAGTATTGATATAAGTTCCTATATTATGAAATTTAAATTTAAATTTACTTTTATAAATATCAATATAAAATAATGATTCTTAAAAAAATAAAAATAATGATAAAAACCATTATAAAGAATAAAATAGGGAATAAATTAATTAATTTTTTATGAAAATAGAATATCATTTATATGTTATAGTTCAAACTATAATTTATTCATACAAAAATTTATGTGAAATAAAATTTATTTTTATTTAATAAAACTATAATAAAAAAAATTAATTTCTAATTCCGGTAAAAAATTCTTTATTAAACAATATTCATTTCAAAAAATTGAAAATATAACAATATTATGATTTATTCATAAAAATTAAACTTTTTAAAATACAATAAACATATATAAATTATAAACTATATTTTTCACATATTGAAAAGTAAATAGAGATAAAATATAAACTAGGTAAACTGCAAGTCACAATTAAATAATGAAAAATGTATAATAGATAACTAGTGAAAAAAGTATGATAATACTAAAAAAATGAAATTATTTTAATATAAATATTTAAAAATAGAAAATAAAATCCCTAAAATTAGAAGTTATATCAAAATCTTGCAACAAAACTGAAGATAATGCACCATAGAAAATAACCCTAATGACCATACATTTCATCTATACGAACTGGAAAAAAATCAAACAAGTAAACAAATAAAAACAATATAATAAAAAAATGTAACATGTGGCAGATGAATATAGAAACTTGAGTCTCATGCACATATTATTACATGATTTTTAAAATAAAAAACTATAAAAATAAGACAAATAAATCTAGAGTCCTGGTGTATTTTGGATATTGAAATTCATAAAACAACAACTTAAACATAAACCAAAATATATTTATTTCAGTCACCATAATGTGATGATAAATATATTTTAACTTCTATTACTACATGTAATAACTTGGGGATATACATAAATAAAAGTGTGAGTTATAAAGACTAATAGAGGAATATACATGATCATGAAGTATAACATATGAGTTAAGAGGCATAACATGATATCATAAAAGACGAGGATTGTATATAATCATATGGAAGAATGGAATAAATAAATAGAAATCATAATAACATGGATACATGATAATTTGGTGATAACATAAAATATGACACCATAAGAATAAGCTAAGGCTCACTGCCAAAAAACATAACATTATGTGCTAGGCTAGCTACTCGTTCCACATACCCAATATCTCATGAGATGAAAACACTACCCTATGAATATGAGAGATATATATTTTTGGGACTAGTAATAGAATCATAATAAGTATATGAATATGTGTTCCATGCATGGAGAATAAACCATAAATAAATCATAAACATAATAAAACCCATGAGAAGGAAATGGGTTATATAGTCTTGTCTCAAAGAATAACCAAATGACTTATCATAATGAATTCCATGAAATAGAGGGATTAAATATCTTTAGATATTTATAATTGAATAAAGAGTACTAGGTAATTATTATATAGTTTAAGAAAAAACATTTATAATAATGTGTGGAGAAGTAACTATATAATTGAATAACTTAAACTGTGTTTTAATAAATGAGTAAAAACCTTTAAAGAAGGTAGCGCATAATGTATTTCATTAAACCAAATATGATATAAAATAGTTTTTGATAAAATGATGATTATTTTTTTTAAATCATATAAAATTAAAAAATTTAACAAAGTGGAATATGAAATAAAATTATGGATAGAGAGTTATGTTTAACCAAAATTATTTAAAAGAAGGAATTGAGAACAGAACTTGAAAATCATGTATAACCTCAAAAAATAAAGGGAAAATAAACTAGATAAATATATATAATAGATATATGTGAAGGATATATATGAATTAAAATGGAATAATAGAGAGATAAATTGAATTAGAGAGAAATATAACATAACCTCAAAAATTGGGTGGTCAGAAGTTTTCTTACCTCAGTTCATAACCCACCGGGTATGTGCATCTAACTCCCTAAATACTAAAATTAAGTTTCTTAAATACTTTATTATGAACCTTTTTCATATATTTTTTATTTATTATTGTTATTTTATATTCATTTATGATCAATTTAGTATGATATTATATAAATTTTAACCATCCTGGGGATGTTCATTTCATGGTTCTATAGCTACATCAGTTTCTTAGTGATTATGTTTATCATTATAAAATGATTCCATAACTTATAAGTTCAATGGTATGAATTATATGTCATTATAGAAGATAAAAATTAATTAAATATCAAATATACCTTATGAATAATCCTAATTCATAAACTATAATTATTTTCATTAAATAGTTAGTTTCTTTAGGTGATTTTTTACGATCTGATGAATTCAATTGGTTTTATTTAATATTTTTGTTTACTTATCCATTTATAATTGTGAAATAAATAATAATATAATAATTAAGATCATATTTAACAATAAAATTATTATTAAAACAATTCATGAATGTGTTGATGAATAAGGATATACATCATCTATGGATGGTGTGAGCTGGTCATTATATGGATGGAGTTTCCATTTTAGAATAGATTAAATGAGGGTAGATAATGTTTATTACATTAATATAATAAAAATTAAGTATATTTTTGATACTTATTTTATTATAATATAAAGTATAGATCATATTTTAAGGTAAAAGAATATTATTGAAATGAAAAAGGGTTCTTAGGAGTTCTTACATTACTCCTTGAAGTGATTTCTTTGTTAATTAAATTATACCTTTAAAGAGTGGTCTCTTTCTGAGACAATAAATTCTAGTACATGGATAAGATTGTTCATGAGATATTTTAGAATTTATTTTTAAATATAATAAACTTAAGGAGTTGGTATAATTGAGGTGGTGAAATGTGGTATTTATAAGGGGATGAGAGAGGTTTTTTGGAATATAATAGTCATTAGTTTATTATTTTTTCTCAAGGCAACTTATAGTGATGATTCTTGTAACTATAAATGGTAATTATTGCATGTGTAACTAAGATAATGGTTTCTTATATCATCCCATGTGTAATTAATCATGTATTTAACTTAAAATTTTAAAATATCATAATTTTTCATGTTTCCCAATTCACTAAAAATTCAATTTTTTTAAAAGAATGAGCAAAAATCACCCAAAGATAAATTCAATGTGTTGATTCCAAAAATGATATTTATTTTAAGTAAAACATTTCCTAAAAAATAAAATTAATTTAAAAATAAAATCCTTATTCGTTAAAAAAAATATTAATTTTTATGACACGACCATATTTTTGAACCCTAGACAAATTAATTACGATTGCATAAAATTATTTTATTATTTATATAAATAAATATTTTTATTTAAAAATAATTTATAAAAAATATTATTTCAAATATTTGGAATTTATAAAAAAAGTGTATTTTAATTAAAATAAAACAAATATGTTTTACAAAAAATGTAATATTGTTTTCTTTTGGTGAAATATTTATTTTATCATATTTGACAATATTAAGAGGACTGATTTGGGATATGTTCAACACTAAGAGGGGGTAAATCAATTTTATTGAATTTTTTCCAAGTTAAACCTTTTTATCCCTTTCCTTTAACCTTTATACTTATTAAAGTGGATATATCTCTTATTATATCTTATGACCCTTGTCTTTTCATGTAACACATCTAAATTCACACATAGAAGAGGAATATTATGTTTACAAGGTTGACTATTCAAAATGAAAGTCTAATCCATATCATAATCTATATTTCATCAAGGAAATATGACCTAAATGTATGAACATGTGAGTACAATGACCATGGAATATCTTTTTAGTCATGTTACATGTCTCCTAACTATGTTTCAGTGCATCCCATACTCAAGTTCATCCCACACTTATAAAAATGACTCTAGAAATTTAATTTTATAAATTTATAAATTAATTGATTAATTTCCAATATTTCTTAATAAAATATTCACTTTCACTTAAATTATCATCAATTTTATTGATAAATCCCTATAAATATATGTTTAACATATTTCCACCGCACATACTCAACAAACACATCAAAACAGTCCACTACACCAATAGACAAACGTTGAGATCATAGCTTTACACACATAAACAAGTGCACATGGAGTTAATAGAGATTTATATTTAAACCTCCCTTAAATAAATTCTCTTCCATTAAATAAAAACATTTTTCTTTTGATTCAAGTTAATATATCTCAATTTGACAAAAAAATCTAAAAAATATGAATGAAGGGGTAAAATACATACCTAAACCTTATAATACTAGAGATTTAACTCTAATAATAAATATTATTTTATAAAATTAATCTTCAAGAAATTGTTTACTATAATTATATTTTACATGATCCTTTTAGGAAAAAATTCTAACATCAAGATGAATTTTTACACCTTTTTCTTGAAAATTGGTACCTTATGTCAACGTGATTTGATAGAGAGTGTTGAACTATATTATTTGATAGTTTAATTTTAATCTTATTTTCATAGCCCACTAACAAATAGAAACTTCAATTACACAATGAAATATTCTAACAGATTCATCATCCACCACAATTGTTCCATCACTTGATTCACAACTACATACCCAAATTTGACTGTACTCAAAAAAAAAAATCTTCTTCTATGTGTTCCAAGAAACCCACTTTTCTCAAATGAAGAATACTACCCTAGATGTACAATTTTTTCCAAAAAAAATTACAACCAAATCCATATCAAAAAATCCAAAATTAAATATATTCCCAATGTTATAATACACTATCTAAAAACCAATAATATATTTAACATTACTTAGGATTCCATTCACTATAATGTAATTATATTCCTTTAGTGTACTGTAATATTAATCATAAAATGAAAAAATAAAGATAATAACTGGTCCTTAAGAATTAAATTTGAGTAAACCTCAAATAATTTTCAAAAACATCATCTGATTGGATTCCTTACCTTCAATATCATTACAAAGTTTTGATCACATGACCATTTTAGTAGAAAAAACATTTAAATAAACCATATATCATGTTCTTCTTGAGTATATTACTCTTTAGAAAAAAATAATATCTTTTACAAGGGTGCTTTATAACCTTTAGAAATATATTATCTCTCCAAGTAAAGATATCTTAAACTTTTTCTTCATTTGAGTAACAAAATTCTATAAAAAATATTTATAATTTCTATAAAAAAAATATTATTGACATAAACAATATTAGTGAGTAATTTCTTTGAGTAGCCATTTATATAATGGTTTTTGTTAAATCTTTCTTTCCTGTATTTAGATAAATTTAAACACACATCCAACTTTGAGAACCAATATCTCAAGTATTACTTAAAACCATTAATACTTTTTTAACATACACACATTTCCTACATTATCACAAAGTAGAAAACCATTAGGTTGGTCAATGTAAACCTCTTCTTCAAACTCTCCCTTCAAAACTGAAAAGTTGACATCTAGTTGAAATATCATATATTTTCATTGAGTGGTAATAACAATAAATATTATTATAGTTTTAAGACATTTTATAAGAACAAATTTCTCATCAATCTCATATCCATCCACTTAAGAATGTCTTTTCAAGTTAGTATTTCCTTGGTCCTTTCCACTTCATCTCTTTCATTGTGTTTGATATGAAAAACATACTTTTTTCGAATAGTAATATTAAATCATAGTCATGTAACAAACATCCATGTTTTATTTTTATCAACCTAGTTTAATAAATCATTTATCACTTCTATCCACTCATGATTCTTCAACACTTCATTAGATTCCATTATTTAAACTTGAGAAGCTAAAGAGCTATGGGTTATTCTCCTCAAATATCTCCTTATTCAAACCATAAAATATTTATCTCTAATGATATTATGAGATTCCATATGTTTTCCTGATATTAGATAAATTGAATCACATTATTCTTCTTCACTTGAAACATATGAGTGATCCTATTTATAATACTTATCACCATAAATTTATATATTTATTGAATTTTTATCTTCTTGTTTTAAAAAATCAATATATTTTCATCATATTCTATAAGATTCTTATTTTTTCTACACTCATTAAAAGTGTGTGGAAAAACTTTCACATCAGTGGAATTAAAAAAAATTCCCTATTCCTTATTATAATTGTGATAACCTATTATTTTTATGAATATCCGAATAAGGTTTAATCAACTCCCTAATACTCATACTTACACAAGTTTGTGTCTTTAACCTTGATGATACAAGGACTTCTGAACACCTTAAATTACTCCAATCTAGGGGTATTCTTATAATACATCTTGAAACATCTCCTGATTTGGAACTCTATCATGTAGACAAATTTGGTTGGTTATGAACCTGAAGTGTGCCTCCTCATATACCAGAGGTTGATGAATAATAGTGTGGGTTTAAAGAGAATAGTGGGGAGACAATACCCCCCTAGTACATAGTTACAATACAGTAGAAATAAATAGTAATAACAAATATTTGAGTGATGGAAATAGAAAAAACATTACAACATATATATCAAAGTTAAAGGAAGACCTGGTAAATAAAATAATAATAAACCATGTAATTCCAAATGGAATGTATCTAAATGTCAAACTAAGAGTAATAAAAAAATGAAATGATCTAACATAAATAACTCAAAATACCCCAGTATTAAACCCCATATGGGTCCCATCTCCATGCTCCAACCCATCCAAAAATAAAATAACAACAATAAGGTCATTTTATCTTTTCCAAACTTACATCCATGTAATATTATTAGCAAATGGTGGCCTGAATAGGGTTTGAGTAAAACTCAGTGGGTCAACGCCACTATTTCTAAAAAACCATCCTAATAATAATTGTATAAAATAAATCAATAAATAGGTCTCTTAATTAATCAAATTAATATAATACAACAATCAACATTTTTTGGCTCCTAACTAGAATATCTATGGGAATATAGTACAACCATCCTAACCAAAACCACAATCCATTGAATAATCGCATAACCAAGAAAATCCCTTTATATAAGAATTTCAACTTCTGGGATAAGCCCTCTATATTATCATTTCTACTTTCTGGCCAATCCATCTATATATGAATTTTATTATAACTGGATTGAGTTGTCTATATAAGCATTTCAGCATAACCAGGCAAATACCTATAAGCATTACAACATAACTGGATTGATTCCTCTATATAAGCATTATAGCATGAATCAGAACACAAATAAAAATGGAAAGAATAAAAAAACATCATATCATAAGCCACAATTATTAATTATTCCAATTACCATTTGTTTTTCAATTACCCATTAATTCATTAAATGCTATCTTGATTTATTCCCAATCTAATTACGTGCCTAATTATTATCAATCAACATGATCCATTTCAATAATCAATTTAACCATTTTACAAGGTGAATCTATCAAAATAAATCCCTTGAGGTCTCATTTCATGCTAAAATATACTTTAATCTATTATAAAATTTCATTATCACTTCAGGGTAGGCTCACCCAATTGGTATCCACAAGAAAGGTCACAACTCCATTGAATCCAAAGGGATCCAATGAATAATCCAACACATGATTTATCTTCACCCATTATTCAATTAATTATTTTTAATGTTATGTTAACTAAATAACATATTATTTCACATACTTTAATAATAAATTAGACCATAGGGTTTGGTTTTAGACCACCTACCTTTAATCAGTGATTAAGGCAACATTTCCAACCAATAATTCCAATAATAATGAAGGCACTGGAGATCTCAAGAAGAAACCGATCACACATGATCAAGATCATCACCTGTTTCCACAACATTCAAAATATTACACTATGATAATGAGAAAATAGTAGAATAGGGGGGAACCAATGTATAATAACTAATTAGGGATTAGATGCGTGATCGAGACATTTTTAAGGGAGGAAGGCACTCCAAAATCACCTAGAAATTTCCTAGTGATCGAGAGATGATGGGTTTCATGGGGATGGAATGAAATTAAAAGCACATATAAAATATTGATCCCTATAAATACATGTATGTAATATTTTCATGTCTTGTATTTCCCAAATTTTTAGTTACACCAAAAAACACATCCTCATAGGTCAAAATAACCCTTCTTGAACTTTAAAAGACAAGTAAAATTTTCAGGGAATATAACCAATTCACTCCATGAACTGTTACACAGCATATGTATAGAGACCCGTAGCTTGACATACATGGATATTACATTACTTTTCCAGAATACTTAATATATAACAAAAACAGACACACAAGGACCATAATAGTTTAGTGTCTTTGGAAACTTGGAACGTAATCTTCTAATCATGGTGAAAGATCTTCAACATCTCCCATAAGATCTTCACCTTTTTGTTTTCTTACCTAAAACCTTTCTTTAAATCCTGGGGAAAAGAAAACATATAAAGGGTGAGCTCAAATTCTCAGTAAGGGTAAACAAAAGAAATATCAATCACATCATATACATAAGAACATAACTTTTGGAAATCTTAACCTGAAAAAGAGATCATAATTTCATAACATGGGATAAATCATAGTAGTGAAATGTAATCCCAATAATCATAACATAAAACATGAAACTTTTTGTCATACACACATAATCATATAGAATCATTTCTTATTAGTCAAGACTCATTTCCAAGACTATCTTAGTGGACAAAGTCCATTTCTGAACCGAGTTCACTCCTCGTTTCAGTCCTGTTTCACTGAACTGGTTTAACATGCCGTTCCAGCCATGTCTATCTCATGAGATATAAAATCTTTACCCAATTAATTGGAGGGAGATATAGGTCCCACACATCTCATAATGATACCATTCTTATCTGTGCCACAAAATCATAAATCATACATCATTGCATAACCCATGTAATAAAAATGAGATTCTTAAACAACATGACATAATAAAACAATTCATATAAGATAAAGGAATTCATAAAAATAATTCCATCACAACATAATCAAATCAATGTAATAATAGGGATAGAAATAGAACCCTATATTATCTTAGATGGAAAATAATTTTGATAAAACACTTGAACTCCATTCTTGAGGAAAATATCCTTTCTACTTGAAAAACATTTTCCTTTCTTAACATGTCATACAATTTTAAACTAAAAGAAGTTGATTAAAAATAAACTTAAAAACATGTAAATTAAGCTTCTTGGAAATAATGTTTTAAAAATCCATTCATGCCGTATATGTTAAAAAACATTCTTCTCGTACTTTTGTCGAAAAAGTCAAAAAGTACCTCATACGAAAAATGACAAAAGATTCCTTTCATATCCTTTACTAAAAACTCACTAAAGGGTAAAATTGGATTTAAACTATTTTAATTGAATGGAAAAAATATTACATATTGAGGGAACATGGATGTGGATGATAAAATACACCCCAGTAAATACAAAAGTATAAACAATCTCGGATAAAAATGTGATTGTGAGATTTTCCCTTACCTTAGGTCCAATTTGCTTGGTAAGTGTCCGAACCTACTGTATAATGATTTAAATAATGTTATTGACTTATTCCAGAATCATAATTATTTTTATGATATCATATATGGTCATATTCTCAGCTTCATATTAGTAATATTTCATTACTACTTGTTATTCGGGTGTTTATTACTTTTTGTTCTTATGCGTGTTTTGTCGAATAAATTCTTATTTTTCTTTTTCGGTTATAGATACATCATTTACAGAATGGTATTAGTGTAATATATATCATATTAATTCATTCAATTCATTTATATAATCATTATGCAATGAAGATCATGTATAATGAGTCGCATCACGTCGTGGAGACGGTATTCCGTACGTACGCACGAGCGATGATATCGTTCCCATGATCGTGGAATTGTATTGGAGTGTATATATAATATTTCATAATCAATATCACATTATAATAATCATATATAGTCATTATTTACACCATTATACCCATCCAAGTAAGTTGGTGGTGGAAAATAGATTACACCACGGCGTGGAGACGGTATTCTGTACTTACGCACGCGCGGTGATTTCGTTTTCCATAGGATGGATAGATGGTGAAATAGGGTTATTTCATACTTATAATAACATATAATTATATTAGTGATACTTATGTTATTAATTAATAATGAAACAACTAAAGAAGAAAAAGTGGAAGAAGAAATAAAGTTGAAAGAATCGGTAATGGACATTACCTCTTCTTTGAAGCGCCTCTTTGAGATCTCCTCTTAGGGCACTAAAATTGGTCTTTGAAGAAGACCAGGACCTCTAGGATGTTTCTAGGGAAGTTTAGAGGAGATATTGGCAGGGTTTGGCCGAGCTTGAAGGCTCAAAGTGGTGTGAGTAAGAGAGGGAGGAGGTTCCCTTTTATAAGGGAGGAGAGGGGCACCTTTGGAATAACTAAAAATATTATTTTATTATAAAGTCAAATTCGGTTTTTAATAGCTCAAAATTGATATATTTCTAATATAAGGTGGGTATGGGTCGAAATAATCTCATAAAATATAATTTAGACAAGTTTAGGTATCAATTTTAACATTATCATTTAGATTTAACTTTGAGTTAGATAATTTAACTTTTACCGTGTCTTCTTGTTTTCTTACACTATAAGGTTAATAAACATACTATATCAAGAAAAAAGAACCCCAAGTTGTTTATTATTAATATATATAACCTTATCTAAGTCATTTGGCCGACTCTTAGATTTTTAAGAATAAAATAACAATTAATAATATACTATTTGTTTTAAAAACTATTTTATGTCAATTTTGACACTATTTAGTAATTGATTTTTGTTAAAATCATAACAGAATTATTAGTTCAAAAAAAGTTAATTAAATCAATACTAACATGTCATATTAACCTATAAAATTAGTGGAATTCATAAAAAGTCTCAAATTACATTTATTTGGGTATTTATAACATCAATTATGTCAATATTTCATTAATAAGATAATTACTGCATCATCATTGTGTCATAAATAAATTAAATTATTTAATGTCTAAAAATTAAAAATAAAATACCATTATGTAGGAAATATTTTTATCTTTCTAATTAATATTTATAGCTGAATTTATCTTATGTATAACCCCATATTAAAAATGATTTACTTATTAAACTTTGATTTTAAATATTTTAACCCTTCTTTAAATAAATTAATAATAAATGTCCTAATCTAATCCAAGTGGGCCTAAATGGTCATATTTTATTCCTAAGGTTGTTTTTGGTCTAATTACACTTATCCAATAGAATTAGGACAAGTGTTAGGGTAATAATAATATCATTTTCATCCTTAATTACCCTATTTACTTTTAACCATGGTAAATAAAAGTGAAAAGTTACTATTCACCATAAATTATTTTCACCTCATTGAACCACATTTTAGTCCTTGATATTAACCGTGTCTCTCGGATTTTTGAAATTCTACTCACAAAAGCGGTAAAATTAAGTTTTATGAAAAATTCAGTTTTTTTATCTACCACTTAGTGGTTTCACTATTCATCAAAAAATGAAAGTTTCCAGAAAAATACCAAAAATTAGGCCTAAGATATATTTGATATTATGAATTAAAAAATGATGTTTATTTTACAAAATTCAATACATATCAGTTACATTAACTAATTTAAAAATTAATTCCCGTCGTAAAAATAAATAGTGTGTTTTTAAAAGATAATAACTATCAAAAGATTGACACTTGTTTATGTCTGGTTTAAATGTGAAATTACATCCAATGAACAACATTGTATTAAATTGTAAAAATATATTATAAATATACTTTAAAACCACTCAAATTAATAATTTATCACTATTAATTATTTCGATTAAAATAGTTGTTTTTAATTAAAATTTAATAATTTTCACTATTCATCAGAATATGAAAGTTATCCGAAAAGTACCAAAATATCACCCTAAGCTAATTTTGATATTCCGAATAAAATTTACAAAATTTCAAAAAGTGGTTATTACTATTCATAACGGCTAGTTTTAATAATATTTTAATAGAATATCGTTGTTTAGTGAAACTCGGTATTGCGTATGACGCAAGCTATTGAGGAAGGTCGTGATTGTGTGTAATGTAAGGCGAGTCAGGGATGTGTGTTGTGCAAGATCTTTTTGGTGTAGCGTACAACACAAGACATTAATTAAATTAAAAAGAATATATTTTTTTTTCATAAAATCTCAGGGTGTTACATTCTACCCCCCTTAAAATGAATTTCACCCTCGAAATTCGTCGGGGTTATAAATGGTTTACTACTCGAAAGTTTCTTTAATAGAAACCCACATTGTAAAAAGGAATATCAAAACTTGGCCTTAAAAATTAATGTAAGAAATTTAAGGGTTACCCAAATTAACTCATCACTGGGTTTCCACGTAGGAGAACATAGGTGAAAATATGGATATGGAAGAAAAATCTAACCATCAAGTTCTGATGGAGAGTGGTAGAGAACATGGCTATGAAAAATCCAACAATCACAAAGCCATAAATTTGTGACGATCTAAGGTACCATCTGGTTCATCGGGTATAAGGGCACTAGGACAACATTTTTGGTTTTCAAGATCATTTCCCTAAAGTTGAAGAATTTGAATTAGAATAAATACTTACTTTATTTTGGTACAATCTCACTGTTGTTCGTGCTTTGAACAATTTCTACTTCATCTCTTAAATAAATGATGTTGAATTTTTTATTCGTGAAGTGTTAGCAGATCATGTGATAGAATGACGGGTCATTCCATATGTCTCAAACAAAAGGTTAGCAAAAGTTATTAAATATACATAAGTCGATCTATAGTGAGATTAATCATATATGGTTCCTAAAATGGACTTATACTTCATATATCATACTTCTTAATATAATAAAAATAGTTTCTACTAAACAGGGACTTCCTGTAGGCCAATGGTAGGCGATAAAGGCCAGTCGCACTTCGGTTGTGGGCTCAATTCCCACATCCTTGTCCGACGCGATGGGCTATCGCTCATCCTGCAGGTTGTCTTTTTTCTAAAACTACATTACTATAACATCCCATCAATAATATCAAAAAAATTTCTATCCTTAAACAATACTAACTTATGTCCAACATAATCATTTCCAATCTTTAGGCTTATCAAAAATACTACTGTCCAATCTCATATTATAGTGAAAATGATTACCAAAGAGTTCATATAACAAGCATGTTAATACCATCGTTGATCCCCGTATATCATGAGATATGTCTTGTTGGTCACATTCCAAACATTCGAAGGCCTTAATCATGTATTCTCTTGAAAAATCAATACCCATTGAATCTTAGTGAAAACATGAGTGCTATCAAAAGTTAACTCTTTTCACATACCAAAACCTCAAACCATGATATAACTATTTCCTTATATTAGTCATGAGCTTATGAATACTGTCAAACATTTCATTTTATCCTTATCCCTTAATTATGTGCATATCATTTTTTTCCAAAAATATCTCAATCACTTTCCATGGTTACCAGTACCATAAAATTATTTAAAACCATAATAGACCAATACATAAATATTCTAATATTCCACGATACTATATAAAACATTATTTTGTAATCCCATTACATAAACACTTAATCATTCCACCACATCATTTTCATATTCAACATCGCCAATAGTGATCGCATGTGACTTCCCTTTGGCCTTTTCCTTAAGTGGTTTCTCATGTCGATCATCACTAACCCTTGGATTAGGGAATTTATTAGCATAATGCCCCATTTCCTTGCACTTGAAGCATTGAAGTGTTGGTGGTGTGTCCTCTGCAGGATTTTCTTTATTCACATCATTAGAAACCCTTTTTCCATTACTTCGACACTCAGTTTCTCGATGAACTTATTTTCCACACTTAAAGAATTTTCTAGTCCCTTTAAGACAATATCCACCATGCTTCTTTCCACACTTTGAGCATAAGGAAACATTCATCTTCTTTTCACCATTATTCTGAGATTTCTCCTTGAACTCCATCTTTCATTTCTTGTCAAAACTATGAGATGGATAAGTAACACCAACTTCCATTTCTACCTTGATAGCACAACGCACAATTTCTTCATAGCTACTGAAGTCTCTTATAGCTAATGCCCTTCGAAGATTTGGTTTTAAGCCACTGAATAATCGATCAACTTTACTTTCAGGTTGGATGATAAAGCCAGATGCATACCTTGAAAGCCTTGTAAAATTCGCTTCGTATACACCAACAGATTCATCATCCTTTTTCTTTAGTATAAGAAACTCCTTCTCCATATTTGTTCGAAGAATACGAGGGAAGTACTTATTGAAAAATAAGTTCTTGAACTCGTCCCATTCCATGGACTCAATTTCATCTCTTGGCCTCGTATTCTTGATAAGATTCTACCATTGATCAGCTTCACCTTCCAAATGATATACTGCTAAGATGACTTTATCATGTTCTGAACATTGAAGAACTGAAAATATCTTTTTAGTGGTACTGATCCATTGTTCAACAACAAGTGGATCAGAAGGCCCACTGAAAGAAGGTGGGTGGTGCCTCATGAAGGACTCAACAGAATATTGTTCCCTTCTATACTCATTTGGAAGTCCAGAATGATTCATAGCTTGTGTAAGTATAGTAATAAGATTTTTCACTCCATATCCCATAAAATTTGTTTGTTCTGGAGGACAATCATTTCATTATCCATTGCATTGATCAACACGGTTCCTTCAGGTTCCAGCCATCGTCTAAAACCCAAAAAGAATAGTGTGAGAGGCAAAAATCATGCTAGGGAAAACAACATAATAAAGGGATAGTACCTTCAATATCTAACATCTTAGGTTTAATTATAAGATCATTACAGTAATTATAGGACTATAACCTATACTTATACTTAACCTTAGGGACATCCCTAGACATACCTTAGAAATATCTCTAGAGATCTCACTAAAGTTCTTGCATCCTAGTTTCCAAAGGTTGACTAAACCTTTCCTCTGATACCAACTGTAGAGACTCGTAGCTTGACGTACATGGACATTACATTACTTTTGGGGAATACTTAATACATAACAAAAACAGACACACAAGGACCGTAATAGTTTAGTGTCTTTGGAAACTTGGAATGTAATCTTTTAATAATGGTGAAAGATCTTCAACATCTCCCATAAGATCTTCCACTTTTTGTTTTCTTACCTAAAACATTTCTTTAAATCCTGGGGAAAAGAAAACATATAAAGGGTGAGCTCAAATGCTCAGTAAGGGTAAACAAAATAAATATCAATCACATCATATACATAAGAACATAACTTTTGGAAATATTAACCTCCAAAAGAGATCATAATTTCATAACATGGGATAAATCATAGTAGTAAAATGTAATACCAATAATCATAACTTAAAACATGAAACTTTTTGGGATACACACATAATCATAGAGAATCATTTCTTATTAGTCAAGACTCATTTCCAAGACTATCTTAGTGGAAAAAGTCCATTTCTGAACCGAGTTCACTCCTCGTTTCAGTCCTGTTTCACTGAACCGGTTTAACCTGCCGTTCCAGCCATGTCTATCTCATGAGATATAAAATCTTTAACCAATGAATTGGAGGGATATATAGGTCCCACCCATCTCATAATGATACCATTCTTATGTGTGCCACAAAATCATAAATCATACATCATTGCATAACCCATGTAATAAAAATGAGATTCCTAAACAACATGACATCATAAAACAATTCATATAAGATAAAGGAATTCATAAAAATAATTCCATCACAACATAATCAAATCAATGTAATAATAGGGATAGAAACAGAACCCTATATTATCTTAGATGGAAAATAATTTTTATAAAACACTTGAACTCCATTCTTGAGGAAAATATCCTTTCTACTTCAAAAAAAAATTTCTTTCTTAACATGTCATACAATTTTAAACTAAAAAGAGTTGATTAAAAATAAACTTTAAAACTTGTAAAGGAATCTTCTTGGAAATAATGTTTTAAAAATCCATTCATGTCGTATATGTTAAAAAAACATTCTTCTTGTACTTTTGTCAGAAAAGTCAAAAAAGTACCTCGTACGAAAAACGACAAAAGATTCCTATCATATCCTTTACTAAAAACTCACCGAAGGGTAAAATTGGATTTAAACTATTGTAAGTAGATGGAAACAATATTAAATATTGAGGGAACATGGATGTTGATGATAAAATACACCCCAATAAATACCAAAGTATAAACAATCTCGGATAAAAATGAGATTGTGATGTTTTCCCTTACCTTAGGTCCAATTTCCTTCGTAAGTGTCCGAACCTCCTGAATAATGATTTAAATAATGTTATTTACTTATTCCAGAATCATACTTATTTTTATTATATCATATATGGTCATATTCAAAGCTTCTTATTAATAATATTTCATTACTACTTGTTATTCGGGTGTTTATTACTTTTTGTTCTTATGCGTGTTTTGTCGAATAAATTCTTATTTTTATTTTTAGGTAATAGATACCTCATTTCTATAATGGTATTAGTGTAATATATATCATATTCATCCATTCAATTCATTTATATAATCATTATACAATGAAGATCATGTAGAACGAGTCGCATCACATCGTGGAGACGGTATTCCGTACGTACGCACGAGCGATGATATCATTCCCATGATCGTGGAATTGTATTGGAGTGTATATATACTATTTCAGAATCAATATCAGTTTACAATAATCATATATAGTCATTATTTACACCATTATACCCATCCAAGTAAGGTGGTGGTGGAAAATAGATTACACCACGGCGTGGAGACGGTATTCTGTACGTACGCACACGCGGTGATTTCATTTTCCGTAGGATGGATAGATGGTGAAATAGGGTTGTTTCATAATTATAATAACATATCAGTATATGAGTGATACTTATGTTATTAATTCATAATGAAACAAATAAAGAAGAAGAAGTGGAAAAGAGATAAAGTTGAAAGAATCGGTAACGGACATTACCTCTTCTTTGAAGCGCCTCTTTGAGATCTCCTCTTAGGGAATTAAAATTGGTCTTTGAAGAAGACCAGGACTTCTAGGATGTTTTTAGGGAAGTGGAGAGGAGATATTGGCATGGTTTTTCTGAGCTTGAAGGCTCAAAGTGGTGTGAGGAAGAGAGGGAAGAGGTGCCTTTTTATAAGGGAGGAGAGGGGCACCTTTAGAATAACTAAAAATATTATTTTATTATAAAGTCAAATTCGGTTTTTAATAGCTCCAAATTGATATATTTAGAAGATAAGGTTGGTATGTCTCGAAATAATCTCATCCAATGTAATTTAGAAAAGTTTAGGTATCAATTTTAACCTTATCATTTAGATTTAACTTTAAGTTATATAATTTAACTTTTACTATGTTTTCTTGTTTTCTTACACTATAAGGTTAATAAACTTACTATATCAAGACAAAAGAACCCCAAGTTGTTTATTATTAATATATATAACCTTATCTAAGTCATTTGGCCGAACATTAGTGTCACACCCTCTTTTTCAAAAAAATTATTTATTTTATTAATTTACTTTGCGTTGGGTAGTTTGGGTTGAAACCCGGCATAAGATTTTGAGTTCTTGGTGTTTTGGCCTTTATTGCATCTGGCGCAATGCGGTCAAAGCTGCGCGGCCTTGCCTGGGCTGCCATACGACCCCGCCCAGTTCACCGCATGCCTTGCCGATGTTTAATTAATGAAATCATTATTATTGTTATTATTATATTGGATGATAATTTAATAGAGAGTATTATTTTTATTATTATTATTTCAATTTTTGTAACTTGTTATTATTATTTTCCATTTACTTTTATTATTATTATCGTTAGTCTTATTTTATTTTTAGTTTTACTTTTATTTTATTATTTTGTTATCATTATTATTATTATTAATTTGTTTTGTTTTAGATTTTTTTTAGGTTTCTTTTTATTTACTTATTTTGTTCCCCTTATTATTATTATTATTATTTTTCTCTTTTTTTTTTCTTCTTCCCCTCATTTCCGTCGGGTCCCCTCCCCTTTCCCCGGCTCGTGTCGCGCTCCCCTCCCCCCCTGAAACCCTAGATGCGTCGAACCCTTCCCCCCCCCCTTGGCTGAGCCTTGCCGCGCCGCTCACTCCGGCGACCTGCCATCTCCCCGACTCCCCCGCTCCACCTCGCCCTTGGCCGGCCCCCCCTCGAACCGCCAGCATCCTTACCAGCCGGCGCCGGCCTAGTCGGCCTCCCACCATGACCACACCTCCCGGTCCGGTGCCGCCCATACCTCCGGCCGGCGCACCCTGCAACTCCCAATTGGCCTCCCCCTCCTCTCCTTTTTCCTGTGACGACCCCCCCTGCTCGGAATCGCTTAAACCCTCGCCGGAAGCCTCCTCCGGCCAGCCTGCTCCCTCTTCCGGTTAGGCCTCTCCCCTACTTTATTTTTTTTTTATTTTATTTTTCTATATTTGATTTGTTGGTTTTACATTGAGTTGTGAGTCTGGTTTTGAGGATTAATTGTTTGTTTTGGTGTTTTAATGTGAAGTTTTTGGGTTCGCGCTAGGTTCCTTGATGTGAGAACGACACGCGTTTGTGGTTGCACACAAATTTTGGGGGTTTTGCCAATCGAGGTAGGTAGTTCCATGCCATACCATCTTTAGATGATTTAAATTGCTCGTTAGTTAAATTAGAATGTGTTCTAGTGATAAATTGTGTGATGCGAATTTTATTTTTGATGTGCTTCGATATTCATATTGTTGAATTTTAGTTGTTTTTAGATAAATGCTAATGTTTTCATGTGCGTTGTGTTGTTGAAGTTTTCAGACATGTTTTAGTAATTGTTTAAGGTGTGAAAATTGTGTGTACAATGTATTGGGATGTGCAATTGATTTTAAAATGTTTACGACATCTAAAATTTGTTTTTTTTTAAACTAAGGCCTTGTAGTTTGCATGTGTGATGTTTTATTAATTGAGCAATTGTTTAATCAAGTGTCGTTTGAGATGCAGAATATGGTTAGGAAGGTTTTTGGGGTTGTTTGGTAGGTGCGAAATGGGTTTTCGAGTTCTTGAGGTGTCTATGTAATTAAATGTAGATGTTCAATGAAAATGAGTCACTTTTGGTGTGTTGTCGTGTTGCGAAATTTTGGAATTAAATTGAAAATTGTTTGAACAATGGGAAAACATGTTTTGGTTTTTATAATCTACACTTTTGTTTTTAAAGCGACGTTATTATCTGAAATTGAGTTCGTCTTTCTTGTGCAAACCTTTGCTTTCTAATTTTAAATGTTTTATAAATTGTTAATTGCACTTATTAGATTATATGTGGAGCGTGGGAGTTTTGTTTGACAGAATTACATGTGCGTTTTTTTAAGGGGATTATTACATGTGAAATTGGGCTTGCCTCTTGTGAAAACTCTTATTGTGCTATTTAGAAATGTTCTTCAAATTGTTTAAATAGATTGTCAAGTAATGCAAGTGGTCCGAACTATGTTACAAAATTGTTTTGGTGTGCGTGTGTGTTTTTTTTAAAATGGTGTTTGGGTATGTAAGCGGTGACTTGTAGGTGTGATGTGTTGTTTGGTTCGGGATATGTGGAAGTGATATACATTATGTGAATGTGAAACATGATTGAGCACAAGGGAAAACCCTGGGTGTCTAGGTGGGCAGACTAGAACTAGTGCGCTAGTGAACCAGATGGGTGTCGTCCCTGTTTCACTTAGCTGGATTGACGATTGCAACACTAACTAAACAAGATATCTGAGGGTCGTGGCCTTCTAAGCCACGTGTTCTGAGGGTCGTGGCCTTCTAAGCCACGTTTTCTGAGGGTCGTGGCCTTCTAAGCCACGTTTCACCGAGACACGAGGTTCTAGGGTCCCACTTGAGCTTGATGAACCTTAGGGGATTTACCCGTAGTGCTCTACCATCTTTGGCGTGGTGCCTTCTGTCGGCATATGGAAGACCACTTGTGTATGTGTGTGTGTGTGTGTATGTGTATTTGTGTGTGTGTGAGAGAGAGAGAGTGTGTGTGTGTGTGGCGATAATGAACCTTTCTCTTCCTTTTTAAAATCTTGTTTGTGAAATGAGTTCTTTTTAGTGTTTTCCATTAGCATTTGGTTTGTAAATGTTCTCTTTAAAACCATTTTGAAAGTATAATTTTGAATAAGCACTTTAAATTGTATTTTGATGTTGTGGCATGGGATTTTTTTTCTCGGTGGCATCCTACTGGGCTTTTAGCTCACACCCTACATACACCCTTGGGTGTATGTAGATTCTGTTTCATCTGTATTCCAGGTTGCGACTTCGTGCTCAGTGATGGTGGTTCAGGCTGCAGTTGATCTTCTCATGCAGAATGGTGTTGATGTGGCCAATCTTCTACCGAGAGGTTGATTATGAGTTTTGGTTTCCGTTGTCATCTTTTCTTTTTAGTTATTATTTCGATTTGTAGACTTTAAACTTGTTCATAGTTTAAAGTCATGTTTCGTTGTCTATTTCTAATTTCAGTTTATCCATCTTGTTAGTTGTTTTTCCGTCTTTTATTTCGGGTAAAATCGTTCCCTTGGGTTAGTTTTGATACCCGGGCACTTGTGCCAGCCCGTGGGGATCAGGAACGCCCTTCGGGCCTTGCCGCGGACCAGGTCGGGTGGTGGGTCGGATGACGACCCGGCCTGGTTCGTGAAAAAATTGTATCAAAGGGCAAGGTTTTCTCTCTTGGGTCATTTTCTTTTGAGATAGAGTCAGAGTGGACCAAAATTAAGGTTGTCGGAACCCGATGTTCTAGCTACGAGCAATGTGCCTGGCCAGCACACCTCGTGGCGGGACTCGAGTTATCAAAGTGTGTTGAGGTTTGTCTGAGTTTTTGGTCCTTGCGGTTAATCTTGTCTAAGGGAAATGAAAAAGGTGTAAGGTCAGTGGTCCTTGTGAGCTCGCAGGGTCTGGAAAGCCATGTGGAGCCGAGGATGCTGTCCTAGGATACCATCCGTGGAAGTGGCATGACTGGTGTATGGCCGCCAACCATACGTTCCAGTCACCCGCTGACACAAGTTTTCTCTTGCGTCATTTCTCGTCTCTTTGTTTTTGATTCCTGGAAATTTGGTTTTTAAGTAAAAATGTTTTGTTCTTGGAAAATGTTTCCAAATGAAACGCTTTAAAAAAAATGATGTGAAAGGTTTGGAAATTGTGGGTTGGATGTTTTGGTAAAAAAAATGAAATGGTTTGTTTTTGACCCTTGGTGTTCTCGTGGGAAACCACATGCATGAGTGTATATGGAAAAAAAATGGTTAATGGCACGAGTGGATGAGTGCTTGGATGGATATGAGTTGGGTGCCAGTGCGGCATGAGAACATGCATGTGCGAGGCCCATGGGACACCATTGGTGTTTGTGTAACCCACTGCCTTTGCTTATTTTCAAAATGTTTTGTTAAAGGAAAATTTGGTGTTTTTAAATAACCGGTGTTTGTGTGGTGTGTACTTGTATTTTTGAATGGATGGATGTGAGACGTTTTGAGCTGAGAAACCTTTCTGACTGATTGGTGTCTTGAGTTTGAATTCTTGTTTGTCAGTTGGTGGAGATGTGTGTGGTTGATGGTCTCTTTTGAAGAGTATTTCGGGGAGCCCTTGCAGTGGTTTCCCCTGCATGTTAGGTGTTTGCTTGTGGTATGTCTTGACCATTGTACCAGTTCGGTTGAGTCCATGATTTTATTTCTTGATTAGTGTATGCCCCCCATAAAGTGTTGACATGTGATTAAAGTGTGGCCACGGGTAATTTCCCGTTGGTCGGCACTCCAGTTGATCGAGGGACTCTCTTTTTGAATCCTATAATTGAACCCACCTCTCCTTTTTACAACTAAGTGGATCCTCTCGCAGTGGAATGACAAATGTGAGGGGAGTTGAACAGTGTTTTAGTTTCTTTAAGTTATCTGAGTCATCAGATAGAAAATTTTACATAGTTTCATTTGAAGGTTTCCCCTGGAAATGGTGAAAGGAAATCCAACGGGGAAGGGTGAAGGAGGTTCGAAATTTTCAATGTTGACCAGTGTCTTGGAGGGCTTTGTAGCATCTACATCAGCTACAAGGGTCATGTTCGGTGACGTCTTGCAGCGGAAGGTCCCTTTGGTAGTCAACGATGGTTTGGAAGTGGTAATGGAGACTCTAGTGGGAAAAAGGTGGAAGAAACCCTAAGTTGGTGTGGTCTATCATTATAAATGACCTCTGGTCTTTGGTTTGTTTCATTTAAGTAAGGGTTCGTGCTAGGCCACTAGTTTGGTAGACCCAGTCGTATGAGGCCGTTATGGTCGTTTTCAGGAATCACGTGTTGTCTAAGACTCAGTTTGAAGTCCCTTTCCATATAATGTTCCTCTCAACAGCAATGGTCATGTTCAGGTGACGATTTGTGGTGCCGTGTTCTCGTCCAGTGTGACAAAGGGTGATGTGCATGCACCATTTCAGCTCCTTTGTTGGTGAATGTTCAGTGTACGATCAGTTGGATGTCGTAATTTGTTGTGGTTACTGGTGTTTCCTTGGTTGTAGTGTGATTGCGTGTGACACCAAAAGGAGAAGCTCGGTTTGGGAGTCTTCCATGCCTGACTACGAGGCAGAAGATGCTTCAAACATCAGGGCTCCAGCAATAGGCCTCGGAGTGAAGCTGGCGCGTAGTCAGGAACCCCAGGTTTGTATGAGACCCCAGTTTTATCTCTGTCGTTGGTAATGAAGGTGAAGTCAATTTAAAGTTGTTTTCTGTGGTTCCAATCCGAACGACCCGATTGGGTGCGTGAGGCTCCATGTGGCTATAAGGGGGCACGGTCGTCTCATTATCTTAAGGTCTTGAGAGTTGCGTTCCATCAAAGGCAATCGTTTTTAGTTTTCCTTATGGGATATATTGGGTAAATTGGTATCAAATTGGAATGGAACTCGTCTAGAGATGTGAAGATGTTGGTTTGTCTTGGGTTGTGGTTTTGACACCCGGTAGTTGGGCCCGACCCTCCCCGCCCCTTAGGGTGGGGTGCTTGGTCCCCATAAAAAAAAATTTCCAAAGTTTTGTATCTGCTGTCAGTTCCAATGGTGGGGAGACCCACATTGGGTCTCACATGAATGTCTCTAGAAGGAATCAGTGCTGGACTTTTCTTTAATGGTGGAGAGTCCGCTTGAACATCCCCGTGTCAGTTTTCCAGTCTTGTCTCGAGTGTCAGTGAGTTCTTAATGGTGGGGAGCCCCTCAGGACTCCCCATGTTGATCTTTTGTTGCTGTTTTTAAATATGGCCTGGTGATAAGTAATGAGAGTGTTCCCTGGACGTTGTTTTACCTTGTCTGTTCATTCTAACCAAATGGTGTGGTTTTCGTTCAATGGGGCTTGGGATGTTTCAGCTTGTCAAGTTGGATTTACTAGGTGCGAGAGTTTCCTTCCTTGATCAGTAAACTGGAGGTGTTTTAGTTCTTTAGGGTGGGCAACACTTATCATAAAGTCTTTTTACGCGTTCTTGAGGTTTTCATTTGAGTCACTTTCTCTAAGCATGATATTTTTGCCTCTCCTTAATTGATGTTTTTGGGGATTACCTTTGAACTTTAAGGGAGTGTTGTTTTATGCTTTGGGGTTAGGTTCTAGTTGTGGCTTTCCGGGGGCGGAAAGCTTTATGGTGGGGAGAATTGTCACACCCTCTTTTTCAAAAAAATTATTTATTTTATTGATTTACTTTGCGTTGGGTAGTTTGGGTTGAAACCCGACATAAGATTTTGAGTTCTTGGTGTTTTGGCCTTTATTGCATCTGGCGCAACGCGGTCGAAGCTGCGCGGCCTCGCCTGGGCTGCCATGCGACCCCGCCCAGTTCACCGCACGCCTTGCCGATGTTTAATTAATGAAATAATTATTATTGTTATTATTATATTGGATGATAATTTAAAAGAGAGTATTATTTTTATTATTATTATTTCAATTGTTGTAACTTGTTATTATTATTTTCCATTTACTTTTATTATTATTATCGTTAGTTTTATTTTATTTTTAGTTTTACTTTTATTTTATTATTTTGTTATCATTATTATTATTATTAATTTGTTTTGTTTTAGATTTTTTTTTAGGTTTCTTTTTATTTACTTATTTTGTTCCCCTTATTATTATTATTTTTTTTTTCTCTTTTTTTTCTTCTTCCCCTCATTTCTGTCGGGTTCCCTCCCCTTTCCCCGGCTCGTGTCGCACTCCCCTCCCCCCCTGAAACCCTAGCTACGTCGAACCCTTCCCCCCCCCTTGGCTGAGCCTTGCTGCGCCGCTCACTCCGGAGACCTGCCATCTCACCGGCTCCCCCGCTCCACCTCGCCCTTGGCCGGCCCCCCCTCGAACCGCCTGCATCCTTACCAGCCGGCGCCGGCCTAGTCGGCCTCCCACCTTGACCACACCTCCCAGTCCGGTGCCGCCCATACCTCCGGCCGGCGCACCCTGCAACTCCCAAGTGGCCTCCCCCTCCTCTCCTTTTTCCGGCGACGACCCCCCTGCTCGGAATCGCTTAAACCCTCGCCAAAAGCCTCCTCTGGCCAGCCTGCTCCCTCTTCCGGTTAGTCCTCTCCCCTACTTTATTTTTTTTATTTTATTTTTCTATATTTGATTTTTTGGTTTTACATTGAGTTGTGAGTCTGGTTTTGAGGATTAGTTGTTTGTTTTGGTGTTTTAATGTGAAGTTTTTGGGTTCGCGCTAGGTTCCTTGATGTGCGAATGACACGCGTTTGTGGTTGCACACAAATTTTGGGGGTTTTGCCAATCGAGGTAGGTAGTTCCATGCCATACCATCTTTATATGATTTAAATTGCTCGTTAGTTAAATTAGAATGTGTTCTAGTGATAAATTGTGTGATGCAAATTTTATTTTTGATGCGCTTCGATATTCATATTGTTGAATTTTAGTTGTTTTTAGATAAATGCCAATATTTTCATGTGCGTTGTGTTGTTGAAGTTTTCAGACATGTTTTAGTAATTGTTTAAGGTGTGAAAATTGTGTGTACAATGTATTGGGATGTGCAATTGATTTTAAAATGTTTACGACATCTAAAATTTGTTTTTCTTAAAAAAACTAAGGCCTTGTAGTTTGCATGTGTGATGTTTTATTAATTGAGCAATTGTTTAATCAAGTGTCGTTTGAGATGCATAATATGGTTAGGATGGTTTTTGGGGTTGTTTGGTAGGTGCGAAATGGGTTTTCAAGTTCTTGAGGTGTCTATGTAATTAAATGTAGATGTTCAATGAAAATGAGTCACTTTGGGTGTGTTGTCGTGTTGCGAAATTTTGGAATTAAATTGAAAATTGTTTGAACAATGGGAAAACATGTTTTGGTTTTTATAAGCTACACTTTTGTTTTTAAAGCGACGTTATTATCTAAAATTGAGTTCGTATTTCTTGTGAAAACCTTTGCTTTCTAATTTTAAATGTTTTATAAATTGTTAATTGCACTTATTAGATTATATGTGGAGCGTGGGAGTTTTGTTTGACAGAATTACATGTGCGTTTTTTTAAGGGGATTCTTACATGTGAAATTGGGCTTGCCTCTTGTGAAAACTCTTATTGTGCTATTTAGAAATGTTCTTCAAATTGTTTAAATAGATTGTCAAGTACTGCAAGTGGTCCGAACTATGTTACAAAATTGTTTTGGCATGCGTGTGTGTTTTTTTTAAATGGTGTTTGGGTATGCAAGCGGTGACTTGTAGGTGTGATGTGTTGTTTGGTTCAGGATATGTGAAAGTGATATACATTATGTGAATGTGAAACATGATTGAGCACAAGGGAAAACTCTGGGTATCTAGGTGGGAAGACTAGAACTAGTGCGCTAGTGAACCAGATGGGTGTCGTCCCTGTTTCACTTAGCTGGATTGACGATTGCAACACTAACTAAACATGATATCTGAGGGTCATGGCCTTCTAAGCCACGTGTTCTGAGGGTCGTGGCCTTCTAAGCCACGTTTTCTGAGGTTCGTGGCCTTCTAAGCCACGTTTCACCGAGACACGAGGTTCTAGGGTCCCACTTGAGCTTGATGAACCTTAGGAGATTTACCCATAGTGCTCTACCATCTTTGGCGTGGTGCCTTCCGTCGGCATATGGAAGACCACTTGTGTATGTGTGTGTGTGTGTATGTGTATTTGTGTGTGTGTGTGTGAGAGTGTGTGTGTGTGTGGCGATAATGAACCTTTCTCTTCCTTTTTAAAATCTTGTTTGTGAAATGAGTTCTTTTTAGTGTTTTCCATTAGCATTTGGTTTGTAAATGTTCTCTTTAAAACCATTTTGAAAGTATAATTTTGAATAAGCACTTTAAATTGTCTTTTGATGTTGTGGCATGGAATTTTTTTTCTCGGTGGCATCCTACTGGGATTTTAGCTCACACCCTACATACACCCTTGGGTGTATGTAGATTCTGTTTCATCTGTATTCCAGGTTGCGACTTCGTGCTCAGTGATGGTGGTTCAGGTTGTAGTTGATCTTCTCATGCAGAATGGTGTTGATGTGGCCACTCTTCTACCGGGAGGTTGAGTATGAGTTTTGGTTTCCGTTGTCATCTTTTCTTTTTAGTTATTATTTCGATTTGTAGACTTTAAACTTGTTCATAGTTTAAAGTCATGTTTCGTTGTCTATTTCTAATTTCAGTTTATCCATCTTGTTAGTTGTTTTTCCGTCTTTTATTTCGGGTAAAATCGTTCCCATGGGTTAGTTTTGATACCCGGGCACTTGTGCCAGCCCGTGGGGATCGGGAACGCCCTTCGGGCCTTGCCGCGGACCAGGTCGGGCGGTGGGTCGGATGACGACCCGGCCTGGTTCGTGACACTTAGATTTTTAGGAATAAAATATCAGTTAATAATATAATATTTGTTTTAAAAACTATTTTATGTCAATTTTGACACTATTTAGTAATTTATTTTTTTGAAAATCATAACAGAATGATTACTTCAAAAAAAGTTAATTAAATCAATACTAACATGTCATATTAACCTATAAAATTAGTGCAATTCATAAAAAGTCTCAAATTACATTTATTTGGGTATTTATAACATCAATTATGTCAATATTTCATTAATAAGATAATTACTACATCATCGTTGTGTCATAAATAAATTAAATTATTTAATGTCTAAAAATTACTAATAAAATACCATTATGTAGGAAATATTTTTATCTTTCTAATTAATATTTATAGTCAAATTTATCTTATGTATAACCCCATGTTAAAAATGATTTACTTATTAAACTTTGATTTTAACTAGTTTAACCCTTCTTTAAATAAATTAATAATAAATGTCCTAATCTAATCCAAGTGGGCCTAAATGGTCATATTTTATTCCTAAGGTTGTTTTTGGTCTAATTTCACTTATCCAATAGAATTATGACATGTTTTAGGGTAATAATAATATCATTTTTACCCTTAATTACCCTATTTACTTTTAACCGTGGTAAATAAAAGTAAAAAGTTACTATTCAACAAAAATTATTTTCATCTCATTGAACCACATTTTAGTCCTTGATATTAACCCTGTCTCTTGGATTTTCGAAATTCTACTCACAGAAGCGATAAAATTAAGTTTTATGAAAAATTCAATTTTTTTAACTACCACTTAGTGGTTTCACTATTCATCAAAAAATGAAAGTTTCCAGAAAAATACCAAAAATTAGGCCTAATCTATATTTGATATTATGAATTAAAAAATGATATTTATTTTACCAAATTCAATACATATCAGTTACATTAACTAATTTATAAATTAATTCTCATCGTAAAAACAAATAGTGTGTTTTTAAAAGATAATAACTATCAAAAGATTGACACTTGTTTATGTCTGGTTTAAATGTGAAATTACATCCAATGAACAACATTGTATTAAATTGTAAAAATATATTCTAAATGTACTTTAAAAGAACTCAAATTAATAATTTATCACTATTAATTATTTTGATTAAAAAAGTTGTTTTTAATTAAAATTTAATAATTTTCACTATTCATCAGAATATGAATGTTATCCGAAAAGTACCAAAATTTCACCCTAAGCTAATTTTGATATTCCAAATAAAATTTACAAAATTTCAAAAAGTGGTTATTACTATTCATAACGGCTAGTTTTAATAATATTTAAATAGCATATCGTTGTTTAGTGAAACTCGGTATTGCGTACGGTGCAAGCTATTGAGGAAGGTCGCGATTGCGTGTAATGTAAGGCAAGACAGGGATGTGTGTTGTGCAAGCTCCTTTTGGTGTAGCGTACAACACAAGACATTAATGAAATTATAAAAATATATTTTTTTTCATAAAATCTCAGGGTGTTACAATATTACTGGAGAAAGTTACACATCATGTAAAATATATATGGTGTTTAAATTCCCTATAGATATATTTAATCCCAACTTCTTCAAAAGTGATTGAAACACCTCCAGATCCTTTCAAACTAATGGGAAACCCTTTTATGTTCATTTAACATGTTTGTACCCAAACTACATTAATTCAAAAAAATATACATCCCTGAACTTTAGGTCATTTTACTATAAAATTTTGTACATCCTAAAAAAGGGACTTGACCACCAAGTTTTGAAGGTGATGAAAAAACTAAATGAAAAAGGTTGAATGAAAAACTCAAAGAGGGATGTACCTAGAAAAAGATAGTATCTTACAACCTCACCACTATATAACAGCTCATCCAAAGATTCTCCAAGCATCACTATGGAGTCATAATGAACAAGTCTAGTCATTGTTCTGAAAGATCTAATTCTCTCTCCTAGTTCTCCTCCTGAACATGACCACGTTTCAACCACACTCAAACTAGAGGTATAGTTCTACCCTAGATATAATTCTCACTATGTTCTAAAATCCATATTGGATTCTCCTAAAAGGACGCATCTACACCAAGATTTATGTTCTCAATGTATGCCACGTTAGAAGGGTTAGGATAATATCACTAAAGTTACAGTATATGAAAAACTCTATGCATGGAACTGTAATGTTGTGAAAGGGCTAATAGGTATGCCACAAGACCTATCCTTTCCACTATCTCAAAAAACCCAACAAACCTAGGCATACACTTTCCCAATTTGTTGGTACGACGTTGCTGCAATCTAGGTAACACCCAAAGGAAAACATGATGACATGACTCAAACTTCAGAGTTCATCTCTAATGGTCAGTGTATGATTTTTTCCTACTCAACACGGTCACCAATCACCTCCTGATCAAATGAACCTTCTTAAAAATCTCTTAAATGAGAGTAGGACCAACAAGAACTGACTCACCTACCTCTAACTAGAAAAGAGGTGAACGACATAGTCTACAATAAAAAATCCTCCAAAGGTTCCATTTTGATCTATGCATATAAGTTGTTATTATATAAAAACTCTACGAGTGTCGTATGCTGCTCCCATGAATCATAAAAATACAAAATATTTGCTTGCAATATATCCTCCAGAATCTGAATAGTCTACTCAGATTGACCATCAGTCTGAGGATGATAGGATATACATAGAAGAACTTGAGATCCCATAGCCTTTTGAAGAATCTTACATAAATGAAATATGAAATTAGGAACTCTATCAGAAATGATACCCCTCATAACATTGTGCAACTGAACTATCTCATACACATAAAGATCGTTCGGATCATTAATGATGAAGGTTTACCTGATAGGAAAGAAATGGGGTACCATCATTAATTAATATATGATCACCCATAAAACATCAGTCTTACGGGGTTTCCTGGGTAATCCTATCCCAAAATACATCATGACATAATCCCATTTCTATTCCAGAATAAACATTGGCTGTTACAAACATTCAGGCCTTTGAAGCTCAACTTTCACTTACTAATAGTTGAAACATCTCTCCACAAAGTTGGACACCTCCTTCTTCATTCCTGACCACCAATACTATCTATAGAGATCATAATACATATTTTTTAAGCAATAATATACCTCCCATCTAGAAGTATGAAACTCTCTAATCAACTCCATCCACAAGCATGTAAGAACCCATACTCAGCCATGGAAAAGATGATAATTCCCACTTTTAAGATACCATCCAGCTGGTGTATCCCCACAATGTAGGTTGTCTCTCAGAACTAGTCCCTTAAGATTAGAAAACTTATTTATCTTAATCTATCAATAAGCATGGGAATAATAGATATTAAAGTCAGATCTACTTGTACCTAGTACTCCGGAACATCTATATGCATGTTTGTAAAGAGTGCCAGTATCCTCCACTCATAGAAAGACTCTTTATATGACTCTATATGTGTATTCTGGCTACCCAACATAGGTAAAGTGATGAAGGGTACTGAGGTCAGTTGAATAGTCAACTTTTAAATATATATCTCATGGAAGCATCCATCAAAACGAACTTTGCTCCTTTATTGGTCATCCTGGACATCGATGCTTCCAAACAAGAGAATTCCTAGATAAAGCGTGGATAATAACCTATTAAACCTATAAATATCTGAATCTCAAATATATTATTCGGTATCTCCCAAGATACCATGGCTACAACCTTCTCTAAGTCCATTGACACTCCTACCTAAGAGTTGAAATCGTCCAAGAAGTTCACTTTATCAATACAGAAATTGAATTTGGTTATATTGGATTAAATTCGATGCTCTCTCAATGTACCCAAGATGATTTCAATATGTTGGTCATGATCATCCACTAATTGGTAGTACACTAAGATTTAATCAACAAAAAACACCAAAAACAGGTCCATAAAATGATTAAATATCTGATTTATCTAATCTATGAAGACTATTAGTGCATTCATAAAAAACAAATTGCATCACTATGAACTCATAAAATCCATACCAACTCCTAAAATTAGTATGAGGTATGTCCAATGGTCTCACCCTAAACTTTTGGTATCCTAATATCAAATCAATTATGGAGAATATCTTATAACCTCTCAATTGGTCAAATATATCATCGATGTATAGAAGGGGGTACCGGTTCTTGATAGTCATTTGGTTCATTCTATGATAATCCGAACATAAGGGCAATGTCCCAACCACCTTCCTAGAAAAAATAATAGTATATCCCCATGGATATTTACTAGGTCATATGAAACATTTATCCTTCTAATATTCTAACTAAACCTTCAACTCTCGAATCCCTTCAGCTTCCATCCTGTAAGTAGGAATAGAAATTGGCTTGGCTCCTGACACCAATTCAATCATGAACTATATCTCCTACTAGGGTGTTATATCATAGAACTCATCAATAAAGATATCATGAAAATAGTCTACCACTTGAGGAAAAATATCCTACTACATTCCACTATCATCTAGAACAATTATTCTTATCATATCTATGATAAAATCCAATCAATACTGAATTGTTCTTACATGACTAGCCGGAATATCTCACTCACCCTTGTGAAAATAACTGTCTACTTATGAAGATAGAAAGGAAACTCTCCTTTGGTAATAGTCAATATGATCGTGGAATATAACTATCCAATCCTTACTAAAAATAAAATCAAAACCTATCATTTTCAGTATGAATAGTTCCCAAAAGAAATAGTAACCACTAATTTCTAGAGAACATTCCATGAAACATTTGATATTCTCTAACCACACTCCCAATGGTGTTTTAATATTCAAGATACCATCCATGATTTCCATAACCAGGCTAAAAATTTTGAAAATAAGGAAAGATAAAAATGAATGTGATGGTCCTTTATCAAACAAAACATAGGAAATATTATATGATAAAAGAATCATACCTCACTAGGTAGAAAGTCATGCATACACACTAGAAAATTTAGATTGCATATCGTGCAGCTGACTATCCCCTCTACCTTGGGCACCAGTATGAATCCCCTGAGTTATTCCATCTACCTAGTAATATCTCTCCTACATTGGGATACCACGCCCTCTTCCTTAACTTGAACATCTAGCGGAACTCTAACAACTAGACTGATTAATGGTGGATAAGTCCTTCCTAGAATCTTGGTACCTTTCTTTATCCCCTATCAATATTCTGCTACTGCATTCCCCTAAAAACCTCTATAGGTGACCCAATATACCACAATCATGGAACTCCAAATTAGAGTAAAGACACTAAGGCCTCTTGTGTCCCAACTTTCCACACTGATAGAAACACAATAGAATATGGTCCTGATATAGATTCCCACTAACCTAACCTATCTTATGGTTATTTCCATGTAAATAACTATAATAGAGTTGCTTCTTGCCACCATAATAAGTTCTCCCCATTTTCCTAATTGAAACATCATGGTCGCTGCTTGAGGATTCTCTCACATTCCATTTCAAGATGAGTTCCTTATTCATCACATTCAAAATGCTACTCAAGAGAAATTCATTCACCTATGACCTGATATCATTGAGAATCCCATCCTAAAAACATCTATCCCTAGAGATATTATCATATTCTAAAGATGATTCAATGAACTTTAAGTCATTGAAATGTCCATCGTAGTCTATCACTAACATGTATGCTTGTTTTAGGTGAAAGAACTCATGAGCCTTCTCATCCCTCAATATATTAGGATAGAAGTGGATCAGAAAATTCACCTTGAATTTCTTCCATGATAACTCCCCTTGTTTCCTAGCCTGCTCTAGAATATTCCACCAATGCCTGGTAGGTACATGGATCATGTATGCAACTAGATTCACCCATCTATCAGTGGGTTTCTCAAGTTGCTTTAACATATTATAGACTAAATCAATCTGAAACTCAACTTCCTAGGGACCTACCTTCCTAGTGAATGTACATGGATGATGAATCTAAAACTCTCTCATCAACTCATACATTGAAGGTGTGATATGAACAGTCTCCCTTTCCATGAATCACATGACCCTTAGGAAGATTTCACAAAGCTGAACATCCATCTAATCCACATAAGCTATAGGAATATCTGGTTCATTTTTGTTAGGATATTGCAAATTTCTACTCTCGTGATGGTCAACTCTAAGATGATGAGGATACACTTTATCAAAAATGAAAATGCACTCCTTTGAACACCGGATAGAAAAGGTCAACCTAAAAAGGTGAAAAAAGTAGAGAACCACTAGCCCATGGTCTCTCTAAACATTTATTACAAGTGTTTTATCATGAAATAATAGTTCTTTCATTTCTTTTATCATATATAACAAGTATCTCATTTCATATTTCATATAGATGAATATATCACATTCAATAAATATATCCCTATCATGAACAATACATGTCAAGATATATTCCTATGTTCCTATCGTGATTAAATCATACCCATCTCGTTCTATACAAGGACATTAGTAAAAATCTCAACAATCAATAACATCACACAACATATGAATCACCCTAGGTGAAATAACATCAACCATAACAAGTAAACATCATGAACAACAATCCCATTCAAGGGAACTCGGATTTTCCCCCATATATGGGATAGATACTCCCTTGAACAATCTCATTACCAAGTACTGACACATCCTAATCTCATTTCTACCTTTACCAAATAGTAAATCAATAAGAAAGGACAACATCCTATGATACCACTTTGTAATGTACACAATCTGTAACTCTCTCCTGTGACCAAATCAGGTTGGTTATGGGACCTCAAGTATTCCTCCCCATATTCTAGTGGATGACAACCAGAATAAGGGGTGTAAAGAGAACAGTGGGGATACTATACCCCTTGGTAAAGAGTTATAATACATTGGAAATAAACATTAATAAAAAAATCAAGTGGCAAAAAATTCGTAAATAGTACAACATATGACTAAAAGGTAAAGGAAGAACCAATAAATCAAACCATGTTGAACCATGTAATGATAGATTTTAATGTATATAAATTTGAAATTTAAAGTAATAAAAATAAAGGAAATTATCCAACACACATAAATCAAAATAAATTGTTCTTGAAACCCATTCTAGTCTCTCCTCTATGCTCCAACCCAACCATCAAGAAACAATAAACAATAAGGCCCTTTTTTATTAACTAAACCTACATCCATGTAATCTTCTTGGGTACCAAATGGTGTCCCAAATAGAGTGTGAATAAAACTTAGTAAGCTGACACCACCATTAGTAAACAAAAATAGTTTGATAATAAGTACACTCAATAAAGCTATAAATAGTTTTATAAATTAATCAACTTAATATAATACAAAAATCAACCTACTTTGGAACCATGTTGAAATATCTCTGAGCATGTAGCTTAACCATGCTAACCATAAACGAAATCCATGTCATTATCACATAACCAGACAAATACCTCTATATAATCATTTCAACATCCATGTCAAGACCTCTATATAAGCATTTAAACATCTAGTCCCAGTCTTCTATATAATCATTTCTTTATAACTAGAATGATTCCATTATATAATCTATTGGACTCACATATTTTGATAATACCAAATCATGTTTCTTTTATTTTATAATCATGTTTCATTAATATTTATCATTTCTATCAGGTAATAACTATGAATTTTTAATCTCACTGCTCTCTCGATTAATTTACAGTGAAAAATTTATCTAAGTATAAGGTTACCGATAAAGGTTACCACTGGAAGGTTACTGATAGAGGTTACTGATAAAGGTTACCACTGGAAGGTTACCGATAGAGGTTATGGATAAAGGTTACCGATAAAGTTTACTGATAAAGGTTCCCACAGGAAGGTTACCGATAAAGGTTGCCATTGTAAGGTTACCAATAGAGGTTACCGATTGAGGTTACTATTGAGTTGACTACGATCTCACTGCCTACCGATGAAGGATACCGATGAATCCAACTGATTAAGGCTACCGATGAAGCCAACCGATGAAGGCTACTGATGAAGCCTACTGATGAAAGATACTATTGAATCCTACCAATAAAGCCTACCATTGAGAAGGCTACCACTACCAGTCTACCAATACCCACTCTTCTACTCCATAATTTTTCAATTTCTTAATATTATTATGATGATCATATTTGGTAAATCTAATGATTATAAAATTAATTAATGATGATTGTAGACATATCAAGAGACTATATCTGGAGATAGTATGTTTTATGATCAATACCTCATGTGTTTTTCTTATTCCTATTGTCAAACCTTAAATATAAAATAGAATACTGAGGAAGAGAAGACAAGAGATGAATGCATGAGAGTGAGACCTTACACAACTGACCTGAAGAACAAAGAGAACACCCCATCATTTTACACTATGAACCCAGGAACTTCACTAATATAATTTGAGAGAACAAATTCAAGACTTCCTTCTATGTTTCATCAAATATATTTCAAACCAAGAAGCAGAACACCTCAGTACCTGGAAGCTAGAACCTATAGTTGTGACACACTGTTTTTTGAGACAACTTCCAGAGAAAGACTTAAACTGCAATTTCTTCACTCCAAGGAGTCAAGAGCTGAACTAAAAACACATAGAACGTTCTAAACTCAATATTTATAACATTAGATCTATTTTTTTCTTTATCTTACATTTCTAAGAAGTGTGTGTTTGTCTGTTACACACACTGTCTCATGTTTTTGAACTGGAGGATACTGAAAATCCTCACACCAAACATTACTTCACTTTATTTTCCACGTGAAAATGTGAAAGAGGCTATGTGAGGCCTAGTTGTGTGTTTTTTTCACAAAGAACTATGGTAGAGGGTGTGAGCCCTGTACAGTTTGTGAAAAATGTTTTAAATCCTGATACATGATGTGTATCAAGTTTATTGTTAATATAAAATTCTTGGTGGCAGGTGATCACCAAGTGGAGAGGATAAAGTGTCAACTTGAGACTGAACCTCTTGTTTAATTCTGTTGTGTACTATATTTTTGAAATAATCTATTTTTTTATTTTTTGCTTCTTATAACTTCAAAACAAAAAATTGTTTTACATTCACTCTGATAATTTGTTTTAGTTGGTGTGCATATTTGTTTAATTTATTAAAACTATTTCAAAAGTTGTATAAGTGTTTTACATTGATTCAACTTAATACTAATAAACCTTTGAGAAACTTGTTGACCAATTGAACATTTATATCTCTACTGCCTTAATTAACTAGGTTGTTTTAAATTTGGGGATTTTTATCATAAAGTTTTAAAATAAATTTTGAGTAGGAACTCAATTCACCCCCTCTTGAGTTTCCACCCTGACCAACATAATCATTTTAGTATAATTGGTCCAAGACCTTTATGAATTATATCATAATCGGACTGAGTCCTCGATATGACCATTATAGTAAGAATCATAACCCAAATCATACTGGCTATAATAACACAACATTATATCATAATCCAAAGTGGTTAATTCTTTCAATTACGGTTTTTATTCAATAACCCATTCATTCATTAAATTATATCTTGAGTTTTTTCCATTCCAATTGCATAACTAATTATTATCAATCAACACAAGCCATTTCAATAATGAATTTAACCATTTTCCAAGGTGAATCTATCAAAATAAATCACCTAAGGCCTCATGTCATGCTAAAATATACTTTAATTCATTAACCAATTCATTGTCATTTCAGGGTAGGCTCACCCAATGGGTAGCCGCAAGACAGGTCACAACACCATTGAATATAAAGCGATCTAACTAATAATCCAACACATGATTTATCATCATCCATTATTAAATTAATTATTGTGAACATTATTTCAATGCAATCGCATAATATTTCACATATTTTAACAATAATTAGACCATATGGTTTGGTTTTAGACCACCTACCTTTAACCAAAAATCAAGACAACACTTTCAACCAATAACACCAAAAATAATGAATGTACAAAATATTGAAAGAAGAACTGGATCATACAAAATCAATATCAACATCTATTTACATAGTGGTCAAAATATTACATTGTGATAATGAGAAACAAGCGGAATAGAGGGGAAAACCAAAGTGTAATAACTAAATGGGGATCGATGGCTTGATCAATACATCTACAAGGGAAGAAGGCACTTCAAAAACTCCTGGAAATTTTCTAGGGCTTGTGAGAGGAAGGTATTCACACAAATGAAATGAAATTACATGCGCATCATGGATTTAAAACTACTAAGCCTGATAAATACATAGCGTGTAATCTTTTCACATGTAATATTTCTCAAATTATGAGTTACCCTAAAAAAACGTGTCACCTTGGGTTAAAATAAACCTTCTTAAACATTACACGACATGTAAAATTTTCATGTTATGTAACCAATTCACATCATGAAATGTTCCATGGAATCTACCTTGTGACAGTCACACAACATGTAAAATATAAATAGTATGTAAATTCCATGCAGACATCTTTAATCCCATATTCTGCAAAAGCATATAAACCACTTCTAAAGCCTTCCAAACTTAGGGGAAACCCTTCTAATATTCTTTAATATGTTTATACCCACACTCCATTAATTAAAAAACGTACATCCCTAAAATTTAATTCATTTTACCAGTAAATGCTCTCTATCCCCAAAAAGGGACTCCACCACCAAGGTTCAAAGATGAAGTAATAATAAAATGAAAAAGGTTCAATGAAAAACTTAAAGAGGGACATACCTGAAAAAATATGAGATATTATACATCTCATATGGAAACATATCTGAATTTGAATAAAAGTGGCAGTGGTTTAGGATATGAATTTCTTCTCTAATCATCTTTCCATAAAACAATGAGACACTCCAGATAACTAAGTTCCATATTTTCACTCCTTTAGAAACTTTTAAACTTAATTAGAGAATATTACTTAGATGAAATAAATATAATAATATGATCTGAGTATAATAATAAATATCATACATAAGATATAAATAATCATGGGTTGAATTCTATTTCAATGATCCATATATTTATCAGAGTGAATCATTTCCAAGGGTTGATTAGTTTAAATCTATGCCTTTTTATGTAATGAATGAAAAATATTACCTTTTAGATTTATATAATATATCCATTATTTATCACTTATTTGAATAGTTACATCTCAAAAAAATCATTTCTTGAGTTAACTTTTTCATGTTTCTTTAGCCAATTTGACCAATTCCTTGATGATACAAATCACTTTCTTTCTTTGAACTCAAATATAAATTGTTTTCAATAATTCCTACTTGAGATAAGTTACCTACTATGATTGATTATCCCTTAGTTAAAACATGACAATCCTTTAATTAATTCACTATGAATTCAGCCTTCTTGAATATCAATGCATACCCTTTAACACAAAGCAAAGAAAAACTTAGTATGTTGTGTTTCAAACCATCAAAAAATAATTTATTATTTGCGTTAATATTTATTTTTTTAATTATTTTTGAGATAAAACATTTTATCTTGAGTGATATATCATTTAAAAATTGAATGGAACCCTTTTTCACTTCTCAAATCTATTCAAAAGATTCATATCTCATATCATGTGAGATGAACATTCATTATACAATTTTTATTATTTCTCCTTTTATGACTACTTAAATACATCTTCAAAAAAATTCCTTTATCTTTATTCTTATTTTAAAACTATTTTTGAGTTTTTATTCATATTTAGTTATGATAATAAAATATTAACAAATCCTTCCATGAAATGACTGGTCACACCTTCCTAAAAGTCCATTTAAAAATGTAAAATGATTATCCACATTCACTTGTGAAGTTCTAAATTTCTTCTAAATATATATGTAGGTTATATCACCCAAAAATTAAGACTTGAATATATTTTAGAATCACTAAATTTTATTCCATTGAACTATAAATTCTTTACCACATGATTGAAACCATTGTGACACCAACAATATCTATAAAATTAGAATTTTTATTTCCAAATATTATCTTTATATATTCAAAATGAATTTTGTTTTCAAATTTTTCTCAATTTTTATTTACTCTAGTCATTGAATAAAAATTATAATATGATTTATATTTATCACACTACTATTTAGAATTTTTTTCTCATAAATTTATCTTCACCATGTGTAGTGGAATTCAAATTGAATTTGATATTTTTAGAAGAATTAATTTTTAATACTTTTTCTTTTAATTATATGGATTTAATATCCATTACCTCTGGATGATATTTAAACTTTTTCTTATTAAATTTAATTCCTTATATATATATATAACAAGGTTTTTAATTATTAATATAATCATCAAAATTCTTAGATGTTTCAAAAAAAAATCACAGACCTTTAAACATTCACCAACTTCTTACATAGATTCTTAAAAATAAAACTTGAACTTATTTAAATGATCTAAAGCCTATGATACTTTTTAATTAGTAATTTAAAGTTTCTTTTATTTTTATTTCATTCTCTCATTTAGTGCATCATTTACCTTATTCTCTTAAAATAATGATACTTTTAATATTTTCACTCCATTCACCAACAACAACTCATTTTCATCTTAAGATTACTCAACCTCATTTTATGTTAGGGGTAACTTCACAAAATTCCCATTTTTTTCTTTCCAATTTGGATATATTCAATATTTATTCCTTTAATTTATATCTTAGCATGAATTACATGTCTGTTTATCCTTCATATCTATCATTGGATAACTATTTTTCATTTAATTTAGGAGTAAATAATTTTTTGTCACTATCACTAAGTGGAAACATTATCACATTAATTTTACACACTCTATTATTCATCCATTTTAGATAGAAGGGTTGTTTTATTCATTACTGATTACCTCATTTATTTTAATTTTGAGGGAAATTTTTTTGTTATATTTTAAAATTTTCTTCCTCGGAAATATCCTTGATGAATCACCACCATCAATATATTGATAATATTTTATATTAATACAATTAACAAAAAAATTCCCAACTACTCTATAAATAATATATTTCAATATAAATTCACTATGATATTTTCCATCTCCATTTTTTATGTTTTTTATGATAAGAGATAATATTTTATCAAACTATACCACAAAATCATTAACCGGATAAAAATATATCCTTATTAATTTATATCATTTTTTAAATTTAATTACTTAAGGTATTGAAAGAAATTTATTTCTCTCCCTTACTTCTCATCTTTAAATAAGCATATTTACTCATCTCATACATGTTCAACACATTATGCAAGTTATTTAAGGAAAGTGAATTGAAATCTTGATCTTCAAGTGATAAAACTTTTATATAAAACCTTTTCAAAGAGATATGGAGTATCTTCTTGAGAACCCTAGAGTCTTATAGAGTTTCGGTAAAACTTCATAAAGAGATAACCACCAATTTTACTGTAGTAAATTAATTATCAGCTATTTTTCATTCAATAATATGAATATATTCTCATTGGTCATGATAGTTTTAAATCTTTTCATATTTTACACTAACACTCCCTTAATAAATATTTTATATCTTATACCATTCTCCTTTAATTGTCTTTACCTCCATGATATGAATATAATCATGTTATAAAGGTATATTTTGGATTCAATTTCTTACATGGTTGTGATTCTCACTAATATTTATATCATATTTTATCATTGTAACACATTCTGTAATGGGAGCGAAACCATTAGTTACAATATATACAACATTCATACCTAATGATAGTAAGTACAAATGTATTTTCTACTTCCACATATTTAACTTTTCTCATCAATTTTGTTAGGAGATTCTCCATTCACTGGATTTATATGTTCTATTATGAAAATAAATTTTAAAACTCATCTTATCTTCAACATTCATACAATAAATCTCAACAATAATAAAAAAACTTCATAGGAAATATATACTTCTTTGATATCAATTTATGAGGCCTTGATTGAAGATATCATGAAAGGATCACTAATATAGGGTAAATCGATGAATTATTTTTCTTTTCCATTATTTTATAAACCTTTTTCAACCTTAATTAATTGAATATATTAACTAAGAAATGATATTAAATTTGTTGAGTGACAAAAATAAATAAAATAACAAGAAGGAAACTATCATTTATAATATTAAATTATCAAAAATGAATAAAAATATCATTGGTATGACTTGAAAAAACACATAGCCACATGATTTGGTCTGAAAATTTGGTGAATAAAAATAGGTAGAATATGATGTTGTAATAATTAAAAATTAAGTCTCATAGAATTTCAAGTGATTTTAAGAATATAAATAGATAATATAAATCAATAAAAATATATGATCCACTCTAATCACTTCTTGTTCTCATTAAAACTAATACCTTTCAATGAGTCCCCACTTCTTTATTCTTTAACTTTTAGAAACCCTATTGTTTACTTCAAACATATAGAATTTTATCTCAATAATTATATAAAACCAAAATAGACTTATCACTTCTTAAAATTATTATCTTAACCATCAATTTGAATTTAAAATCCTCTAGGAATTGATAGTACAATTTTACCACCTTGATAAACTTCTTCCCTCTTCCATATTATCTTAGTTATGTTGAGTCACTTTTCTCTAAGTCTTATAAAACCTTTAAGATACTTCTATCCATTTTTGTCACTTACTTCAAGACTAATTCTAGAAAAATTTAAATAAATATATATATAAATTTTAAAAATTATTGTGTAACATTTTCAATTGTAACATGATGGTGAAAATTTTAAAATAGTTTAAATTAACTATAATTTAAAGTATATCCTCTTAAAATATAATACATTGTGATGAAATTTATTGTGATTTAATTCCTTCTAATCCTCTATTATGACTTTTAAACTATATTTTAATGGTAACCTTTAATTGAAAAACTGAACTCTTCTTTTTAACATGTCATAACATTACACGTAATATCCAAAATATATTGACCATCTAACTTTATTCCAAAACATGACTAACAAACAATGGATTAATTGTGGTAATGGATAGAGTAACCTCACTAAAACCACAACATACTATTATAATGTGATCTAATTTTCATGTCACCAACTCAAGAATCGTCATCTATATTTATAAAACACTTACATAGTGGATAAATAGTATGATATGATAAATAACATACCAGTTTTTTTAGAATTTTCTTATAAAAGAAATGTTGTGATATATAATACCATGGTGTAATTTATTTAGGGTCTCAAAAATTTCATATATTCCATACCTATTCACTTTAAATCAGTCTCAACCCTTTATAGATATTCTCTAACATTTTTATACACCTATATTGACCACCTATTATGATTTTCAAGTTTATAAAAAAAATAAAACATAATTATTGATCATGTATCCAAGTCCAAAAAAATATAATTGAATACAATCTTCCTCTACTCATTCCAGCTTCTTCAAACATGATTAGACTGGTACTCAAATCATTATAAATGTAAATTTTCAAAAATATTTCTATTTTTTAACAATTAGGCCTAAAAAATCTTGAATCAATATTTAGGATTTAGGTATGGATTTCATATGTTTGGTAGGATCGTGAAAATTACTATATAGATAATCGTTAAGTGGTACTTGAAATATATATAATTTTATTGCAATTAAATTTCTAATTATCACACTTGAAATAGGTTTTTAAATTGATTACTATAGAGAAAAAAATGTTTTTAAACTGATTCTATTCCCTATGGGCCTTTGATTCATGTATTTTGGGTCTTTAAGTCATGTAAGAGTTCTCTCTCAACCTAGTTAAAAAGTGGGTTTATATGAAAATAAAAAATATAGAATTAGTGAGTAGTAGAATATCAATATACTCTTTGGATATGTTGGGATATTGTTTAGTGCCTTATATATTAAATTTTATTTCATGAAAATTTGGAGTTAGTAGGATGTGTTTCATGCATAATGTATCACAATTTTTTAATAAATTTTTATGTTATTTTATGATTATGTTATTTTAATCTCAATAATTTGTATTGAAATGATTTAATTATTATTTTTAAAAAAATATATGAATAGAAAAATAAAAATATCAAGAAATTTTATGATTGATATAAATTTGTGATATATATTTTGATTTTAACATTTCTGTGTTGTTGGGGATACATTAAATTTGTTAAATATTAATGTTGTGTTTAAGTATGGGAAGTTCATAAGTATTTTCTAGTGTAATGATCATAGATTATATTATTTGACTTTGTAAGAATTAAATGTTTTGAGGATGGTAAAATGAAACAACCTCAAATTTATTTTACTTAATAAATTTGATAAATAAAATATATTTTTAATATTTATAACATTTTGAAAATAAATTTTCAATTTTAAAGGATTGGTTTAAAGTGTTTTAAATTTATATATTTATTATAATTATATTCAAAATTAAGTTTATTTAAAAATAATTAATAAATATATCTATATAAATATGATAATGAATGTGATTTTAGATTTTTCATGTTATTAAATAAGATTAATAGTAATATTACTGATTAAATAGTAGTAATAATTATAATTATAGTTAAGAAAATATAAGAATTTTGAAATGTAATAAGATTATAATAATTTTTTATTATGTGGGGATTTCCATTTTAACATTTAATTTTAGAAATATTTTATTATTATGTCAAATTAAGGATTTCATAATAGCAATCAATTTAATGTTTTCCTAATGATATAAAATTTGAATATGATATTTCATAAAGTATGGATGAATTTATATATTTCATAAATTTATATATTTCCCATTATAAGCTCTCGCATTAGTGTGGGGTGGTTTGGGTTTGTGGAGAGGGTATCATGGGGTCAAGTCCTTGGGTGCATGTATTTTGATTAAATTATAGGATGTTGTGCCCTTACATAGGAAAATAAAAAAAGGAAATAATATACACATCTCAATGTTTCATTAAAAAAGGATGTCTAAAATACCCTCATTCTTCATGGAATGGCTCCTCCTAATCAATATGTCTCAATTTATATGGGTTCATTTTACCCTTAATTTTAAACATAAAATAAAATACCCTCACTCTTCCAGCCCTCCATTCCATATTCTCTCTCATATATCCTAATTTTTTATTTTTCATTTTTATTTATAAACTTTCATATAATGTAAATTGTCCATATGATATCAAAATTTTGATCAATAAGTGTCAATTAAATATTGAAAATGAAACAAATAAGTCTAAGCTTATATATGATAGGATATTTTAAACTTTATTTTTTCATGAACACATAGAAATTTTCATTTCAATTTTATAATTTATTCTTTATATACACCGCATATACACATTAAGTTTTTTACACCTATATATAGATAAATATATTTAAAAATTATTGAGTATACAAATATATATAGATATATATAATGTATTATATATATATAAAACTTATGTATGTAGATGTGCACAAATGTAAATATGTAGTGAAAATTGATATTTTAGATTTTATAGTGGAAATTTATAGTGTGTTTTTTTATGTACACTGCATATACTGATTATTCTTTTATACTCATTTTTGTTTGTGTATTTAAAATTTAATGAATACACATACATTTAAAAAACTATATGTATGTATATATAAAAATATAAACATTAATTAGGGTTTCTTTGCATATAAGTATATGCTAACATGAAGGTATCAGGGCTACAACAAAAGCTAGTGGGAAAGGAATTTTAAAAAAATTCATCACCGGGATGAAAATACTTGTCGTCACTGATGATCTGAGCCCTGTTATGATCTAAGGATCTCACTTGAATTAAATAGATCATGAAAATAAATCAAAATGTGTACCACATTCTGAATTTGAAGTCGTTCTCGACATCTAATTGTCACTAATGGTTATTGAATGAAGGGTCTAATGCAGATTCCCTCTAGATCATCCACATATGATTCAAAAATATGTTGAATCATTGATAATTGAATTCAGGTTTCAAGTGTAGTGATCCAAAGATACCTTCGATGCCCTAAAGATCATTGCATCGACGTTCCTTCAATGCATGGATATTAACTTGATCCAAACACTTGGATCAATAGAATCTCTCTCAAGAAAGCATAAGAGGATAGAGAAGCACTAATGAATTCATAGTGAATAGTCATTATGTGAGAGTCTATGTCCTTCTATTTATAGTAGATTCTCAAATACCCGAAACGGCTTCCCCGACCCCTGGTTTTTTAATGTCCACTAAATAAGTAATAAATAAATAAGTATTATTAAATAAAATATATCATAAATATTGTTTTTATTTTAGCACATACCAATAATGTATATTAAATATATTATATAATAAAAAAGATTCATTTAACTTGGCCCATCTTTCTCGATAATATTAAACAAACCTGGAAAATTTAAATACTATTCGTTCGAATAATATTATTCTTCAAATTTACTTACACTTGTAAATAATTTTAAAAACTAAATTTAATCCAATTATTCTTAACTTTAATAATAAGTAATTTATTTATTTATTAGTGATTGATAACTTAGAAAACATTGGGATCCTCAAGGTGGGTCCCACCATGTCCAATATACCTATTCATTAGAATAGGGAAGATTATTAAATGTGATATTGTGTGTGAACCTCTAGGACCTTATCATGATTTTAGTGAATAATATTTATAGACTAAGAGTAGAGTCTCGCAACCCATCAAGGACCCTAAAGAGAAATGGAGTAGTCATAGAAATGGCAACTAGCCTATGAACACAAACTGTGTAATATAATATCTTTGCCTTTAGATATCTCATAAAGTAGGATGCACACTTGTGTCATCATACTTTCTTGATTTATTATTTTTTGATCTAACTGGAAGGATTTACCCTCAACTACCTTGGTCAAGGAGTTATAACGATACTATCATCCTAATCAACCAGGAATGAGATATAACATCCAAAACACAGAAGGGACAAATCTTATCTTAATAATTCAACCAATGAAATACCACCAATGATGAACCCAACACAGGATACCTTGACATAATTTCATTATCATGATTTTTTTACTTTCATCAAAGTACACGATCAAATGACACACTTTGATAATGATCACAAGTCAGAAGACCAATACACATGTCCGTAGAAAGAAACAACCAATGACAAACATGTGGTGTTCCTAATGGCAGGCTAGTTTTCATTATCTCAATTTACATAGATCACAAATTGAGAACTTCATGATAAGATGTCTCAATGCTTATGATTCCCCAGCACTTGATAGTCATACATTAGCAATCTCCAGTTAGTATAATGTATCTAGACCATAATACATTTGTTTAAGATTAATGTCATAGTATCTCAAGGTTCTCATTATGGCCTAGGATCTATTATAACATTTTTATATGACAATTAATATATGGAAATTACCATTAAATAGTGGAAAAAGAAATATCTACATTATAATGGTAGGTATATATCATGTATATCTAACTGTACACATGATATGGTAATCAAAAAGTACTGTATAGTTGGGTTTATGGAACATACTATTAAAACACTCCCACTTTCACTAGATCCAGTTTTCTAACTATCCTTATTATATATCTCATGATTAAGATCATGTTTATGTAGAGACATGGGTTTAGTTGTTGGGTCAACCACTTTTCCACTAAATTGAAAATATGTTAAGTATGACCTCACCCCCTTGTGTAAAACTTTTCAAGAGATGGAATCCCCAAGTATATAGCTTTATTCCACTATTAAAACATGATATATTGTCTAGTACAAGTAATATAATTATCATAATTATAAAACATGACATACTAGGTGTGATTCCAAGAACTATAACAAAAAAATTTCATTTAATAATTGCTTATTTGATACCTCAGATGCTATAACATACTTGGTATTTCTAGATATTGATACCACTGGCTTGTATGATCATGTCTCTCTCATTACCTTACCCAAATTTCAATATTAGATCATATTTATCTATGGAAGACTAGTTTGTGTCCCCTCAAAACTAGTATCCCTTCTTCTCCACATAACAGGTACATATCCTTTATACTTCTTAAAGTGAAATTGTATAGTTTTGACTACTTTCCTTGTAGATATCCTGGATATAACTGATATTTTCCAACTCAAAATTATATACTTAAAATATCATATCTTTTACATATCATGGAATATGTGATTGATCCATCACAAAAGCGTATAGAATTCAACTAACCACATTAATCTCCTCTTATTCCCATGAATGTCTACATGTAGATATTTATTCTATGTGACACTGGAACCAATTCGCTCTTGAATTTTTCCAACTTGTATTTTTCAATACTATGTTAGTATATGTACAATTGACTAGGTCCAATAAACTATTAGATCTACCTTAGTAAATCATGTTCCCTAGAACATAGGTTACTAATTTAAGTCAATATCTAAAGAGTTACTTTCATTTTGGTCTTAACTAACTGTAAGACCAATAATTGTTTTCTATATGTTAACAAAAATATTGTACTTGGAAAACCATGTCGCTCCCACTAACATCTGGTAGACACATAGAAAAAATTCATTCCAAAATAATATTCTAAGATCTTGTTTCTTACTTTAATCTTGAAATGGAATTCAGTAACTTGAAACACTTATGGAAATTTTTTGATGTCATCATCCCTTTCTGGTTGCGTCATGTAGACACCTTCCATGATTGGTGGTCTTGGCATCCAATGATTAATAAAATGATTTTTTAAATTAGCTATTATAAGTAAAATTCTAATGTATTTAGTAATAATGACTTGGTATAACAAACTGAGCATTATTGGTACCACATCTGTACCATCCATACATCATCTCACTTGAATACCTGCAATAGTATTCAAAATAATAATCGCCCTATAATTTCATGTATAGAATCCATTATTGAATTTTAATTGGTCTTTCCAGTCTTAGGTAATTTCCATTTACTGCTTACTTATAGTATTTATTATTCCCAATGAATAATTTATCACCAGATGTAGTGAGTGTAAAACTACCACTATCATTTTATCCTTCCTACGATGTATGTGTTTCCAAAACATTATCTTCCACACCTTTTATGGATCTAGTTCCTATGACAACTATTTTTTCATCTTTGGCATTGAGTAAACCCAAGTCAATCTAGCTCCCACTATCTCAAATATAGATGTGAACCCTTTTAGAGAAATATATTCTATAACTTGACTATATCTTTATATCATAGGGATTTTTTTAATATCCTAAGAAACCTTTTGGATGATTACTTTATATGTACAATGTTTTTTTTCTTGATTCAAGTTCATTTATATCCTAAAAAAATCTTTGAAAACACATGTTCTTATGACATAATTTATTTCCATAATACTATAACTCATATGATAACCATTTTTTGTTATAGTTGGAATTTGGTTATGGGATATCATTGTTATTTGTGAAGCATGTCTTGAAATATAATGGATGTTTCTGAAATGTATATATGTATCAACATTGATACTCTTTTAACTTAGATCATGACTCTAATTTATATAAGTAAATGTGTGTTTAAGAATTTCTCAATGCTACATTTTTTTATCAATGTTATGATGTAAGACTCATCATTGATCCTACTTATTATCACCTCTCCCTAATGTAGATAAGGTCATTCATGTTTAGGAATTAATACATGCTACATTATAATGATTGATGAATTCTTGGCCAAGATATTCTTCATCATGCCAGCCCAAAACATCTCATATCATATGACCATTCATATACCATACTTCACCTTCACAGTACTTAATAAAAAATTAATGTAATATAATGAATTATATTTACCACTAGGTTACCCATGGAATAGTTCATTCTATCTAGTTTAACTAGCTTTGTAAGCTTTGTGGATTACATTTATTTATAAAGGTATTTTTCTCTAAAACTATATGGGTATATACATTGATAATACCCAAGTTGTTTAGCTCTACTAAGTATAAATACCATACTAGGTATGTCCTTGAAATCCACATTTATTTTTACTTGACCAAGAATTATCTTTCCACAATTGGGAATTTAAGTCATAAATTTTATACTCATCAGGTATTGCCTATGATTCAAGTATCACTGAACTATTGGTTGAGTATGAGACACCACAAACAACATACATTCTTGAAATTGGAATAATTTCACCTTATGACCAAAGGAAATGTGAGAAAAAAATTTGGTTATACTCAATATAATTTCTACTATATTCATTCACATGGCAATTAGAAGTTGTGTGTTTCTCACCACTGACTTAGGAACCACCCTATCTCAGCCACTTGGAGAACACATATTACTTCTAGTAATGTTTTTATACTTGGTAAATTTATTTCAATACACATCTATGATAAGTATATTGTATTTAATACGTATGTATTATTATAGAAAAATGACAAGTAATGATGAATATTGACTATAGAAGAAACGAGAACTTTCTTATTCAGTTCAGTTTATTGTATTTAAACTTCTATAAAATTATTTCATGGTATGTGAATCAAATAACTTCATGTTTAATACCTATATCTTTGAAGGATATTGTGAATATTCCTTTGGAGTCTCTCTTTCCATTGTCATTATCACCTTGTCTTTTAAAATTCTTACCATAAAAATTAGGTTAATACTTGATTTAATTTCTTATTAACTTAGAGAACCTTAGCTAAAAGGTAATGAATCATTTACCCCATCCTATTCATTTTGGAAATATTAAATAAAACTAGTGTAATTGGGTGAAAAATATATAAGAATGGGATGTATTAGAAGATCTTATTCTACCTTTCATGTTTACATGTAAACAATGGAATATCATCCATTCAAATCTCGCTTCACTTTCTCCTCGAAAGGTTCTTGGATATTAGACTACATGTAATATCAACCATGTCTTGATGTAGTATCCAAAACTTACATCAGACTGTGATGATATCATAGTTACATAACCATAATATTCTCTATATATGAGTCTCTTGTAAGCAATTTTAACACCATTTATTCCCAAGTTGTATTAACAGGTATTAGGGACACCAACACCATGAATTTCTAATAACTTAATATTATACGCAAGTGCCTGTAAAACCTTTTAGAAACTCATGTTGGATAGGACATTAACTTTTTATAATGATTATCACAGTGTTTATTGTCATACTACTCGATATTTTCTATAAAAAAAATATAGATGATTGTACTTTTATCTTGAATATCAATTTAAAATTTATTGATTAATTAATTAAATCATTAAATGTCTCCCAATATTTGTTGAACTCTGGGAACCCTCTGTACTATAATAAAAATACTCTATCACTTTATTATTCTAGTGGAAAGGATCCTTGAAAATCCCCTTATAGTCTACATGTTTTGTGTACGCCACAACTTGGAGAGTTCAAGGTAGGCATTTGACTGGACTACCATATTAACCCATGGATCCATGATATGTTGATTGAAGTATGAGCTTCTAAAATCAAAAACTTGATTTACTCAATTATTTCCTATAAAGTTTTAGCAATATATCTTTGAATACTTATTTTCTTCCAACATTAGTTATGTAAACCCATCATTATCATAAGAACTACCCTATAGTAAGAGTCACCCTCAACTTTGGTTTAAGAGCACCCCAAACACATGGTTTTGTTAAAATTCAAATGATGGAAGGTGTTTTATGACTTAATATATATTTAAGGTTTTTTAATATTTGTCTTCAATGAATGTAATTTATTTATATTAATCTTGTTCATTCTATGTTGGTGCACTCACAATTGAACATTAATAGAGAAAAATCCATCACTTATTTATGCATTTTAGTATTTATTATTTTATGTGTTTCTCACTATCATAAAAATGAAAAAAATAATAAACATGTGCATAAAAGAAATAAACCACCCAACTAGTCTTAGCATGTAAATTTTTTTGATCTATTTAAATTTAATGGATCAACCATGACCTAGGGGAATCATACCTGAGTTGTAGCATGGATCATGATGTATCTCATCCTCACCTAGTGAATACACTTCTCATCTGGATTTCACCCCATCTTAGTGTGGTCCATATCAAACATCATCTTCAACAAAGTATAAATTTTCTCAATAATAGGCTAGGGGGACTAGGGTCATATTATTCAACAAATAAGTTTGGACCCACATACCCTTATACACATGTACTAAAAAATAATGATCTGAAGAACAACATATTTAATTAAAATCATCACACATAATTAAATAATTAATTAATTAAATAACAAACATACACAAGTCAGTCATTTGTTCAAGACCAGTCATCAGGTAATATAAATAAATGATAAAAACTAAATTGTAATAAATTAAGTATGAGGGTATCAAATTGAACTAAATTCCTTATTTAAATTCAAATAATTTAATTCTATTCATTCTGGTGTTAATTTAATTTAAATTCCAAAAAAAATTAACTAATTTATTTAATTTAATACCAAAATTAAATTAATTATCTATCCATGCATTAAAATATTAGATTTTAAAAAATAGATTAATATTTTAATTAATTTAATTTAACTCGAAAATTAAATTATTAAATTAAATTAATTTTAATTAACCCAGGCCCCAAACCCCCCATGCAGGTCCATTGTAGGTCAAGCTGAACCTGTGAAAACTTGTTTTAGGCCATGAGAAGCCCATATAGGGCCAATATAGGCTAGGAAGGACTACCCAAACCCATTATGAGTTGGGATAACCCATCTTAAACCTTTACAAGGTATATCCAAAATAGTAGAACCTGGTGAGGGGTTACCTTATAGGTGTGAAGGACAGAACGATAGTAAAATCACACAGATTTGGTCAGAATCATGGTGGAAGACCTGGAAGGGAGGGAACCATGGTGCATCATCGATGATGGTGGTAAAGAACAGGCAGTGGGTATCATTTGGTTCTACTCAAGTCTATAAAATCTCTCTAGGGACACAACAGCTGGCCTTATCAATGGAGGAGTAGAATAACGGGGTGGAACCACCAGATCTGGCCAGTGGTGCATCCGGTGGGGCTTCACATGGTGGTTCTGAGATGAGCTAGTCGATGGCCGTGTACCAGGCAGTGCTCATCTAGTGAACTATGTAGCGATTTTCGGGTCATACTAGAAAGATCGGTCCATGTACGGGGTGGAGTCGGTGTTGTGATTTGAAAACAGTGGTGTGGCTCACTATAGCCGTGAATGGCGGTGGCGTCACTAGGTGGTGGTGGAGAATGAGCCAGCTATGATATGGTCTGTGAATGGTTGTAGGTCAGTAGTCTCTGTAAGAGGTGATGGATTTCATTGAGAGGTCTGTAGATTGAGGAACCCACATGCAGGGGAGGCACCACCTGGGTGAGGTGGATTTCTTAGGTGAAATAAGGGGAAGCTCCTGCAGTCAGGGGACCTGCATGACAGGTTGGGGGGAAACCTCCTTTATTTTATTTTAGTTTTTAACTTTTGACCAAGAAAAATACCTCCCATTGATTCACACATATTTATTTTAAAAAAAATAGGTTTTTAACATATTTTTTAAAATCCTGTTTAGGCTTTTTGACAACTTGAAACAAATATATTTTTATACAGATGATTACTCTCAATCCATCCATTTTGATTCCTCATGGGTGGAATTAAACTCAAAACCGGATCCCCTTTAAAATATCATTTTTCATATTATTATTATTATTATTTAAAATAAAATAAAATAAATATTAATATTAATAATAATTCCACAAAATCGGTGAGAGAAAATTGTTCTTTCAATTGGAATCTAGCCGGAAACGAAGAATGTGATCATATATGTGTGTGTGTGTGTGTGGTTCTTAAAGATTAATAACTGAAAACCAGAAAATGATTTATATTTTGAAAATTTTTATGGCCATATCTTGGTTATCCAAAATTGGATCAACGTGTGGTTATTTTCATTGAGAGTTATTTGAAACCTCTACTTAATTTAATGAAAATTAATTTTTTTTCTTGGCTCAAAAAATTCACATGATCACTCTGATAGAAATTGAAGGTACAGGGGCCATAGTGGATGCTAGTGAGTCAGTTATTTTAAAATTTTTGATCCTAAGGATGACGATACTTATCATCTCTAGTGATTCATGCCCCAGTATGGTTCGAGGATTTCACATGAATTAAACAGAACATGAAAATGTATCAAAATGTGTACCTCATTCCAAATTGAAATATGTGCTCGATATCTACTTATCATTGGCAATCACTACTTGAAGGATCCAAATCATAATCCCTCTATATCATTAATACATGCTTCAAAAATCTATTAGATCATCGATCATCTAATTTTGGGTTCTAGTGTGGCGATTTGATGATACCTTCGACCTCCCGATGATAACTTCATTGATGTCCCTTCGATGAATGTAGATCAGCACAATTTGATCACATGGATTGAGAGCATCACTCTCTAGAAAGTGGTATAGGAGATAGAAGCTCTGAAAAATTCATAGTGAATAGACATTTTTCAAGATCATCTCTCCTTATATTTATGATTGATGATAAAATACCTGGAAAGGGTTAGCCAACCCCCATTTATTTAACATCCAATAAATAAGTAATAAATAAATAATTATGATGAACTGAATTGTGTCATAGATAATATTTATGTTTTATCACATACCTATAATATATATTAAATACATTATGTGATAAAATCGAATTATTTAACATGACTTTTAATTCCTATTAATATTAAATGAACCTTACATATTAAAATAATATTCTTTCGAATAATATAATTATTCATATTTACTTACACTTGTAAATAAATATAATAAAAAATTCAACCCAATTATCATAAACTTTAATAATAATGAATTTATTTATTTATCAGTGATGGACAACTTGGACAACACTTATACCCCATGGTGGGTCCCACCATGTCTAATATACTTATTCACCCGAATATGGTAGATTATTGAATGTTTTATTGTGTGTGACTGTCTAGGATCTTATCTCTATAAAATTAAATAATATTAACAAACCAAGTGATGAGTCTAGAAACCCATCAAGGCCCCTAAAGAGAAAAGGAGTAGTCATAGAAATGATAACCAACCTACAAACATGCACTGTGTAATATAATCTCTTTGTAATTAGATATCTCATTCGCAGGATGCACAAATGTGTCATTGTACTTTGTTAATTTATTATTTATTGATATAAATGGATGGATTTACTCTTGAATTCCTTGTCCAAGTACTTATCAAGTTACTATCGTCCTAACCAACTAAGACAAAGATATAACTTCCTTAATTCTGAAGTGTCAAATCCTATCTTGATCATTCAACCAATGTCACACCACCAATGATGCACCAAACATGAGATAACTTTCCATGATTTCATTATCAAGATTTTTCCTTGCATCAAAGTAAAAAATAAAATGGAACACATTGATAATGATCTCAATTCTGGACATCGGTACACATGTTCATAGATAATAACAACCAATGACATGTGAAACATGTTGTTTTTCTATTGGTGGGCCAGTCCTCATGATCTCAGTTTCCATAGATCACTAAGTGTGAACTTTATGAGAGGAAGTCTCAATGCTTATGAGACCTCTGCACTTTATATTCAGACATCAATTGTGTCCAATCAGTATGTTGTATATATACCATAGGAAATTTATTTAAGATTAATGTCAAAGTATCTCGTGGTTCTCTTTATATCTCAGGATCTGCTATAAAATTTTAATATGATAATTAATCTCTGGGCATTACTATCAAATAGTGGATGAAAAAATACCTAAACTATAATGGTAAATATACATCATGTATATCTAACTGTACAAATGATATGGTAATCAAAAATTATTTTACAGTTGGGTATAGGGCACCCACTATTACAACACAACATATTTACATACATATTTACTAATACATACATACATACATACATACATACATATATATAAATTAATATATTCATATACATACATAGGTACATATGTATATTAAAATATAATTATTTACATAGATACGTATATACTTCTATATTAATATAAATATGTATATATATAAATATAGGTATTTTTTGAGGAGGAACCGATGGGGTGGGTGAGCATCATGAAACGTGATGATGGGAGGAGGGATATGAAGAATAATGAGATTGATGATCTCAAATATATTTAGGAATATATCCTTTGTGAATTTTATTCGAAATCACAGCCACGCCGTAATTGAATACTCTATTTTTGAATTTATCTATGCTTCCAAGACGTCGATGAAATGGGGAGTGTTGACTGTAGTGTCTTTTTTCAAATGATGAGAAGAAGCTCCTGGGGTTGAGGTTTCATTTTTCACTAAAAGAAAGTTCTGTAATGGAAGACAATGATTTTTATTTATTAAATATTTTTTTAAATCTATCTATTTCTCTTACTTTTCATTAGGGGTTTTGATCAAAATAATACACTTTTACTTGAGAAATCCTTTTACTTTCATCAATCATAGGAATTTCCAATTTTCTATTATGGGTTTATCTTCCACTTTTACCACTTCATATGTTGAAGAAGTGGATGGTAATTGTCATGGGGATTGTTATTGTGATGAAGATTGATACAACTACTAAGAATGACACTCATCCATTAGAAGTGAGGATCTACCTAGTATTTGATGTCTCTTACCTACTTTCATCATATATTATTCATCCTATTTTGTATGAGAATATTCAGTCATATTACTCTTCTTACAAAGTTATAAGTCACTTAGATTGTGGTTTCAGGGGCTCAAAGTAATGTTTCGTGGAAGAGGATTAAGCTCAGGAAAGTAGGATGGTTTGGTTGAGTAGGAAGAAGGATCAAAAACCCCTATTTTGTTCTATTATGGAGAATCCTCACTTTGGGTATCTTCTCATGAGGGTACCTCCTTAGAAAATAATTCCCAAGTGACCTCATTTCATCTACATCTAACCACCATCTACTTCCATCAGTTGGAGTCTCCCAGTAATTCCCTTAACCACGGAAGGCCATTTTATTGTTCCCAAAAAGAACCCAATGGTGGTTTCACTATTTACAGCTAAAGATGATAATTTTTTTCAAAATATATGGTGGATAAACCAAATTATTTTTCAAAATAACTCATTAGAAAAATAGAATCAATTCTATTGAATCCATGATACCATACAGGTGACTCTCTTCGATGAGCAAGTGGACTGGTTGGAAACACAGCTTGATGCTCTTCGTGATAGGTTCATCTCAGATAAAATCAGATTTGATGATGCAGTGTCAACTAGAGCACAAATGATATCTCATATTAAATTGCTAATTGAAATTAATCCAAATTTGGAGGGTCTATCTATTTATTGTAATGTTCAAAGAGACATTATTTTTAATTCCATTATGATTATTTGGGAATTAAATTTCTCTCTCTATTTTTTCATCCTTGACTAGGAAGAGTATTAGATTGGGATCATGTTTCAATTTATATATATGTATGATTTTTTGTATGTATGTATGTATTTATGCATGAATTATATAAATTTATATACATACATACATTACCTATTCAAAGATAATGACAATATGTATATGCATTATATAAAAACATGTGTATATATAACTATTAAACTTTAATACATGTTATTATTATGATACCTTGTATAGAAGATATTCTTGAGGATTAAATCTTAATGTCTAAATTAAATTATCAATCATAAAGTGATCTATGAGTCATACATTGTGATCTATTTCACTAAGATATACCCATGTCGTACATTATGATTGGGCATGGCTGGGGTAATATGATATCTCCATATCATATTAAACAATATACCCAACGACATACAATATGACTTTTTATCATGGATATTTCACTATAAAATATCCCTTACATCGACCAATACTTAATAAACATTATATTTAGGGTATATCTCCATCAATATCCCATTTTCACAAAAACTCCTTATATTTTGTGTCATTCAACCTTGTATCATATCATATACAATAACTTATGAAATCATATCCAAAACTCTTTTCTAGTATCTTTCCAAAAAATTTGAAATATATCATCAAACCCACCTTATATTAAATCATATTCAATACCTTGTCAATATTTATCTAAAACACATTTTGGATAAACTCTAAAACAATATTATAGAAACTATTTGAGTTTCATGAAACTCAATCCTTATTCATTAAATCACGAAGTGTTCCCTCATGGATCCTTGGAGCATTGATAACCAATATGAGTTCTCAAATTCATAAATGTAAGAAAATATTGGTTTCTATAAAAACATCAGTTCTACTCAAGAAACAAAGGTATCTGGTGTAATCACTATTAAATACATGTATCTCTACACCCATTTCCATGAGTTTTATTATATGAAAGCATAAATAATCATATAATACCTTTATATAATACATTAATTGATCATGGGACATAAAATATGTTAATATTATATAAATCACCCACACATTCTCGATTCTATGAGTATATATTGATTGGGTTTATGAATACATCACATGTTATTCATCATAGAGAATGAGCACATCACATTCCCCTCACTAAAATAGATAAAAAATTACATATATTATCTAGTTATGATCATAAAATTCTAATTCTATCTCAATCAAGGGATTATTTCATACCTATCATATGATATGAAAAATCTCATTTTGGTTAAGATCCAACTGACAACATGATCAGAATAATACCAAACCATAGACTAATTAGTTAAGCCTCAAGGCTTACATAAGAATGATATCAAAGTATAAAGGTTTTAATGCTTCCAACCTTAGGTACATGGATTCAATATGAAACATGAATTTATGATATACCAAATTATATTGTATGACACACTTTTTAGTATAATTTATGAGTTATCAAATGTATAAAACTCATTTTGTTCCTCATGAAAATATTTTGTATCTCTATACGAAATCTTACTCGCTCTAGTATTAACATTTTTTCATAACCTATAATACTCCATAACAAACTTCATTTATGGATAAATCATATTTTTACTTTGAGAAGTTAATTATCAGTTAAATTCCTGAAATATATGAAACGAACATGGAAGAATGATAGAGTGGGTACTATTGGTTGGAGAAAAAATTTACTAAGACTCAAGAGGGGTGAATTGAGTTTTTGAAAATTTATTTGCTTAAAACCATCCTCTATAAAGGTATAATAAATTATTATCTTTTATTATCAAGTATAATCAAAAAAAAATAAAGTCATTGATAAAATATATAACACATGAGATTTATCGTGGATCATAGAATAGAATTCCCCCAGTCCACTCCACCAACACTCAACTCCTAGAGCATGGTGATTTTCACCAGTACAAGTATTTTTCCTAGGAACTGAGTGACTTGAGTGAAATTAGTCATCACATTGTAAAAGAATAAGATCTTTTACTAGGGTCCTATAAGGATTTAAAAAAACAACAGACTTCAACACTCAGAATAAGGGGTGGTCACTTCCAACAGATGGAAAGAATAAGGAGATGTATAAAAATAAGTGCATAGTTTCATGGTCAAACTGACAGAAGATAAGATATCTCCAAGAGAGATAATTAGAGTGAAAATTTTCTATAGGATAGTCCTATAATAATAAAACAAGATTAATATTGATTTATCAGTTTTAGAAACCTTGAATATTCTTTTTATTTTCTTTCTGTACACAATAATCAAAGAAAAATTTTAGAGAGAATAATAATAGTTCGGTTCGTTGTTCAATTATTTCCCAAATACTCTTGTATATATCATCCTTTATATTTAACTTCATTTTATCTAATAAATTATTGGGTTAAAAGTTTCAATTTTTAGTTTTTTTAAAATACCTCTTCAAAAATCACTGGTGATTAAAATAACCACCAAACTTTTCTATCTTGGTACTTTCAGCCATTAAAATTCGATTTTACCCTAAAGAGGTAGTCCAACATTTTAATTCATCAAAATTAGAATTAATTTAATATTGAAATATCTAAATTATCATCAATACTAAAGTTTTAGAACCAAAAATATGATTTCCACATATTCAAATTCATATAGCTTAATTGATCTATGTATCCATTCTTCACATAGGATAATTCTTCACAAAGCTAAACCACTTAGTCGTTTCCTTACGTATCCAAAATTCATGTATTCAACTAAATTACATAGATGGTTGGAACCACATAGTTGATTATGTGATGGATCCAATTCATGTATCTGAATTCACAATGAAGACGATTCATGTAGGCATTTCATCAATATACACGATTTCCATGTAGATGATTCTTCGACGTAGGTGATTTCCATGTAGCCAATTTAGTGAGGTGGCTGATTTACATAGCTGATTCTTTCACATAGTCAGTTTCTCTACATAGATGAATCTTTATAAATATAGATTCATCATGTAGCTTATTTTTCATATATAGGTAAATTTCATGCAAAACATCTTAAATTGTAGAAATTAACATAATCAAATAAAAATGAACTTTAATGAGATTAAAATAGATGAACATGATTAAAAAAATCACCAGTAACATATGAATGGTTTTTATGATCATAAAAGAATAAATCACATTAGATGTGTTAGAAAAAAATTAGTAGTCCAACAATCTCCCAATTCTTAATGATCAAAAAACCAATTTGTATAGTAAACATTAAATTTTAAAGGGTTAATTATTTTTTAAGAGGACTATAGAATATGTAAGACTTTTAAAATATTGTTTTTATCCTTTATTATCCCCCTCAATCTAACTTCTCACCCTTTTGTGTCATTAAAAAGGAAGGGTAAGTGAGGAAAAACACACTTAATGTTGCACCTAAAATTATGAATAGTTAATAGGAAATGTTGAAACTGAATATGGATTATTGTGGGATTAGAATTTATAAATTACAAAAAATAAAATATTTAAGAAAATAAATAAGTAATTGAAAAATTAAATGAAAAAAAACTATAAGAAACAAAAATGAAATGGATAAAGAATAATTTATTAATGGTCAGTGTTGGTACAAAAATAAAATGACTCAAAACACACAAAAAGTACATATATGGGACTTAGTTAGAAGAACCTAGCTTATGGATTGGGTCAAATTTTGTTGTAGGTTTGGGTGGGGTTTCAAAAATGTTGAATATGAATTGGAGGTAGTAGGAGGGTCCTTCACTGGAGATAATAACACTCTCAAAAGCTCCAAAATAACACTATCTTCAGATCCAACTACTGATCTGTCTCTAATTTAGTACGAAGGAGTGTTCAGAACTTTAACAAAATTCCTGGAAGCCACACTAAAATTATAATCACCTTTATGGATGAGATATTGTTTCTTTGGAGCTCCTAAAGATTTATCTTCTTTACAGATTTCTCAACATCAAGAGAAGCATTAAACATGGATTTTTCTTACTTATTGTAAAGATTCATGCCTTCCCAATCTATTACTTCCCCATTTTGAGGTAGTCAATGTTGTTCAGAGGATGATAGAGGTTTAGTGAAGTTTGAGATATATCATTACTACAACATTCATTTTATGACGTTAAAGATGGGTTTATGAAATAATATGGTGATTTGAGGTTTTTGTATCCATTATTTTATAGCTTGTATGTGTCTGAGGTGAAAAGGGTAAAATGGGTTTATTCCTTAGTGATGGGTTTTATGGCGTAAGTTTATTTAATCCCTAGGAGCCATGTTTTTTATTTTAAAATGATCTTAGTCCTAAATGATAGTTTTACGTCGCAAGTTTTGTGGGTTTGTGGAGCTTTTGATGTAAAAGAGTAGTTTACATCATAATTCAAGTGAATTATAGCCTATATAAGTTTGATAACCAATTGATTTTCTATTCATTTTTGTTCCTTTATATCAGTTTTGGGTCGAACCCTAGCACCTTTTGAGCACCTTTTGTGGGTTTTGGTGTCCAAATTCTTTAGATCCATGGTACGTTCTTCTCCCTTCCCATTGTTTCGCTTGTGTTCTTATTCTGGGGATCCACTGTGGCAGTGTTTCATTAGTTTGGGATATGTTTAGGATGTTTTTATGAAATTTTGATGTGGTTCAGGTTGATTTATGGTTTCCTTTCATGGTTGTGGTTTTTGGGATGTTAATTTTTTTCTTTGTGGTGTGAATTAAGATCAAACATCTTTCTTTGAGGTAGGGGATTCTCATTATCACTAGTTTACATGATATGTGTGGGATTTGCATAATTTTTTCTTTCCTTTGGGTGGATAGTAAGGTTTGGAATAATAACGATAATTAATTATAATAACCTAAGATTGATGGGTATTGGGGAGATATTTCATTCTTTACTGATTTGATATATGGTGATGATATTATTCCATATTATTGACTTTTTGAAGATAAAGGATGTTGGGAGCCTTATTTTCACTATAGATGATATTCCTTAAGACCCTTGTTGTGTTGTTGTGTGATCACACCCTAAATAAAAGTTTAATGAATGTATATATGGCTGATAAATCGATTTCACATGGAAACTAGTTTCTGTGATAATACTCATGCTAAATAAATAGGTAACGTGATAAAATCCACAGAATAATTGTGGAATATAGTGTGTGTTATAGTGGTCATTTGGCATCAATGTGATGTGGATGATTTTATAATGTGGTGTATAGTGGTTATGGTGCATTATGGTGATGTTTTGTTTTGGTGAACAGTGGTTGTGGTGATGATGTGTTATGGTGTGTAGTGGTTGTGGTGCGTAGTGGTGATGATGTGATCTGGTGTGCAAGGTTGATGGTGTGTGGTTGTTGTGTGTGGTGGTTATGTTTCGAGATGTGGTTGAGATGTGTATTTTGTGGCCGCTATGGTGATATGTCTTGGTTAGTGTGGCGCAATAATGATGGTGAATGTGTGGTATTGTGGTGATGGTTATATGATTTGGGCCAATTTTGGGGAGGCATGGTTGTGTTAGTTTTCTGATTAGCCACTAAATCATTTATGATTCTGAAATAAAATAATGTGTGTTAGTAAATGAATAAATAATCAGATGATAGTTGGTGTGTGGTAAAATATCTTAAATTAATTATATGAATGAATGGATTGTGTAATGTGAAATGTAATGGATAAATGAATAAAATTGGTGTAGTTTGTAACTGGAACTGGGAAATGGTGTTTGGTTAAGTTTGGTGGTGTGGTGTGTTGCATATAGTGGTGGAAACGATAGTGATGGTTGATGTGTGGTAGGGAGGTGTTGATGTAAAGTGTTCTAGTGTTACTTATGTGAACCCATAGGTTGGGTATTATGTTTTATCTATATACCATGTATATTAATGTTATTTTATATGCTCCCCGCTAGAGTTCGATAACCTTACCAATTCTCAAAGGTGTTGAGTTCTGGTTTTTTTCCCCAACATACAAGATGGTGGTGATATGGATGGATGTACACCCCCTCTTCCCCACTCTTCCTTCAGTGGTGGTGATACGGGATGGTGTTAATGATTACCCAGTGGAGATGTATTGGCCCAGGTGTCTTCAGGTAGGATGTGATGTGTTGGACCATGTTTCTACTGGTGAGACATGATATGGTGTGTTTTTATATGTGGTGGGGTTCATCTGTCAGTGATGGAGGCCATCTGGTTGATATCCTTCATTTTTATGACACCCTAATTCTTTTGTTTGTAGATGTGATGTGATATCTCAGGTTTCTTTAGGCGATAATTGTTGTGACGACCCATCTGCCTCTAGGCGAGATGTGTTGTGATGGCCCAAGTATCTTTGGGTGAGGTCTTATGTGATGACCCAAGTGTCTTTAGGTGACATGTGATGTGATATGTGTGGAAGTGATGTGAGAACATGATGTTTGATGTTAGGGAAAGAGAGTGTAAAATCAATGTGGAAGCGATATCAGGGTGCCTTTATTTTTTTGATCTTGATGCTATATTACTATATTAGATGAGTGATATTGTGAGTGATCCATGTGAGTATGGGATTGGTTACATGACCTATTTGTTTTCTTACTGGTTCTTTTTTTTGTTTACTGGCACATTAGAATGCTCTTTTTACAAGTGCACTTGGGACCTTGGTTATGTTCATACTAATTATACCTGTTATGCTCACCCAATGTATATAAACTATTTTCCAGGTTTTAATTTGGATTTTGGGGACCGATATGGACATTAATAGAATGGGTTTTGGAGTTGATATTGAGTCACTATCAAAGAATTTTCTTTTGGTATATTGTTAGAGACTTTTATATTGTATCAGTTTACTTTGTGCATGCATGTGAGATGGTTTTTCGGTTTATTTTATATTATATATTAGAGTTTTTTAAGGGTTTTTTATCCAAACTTCTCATATTTTTTTTATTATAGAGGGTAATGACTCCCATTTTTGATATTTTTATACCCTTGGTGATACTCGCCATCCCGGGGCCTATTGGAGGTGGGACTCGTGGGGTCATTTTCTCTCTCCCTTCTTTGTGCTAACATTGGTGGGAGGGTTTCATGATATAGTTGTATCAGATGATTAGGGGTGAGGGGTAGGATGAAGTTTAGAGTTAGACACATTGATGATTACATGGGTTTGTAGGGAAGTAGTGTCCATTGATCTTGGGGTGTGACATAGGCTAGGGATACCAGATATGACATGATATTTTTAGGCCCCTCGTAATCTAGTAAATGGACTCTGAGATTATTTAACAGCTAAGTGAGGTGGACCAAATTATAGAGTAGAGGCCTAGGAGAGGTACATGCATCATTATTTACTATGTTCATGTTGAAGTTTGATTTTTTTGGGAAAATAAAACGAATTAAAAAATAATATTTGATAAAATTCCATGCTATCAGGCTTGGGGTGTTCTCCTTAATTTTCAAGAATAGATCTTGTTCACCATCCATGGGTATCTCGGGTAGTTGAGGTTTAGTAGGATGATCCAGTTGATCATCAAAGGGTATACCTAAAAAAGAAGGATGATGCATGGTAGAGAGACTTTCACGCCTTTCAGTGGAAGAGTTTCTGAATGTATGAGGGAAGTGTCTTATATTTGGAGATAGAGCACTGGATAGAGGAGCTCGATATTGATTTCCATATAATTAGAGCATGGTCTAAGTTATCAGTGTCATTGGTAGTGAGTCAGATGTGGGGATATTTATGTCAGGGTTGGATGATATTTCATGGTGACTATAAGGAGGAATATGTGTTGTGGACAAGATTTTAGAGGGAGTTCTAGATTGAGTTCCTATCATCGATTATGAGGGAATCCAAGAGGTAGGATATTCTCTTCCTTCATTAAGGGATCTTGATTGTGAAAGTTCTGATGATCGAGTTCAAGGACCTCTTTCACTTTTCTCAATATATTTTCACAAATGATTTGTAGAGACCCGAATCTTGACGTACATAGACATTACATTACTTTTTAGGAATACTTAATACATAACAAAAATAGACACACAAGGACCGTAATAGTTTAGTGTGGAAACTAGAAATATAAACTTCTAATCATGTTGAAATATCTTCAACAACTCCCATAATGATATTCCCCTTTTTGTTTCCTTACCTAAAACCTTTCTTTATTTCCTGGGGAAAATAAAACATAAAAAGGGTGAGCTCAAATTCTCAGTAAGGGAAAACATAGATAACATAAAACAATCCATAAACATTTGGAAGCAAAAACATGAACATGAAATTTAAACATCAAAATCTTGAGCAAAGACATAAATCGTGGAAGTACGTAAGGCATATATCATAATGGAATATCAACCATGATAAAATATAATGGGAATAAAACATGTAATTGTGGAAACCATTCAGAAAATGTCATGATTTCCATAGTACCCAAGGCATTGCTGCCAAGACCATCTTAGTGGACAAAGTCCCTTTCTGAATCGAGTTCACTCCTCGTTTCAGTCCTGTAACACTGAACTAGATTAACTTATCATTCCAGCCATGTCTATATCATTAGATATAAATCTTTACCCAATGCATTGGAGGGAGATATAGGTCCAACCCATATCATAATGAAATCATTCTTACTTGTTCCACAACATAAACATAAATCATTCATCATAACCCAAATAATAAAATGGGTTTCATAAACATCATTCCATCATCACATAATCCATAAAAAAGAAATGGATATCATTTAATAATAAGAAAAGTGAAACCATGTAAATCATAGAGACATTATACTTGAAACATACACATATGAAATAATGTCATCTTAGATGGAAAATGGTTTTGATAAAACATTTGAAATGAATTCTTGATGAAAATATCCTTTCTTCTTTAAAATCATTTTCATTTCACAAAATGCCATGCACTTTTAAAAGAAAAGGGATTTGTTGATAATAATCATGAAAACTTTTAGAGTAAGCTTTATTAAAACGAATCGTTATGAAACCGTAAAAATCCATTCACTCCGTATAAGTTAAAAATAACATTCTTCTCGTACTTTTGTCAGAAAAGTCATAAAGTACCTCGTATGGTAAACAAAAGAAAGATTCCTTCCAAAACTTCTGGTAAAAGATAAAAAAAAGGTAAAAATGACTTTAAACATACATGGAAGAATAATATTATTTTATGAAAACATTTTTAGAAAACATGGACATGGATGATAAACATAACCCCAGTAAATACTTACGAATAAACAATCTTAGATAAGAATGAGATTGGAATAATTATCCCTTACCTTAGGTCCGATATGCTTCGTACGTATCCAAACCTCCTGTATAATGATTTAAATAATGTCATTGACTTATTACAGAATCATATTCATTATTATGATATCATATATGGTTCACTTATGACTTTATATTACCCATTCTTTTGTGAATTCCATGTTAAAGAGCGTTTTGGGTAAAATCATTTCATTTGTCGTCTGTGTTTTGACTTGTAATTATTCATATGATTACTTAGATCATGATTAATTAATTCCAGAATATAAAACATGATTTATATATAATATATTTTCAGAATATACATATATATAATAGATCGATAAATGGAAAGAAATACACCGTTCATAGAGACGGTAGGCCGTACGTACGCATGAACGTTGTTTTCGTTTCCTCATTGAATTGAATGGAATTAATTGGATGAAATACATATATATATATATAAATAAATCCAGTAGCATTATTATTTAATATATTTCATTATTATTAATTATATAAACTTTATGATCATTCATTTATGGTTAACATGGAGAATGAATCTCATTGCGTCGTGGAGATGGTAGTCCGTACGTACGATATTGTTCCCATAATTATTGAATGGAATTGTAGTGGATGGTATAATATATCAGAATAATTATGATGTTATAATAACCATATATAGTTATTCTTTACACCATTATACCCATCCATGTAAGGTGTTGGTGGAAAAACAGATTTCACCACAGCGTGGAGACGGTATTCCGTACGTACGCACACGTGGTGATTTCGTTTTCCGTAGGATGGATAGATGGTGAAATAGGGTTGTTTCATACTTATAATAACATATCAGTGTATGAGTTATACTAATGTTATTACTTCATAATGAAACAACTAAAGAAGAAGAAGTGGAAGAAGAAATAAAGTTGAAAGAATCGGTAACGGACATTACCTCTTCTTTGAAGCGCCTCTTTGATACCTCCTCTTAGGGAACTAAAATTGGTCTTTCAAGAAGACCAGAACCTATAGGATGTTTCTATGGAAGTTTATAAGAAAAGTTTTCAGGGGTTGGACGTGCTTGAAGGCTCAAAGTGGTGTTAAGAAGAGAGGGAGGATGTGTTCTTTTATAAGGGAGGAGAGGGGCACCTTTGGAAAAACCAAAAATATTATTTTATTATAAAGTTATATTCGGTTTTTAATAGCTCCAAATTGATTTATTTCGAAGATAAGGTGTTTATGGATCGAAATCCTCTCATCCAATAGAATTTAGACAAGTTTAGGTCATTATATTAACCTTATATTTTAGTTTTAACTCTTAGTTAATTAGATTGACATTTACCATGTCACTTTGTATTTTTATATTATATAGTTAATAAACTTACCATATACATCCAAGAAACCCCCAAGTTGTCCATTAATGATACACCTATCATGATATAAGTATCTTTGCCGAACCTTAGATTTTTAGTAATATAATAACAATTAATAATATAATATTTGTTTTAAAAACTATTTTATGTCAATTTTGACACTATTTGGTAATTGATTTTTGTGAAAATCATAACAGAATTATTAGTTCAAAAAAAGTTACTTAAATCAACACTATAATGTCATATTAACATAGAAAATTATTGTAATTCATAAAAAGTCTCAAATTACATTTATTTGGGTATTTATAACATCAATTTTGTCAATATTTCATTAATAAGATAATTACTGCATCATCATTGTGTCATAAATAAATTAAATTATTTACTGTTTAAAAATTACAAATAAAATAAAATAATGTATGAAATATTTTTAGATTTCTAATGAATATTTATAGTCGAATTTATCTTATGAATAACCCTATTTTAAAAATGATTTAGTTATTAAACTTTGATTTTAACTATTTTAACCCTTCTTTAAATAAATTAATAATAAATGTCTTAATCTAAACCAAGTGGGCCTAAATGGTCATATTTTATTCCTAAGGTTGTTTTGGGTCTAATTAAACTTATCCAGTAGAATTAGGACATGTAATAGGGTAATAATAATATCATTTTTACCCTTAATTACCCTATTTACTTTTAACCGTGGTAAAAAAAGTAAACAGTTACTATTCACCAAAAATTATTTTCAACTCATTGAACCACATTTTAGTCCTTGATATTAACCATGTCTCTCGGATTTTCAAAATTCCACTCACAGAAGTGGTAAAATTAATTTTTATGTGAATTTGTAAATTCTCCTAGGAGATGGGTAAAAGACGGTGAAAAGTTCAATAAAATTTTTATATATCTAAAATTATTATAAAATGACTCCAATGAATTACATTGAACTTATATAGGTATTATGTATCAATTTTGACCTAAAATAAATTTAAATAAAATAAATAATTATTTAAATAAAAAGTCGGTTTTTGAATAGTAACCCAGTGTTTTCACTATTCATCAAAAATTGAAAGTTTTCAGAAAAATACCAAAAATTCACCCTAGGATAATTTTGATATTCCGAATCCATAAATGAATTCCATTTTGAAATATAAAATTTATAAACTTTCAAAACGTGGGTATTACTATTCATAACGGCTTGTATATATAACATATCGTTGTTTAGCGAAACTCGGTATTAGGTACAACACACGCTATCGTGGAAGGTCGCGATTGCGTGTAATGCAAGCCAAGTCAGGGATGCGTGTTGTGGAAGCTCATTTTGGTGTATCGTACCACACAAGAAATTAATGAAATTTAAAAGAATATTTTTCATAAAATCTTGGGGTGTTACATTCTACCCCCTTAAAATTAATTTCACCCTCGAAATTCGTCGGGGTTATAAATGGTTTACTACTCGAAAGTTTCTTTAATAGAAACCCACATCATAAAAAGGAATACCAAAACTTTGACTTTAAAAATAAAGTATGAAACGTAATAGTTACCCAAATTAACTAATCACTAGGTTTCCACATAGGAGAACATAGGTGAAAATATGGATATGGAAGAAAAATCTAACCATCAAGTTCTGATGGAGAGTGGTAGAGAACATGGATATGAAAAAGCCATCAATCACAAGTCTATACATTTGTGATGATCTAAGGTAGCATCTGATTCATCAGATATAAGAGCACTAGGACAACATTTTTGGTTTTCAATATCATTTTCCTAAAGTTGAAAATTTTGAATTAGAAGAAATACCTACTTTATTTCGATATAATCTCACTGTTGTTCGTGACTTGAACAATTTCCACTTCATCTCTTAAAGAAATGAAGTTGAATTTGTCATTCGTGAAGTCTTAGCAGATCATGTGATAGAATGATGGGTCATTCCATCTGTCTTAATCAAAAGGTTATCAATAGTTATATACATAAGTCCATCTATCGTATATCATTCCAAGAATGGACATATACTTCATCTATTATACCACTTAATAAAATAAAACTAGTTTATACTAACCAGGGACTTCCTGTAGGCCATTGGTAGGTGATAAAGGCCTATCTCACGTTGGTTATGGGTTCGATTCCCACAGCCTTGTCTGATGCGATAGGTTGTTGCCCGTCCTGCAGGTTTTCCTTTTTCTAAAAATACATTACTATAACATCCCATCAATAATATCGAAAAAACTTCTATACTTAAAAAATACTAACATATTTCCAACATAATCCATTTTAGTCTTTAGTCTTATCCAAAATACTGTTGTCCAATCTCATATTATAGTGAAAACAATTACTAGAGAGTTCATATAAAAAGCATGTTAATACCATCGTTGATCCCCATATATCATAAGATATGTCTTGTTGGTCACATTCCAAACATTTGAAGGCCTTAATCATGTATTCTCTTGAAAAATGAATACCCATTGAATCTTAGTGAAAACATGAGTGCTGTCAAAAGTTAACTCTTTCCACATACCAAAACCCAAAAATTCTATATACTCAAACAATGATATAACTATTTCCTTATATCAGTCATGAGCTCATGAATACTATCAAACATTCCATTTTCTACATATACCTTCATTATGCGCATATCATCTTTTTTTCCAAAAATATCTCAATCACTTTCCATGGTTACTGGTACCATAAAATTATTGAAAACCACAATAGACCAATACATAAATATTCCAATATTCCACGATACTATATACAACATTATTTTGGAATCCCATTACATAAACACTTAATCATTCCACCACATCGTTGTCATATTCAACATCGCCAATAGTGATTTCATTTGACTTCCCTTTGTCCTTTGCCTTAAATGGTTGCTCATTTCGATCATCACTAACCCTTGGATTAGGGCATTTATTATCATAATGCCCCATTTCCTTGCACTTGAAGCATTGAAGTGTTGGTGGTGCGTTCTCTACAGTCTTTTCTTTATTCACATCATTAGAAACCCTTTTTCCATTACTTCGACACTCAGCTGCTCGATGACCTTATTTTCCACACTTAAAACATTTTCTATTCCCTTTAATACAATATCCACCATGCTTCTTTCCACACTTTGAGCATAAGGAAACATTAATCTTCTTTTCACCATTATTCTGAGATTTATCCTTGAACTCCATCTTTCGTTTCTTGTCAAAACCATGAGATGGATAAGTAACACCAACTTCGATTTCTACCTTGATAGCACAATGCACAATTTCTTCATAGCTACTGAAGTCTCTTATAGCTAATACCCTTCGAATATTTGGTTTTAAGCCACTAAAGAATCGATCAACTTTACTTTCAGGTTGAATGATAAAGTTAGATGCATACCTTGCAAGCCTTGTAAAATTCACTTCGTATACACCAACAGATTCATCATACTTTTTCTTTAGTACAAGAAACTCCTTCTCCATCATTGTTAGAAGAATACAAGGTAAGTAATTATTGAAAAATAAGTTCTTGAACTCGTCCCATTCCATGGACTCAATTTCATCTCTTAGACTCGTATTCTTGATAAGATTCCACTATTGATCAGCTTCACCTTCCAAACGATTTACTGCTAAGATGACTTTATCATGTTCAGAACATTGAAGAACTAAAAATATCTTTTTAGTGGTACTGATCCATTGTTCAGCCACTAAGGGATCAGAAGACCCTCTGAATGAAGGTGGACACTACCTCATGAAGGATTCAATAGAATGTTGCTCCTTTCTCTGCTCATTTTGAAATCCAGAATGATTCATAGATTGTGTAAGTATAGAAATAAGATTGTGCACTCCATCTCTCATGACATTGGTTTGGTCAAGAAGACAATCATGGCATTTTCCATTACATTGATCAACACGGTTCCTTCGGTTTCCAGCCATCATCTAAAAAACAAAAAAAATAATAGTGTGAGAGGCAAATACCATGCTAGGTAAAACAACATAATAAAGGGGGAGTACCTTCAATATCTAAGATCTTAGGTTTAATTCTGAGATCATTAGCAAAATTATAGTACTATAACCTATATGTATACTTAACCTTATGTACATCCCTAGACATACCTTAGAAATATCTCTAGGGATCTCACTAAAGTTATCATGCCCTATTTTCCAAAGGTTGACTAAACCTTTCCTCTGATACCAACTGTAACGACCCATACTTTACATACATTTCTAATACTTCAAAATTGAAGTACACATATTACAACATATAACAAAACCATGAAAGGACCGTATAGGTATAGTGTCTTTGGAAACTCAGAATATAAACTTCTAATCATGTTGAAATATCTTCAACAACTCCCATAACAATCTTCCCGTTTTTGTTTCCTTACCTAAAACCTTTCTTTATTTCCTGGGTAAAATAAAACATAAAAAGGGTGAGCTCAAATGCTCAGTAAGGGAAAACACAGAAAACATAAAACAATCCATAAACATTTGGAAGCAAAAACATGAACATGAAATTTCAACATCAAAATCTTGAGAAAAGACATAAATCGTGGAAGTACGTAAGGCATATATCATAATGGAACATCAACCATGATAAAATATAATGGGAATAAAACATATAATTGTGGCAACCATTCAGCACATGTCATGATTTCCATAGTAGCCAAGGCATTGCTACCAAGACCATCTTAGTGGACAAATTCCCTTTCTGAATCGAGTTCACTCCTCGTTTCAGTCCTGTAACACTGAACCGGATTAACTTACCGTTCCAGCCATGTCTATCTCATGAGATATAAATCTTTACCCAATGCATTGGAGGGATATATAGGTCCCACCCATATCATAATGAAATCATTCTTACTTGTGCCAGAACATAAACATAAATCATTCATCATAACCCAAAGAATAAAATGGGTTTCATAAACATCATTCCATCATCACATAATCCATATAAAAGAAATGGATATCATTAAATAATAAGAAAAGTGAAACCAGGTAAATCATAGAGACATTATACTTGAAACATACACATATGAAATAATTTCATCTTAGATAGAAAATGGTTTTGATAAAACATTTGAAATGAATTCTTGAGGAAAATATCTTTTCTTCTTTAAAATCATTTTCTTTTCACAAAACTCCATGAACTTTTAAAAGAAAAGGGTTTTTCTGATAATAATCATGAAAACTTGTAGAGGAATCTTTATGAAAATGAAGAATTATGAAACTGTAAAAATACATTCACACCGTATAAGTTAAAAATAACATTCTTCTCGTATTTTTGTCAGAAAATTCATAAAGTACCTCGTATGGTAAACAAAAGAAAGATTCCTTCCAAACCTTGTGGTAAAAGTTAAAAAAGGGTAAAAATGAATTTAAACATACATGGAAGAATAATAAAATTTTATGAAAACATTTTTATAAAACATGGACATGGATGATAAACATAACTCCAGTAAATACTTACGAATAAACAATCTCATATAAGAATGAGATTGGAATAATTATCCCTTAACTTAGGTTCGATATGCATCGTACGTATCCGAAACTCCTGTATAATGATTTAAATAATGTCATTGACTTATTACAGAATCATATTCATTGTTATGATATCATATATGGTTCACTTATGACTTTATATTACCCTTTCTTTTGTAAATTCCATGTTAAAGAGCGTTTTGGGTAAAATCGTTTCATTTGACATCCATGTTTTGACTTGTAATTATTCATATGATTACTTAGATCATGATTACTTAATTCCAAAATATAAAACATGATTTATATATAATATATATTCAGAATATACATATATATAATAGATCGATAAATGGAAAGAAATACACCATTCATGGAGATGGTAGGTTGTACGTACGCATGAACGTTGTTTTCGTTTCCTCATTGAATTGAATGGAATTAATTGGATGACATACATATATATATACATAAATCCAGTAGCATTATTATTTAATATATTTCATTATTATTCATTATATAAACTTTATGATCATTCATGTATGGTTAACATGGAGAATGAATCTCATCGCGTCGTGGAGACGGTAGTCCGTATGTACGCACGAGCGATGATATCATTCCCATAATTATTGAATAGAATTGTAGTGGATGGTATAATATATAAAAATCAGTATGATATTATAACAACCATATATAGTTATTCTTTACACCATTATACCCATCCATGTAAGGTGTTGGTGGAAAAACATATTTCACCACGGTGTGGAGACGGTATTCCGTACATACACACGCATGGTGATTTCATTTTCCGTAGGATGGATAGATGATGAAATAGGGTTGTTTCATACTTATAATAACATATCATTGTATGATTTATACTGATTTTATTACTTCTTAATGAAACAACTAAAGAAGAAGAGGTGGAATAAGAAATAAAGTTGAAAGAATCGGTAACTGACATTACCTCTTCTTTGAAGCGCCTCTTTGAGACCTCCTCTTAGGGCACTAAAATTGGTCTTTGAAGAACACCAGAACCTCTAGGATGTTTCTATGGAAGTGGAGAAGATAATTTGGTAGGGTTTTTCAGAGCTTGAAGTCTCAAAGTGGTGTGAGGAAGAGAGGGAGGAGGTTCCCTTTTATAAGGGAGGAGAGGGGAACCTTTGAAAAAACTAAAAATGTTATTTTATTATAAAGTCATATTCGGTTTTTAATAGATCCAAATTAATTTATTTCATAGATAAGGTTGGTATGGGTCTAAATCCTATAATCCAATAGAATTTAGACAAGTTTAGTTCATTATATTAACCTTATCTTTTAGTTTTAACTCTCAGTTAATTAGATTAACATTTACCATGTCACTTTGTATTTTTATATTATATAGTTAATAAAATTACCATATACATCAAAGCAACCCCCAAGTGGTCCATTAATGATACACCTATCATTATATAAGTATCTTGGCCTAACCTTAGATTTTTAGGAATATAATAACAATTAATAATATAATATTTGTTTTAAAAACTATTTTAAGTCAATTTTGACACTATTTGGTAATTGATTTTTTTGAAAATTATAAAAGAATAATTAGTTCTAAAATAGTTAATTAAATCAACACTAACATGTCATATTAACATATAAAATTATTTGAATTCATAAAAAGTCTAAAATTACATTTATTTGGGTATTTATAACATCAATTATGTCAATATTCCATTAATAAGATAATTACTGCATCATCATTGTGTTATAAATAAATTAAATTATTTATTGTCTAAAAATTAAAAATAAAATTCCATTATGTAGGAAATCGTTTTATCTTTCTAATGAATATTTATAGTCGAATTTATATTATGTATAACCTAATATTAAAAATTATTTAGTTATTAAACTTTGATTTTAACTATTTTAACCCTCCTTTAAATAAATTAATAATAAATGTCTTAATCTAATCCAAGTGGGCCTAAATGGTCATATTTTATTCCTAAGGTTGTTTTTGGTCGAATTACACTTATACAATAGAATTAGGACATGTGTTAGGGTAATAATAATACCATTGTTACCCTTAATTACCCTATTTACTTTTAATCGTGGTAAAAAAAGTAAAAAGTTACTATTCACCAAAAATTATTTTCATCTCATTGAACCACATTTTAGTTCTTGATATTAACCGTGTCTCTCGGATTTTTGAAATTCCACTCAAAGAAGTGGTAAAGTTAAGTTTTATGTGAATTTGAAAATTCTCCTAGGAGGTGGGTAAAAGAAGGTGAAAAGTTCAATAAAATTTTTATATATCTAAAATTATTATAAAATGACTCCAATGAATTATATTGAACTTATATAGGTATTATGTATCAATTTTTACCTAAAATAAATTTAAATAAAATAAATAATTATTTAAATAAAAAGTCGGTTTTTGAATAGTAACCCAGTGTTTTCACTATTCATCAAAAATTGAAAGTTTTCAGAAAAATAACAAAAATTCACCCTAGGCTAATTTCGATATTCTGAATCCAAAAATGAAGTCCATTTTGAAAGATAAAATTTATAAAATTTCAAAAAGTGGGTATTAATATTCATAACGGCTAGTTTATATAACATATCATTGTTTAGCGAAACTCGGTATTGCGTACAACACATGCTATCATGGAAGGTCGTGATTGCGTGTAATGCAAGCCAAGTCAGGGATACATGTTGTGCAAGCTCCTTTTGGTGTATCGTACAACACAAGACATTAATGAAATTAAAAAGAATATTTTTCATAAAATCTCGGGGTGTTACATGATTAGTCTAGATAAGAGCATCTTGAGGAGTATTTTCACCAGGTGATCAGGTATACGGTCACTATATTTGTGCCCCCTACATATCTAGAGGTGTATAAAAGGGCATAATTTCTTGAGAGGATGATTTTATTGGGATTTTATACTCGAAAGATTTTCTAGAAGGGTGTCTTGAGGAGAAACGCTTCGAGCAGTGGTGTGTGGGTGTTTTTAAGCAGTCGAGGTTTTTGATCAATGTGGAATTGACCGTGACAGTTTATTTCCCAACCATCAGGGATAGGTAGATTTAGAGAACTTTCCAAGGGATTTTAGTTTTTGGTTTATATATTTGGAAGATATGGTAACTACCATACCCCATACCACACCACCTAAGGATGCTAGTATCTAGTGTGCGTTCAAGCCCCTTTTCAATAGAAATAGTTTACACTAAGGTAATTTTAGTGGTAGGGACCACCGCTGCTTGTTTAGAAGTTGAGAGTATGTGTTTTTGGAAGAGTTAAGCCCCATGATAGTCACCATATATAGTTTTCTAGCTCATATCATGGCCATGAAGGTTGAAAGTAGAGAGGTAGAGGATCTTGGTGTTGTTAGATGCACTCATTAGAGGCAACAGTGATAGCAGATCCAATATTTTTTCAAGGTATGATCAGTTTATCATCTACCGTTGTCTGTAATTTGTTTGATTCAGGATCCTCTCACTCCATTGTTTCTTTTTATTTAGTATGTTCCTTGAGAATTGACATGGAGAGTATTTTACATCCCCTAGTGTTATCCATGCTAGTTAGAGTTCATAATTATTTGTTTGATGTGTGATAAAAATATAGACTGGTGATGGGGTAACACCAGTTAGGGGGGAATTCTTCTTATTATAAATACTGTCATATGATGTTATACATGGAATGGATTGGTTTAATTCCATTCATGTAATGATCAACTATTTTCATAAGAGAGTTTTGTTTCCCAATGTGGATGGATAAAAAGTGGCATTCTTTTGTGAGAGAGGTTATTGGATGGGTTGTAGAAAATTAGAGCCTCTTTTGTATCAGCTGGTGGAGCTGTCATTGGAAGCTTGGGGGGTTCCTAGAGTTATGGTGGAGTTCCTTTATATATTTTTATATGATGGTATGTAACTACCCCCTTATATGTGATGTTGAGTTTTGGATAGATTTTCATCCAGGTACATCTCCAATTTTAATGTATCCCTACCAAATAGAACCTATAGAGTTATGAAAATTGAGGTTGTAGGTGGATGATCTGATGCAAATGGGTTTTATCTAGCCCATTGTGACATTATGGGGTGCTCCATTATCATACTCTAAGAAGGGGGATGGTAATATGAGGTTGTGTATAGACTACTGTAGATTGAATCGGGTAATGGTCAAGAATCGTCACCTTATTATTAAGATAGAAAATCTATTCGACTAAATGATGGGAGATAGTCAGTTTTAGAAGATCGATCCATGGTCTAGATATCCCCAGTTGAGGGTGAAGGATGAAGATATTATAAAGACTACCTTTAGATGTAGTTATGGGAAATTAAAGTTTATAGTCATGACATTTAGCATTACAAATGTACTGGGCATAATCATGGGGATTATGAAGTCCATATTCCATGGGTTCCTAGACTGGTTCATTATTGTATTCATTGAAGAAATCTTGATCTACTTGAAATCGTGGGAGGATCACGAGCATCTCAAAGTTGTTTTCCAAGTCCTTTAACACCACAAGCTCTATGGTAAGTTTTCTAAGTGTGAGTTCTAGACATGAAAATTATGGTTCCTTAGATATGTGGTGTCAGAGCATGGTGTGTCCATGGACCCATCCAAGATCGAGGTAATTGTTTCTTTGGAATCACTTAGGGATATGGAAAAGGTTTGTGGTTTACTTGGTATCACATTCCATTATCTATGGTTTGTGCCCAATTTCTCTTGAGTGGTAGCTCCAATGTTAACATTAACTAGGAAAGACTAGGATTTAATGTGGAATGGTCTGTTTTAAGAGGTGTTCGATTATATAAAGAAGAAGTTAGTTATTTCTCCAATACTTCAGTTTCCTGAGGAGAGTGTGTTGTTTAAGGTATGTTGTGACACATCCCATCTAGTTTTGGGATGTTTTTTTATGTAACATAGATTAGTGATATCATATAGGTTTAGTCAGTTATGCCCCCACGAGCATAACTATTCCACCCATGATCTAGTGTTAGAGGCAGTCATTTTTGCACTAAAGTTGTGGTGGTATTACCTCATAGATGAGCACTTTGTAGTTTTCACATACCACAAGAGATTGAAATATTATTTTTATTAGTAATTTCTGAATCCACATCAGTGGAGGTGGATGGATTTTCTTTAGGAATATGATTTTTATATCTCTTATATCTCGGAAAATGGGAATGTTTTTACTAACATGTTGAGTAAAAAATCTAGAGGAGATATGGCTTGGTAGTTTTCCGTTGATTGAAAAGGGATGGAGGGGCTTACTGTGATACATCTTGATGTTAGAGAGAGTAGTGTCCAATGTTAACTTTATCAGATGACCCTAGATTCATATTTGATATAGTAGGTGGAGAATTCTTTGTGGAGAGACTCAGGGGTAGAGGTGATGTGTGACCATGATGGACATATTTATGCCCCTGAAGGGATGGTGAGAAGATGGTTGGAACCAGATGTTGTTCTAGGGGAGTTTTTTCATTACATAGGTGATTCATGAAGAAGTTATCTTTGAGTTTAATAGATCACCTTTAGAAGTACATATTAATGTTAAAAGATGTATTGTGGCTTGAGAAGATAGCTTTGGGTCAAGGGATGAAATGGGCAGTGGTAGAGTTTGTGGCAAGCTGTCTGGTTTGTCAGTAGGTGAAAGAAGATCACTGTGTTCATGGAGGTTTTTTGCAGTCCTTTGATGTTACCAAGTGGAAAAAGGAATACATATTGATGGATTCCATCATAATTTTTCCCCAAAACTAGGGAGGTTGTGATGCAGTTTGTGAGATTATGGATTGGTTGACAAAGTCAGAACACTTTCTAGTGATATGTGTGTTGAGTGCAATGGATGATTTGGTGAGGTGGTATATGGATGATGTGTTTAGGATTCATGGGGAATAGAGGACCTTAATATCTAATTAGGATCCTCATTTTACCGTTTGATTCTGGAGGGTATTAAAAAAAATTAGCTATTAATTTCAATTTATCACTACTTTCCACCCTCATAAATATGGGAATATGGAGAGAACCACCCAGATGATGGAGGAAATATTGTAAGCTTGCATCTTAGACTTTGGAAGATCTCGGGTAAGGAAATTCCCTTTTTTGAGTTTGTATAAATCAATATCTATCAATCATCCATTATAATGGCCCCATTTGAGGTATTTTACAAGTGACTATTTCATTCCTTATAGTGATGGATAAAGGTTGGAGAGTCAATAGTTCTTGGTCCTGATGTGGTATAGAGCATGACCGAGAAGATCTAATTGGTTTGAGAGAGGATGAGGGAGGAATAAGACCATCATAAGGCCTATGATGATCATAGTTGGATCCCCCTAGATTTCTATATTGGGGACCATATGTTTTTTAAAGTCTCCCCTCAGCGAGGGAAGTAGAGGATTGGTAAGAAGAATAAACTTTATCTCTGATTTATTGGTGAAGTTCCCAGTCAGGATCCAAGTATCACTGAGAGGGGAAGGGGTGAATCAGTGATATCTTTTTCTTTTTAAGTTTCCCCTTTTTGAAACAATCTTCACCTCCTATTAAATAGTTTCTTCCCTGCTGAACACACACAACCATAGGAACACAAGATTTACAAGGTTCACTACTCAACAAGATTAGCTACGTCCTTGGTATGGTACGAAAACAATCAAGTACCACACAATCTACTATAAAACAATCCTTTGATGTGGAATACAATGAGTAGGATACACCCTTACACTCGTGTAGTAATTTTAAAACAATCCAATAGTGTGTGTGCTCCCTCTTAGCACAAATAGGGTAATGTAATGATTCTGTGCTTTTTAATGAACTTTCACAAATCAAATATTTCAAAATAATTCTTCACTTTCCTACCCAGAAGCTGGTAAGAACCTCCTAGTACAAAGAGATTGTGTGCCACTCCCTGCTTGTGCGCCTCCCTACTTGCGCTCCACTTGTTTGTGTGCCACTCTGCTTACGCGCCACCTACTTGCGCACCAATCAGCTTGTGCACCATAGATTTTCGGCTACAACTTGCACGCCACTATTGTGTGCAGCTCACAACTTGTGTGCCACATTTGACTAATACCCAACACACTTCTTGAAGACACCTCCATGCTTGTGCGCCTCCGACAACTTTCGTGCCACTTCTGCTTGCACACCACCACTTGCGTTCCGCCCTACTTGTGTGCCTTATAAATAACCCTCAGCTTGCGTGCCACTTCTACTTGCGCATCACTTCAGTTTGCGATTAACTTTCTACTACTTGCGTGATCAGAGCTCAAAATATTTCCTTAAGTGTTGAGCCTTAAAAATGAGGAGTCTAGTCGTCTATTTATAGGCATTTTGGTGACTTTCATGCCACATACACTAGTACGCCGCTCTAGCACTTGCGCACCACTCCATCACTTGCACGCCGCTCCAGCACTTGCACGACTCTTTATTTCCTCTGTCATATTTTGATACGATGATGTTGAAATATTACTTTCGAACAACATACACTTGCACGTCACATATACTTACACACCACACTTGCACGCCACTTTTGACTTGCGCAACAATATTTAACTTGCGCGCCTCTTTTGACTTGTGTTCCGCTTTATTTCCTTTGCCAAAACACTTCTTTTACTCTCCCTATCCTTCATAAGGCTTGCATCAAAAGTTCTGTAAACTTGTGATATTTGTGAAATAAAAAACATCAAAGCATCATCATATTTTACAAGTCCTTTACAACATGAATTGATTTAGCTTCTTTGACAACAAAAAACAATACTCTATAATAGAAAACTCTTCTTACTTCCTTATCCATCCAACTTGGTCCCAACAATCTCCCCCTTTGGATTTTATTGTCAACCAAGATTTATAAATCACTGAACTTTGTAACCTTAAGAAATGGATTACTTATCAACAATTCTAAGCCTACATGAGCTAACTCATTGTAGGAAACAAGAATTATTAACAGCCAAAACCATGTTGTCCAAAAGCAGTGACTATAAAATCAAATAATCATATCTCCTCAGCCTTCTTCAGAACATCTTTCAATCTTTTACTTCAGCATTCATCACTTATTCAACTTTCTTAGAAAACAAAATTTTTTCCTACAACCACTCCAACAAACAGTTAGAATAGTTCACACACATACATGTTGGATTTACAGCTTACCCACAACTCCCCCTTTATGCATGCATCTATAAGGATAGATTTATGAAACAATTATCCCCCTTGAAAACACTATACAAAAGCAATATGAGAGTGGGGACAGAAACACGTACCTTAACCCTAATGAGAAAGAGGTTGGACAACCACGTTCAACCTTAATTTTTCAAAGGTTCCTCCAGTAAAGCTTTTGTGAATATATCAACCACTTGTTCAGATGTAGGAATGTACTCCAGCCTCAATTCATTCTTCTCCACCTGCTCTTTAATGAATTGGTACTTTATATTAATGTTTTTTGAATGAGAATGTTGTACCGGATTTCTTGTAAGATTTATTTCACTATGATTATCACAACCCAAGAACAATGGTAGCTTTACTTCAACAAGTAAATCTTCTAGTTGATTCTTCATCCACATTAGTTGAGTTACAGCTTGAGTAGAAGCAACATACTCAACTTCAGCTATGCTAAGGGTTACTGAATTCTGTTTCTTGGTATCCCAACTACCACAACTTTTCCCTAGAATAAAAACTCCACCAGATGCAGATCTTCAAACATCAACATTTCCTTCCCAATCATCATCAGAATACCCGAATAGATCAATATTTCCTAATCCATCATACATGATTCCAAAAAAATTTGTGCCTTTCATATATTTGAGAATTCTTTTTCCATAAATTAGATGTGATTATTTTGGATCACTCTGAAATCATGCACATAAAGTGACAGGAAAATGTTGGGTCTTGAGGTAGTCAGATACGATAGACTTCCAATCAACTTTCGAAACTATTTCTAATCAACTTCCTTACCTTCTCCATCTTTAAACAACTTGGTTCCCACTGAAATTGGTGTGGAAACTAGTTTCAAATTATCCATTCCAAACTTCTTCAAAAGTTCCTTAGAATACTTTTCTTGAGACAGAAAAACGTGATTCTTCTTCTGTGAAATTTGTAGCCGAAGAAAGTACTTTATTTCTCCCAGCATGGACATCTCAAATTTTTCACATGATCTTTCATCATTTCAAGCAAATATAATATCATCAAAATAAACAATAACGATCAATGAAAAATCCTGACATTCCTTGATGTAGAGATTGTTGTCAACTCTCCCTTTCTTAAAGTTCATCTTCTTTAAGAAAGTATCTAATTTATAATACCATGCTCTCAGAGCCTATTTTATCCCATACAAAGCCTTCTTCAACCTGCACACATAACTTTCATCCTTTCCAATAACAAATCCATAAGTTTGATCAATGTAGACTTCCTTGTCAAGGTCACCATTCAAAAATGTGGATTTTAAATCCATTTGAAAGATTTTGTAACCTCGTTGTGAAGAAATAGCAAGAAAGATTATGATTGTTTCTAATATTGCCACCGAAGCAAAGGTTTCATCAAAATAAATTCCTTCAATTTGTAAATACCATTTACAAACCAATCTTTCTTAGTTTCTTATTACTTCACCTTCTTTATTCAGCTTGTTTTGGAAAACCCACTTTGTACCAGTGATGTTCTTGTTGTCCGACTTGGGTACTAGTTCCCAAGTATCATTCTTCTCTATCTAATAAAGCTCTTTATTCATTACATGAACCCATTTTGGATTCTCAAATGCTTCATTTACATTATTCAGTTCAAATTCAAATAAAGAGATGTATGTGATATAGCATTCGTTGTTCTTCTTGTTTGAACCCTCTGATTTTTATCTCCAATAATGTTTTGAGCCTCCACTTGATTCCTCAACCTAGGATGAGTTGTTTGAACTCCATCTTCATCACTTGAGATTTCAGATTTGGATTCATCTTCTTGAGTAGGATTAACACAGTCTGCAGCATTATCAGAATTGTTAACAAAATCTTCTCTGTCCTGCTCAACTTCCACATAAATATATGATTGATTTTATTTCTCAGCATTTTCAACAACTTTTACATCTGAATAATCAATAATTATTCCTATTTATTTGTTGAGACATATATATCCTCCTCCTTCTGAATCATAGCCAAGAAAAATTCCATCATCTCTTATTTTCTCAAACTTTCCAAGGTTTCCACCTTTCTTCTTTATAATGCATGGACTCCCAAAAACTATTAAGTGTTTCAGACTTGGAGTTTTACATAGAACATTTCATAAGGAGTCATATCTGAGTTTGGTATAAAGAAACATCAGTTCTGAATATACCCAGTAGTGCTCATGGCTTGCCTCCAATAATAATGAGAAAGACTATGTTCAAGTAGTATAGTTCTCCCCATTTCCACCAAACTTCGATTCTTTCTTTTAGAAACCCCATTTTGTTGAGGTGTGTATGGTGAAATGAAATCATGTCAAATTCCATGATTCTAAAGATAACATTCAAACTATTCATTATTATACTCACCAAAATTATCAGTTCTCAACTTCTTCACTGAATGCTCACATTCCTTTTCCACTTTCCTCCTAAAACTCTTAAACATTTTCAGAGCATCTGACTTATGTCTCATATACATAACAAAAGTAATGCGAGTAAAGTCATCAATGAAATTAATGAAGTACTTATCTCTATTTGTTGATTTCTTTCTCATTGTTCCACATATATCATAATGTATAAGTTCCAAGGGTTTTTTTGAATGAATTTCAACTCTCTTATGAAAAGAGTTTGTAATCTTCTCTTTTTCACAAATAGTGCAGCACCAATCTCATCTTCTTGATAAATCAGTCATATCTCAGACACTCTCTCACGTTGATAACTTGCACATATTTCTCCAACACATATTACCCATCCTTTTATGCCATAATTTATTTTCATCCACTACACCCATGTAATAAGAGTTCTGCACTGCACCAACTTGAAACAAAATCCTCTTGTACTTTGGCCCCTTGGTACTATATTTCCATCATTTTCACTTTTCACAAAAAATCCATCTTTTCTGAAGATAAATTTGTTTACCTCATCATAGAGTTGTAACACACTAAGCATGTTATGTTTCAGCCCATCAATATATAGTGTTTTCCTGGATTTCATCTTTTCTTTTCCAATGATGGACGATCCAACACCTTTGATCCTTAGATATTCATCATTTATAAATGTCATTGTTTCTTCTTTGAAGTCTTTCACATTCTTTAGAATCTTTAAGTCTCTTATCATATGAGAGGAAAATCCACTATCAAGAATCCATGGACGTTCTCCTTTTTTAGCTTTCAAATCAATTTCGACAACAATAGCTTTTTGTTCTTCCTTTTCCTTCACTTCTTATTGTACTTCCTCCAATTTCCTATCCAAGTAAATGTGTTCTAGCCAGACAATCATGCACTCTTTATTTTCAGACTTATCAGACTTATCCCATTTAGATTTTAAAAACTCTGGATTTTGAGAATTAATAACAATATTTTGTTGCTCTCGTAACACACTAAGGCAGCCCTTGGAAAGATGTCCAGGTCGATCACATCTTTCACAAATAGTTTCTAGTGGTTGGAACCTATTCTCAACAACCTTCTTAATAGAACTATAATGACCATCAACCTTCATGTTTTCATTTGTAACTCCCTTTCTTAGTTTAGATATAACAGTACCAGAAGTATTAAAAGTATTTCATGAATCGTGATTTTTATGCACTTCTGATTTTTCATCATTGATGACTTTGACCACATACATGGTCTTTCCATCCTTGTTCTTATCAGAACTAGTTTTATCTTTCATTTCAACCTTTGAAGGTAACTTTTGTGGATCCTTGTTTGGTTCATTATTACTGGAACATTCACCAACTTCTGGGATACATTTTTTGAAATTGATATTCATTTCTTTAGCTTTATAAAGTTTTTGTTGGACAAGTTCCAACTCTTCTTCTTTTGCCTTCAGCTTTAATTCAAGATGATCATTACGATTATTTGTATTCTCAAGAGAATTTTTCAGATCATCAATCTCCTTTTCCATCTTGATTTTCTCATCTGTAAAACCTTCTTGATTGTTTAATGAAAAATTTTTATTTATCAGCTTGTTGTTTCCCTTCTCAAGCCTTCTAATCTTCCTCAAGCATTCTTTCAAATCTTCTTTCAGATGATATTCAAGTTGATTTTCTTCTTCTTATAAACTGTTTCTCTCATACTCTTCATTATTCACTGCAGCAATAAAGGTATTATCTCTAGTTTTTTCAGCAAATAATTACTCGGATTCATCTTCATTGTCTTCTTCATATTCATCTTTAGATAAAAAACTTCTTCATTTTGATTTGAAGAACTTTTTATCCTTCCCATTTGAAAAATATTTATCTTTGTTAGCTTGTTTCTTCTACAACCTTCTTGGACTTCTGTTATCATCATCACTATCTTCTTCTTTATTCTTTTGAGGATATTTAGCCACAAAGTGACCAACGGTTCCACACTCAAAACATTTCAAAGGAATTTTACCATTGTGTTTCCCTGTTCCTCTTTTCACATTCTTAGAAAACAAGGATAAAATTTCATCAAAATTTTTACATACCTCATCTTCAGAATTGGGTTCAATAGCATCATCTTCAATAAGAGTCTTCTTTGAATTCTCTCTCTTTGTAGCCTTGAATGAAATTTCTCTATCAGCTTTTGTTTTTCCCTTCAAATTCTTCTCCCTTCTCATCTCATAAGTAATGAGAGTGCTATGCAAATCATCCAAAGATAATGTTTCAGGGTCTGTATCTTCTAATGAAGACACTTTAGCATCAAACTTGTCAGGTAGAATTATCAAGATCTTTTCGACAACTGTATAATCCTCCAACATTTAACCAATACATCTGATTATACTAACAATATCATTTATCCTGGTAAAGAAATCCCCAACAGATTCAGATCTCCCATTTTTAATTCTTCATACTTCAGTCTCCAGATTTGTAGTTTAGCCTTCTTCACTTTTGTATTTCCTTCATAGATGTTCTTCAGTTTGTCCCAGATTCCTTTGGTTGTAGAAATACCTTTCACTCTTAAAAATTATCTCTCAGAAAGAGATGAGAGAAATTCATTTTTAGCTCTTCCATCATTCTCAAGATTCTTCTTATCAGCAGGATTAAGAGGAACCTTGTTATCAATAGTAGGAAATCCATATGTTGTAGTTTCAAGAACTTCATATCCAAGTGACATAAGATAAGGAATCATTATGTCCTTCCAGATGTGATAGTTCCTTCCATCAAAAATTGGAATCCCCTTACTGTTCACGCAATTTAGATTCTCCATCACAACTTCTCTTCAACCACTTAAGCAAAGAATAAATGAAGGGAACCTTCCTCTAATACCAATTGAAGTTCCCAGTCAGGATCCAAGTATCACTTAGAGGGGGAAGGGTGAATCAGTGATATCTTTTTATTTTTAAGTTTCCCCTTTTTGAAACAACCTTCACCTACTGTTAAAGAGTTTCTTTCCTACTGAACACACACAACCACAGGAACCCAAGATTTACAAGGTTCACTACTCAACAAGAGTAGCTACGTCTTTGGTATGGTATCGAAACAATCCAATACCACACAATACACTAGAAAACAATCCTTTTATGTGGAATACAATGAGTAGGATATACCCTTACACTCCTGTAGTACTTTGAAATCAACGCAATAGTGTGTGTGCTCCCTCTTAGCATAAATAGGGTAATGTAATGATTCTGTGCTTCTTAATGAACTTTCACAAATCAAAACTTTCAAAACAATTATTCACTTTCCTATCTAGAAGCTGGTAAGAACCTCATGGTGCAAACAGCTTGCACGCCACTCCCTGGTTGGATGCCTCCCTACTTTCATGCCACCTGTTTTCAGGTCACTCTTCTTGCACGCCACCTGCTTGCACACCACTCAGCTTGCGCTCCACCTACTTGCGTTCCACAACTTGCGCGTCACAACTTGGGTGCCACAACTTGCGCACCACAACTTGCACACCACTATTGTGCACAACTCACAACTTGCACGCCACCTTTGACTTATACCCAACACACTTCTTGAAGACACCTCCCTGGTTGTGTGCCTCTGACAACTTTCGTGCCACTTCTTCTTGCGCTCCAACACTTGCGCCCCGCCCTACTTGCATGCCTTATAAATAACCCTCAGCTTGTGCGCCACTTCTACTTGCGCGTCACTTTATTTTGCGAGCCACTTTCTACTACTTGCGCGATTAGAGCTCAAAATATTTCCTTAAGTGTTGAGACTTAAAAAATGAGGAGGCCAATCATCTATTTATTGTCATTTTAGTGACTTGTGCACCATATACACTTGTGTGCCACTCCAGCACTTGCACGCCGCTACAGCACATGCATGCCACTCCATCACTTGCACGCAGCTCCTGCACTTTCATGAATCTTTCTTTCCTTTTTCATATTTTTAATTGATGATGTTGAAATATGACTTGCGCACAACATACACTTGTGTGCCACATATACTTGCACACCTCTTTTGAGTTGTGCACCAATATTTAACTTACGCGCCACTTTTGACTTGTGAGTTGCTTTCTTTCCTTTTCCAAAAACACTTCTTTTACTCTCCCTATCCTTCATAAGGCTTGCATCACAAGTTCTCCAAACTTATGATATTTGTGAAAGAAAAATCATAAAATCATCTTCATAGTTTACAATTCCTTTACAAAGTGAATTGATTTAGCTTCTTTGACAACAAAAAACAACACTCTGTAACAGAAAACTCTTCTTACTTCCATATCTGTCCAACTTGGTCCCAAAAATTGGGCCTTTTGAGGTATTGGGTTATGTTGGAAATGTGGTGTATCAGTTGAATTTTCCACCACTATTTTAAAGGATCCACAAAATCTTCCACATTTCCAAACTTTCTTGGTATTCATGATGAATACCACATTATTTTCGAAGGAGAGTTTGATATCAATGAAAACATGACGTTCATGGATAAACCAGTAGAGATCTAGGATCATCAAGGGAAATTGTTTTGTGGATGATAAAATCCCTTTGTGCATGTAGTGTGGGGGCATGGTGTTTTAGAATATAGTTCTTGGGAGAGATATATGCAAATGAATTCCCAATACCCAAAGTTTTTTTGAGTTTTACTTTGCCCTATTTTGTTTTGATGACGTGATGTTTGGATATTGTTGTTTTATGAGATGTATTGTTTCTTATTGATGTGTGATGTGTTATGTGGTATGTGTGATAAATATTTCAACATATAAAGAGGGGATTAATTGAATCATAATCAAGATATGTTATACTTTTACGTGATTAAAACTTTGTGGGTGAGTCAATGCTACCCAAAGAGGATAATATCATGACCTGGATAATGGGATTCCCTAAATTTTTTTCTTGAGGGAGTGCTTTGTGTTGGTTGTTGTAGTGGTTTTTTTGGGATATGTTGAGGTTAAGATATTTATCTAGATGTTTGTGTGGAAAGTGGAGGCATGTGGATGGTACTAGATGTGTGGTGATGTGCCTAGTGAGAGGTTGTGATGAGGTCGTGAATGATGATTTTGAGTGTTTTGGTTGGAATGTTTGGTTGGTGGTGTTTTAGGTTTAATTAGAACCTTGAGAGGTATCACATAGGGTGGTTTTTTAGACATCATTTTTTTCTTTAGGTTTGGTTTTGATTATTGAGGGTGAGAATAATTTGAGAGGTATCTAATGTAATGGTTTTTTCCTTATTCAACTATTACTTTGTTATTTTGAGGAATTCATAGGTGTTTAGAGGAGGCTAGAGGAGGTTCAATGATGTTGGAGCTATAGAATAACTATAGTGGTCCTTTTACACTATAAAATATGGGTTTATGTCATAAGATGGATGTTTTAGGCTTGTGTATCTGGTGATTTATGGCTTGTATGTGGCTGATGTGAAGAGTTTAAAATGAGTTTATGCAATAATAATGTGTTTTATGATGTGAGTTTATTTTAACACTAAGAACCATGTTTTCAGTGTAAAAGGATATTATGGTCTAAAGGTTAGTTTTATGGCATAATTTTTTTGTGCCTTTAGAACTTATAATGTAAAAGAGTAGTTTATGATGTAAGTCAAGTGACTTACAGCCTGTATAATTTTTACATTCAACCAATTTTATCTTCATTCAATTTTCCTTTCTCTCAATCATGGGAATAACCCAAGAATATTTTCAATATATTAAACCCTATCCTTCCTACTTTGATCTATGGGTTCTAATGGTCATGTTATAGTGATTTTTGGTAAATTCTTCTCTATTATCATTGTTTCCCTTGTGTTCTTCTTCCAGGATATATTACATTGGTGTTTATTTGTATTAAGATGAGTTTGGGTTGTGTTTTTTATGAACTTTGGATATGGTTCAAGTTGATCCTGGGTTTCCTTGTGCACTTGTGGTTTGCATTATATTTCTTCTTTTCCCTGTGGTGCAAAGTGAAATAAAAAAGATTACTTTGATCTAGTAAATCCCCATTCTCACCTATTTACCTGCTATGTGTAGTATTTTTATGCTTTTTATTTCATTTGGGTGGATATTAAGGGTTTTCGTGATGAAAATAATTAATTTTCATAGCCTAAAATTGATGGGTATGGGGGATATATCATATGATTTATTACTTTCATATATGTTTTTGATGATATTATGCCATATTTTTTCCTTGATAAAGATAACAGATATTGGGAGCCTTGTTTTTTTGTATATTATAAACCTTGATACCATTGATGTATTGTTGTTTGATGTCACATAAAATAAAAGGTTAATGAATTTATATATAGATGATAAATTGGTTTCCCAAGGAAACCTACTTTTTATGATAATACCCATGTTAAATAAAGTGGTAATGTAATAAAATCCTTTGAATAATTATGGAAGTCGTTGTGTGTTTTTTTTATGAATTATTTTGCTTGTTGTGTTTCCCTACATGGTTTGGGAAAGTTGTTGTGTGTTGATGGAGGTGATTGTATGGGATGTGTGATGTGTGGGGTTGTGATGTTATGTGGTGGTTGGTTGGAATATATATGATGTGGATGGTTGTACAATGCACTGTGTAGTTTTTGTGGTGTGTAGTGGTTGTGGTGAGAAGTGGTGATGGTGTGTTGTGGTGCGTAGTGGTCGTGGTATATAGTGGTGATGATGCGTTGTGGGGAATAGTGGTTGTGGTTTTCAATGGTGAAGATATGTTATGGTTCTCATTGGTGATGATGTGTGATTGTTGTGTGTGGTGATTTTCTTATGAGATGTGGTTGATATATATGATGTGTGGATATTGTGGTGAGATGTATTGGTTGGTGTGGAATGAACATGGTGGTGGATGTGTGGTACTATGGATTTTGTTGTATGAGTTAGTCAAATTATGGTCAAGTGTGGTTGTGTTATTTTCTCTGTTATCCATGAAATAATTTATGATACTAAAATGAAATAACATGGGTTGGTAAATAAATAAATAATGAGGTGATAGTTGATGTGTGGTAAAATGGATTAAATTAATTGAATAAATGAATGGGTTGTGTTATGTGATATGTAATGGCTAAATGAATAAAATTGGTGTAATCTACAACTAAAAGTGGAAAATGTTGTGTGGTTATGGGTGGTGGTGGTGTGGTGTGATTCATATAGTGGTGGAAACGGTGGTGACAGTTGATGTGTGGTATGGTGGTAGTGATCTAGAGTGTGTTATTATTGTTGATGTGAACCCATAGATTGGGTATTGTTTTCTATCTATATACCATTTATGTTAATTTTATTTTATACATGCCCCACCTAAGTTGGATAACCTTACCAATTCTAATAGGTGTTGAGTTCTGGGTGTTTTCCCCCGACATCCAAGATGGTGGTGATATGGATGGATATATACCCCCTCTCCCCCGCTCTTCCTTTAGTGATGATGATATGGGTTGGATTTTTAGATTACCTGAGGTGATGTGTTGGACTAGGTGTCTTTTTATGGGATGTGATGTGTTTTCTTAGGTGTCTATGGGTGAGACATGATGTGATGTGATGTGATGTGTGGTGGGATTTATACATGGCAGGAGGAGGGTAAATATTTGATGTCATCCATGTTCATGATACCCTACTACTCTAGTTGTGAGATGTGAGGTGATATCCCATTTTCCTCCAGGAAAAATATGTTGTGATGGCCCAGGTATCTTCAAGCGATATGTGTTGTAATGGACTAGGGGTCTTCAGGTGAGGTGTGATTTGATAGCCCAGGTGTCTTTGGGAAATATGTGGTGTCATATGTGTGGAAGGGATGATATAATTAGATGTTTGAAATTTGGGTGTTAGTGAGGAAAAACAATGGGGAAGTAGTACTGAGGGTGCCTTCTTTGTTATGATCTTGATTATCTATTTCTATATTGGATGTGTGATTTGTATAGAAATCCATGTGAGGATGGAATTGGTTAGATGACTTTTTTAGGTTCTTATTGGTTCTTTTATTTGTTCACTGGCACTTTAGCATTATTTGTTCACATGTTTAGTTGAGACATTGTTTATGTCCCTACTGAGTATACTTTTTATCCTCACCCTCTGTATGTAAACTATTTTTCAGGTTTCTAGTTGGACTTTTGGACTGATATGGATATTACTAGCTTGGGTTTTGGAGCTGTTGTAGAGTCGCTACCATAGACTTGTCTTTTGGTATATTGTTTGGGACTTTTATATTGTATCACTTTACTTTTTGCATGCATGTGGGATGGTTTTTAGGTTTATTTTATATTAGTTACTAGAATTTTTTGGTTCTTGTTTATCCTATCTTCAAATCCTTCTGTATATTATAAAGGGAAATGCCACCCATTTGTGAGATTTTTATACCCTCGATACTAGCCGCCAACCTAGGGCCTACTAGAGGTGCGACTCAGGGGTCATTATCTCCCTCCCCTCATTCTGTAATATTTAGTGGGAAGGGTTTGTGACACTTATAAATGATAGGTATATCAAACACCACATCCAATCATTTCCTGTAAACTCTAAAAATATCTATTAGTACTAGTTTAAGAGTTCTTATTCCTCAAAAAGAATATAGAGAAATTTTTCATTTATCAATCCTTTTGATGATATTTGATTTGCAAAAATATAAGATGAAAGTGAAGTCTTGTTTATGCATCTAATAAATGGATGAAAAAACATTATTGAGAAACCCTTTTAACATTTTAAATTATCTGTAAGAGAATCTCTTATAGGTTTATAAAAAAGGGAAACTAGTTGAGGTCTTGAAGGAGAAATATGGGGTTTTGTGTGAAACTTGTCTAGAATTTGGTCTTTTAATACTTGAAATCAAATCATCATGTCCTTTAAAGAATCAAAATTTTTATCTACATGGAATAGCTACTATAATATCACCTAAGCTACCTCTTAAATAGTAGTGGAATATAATTGAGGAATTGAGGCACTAGTTGTAGAAGAAGCTGACACAAGTGCAATGGGAACATGTGAAACATGAGTAAAAATAGCTGGTTTTAATTAAGGAATAATCTTGAGAGGTCTATAGTCAACAATTTTTCTTGTTTTATTACTAATAAGAGTAGCAAAGGATTACTCTGACTCTGAAGAGGTAGAAATCTCATTAGAAGAATCTGAGTACATGGATACTACTACATCATAAATTTTGATCGGCCAATTCATAAATCTATAACTATTTTTATTGATTAGGTCAATCAAACACGAAACCATATATCTTAATTAGTTGGTCACTCTTAAGGTATATTATACTTTATCTCAAATAGATTATTGAATATATCCAATCATATTATTCAGATACGCATTAGTCCTAACACCAAGGTTTCTGAAATCATTCTTGGTTTCCTGAAACATAATAAAAAGATCCTTCTTGAATTCTTTCATGAGTACAGGGGTGAAAATGTCACACTAAATAGCCTAAATGTGAGAAAATATTGAATTTAATCATGAAGAAAATTGGTCAAATTGAGTCTTGAAGTTATGAACCACTGAGGGTTATGATGTTGTTGTGGAAGATGGTTTAAGCCTCATAATAAACTCAAACTAGCTTAAAACTATAGTTCTCAAAGTGTGTAATATCTCATTTATTTCCATCATGATGGATTTAATCTCATAAAATACATCCGGAGACATATCTTATTAAACCATTTTAAGATTTTGAAGCATTTACCTTTGATATAAAACAAGTACTTCAAGATCATTGATCTCAGACTTGGTAGCATAAACTTCTCTGAGTCAATCCACTTGAGCTTTCATAGACTTAATTTTCTCAGCACTTACACCAGATAAAATAGGTTTTAAAAGAAGAATTGGATGATGGTTTTTGATCAAGTATTTTTTAAATTCCATGATCCCAATTATCTTGTCAAAATAATCCTAAGACATTGAATTCTCCTTGAGGCATCTGATCTCATCTTTAGAAGATATCAACTGCTTTTTTAACTCAACATATTATTTCTTGAGATTATCAAATTCTATCAGATAGAAGAGGGAAAAAGTAATATTATTTTCAATATATGATCTTTCATAACTCTTTCTCATTGATGGGGCATCCTCATTCCCATGGTGAGGTTATGGAACAACCTATGGAGTATGGGAAAGAACACCCACTTCTTCCAGAGTCATATCCTCATCACCAACTTTGCCAGTATGTGATCCAGGAGGGATCAAATCATTTATTTGATGGTCAACATCATCTTATAATATTTCTTCAGTACCTAGAAAATTTGATACTACCTAAACTATCCTCTTCACATGAGATAAATCAGTTGTCTCAACAACCATCTCAACATGTTGTACCGATTTACCCGCTCTAACAACTTCTCTCACATGTCTCTAATATTCTTATTACAAAATAGATATGATGTGTATCACTTGAGGCCCTAGTATGGAAACAGATGACTCATAAACCTCCCTAGTAATAACCCTTTCAACATATGCTTCATCCCTAGGTGGTGAGGTAGTGTATGACTCCCCTTGAGCTAATAAAGGAGGTGATATAACCACCTGAGTAGCAACATATTGTCCAACAGGTTCTAGAGAGCTATTGGTTGTATCGCAGTTATGGCCAAAGTTTTTTAAGTGAACTACTGATAGGGTAGTACTCTGTGACATTTCATAGCTTCTCCCTCATTAATATCTACTTATTTTTATTTCACACTAGGGAGATGATAATTCCATAGGGATAGTAATTCAAATCCCATTTCCATTGGTAGTAGTGATTCATAAACCACATCATATATTGAGGAAGAGTCAGCTTCAAGTTTTTTATCAGGAAATATAATTGATACATATCCTAAAACATCACTTTATCCATTTCACCATCTCTCTAGGAAATCATATTTTAAATTAACTTATAGAGTACTTTCAATTTAGCATTCAGATCTTTCATAGCCTCCTTCTTGAAAGTAGAGATTCCAAATAGAAACATGAATAATTTATTTGGTCATGCTATACTCATACCAACTAGATTATAGATAAAAATTAACTCACCTAATGAGTATAGTTAAATACTTCAACAATTTCTATACAAGAAACAAGAATGACTTTTCTATTAATGTTTGATGACAACACATCCTCTGCTTCACCAAACTGGAACTTTTAATTTCACATAAACCTATTTAATCCATCCTAAAACAAAAACCTATATTTATTCTCATCCAAGGTAAACTACTATCCTTATAATTGAAATAATTTCATCAAAAAACGTTTCATCTCCTTTTATCCAATCCATATCCATGACCTTCTTAGATAAAACTCTACATGGATCACCAATTTCCTTCTCTTTATTAGAAGAATCAAAACTTCCATTGTCACCTTGCTTGGATTTCCCTATCACATAAGGTTTCGTTGGAGGTCATGTGAAGATCTAGAGAATGAAGTTCATGGCTTGGATTCAGGAATAAGGGATATTGGTGAAAGGTTAGGAGGTCAATGGTTGATTTAGTTTTTAAGGTCATGTATCTAATATTTAAAAGGGATACGCACCCTTTTTAGGATTTTAGATCAATTATAAATTAAACTAAAAAAATAAAAAAAATTATGAAAAAAAAATATTATTCCTTCTAAATATATATAAATCATCCAAAAATAAATAATTATAAAAGTAGATTAAATTCATTTAACTTCTACAATTCATCAAATACTAAGAATTTGACAATAAATTCAGAAATTAAAATAAAATTAAGAAAATTAAACTCATTTAAATTCAAAAAAACACTAACATAATTTAATAAAATCAAAATGTTTAAATGAAATGGTATTGGTAAATATATCCACTTATTTTTTCTCATTAGAGATGAATTTAAGAGATATATCTCCTTTTGGATCCAGATCTCTCAAGAAATGATGCCTTAGAACTATGTGTTTAGTTATAGAATAGTTTATAGATTCTTTGAAATGTTCATAGAACTAGTGTTATCACATTTGATTGATAATTGATTATAATCAAATCCAAAATCCAATAAGGTATGTTTCATCCACAATGCTTTTGTACAATAGCTACCAATGACTATATATTTTTCTTCAGTGATAGATAATGAAACAATGTTTTATTTACTACTACACCAAGTTATTGGGGACTTACCTAGAAAATAGAAGGTTCTTGAGGAGTCACAACCCACATTCTATAAGAGGGGGGAAGGGACGACAAGGTTCCCTACCCTTCCTTCTTCAAGGTGAAGGAGAGATAATGACCCCCAAGTCCCACCTTCAGTAGGCCTCAGAGTGGAGACTAGCACAAAGGGTATAGAATCTCGCATAAATGGAAGGAAATACCATTTTTATAGAACAAGATTAGGAGAAAAGATGGTAAGTCCCAACAACACCAAGGACTAAGACAAAAGTAAATCAAAAAATCCATCCCCACATGCATGTTCCAAAATAAACTGATACAAAGTACAAGGAAACTCTGAAGGAAAGTACCAAAATAAAATAAAAGCAGCAACGAAAACTGTCCCAACACCAAAGAGAGTAAGGTCTGGAATGGTCCTAAAAGTCCTCCTGGAATCCTGAAATCAGTTATATATATATAGGCTGATTATACAAGTATACTGAGTAGGGAAACCAAAATATCTTGTGCACAAGTGGGGAGACATTCTAATGCTCTGTGAGAAAAAAAATATAGGAAACCAAAACACCTAGAAATGAAAACTATTCACCCATCCTCAACAAGGCACACTCCCCAAATAACTCAAGTCAGGTAAAATAATAGTAATAGCATTTCAATATTTGGGTACCCCACACCGCTTTCCCACTAGTTATTTAGAACATCCTATGCATCAGACCTCTCCCACAAACCCCATTGTAGTCCCACTTCCACCCCCAACAACAACCATATGGGTCATCCCAACCACACGTTTATCCTTCCCACAAACACATGGGCCATCACAACCACACTTACTACCCACAGTCACCTAGGCTACCACAACCACACTTCCTACCCGCAAACACCTGGGCCTCATCCAAAAGACTCTTGGGAAACAAACCTACCCGCACACACCTGGTCCACCACAACCACCCTGCCCGAAGAGTCTTGGGCTATAATGAACCTAAGGACATCACATCCTACTCTAAGTGTCTTGGGATACCTAGGAGAGGGAGCAGAAAGGAGCCAATAACCATCCACTCATTGTAATGTTGGGAAAACACCCTCCCCCATGAAATGGGGGTGTTCAGTAAAAAGTACTAAACATGGGTGGGGTGTGTATAAGAAACACATGAAATAAAATTTATACATATAGATAATCAAGAAATCATACCAACCTAAGTGTCCTAAAACAAACAACTATTCCCCACAGAACCACTCTTACTTCTACCCCTACATGCACAATTACATAACAACCACAACCATAGAACAACCCATTTCTGGAAAATAGTTCCCCATTGTACCCATTCTCATTATTATGTTCAAGTGATTCCATTAAATATTCCTTCACTAATAGGAAACTAATAGGTATAACCACAAGCCAAAACAACTACTGAAGGAAAAAAACCAAGTCGGAATTTAAGTATTCACCCCCAGTTCTCTTGTAAATAATAACATCAAAGTGGGATCATGTGAGATCCATTGAAGTATTGGAACGAAAACAAGCCCCAGCTTTCCAGGCCCAAAACATTTACTACCAGCTCCACGCTGCCTCAAATTCATAAAGCAAAAACCTCTCAATAAGATATTCCATTCCCATCTACATCACCCCACAAATCATCATACAGAACAACCATGCATATCACCAAAACAGAGAAATGGAGTTTTTAGATCTATCCAATACCATTCACTAAGTCCCTTCTTTCCATTTGGTTAACCAGGTTGATCACATAAGGGTTGTTATTCTTCAGGAATCCATTTAATCATACAATTATATGTGATTAATCAGTTTCCATGTTACAGTAATTCAATCATAAGATCATCGAGAAAACAGAGATTCATTATTGAACAATAAAGGACCACCAACAGCCACAATTTTCATTGGACACGATCCCATACAATTCACAACATTAAAATGAAGGTAAAAAACAACAACATCATCAACTTCCCCATCTATTAATTCTTTAAAAGTCCATTTATTATATTCATTAAAGTTGGTTTCATATACTTCCTAAGGGAATAGCATCATACCCACCCCACATACTACACAATAGAGAGATATGAAGGAAGAACCCCTACTTGGATGATCAAGGATCCACGTTTTCTCATTTCACCAAGAACAGGGGATGACACGAATTGCAGTAAGAACTCCAATGCTGAGCGGGAAGGGATCTAGCATGGGAACATGATTCTTCTTGGGAGGAAGTCTCGAGGTGCACATAGATAAACAAAAATAAATAAGGAAGAGATGATATCAGCTTAAGAAGAGGCCAGATCCTAAAATCGAGGAGACCATTTTAGGGTACTTAAAAAAGTAGAATTGTGTCTTGACCACGTGGATTAGTGGTTCTACACATTGGAATTAATTGAGATTTAATAATTCCCCTCATAAATGGTGGAGATAGACCAGTGGATGGCTATGAGTTGATATATTTCCTTTAAATGGATAAAAACACGTAACAGATACCTAATTGGAAAACGTGGAAGGATGAAAAATATAGAAAAGGATGTGACACTGATAAAAAGGCCACAAATTTTTGGTAATTCAAGGGTCAAAAAACTCTTAGGGGATTTAAAAATATTTTACAGGCCTTAGATCACCTTGAAAGGGGGTATTTAAAACACTTTTTCATTAAAAGAGACATTACTGGAGGGAAACTGAAAAGTCTGGTAGAGGCTAAGAATGAATCACTGATGGGTGAGTCACTAACACCCTCGCACTGATGCCTTGGCACCAGTTAGTGTGGCACTGCTACCGATCGATGCCACCAATGGCCAATCGGTTCCATTGATGCCCATTTGTGCCATCACCACCCATTGGTGCCACTGATGCCCATCGGTTCCACCGTTCGTTTAACCTGAAATTTGGAAAACTTCTTAATGAGTCACTGATGGACCCCAAGATACCTCAAACTTTAGGATTTGGAAAATTAATTGACCAGGAGGGTCTGGGCCATTACATCATATACCTCTCAAACTATTCTCACCCTCTATAATTTAATAGTAAACCTGATGAAAAGATAGGGGTCCGAACAATAACCTCATAAGATACCTCTAAGGGACAAACCTCCCTAGATTCATTTGAAAGATGGAATAAAACCTTGATATCTAAGAGCATCTATCTCACATATATCTCTTGAAAAACTATAGAAACACTACCTCTCATCTTTCCTAAGTAACCAAACAAACACAAAAAGTCACACCGTCTAGACACATGGGTTAGGGAGATCCTTCCTCCTTGTCAAGATACTATCCACTTTGGGTGGCACTGAATCACCCGCTTGGGTTTAATCTCATCTGCATTAATGCATCTTGATTAGGGATCAGTTTCTCCCCTCCCCATAGTCAGGACTATTCACACAAAATAGAGAATAGGGAGACATCTTTCATAAAGTAAGCAGGGTCAAACGTTACATCATAAGAAAGTCACAAAGAGAACACAAGATGAAAAATCAGAATAAATCATGCATCTATGCCTCCCATTCCTAGGTACTCTGCTCATGGCCACCATGCCTCCACAACACACGAACCTAGGGAATAGTCTATCCATGAATCACCTTCTTTTTATGATCCTCGATTCTCACTAGTCGTTCCACAAACGTCACATCATCCTTGATATCCAACTCTCCCCAGTCAAGGATGTGGGAGTCATCATGTAGATACTAATAGAGTTGATATACATGAAAGAAGTTGTGGATATTCTCCAACTGGGGTGGTAATTCTAGATGAGATTCCACCTCTCTGACTTCTCCCAACACCTTGAAGGGTCCGATGAATGTAGGATAAAGCTTACTTTCCCTTCCAAACCTCTACTATCCACACTGAGGGGAGACCTTTAAGAACATGTGGTCCCCAACCTCGAACTCCAAGGTTCTCCTCATTTGATCTTCATACAACTTCTACTGGTCCTGATCCATCTTCATCATCTCATGCACAAGCTAAACCTTCTTTATTTTGCTCTACACTACCTCTGGTCCAAGAACACATGTCTCCCAACCTCTATCCAGAACATAGGTGAACGACATAGTCTTCTGTACAAGGCTTCAAATGGTGTCATTCCAGGGTATAGTGATAGCTATTATTGTAGGAAAAATCCACTGGGGGAAAGTTCCATACCTATGATCCTTGAAAGTCCAAAACACATGATCACAGTATATCCTCCAATGTCTGGATGATCCTCTATGTCTGCTCATCCATCTTAGGGTGGAAAGTAGTGATGAGGAATAGTTGGGTGCTAAAAGCACATTTTAATCCCGTCAAGACTCATTAATTGAAGCATTTATCCCAATACAAAACAATGGATATGGGAACTCTATGCAGCCGCACAACTTCACCCACATACCTTTATGCTAAGGCATCCACTATGCTCGACTCCTTCACCACTAAGTGAGACGATTTCTTCAATCGGCCCACCACTACTCAGATGGTATCACATCCTACCTCATCCTTGGGTAGTATTATGATGAAAACCATCAAGACATAATCCCACTTCCCCTCATAAATTTCTAAGGTCTGTAATAGACCATCAAGAACACGATGTTCAACCTTCACCTACTAACACACAAGGCACTTTTCCATAAACTCTGCCACTGACCGCTTTACTCTGGGCCACGAAAACTACCTGTATCACCCAAGATAATTCTATCATACATCACTTCAACCTTTGAGTCTCCCCACTAGGACTCCTCTACCTTCCACACCAAGAAATATTTCACTCTCATATAAAACAGATAACCTCTACCATTCTCTACTCTCATGACCAGATGCAAGGTAGCCAACTCCTCCATTTACTTCCAAGAATCTTCTAACTCCTGAACCACATCCTTCTATGACTTTCTAATCAAGTCATTATCCACCACATTTCCCTTTCTTGAGGTGTAGGATATCTTGAAGTTGTATTCCTAAAGAAACTCCATCCACCTTCATTGTCTCAAGTTCAGGTCTCACTGGGAGAATATGTACCTCAAGCTTTTTTGATCTGCAAAGACCATGAAGCATTCCCCAATGAGTTAATGCCACCAAAAATTCAGTGTGAACACAACTACTATAAGATCAATGTAATGGGTGGCATAGTTACATTCATGAGGTCATAACTACCTAGACCCATAAGAGATCACTCCCTGCTACTGCATCATCACAAACCCTAATACTAGACTAGAAGAATCTCAGAACACTTCAAACACTACCCATTCCTCTGGAAACCTTATCAATAGGGTACTGACCAGCTTCCCTCTCATATAACTGAAGGTCGCCTGGAATTGCTCACTCCTTATGAAAGCATGGTCCTTTCTGGTCAAGGAGTTAAAAGGTGTTGCAACTCAAGAGAAGTCGGGTACAAACCTCTAGTAGTAACTTGCAAGTCCTAGTGAACTAAGAACCTCTGCCACGTTCTTGGGTGCTACCCAATAAACAAATTCTTTGACCTTAGGTGGGTCTACTTCTATTCCCTACTGGGACACCAAGTGTCTTAGAAAGTTTACATATCTTGTCCAGAACTTTCACTTGAAAAAATTCCCATAGAGATGGTGGTGTCGGAGGACCTCCAAAACTATCCTTAGATGATTGGCATGATCCTCATATGATCTTGAGTAGATCAAGATGTCTTATATGAACATGACCATGAACTAGTCCAGATACTCATGGAAAACAGAGTTCATGATCCCCATGAACACATCTGGTGCGTTCGTAACACCGAACGGCATGACCACAAACTCAAAGTGTCCATACCTGTATCTGAAATTAGTCTTCAGGATTTCACCCTCCTCAACCCACAACTAGTGATATCCAGACTGTAGATTGATCTTAGAGAACTAGAATGATCACTTAAACTGGTCAAAAAGGTCTTCTATCCTTGGGAGGGGGTAACGGTTCGTGACTTCCACTTGATTTAGTATTCGGTAGTCTATGCACATCCTGAGACCACTGTCTACCTTATTTTCGAACCAGACTGGAGCACCCCATAGTGACACACTTGGTCGGATAGAACCCTTCTTCATCAGGTCATCAAACTGAATCTTCAACTCCTGTAATTCAAAAGGCACCAACAAATAGGAAGCCAATGAAATTGGATGGGCACCGAGTTGTAAGCCTATCCTAAACTCAACATCACGTTGAGGGGGTATAGTCACAATATATTCAGAAAAGACATCCAAGAACTCACTAACAATCCACAAAACTTCCACCTTCTCTAATTATGATGATTCCACTGACACCTCAACTAACAAAGAAAGAAGGGGCTCTACATGTTGGCCGCCCTCCTAGAAACCCTACTCGCCAATGAAAGCTACTCGCTGGACACCCATATCTGAGAACACAACCCTTCTCTGGAAGCATTTGATAATAGAGTGCATGGAAAACATACAGACAATACCTAATATGACATCGTATGGCTGAATTTGTAGTAGAAGAAGATCCTCGCTGGACTGATGCTACCCCAACATTAGTCTACCTCCTCGACAAACATCAAACAGGCTGATATGACCTCCAACTAGTGTACTCAATACTAGGGTCATAGAAATTATCTCTATGTCTAGACCCAAGTAATGTTCTATACTGGGTTCAACAAAGGAATTCAAATCTCCTAAATCAAACAAGGCATAGGTAAGAGTACTAAACAGACTGATCGTACCTCGAATGACCTCTGGCCCTACTGTAACTGCTACCTATACAGCATGAAAATGCCCATGCCCAGCTCATATGCCCCTCATCTATTGACCACCTCCTCAACCATGCCTTGGTAGAGGTCCCAAAGTAGCACCCTAAGGTTGGCCTCCCCCTACAATTTCTTCTCTCGGAGGGGCAGGGGCCTACTACTGCTACTAGAAAGGTCTAGCTGACAACTCGTGCTATTGAGGTGGGTGCTAAACCTACCCACCCACACTGTATTGAGTCCAAGATGGTAACTGACTATAGATGTGCCCATAATCTCTACAAGAAAATAACCTCGGTCCTAGGACTATGGAGAAAGGGTGAGGACCGGGAGATCGGAACTGGAACTGCTGGAGCCTGCTCCCAGTCAGCTTATACATAGAGGGCCCTAATATAGGAGGCCTGCTATTGATGGATTTTCCTTTGACAAACTGTACTGGATCCCCTCTCGTGGCACACCTCCCAACGTGTGAATCATCTCCACTAACTCAGCCTTATTCTAAACCTCCATGTATGTTGGTAGAGTGAATGGAGTAACAACATACTGAAGAGAAGGTCAGAGTGCCTCCTCAAAGCGTCTTGCCTACGACGCCTCATCTGGAAATAAGTCTTGAGAAAAATGAATGAGATCCTTAAACATGATCCATAAATCCCTTATGGAAATACTCCCTAACTAGAGGGAGATCATATCATGCCTCTTATTAGCCTTTATCATGGAAGAAAGAAATTCCTCTCGGAACTCCTTCTCAAAGTCAGTCCACAAAAACTCAGCTTCCTTCTTCTCCTCGAGAAAAAGCATCCACCACTAATGCACCACTCCTCACATCTAGCTCACTTTCAGAGGAACACAGTACTCTGTTAGAGCTTAGATCAAGGTGAAATCGATCACTAGCTCCTCAAGACATCTCTTCTTCTCCATGTCTGAGACGATTCCCTTGTAATTTTCTAGTATTTGTCATTGGAAGGCACGAAGTGTCTTCTACCACTGGTAATCCTCCTCCTCTTGATTAGCCCTCCACTAATCAACTAGATAAAACTACTGGGCCTTGACTTCCTGTACTATGCATGGATGAAATCTAGGTTCCATATATGAAAAGAGAAACAAATAATTCCTAAGCCTGAGTAGTGTAGAAGATCCATTTTAAATTTTGTTTAAACTTTTTATTTATTTTAAATCCCCAAAACACCCAAGACACACAAAAAAACAATTCATTATGATGCATGTAACTTTCCTAGGGTTTCTACCCTGAAATCAGTGTAGCCTTAGTTAGCTATTAAGTAGGTCCAGAGTCCTTACATCAGATCACGGGGGGACCTAAAATCCTGTGTCCTAGTTGTTCTTCCCTGGCCTATTTCTTGCACCAAGATTTCCTAACACTGTTTACCTACCATCCCATGCAATACTCTTTGTGCCTAACCCTGAACTTCATCCAATATCTCAACCATAACCTCTAATACCATTCTGTCATGACCCGACTTCTCCAAGATGAGGGATGGTATGGCAAGGTGCCATGCCCTTCCTTATTCAAGGTGAAAGAGAGACAATGACCCCTGAGTCCCAGCTTCAGTAGGCCCTGGAGTGGAAAATAGAAAAAAGGGTATAGAATCTCACATAAATGGAATGCATTACCCTTTTTATAGAATAAGATCGGGAGATAAGATGGTAATTCCCAGCAACACCAAGGACTAAGATAAAAGTAAAGACAAAAATCCATCCACACATGCATGTTCCAAAATAAACTAATAGAAATTACAAGAAAACTATATAGAAAAGTATCAAAAGAAAAGAAAATAAGCATCAACTAGTATCCCAACACCCAAGCTAGTAAGGTCTGGCATGGTCCTCAAAGTCCTCCTAGAAAATTGAATGCATTTTTATATATGTAGGGTGAGTATACAGGTCTACCCAGTAGGGAAACCAAAATATTATGTTCACAAGTGGGTAGAAATTCGAATGCCCCATGAGAAAAAAAAGAGGTAAACAAAACACCTAGCAAGTAAAACTATCAACCCGGCCTCACAAAGCACACTCCCCAAATAATGCAAGTCAGGTAAAATAATATTAATATAATTTCGATAATTGGGTACCCCGCACCACTTTCCCACTTGTTATTTAGAACATCCTATGCGTCAGAACTCCTCCAAAAATCCCACTGCATTCCCACTTTCGCCCCAAAAAACCATATGGGCCATCCCAACCGCATGTTTATCCCACCCGCAAACATCTGGGCCACTACAACCACACTTCCTACCCATAGGCACCTGGTCTACCACAACCACACTTCTTGCCTGCAGACACCTGGGCCTCATCTCGAAGACTCTTGGGAAAAAAACCTGCCCGCACACAACTGGGTCACCAAAACCACCCTGACCGAATAGTCTTGGGCTATAATGAACCTCAGGACATCAAAGCCCATACGAAGAGTCTTGGGATACCTGTAATAGGGATCATAAAGGAGATAACATCCATACACTCATAGGAATGTTGGAAAAAACACCCTTCCCCATGAGATGGTGGTGTTCGTCATGAAGTGCTCAACATGGGTGGGGTTCTTATAAGAAACACAAGAACTAAAATTTATACATATAGGTAATAAAACACTCATCCCAACCTAAGGGTCCTAAAACCAAAAACCATTCCCCACAAAACCACTCTTGCTGCTACTCCTACATGCACAAGTATACAACATCCACAACTAGAGCACAACCCATTTCTAGAAAACAGTTCCCCATTGTACCCATTCCCGTTATCATGTTCAAGTGATTCAATTTAAAAATTCTTTCACTAACGGGAAACTAACAGGTATAACCACATGCCAAAACAACAACTTAAGGAAAATATCCAAGTAGGAATTTATGAATTCACCCCCAGTTCTCCTATAAATAATAACATCAAAGTGGAATCTTTTGAGACCCCTCGAAGTACTAGAACCAAAACAATCCCCAGCTTACTAGGTATAGAACATTTACAGTCGGCTCTAAATGGCCTCATATTCACAAACCAACAACCTCTCAACTAGATATTACATTCCCATCTACGTGAACCAACAAAGCATCATAAAGAACAACCATTCATATCACCAAAACAAAGAAAGGGAGTTTTAAAATTTTGGAAACACCATTAATTAAGTACATTCTTTATATTTGGCTAAACGGGGTGATCACACAAGGGTTATAATTCATCAATAATCCATTTAATCAACCAATTTATATGATTAATCAATTTCCATGTTACAGTCATTCAATCACATGTTTGTATAGAAAACAAATCTTCATTACTATGCAATAAAGGACCACCAACATCCACGATTTTCAATGGACATGAGCCCATATAATTCACAACATAAAAAAGAAGGTAAAAAAATAACATCATCAACTTCCACATCCCTTCATTATTTAAAATTCCATTTATTATCTTTGTTAAAGTTGTTTTCATCTACATCCTGAGGAAACATCATCATACCCACCCTGCAGGATTCCCAATAAAGAGATATGAAGGAAGAACCCCTACTTTGATGATCAAAGATCGAAGTTTTCTCATTGTGCCAAGAACAGGGGATGACATGAATTGCAGGAAGAACTTCAAGGCTGAGGAGTAAGGGATCTAGCATAGGTGCATGATTCATCCTAGGAGGAAGTCTCCAGGTGCGCTTAGAGAAATGAAAAAGGAATAAGGAATAGAGGATCTCGTATTAATAAGAGGCTAGATCCTAAAATCGGGGAGACCATTTTGAAGTAATTAAAAGTAAGATCATGTCTTGACTAAGTGACTCGGTGGTTTCACATGTTGGTATTAATATAGATTTTATAATTCCCCTTGTAAATGGTGGAGATAGACTAGCAGATGGCTGTGTGTTGATATAATTCCTTTAAATAGAGAAAAACATGTAATAAGTCCCTAACTGGAAAACACGGGAGGGTTGGAAATGCGGAAAAGGGCGTGACACCAATAAAAAGGTCACTCTTTTTTTGTAATTCAAGGGTTTCTTGACTCTTAGGGTATTTAAAACATCTTTTATAGGCCTTAAATCACCTTGAAATGGGGTATTTAAAATAGTCTTTCATTAAAAGAGATGTTACTGGAGTGAAACTGAAAAGTCCGGGAGAGGCTAGGAATGACTCACCAATGGGTGAGTCACCAAAACCCTGGCACCGATTACCTGGCACCAATAGGTGTGGAACCAATACCAATCAGTTCCATCGATGGTCGATCGGTGCCACCATTGCCCATTGTTTCCACCGATTCCCATTAGTGCCACCATTTGTTTATCCTAAAATTTGACAAACTCTTTAATGAGTCATTGATGGTCCCCAGGATACCTCAAACAATAGGATTTGGAAAAGTAATGGACTAGGAGGGTATTTTCCATTACATGTTGTTCTATTTTTATCTAGTTTACACCCACTAGAGTCAACATTCAAATATAAAGTCAAATTCAAATCAGATATTTTTGAAAAAAGTAAATAAAGCTAAACAACTCCTTTAAAATATTTTATTATTCTTTTGGTACCTTTCAAATGATATTCCTTGGGATTTTCTTGGAATCTAGAACATAAGAATAATGTAAACATAATGTCTTTTTTATTAGTTATCAAATATATTAGATGCCCAATTATTTCTCTATATAAATCATCGTCAACTTGTTTCCCAGCTTCATCCATATTAATTTTTTCATTATAACTCATAGTAGATGCATGACCATTACCCTTTTTGAGACCAGAACCTTATAAGTAAGTCTATTATATAATTAAATTTATTTGGAACATTCTAAAAGTAATATTAATAAATCTAGAAACTAATAATGAAATTTTACTCAAGCATTATGCTCATTTCAAAATCTTTTTCATGAGTTTTGAAAAATCATTACACAATTTTTTATTTTTAGAACAAAAAAATGCTCCATCAATATATATTTGAACTGAAAAATGTTTGAAGATGAAGTTTTATTTAAAATAGCAAGAACTACCATTACTAGTGAAATTATATTTGGTAAAAAAAATAAATTAAATTATCATACCAAGATCTAGGTCCTTGTTTAAGTTTATAAAGATCTTTTCTGAGTTTGAAAACTAAATTTGGAAAATAATGATTTTTGAAACCTTGAGGTTGTTCAACATAAACTTACTCCATGATAAAAGCATTTATAAATTTATATTTTACATTCAAATGATATAATTTAAAATTCATATATGATACATATTATAGGAGAATCCTAATGGCTTCTATTCTAGACACAGGTGTAAAGGTATCTTCATAATCTATCTCTTCTTTTTGGTTGTACCCTATAGTTACTAACATAACCTTATTCCTAGTTATTACACCATGATCATCATTTTCATTTCTAAATACCCATTTTTTCTATAATAGGATAATCATAGGGCCTATAAACAAATTCTCATACCTTGTTCCTATTGAAATAGTTTAATTCATCTATTATATCTAAGACACAACTTGCATCAGATATAGATTCATTTGAGGTTTTAGTTTCTAGTTGAGATAAAAAAGGCAAACAAATATACAAGGTTTCATACACATATGCTAGTCCTGACCCCTTAATCTAATCTTCATATAATTTTTTCTAATGGTTGATTATTTAGGGTTCTATAATGTCCAAGCAACACACTTTATAGTTCACTAGTATCCATCATATAAGGATTTGGTTCACAAAAATTAAGATCCAAATCATTATCCTTTTTATTATAAAAGAGAGGTTCAAGTATCATGTTTTCAAAAGAATCTATTAGTTCATCAAATTGATTCATTTTGCTATCAAAATGATCAATTTTTTCAAATTTCACATGATTTGATTCTTTAACAATATTTGACCTTTTTTTGAAAACTCTCCATACCTCAGAAGTCATATAATAGACAAGTAATATTCCTTTATTGGCCTTTGGATCAAATTTTCCAAGATTATCCTTGGTGTTTAAAATATAAATTTTACATCCAAATAATTTAAAGTATCCAACTATTTTCTTTCTAGTGTTCTATAGTTCATAGGGTGTTTTCTTTAAGATAGGCCTAATTAAAACTCTGTTAATAACACAACATGTTGTATTTATAGATTCTACCAAAAAATTAATGGGTAAGTTATATTCACATAACATAGTTATATAAATTTATTACAAGGTCGAATTCCTCCATTAAACAACACCATGTTGTAAAGGTGTCTTGGAGGCTGAAAATGTATGTTTAATACCATGTTTTGAACAATAGTAACTGAAATCATGGTTTTACAATCCCCCCCATGGTCAATTTTTAAAGAAATATTTTTTTAATCTTTATAATTTTAAACCAATTTAAAAAATATATAAAAATATAATAGGATTCACTCTTAACACTCAAAAATAAAACCCAAGTATATCTAGAAAAATAATAAACTAATAAATAAAAAATATTTTATTCTTAGGCTTGTTGTTATATATAGACCAAAAAATCCATGTGGATAAGTTCCAGAGGGAAAGATATAGAAATATATTTGGTTGATTTAAAATATGACTTGTGTTTCTTTACCATTTGTCATTCATCACATAAACTATATTTATTAATTTTAATATGAGGTAAATCTGAAATTAAATTTCTTTTATAAAGGTTTCTTAAAGAATAAAAATTATAATGTCCAAGTATTCAGTTCCAAATCCAAGATTCATTTATCTCAACATTAAAATAGTTTATTTTTTTCCTACCAAAAAAAAATTGAGATCTAAGGTATCAAAATTTTTAATTCTAGGTGCCTTAAATTTAAGGATTTTATCTTTTAAAATAGAATAGGAATTTTTAGAAAAACCTTCAAAATAAAATTCATCACAAATTTTTGAAATAATTAATAGGTTAACTTTTAGTATTTGTATAGAGATAAATTTGTTGATGAGGAATTATCCTGGATCACTGACTAATCAAACTCCCATAATTTTCTCTTTAGAATTTCCACCAAATGTGACATGTCCTCTGTAAACTTTGGATAAGGTGTGACAATTTGAAAAATAACCACTCATATGCATTTTGAATCCACTATCCATATACCATTTTTCATTGATTATATTGATTATATTTCCCTATAAAATAGATCAAGCAAGAAATTGTTTTAGTACCCATATTCTCTTGGGTCTAGAAATTTCATCCACCAAATATTTGTGAACCCAAATATGTTAGTGATGTCTAAAAAATATAGCACTAAATTTATCCAAATTTCACGAAAGAAAATAATTTTTTAACACCCAACAATTGGGGGTTTCTTAAAATGTAAACATTTTCATATAGTCCAAGTTCATTATAGTGAAAATAAATAACCTTCGACAAGTTCTTATTATTTGAACATAGAACAAAATAATTTCTATATAGATTTAGTCTTTCTCCTTTAATTCCTATTCTAGATTTATAATTATGGGATTTATTATTAACTAGAATATGGTTGAGTCAATTTTACCCTTTTGTAAAAACACTAGTATCATCATTAAATCCTTGGAATTCCTTATAAAAACTTTTAATTTTGTTATCATGTATAGCACAGGAAGCAACATAATTTAACAGCTTTGTTTTTAAATCTGAAATTTTTTTATTTAAGTCCTATTTTTAAATTACAACATCATTATATAAGTTTTTTAGAGTTATTTTTCTTTTTTAAGGATTAATAATTAGCTTTTAACATGGTAAAATATTCATTTAATTCTTTAAAATAATATTTTATATTTTATAATTCATATTCATGTTTAGAATAATAAAAAGTACATACCTCATTATAGTGTTATATAAATCACATCTTTTCCTTCTAATTATAAATTTTTTCTTCTCATTCCAAGTATGAGTCAATACTAGAGTCATAAAAAGAACTCCATGTGGCTTTCATGTCTATTTTTCTATTTTTATTAAATTTTGGATTCCATTTGTATTTTTTTTTAAGTTTTCCTTTTCTCTTAGAGCTTTGAAAAATCTGGTTTTATATGTCCAAGATTCTTACATTCATAACACCTGACTTCCTCAGAGCCTCCATTATACTTTTTGTACTTATTAAAAGATTTATTTAATCCTATTATCTTATTATATTATTTTTTTTAACTTCTTATAAAAATGAGGAATTTCACTATAAGAAGAAAAATTATTCAAGTTATCATCGTTAGAAGATTCAATAATCTATATTCCATTTCACTTCGTGTCTTCTCTTGATGTTGAAACTTTTAGAGTGGAATTTTCCATTTTAATCATCTTATGCACATCAGCTTCAACATCCATTTTAACCTCATACATCATAATATTTCAAATGATATTTTTAATCTTGAATTCTTTTTCATCAATGGACTACCTAATGGAGGTATAAATTCCACTCCACTTTGTTGGAATACCTCTTAAAACTTGTAAATTTTGATCTGGTTTATGAATTGGTGCTCTTAGAGATGAAATTGTTTCACAATATTTGTTAATTTAAAATTCATCTGGACTATGTTTTCTCCATAAAACAATATGAAATTATTGAACTTCAGCTTATCTATGTTGTATCTCAAGTATCTAACATTAACTATACCTTTAAAAGAAATGTTAAATTTGTTCAAATCTCATAAGTTGTAACACATTGTAAAACTTATTTGAACACATATGGGGCTAGTCCACATATTAATTAGTAGTTCATATCATATTTACCTTCTATAGTAGTATCTCATATATTAGGTTTAGTTTTATGGATTTCATAATGCTTATTATCATTTAGATAGACTTGACACCAATATTTTTATGGTAAATGATCATCTACGCCTTCAAACATCCATGGTTTTATTCATTAAAGTCGGGATCCCTAACCATAGAAATACCTTATCTATTTTTATGCATATCAACCATTTGGAAAATATATTTAATACTTCAACTGGTTAGATTCAAGAACTCAATATTCACAACCTTTGATTCCTATTATTGGTCAAAGAAAAACTACACTAAGACTCAAGTGGGTGAATTGAGTTATTAGAAGAAAAAAATCTTAAAAACACCCTCTCTAATGGTATAATAAATTATGATATTTTATTATATGGTATAAATAGTGAAAAATAATGGTAGTAAGAAAACATATAACACAAGATATTTATAGTGGTTCAGGGAACAGAAATCCTTGAGTCCACTCTACCAATGCTCAACTCCTAGAGCTTGGTGATTTTCACTAGTACAAGTCATTTTCCTAGGGATAACTTGACTTGAGTTAAAGTAGCCATATCTTAGTACAAGAACATGATATTATACTAGGATCCTACATTTCTTTACAAAAACAGCATCCTTGAACACTCAAAACAAGGATTGGTCACTTCCAAAAGTAGGAAAGAATAGCGAGATTTACAAAAAGAAGCACATAGTTGCAAGGTGCAACCGACAAATGATAAGAGATCTCAAAGAGAGAGAATGATAATGAAAAGTATCTATAGGATAGTCTTATGAGAATATAACAATATTATGATTGAGCTCGCAACTATAGAAAACTTAAATCTTATTTTTCTTTTCTCTTTTCACACACAATAGATAAAGAAAGATTCAAGAGAGAATAATAACAGTTCTGTTCTTGGATGTATTATTGATAAAATAATCTTTTATATATCATCATCTCTATTATGTTGCATGTTATCCAATAAATTCTTAGGGTAAAATTTTTAGTTTTCATTTTCTTAAAATTACCTGAATAAAAAAATCACTGGCGATTAAAATAACCTCTGAACTTTTCTATATTGGTACCTACAGCCATTGAAAATTTATTTTACCTTAAATAGGTATTCTAAAATTTTAATACATTAAAATTTGTGTTAAATTCCATTTTAAATAGATAAATATTAATAAATACTAAAATTTATGAACTACGTAGCTCATTTCCATGTATATGAATTCACGTAGCCTAATCGATCCATGTGGCATTCTTTATATTGGTGAATTATTCACGTAGTTAAATCGTGTAGTTTTTTTCTTATAAAGATGAAATTAACGTATCTAAATGAATTATGTAGTCAATTAGAAATATATAAATGATTATGTGATAGATCCAATTCACATAACTAAATTCCCAATGTAACAAATTCAAGTATGCATTTCATTTACATAGGAAATTTCTACACAGGTGATTCTTTAACATAGGTGATTTCCACAAAGCCAATTTAGTGATGTATCTTATTTATGTAGCTGATTCTTTCACGTAGCCGATTGACATATCCGAATCTTCACAAAAATGAATTTCTCACATATCTAATTTTCTAGACTTAGTTAATTTTTTTATGAAACTTCCATAATTTCTAAGCATAACCGAATGAACTAAAAATTAACTTTAATAAGATTATACGGAATGAACCAACATAAAAATAATCAATAACATATAAAGGGTTTTTAAATCATCAAAACATAAAACACATAAGATATGTTGGAATAACTTTAGTAGTCCAACAAATACTTCCATTTTTATAACATGATACATTTTTTATTCTCAAACTCTTTAAATAATACTTAACAAAATCATACATAATCACCCTTATAATCATATTGTTAAAATTTCACATTAAATACATGAATATTATACATGTATAAATATTATATATATATATATACATATATATATATATATATATATATTATTAAATATGTTTGTGATGTATATTTGGTGTGTTGCATGCGATTTAACATATGGAACTGAAACTCCCACATGGTTTCTCCATTAGTTACAAACCAAAGGGTTGGTTCATTAAGCTTTTATCATTAATTTAATCATTCAATGAATGATAAAATCAAAAATAGTAATGTATAAGATTCGTTACAAAGGATGAGAATTGGGCTTTATCTATATAAGAGATACAATCTCTTTTGATGAGTGTGGTTGAGTATTTTAATCAAATTTGTTCGATATATTTTTGATCATTATTCTCATGAAAATTTAATGAATCTCTCTTCCTTATTGAATATTTTTAATCATTTTATGATCACAATATCACCCCTTCAGGTGTTTTGGAATCCCCAAAAAGCGTTCTTGGATCAACTTGTTGGTGTAATCCCTCATAGGAAAGAAACATTTGATTACTTCTTTAGTGATATTCACCAAGCATTCTCTTTCAAATGAGAGGATGGGTGTTGTTTTTATTTAAAAAACCAATGTATTTTTTGATACTATATTTTTTATAATATTTTCACATTTGGATTCTTGAAGATAGATCATACTGTTTTGGGTTTTCTTCCACTTCCAATGGTTATTTCACGATCAAATGAAACCCATCAGTGGTATCAGAGTGAGTTTCATCAAGATTTAAATGTTTTTGATTCATTGTTTTTGAGTTATAGTGAATAAAAATGTATCATAAAATAGTTCTATAAATTTTACTTACCTTTACATAGTAGCTGATATCTATGTGAAGGTTATCTCAATTACCTTTACATAAAGGCAGCTACATAAAAGTTACAATGATTTATCTTTATATAAAAGGGTTTATGTAAAGGTAAATCATTGGTTGTATTTACAAAAATGATCTGCATAAATTTAACCACCATGTCACCTTTACATTGATGGTCTATATAAAGGTAACCCCTTAGTCACCTTTAAGAGAAATGGGCTATATAATGTTTATCAATGCATTACCTTTATATAGTGGGTTATAGTGATTCTAAGTGACCCGAGTAAGGGTAAAAGGTCTTACCCTTACGTAGGTATACCCTTTTATATAAGGATAAAAAGAGGAATGTTTACAAAAATTATGACATTTAAAATTTTGTATGGTTTATAAAATGTTTATAAATCATGCTAAAAGGTATTTTATTAATATTTAATCTATAAGTAATTAATTAATTAAGTAAATTTTTAACATGTAAAATACATTTTCCAAATTATATGGCATGATTGTGGTTTATAAATAAAAATTCTATTTAGAAAACAAAATGGTTAATTTGTAATGTGTTTATAAATTACAAAATATATAATATTTTAAAAATATATATATAATAAATTTTTAATTATAAAATATTTATAATTCATGAAATATCATATAAATGAAATATAATGAAAAATATAAAAATTTTCATATTAAAATGAATATGAAGTGTTTATATTCATGATTATTGAATGCCCATAATGTTTAATTGGTTTATTTAATGTTTATTTTTAACATTTATTTATCAAATTTTCAAGAATATTTAACTCATTTTTTTTAAAATAACTATAATTTTTATTTATTTGTTAAATTATTTTGATATTAATGTCTAGAATATTGTTTAAGAAATGTGAATATTGTGTACACTTTGGTTTAATTGCTGGACTACTTCTGGGAGATATATCTTTACATTTCATGCTAGGTGAAACTCTATAGAATTTAGTTTTCATCTACCTTGACCTTGATTTGTAATTAGATTTATGATATTAAGAGTAATTTTTGAATATATATTTTTGTATATTAGGTGTTAGAGGTATCATGTGTTTAATTATCTCTTTAGTAAATTCTCCTCAGGTAGATTTACCTAGGGTCATACCACCTACCACCCTAGAAGCTATGCCTTTCCTAGAAAGGTGAATGAGATTGGATATCTATCACTTCAGGAATACTCATATGGATGTTTTCAGTATCATATAACTTTATGTATTTATATGAATAATCGATATACCTTATGCATATTATGTGTTTGGATGTATATGAATACATTTATCTTCTATTTTTCTTTAAGTGACATAAACTTATGGGTTGTGTAAAGAGTTTCACATAGATGTGGAGTGAACACATTAATTTGGTGGATGGGATAAGGATTAAAAAAATATAAATCATTAAAAGAATTTATATATAAAAGGAAATAAAATATGATAATATTATGATTACATAAGATGTAATAGTTATGAATTTAATGTGTATATGAGGTATATTAAATTGGTGAGAATTTAAATGGAAACCCCCTCAAATACAAAGTGTGAGATTCCTTCTAAAAAGACACTTGTCAAGTAATCAATCATTCAATCATGTATTTTCAAGATAATTATTAGTATCTTAGATTATATTATGTAAGTAATTCAAGTTATAAGTAACTATGGATTTTCTTTTCAGGTTGGTTGAGCTCAACATGAGCATCCCTTGATTGTCCCTTATTATCTTATTCTTCTTGTTTTCTTTGAGTTTCACTTAGTTGGGAAACCTTAACAATTAGGATACTAGAGTAATATAGTTAATAAAATCCATATGATGGATTAGATAAAGTGTTATCCCCTCAACTATCCAAGAATCTTAACTGTTATAATTGGAATGATTCCCTGCCTAATTAATCATGGCTTATTTACATGAAAAAACTAGTGTAAGTCATGATGAAATGTGAATCTTGTCTCACTAAACAGATATGATGTTTGGGATAATCATTTTTAATGGGAGAGATTTCATTTAAATTCTTTAATGAAAATATATAAGACATGATACTCACCCACCAATATTTTTTTGATGTATATTATGGAATAATTAATCACAATCATATTGAGATCACTAATAGGTATGAACTAAAAAATAGTTAAAGATTTGTATCTAGGATTGATAAGTGTCTTCAAGGAGAAACATTTAGAGTACCCAAATATAAATAGTATAGAGATAAATTCCACTAGATTTGAAGAACGGATATTATATATGGGATGTGAATCACATATTTATACTAACAAACATGGACATTGAGATAGCATAGAATTTCTGAGTGGTGAAGTAAATCTTCATGTAGGTAATAGATTAAAAGTTTCTACATTAAAAGTCGACACTTATGTTCTATATTTACCCAGTGTATTATTTCTGTAATTAAAAACTATTATTATGTTCCTATCATAAACAATAATTGATTTATATATTTTATTTGGACAAGATGAGGTTTTCATTCATTATTATGGATAAAAGTTATTCTTTGTATAATAATGAAATGTATATGAAATTGGAAATATTTAGAATAGTTTATATATTTTACATATGCCTAAATTTCTTGAAGACCTTCAATTTTTATTGATTTTTGATAATCCCCCTTTTAAGGGATGAGGGGGAACCCTTACATGGACCGTAGGCGTAGACACACATTGCATGACTTGGAATCCTTAAAGGGATTCATCCCAAATAGACTACTTGAAACTTCCCATCCCCAACAAATATATTGATGTCATATCTCCACCTTATCAAGGCTGTTCAATTAGTTTTCATATGTAGAGGTGCATAGGCCAGGTACCAATGGCAATGTCATACCCTCTCATTTTTTCAATTTTGGTTATCTCTGCTCTAGTGAATGTGCTTGCTCTTAAATCCTCTTCGGGAGCCTTGTTCCTTGAAGTCTGTCTAGTTGCATCTACATTATATGTGGCCCAAAGTCCTTTGAGGTGGCCTAAAGTCCTTGAGATGGCCCTAAAACCTTATTTTCCCAATGGCCATGGGTGTCTTGAAGGCCTTGTAGGACTTGAAGACCAAACTGGTGGCTCAAAGGATGAAACAGATGAATAGTTTCATCTACTATAATACCAAATAGTACCTTCTATAGTACCTACTACAGTAACCCAGAAATATGCCTTGGCCCAAAATTGAACTCGGGACTCTTGGATGCACTTGGAGAGTCCTCACCATCCAATTTGAGGCTCATGTGCATATATTTTACATATAGATAATCATATTTATAGCATTCAGAATAAGAAGGTATAGGTTGATTCTAATACCACCTATCTTTATCATTGTCACCTTGGACTCATAAACTAGAAATGTGCCCAAAGACTCCATAGAGATGATTTTTTAGACTTGTTTTATTATGAATCATTTGATACATGTGAATATTGCTTATTAGGAAAAATGAAAAAATCGCATTTTGGAGAAAAGGTGAAGGGAAAGTGGATTGTTGGATCTCATACATATTGATGTATGTGGACCAATGAGTACTTAAGAAATAGTGGTTTTAGGTACTTCATTTCTTTTATCGATGACTTTATTTAGTATGGTTATGTGCTTCCAATTAAACACAAGTACAAAAACTTTTTAAAAGTTTGAATAATTTTAGAATTAAGTATAAAATCAACTAGGAAAGTGTATTAAGATTCTTTTATCAAAACATAGTGATGAATACATGAGACAAGAATTAAAAAATCATCTAAGAGATTGTGGGATTATTTCACAACTCACTCTTCCTAGAATAATATACTTTAATGGAATGTATAAAATGAATAATCATACCTTTTTAGAAATTTTTTTATCAATAATGAGTTTATGTGACCTTCCTATTTCATTTTGGTGTTATACTATAGAGACTATTATATTCTTACTAAAAATTGTTCCATATAAATTAGTTAAAAAGACACCAAATGATATATGGATAGGGAAACATCCCAATATGCATTTTAATGAAAATTTAGTGTTGTGAATAATATGTACGATGTTTGTATTCATATAAAATTGTCACTAAATTAGAAAAATTCTTATTTTCTGGTTATTCCAAAGAAATTATGAGATATTAATTTTATAACCCTATTGAACACAAAGTGTTTATGGATCAATGTTGTGTTTTCATTGATAATGAGAACATGATTCTATGTGTTAGTGGGAAAAAATTTGAACTCAATGAAGTTCAAGACCAACAAATTGGATGTGTTCTTGAGATGGAGGTTGAGTCAGTTCCACAAGGAGTTATAAAATAATAATTGAATCAAGTTACATAAGAAACTCAAATATCAGGTAGAATTCATCAAGAAACCAAGAGATATGGATTTATCATAGCTAATGACGATGAAGTAACATTCATAGGATATGAACCTACTACCTATCAAGAATCTATTGAGAGTTATGATTCTAAGAAATGTTTAAAATCCGTGGAATCTGATATGGACTCCATGTACAATAGCCAAGTTTGAATCTTGGTGGATGCACTAAAAGGGATAAGAACCATTAGTTAAAGTGGGTTTTCCATAATAAATATGATATGTATGGTAGATTTTATACCTATAAAGTTTGTATGGTGGATAAAGGTTACAAAAAAATCATGGTATTAACTATGAAGAAACCATTTCACCTGTTTCAATTATAAATTAAATTCATATTTTTCTTTCTATAATAGTTCATTATGATCATTATATATATTACATGGATGTAAAAACTAATTTCCTTAATGGAAATTTTGTATAGGACATGTTTTTGATAAAACCTGAAGGTTTTGAAGTTCTAAATGAGACTCCAAATGTACTCAAGTTATAGAGGACCATTTATGGACTAAAGAAAGATCCTTAGAGTTAGAATATTGATTTTGATAATAAAATCAAAGATTTTGGTTTCATAAAAAACACAGATGATTATTATTTATATAATTGGGTTAGTGGGTGTATAGTAGTGTTTATAATATTTTATATATATTAAATAATCCTTAAAAAAATGGTATCTCAGCACTTTACTCTCTGAATGTGTGGTTGTGTAAAAGTTTCTCAATGAAATACATGGGTGAAGTATCCTGCATATTAGGTATCAATATCTATTGAGATAAATATAAGTGGTTTCTTGGACTGAGTCAAAAAAATATTGGTAAAGTTCTAAATTAGTTTATCATAGAGAACTCCAAAAGGGGTAATTACTAGTGTTTCATGGAATAAATCTTAGGAAGGTCCAGGATCCTTCTAAAGAGTTAGAAAGGATGGATAGGATTCCTTATACATCCACCATAGGATCTATCATGTATGTCTTATTATGAACTCAAACTGATGTCTCTTGTTCATTGATCATAAATATTAGATACTAATACAATCCTAGTGAGAGTCACTAGATTTTTGTAAAGAATATTCTTAAGTTCTTGAGAATGTATAAATATATGTTCTTGGTCTTTGGAGGAGGGTATGATCTTTGTGTTATGTAAATCATCAGAATTTTTGTTTCATGTTCTTCTCCCTTGATTTTTTAGATTAATCCATGGTTAGTTAAATTTTGGTGATATTATAGTAATATTTTTAGTGTTTGAAGATATTTATGTTCAAAATAGGAAACACCACACTCGTAGAGTAGATGTGGTGGTCCCTAGTGCACACCTATGTAAAATGGGTAAGGGGAAATCGGTGTGGCTAAATTTTTGGTTCTCAAGGATGGTTGTTGTCGGTCACAACTTGGGATAACTCAATATGCTTATTTTGGAGGTTATGGTGAGGTAAAATAGCTTTTTCTTTGATAATATGTTGTATAGATGGATGTTTCGGGCCGGGGTGTTCAAGATCAACATGGTCATGGTGTAGGTCATGGTGGTGGCTGTACAAAGTTTGAAACAGATGAAACTACTACCTTCTTCCTTGTATCTCTATCAATAATCCATTTTGGTCTTGAAAATATGTTTTATCATAATTAGGGGATGTTTAATACCTTTCTCACTTGTTTTCATTTATTAAATCACTCGATTATCCTCCACTTTTGGAGATTTGTGATTTCAAGATAATTCTTGATAGAGGGATGATTAGTTTTGTGGCCTTTATCCAATCCCAATTTCATCCTTACATCGATTGATCTTTCCATTCCTTTGATCAATTTAAATCATTAGTTTATTAACTATTGTTAGTGGTTCTGGTTTTGGGGTATTTCAATGGGATCTTTTCAATGAGTATTTATTATTCCAGTAAAGTTCTTCTCTTTTCTTGAATGATCGTGGAATGAGATTGTTATAGCTTATAATATGATGTTTTGTGCAGTCTAGTAAGTTAATTCCCATCCTTGGTGTAACAATATAATTTATTGAGGATATTTTAAATTTTATAACATCTTAGTGGTGTTTCTCTTGGTGACTCTTCTTTGGGTCATTAGTGTGAGAACATGGTTCATGTGACGATGATCTTGGAGAAAAATTATGTTGATGTCTATGATCTTGAGGTAGGAAGTCCTTACCATCTTGGGCCTTATAGGAAATTTTTTATTAGGATTATATTGTGTGTGTTTTTAGTCAATGAGATCATGTTTGATGTTTGATCATAGGTGTGTGTGTGTGAACCATGTGAACATGTTTGATGTTTGATCACATGTGTGTGTATGAATAGCTTGTGAGATAATGTTTAATGTTTCATCACATGCATGTGCATGTGTATCCCATGAGACCATGATTAATTCTTGATCGCATGTGTGTTTATATCGATACTGATACTCATTATGGTTATGATATTGTTCCATTTTTATGTTATATATTATATGTGTTTTTGTGTATAGATAGGGGATTCTCTATTTTAGTGTTTAGGATGATAGGTGGTGCTGACAGACTCAACCAAACCCTTAGAGGGGGAGTGTGGATGACATGAATCATTAGTGATGGCTTGCATAGTACGGTTAGATTCTTATCATTTCATGAAAGGGGGAATGCCATATCACCTTTGGAGTAGTTTCCATATATGACAGTGTGATATACTGATAGGGAAAATCCCTGCATATGAAAGATTGTATGTTATATAAGTATGTTAGGCATGCATACCATCACAGGAAAAAAGGTAACCATGATTCATGGGAAGACTTGACCTTAAAGGTAGGCGTGGCATGGAGTTGTTTCTTAAAGATAGAAAATGCTTGTCCTTAAAGGTGGATGATTATTTTTATTAAAGGATAATAATTTTTGTCCTTAATAGAGGGTATATTTTACCTTTAATACAGGCATGGGATTTTTCTTTAATGTTATAAATAGTTACTTGTCAAGATCGAAGTTGTGTGACACTACTATGGTACTCTTCTGGCATGGAATCGAAGTAGGTACGGTCAGGGTTCATGGTAGATTGGTCAATGCATGTTCGCCCAGTGTATTATTGGTTGTTTGTTTATTTAATCATTTAATTTTTCATCATATCATACACATCTATATACATGTTCTCTTTTTTTAAAGAAACATTGTTTGTTGGCTACTATTTTTATACTCATACATTGCATTAGCTTCTTGGTGCATGTGCATACTTCATGACTAGGGATCCGACAAAGGTCAAGGGCCCTCTAATTGGTTTCTAAGGACTATAGATCTAGTAGATATATGTGGTACCAAGATAGACTCTATATAATTTTTATTGTACTTATTTTTCTTTATTTTTATTTTATAGTTGTTATGTTATACTTATTGGTATACTATGTTGGGGTTTCATTGATTACTTATGAATGATTTTACATGGAATATGTTATAACATTTACTTATGTTATTATTATTATTTTTATTTGTTTAAATTATGTTTATATCATAATAACATGTGATGGACATGATTACTGAGGGTATATTCTCCCCACATAACCGTCAACCCTCACCACTAGTTTGTTTCCTCTTACGTAGAGGGAGGAATGAATTAGTTTATGTGGCACTTTGTTTCAGACGTGGAGGTTTAGGTTAGGGTGTTATAAACTGGTATCAAAGGCTCGAGGTTCATTTATTTCTTTTTTGGGAAATGGTGTAAAGGTGACAGGGTGTGTAGAACTTGGGTGGAGGAGTTCCCATGTGTCTGGTCAACACATGTGTAGTAAAACTTTGAGTACCAATGATGAATTTTTGTTATAGTTTTATGGGATATGGGTGCATTCATGTAACATGAGGAGGCACATAGGATCACATTCCATATATGTACACTTTTTGTTTGATTCATATTAATTATTTTATTTATTGACTTAAATGTTCAATCTATTCAGGATAGGCATGTATTCTCTATTGGGTGATATATCTATGTTCTTACTATTGTGATATATCTATGTGGAATTAGTTAGTTAAACTTTAGCATGTTTTTATATTTTTTATATGTATAATTGTGACTGATGTGCATGTATGGTGGACTAGGATTGATCATTTGGTAGAACAAAGTTGGTTATACCTTGTTTAAGGGAATCTCCTAGGATATGTATTATGATAGATATTCCCCATGTGTGCCTTAAAACTGATTAAGTTTATAATAAAAAATTTATAGTCATTATAAAAATTTGTTTGGAATTTTAAAAAAAATCCACCTCAATGATGTTTGATTGATCCTACTTGGGATGATGCACTCTTTCCACTACATACTATACATGAGTTTGTACTGAGGGTTCTCTCACACCTTCACTAGAGGAAACTAACCCCAGTCCAGAGTCTTATAGAAGATCATAGTCAACTATACTTGAGGATTTTAGCTCCAACATCTGCCAATTTTCTAGGGCACCGGTGGTCCTCGGGATGCTGGGGAATGGATTGATATCATAGAGTGATTATTTGACCTAGTGGAGACTCATTGGGATATAAAGGTTATTCTTGTAGAATTTATTCTTTAGGAACTCTCAATGAGATGGTGATGTGTCGCGAGATGGGCTAGCAGACATGGGGGTATTACTTGGGAGGCTTCCATGGAGCTATTCTTAGAGGATTTCCTTCATGATATGTTGAATCTTGTTTAATCTTAGGAGTTTATAGAGCTTCATTAAGGAATGAAAATAGTTTCTACTTAATCAAGTCATCACATTGAGTTTTTTTGATTTTATCCTCTTTTGGATTGAAATGAAGTGTAGAAGACTAGGAAGTTTGATATAGGCCTTCATCTAGAGCTCAAATGTTAGGTTAGAGGATTTGACCTAATGAAATATTCTCAGGTTCTTCAAAAAGCCCTAAATTTTAAGAAGGGGTAAAGGAGAATAGGATATAGGTTTTATTTTATATTATTGTGTGATGAAAACTAAATTTCCCAGTATGAAGATGAAGGATGAGGAGGTTCATCAAGGTAGTAGGTGGGAAGAGTAGAGTAGTACCTCTTATACCCCCTCTATAGTAGGAATTTTGACTAAATTCTACAACTATGGAGCAAAGGTCAGGGTGCAGGAAGGGGTCCTCAACATCAGACCCGGACACCACAGATATCAATGACATAGGTGAGTCATTCTTTGGAGATAGATAGGATTTATATGATATATCAGTTTCCAGACACTAATGGAGAGTAACCTTATATAGTTATAGGTGAAATGTTGATTACATCTACGTTGTCTACTGCTTTGTTTAATACATGAAATTCCCATTCATTTATATCTTCTCATTTCATTACAAACCTAAATTTTCCAGTTAATTTATCTTCTATGTTACTCTATATCATCACACCCTTGGGGATGAAATTAGACCATATCTAATTATTTATTGAGTATCTCATAGTTAATTTTATATATGGATACCCTTAGGAATTCATGATCCTATAGATGACTATCTTAAATATGATATTCGAAGTGGACTGGTTGGGTAATTATCAATATCATATCAACTGTTATCAGAGATATGTGACTTTTAAAGAACCTTGAGAAGAAAAGTACATGTTAACTGATGAGTGGGATCTTGAATTAAGTAGTATGGGATATAACTTGAGACAAATTTGATTGATCATAGAACAAGTAGCAAGCTTGGATCTTGCAGCAGAATCATTATTATCCCCATCTATTTTTCCTCTAGTGGTGGAACATTATCATCATGTTTTCCCATGTGAATTCTCAAGTCTTACTCCAGATAGAGTAATTGAGTTGGATATTTTTCTTATGTCTAGGGTGTAACCGATATCAATTCATCCATATTGTATGGCACTAACTGTGTTGAAAAAGTTGAAGTCGTAGTTAATGGATTTTAAGAAGAGAGGCTTTATCAGACCAAGCACATTACCTTGGGGTGATTATATATTGTTTGATAAGAAGGAAGATAGTAGTATATGGATTTTTTTGGACTAAAGGAAGATGAATCAAGTGAATATGAAGATCAGGTACCCTTTACCTAGGTTTGATGATATATTTGATCAGTTACGAAGAGCCTAGTGGTCATCTATGATTGTTCTTCATCCAGGATATCATTAGATACAGTTTAGAGAATATGATATTCCAAATATATCATTTATAAGTATATATGGATTGTAAGATTTTATTTTCATGACTTTTTGTTGAAAAATTATCCAATAGTTTTTATGGCTCCCATGAAAAGAATTTTTTAGCCATATCTTGACTCCTCTATCATTGTATCTTTGGGCTATATCCTAATATATTCCAAGACACCATACATGATTTTTGGAACCTTGAGATTATATTTAGTACACTTATAATTCATAAGTTCTATACCAACATTTCAATGTGAAACTTTTGGATTCAAGAGGTGTGGTTCCTTGGGAATGCGATTTCTAAGATATAGATTTCTGTAGACCTGGAGAGGGTAGATATTGTGATCTCTTGAACATGTTTCAAGAATGTGTTTGAGATTATGATTTTTCTTGGAATTATAGGGTACTATCAATTCATCATCCAGGACTTTTCCTATTTGGTAGAAATTATGATAGGTTAGACCAAAAAGTGGAATAAGTTTGTGTGGTATGATTAGTATGAATAATTATTCCTTGAGCTAAAGATAAGATTGACAACAACCCTGATTCTAACATTTCAAGAGCCTGAGATTGTATATGTATTTTACTACGATACGTTGGGAGTTGGGTTGAGTATGTTTTGATGAAAAAGGACCAGTTAGTAGCTTATGGGTTATGAAAATTGTATCCCCGTGAGAGGAACAACCCAACACAAGACTTGGATTTGGAATCTATGGTTCATGATCTAAAGTGTTGGAAACATTATCTATTTGGTGAGAGGTTTTTTGTATACACAACCCACAAGATCCTCTGATATATCTTCTCATAGTGGGATCTAAACTTGAGAAAGAGGCATTGGGTTGAGTATATATATGAATTTTAAATATATATATATATATACATATATATATATCCTATTATATATGGAAAGTTAATTTTATTGTAAATACTCTAATGAGAAAAACATCAGGGGTGTAGGGGCTTGGAGAGCGTACTTCACAGGGGGAATGGTATCTGATGAGTCTGATGGATGAGTGGCATTTGGATTCATCATAGGATTATGGTGTTATGACTTTTATGACTTTAGTGAACATTGATTCTCTAGTGAACCTTATAAAAGAGATATAAGGGTCATACCCTGAGTGTGTAGTGATATAGGATCTCTTGGTGGGAGATGTTCTAGTTCCAGAATGGTCTTTAGTTAATGGAAACATGATCTATGTTCATGATATAGTGGTTGTGATATCTTACTTGAGGTTGGATCTTATGAGGGACTCTCATTATTCTAAATGGGCAGTGCATCCAGGGTCAATAAAGATGTACCATGACATCCGAAGTCATTTTTAGTGGCCAGATATAAAGAGGGACATTACTGGGTTTTGTTTCATGATGCCTTACCTACTGAAGGTTTAAGGTCAGGTATCAATGTTTAGGTTGTTTTCTTTATCCACTTACTATGTTGATTTTTAAGTGAGATGATGTGATTATCGACTTCATGAAGAGGTTTCCTAGGACCTCTAGGAGTCATGATTTTGTTTGGGTAAAAGTTGAAAAGTTGGTAAAAGTATCCCATTTCTTACCGATCTAAGAGACTCACTCGGTATATGAGTTGGGAAATTTGTATGTCCAGAAGATTGTAAGAATATATAGAGTACCTTCCAATTTTGTATCAGACAGGTATAATCATTTTATATGGTGGTTTTGGAAATTATTGTGGAGGGATTTGGGTACTCAATTACAGTTGAGTATGGTGTATTATCCATAGAATGATGGATAGTCGGAGAAGATGATTTAAATCCTTAAGGATATTCTTTGTGATTGCATCCAAGACTTTGGGGAAGCATGGGATGACCATATAGTCTTGGTGGATATCATGTGCAATAATAGTTTCAATGATTTGATTCAGATAGAACCTTTTAAGGATCTCTATGGATGACCATGCCACTCAGATCTGGGTTGGCATGAGGTAATTGAGGTATTGGTTGTTGGGTCACATATGGTGCACGAGTCCTCTAAAAGAGTGAAGTTGATCAAGAAGTATTTGATTACCACTTATAGAAGACATCAATCATATGATAACTAAAGTAGGAGAGACCTTTGGATTAAATTTTTGGTGATTGAGACTTCTTACAGGTGTCATCTCGATTGGGGAGTTGTTTGTGGAAACAGGGGAAGCTAACACCATGATTTATTAGACAGTTTGAGATCATTATACATATCATAGTACTGGATTACCAAATGGACCTTCCTCCACATTATTGAGTTATTCATGATGTGTTCCATGTTTCTTAGATTTTTTGGTATATTCTTGATCTTATGCATGTTATAAACTATGAGGATAGTGAGGTGGAACTTTATGCATCATTTTGACAGTTCCTAGTGTCGATCATAGACCAGAGAGAGAAGGTGTTGTGGGGGAATACAATTCCACTTATACAAGTATTACAGTGGCATGGATGGATCCAGAAGAAAACTTGGGATTAAGAGACTGATTTTCAAGCATAGTGGCATGATTTGTTCAAACAGTACCTCTAGAGACACTTCTCAAGGATGAGAGGTCCTTAAAGGAGGAGATTGTAAAGCCTCAAAATTATTGTTTCATGTTTATAAAACCTCATTTCCATATTCTGCCTTAATTTTTATCTTAATCCATTCTCTCTTAAATTTTGGTGAGATTTTAAAAATTTATTTGGTGTTTAGAGATATTTTTATCCAAAATAGTCAACACCACAACTGTGGACTAGGCTGTGGTGGTCCCTGCTGCACATTTGTGTAAAATAGGTAAGGTAAAAATAGGTGTGGTTGAAGGCGTGGTGATCATGGATGTTTGTGGTCAACCATATATTATTTTACCTCACTATGTCCATTTTATATGTAACGACCCAAAGTTTCATTAATGGAAAATCCCTCTTGATCCAGTTAATTGTCTCCTTATAAAAAAATGTTTTTATAAGATGTAAACTTCTTTGGTTTTATGATAAGAGTTGTGACCTTTGTAGAGACCCGAAACTTGACGTACATAGATATTACATTACTTTTGTGGAATACATAATATATAACAAAAACAGACACACAAGGACCGTAATAGTTTAGTGTCTTTGGAAACTTGGAACGTAATCTTCTAATCGTGGTGAAAGATCTTCAACATCTCCCATAAAGATCTTCCACTTTTTGTTTCCTTACCTAAAACCTTTCTTTTAATCCTAGGGGAAAATAAAACATAAAAAGGGTGAGCTCAAATTCTCAGTAAGGATAAGCATGGATAAAATAAAACATATCATATACATTTGAACCTAAAAACATGAACATAATGTTTAAACATCAAAATCTTGAGCAACGACTTAAAACATGAAAGTACATAAGGCATAGATCATAATGGAAATAAATAATGATAGCATAGCATGGGAATAAAATATGTAATTGTGGCATACATTAAGCACATGTAATGATTTCCATAGTAGCCGAGGCATTGCTGCCAAGACCATCTTAGTGGACAAAGTCCCTTTCTGAATCAAGTTCGCTCCTCGTTCCAGTCCTGTAATACTGAACTAGATTAACTTACCGTTCCAGCCATGTCTATATCATGAGATATAAATCTTTACCCAATGCATTGTAGGGAGATATAGGTCCCACCCATCTCATAATGAAATCATTCTTACTTGTTCCACAACATAAACACAAATCATTCATCATAACCCAAATAATAAAATGGGTTTCATAAACATCATTCCATCATCACATAATCCATATAAAAGAAAAATATCATTTCATAATAAGAAAAGTGAAACCATGTAAATCATAGAGACATTATACTTGAAACATACACATATGAAATAATGTCATCATAAATGGAAAATGGTTTTGATAAAACACTTGAAATGAATTCTTGAGGAAAATATCCTTTCTTCTTCAAAATCACTTTCTTTTCACAAAATGCCATGAACTTTTAAAAGAAAAGGGTTTTATTTAAAATAATCATGAAATATTGTAGAGGAATATTTATGAAAATTAGGGGTTATGAAACTATAAAAATCCATTCACACCGTATAAGTCAAAAATAACATTCTTCTCGTACTTTTTTCAGAAAAGTCAAAAAGTACCTCGTATGGTAAAAAAAAGAAATATTCCTTCCAAAATTTGTGGTAAAAGTCAAAAAAGGGTAAAAATGACTTTAAACATACTTGGAAGAATAATAAAATTTTTATAAAACATGGAAATGGATGATAAACATAACCCTAGTAAATACTTACGAATAAACAATCTCGGATAAGAACGATATTGGAATAGTTATCCCTTACCTTAGGTCTGATATGCTTCGTATAGATCCGAACCTCCTGTATAATGATTTAAATAATGTCATTGACTTATTACATAATCATATTCATTGTTATGATATCATATATGTTTCACTTATGACTTTATATTACCCGTTATTTTTTAAATTCCATGTTAAAGTAGCATTTTGGGTAAAATCATTTCATTTATTGTATGTGTTTCGACTTGTCATTGTTGATATTATTACTTATATCCTGATTTACATAATTCCAGAATGTAAAAAATGATTTATATATAATATATATTAATCATATACATATATATTATAGGTCGATAAAAGGAATGAAATACACCGTTCATGGAGACGGTAGTCCATACGTACGCATGAACGCTGTTTTCATTTCCTTATTGAATTGAATGGAATTAAGTAGATGATATATATATATATATATATATATATATGTATGTATGTATACATAAATCCAGTAGCTTCATTATGTCATATATTTCATTATTATTCATTATATATACTTTATAATCATTCTTGAATGGTTAATCATGGAAAATGAATCTCATCGCATTCGTGGAGACTGTATTCCGTACGTACGCACGAGCGATGATATCGTTCCCATGATCGTGGAATTGTATTGGAGTGTATGTATACTATTTTAGAATCAATATCACTTTACAATAATCATATATAGTTATTATTTACACCATTATACCCATCCGAGTAAGGTGGTGGTGGAAAATAGATTACACCACGGCGTGGAGACGATATTCCGTACGTACGCACGCACGGTAATTTCTTTTTCTGTAGGATGGATAGATGGTGAAATAGGTTTGTTTCATAATTATAATAACATATCAGTATATTAGTGATACTTATGCTATTACTTAATAACGAAACAACCTAAGTAGAAGAAGTGGAAGAAGAAATAAAGTTGAAAGAATCGGTAATGGACATTACCTCTTCTTTGAAGCGCCACTTTGAGACCTCCTCTTAGGGAACTAAAATTGGTCTTTGAATCAGACCAGGACCTCTAGGATGTTTCTAGGGAAGTGGATAGAATATATTGGTAGGGTTTGGATGAGCTTGAAGGCTCAAAGTGGTGTGAGGAAGAGAGGGAGGAGGTTCCCTTTTATAAGGGAGGAGAGGGGCACCGTTGGAATAACTAAAAATATAAAGTCAAATTCGGTTTTTAATAGCTCCAAATTGATATATTTCTAAGATAAGGTGGGTATGGGTCGAAATCCTCTTATCCAATATAATTTAGACAAGTTTATGTATCAATTTTAATCTTATCATTTAGATTTAACTTTAAGTTAGATAATTTAACTTTTACCGTGTCTTCTTGTTTGCTTACATTATAAGGTTAATAAACTTACTATATCAAGACAAACGAACCCCAAGTTGTTTATTATTAATATATATAACCTTATATAAGTCATTTTGATGAACCTTATATTTTTAGGAATAAAATAACAATTAATAATATAGTATTTGTTTTAAAAACTATTTTATGTCAATTTTGACACTATTTGGTAATTGATTTTTTTGAAAATCATAACAGAATTATTATTTAAAAAAATTTAATTAAATAAATACTAACATATAATATTAACATATAAAATTATTTTGATTCATAAAAAGTCTCAAATTAAATTTTTTTGGGTATTTATAACATCAATTATGTCAATATTTCATTAATAAGATAATTACTGCATCATCGTTGTATCATAAATAAATTAAAATATTTTAATTCTATAAATTAAAAATAAAATACCATTATGTAGGAAATATTTTTATCTTTCTAATGAATATTTATAGTCGAATTTATCTTATGTATAAACCTATATTGAAACTGATTTATTTATTAAACTTTGATTTTAACTATTTTAACCCTTCTTTAAATAAATTGATAATAAATGTCCTAATCTAATCCAAGTGGGCCTAAATGGTCATATTTTATTCCTAAGGTTGTTTTTGGTCGAATTAAACTTATACAATATAATTAGGACATGTGTTAGGGTAATAATAATATCATTTTTACCCTTAACTACCCTATTTACTTTTAACCGTGGTAAAAAAAGTAAAAAGTTACTATTCACCAAAAATTATTTTCATCTCATTGAACCATATTTTAGTCCTTGATATTAACCTTGTCTCTAGGATTTTTGAAATTCCACTCATAGAAGAGGTAAAATTAATTTTTATGAAAAATTCAGTTTTTTAACTACCACTTAGTGGTTTCACTATTCATCAAAAAATTAAAGTTTCCAGAAAAATACCAAAAATTAGGCCAAAGCTATATTTGATATTATGAATTCAAAAATGATGTTTATTTTACCAAATTAAAAAAATATCAGTTACATTAACTAATTTAAAAATTAATTCCTGCCGTCAAGACAAATAGCGTGTTTTTAAGAGATAATAACTATCAAAAGATTAACACTTGTTTATGTCTGTTTTAAATGTGAAATTACATCCAATGAAAAAAATTGTATTAAATTGTAAAAATATATTATAAATATACTTTAAAAACACTCATATTAATAATTTATTACTATTAAATATTTCGATTAAAAAAGTTGTTTTTAATTAAAATTTATTAATTTTCACTATTCATCAGAATATGAAAGTTATCCGAAAAGTACCAAAATTTTACCCTAAGCTAATTTCGATATTCCGAATCCAAAAATGAAGTCTATTTTGAAATATAAAATTTATAAAATTTCAAAAAGTGGGTATTACTATTCATAACGGCTAGTTCATAATAATATTATAATAATATCTCGTTTAGTGAAACTCGGTATTGCGTACTACACACGCTATCGAGGAAGGTCGTGATTGCGTGTAATGCAGTCAAGTTAGGGTTGTGTGTTGTGCAAGACTCCTTTGTTGTAACGTACAACACAAGACATTAATAAAATTAAAAAGAATATTTCTCATAAAATCTCGGGATGTTACATTCTACCCCCCTTAAAATGAATTTCACCCTCGAAATTCGTCGGGGTTATAAATGGTTTACTACTCGAAAGTTTCTTTAATAGAAACCCACATAGTAAAAAAGAATACCAAAACTTGGCTTTAAAAACTAAATTATGAATAGTAACGGTTACCCAAATTAACTCATCACTGGGTTTCCACGTAGGAGAACATAGGTGAAAATATGGATATGGAAGAAAAATATAACCATCATGTTCTGATGGAGAGTGGTAGATAACATGGATATGAAAAAGACATCAATCACAAATCCATAAATTTGTGATGATCTAAGGTACCATCTGATTCATCAGATATAAGAGAACTAGGACAACATTTTTGGTTTTCAAGATCATTTCCCTAAAGTTGATGAATAAAAAGAAATACTTACATGATTCTGGTACAATCTCACTGTTGTTCATAAATTGAAAAATTTCCACTTCATCCCTTAAAGAAATGAAGTTGAATTTTTTATTTGTGATGTGTTTGCAGATCATGTGATAGAATGATGGGCCATTCCATCTGTTTCAAATAAAAGGTTAGCAAAAGTTATAAGTCCATCTTATGGTTAGATTAATCGTATATGGTTCCAAAAATGAACTTATACTTCATATATAATACCGCTTAATAAAATAAAACTAGTTTCTACTAACCAGGGACTTCTTGTAGTCTAGTGGTAAGTGATAAAGGTCAGTCGCACTTCGGTTGTGGGTTTGATTCCCACGGCCTTGTCTGACGCGATGGGTCATCACCCGTCCTGCAAGTTGTCCTTTTTCTAAAACTATATTACTATAACATCCCATCAATAATATCAAAAAAACTTATATCCTTAAATAATACTAACTTATGTCTAACATAATCCATTCTAGTCTTTAGGCTTATCCATAATACTGCAGTCCACTCTCATAATATAGTGAAAACGATTACTAGATATTTCATATAACAAGCATGTTAATACCATCGTTGATCCCCATATATCATAAGATATGTCTTGTTGGTCACATTCCAAACATTCGAAGTCCTTAATCATGTATTCTCTTGAAAAATGAATACCTTAGTGAAAACATGAATGCAGTAAAAATTTAACACTTTCCACATACCAAAATCCTCAAAATTCTATATACTCAAACCATGATAGCACTTAGTCCTTATATCAATCATGAGCTCATGAATACAATCAAACATCTCATTATCTTCTTATTCCTTCATTATGCACATATCATCTACTTTCCAAAAATATCTGAATAACCTTCCATGGTTACTAGTACCATTCAACATATACTTTCAAATACTTTTAGGAAAAACAATTGTGTAACAATCCTTAGATGATTATTTATTCCATAGTACCATTAGCTATACAACTTAACTCTCGATAAATATACAATCATTCCACTACCTTCTAAAATAACTAACTGAGCTTCAACACTTCTTTTATCTCATATATCATTTGTAGTCTCCTCATCATCATCCACATAAATACTACCCATATGACCATGGTGATTCTCTTAATGAGATTTTCCATTAGGGCATTGGTTTTCATAATGCTTGTACATTCCACATTTAAAACATCTAATCATTATTAATGTCGTAGAAATACCATTATCCTTGTCCATGGTGTTAACTAAACCTTTTCCTTTGCACTTACTAGTTTTGTGTCCTTCTTTTCCACACCCAAAGCATCTTCCAGTTCCTTTGAAACAATCTCCCTGATGCCTCTTCCCAAATGATGTACATGAGGGAAATTGAACTTTCTTTCCTCCATGATCATCACGAAACTCCATCTTTCTCTTATTATCTGAGTCAGGAAACTTACCAAAGTTGAGATTATTGATCATATCATGAGATTGCTGATTAGGCATAATAATGATGTTTGGACTTCCAGATCCCGTTTCATTTGGTTTCTCATGAATAATATCATTCTATTGTCTGTCATATCCTCCATTATCGTGAATATTCTTGTTTCTAGCCATTTTATAAAACCCAAAAAGATTAGTGTGAGAGGAAAAAATCATGCTAAGGAAAACAACATAGTAAAGGGGGAGTTCCCTCTATATCTAACATCTTAGGTTAAATTTTAAGATCATTACCTTAGTTCTAGGACTATATCCTATACGTATACTTATCCTTAGGGACATCCCTAGATTTACATTAGAAATATCTCTAGGGATCTCACTAACGTTTTCGCATCCTAGTTTCCAAAGGTTGACTAAACATTTCCTCTGATACCAACTGTAGAGACCCGAAGCTTGATGTACATAGATATTACATTACTTTTGTGGAATACATAATACATAACAAAAACAAACACACAAGGACCGTAATAGTTTAGTGCCTTTGGAAACTTGGAACGTAATCTTCTAATCGTGGTGAAAGATATTCAACATCTCCCATAAAGATCTTCCACTTTTTGTTTCCTTACATAAACATTTCTTTTAATCCTGGGGGAAAATAGAACATAAAAAGGGTGAGCTCAAATTCTCAGTAAGGGTAATCATGGATAAAATAAAACATACCACATACATTTGAACCTAAAAACATTAACATAATGTTTAAACATCAAAATCTTGAGCAATGACTTAAAACATGGAAGTACATAAGGAATAGATCATAATGGAAATAAATAATGATAACATAGCATGGGAATAAAACATGTAATTATGGAATCCATTAATCACATGTAATGATTTCCATAGTAGCCGAGGCATTGCTTCCAAGACCATCTTAGTGGACAAAGTCCCTTTCTGAATCGAGTTCACTCCTCGTTCTAGTCCTGAAATACTGAACCAGATTAACTTACCGTTCCAGCCATGTCTATCTCATGAGATATAAATCTTTACCCAATGCATTGGAGGGAGATATATGTCCCACCAATCTCATAATGAAATCATTCTTACTTGTGCCACAACATAAACATAAATCGTTCATCATAACCCAAAGAATAAAATGGGTTTCATAAACATCATTCCATCATCACATAATCCATATAAAAGAAATGGATATCATTTAATAATAAGAAAAGTGAAACCATATAAATAATAGAGACATTATACTTGAAACATACACATATGAAATAATGTCATCTTAGATGGAAAAATGGTTTTGATAAAACACTTGAAATGAATTCTTGAGGAAAATATCCTTTCTTCTTCAAAGTCGCTTTCTTTTCACAAAATTTCATGCACTTTTAAAAGAAAAGGGTTTTATTTAAAATAATCATGAAATATTGTAGAGGAATATTTATGAAAATTAGGGGTTATGAAACCATAAAAATCCATTCACACCGTATAAGTTAAAAATAACATTCTTCTTGTACTTTTTTCGGAAAAGTCAAAAAGTACCTTGTATGGTAAACAAAAGAAAGATTCCATCCAAACTTTGTAGTAAAAGTCAAAAATGGGTAAAAATGACTTTAAACATACTTGGAAGAATAATAAAATTTTTAGAAAACATGGACATGGATGGTAAACATAACCCCAGTAAATACTTACGAATAAACAATCTCGGATAAGAACGAGATTGGAATAGTTATCCCTTACCTTAGGTTTGATATGCTTCGTATGGATCTGAACCACCTGTATAATGATTTAAATTACGTAATTGAATTATTACATAATCATATTCATTTTTATGATATCATATATGTTTCACTTATGACTTTATATTACCCGTTCTTTTGTAAATTCCATGTTAAAGTAGCGTTTTGGGTAAAATCATTTCATTTATCGTATGTGTTTCGACTTGTCCTTGTTGATATTATTACTTATATCCTGATTTAAATAATTCCAGAATGTAAAACATGATTTATATATAATATATATTCATAATATACATATATATTATAGGTCGATAAAAGGAATGAAATACACCGTTCATGGAGACCGTAGTCCGTACGTACGCATGAACGCTGTTTTCGTTTCCTTATTGAATTGAATGGAATTAAGTAGATGAATATATATATATGTATATATATATATATATGTATGTATACATAAATCCAGTAGCTTCATTATGTCATATATTTCATTATTATTCATTATATATACTTTATAATCATTCTTGAATGGTTAATCATGGAAAATGAATCTCATCGCATTCGTGGAGACGGTATTCTGTACGTATGCACGAGCGATGATATCGTTCCCATGATCGTGGAATTGTATTGGAGTGTATGTATACTATTTTAGAATCAATATCACTTTACAATAATCATATATAGTTATTATTTACACCATTATACCCATCCGAGTAAGGTGGTGGTGGAAAATAGATTACACCACGGCGTGGAGACGGTATTTCGTACGTACGCACGCACGGTGATTTCGTTTTCCATAGGATGGATAGATGGTGAAATAGGGTTGTTTAATACTTATAATAACATATCATTATATTATTGATACTGATTCTATTACTTCATAATGAAACAACCTAAGGAGAAGAAGTGGAAGAAGAAATAAAGCTGAAAGAATCGGAAATGGACATTACCTCTTCTTTGAAGCGCCTCTTTGAGACCTCCTCTTAGGGAACTAAAATTGGTCCTTAAAGAATACCAGGACCTCTAGGATGTTTCTAGGGAAGTTTAAAGGAGATATTGGAAGGGTTTGGCCGAGCTTGAAGGCTCAAAGTGGTGTGAGGAAGAGAGGGAGGAGGTGCCCTTTTATAAGGGAGGAGAGGGGCACCTTTGGAATAAATAAAAATATAAAGTCAAATTCGGTTTTTAATAGCTCAAAATTGATATATTTAGAAGATAAGGTAGGTATGGGTCAAAATACTCTCATCCAATATAATTTAGACAAGTTTAGGTATCAATTTTAACCTTATCATTTAGATTTAACTTTAAGTTAGATAATTTAACTTTTACCGTGTCTTCTTGTTTTCTTACACTATAAGGTTAATAAATTTACTATATCAAGCCAAAAGAACCCCAAGTTGTTTATTATTAATATATATAACCTTATCTAATTCATTTTTCCGAACCTTAGATTTTTAGGAATAAAATAACAATTAATAATATAGTATTTGTTTTAAAAACTATTTTATGTCAATTTTGATACTATTTGGTAGTTGATTTTTTTGAAAATCATAAAAGAACTATTAGTTCGAAAAAATTTAATTAAATCAATACTAAATTGTCATATTAACATATAAAATTATTGTAATTTATAAAAAAACTCAAATTACATTTATTTGGGTATTTATAACATCAATTATTTCAATATTTCATTAATAAGATAATTACTCCATCATCATTGTATAATAAATAAATTAAATTATTTTAAGTCTAAAAAATTACAAATAAAATACCATTATGTATGAAATATTTTTATCTTTCTAATGAATATTTATAGTCGAATTTATCTTATGTATAACCCTATATTAAAAATGATTTAGTTATTAAACTTTGATTTTAACTATTTTAACCCTTCTTTAAATAAATTGATAATAAATGTCCTAATCTAATCCAAGTGGGCCTAAATGGTCATATTTTATTCCTAAGGTTGTTTTTGGTCGAATTAAACTTATCCAATAGAATTAGGACATGTGTTAGGGTAATAATAATATCATTTTCCCTTAACTACCCTATTTACTTTTAACCGTGGTAAAAAAAAGTAAAAAGTTACTATTCACCAAAAATTATTTTCATCTCATTGAACCATATTTTAGTCCTTGATATTAACCGTGTCTCTCAGATTTTCTAAATTCCACTCACAGAAGTGGTAAAATTAAGTTTTATGAAAAACTCAGTTTTTTAACTACCACTTAGTGGTTTCACTATTCATCAAAAAATGAAAGTTTCCAGAAAAATACCAAAAATTAGGCCTAAGATATATTTGATATTATGAATTCAAAAATGATGTTTATTTTACCAAATTCAAAACATATCAGTTACATTAACTAATTTAAAAATTAATTCCCGTCGTCAAGACAAATAGCGTGTTTTTAAGAGATAATAACTATCAAAAGATTGACACTTGTTTATGTCTGGTTTAAATGTGAAATTACATCCAATGAAAAACATTGTATTAAATTGTAAAAATATATTCTAAATATAATTTAAAACCACTCAAATTAATAATTTATCACTATTAATTATTTGGATTAAAAAAGTTGTTTTTAATTAAAATTTAGTAATTTTCACTATTCATCAGAATATGAAAGTTATCCGAAAAGTACAAAAATTTCACCCTAAGCTAATTTTGATATTCCGAATCCAAAAAGGAAGTCTACTTTAAGAGATAAAATTTATAAAATTTAAAAAGTGGGTATTACTATTCATAATGGCTAGTTCATCATAATATTATAATAATATCTCATTTAGTGAAACTCGGTATTGCGTACTACACACACTATCGAGGAAGGTCGTGATTGCGTGTAATGCAACCAAGTTAGGATTGCGTGTTGTGCAAGACTCCTTTTTTGAAACGTACAACACAAGACATTAATAAAATTAAAAAGAATATTTCTCATAAAATCTTGGGGTGTTACAACCGTTACTTTTATAGTCGTTGAACAGTGATCACATGATTAGTATAAATATAAGGCTTTAACGAACCCAATTTTAACTCTGACAAAGGAAGCGATGGCCTCATCCAGTAGAATTTCCCCATACGAAGCTCATTTTTCGGAGCTTGGAAAAGAGGTGGCATCCTTGGGCTTCGCCCTTGACCAAGCCCAAGCTGAGCTTCATTATGTCAAGCTCGAACGTGACCGTCTAAGGGAAAAGTGAAAGTTGATTGAGATTACCACTCGAGCGATGTTATCCGAGCCGCCCCAAGAGTCTGTCACCATTGCACACCTTACCCTTAGGTCTTATGCGGCTATTTTAAGGGTTTATGTAACAAATAATTAGTACTATGTTCATGTACATTATTTTTTTGTATATAATAATGAATATAATTTCTAGTCATTTTTGATACATTGTAAATAGTTTTTAAAGTACAAATGGTGTTTTTAGTTATTATTTAATTAAGAATTCAATTTTATTAAATTAAGGGATTTTTGAATTAAATAATATTTTAATAAAATATTATTATTAATATTAAATTAATTTTTATTAAATATAAATGATCTTATAAATTTAAGAATGCAATTAAAAATTTTATTAAGGTTTGAATGCCATTTCTGTCAAAACCCGTGAATTTTCGATAAATGTTGGTTTTTATTTTAAAAGTGAAAATTGACAAATTTAGAAATTTTTTTAGATAAAATAAATGTCATTTCTGGAATCATGATGTCGAAATTATCCAACGGTGAATTTTTCATAATTTTCTGAGACAGTCAAATTTTTGGGTAAAAATTAAATACCCTTTAAATATATAATGTGTTTTATGACATCATAATGACCCAATGGTGATGTAATAAAATACTATAATCCTTATGTTCGGCCAATATATGTTTTACCATTAAAATAAAGTGATTTTGGGTTTGTTTGACTTACTTTTCAAAGCATTAATGAACCCCTCAAGACATATTCAACACTTTGCCTTTTTAAATTAATTTCCATGGGAGTGTGACTCACCTCCACATAAGCAACCTTATTATTTTAATAAGTTCAGACCTTGGCCTTGTAAAATATTTTTTTCCTCTTTCCTTTTCCAGAAACCATGGGCAAAAACCATGGGATGGTTTGTGGTTTGGATTAGTTTAATATAAGGGGTCCCAAACCTAAATAATAAAGAATTCTCTCACCTTTCCTATATAAACCCACCCAAGATCCCACTTCCTCCTCACTAAAATCCCTTGGAGTTCATCAAACCTCTGCCCTACTCTCTCTAGAATCCTCACAAGGTGCCCCAAGCTCCCAATAAGCCTCTCACAAGACTCTCTCTAGCCTTTGGAAGCACACTTCCAAGTAAGGGTTTTTTCTTCCTTTCTCATTTTTGTCAATTTTCTTTAAGTTGTATTGCCCTTCTAATTTCAATTATGAATGTTGGGGTATGGTTTCTCACCTACCCCATACTTCCCTCTTATTTTTTTAATGATGGGAGACCCCTTTCTCTCTCATTAAATGCCTCCCATGTACACCCGTTACTATGCCGAAATTCCGAAAGGAACTTCTCTCTCTTCTTTTACATTTAAGCAATACTTTTATATCATGAATCTAAATTCCTTTTAAATTGATGGGACATGTATCTATATGACCTAATTACTTTCAATTACATTTAAATATGATGAGGAACCCCTTTCTCTCTCATCAACCATTTTTATGAATTCTTATGTCACGCCGTTACGCTGCCGAAATCGCACTGATTTTCTAAGCCAATGTCATTGTGTATTGAATACCATGCCCATTTCTCCATCAAGGGTATTCACCTTTATGCACATTTACTTATTGATTATAAAGTTTCATGTATGAATTCCACATTCCTTTATCGTATAATAAATGATTATGTTTTATGAATCCATGTTTTATGATCCATGTGGCACACTTATGCATGAAATGAAATGTTTAAGAAGGGTGCGCCCTTATAGCGCTCCAATGCATTGGGTAAAGTATAGTATCATGATACGTCATGTGCAATGAGTGTTGACTCATGCTAATTCAAGTGCAACGAGGGTTTAATTGTTCTTCATGTGAAATTAGGGTTTACTCATGCTCCATGTGCAATGAGCCTTGGCTCATGCTAATTCAATGTTAAGTGTTGTTGCCACATTTCCATGTTATGATTATCACGCTTTATCATGCCTTTATGTTCATGTTTATTTTATGCTCTATTGATATGCCTATTGTCTAACATGTATTGTACTCCTCATATTATTCCACGTGTACTCCCTTACTGGGATTTATAGCTCACCCTTTTCTTATGCATGTCCTCAGGTTATCCCATGCAATGCTAAGTACGAGGGAATGTAGTGGTCATGTAAAGGAAGTTTTCAATAAAGATGTTGTATTTCATGTTTTAAGTTTTTATGTAATGATCCTAAGCCCAAAAGACACTAAACCTCTTGATCTTTTTTGTTTTATCAAGTGAAGTTTTATGTAATGAATCATGTTTAAGTTGTAATAAAAAGTAGGGTTGTTATATTAGAGGCCATGGTGAGGTAAAATACCCTTGACCTTGGGAACAATCTGTATGGATACCCCTTTTGGTTTAGATTGTTCAAGAACACCAAGATCGTAGTGTAGGTCATGGTGGAAGTCGTGGTGGTAGTCAAATACTATTTGAAATAGATGATGTAACACCTAGGTATATTCAATATAAATTATTTTCATGTATTATTAACAATAATTAATAATATTTCATGGATATATAATTATTAGAATAATATTAGGTAATTTTTTAGTCAAAAACGAAAAACCCTTTTTTCTAACCAAATTGGGTTTTTAGGCATTATATGGTTTTATTTAAAAACATAATTTTTAGATAATATAATTTTAATTTTAAAAAATTAATTTCATTTTTTAATTCATCATATCAAAATTATCTTAAGATGATTTTCTAGAATTTGATGAAAATATTGATTTTTCAATGAATAGTGAAAACTACTGATTTTTATTGAAACTGTATATTCTTGTAAATTACAAAGTAATATTCTATTTTTTATTAATTTTAAATTTTAATTATTTATTTTTATTAAAAATAATCTAATTATAGTCTTTACAATGAACTTTAAACTAGATTTCTTTATATGAACATTTTTATACTTAAAAAGACATTTATTTGGAAAACTACTTTTTGTCGTATTTTACAGGTTTAATTTTATATTAAATTCTTCAAATTCTATTAATTTAATCTTTAAAATTTGATTCCATATTTTAAATAAGATTTTATTAATTTGGTAAATATTTCCTTTTTATTTTTTTCATTATGAATAATAACTATAGTAAATATTTGTCACATCGATAAGGGTAAATTAGTTAATTATGGTTAAATAATATGATAAGGACTAAAAATGACTAAAAGACATAAATGTATCCAATTTTATGAGTGTATTTCAGCAATTTACATCCAATTTTAAAAAATATGACAACTTGGTTCCATATTTCTTTCATTTTTACCTTAATAATAATTTAGTAAAAAAAGAAGTTAAAAATATCACATTCTTTCTTTTAGTATCTATAATATTTTTTGAAAGGTATACAAATAACTTATGTTTGGTTATAAATATTAATTTGAAATATAATTTATTATTTTTTATCATGTTAATTTATTTTTAATTTTTAGTAATGAAATAATTACCTTAAATTCTTACGTAACACTGATACAATATTTATTCAATTAATCGAGAAATGAAATAAAAAATTATAATAATATTAAAAGTAATATAATTTAAATTAATTATTGTTTTATATGAATTTTTTATATAAATATACAATTTTATGGATTTTTTAAAGGATCATATTTGAATTAATTTTCTTTCATTTTGTTTTAAATGTCAAATTAAATAAATGCCTCCAAAAATGACATTAATGATATTTTATAATAAATAATATTTTATTAAATTATTTAAAATTCATAAAAATAACTTCTTCTACAATTTTATTTGGATATGGTTTAAAATATCAACCATGGTCCATTTTTGGTGCAATTTTCCTTTTATAGTAACTATCTTGACCCTTAAAGAGTAAAAAACATTGTTATCACAGTAATCATCAAAAGGGTTAATGACGGTTAAAACAAAAATATAAGGGTGAAAAAATGATATAAAATTATCCAAATTTTATATACTTAGATTATCTATATTAATAATCATCCAATATTTTAAGTATATCAATTTTGAGCATTTTTTCGTAAAAATTAATTTATATTAATTTAATATTTTTATATAATTCCAAGAGTATCTCTCTCCTCACTTATAAAAGGGAACCTACTCTCCTCTTTTCTCAACACTCAAAACTAAATTTTGGTTATAAAATTACTACTTAAATTAATTATCTATACCACTTACCATATATTTTAGGTCTTTTTTTATTATAAACCCAACCAAGGAAAGCTTTTGATTAAACCTTATGAGGTTGTTTGAAGAAAATCTGCAAGTCTTAACAAATAATTTTTTTTTTCTTTCTTCTTATACCTCCTTAAAATATTCTTAAAATATGAAGAGATAAAAAAAACTAGTATATTAAATATAATTATATTATTTTATGTTAATTTTATAACCTATATTCATCTCCTTTTCCATCAAATGGGAAGTGAAACCATCGTTCATGTGTACGGTGAACTATCACCTCACGAGATGATGTAATTAATTTTCTATCACCAAATATCATGGATATTTATAATAATTGATTTAATGTAAATATATTATATTTATAAAATATTTATAATTATTGAAAATTAATATATCATATATTTTATTACCTTACAACTCATTGAAAAATGAAAACATTGTTCTTGTGTACGTGTGGATTACCACCTCCATGAAGAGATGTGATTCGTTTTTCATCATCACGTCACATGGATGGTATTTATAAGTGTATTTTAAGAAATAATATGGTATTTATGATATAATAATATTTATTTAAATATAAAATAATACGTAACTTCTTTCCATAATTCTTGTTGAATAATGGAAATGTTAATCATGCGTACGCACATCCAACTGTCTCCATGATTGCAACATAGTTCATTTTTCATAAACATAATTCATGGTTGATTTTAAAACAATAATTGGTGTATAAAATTATAATTATTTAATTATTATTATTCGAGATATTATTTAGTAATGAACTATTTATCATAGTCAACCTATCAAAGTCATTTTGGATATACGAACTAGATATCGTCAAAACATCTAACATGAACTTAATTGTTTAAATAATTGATTATAACATTGTAAAATGAATAATAAACATGAGAAAGGTTTTTAATAAAGTAAATAATTATCACAATTTTATTATTCAGTATGATATGGAATGTACATGAATATTCAGACTCGAGGTAAGGGACAATTTACTTTAAAATCCTTGTTTTAAATATTTTATAGATTTATTTTATAAATATTTCTCTTCCATGTCCATATTCATAAAATTATTTTATGAATGTATTTATATGTATAAAATGAATTATAAATTAATTTTTTTCTCTTTTTCAATTTCTTTAAAAATAATTAAAAGGAATATTTTTATGTATTTTATACATAATTTTTTGACTTTATTTACAAAAGACAAAAAAATGTTCTATTTTAACGTATAAAACGTCAATGGTTTTTCCTCGCCACCATAATTGTTTTTTAGTGTTTGGATTCCTTTATACTATTTCAAGTTTTCATCAAATAAGAACCATCCTTACCTTTATTCTAGTTATTTTCAAAAAGAGTTTTAAATAGAATGGATACTTCAACATCCAAAAATGTTTTCTTATCGGTGAAAAGAATATTTTTAGGAGTATAATGATAAAAATGTAATATTTGATGTGTTATGACTATTTTATAGTTCTTGGTTATTTTTTATAATTATGGTTAGTTCCATTATAAAACAAGTATGATATTTTCATTATAAACCAAGGACGGTAGGTTCCATTATAAACCAAGTATAGATGGGTCTATTATAGCCCTCCAATGCATTGGGTAATGATCATGATGGAATTTGACAGTGTAGGTTATTCTTTTTGTAATATTGATATGAAAATTATGTCCCAATTTACCTACATGATTTATTTAATATTTGAATGTTTTTTACAGAAATATTATGATTTCACAAGTTCAGTAAATGAGATTATGTTTAAAAGAAAGTATTTGTCTCCTTCCCAAGGGTCAAATTTATAAGATTTTGAAAAGTTTTTATGAGTTTTTCATGATTGGAAATATAATTTTTTTGGTTTTATTTTCCCTCTAAAGTCTTTTATAAAATAATTTATGAAAAACATTAGGTGGATAATTTAATTTCTTGGGTAAAAATATGTTTATTATGGTCCCAAATTTTATTTTGAAAAAGCAAAGTTTTTATAAGTAATCATGGACTAACAGGTTTATTTATTTATTTTTATATGTCTCTTAAAAATATTTTTATTCTCATACCACATTTTAAATTAATTTTCATAGGGTTTTAATAATGGTTATGGATAAGGATGAGGTCAAGATGAAAATTGTAAAGATGTTTTAAGAAAAGAAAACTTGTTATATCTTAAAAGTTATGTTTTGTGGGAAAAATATATACAACATGAAAGTTTAAACTCTATGATGTAATATTTATTTATATAAGGTTGATGGAATAATTCTCTAAACATCTAAACCATAAAGATTCTAAAATGAAAAATAATTAATTATTGACTAAAACTCAATATTTTGTAATTTCTTACAGTTTGGTCCTTATAGTTAGTGTCAGAGGAAAAGTTTTGATAAATTTGGATATTTATATGTTTTAATGTGAGATTAAATTAAGAATTATATATACAATCATGGGATTATAAGTTTAGGGATGATTATAAGTTCAAAGGTATATACACCCCCTTTTGAGGTTTTAAGTGATGGGATTTTAAGGTGATTAATATTTTAGGAGATATTTTATTAGGTTGTGGTATTTGTAATCTGTAGGTTTAATGTGAATGATTATTTTATAATAATTCTATTACATTTTTTAGGATGTTCATATTATTTTTAAAAATGTTGTAGGAATTAAACTATTATGGTTTTAGTAAAAGGAAAACCCACGGGCCGAGCGACAACTCGTTGCATAGTAAGGTCATGGGGCTTGAACCCCCAAATGAAGGGAGAAAAGGGTACAATGCCTACCACTGGCCTATGTGATTCCATGATTAGTATGAATTTTTATTCTTAAACAGTTTTTAAGATAAATCTTAATATTATTTTGGGTGCATATTGTTTATCATATATATAACCATGGGATTAAAAAGTGATTTTTTGATTAATTGATTTATTTTTTTCAAAATAAGTTAAATATTTTGGTAAACTTATATGATTAAGGTAGATGGAAATATTTTTGTATAAGATGAGATTATATTTGAGGAATAATGTTTAAAATAAATTTTTAAATAAATATGGTTTTAATGGGGCTTTATGGCAATTTACGTCATTTATGAAGATAATGATCATATCTTAGGGATTATATAACTATGTCATATAAATTTTTGGTATGATAATTTAATGGTTATTAATTTTATTTAGAGATAGATGATAAATTTGTCTTAGAAGAATATGTGATCAAATTATTCTAATTTTTAAGATTCAAAATTAATCAAGAATATTTTAAAAAAAATTGTGGATAGTTTTCTATGGAATGATCTATTTTGAACCTTTAGTGATATTTTTAAATTTTAAAGATAAATTTATTATTTATTTATATTAAAGTTTATTAATTTTGGGAATTATATTACCATGTTATAACCATTATAATTTCATTTAATTTCTAAATATAGGAGGAATAGATTATTATCCTGTTGTGGAATTATGTGATCCATTAGAAGCTTATTTTAGTGTTTTAGGCCTAAAAAATCTTGAATACTCATCATTTGGAGACAAATATGATATTGTGGTTTAAATTGATTAAAGGATGAAATTTTACTTTTCAAGTAAGTCTATTTACTTATGTTATTATTCTAGATGGTAAATGAATTCCTCAAATTTAAGAAAAATATATTAAAAAATTATTTTATTACCTTAATTTCTAATAAATTGGTCATCCTTTTCACATCTCTTTGGTTTATGGTTTTTTGGTCATTAACTTTTTCATGGTCATTCACTTTGTTCTGATCAATGAACTCATCTACTCTCCAAAATTAACTGGACATTAATTTTTTTCTCCATGTCCATATTTTCACTTCCCACTATTGTTATCCTATTTGGAAACCTAGTATGTGTTATTATAGATGACATTAAAACTTCTCTTTCCTATCTTTTCAAGATGAAGTTTTATTAACCCCTTTTATGATGTGGGATTTCAAAAAAATTACATTAAAATATCAAATATTTTATTACTGAGATCAAGATAAAATTATGAGGATGTAATTTATTATAGGAGGAAGAATGTAAAAACCTAGGTATGGTCAATATAAATCATTTTCATGTTATCAATATTCATTAATTATATTTTATAGAGTTATAATTATTATAAGAATATTCAGTAATTTTTCAGTCAAAAATGAAAAAGATTTTTTCTAACCACATTGGTTTTTCATGAATTATATGGTTTTATTTAAAATACATATTTTCAAATAATATAATTTGAATTTAAAAAAATTAATTTCATTTTTAAATCCAACATTTCAAAATTATCTTTGAATATATTTTTGATAATTTTAAGAAAATATTGAGTATTCAATGAATAGTGAAAATGCTGATTTTTATTGAAAACTATATTTTCTTTTAAATTATTTATAAAATCCAACTATAGTCTTTGGAATGAATTTTATACTTTAATTTTTTATAAAAACATTTCTATACTTAAAAGGTCATTTATTTGAAAAACTGCTTTTCATCACATTTTGTGGGTTTAATTTTAAATTAAATTATGCCACTTCTATGAATTGAATATTGAAAAATGAATTACATATTTGGAATTAGGAGGTCCAAATTAGGTAAATGTTACCCTTTTATTTTTTACCATTATAAATAGTAATTGTAGTAAATATATGTCACCCCGGTAAAGGTAAATCGGGTAATTAAGGTTAAAAAATATTATCAGGACTAAAAAATGACCCAAAACATAGATTTATCCTATTAGATAAGTTTATTTCAACCATATCCATACATTTTTTAAAAATATGGTAACTTGGTGCCATATTTCTTTGATTTTAACATTTATAATATTTAAGTAAAAGATAAAATCAAAAATGTCACTTTCTTGCTTTAAATATCTATTATATTTTATTATAGGTATTAAAATATATGTGTTCAGTTATAAAAACTATTATTTTTTTATCATGGTAATTTATTTCAATTTTTTAGTGATGAAATAATTACCTTAAATTCTTATTCAATACTGACACAATATTTATTCAATTAATAAATAAAATATAATAAATGGTTCTAAAAATATTAAAAGTAATATAATTTCAATGAATTATTGTGTTATGTTAATTTTTTAGATAAATAAACCATATTAGGTATGTATGGAAGGATTTTATTTTAATTCCTTTCAAGTCATGTTGTTTTAAAAATCAAATTAAATGAATAGTTTCAAAAATAACATTAATGATATTTTATAATAAAAAATATTTTATTAAATTATTTAGAATTATTACAAATCCTATCTTCAGAAAAGTGTTTTGTATATTATTTAAAATATCAACCATGATCCATTTATGGTCTATTTTTCCTTTTATAGTAACTATCTTTACCCTTAAAGAATAAAAAACTCTATTATCACGGTAATCATCAAAAGGGTTAACAAGGGGTTAAAACAAAGAGATAAGGTTGAAAAAATAATGTAAATTTATCAAAATTTTATTTTATGAAATGATTTATATCAATAATAATATTATATTCTGATTATATCAATTTAATCCTTTTTTCAAATAAAATAATTTATATTAATTTAATATTTTAAGTAATTCCAAGAGTGGTCCTCCCCTCACTTATAAAAGGGAACCTACTCTCCTTTTTTCTTAACACTTAAAAAAGACTTTTAGTTCAAAAAATACCTACCCAAATCCTTCCATTAAATCTCTTATCATATCTTATAGGCCTTGGTTTTATTATGAAACTGGCCTTGTAAAGCTTTTGGTGTAAACCTTAACTGGTTGTCCAAAGAAGAGGTATAGTTCTTAACCAAAAAATTTCATTTTATTTATTCTTATAACTCCTTAAAATATTATTCAAATGTGATTAAATAATAAAACAAAGTATATTACATATACTTATATATTTTTAGGTTAATTTAATAACCCATATCCTTCTCCCTTTCCATAAAATGGGAAGTGAAACTACCATTTGTGTGTACGATGGACTACTGCCTTGCAAACTAATGCAATTCACTTTCCATCACTACCTCTCAAGTATGTTTATAAAGATGTATTCAATGTAATTATATAATAGTAATTAAATATTTATCATTCTATAAAATTAATATATCATATATTTTTTACCTTTACAGACATTGAAAAATAATAACATCATTCATGGGTACATGTGGATTACCACCACCATGAAGCGATGTGATTAATTTTTCATCACTAAATTACATGTATGGTATATATAAGTGTATTTGAAGAAATAATATGGTATTTATGATATAATTATAATATTTAAAATATAAAATAATACTCACCCTATTTCCATAATGAGTGTTTAAATTTGGAAATGTTAATCATGCGTACATACGACCTACCGTCTCCATGATTATAACGTAGTTCATTTTTCATAACCAGCTTTCATGGTTTGTTTTAAAAGTATAATTGATGCATAAAATGGTAATTATTTCATGATTATTATTATTTATATTATTTAATAATTTCCTCTTTGATTTCAGTCAACTTACCGAATTCATTTTAGATATATGATCTGAATATTATAAAAACATCTTACGTGAACTTGATTGATTAAGTAATTGATTATAACATGGTAAAATGAATAATAAAAATGAAAAATTTTATTAATAAATTATATAATTAAAATAATTTTATTATTCAAGATGATAATTAATGTAGGTTTGGATTCAGACTTGGGGTAAGGGACACTTTACTTTAAAAACTTTGTTTTAAATGATTTAAAGACTTATTTTCTAAGTATTTATCTTCTACATCCATATTTATAAGATTATTTTATGTATGTGTTTATATTGACATAAATTAATTATAAAATCAAATTTTATGACTCTTTAATTCCTTTAAAAAAATTTTAAAATCAATCTTTTTACATGTTTTATAAGGAATTTTTTGACTTTCTTTACAAAAGAAAAAATGAATGTTGTATTTTAATATATATGACATCACCATTTTTTACCCACAATTATAAATATTATTTTGTTTTTTGATTAAATTAAAATATTTTATGTTTTCATTCAATAATAACTTTATTTCTATTTGTTCTTGTTATTTTATAAAAAGTTTTTAAATAAAATGGATATTTCAACATCTGAAAATGTTTTCTTATGGGCGAAAAGAATATTTTTATGAGTGTGATGATGGAAATATAGGATTTCATATGTTTTGATTATGGTATTGTTTATGGAAATCATTTATTATGATATTTGGTTCCATTATAAACTAAGGATGGGTTGTTCCATTATAAACTAAGGATAGGTGATTCTGTTATCAACCAAAGATAGGTGGGTCCATTATAGCCCTCTAATGCATTTAGTAATGATCATGATATAATTTTACCGTGTTGGTTATTCCATCTGAAAGAGTGATATGAAAATTATTTACCAAGTTACCTACATGATTTATTTATTATTTTAATTATTTTTACAAAAATATTAATATTTCACAAGGTAAGACAGTGAGATTATGTTTAGAGGAATGTATTTACTATATTTTAATGGTGAAATATACAACTTTTTGAAAAGTTTTTATGAGTTTTTGGTGATTAAAAATAAAAATTTATGAGTTATATTTTTCCTTTAATATTTATTTTTTAATTATTTATGAAAATATTTATGTAGATAAGTTGATTTCATGGGTATGAAAATGTTTGTTATGTGCCCAAAGTTTATTTTGAAAAATGAAAGTTTTTATGAGTATTCATGAACTAACAAGTTTCTATATTTTTTTATATGTCCTTTATTGAGATTTGTGTGATCATATCATATTTTAATATGATTTTCATAGGGTTTAAATATGAGTTCAATATAAAAATTGTGAAGATGTGTCACGAAAAAAAACATGTTATATCTTAAAGGTTTTTTTGTGGGGAAAACTGATACAAAGTAAAAGTTTCCACCTTATGATGTAATATTCATTTCTATATGGATGATGAAATAATTATCTAAAAATATAAATAGTAAATATCCTCAAATGTAATATAATTTATTCATGAATTAAAACTCAATATTATGTAATGTTTAAGGCCAATCCCTTATATATGAAATTGATTCCTTCTTCCTCGGACCTCCATCAATGAGAAACATTGGACTTAGAACCATGTTTTATCATAATGAGGGTTTGGTTAATTAATTTCTCACTTTTTTCCTCTGATTAAACCACTCAATTCTCCCCCACTCTCATAGATTACTTATTTTGATAGTGTTATTCACATAAGGACTATTGGGTTTGTGTACTTCATCGGATCCATGTTTTATTAATTTTTTGGATCAATATTTCCTTTCCTTTTATTGATCTAAATACATGTTTCAACCACCATTATTGGTAATTATTATTTGGGGATGTTTAGGTGGGATTATTTTAGTGAGTACTTCTTCGTCCATCCAAGTTATTCTCCTTTATTGAATGATCTTAGGGATGTTATGGATTAGACTGTGGTTCTTTGTGCAGTCTACCATGGTGATTTCTAAAATTGGTATAAAAATATCCTTTCTTGAGTACTATTGGCATTTGTTGACCTATCAGTTCTATTTGTCTTGATGAATATTTTTTGGGTCCTTGGTGTGTGAATGTGGTTCAGGTGACGATGGTCTTGGAGAACCTTAATGTTGATGTATATGATCATTAGGTAGGAATTTATTACCACTTTGGGCTTTGTATAGAATTTTTTTCATTATTTTCTTGTGTGTGTTTGTAGCCCATGAGACCATGATTTATATTTTATCACATGTTATTGTGTGTGTAGCCTATGAGAGCATATTTTATGTTTGATCACATATGTGTGTGTGTGTGTCATGTGAGACCATGTTTGATGTTTGATCACATGTGTGTGCATGTATAGCTTATAATACCATGTTTGATATTTAATCACATGTGTGTGTAAATTGATATTAATACTCATTATTGTTATGATATGGTTTCTTTCTATTTTATACCATATATATGGTTTTTTTCATAGCCAGTGGAATCCTTGTTTCAGTGTTTAGGTTGAAAGGTGTCCCTGACAGACAAGATGACTCTTTATAGGTTGAGTATGGACAAAATAAATCATTGGTGGTGGATTGTGTAGTATGGTTATCACCCTATCTTAGCAAGTTTAGGGAAACACCATATCAACTTTGGATGAGTGTCCATATATTCTAATGTGATCTACCAATGGGGAACATCATTGTATACAAGAGAGTGTCCATTATATAGGTATGTTAGGAATTCATACCATAATAGGACAGTAGGTAACCATGAATCATGGGAAGAATTCCCCTTAAAGAATGGTTTGGCATGGAGTTGTTCCTTAAAGTTAGAACATACTTAACCTTAAAGTTAGGTGATTATTCTCCTTCAAGGTGGACGATGATTTTCCTTCAAGAAGAATAGTTCTCCCTTAAAGTTGGGCATGAGTTTTTACTTAAAGAAATATAGAGTTACTTAGAATGATCTAATTTTTGTGGTACTACTATGATACTCTTTTAGCATTGTTTTGAAGTAGGTGCATTTGGGGTTCATGGTGGCTTTGTCAGTACATGTTCACTTTATGTATGATTTTTTGAATGATTGTGTGCGTATTTACTTTTTTGGGATATCATACACATCTATGTACATTTTAATTTTTTAAAGGATGAATTAGCGGTTTCCTATTGGGTTTTTACCCATACCCTATATGGGTATCTTTTTTTTCATGAAAAATTCATGGATAGAGATGTAAATACCCTGATGCCAGTAGCCCAATGCTGATGTCTTACTTAATTTCATTGGTACTATGAACAAGAGATCACATCCCAAAGGACTGAATAGTTTAGTAGATTTAGAAAACCATATATAAACACAATAGTTACATTAAAACTTTGAAAGGAAAAATGACAAATAAAGTCTATTGTAAACACCCATAAACTCTTAGATTATTCCTAAAATTCATTCATAATATACATCTTTACATTCTGGGAAAAAATAAAACATAAGAAAGGGGTGATCCCATATGCTCAGTATGGGTAAGAAATACAGTGTAAGATATCATAAATATAAACAATAAGGAAATATGATTAACTAAAAACACATGTCATTAAAACATAATCTTGAGCATAATATGACTAGAATAAAAGCTAATTGTATAATTCCATATAAATAATCATATGAGAATAAAACTTAACCATGGATATTTTACTAGTCGAATAATAATATGGATTATTAATTACTGGTATCATAATTATGGAATGCATAATTTTGGACATCTAAACATACCATCGAGGTCTTGGCCATGATATCTAGAAATAAATGGTTAAGGCCTCAGCCCAATCCCGATCTTGTTTGTCTCATGAGACCTACCAATGCATCAAGGGGATATAGAACGCCTCTCTCATCACTTACTCATTCCAATTAATTACTCATATAAAATGGGTGTAACATAATCAATATATACATTCAAATTTGAACTAGCATATGAGATATTAATAACTTTCCCCAAATAATAAACGTAATCATAAACCATCCAGATTAATATGGAAAATGGTATCAAGATAGTACATCCCCAAAAAATCATAAACCATTAAATAAAATGTGGAAGATAGTAATATAAGAGATAAATCTTGATAAATCATGGGATTAAATAGAGGGCTTTGAAATAGATGAAAAAATCATTGATAAATTCTTAAGAGAAATACCCTTTTACTTTGGAAAGAAGAGTTCTTTTGGAAAATTATTTGTATTTGTCATAAAAATTAGATTTTAGATATGTATATCCATAAAAAGGGGTTGAAATTATATTTTAGGAATATTAAAATAATTTTAAAACTGAAATTTTTCTACTGAAGTGAAAACATGTAAAAAGAGTGTTTAAGAAACTTTAGAAAGGAGACACTTTAGTGTAGTTTAAAGAAAAATATAAATGAGACTTTAAAGAGGAAAAAAGGAATAATTTTTTGAATAAAAAAATAAATTAACTAAGATATTTTTTCATGATAATAATATATTTTTTATAAAAATATTGGTGGATTAATATAGATTATGGAGTGTACTTGAAAATGAGTATGAAAATTGAAAGTTCCCTTAAAACAGGCTTTCTTATCAGGGGGAATTAAAAAGAAAACCTTATAAAACATGTATTGCCCAATCAAACGAAGATGAATTGATATGGATACATTATTTTGGAACATATACATAAAACTTATAAGAATTATATAAAAATAAAGAAGAATGATATTGGGGTATAGAGAGGTAAATCCTAACTTGTAGGAAAAAATGGGTGTTCGGAGAGAATCCCTTACCACTTTGAAAACAATAAAAACGTATGCCCTGTAGAATTAATGATAATAAAATGAAACATTTAATACCATTAAGATAAATTGATTAATGATATTATGAATCAATGGTCTATATACATACACCACTCACAATAAATAGTGGTGAATAAGGCATGTTTCATATAAATAAAAGTGAGATGAGAAACCCCGTACCATATGTCCGAAAGTGTTCTGCACTTGTTCTCAATGTTCTAGATAATGAAATTAGATTAGTTAATATATTAATTAAGAACATATTAAACATTTATTTTATTTATTATAATTTTATTAAGTTCATTTATGGCCCTTTTTATGAGTTATAATATTCAATTTCGTTGTTCGGGAGTGTTCGTTTCCATGGTTTTCATGATCGGTTCACTTGTATACATGTACGAAAGATCATGTAAAATGAAAATAGTCCTACAGAATTAAAATTATATGTTATTAGTGAACTTACAAGATATTTAATGGTATTTTATATCATTTTTTCATATATTAGGATGATTCATTAGATAAAATTTTGATGGTGTCAGTTTATATTTTTTGGCAATTTTTCTATCTTCACACACTAGTTTTGTTTTATTAATTAATATTATATATATTTACTAGTTCTATAACACTAAATAAGTTTTAATACATATAATATATTCTATTTTAACTACAACAATGTTTTTATAACCAGACATGAAGGTATAATTGAAAAACACAAACATATCATCCATAAAGGTGGTAAATCGGCACCTCACGAACAATGTTTTCATTTTTAGAATAAAGGGAATATAAGAGAATTGATGGTTTATTACCATTAACATAATAAAATTATAGTATATAAAAGATACTTGAGTTATCATGTCACTTTGTATAGGGGATTTGAGGTAAGGATAAGAAAATAAAATAAATTGAAAGAGAGAGAGAGAGAGAGAGAAATGGTTTTACCTCTTGAGTGTTTTCATCCTTGAGAACCTCATTAAGGGACTTGGAAATGGACTTTTGGTGAGACAAGAAAGACCAGAACGTAGGGGATAGGTTTTGAGGTAAAATTAGAATAATATAAGAATTATTTATGGCTTTTTAGGTGTAAGGAGAAGGGGCAGTCATGGGTGGTATTTATAGTGGAAGAGAGGGGTGTTTTTTTTATTATTTAATTCTTTTTTTATTATTTTGGCTCAAGAATATGAATAATGATGGTTCATGTGACTAAATAGGGTAACTATTGCATGTGAGTTCTAAGCAATGGGCTCTTACCTCATACATACATCATTCATGGCTCAATAATTCATTTATTTACTTATAATGTTATATACCATAAACTATCGTATTTCACTATTTACCAAAATTTAAAATATATTAGAAAAATAAACAAAATCATCCTAAACATTTTTAAATTTGTAGAATTAGGAAATGGACTCAATTTTATGAAAATAATTTTCAAAATATGATAAACTTAATTTTTAATTAAAAACATCATTTATTTGAAAAATACTGATATTAAAATTATAAATAATTTCATGACACTCTGAAAAAATTAATTAAGGTTTCATAAAATTATATTATAATTAAAATAAAACAAAATATTAATTTATGAATCTATTTTATGAAAATAAATATTATTTTAAATTATTATTTTAATTATAAAATTGTGAATAAACATTTATGTTTCCCAAAAATATCAACACTTTATTTTTTGTTTTTAAAACATTTATTTAATTATTCCATGATATAAATATACCATATTTTCATTTATAAGATAAAAAAATTTGATTTATACTTTCATAGGTGAGGTTACTATTTTATTGGTTGGATTACTATTCCTAAGGGTTGCATTGCTATTCCAATTTTCATATTTAATAGTATAATACAATTTTAAACTCAGTGTTGTGTGAAGCATAAACTATCGAAGATATTAAATTTTAAAAGAAACATAGCATAAAATCTTGAGGTGTTACATTCTCCCCTTTAAAAAAATTAACATAAATTTTCAAAGGGTCACCTCATAAAAATATTTGGTTTGTTCTTTATAATAATTTCCTCTAGTTCCCACGCCACCTCTTTGATTTTAGGATTTTTCTAATGTAACTTTACCAGCTAAGTCATATGAATCATTAACACTAATTATTTAGTGTTTATAATCTGGATAGGCTTTTCATGGTAAGATAAATCAGGTTCCAATTCTATTCCTTCATAAGTGAGGAAATTTTTTTGGGTTTGGCATGTACTTCTTTAACAAAGAGATGTGCAACACATTTTTTACTCTAGAAAGTCTAGGTAGAATCTCCAAATAATAATCCACAACTCCAATTCTCTCCAAGATTTCAAAAGGTCCAATGTACCTGGGGCTTAGTTTCTCATTCTTTCCAAATCTTATAACATCCTTCCATGGATATATCTTCAAGAAGACATGATCTCCCACTTGAAACTCTAAATCCTACCTTCGGTTATCATTATATCTCTTTTTCTAACATTATGATGCTTCTATATGTGTTTGAATGGTACTTACTTTTGATATTGTTTCCTCCACAATATTTATTCCTACAATATTCCTTTCAAAAACTTTATCCCAACATGTTGGTGTATGACATCTATTTCCATATAGCACTTCATATGGTGTCATGGTGTCAATTGAATACTTGAATGGAAACTATTATTATAATAAAACTCTACCAATGGTAAATACTAATCCCACGTACCCTAAAAGTCAAGTGAGAATGATCTCAACATGTATTCTAAAGTTTGGATTTTCTTTTCAGAATCTCCATCAGTTTGAGGGTGATAAGCAGTACTAAAATAAAGCTCGGTGTCTAAATATTTATGAATAATTTTCCATAATTTCGATGTAAATCATGGATCAAAATTACATACAATTGAAAGTGGTGTTCCCTGAAGTCTTAAAAATTCATTAATATAGAGTCATAAAAGGTTATTCAGTGGAAAATCCTCCATTATAACGAAAAAATGTATAGATTTGGTAAGTCGATCAATAATTACCCATATTGAATCATTATTTTTTAGAGTATTTGGTAATCTAGTGAAAAAATCAATAGTAATTTCATCCCATTCCCATGTAGTGATAGGCAGAGGTTGCATGAATCCTCTAGGATGTTTTCTTTCAACTTTCATCTATTGGCAGACTAAAATTCTTTATACATAATTAGAAATTTCTCACTTCATATTATCCCACTAAAAATGTTCCTTCAAATATCTATAAATATTAGTGATACCATGGTGTATAGAGAAATTAAATCTATGATAATTATCCAATAATTCCATTTTTATCTCAAGTATAGAGGGAACACAAATCCTCTTCTCAAATTTTAAAATTCTATCTTCATATTTGAAGTCTACCAATTTACCATCATTCACATCTTTAATTTTATTTTGAAAATTCTCATTATCAAACTGAGGAATTTTAACTTTCCAATAAGGAGGTTTAGAAACAATTTGAAAGAGTAGTGATGTTTCACCTTCCTTGATAATTCCCATATCTATATTTTCTAGATTCATATACACTGGATCATTTTCAATCCTCATTTTTTTCAAAACACCATGACCCTTTTGGCTCAATGCATTTTTTGCCTTATTTTAATTCCTTGGGTGGTAGTATATTGAACATTAATAATCCTTAAGTAGCTCAAACCAACATCTTTTCCTCATGATGAGTTATTTCTATGAGAAGATATATTTCAAGATCTTGTGGTCTGTATATATCTTACATCTTTCACCATAGAGAGAGTGTCTCTATATCTTCAGAGAAACAATTATAGTTGCTAACTCAAGATAATGAGTTGGATAGTTCTATTAATGAGTTTTTAACTACATCAGTACATAATAAATAACTCTATCATTTTGCATAAGTAAACAACCAATTCCTTTCTTTTATTCATTACTATAAATCACAAATCCATCATTTCCCAGTGGTATAGTCAAGATTAGAGAATTCACTAATATCTACTTCAATTCTTCAAAGAATTATTCAAATTACTTTTTCCAAATAAACCTAACCCCTTTATGAGTAAACTTGGTAAACATGTTAGCTAATCAGGAAAAATTCTGAATGAAACACAGATATTAACCTTCCAAAAAAATGAAACTACATACCTCAATTATGTTTGTTGGTGTAGGATAGTATTGAACTGCCTTTTTCTTTTCAGGATCAGTTGAGATTCCATTCTTAGAGACAATATTTCCAAGAAAAGAAATTGGATGAAGAAAAAATTACACATACTAAAATTCCCATATAACTTTTTATTCTAAGAGTCTTCATAACAATCTGCAAGTGGTTCTCATGTTCCACATAGATTTTGGAATATATGTAACATCCTGTTACTATTTTTAGGTATTCCTGAACCCCTCTTTTAATCTTTATTTGGTTGGGTTTCATTTGGGGATGTTTCAAGTGAGATATTTGAAAATTTTGAATGTTTTGGGCTGATTCATAGTTGACACATGGTTTTTCCAAAACATGCACTATCTTAGTATAAACCATGAAAACCTAGACATTGGGCTTCTCATGGATAGTTCATGGTCTGAAAAACTATGCACCGCCTTAGTTGAAACCATAAACCTTGGAAAAATGGGTGCACAACTAGGGTTCATGGTTTGGTCTAACTATGTGGCCCTGCCCAACTAATCATGCATATAGGTTTTTTTAATATGAAATTATGTTTTAAAATATTGAAACCCTCTTTATAGACCCTAGATGGACTTGTACAACCCTAAAGCAATTTCTTCTTCCCTAGGAGCTCCCAAGAGAAGTTTTTAGCCCCTTGGAACACTCCCAATAGTAGATCAAAGATAGAATAATGGGGTTCAATCTTCTCCCAGTTAGTTTCATCTTCCCATTCCTTTCCTCTCGCTATCTCCCTTCTCTTCCCTAGGGTTTCATTAATCTCATTTTTGATTAGAAGATCTAATAACCTATGTTTCAAATATTGGATCTAGGTGTGATTCCTAGTTCTCGTTGTCATTGTTCTTCATTGTAGAATCCTAATTAGGGTTTGAAATTTCAAGATCTAGAGATCCTGAGGTAGGTTCTTTCGTTAAAATACCCAATTTTATTAAACCTAAATTACTTCATTTAATTAAATTTATTTCAATTGAATGTGTGAGATTTTATTATTATGAAATTGTTTTTTTTTCTAAAAACCAAATTCTATTAAATTGGGGGATTTGGTTTTAGAAAATGGATTTGGGTATTAAATTGGGAAAACACTAATTCTATTTAATTGGGGTGTATTTAAGAAATTGATGGAAATTTTTAAAATTTTATTATTGAATTTAATTGTAGAATTTGAATTATAAAATTTATTTGGTGAAATTGATTTGAAATTTTTATTTTTAAAAAATGGATTTAAATGGTTTTGATAGAAACCTTTGTGTTTTATCTTGGAAAATGCATGTTTCGATTAGAAACCCATTTTGGTATTTACATGGAAAATTGAATATTTGAAATATAGAATGTGATGAATTATATTTTAAGAGGTTTTAAAATAAATTTCCCATCATTGATTTTTTATTAGAAAACATGCAAGCCTTAGGTAGTTAATCAGTTATTTGGATTTCACTCTACAATTTACAATGTTCCAAAACATAAATGCATAATGTCATGTTTTTAATGAGATGGTCATGACGTATTCTTTTCCTATATTAAAGGGATTTGTTTATACACATATTTTCATGTCACTTTGAGTGTGTGGAGTCCCATATCCTAGAACCATCATACCTTTAGGCATCTGACCATGTTACTCTCTTGTTTGTATTTGAAATTAATATTTACCATTTTTATAAACTATTTTACATGACTTTTGAATTTATATAAATTTTTTATATAAAATTTCTTATAATACATTTTTTTAAAGTATTTTATTCATTTGAAATGTAAAGAATGATTTTTTTAAATATGCATTTGAAATGCCAAACCTCTTTATTTAAAATTGAAAGCTTTATTTGGTTTATTAATTGTTAGAATCTATTATGGAATCATTGGAGATACCCTACTGGGATTTTATCACACACCTTTCTTGTGCCTTCAAGTGTTTGTATATTATCTCCTTCCTGGTTCAAGTAGAAAAAAAAAGCACCACTTGGAAGTGGTTCTAGTTATTGATCTTTAGGCTTATAGAGTTGAGACTACTGGGAATTGGGTTGTTCTTTCAGTTTGTGGTACTTTTCTGTAGTACATTGGATTGTTTACCTATTTTAATTATGGTATAGTACTCTATTTAGAGTTTTTATTGTATTCAAACTGACTTTTTATCTTATTTCTTCAAATTTTGTGGAAAAATTATTACCACTTTCATTTTTCATGATTTCAGGTGCTACTCGCCAACCCTTGGGGATCAGGAATGACCTTCAGGCCATGTCTGGACTGGCTCAAATATTGGATTACTAGGTTATCTAAGCTAGTTTGTGAAAAAATTATATTATTGGGAAGGTTTTCATCTTTCCTTGATGCAAGTATACAGTTCTGTTTTCTTATTGGCACTTAGGAGGTGGTTGTGATGTAGTGTCTACCAAGTTCTCACCACAATGAAACTTAAGTCACTAGGTGTGGTTATGGAAACATGTCTTGAGGATTAGTTATATTATTTTAACTAATTTTTATTTGGTTATATTGAAATTTAAATCTTATTTTTTTATCTATTAGGATTAATTTTCCCTATTTCTATATTTTAGTGTTAATATGATGTCTTTTTTGTTGTCTAATGATGTTGTGCAGCATCATGCCTTCGAGAAGACATGAAAATAAGGTCTAGGAGGAAGTTATTGATGAACCTCAGTGAGAAAATCCTCTTGTGGACTTGAGTCTAGTAGAGGTGATTGTGTGTATTGTTGAAGCTATGGGATAGGCACCACCACTAACTCTCATTAAGGCTCCAGTTGTGGAAATTCAAAGGGATGGACTCCAGAATCGTTCCTAGGAATTCCTTTGAGAGAAACCATCAATGTTCAAGGGATAAAATGATCCCCAAGAGTCTGAGTAATTATTGAATAGGATAGAGAATTTTTTTGTGTTCTTGGAGACACCTAGAGAAATCAAGGTGAATTTTTCCACTTTCATGTTGGAAGGACCAAGAATAAGATGGTGGGACATAATGGTAACATTGAAGAAACATGGGGGCTTAGAGTGGAAAGACTTCAAGGATATTTTCACCAACCATTTATATCTAGAGTCAATGGTTTTGGCCAAGTCTACTGATTTTTTCAAGGTTGAGCAGGATAACATTACCATGACAAAGTATGCAAACCATTTTGCTGAACTAGAGCATGTTTCACCTCTAATAGTATAAAACAAGAAGATAAATACCCAACGGTTCGAGTTGAGAATTCAATATAATATTCGTTCTAAGGTTTTATTACTGAATTATCCTTCTTATAATGATGTTCTAGATAGATCATTGATGTTTTAAATGGACCTAGATGCCAAGTTAGGGTTGTTCTGAGTTTATATCCCTCATAGTGGTGGTGAAAATTCCACTAAGGGGAAGGGTAGCATGATGATTCTCATGGTGGATCTCTACAGAAGGGTATTTCTACAAATCATGATGTTCCCAGAATAGGCCCTTTGATTTTTTACCAGTGTGGAAATTCATGGCATTATAAAAGGTTTTTTACTGAGGCACCTAAGGTATGTGTATCCTGTAGATGGTTAGGTCACATATAGAAGTTTTTTCATGTTTATTACACTCCTCATAGTGGAACAGGATCATCAAATCCTTCTAAATATATGAATCACTCAGATGTTTCACGTATAAAAGGGTTATATCCATAGGAATCTTGAACAAATCTTATTCACACAGTAGAAGAGTCTCAAGAGGAATCAGATATGGGTCTAGTGATCGTGAGAGGCACCATCACTATAGAATCATCATTACTGACTACTTTATTTTCTACTGGTGCATCTCATTCATTTATTTCAAAAAAAATTGTTAATATACTAAATATTCCTACAAAGCTTGTATCTTATGTAATGGATATCACTTCACCACTTGGAATGAAGAGAGATCATGGTCTATATAGTATCGCCTATTTTTTCTTTTTATCTGATGTTTAGATTACTTGTATTTTTCTAGTCATGAACTTGAAACCATTTGACGTCATATTTGGGATGGATTGTCTTAATGCTAATAAATCGTATATTGATTATTATCTATGAAAAGTCTCCTTTAACACACCTGATGGGGTTTTTCGTGTATTTTAAAGTGAATGGGACTCAAGGTTGAGTAGTGTTGGACCATCTTTTCAAGAGTTGGGGAAAGTGATATTTGTGTTTGTTTTTGATCCAGAGCGAGAAAATTTGAGTGGTGATATCCCTACAGTTTTCATTGATTTTCCAAATGTTTTTCATTATAACTTCATTAGTATGACACCGATAAGGGAGGTAGAGTTTTTTATCGACTTAGGGCCTGGTATTCAACCAGTTTCTATTACCTCTTACTGCATGGCACCGGTAGAAATGAAAGAGATGAAGACTCAGTTGGATGATATTCTAGAGAAAGGATTTATATACCTGAGTGTGTCACCTTGGGTAGTGGTGATTATCTTTACTAAGAAATCTGATGGTTAACTCCTCCTATGTGTTGATTATCAAAAACTCAATAGAGTCATGGTATAGAAAAAATACTCGTTTCCATGTATTGATGATATTTTTGATCAGTTGAAAGGGTAAAATGGTCCTTAAATATTGATATTTGATATAGCTACTATAAGAACCTGACCTTATTAAATTACATAATCTTGATTTTAGTTAAGAAATCACTTAATTTTACATTGAGGATATTTTTAAGTTTAGAGATTTAGTGAATTGGTACATAATACATTCATAAAATCACACAAGATTATAGAGTGGATACCATACAAACAGTATTCATTTCTTTTTAAAATATAAAACTTTTCAAATAAAACATGATTTCTTTGACAACTCTTCAAACATTTAAATTGGCTTCCTTATTTTTATTACACAACCTTATAAACTGTGAAAATCATTTAAAAACTTGGTATGAGCACAAAAATCTCAGTAAGGGATATAAAAAGAAGTAAATAGCACATTAGTCCATGAATACCTGTAACTTATGAAAAAAAATTCAAAATATGTACTTGTCACCCATATATATATACTTACTTTGTGAAACATGAGATTTCCACAAGATCCATATAAAAAATAAGAACATAAATATAACCATAAAGATATCTTTGGAATTACTTACATAATATTGTAACCCTCACAACTACCTTATAATTTGTAACTCTCATGGCTACCTTACAATTTGTGTAACCATCACGGTTACACATGGAGTAACCATACCACCAACCTCCAACTTACACATACCCAATGAATTGGAGGGAGATATAGGTCCCACCATTTATCATAAAAAATTCCCAAGAACCAAAAAATAATCATACAACATGAATAATTGTGTAAAAACATTTCTTTTGATTCTTGTAAAACAGAATTTTAAAAGAGGATTTTAAAAGTAAAACCCCGTAAAAAAAATCATATAATTGAAGTGAGACTTAGTAGAGTGGATGGAATATGTATATAGAATGTAAATACACATGATTAAACATAATATAAAAAACCCCATCACACAAACAATTTTAATACCACATAAATAATGGAGTAGAATGGTAACCCAGAGAATGGAAATCGGGTTAAGAATTCCCTTACCTCGGGTTTGTCTTACTTAAAACTTGTTTAAACCTTATGTATAATGGTTAAAAGAGTGTTATTAATATCTTACATAAACATATACATCTTTATAACACCTTATATTATCATTTAATTACATCATTTCACCCTTTGATTGTTAGTGTTTTGTTCCTTGCATTGTTTTGGGTGTGTTCTTTACATGTTTTCCATGATCAGTTCATGATGGTTGTTCTTGTCGATTGGAAGTGAAACTCCAAAATTGGAATGAAGTGGTATTTACATATTTCCAGAATCCATAATTTATACCATTTATCATTTTTAATTCTAAAATGAAGATTATTAATAAGTTTAAAACATTAATGATGTTCGTTTAGTTCATTTTAGTGGTTCTTTGATAATAACAATCTCATTTTGTTTTATAAATTAAAACCATGTGTAAAAAATAATTAAAAAACCATGGATGAGAAATAATACATATATTATAACCTAGTTCAACCATAAAAATGGTTTCATTACTATACTTGAAGGAATTAAAGAAAATTGAAATCACATCATTCACGATGTCGGTAATTCAACACATCACAGACAATGTTTTTAATTCCTTGAATAAGTGGGGGAGGAGAATAAGATTGATGATGAATTTTCCATCAACATGAGAACAACCAGAATATAAAATATTCTAGATCTTTCATTCCTCTTGGATAATAGGAGGTTAGGAAAGAAGAATAAAAGAAATGAACTCAAAATAAAAGAAAATTTGAGAAATTCCTTACGAAAATTTGGCAGCCTAACAGCGTCGTTTAAGTTTTCATAAAATATTTTAATGAGAGAAAAATAGTATCTCATCATTATTATATAATATTGTCAGTAATGGGGATATGGAATGAAATATCCCAATATAATCCAAAGGAAAAAAAGAATAACATAAAATGAAAGAAAATAAATAAAACAAAAGAGAAAGTTTACCTCTTGATCTCTTCTCCTTGAGATCCTTCTTAAGGCCTTTGGTTTTGGCCTTTTGGTGAGACCATAAGCTCTTGAATGTAGGGAAGATCCTTGGGAGGATTATTGGGTAGAACATAGGTAATTCTAAAGTCTTGATAGGTGTGGGAGGAAGAGGGAAATGAGGGTAATATTTATAGTGGAGGGGAGGGGGTATTTTTCATTATTTTAATCATTATTATAATATTTTTTCTCGAGATTATGAATAGTCTTAATTAATGTGAACCAAATAGTAATAATGGAATGTGAGTTTGAAAAAAGTGTTCTTACATCACTTATGATGTCATAAATATTGTATTTAATTGATAATTTTAATATACGGTATTTTACCGTATTTCACTATTCATTGAAAAATCAAGAATTTCGGAAAAATCCCAAAAAATCACCCTTACCATTTTTCAACATGTAGAATTAAAAAATGAACTCCATTTTTTGAAAATAATTTTCTAAATATTATTAATTTAATTTTTAAATAAAATCATACTTAATTCAAAAATCAATAACTTAAAAACTATAACTGATTATATATCACATTGAAAAATTAATCAACATGTCATTATCTTAAACCCTGAAGAAAATAAAATAATAACACAAGTTACTATTCATTAGGGTCATATTACAATATATATTACTATTCATAAGGGTATATTACTATTCACCAAAAAAACAAGTTGGTTCCATTAGACTCTAAATAACATACTGAACACAATTGTAGATGACTATTTTTTGAAATTCCAAACATCGAAGTGGAAAAATTATTTTTAAAGGCTAGTTAAAAATAACTACTTAAAACAATGTTTCATGCATTTAAAATTATTTTTAAAACCTTGGGGTGTTACAGTTACCCTCATTTGATCATAAAAGAATATGAAATTCTAAAAACCACCTTTTAGAGTAGGTACAGACAATATCAGTACATTTTCATGCCTTTTGGTCTAACAAATGATCCTACAGTATTTATTACTTTAATGAATAGTATTTTCAATGATTATCTTGATACATTCATGGTAGTCTTTGAGGATTACATACTCATATACTATAAGTCCAAGGTGGGGCATGTATGTCATCTGAGAGAAGTTCTGGAACTGTTGAGAAATCAACAACTATATTCCAAGCTTTTGAAATTTTATTTATGGATTCAATAAGTGAAGTTCTTGGGGAACGTGGTTTCGAAACATGGTATATCAGTTGACCCTAAGAAGGTGAAAGTTATTATGACATGGGAACAACAATGAAATGTTTTTTAGATTCATATTTTCTTGGGTTTAGCTGGGTATTATGTCTGATTTGTAAAGGAATTCTCAAAGTTCACTTCTCTGATGACTGCTCTAACTCATAAGGGAGTAAAGTTTTGTTGGGATAAGAAATTTTAGAATTATTTTTTTGAGATAAAACATATTTTTAATACAGCATCAATGTTGAATCTTCCAATCACTGATCATGGCTATGTGTTATTCTTTGATGTATCTGTTTTAGGTTTGGGTTGAGTTCTTTTTCAGAGTGATCATGTCATTGGTTATGGAACTTTCTAGCTTAGGCCACACAAGAAGAATTATCTAACCCATGATATTTAACTTGTAGCATTGATGCAAAAACTTAAGAGTTGGTAGAATTTCCTTTATGGAGAAATTTTTTCCATGTTTTCAGACCACAAGAGCTTGAGTTATATATTCTCTCCAAAATATTTTAATCTCCACCAAAGGCGTTGGTTGGAGAACCTGTAATCTTTTGATGTTGACATTGCCTATACCACATGGAAACGGAATGTCATCTCGGATGATTTGAGTAGGAAAATTCTGACCTGATCAATGAAATAATTATCATAATAGTGGGATTTGATGGATCTCTTTTCACAGTTTCATATTGGAGTCCAGAAATTTGGGACCAAGTTTGCTCTGGACAATGTTTAGTTGACATACACACTTATCGAGATGATTCTTTAAGAACATCAACTTGATGAATAGTTTCTTAACATTAAATACTCTCTTTATGGTGGGGATACCGTGGTTTATTGGTCATTCTCCATGGAATTCATTCTATGTTATCAGAATCCCTTTGTTTTACTATTAGTGGTAAGGAAAGTTGTAATGGGGGATTTCCATAATTCTTATTGGGTTGTGCACCCAGGAACCATGAAGATGTTATATGATATGTGGCATATATTATGGTGGAAAGGAATGATATGAGTCATTATTGAATTTTTCTATCATTGTTATATGTGCCAATAGGTCAAGGTCGAGCACCATAAGCCTTATGGTTTGCTTTAGCCACTTCTAATCCCTACTTGGAAGTGGGATGAGATGTCAATGGACTTTTTTAGTATGTTTCCTCCTACCCAGAGAAAGAATAATGTGATATGGTTTTTGATCGATCACTGACAAAATTGGATCAATTTATAACCATTCATGATACAACCAAATTTGAGGAGTTGGGAAATATCTATGTGAAATATATTGTTCGTTTTCATGGAGTTCCATATGTTATAGTTTATGATAGGGATCTTTGGTTCACTTCTCAATTTTGGAGAGGACTTCATGAGTCATTGAGGTCTTAGGTCCGTTTGAGTATAGTATACCATCCACAGTCATATGCTAAGATATAAAGAGCTATATAGATTCTTGAGGATATGCTTTGTGCTTGTGTTTCTGACTTTGGTGGGGCTTGGGATGACCATCTTGGGCTAGTTGAATTTTTTATAATAATATTTAATAGTCTACGATTAGAATAGAACTTTTTTAGGCCTTGTATGTCAAGCCTTGTAGATATTTATTATGTTGGTCATAGATTGGGGAACGTTACTTGGTTGGACTAAGTTTGGTTCAAGATATGACAGTAAAGATTTAGTTGATTCATCAGAGGATGTTGATGGAATAGAGATGGTATAAGTATTACATTGATCATCATCATAGACCATTATAGTTTTAAGTTAGTGACCTTTTGTTCTTGAAAGTTTCACCTTGGTTGGGTCATCAAAGTCTTGTAAGGAAAGAGAAACTTTCTCCTAGTTTTGTGGGACCTTTTGAGGTATTTGAGAAGGTGGGAAAAGTTTTTTATTGTTTAGAACTTCCACCACAGCTGATATAGATACATATCATGTTCCATGTATCTTAGCTACAGAAGTTCTATCTGATCCATCTCATTTTCTAAAACCAAGGTACTTCTTGGGAGGACAATACCTTTAGTTTGAGTGTTATGGCAGCACAGTTTTAATTCTCATGAGATGTGGGAGAGGGAGGCATTGAATAGAGAGAAGTGGCCTCATATATTTGGCATGGAAGCATCTTAGTAGGATTTTTGGAGACATAATGTTTATAGGGTAGGGAGGTTTTAACATCCCATTATAGTTTGTAGGTATTCCTAGACCTATCATTTATTCATTCTTTGGTTGGGTTTTGTTTAGGGTTGTTTCATGGGAGAACTTTTGAAATTTTAATAATTTTGGGCTACTACACAGTTGGCACACGATTTTCCCAAACCTGGTTCCATATTAGTGGAAACCATGAAAACACGAACAATGGGGATTTCATGGATAGTTCATAGTTTGATAAATCATGCACCCACTTATTAGAAACAGTACACCTTGGAAAAAGGGGTTCATGGCTAGGACACACGGTTTGTTCTAACCATGTGTATAAGGTTTTTTAATCCAAAATTATGTTTTAAAATCCTAAAACCTCTTTTTAGACTACAAGCAGACCTTTATGACCCTAAAGTGATTTATTCTCCCCTAGGAGCTCCCAAGATCAGTTTTTGGAAACTCAGTACCCTCCCATAAGTTGATAGAAGCTAGGAAAATGGCATTTCATCTTCTCTTGTTTAGTTTCCTCTTCCTGTTCTCTTCCTCCTGCTATCTCTCTTATCCTCCCTAATGTCTCATAGATCTCCTTGCTAATTGGAATATCTAGTAACCTTTATTTTGGATCTTGGATCTAAGAGTGATTCCCAGATCCTGTTGTCATCATTCTTCATTGGAAAATCCTGATTAGGGTTTAGAGTTTCAAGATCTAGAGATCCTAAAGTTGGTGGTTCTGTTACGATGCCCAATTTTTAGTAACCTTAAATTGCTTGATTTGATTAAATTGCTTTCAATAGAATGTGTGGGATTTTATTCTTATGAAGTTTAATTTTTTTTAAACCTAATTCCATTGAATTGGGGGATTATGTTTTGGAAATTGGATTTTTTTCATGAAATTGGTAAAAACCCTCAATTCCATTGAATTGGGGTGTATTTGTTAAATTGATGGAAATTGTTAAAAATTAAATTGTTGAATTTAATTTTGGAATTTGAATTTTGAAATTTATTTTTTGAAATTGATTTCAAATTAGAATTTGTGAAAAATGTATTTAAATGGTTTTGATAGAAACCTTTTGTTTTATCTTGGAAAAAGGCACGTTTTTAATATTTGAAATGAATAATGGGATGAATTTTATTTTAAGAAGAGTTAAAATAAATTAACCATAGTTTATTTTTTATTACAGTACATGCAAGACTTATGTAGTTAGTGATTTATTTGGTAAACACTCTATGATTTACAATGTTCCAAAACATAAATACATTATGTCACATCCCCAACAGGATGGTGATGAAGTCTCATTTGGATATACCAAAAGGACATGTGTATAGACATATTTTCATTTCACTTTGATTTTGTGGAGTCCAATAGCTTGGAACTATAATACCTTTAAGAATATGACCATATTGCTTGCTTATTTGTATTTTAAATGAATATATGTAATTATTGTAAACTGTTTTATAGGCTTTGTGAGTTTATATAAACTTTTTTATATAAAATGTTTGATAAGATATTTTTTTAAATTATTTCCATAATTTGAAATATAAAGCGTGATTTTTTAAAATATTATTTTTTAATTCCAAACCTATTTATTTAAAATTGAAAGCATTATTTAGTGAATTAAATTTTGGCATCTATTATGGAATCCTTAGTGAGACCCTACTAGGATTTTAGCTCACACCCTACCAACTCCTTCAGGTGTTTGTCGATTATCTCCTAACATGTTCGATAAGGTGAAAAGAACCACTTAGCGGTGGTTCTAGCTACTGATATTTGGGCTTGGAGAGTTGATTCTGCTAGGACTTGGGTTGTTATTTCAGTTTTTTATACTTTTTTTAGTACTTTGGATTTTTTTCTATTTGAATTATGGTACATTACTCCCTGTGTAATTTTCTATTGTATGCATACTAACTTTTTTATCTTTCTTCCATAATTTTTTTGGAAAAATAGTTCTCAATTTCATTTTGTATGATTTCGGGTGCTAATCGCCAACTATTGGGGTTAAAGAATTTCCTTTAGGCTATGTTAGGACTAGCTCAGTTATTGGGTTACCATGGTATTTGGGCTAGTTCATGACAATATATCAAGAAATCATCAATAAATACGACAAAAAAATCATCAAGATATTCCTTGAACACTATGTTCATTAGATCCATAAAAACAGAGGGTGCATTATTCAATCCAAATAGAATTACTGTAAACTCATAATTTCAATACCTAGTTTGAAATGTTTTCTTTAGAATATCTTCCTTATTTATACGTAATTGATGATATCCAGAATGAAGGTCAATCTTTTATAAATATTGAGCTTTGTGAAGTTGATCGAATAAATCATCAATGCGAGGTAAAGGATACTGGTTCATTATTGTAATAGCATTGATTTCTCTATAGTTAATGCACATCCTCATGGATCCATATTTCTTCTTTACAAATAGAACTAGGGCTCCCTATAAAGAAACAATAGGTTAAATAAATCCCATATTACTCAACCCCTCTAGTTTTTTCTTCAGCTCCACTAATTCAAAAGTGTTCATTTTATAGGGATTATTTGATATTGGCCTTGAATTAGTGATTAAATCAATAGAAAACAAAACTTCTCACTCTTGAGGATGTCCAGGTAAATCATTTGGAAATAAATAAATGTATTCTTGTACAATAGGTATGCCCTCAATTTGAAAATTTCTTTCCTCACCCATAGATTATGTTTTCTCTTTCTCCCTAATAATTTCATTTAGAAGATCCATTAGAGGTGGGTATAGATATGATTTAGATGATGAAGTATCTCCTATAAAGATAATAAATTACATATCTTCATCAAGAATAATAATTTCCTTCTCTTTACAATAAATTTTTTAATTATATTTTGAAAGACAGTCTATACTATGGATTATACCAAAATCCACCATAGTTATGATGATAAAATCAAAAATTAGAGCATTTTTATGTAACAAAATAGGAATTTCTTGACACATCATTGTGGCAATAAGGTTTCCACTAGGATAATTTAATGACAACTCCATTGTTAAGGTGAATTGTAAATATATAATTTTTATAGAAAAATGGGAATATATAAAGGAATGTGATGATCCAGAATCAAATAAAGCTTTATCTAAATTTAAAGTGATGATTAAAGTACCTACCACCATATCAATAGGAACTCTAACCTCAACTGTTGTGACTGCATAAGAATGGACTTTTTCCTTTGGACTTTTTTGGGGAAAGTTTCTTTGATGCTTCAGACAATCATTTTCACAGTGTCCCATGTCCCTACAATTGTAGCATTGAACATTGGTAGCTTATTTCTTTACCTTGAAATCATGAACATGATGGCCTTTCTCACCACACTTGAAGAAAACTCATTTTACACTTAAGCAGGCATCAGGATGTTTCCTTCCATAAGTATCTCACATTGGGAAATTCCCCTTTTTTATTCTTACCTTTATCTATTATTTTCTATGTAACACTCTTCTTATCTTTTTTCCCCTTAAATTCATAAGACTTATAGAATTATTTATTTTTCTTGATAGCAATTGAGATTATATCTTCATATGATGAGAAAGTTTGGGAGACCACTTCCATTCAAAGGAATGGTTTTAACCTATCAAATAATCAATAAATATTCCTATTTAGATTACATATGTAATCCATAACATGCCTTTATAACCTTGTAAAGTTGGATTCATACTTGGAAATGTTTTCATCCTCCTTCTTTCTTAGAATCAAGAATTTTTTCTCCATATCTTCACTCTATTCTAGAGGAAAATATTTTTCCAAGAAAATTTCCTTAAAATCATTCCATTCCATATTTTAAATTTCTTCCTCCTCCTTTGTGTTTTGAATAAATGGCCACCATTGATCAGCATCTCTAGAGAGATGATAAACTAACATGATAACATTTTCTCTTTCATTACTTCCCAAAGTGAGAAATATCTTTTCCAAGGAACTTATATATTTCTTGGATACAAATGGATTTTTAGTCCCACTAAATAATTCAGGTTTTTGTCACATAAAGTGGTCTAATATTGTTACACTATGGTTTGGATCAGACTACTTCATGATAGTATGGTTATTACTCATAACCTGAGTTATTTATATCAATATAGTTATAAGATTCTTGGCTCTAATTTCAGCTACCACTCCAACCTCATTATGTTGCATAGGTGAGAAATACCTACATGGAATATGTGTGTTGACACAATTTTCATTCCTTCCATTAGGAACCATTTCTAAAAAATGGAATACACTAAATTACGTTATGAATCATAATGCATAATTTCAAACTAGCAAAACACTTAACATAAATTGTAAATTTATGCATAGCTAATCTCATCATCTTAAACATGGTTTATTTGGGGAAATTTTTACTTTTAAATACTTCGTAATGGTTTATAAAGAAAATTTGAATTATACTAAGAATATTCCTCATGAGTTTTAAACCAGGTGTTTAGTAAGGAATATTTCCATGTACCAGGTTACACCGAGTCAAATCTGATGCACCTTGTTGGAGTTGTTACCCCTGGATACAACTATTCCAAAACCACTTCTACTTTTAGTATCCAATAGAGTTGTATTTCTAGGATGAACCACATAATATCCACCTTACTAAATTTATAGGATTTTATTCTATGCTTATCCTAAAATTATATCTTAGGGTTACTGTCACATACAAGACATATTTTAAAGGTATTTTTCATTTAATTTACATCCTTTCTTTGTTTTGGGGGTTTCCCTAGGTTTTAGGGAGGAATAGATGAGTATTCATGAATTGGGCCAAACCGTGAGCCCAATTCCAGATTAAAAAAAATTTTGTATCTTTTATAACTTTTTCATTTTTCAACATTTTTCATCCATTAAAATTCCTAATTGACCTTCCCTAACCTATTAACACCACCAAGGTAATTTGGATCTTTTAGAAATCCATAACCAGGGGTTATTTTGGTTTTTGTCTAAGGGGTTGGGCCTGCCCGAAAGCCCAATTCCTGTTTTAAAAATAAAATTTGATTTTGTTATAACTTATTCAATATTTGGGATTTTTCGGTGATTCCAAGTCTAACTCAAGACCAAGTAACCCATCCGCGCGTCTAAACTCTCTCCCACCCATTTGGAGCTCTGTAGAATCACGATTTTGTGCCGATCTTCATAGGGTTCCTCAAATCGCCCAGATTTGAAGAGGTAAAGTATTTCTTTCATAAATCTCTAAATTCTCAATCTTTTTCCTCCATTCCAGTTCCTAAATGAGATAATACATCTTTTTAGAACGTACCCTAAATTTGGGCTCTTTTAAATTTCAGATACTGGAGTTTTGGAGTGATTACTTCAAGATACTTCAAGTAAATGAGCCCTTTTCTTTCCTCTTTCAAATTACTTTGGGTTTAACTCATTTTTCTTAGGGTTTCTTCGGTTATAATTGAGTTTAATAATGTCCCGAAACTAGGATTTCGAACCTAGGGTTTAACTTTGGGATTTCTTGTCCAATTTGTGTGGTTTTAGGTTTGATCTAGTTCTCTCTTGGTGCGGCGGGGGTGCGATTTGATTTTCGCACGGAGATTCAAGGGGTTTTGTTAATTTGGTAGGTGATTCCATTGTGTGTGCAATTTTTGTGAATTAGCTTTCTGTTTTTCATGGTACTCTAATGTTTATTTCACTTGAATGTTTCTGTAAAAAATTGGTTTTAGTTGCATTTATAATGCAAATGAATTTTAAGTTCCAATTTTTGGTGAAATTGAGGGTTTTCCATTCAAATCTTTTATTGGTTCATTTTGGGATGCCCCATAACTGAATTTTTGGTTTCATTAAAGGGTTATGAACTGAAATTTGGTTTTAATATCTTACAAGTGTTATCATAGTGTGAAAGGTGGATATCTTAAAGAGCTTTGGGTGAAAAACAATGTGATGTTTTGAGAGGTTGTTTTATTGGAAATAAAATTATTTTATTGTGTGTGTTTTAAATGGTATAAAATGTGTGTAGCTACTGTACAATTTGTTTGTGACCATTAGTGATATTTTATATGAAAATGGATGTGTGTTGTTTGCTGAAATTGTTTGAGCACAAAAGGGGAAGCCCGGGTACTTAGATGGGGCGGATTTGTACTAGTACGGCTAGTGGATCGGATGGGTTTTGTCCCTGTTCCACTTAGCATCTGGATAACGACAACTCTAACTAAACTATTTGGATGATGATTGGGGACCACTAGGTTATGGGTATGTTCCCTACTAGTGGCTCGTGCATGAGAACGGATTTTTCTATGGTTACTCTACACCGAGGTACGAGGTACATAGGGCCCGAGACAACCTAGTGCTTAGGGGTGTTCCTGATTTTGATGCTCATAGAATTTGTGGTATTTACCCTTGTTGTGGGTTTTTTTTGGCAGTAAATTACAGTAGCTAACATGTCTATTTAATGTGCTAACATTCTGAAATTCTCGGATTGAAAACTGTTTTCATTTGAAAGTTGCATTTCTTTGAATTTTAACATTGTTTCACCTTGTGTATTAAAATTGATTGTTTTGTTCACATTGTATTGCATACTCTTTGGAATCAACTGGTGGTATCCTATTGGGCTTAGGCTCACACCCTACTTACACCCCTTGGGTGTAAGTAGACCTGCTTATGCTTGACTCAGGTAAAGGGAAGGCTAAGGGTGATGGCGGTTCGGGATGTTAGTACCCATCATTGGGGCGGAGTTGCGGGGATGGCTTGCGTGTGATGATCCCCTTGTCTTGTGGAGTCCATGGGGATGTCTTTATGTTGTCATTATTTGTTTTTAGACCACTTGTAGTGTCTTTAAACTTATGTATTCAGATCTGGTTTTGTTAAGAATTGTTTAGCATGAAAATTTCAGATTTTAATAATTGATTGTTTTTTTATGATTTATGCTGTCATACTCGGGTAAATCGTTCCCAAACTAGATTTGTTTGATACCTGGGCACTTGTGCCAGCCCGTGGGGATAGGGAACGCCCTTCGGGCCTTGCCACGGGCCGGGCTTGGTGCCGTTAATGGTGGCGACCAGATCCGGTTCGTGACAAAATGGTATCAGAGGAGGTTAATGTTTTTGGGTTATATTGTTATTTTGAGATGAGTCGGGATAGACAGGAGCTAGGACTGTCGGGGCTCGGGGTATTGGTTGTGAGTAGGGTGCCTGGCCCGCACCTCTCATGGCAGACCTTGAGTCACCAGAGGATGTTGGAATTTACTGATTTACTTCACTTTCAGGTGAGACGTTTGGGCTGCAGACCACATGTGGACATCAGGTAGATGTGGAGTAGTTGTTTCTTTTATTACAAGAATGTGTTTAGTTTGTTTATATTTGATGTATTTGATTACAATTTTCAGAATTGTGGTATTGACTATTTGTTTTGTGACTGTTGCATTTTGTAGCAACATGCCTCCCCGGAAAGCTCCCACGCACCCACAGGAGGAAGCTGGAGAGAGTTCTCCCACGCCGATTGATCAGAGGCTAGTCGAGGTCGTGGTCCGGGCTGTCCAGGCTCTAGGATATGGACCAGATCCAGCTCCAGCTCCTGTTAGAGAGGATTATACTGGTACTAGAACGGACAAGGCCCAGGAGTTCCTGAAAAATAAGCCTCCAACCTTCCGAGGCAGCTCAGAACCCCAGGAAGCAGAAGAATGGCTCGAGAAGATCGAGCGTATGTTTGAGTTCCTGGAAACACCCAAGGAGATTAGGGTGAAGTGTTCCTCCTTTCTGTTGGAGGGTCCCAACCGTAAATGGTGGGAGTCAGTGCTTCAGTCTGGGAAGAATGAGCAGATGCGCTGGGGAGATTTCAAGGCTGTCTTCAATGAACAGTATTGCCCTGAGGTGTTGGCTTATGCCAGGTCTAGAGAGTTCATGGAACTTGTTCAGGGGAATCTATCTGTGATGGAGTATGCCAACCGTTTCGCTGAATTTGTTCGGTATGCTCTAGAAATTGTCTCTAATGAGCAAGCGAAGGCCCAAAGGTTTGAGAAAGGCTTGCGACCAGAGATATACTCCCAGGTGTTTTTGTTTAAGCTGAGGACCTATGCTGAGGTCGTTGATCAGGCGTGCATGGTGGAGATTGATAGAAAAGGCAGGGCTGGTTTCTATGGTTCTGTATCAGCAGTGGGAAGTGGAAGCTCCTCAGAGAAGAAAAGGAAGCGGGAGGATCATGTGAAGAAAGGAGGGGGCAGTTCAGGCCACTCTTCCAGGCAGTTTTCTTCTGCGGCTTCTGATGTGAGATCAGTCGTGTGTCACCAATGTGGGAGGCCTGGGCATATCCGACCAGCATGTCCTCTTCCTCCGAAGCCTTGTTACCAGTGTGGAGGAATAGGGCATTTACAGCGCTTCTGCGGTGTGGCACGTCCACTCCCAAGTGGGGCAGGGTCAGTGGCTTCAAGAGGAGTGCCAACACAGTCCGAGCCGTCAAGGACTGGGGGATCTCGATTTGGTGGTCGTGGTGGTAGGGCTGGATCATCTTCTGGGCAGAGCCAGTTCAGGGCACAACCACATACTAGCGGTCATCCTCAGGCAGATACTGGACATCTCCATGCAGTGGATCAGTCACCAGCAGGATCAGAGGCGGGACCGTCGACAGTTCGAGGTACCGTTCTGATCGCATCTTCTATAGCTACTGCTCTTTTTGATACTGGTGCCTCTGTTTCATTCATTTCTGGACGTTTTGTGGACATTCTGAATTTTCCAACTGAGTTGATGTCTTTTGCGATGGAGTTGGTGACACCATTGGGAAAGAAGAAGGAGCAGGGCCTGAGGTGCCCCTCGTGTGCACTTTCTGTGTCAGGGGTCGAGATGGAGTGGGACCTCTTGGTCTTAGATATGGACCTTTTTGATGTTATACTCGGGATGGATTGGCTAGTAAACTTCCAGGCACACATCGATTGCTACAGACGGTGGGTGAGTTTCACATCACCTGATGGGAGTCGTCAGGTTTTTCATGGAGAATGGGATCCACGATCAAGTCGCGCAGGGCCTCCACTCCCAGAGTTGGGAAGTGTTATCTTCCAGTTATCTTCGATTGTGCTAGAGGATGGTCTTTCCCCTGAAGGTGCACTACCTCGTGTAGTGAATGAGTTTCCTGAGGTATTCCCTGATGATTTTTCTGGTTTTCCCCCGGAGCGGGATGTGGAGTTTTCGATTGATCTGGCGCCGGGAACACAGCCGATATCTCTTCCCTCCTATCGCATGGCCCCCACCGAGTTGAGGGAATTAAAGATACAGCTGGACGACTTAGAATCCAAAGGATTCATTCGCCCGAGCGTCTCTCCTTGGGCCGCTCCTGTGTTGTTTGCAAAAAAGGCTGATGGATCCCTCCGGTTGTGCATTGACTACCGGAAGCTGAATAAGGTAACAATTAAAAACAAATACCCTTTTCCCAGAATAGATGATTTGTTTGATTAGTTGAAGGGGGAAAAGTGGTTCTCAAAGATAGACCTGCGTTCAGGGTATCATCAACTCAGGGTGAAGGAGTCAGATATCCCTAAGATAGCCTTCCGAAGTAGGTACGGCCACTTTGAGTATTTGGTCATGCCCTTCGGATTGACCAATGCTCCAGCGGTATTTAGGGCACTTATGAATAGATTGTTCCATCAGTATCTCGATTCCTTTGTTGTGGTGTTCGTGGATGACATTCTGGTATACTCTAGCTCTGAGGAGGAACACGAACATCACTTGAGGATCGTTTTGGGTACATTACGAGATCACCGCCTCTATGCAAAGTTGTCAAAGTGCACTTTCTGGATCAGAGAGGTGAGATTTCTGGGGCATGTGATCTCAGAGCATGGAGTTTCAGTGGACCCTGAGAAAATTAGTGCAGTCATGTCATGGGAGAAACCGAAGAATGTGTTTGAGATCAGGAGTTTTCTTGGCTTGGCCGGTTATTACAGGCGATTTGTTCGGGATTTCTCTCGGCTTGCTTCACCGATGACTTCCCTCACCCGGAAAGGGGTGAAGTTTGTATGGGGTCCAGAATGTCAGGCATCGTTCGAGGAGTTGAAGAGGAGGCTGACTACTGCCCCCGTGCTAATTTTTCCAGAGGCTGGAAAGGGATATGTGGTCTATTGTGATGCTTCAGGTATGGGTCTTGGGTGCGTGCTTATGCAAGATGATCATGTGGTCGCGTATGGATCTCGCCAACTTCGACCACATGAAAAGAACTACCCAACCCATGACTTGGAGTTGGCAGCGGTAATGCATGCTTTGAAGACTTGGCGTCACTACCTCTTTGGGGAGAAGTTTGTGGTATACTCTGATCACAAAAGCTTGGCTTATATCTTCTCGCAGAAGGACCTCAACTTGAGGCAATGTCGCTGGATCGAGTACTTGCAGGGGTTTGACTTTGACATTGTCTATACCCCAGGCAAGGGTAATGTAGTGGCCGACGCTTTGAGCAGAAGAGTTCCAGTGCAGGAGACTTCTGAGAAGGTCAAGTTGATCAGGCAGCGCTTATTGACAGCTCAGAGTCGTCATAAATCTTATGCTGACCGGAGGCGTCGAGACCTAGAGTTTTCTGTGGGTGACATGGTATTCTTAAAAGTGGCCCCTCGTCTGGGCCATCGTCGATTGGGGAAGCAAGGTAAGTTGATGCCACGGTATGTCGGACCCTTTGAGATCACCGAGCGTATTGGTAAGGTGGCATACAGGTTGGCCTTACCTTCTCAGTTGACATCTATCCATGATGTCTTCCACGTCTCCCAGTTGAAGAAATACAATCCAGATCCATCCCATGTGTTGAGTTGGGAAGAACTAGAGATAGAGCCTGACTTGTCTATCGTTGAGAGGCCGGTGAAAATAGTGGACTCCCAGGAGAAGATACTTCGAGGAAAGTTTATTCCTTTAGTCCGGGTTTTATGGCAGCATGGGAATGATACACATGAGACATGGGAGCGAAAGTCATGGGTCAAGGAAGAGTACCCATTCTTATTTTCCAACCGAGATTCATGTTGACTTTCCGGGGTGGAAAGTCCTTCATGGTGGGGAGAATTGTCACATACAAGACATATTTTAAAGGTATTTTTCATTTAATTTACATCCTTTCTTTGTTTTGGGGGTTTCCCTAGGTTTTAGGGAGGAATAGATGAGTATTCATGAATTGGGCCAAACCGTGAGCCCAATTCCAGATTAAAAAAAAATTTGTATCTTTTATAACTTTTTCATTTTTCAACATTTTTCATCCATTCAAATTCCTAATTGACCTTCCCTAACCTATTAACACCACCAATATAATTTGGAGCTTTTAGAAATCCATAACCAGGGGTTATTTGGGTTTTTGTCTAAGGGGTTGGGCCTGCCCGAAAACCCAATTCTTGTTTTAAAAATAAAATTTGAGTTTGTTATAACTTATTCAATATTTGGGATTTTTCGGTGATTCCAAGTCTCACTCAAGACCAAGTAACCCAGCCGCGAGTCTAAACTCTCTCCCACCCATTTGGAGCTCTGTAGAATCGCGATTTTGTGCCGATCTTCATAGGGTTCCTCAAATCGCCCAGATTTGAAGAGGTAAAGTATTTCTTTCATAAATCTCTCAATTCTCAATCTTTTTCCTCCATTCTAGTTCCTAAATGAGATAATACATCTTGTTCGAACGTACCCTAAATTTGGGCTCTTTTAAATTTCAGATACTGGAGTTTTGGAGTGATTACTTCAAGATACTTCAAGTAAATGAGCCCTTTTCTTTCCTCTTTCAAATTACTTTGGGTTTAACTCATTTTTCTTAGGGTTTCTTCGGTTATAATTGAGTTTACTAATGTCCAGAAACTAGGATTTCGAACCTAGGGTTTAACTTTGGGATTTCTTGGCCAATTTGTGTGGTTTTAGGTTTGATCTAGTTCTCTCTTGGTGCGGCGGGGGTGCGATTTGATTTTCGCACGGAGATTCAAGGGGTTTTGTTAATTTGGTAGGTGATTCCATTGTGTGTGCAATTTTTGTGAATTAGCTTTCTGTTTTTCATGGTACTCTAATGTTTATTTCACTTGAATGTTTCTGTAAAAAATTGGTTTTAGTTGCATTTATAATGCAAATGAATTTTAAGTTCCAATTTTTGGTGAAATTGAGGGTTTTCCATTCAAATCTTTTATTGGTTCATTTAGGGATGCCCCATAACTGAATTTTTGGTTTCATTAAAGGGTTATGAACTGAAATTTGGTTTTAATATCTTACAAGTGTTATCATAGTGTGAAAGGTGGATATCTTAAAGAGCTTTGGGTGAAAAACAATGTGATGTTTTGAGAGGTTGTTTTATTGGAAATAAAATTATTTTATTGTGTGTGTTTTAAATGGTATAAAATGTGTGTAGATACTGTACAATTTGTTTGTGACCAGTAGTGATATTTTATATGAAAATGGATGTGTGTTGTTTGCTGAAATTGTTTGAGCACAAAAGGGGAAGCCCGGGTACTTAGGTGGGGCGGATTTGTACTAGTACGGCTAGTGGATCGGATGGGTTTTGTCCCTGTTCCACTTAGCATCTGGATAACGACAACTCTAACTAAACTATTTGGATGATTATTGGGGACCAATAGGTTATGGGTATGTTCCCTACTAGTGGCTCGTGCACGAGAACGGATTTTTCTATGGTTACTCTACACCGAGGTACGAGGTACATAGGGCCCGAGACAACCTAGTGCTTAGGGGTGTTCCTGATTTTGATGCTCATAGAATTTGTGGTATTTACCCTTGTTGTGGGTTGTTTTTGGCAGTAAATTACAGTATCTAACATGTCTATTTAATGTGCTAACATTCTGAAATTCTTGGATTGAAAACTGTTTTCATTTGAAAGTTGCATTTCTTTGAATTTTAACACTGTTTCACCTTGTGTATTAAAATTGCTTGTTTTGTTCACATTGTATTGCATACTCTTTGGAATCAACTGGTGGTATCCTATTGGGCTTAGGCTCACACCCTACTTACACCCCTTGGGTGTAAGTAGACCTGCTTATGCTTGACTCAGGTAAAGGGAAGGCTAAGGGTGATGGCAGTTCGGGATGTTAGTACCCATCATTGTGGCGGAATTGCGGGGATGGCTTGCGTGTGATGATCCCCTTGTCTTGTGGAGTCCATGGGGATGTCTTTATGTTGTCATTATTTGTTTTTAGACCAATTGTAGTGTCTTTAAACTTATGTATTCAGATCTGGTTTTGTTAAGAATTGTTTAGCATGAAAATTTCAGATTTTAATAATTGATTGTTTTTTATGATTTATGCTGTCATACTCGGGTAAATCGTTCCCAAACTAGATTTGTTTGATACCCGGGCACTTGTGCCAGCCCGTGGGGATAGGGAACGCCCTTCGGGCCTTGCCACGGGCCGGGCTTGGTGCCGTTAATGGTGGCGACCAGATCCGGTTCGTGACAGTTACATTCAATATTCTATGTTTTCTAAATCTGGTTTCTAAAATTTATACTAACTTTCATGAATACCAACTATAAAAACCCTGAACCTACTAACCTAGAGTTGGTTCCTTAATTAATTTCATTGGTACTATGAACAAGATATTGAATCCCAAAGGACCGAATAGTTTAGTAGATTTGGAAAACCAAATATAAACATAATAGTTACATAATAACATTAAAAGGAAAAAATATAACAACTCTATTGAAAACACCCATAAATTCCTATATTATCCCTGCAAGTCATTCATAATATACATGTTAAAATCCTAGGGAAAATAAAACATAAGAAAGGGGTGATCTCAGATGCTCAGTAAGGGAAATAAATATAGTGGAAGCTATAATAAACATAAACAATAAAAAAATATGATTAACTAAAAACACATTCCATTAAAACATAATCTTAAGCATAATATGGAAAGAATAAAATATTATTTAATACTTAAATGTAAATAATCATATGAGAATGAAACATAACCTTGGATATTCTACTAGTCGAATAATCACATTGATTATAAATTACTAATATTATATTGATGGAATGAATAATATTGGACATCTTTATATATTGTTGAGGACTTGGCCAACACATCTGGAAATAAATGGGTAAGGCCTCGATGAAATCTCAAACTAGTTTTTCTTATGAGACCTACTGATGCATCAAGGGGCTATAATGGGCCCCACCCATCACTTACTAAGTAAAATGAATTCTTAGTATAAAATTAGTGTAACATAATAAACATATACATTCACATTGAAACTAGTATATAAGATATTAATAAATTTTTCCAAATATTAAACGTAATCATAAACCATCCAGAGTAATATGGAAAATGGTAACAAGATAGTACATCTAGAAAAAATCATAAATAATTAAATAAAATATATTAGATGATATCATAAGAGATAAATATAAATAAATCATGGGATTCTACAGTGGGTTTTGAAATAGATTAAAATACTCTAATAAAATCATTGAAAAATTCTTGAGAGAAATAACCTTTTACTTTGGAGAGAAGAGTTATTTTGGAAAATCACTTGTATTTTTTATAAAAATTAGATTATAAATATTTATATCCAAAAAAATGGAATGATATGATATTTGGGTAATATTAAAGGAATATTAAAACCCAAATTTGGAAACTAAAGTGAAAAAATGTAAAAATATTGTTTAAGAAACTTTAGAAATGGGACACTTTAGTGTAATTTAAGGGAAAATATAAAAGAGTATTTAAAGCAGACAAAGGAATAATTGTTTTCATAAAACTAGAACTAAACTAAGATATTTTTTAATGATTAAAGGATTTTTTTTAGAAAATTTTCAATGGATTAAAAAATATTATAGATTTTTATTGAAAATGGGTATGAAATTGGAAATTTCCCTTAAAACGGGCTTGCTTATTGGGAGGAATTGAAAAGTGAACCTTATAAAAAATGTATTTCCCCATCAAAGGAATATGAACAGGTCTTGATACATGGTTTTGGAATATATAAAAAGAATTTATAAGAATTATATAAATAGAAAGAATAATTACATTGGGTTAAAGAAAGAGAAAGTGTGACCCAAAGGAAAAATGAGGGTTCAGAGAGAATCCCTTAAAACTTTGCAAACAGTCAAACCGTATTCCCCATAAAATTAATGATAGTTAACTGAAATATCTAATATGATTAATATAAATATTTTAATTATATGATAAATCAATGGGAATTATACATACACTACACACAATAAATAGTGGTGAATGAGGCATATCTTACAGAAATAAAAGTGAGATGAGAAACCCCTTACCTTATGTCTGAAAGTGTTCATCACTTGTACTTAATATCCAAGATAATGAAATTAGATTCATTAATAACTTAATTAAGAACCTATTAAACATATCTTTGATTTATTATAATTTTATTAAGTTAATTTATGGAATTTTATGAGTTATAATATTCAATTTTTTCATTCGGGAGTGTATGTTTCCTTGGTTTTCATGATTGGTTCACTTGTATATATGTACGAAAGATCATGTAAAATGGAAATAGTTTTCAAAAATTTAAATTATATGTTATTAATGAAATTAATGGATATTAAATGGTATTATATATCATTTTTCTAAATATTAGGATGATTAATTAGATAAAACATTATTGATAACCGTGTAGATTATTTTGGCATTTTTTTGATCATCGCACACTAGTTTTGTTTTATTAAATAATATTATGTGCATATAATGGTTAAATAACACTAAATAAGTTTTAATAAACATAATATATTATATTTTAACCATAAAAATAGTTTTATGACCATCCTTGAAGGTGGAATTTAAAAAATGATAACTCATCGTCCACGAAGGTGGTAAATCGACACCTCACAGATGATGTTTTCATTTTTAGAATAAGAAAGGGGAAGAGAAGAGAATTGATGGTTGATATACCATTAAAATAATAAAATTAGAGTATATAAAATATAATAGATTTATCATGTGACTTTTGATATGGGATATGAGATATGGATAAGAAAAGAAAAGAAATTGAAAGAGAGAGAGAGTGAGAGAGAAGGTTTTACCTCTTGAGTGTCACCTCCTTGAGAAGTTCCTTAAGGGACTTGGAAATGGTATCTTGGTGAGACAAGAAATACCATAACATGGGGGTAGATTTGAGAGAGGAAAATTTAAGAATATAATAAATATTCAAGTCTTTGTATGTGTGAGGAAAATGGGTGATGATGGGTGGTATTTATAGTGGAGGAGAGGGGTGTTTTTTTATTATTTAATTCATTTTTTTATTATTTTGGATCAAGACTACGAATAGTGTTGGTTCTTGTAAATTAATATAGTAAATAGTGAATATGAGTTCAAAAAAGGTTTTTTATCTCATCTATACATCATCTATGACTCAATAATTCATTTATTTACTTATAATGTTAAATACCGTAAATTACTGTATTTCAGTATTCACCAAAATTTAAACTATTTTAGAAAAAACCCAAAACATTAACCCTAACTATTTTTAGATATATAGAATTCAAAAATGGACTCAATTTTATGATAATAATTTTCTAAATATAATAAATTTAATTGTTAATTAAAATCATCATTTATTCAAAAAATACCGATATTGAAATTAGAACTGATTTTGTAGGACTTTGTAAAATTAATTAAGGATTCATAAAATTATCTTATAATAATAAGAAAAAAATATTAATTTATGAATCTATTTTATGAAAATAAATTTTCTTTTAAATTATTATTTAAAATATAAAATTTTAAAAAAACATTTATGTTTCACAAAAATATCAACACGTAATTTATTTATTTTTGACATTTATTTACTTATTTCATGATATAAAATACCATATTTTCATTTATAAGATATCCAAATTTTATTTATACTTTCATAGTTTAGGTTGTTATTCAATATGCCAGATTACTATTTCTAATGGTCACATTATTATTCCAATGGTCATATTTAATAGTATAATATGGTTTTAAAATCGGTGTTGCGTGAAGCATAAACTATAAAATATATTAAATTTTAAATGAGACATACCATAAAATTTTTTGGTGTTACAATAGATATTATAAAGTTCAAGGGCCCTATAATAGGTTGTTTAGGAGCATGGAGTTAGGATATGGGTGTGGTACTAGGATAGACTCTTAATAGTTTCCTCTGTATTTTTATTTCTTTATTTTTATTTCACATTTTTTATGTTACAATTATTAACCTACCATGTTGGGGGACAATTGATTACTTGTGTATGAATTGGTATGATATATTTTATAGTATTTACTTATTTTATTCTTCTTCTAGGTTATTTTCTTGTCTTATGTTTATGTTATACTAACCTATGATGGCTATGATTATGGAGGGTATAGTCTCCCCATGTTACTCTATACCCTTTCTACTAGTTGGTAGTCTCTTTTGTATAGGGAGGCCCACATTAGGTTATGTGGAACTTCTACTAAATCCCTAAATTTCATGTTAGGGTTTTACATTTAAAGAGTTACGTAGATTCTATTTTCCAATTCAACAAAAATGATCTATGATATCAATATAGATTCATTTTTTGCATAAATGGTGGAGATATCAACTAGAAGAGTTTTAAAAAATCCACCATAGTAGAGTTGGAAATAGACTTAGAGTAAATCATGATATCTAATACTACAAAGGAATCTGTTTGGATTAAGAAGTTCATTACTGAAATTAGAGTGGTTCCTATCATCAATAGAGAAATTGAGCTATATTCTGAGTATAATTAGGCTTTTAATCAATTAAAGGAACACCGGTATCACCAAAGGACCAAAAACATCATTCAAAAATACTATCTAATATGATAGTTCATTTACAGGGGTGACGAAAAGATTAGTTGGGTAACTACATAGGAAAATGTAGTAGATCCATTGATAAAACCATTACTAAAACAACAACATGAGGATCATGTAGAATCTCTAGGTGAAAGACACGTGATATATTGGTTATAATGGTTCACTAATAAAAAATAGGGTTTATCTAGTATTAGTTCTTTAAAAACTCTAGCTAAAAACACTCTTAAATACCCCCTTTGTCAACGATAAAAAAAGCATTGTTAAAGGGGCTCTTTAAAAGTGCTAAAAAATGTTGTTAAAGGGGGGCCTTTATTAGTGTTTTTTTAAAAGCGTTGATAAAAGTATACTTAAAAAATTATATTTCATTAAAAATAATATATAAATATATAAATATATTTATACTAATATAAATATAATATATATTTTTTAAAATATTTAATAGATAAGGTAAATAGGCATTTTCACTTAATATATAAGATATTTTGTGAAAATGGATTATAAAATAATTAAAAAAATACTTTTAATTACTAATTTTCTTATTATTACTTATTAATAGTCACTTAATATCAATTTAAATATTAAAAAATAAAAAAAATTAATAAAAGATCTAAAATAAGTTGAAAACATAACTCAAACTTGAAACGGTCATAAATTTTGATCCAGGTGTCTCTTTGGGCTCTACCACATATCAAATAGAAATATTTGAAGATATAAATGACTTGGTAACTCAAAGTAAACACTCCATCACATTTTTTAAGGCAAAAAAAAATACCATAATTTCTCAAAAACTATGTTTTTAGTTTGGGTATCCCAAATTTTTAATATTCGATGGATTTTAAGCCTCATTTAAGGGGGTCTTTTTTCCCTTTCTCAATGGGGACTAAACTTATTTTTGGGTCTTACATTCATATTGATATTATGGATTTTAAATTTTACCATTTTTTACAATGTAATTATATTTATAATTAAATATATTCATTTTTTCTTATATTTATTTATAATAAATCACTCATATAAATACATATATCAACATATTAATGTAATAATGTATATTATAATATATTTAAATAAATACATCTTCTAAAAATGTATTTAATAAAAACATCTAACCATTTTTTACATTATAGATACATATACATATATGTTTGTATTAATAAATAGATATATATTTATATTATATTCTAGTATATGTAAATGAATATAATATATAATATATTTAAATAAATATAAGTATATATCACACACACACATATATATTGTATAAAGGTATTTAAAAATAATTATATAAATATAAGTAAATATATATGTGTGTAAATATATATATGTGTAAATATATATATGTGTTTGTGTGTAAATATATATATATATACATATATATATATATATATCATTAAAGAGAAAGAAAAATAACATGGTGTAGTGGTAAAGGTGTTCCATCTTTGAAAGATATGTGTAGGGTTCGAATCCAGGCTGGTGCACATGAGGTTGGAAATTCACAAAGTACTGATAAAGGGGCGATGAAAATCACTAATGAAGGGGGTGGAGTGCTTTTAAAGGGGTTGTGGAAGTGCTGACAAAGGGGAAGGATTCTCGTCAACATCTAGAAAAAAAATACCCCCTTTAATAGCGCTACTTTTATCAGCACTAAAAAAGCATTATGTAAGGCCCCATTTAACAGTGCTAAAAAACCATTGTTAAAAGGGCCCTTTAACATTGCTAAAAAAGCACTGTTAAAGGGGCCTTTTAACAATGCTTTTTTATCACTTTTAAAGGGGGACTTTAATATCACTTTTTTAGTTCTAATAAAAGTTTCAGGATTTTAACCACGCTTATATTATCAATGCTTTTTTAGCATTGATAAAGGCCTATTCTAGTGCTATTAAAGGCCTTTTTGTAGTATTTGTTGTAAAATATATCATGTTATTATAATAAATTCAATATCCAATTATCATTTATTAATGTTTTATCTAATTTATTTTACATGAATGGTTGAATAATAATATCTTCTCGAAGTGAAACTTTAAGTTATTTATAATTTATGATGATAAAAAAGTATTATGGGTTGTGATGATATGATAATATTAAAATTAATAGAGTATTGTACTCATTATAAAGAGTTTTATATGATAAATGAAGAGGAGATTTATAAGGTGAGAATTATAGACTTACTACTTATATAGTTCTACCAAAGCATATCTTAGGGAATGTCATACAATCATCAATATAATTAGGGGTGTATTATTTTTATCAATCCTTCTTTCCAAAAGTTATAATGATACCTAGAATGAGAACATTCATACATTGACACCCTAATTAATAAATTTTTAAAATTATTTAGCTAATAAAAGGGTGGTTGGATTTGTTAATGATCATTTCATTGGTTGGAGAATAACCAAGATGAAATTTGTCAACTTATATGACTAGTATAGATAATTTTCCCTTAATTTAATTAGACTGAGGAAATACATGGTCATTCTTAGTTGAGTCACATATTATGTGTTCAACTACTTAGATAAAGGGAATTTTTTGTTCTCATTTTTAATATGAATGACATTTTATGTACTCATCAACTTGGTCGGTATTTTTTAGAGAATCGAGAAAAGATTATTTGAATATATTAGATTGAAATTTTCAATGTTTATTGGTTACTTTATGTCATGGATACAGGAATTATATAGGTATACGTATGATGTATATGATATATCTTGTGGTGTAAATTTTCATATAGAGATATCAGTATATTTGATGGAGATCACACTAGACCCCTTAGTATTTTGATTATAACTGATTATTTTATAGAGTCCACTCTTTGATTAAATCTATAAAATAGGTATTTCATAAATTTTATCGATGTTAATAAGGCCCAAAATTTCATATAGACAGACCTATGAATAAGGATGATGTTTTGGAAAAAGTGTTTGTTCAAAATAAAGAGAGTATAATGAAACTATATCCAAAAGAGTTTGGTTGGGTTCATAAAGAGTTGTGAATTTTGTCACTAAGTCCTTATGGATTTTAAGTGAAAGTATGATATTTTTTAAAGTTCACTTAAAATACATTCATATGATGTATTTATAATTTTGATATATATATATATATATTAAATATTCATGTGGTGCATATTCAATGTGTTTCATGTGATGCAACAGATGGAACTACAACTCCCACACATTTTCTCTATCAGTTATGAACCAAAGGGTTGGTTTATTAAGATTAATTAATTCATTTAAGTGTTCAATTAATTATACCCTCCATAAAAGTAATTAATAATATTTTTTACAAAGTAGGAGTGTTGGGATTCAGCTATATAAGATATATGATCGCTTATGTGGATTGTGGTTGAGTGTGTTAATTGTGTGTATTTAATGGATATTTGATATTAAATTTTATGTGAAACTAATAAATATATCCACCTTCATAAAGATATTTCAACATTATATAAAGGTTATATCACCCCTTATGAAATTTTAAAATACTCATGAAATGTTTCTAAATCCTTAGGCTAGTGTAATCCCTCATAGGCAAGAAGTACTTGTTTGTTGATTCAGTGATCAGCACCAAGAATATTATTTTTAATGAGAGGGTGGATGATTTTGTTTTACAATAATACCAAATATTTTTTGATACTCTATTTTTTATAATATTTACATGTTTGTTATTATTTAAGATAGATCATATTATTTTTTAGTTGTTTTTCACTACCAACGATCATTTGATGATCAAACAAAACCCTTTATATATCCCATATGATAGACTACCTTATCTATATTATGTTTTCTATAAATTTTATATTTTTTATACTAAATAAATTTATATATAATTCATGAAACATATATATGTGATCATCTGATAAAACCCTCCCACTAGACTTCTTTAGTGAGTAACATCTTTCAAGTAAGCCGGTTTTAATAATGGTGAGTCTTAGAAATAACATTCCAAATGTTCAACTCTTTGAACGTAGTATTCAAAATCCTTTATTTTAAAACATAAAATCTTATGATGTAAATAACTTCTATTATATATGTATAACTATTTCCAATTTAATGATCATCAACCTTGAAACAATTCAATCAAAAAAAATTCTTGATATTTTCTTTGTAAAAAATATAACTCTTTATAATATCTCTTTTAAAACACATATTAAACTCATTTAGAATATTAAGTGATATTCAATTTGTTATGTTAACTATATGAAACTCATTAAATTTCTATTTATGGTTATACCCTGTATTCTATTAGGATATTAAGTGAAATTAGCTTTGACTTTTGACTATCATAATTTTTTATTTTTTAACCTATGAAATTCTATAAGTCCAAATATACTCTCACTATCATCTTAGAAACCATATTATCTTTAGAATATCATTATATGATATATAAACTATTTTTTTAGAAAATAACTCTTATTTACTTGAGTGGGAATATTAATAAATAAACTATTAACCACCATATCTTATATGGTATTCTATATGTTAAAATAATTTTCTAAAAATAAGTATTCATTCCCAAAAATATGTCACGTATGGCGGTGAAATAAAATTCATTATAATTTAACAAACAACTAGATAAAATCTTTATCCCGGATAAAATATTTTTATCCATGTATCCTTTTCAAGAATTCTATAAAATTTAATGACTAATAAACAATGTGTATTAAATCCACTATCTCGTGTTGTTAATAATAACTCTTTATTAATAAAAAACTTCTCTTATTATATAAGAAAAATGAAATACACATCCTTTATTTAGATTCATCTAATCCTAAGATATTTATTTTCATTCAAATATATGGTAGATAGTATTTATTTATAAATAAAATGAAAACTACACACTATATCAATTTTTATTTGGTATTCAACTCCTTTATACTTACAAAATTTTTAATGTATACATTTGGTATCATATATCCTTAAAAATAAATGAATTTATTTCTATAACATTAATACCTGATATATTCTGTCCATGAAGTTTATCAATCCCCTTCAAGTTATCTCGAACAATTTCATCACATGGAAATAATTTTCCTTCTGACACTACCTATAGGTTTCTATTCCAAGGATGAATTTTGGACAAATCCAAACTTATCTTGTCTAAACCTTTATCCTTTAGTTATATAAACACAAAACAGGAGTCTATACATACCATTTCATGCTCATCCATCCTCAATAGTTTGAATAAATAGGGTAAACATTTCTTTAATACATTCACATTGTCTAAACATTTCCAAGAGCATGAATTCCAAACCCAAAATAATCCTTAATGGATATCTTTAGTCTCACCAAGTAATTTAAGAACCAAATCAAATTAAATAAATTAGTATACACTAAAGTTTCTTTGGTTATCTTGAATCTAATGCCTTTGAAATTGTAATTGTATTATACTATTATTTTAATAATAATCTTTATCCACTTGTTGAAAAACTTCAACTTTAGGTTATTTGGGAAGAATTTATTTAACAGATAAAATTTCATTTCACGATTCTTATGTTTTTCCCATTCTAATAAATTGTTTTCATTTCTTCTAGGATTGATCTCAATGTCATGTTTTATTATGATGATTCCATTTATTTACAATAGATTGTTTTCTTAGATAAGTATCACATTTTACAATCATTTAATAAGATATTTCATTAAATATTCCCCCATTAAAATGATGGCCCATTTTAGACTTTCATTATATTCATTAATGGTCAAAGATTCATATTTTAATAATAAATTAATCTATTTTGACATTACTCTCACCACCTAGTTATTTAGGTAATTTATTATATATCATATATGAAATCAATAATCCTCACAAGAGTAATATTAGAGAGATAGGTATCCAACACCCACTTTTCTAGACAATGCATAAGCCTCTAGGCCAGTGAGAATTTTGACCCAAATTCCCTCTACCCAAAGATACATTACTCAAGAGATATTTTTATTTCATCATAATTCTAACACCACATATATATAAACTATAATAAAAAATTTAATTCATGTTAATTACCTAGCATAATCCTAAACCAATTCACATTAAAACTAAATCCATTATCATACCTAGCTTGTAACTCCTCATATGCATGTATGAATATTTATAGAAACATTCAAAAAAATTAAACTAAAGAATACATAAAAATTCATAATATAACATTTATATTCATGAATAAAATATGGAATAAATAAATAAATTATATATTTAATCATGATATAAAAATTTATGAAAAAATCATAAATAAATCAATTATGAAAACTTTATGATTTATCCCTTAATTATTGACACTCCAAAATCAATAAATTATAAACATTTTATTCAAACTTCTCATATTAATTTCTTTAATTTATCCTTTATATGACATTCACTTAAGTATATGATAATATAAGGAATATAAAAAAATTACATTCCAAGTATATTATGTAAACAATTTATATAATCTAAATATCGCATATCAATATTACTTAAACCTTGACCATATCAATTATCAAAACTAATTTTTTATGGTATAAATAATTTCCTCAAATAATTAATTTTAGTTTTATCATTTCAAACTAAATATTATGAACAATTTAAAATTTTAAATATAGAGCCTTTATATTTTTTTACCTTCTTTTTTAATTTATAAACTCTTTATAAATCATTATTATAATTTTTATATAAACAATTTATATCCAAATTATAAGTAATTTCATGTGAATAAAAATATATGTAATATAAATAATTGATATTAAGGATATTTACTAATTTAAATATTCCAAAAACATTTAAAAATTAGTTACAAACATTTTATAATTAATTAATTTATAAAAAATTTATATTAAATAAATATCCAAAAATTTATTTTTTATGATTTATAAATTGTTTATAAACAATATTGTTCAATTTACAACTAATTTGTAGGAAAAATAACAATTTCCTTCTTAGTCATATTTTATGACTTACCAAATTTCCAAAAACATGTTTTAGTTCAAAATGGTAATCTTATCTTATGACATGGAGTTTCATGACCAGTGTTAGATAATATCGGTATTTTCTATCACTATATGCGATATAACTATATTGTAAGATTCAGTGCAATTCAAGACCCATACTGCACTTTATGATATGGACAAGTTGTGGCTTATGATATATCCTTTGAAACCTAGGGATCATTCTTTATAATATCACATATATCATAATGAAGTTATGATACTCTATTTTTATCTCATGTAATGATACAATCACTGATGTCATACCCTATGATACCTCATATCGTACCTTGATATGTGTTAAAATCGAAGGGATTTCATTGGGTTTTCTCTTATAATATCACATATTTTAGAAGAAAAACCATTCAAAACTTATGATATCACACAAAATAAATTAATATAAAACAAAAATCCTATGCCGTATTTTTTTATAAATATTATGAAATTAATTTTTCAATAGAAAATCTATGTCGTTTATTATAATATCCAATACTATATCTAATGTTTCTTCTTTTTAAACTTTATTTCAATAATCAAATGATCATAAAAAGACTCTAATATCACTATTTGGTTTCTAAGGATATATTAACACTTAATCAACACAAAAAAATAATAATAATCTCAAATACAAGATCAACCATCCACTGGATCTAGAATCATTTATAAACTAAAATGAAGAACGTGTTTTATAAATTACACCATCGATGCCTTTATTTCCAACATCAATCAAATTTTTGATAAATACACCTAATACATAGGAAACAAACTCCCTCTTCTATGGTGTATCAATAGGTTGAATGAATCACCCAATGCTTGGGTAGGATCCTCCTAAAATAAAATATATTATAGTATATCTCTTGAGTTAAAGAAGGATATGAAATATATATTTGAGGGAGAAAGATATTAATCTTGAATCTTAGAACTAGATATTGAAAACATCTCCATGGTATAAGCCTTATTATATATTTACCTCATTAAATTTACAAGTATTCCTACATGTATTCATACATTTATTCATACATTATTAAACATATGAGTTAATAGAAATTTTCAAAAATTCTTTGTAACCTTTAGAAATTATCTCTCAATGTTTCATCTTATGAAACATTTTAATAATAACATACATGTAATATATTCTCAAACATTAAATTATATACCCAATGATATACAATATACCTTTTCATCATGTATATTTTTGTTCTTAAACAAGGAAGATACCATGAGAGGGGGGATGAATCAGGGTATGTCAATTCATTCTGACCATTCCAATAATATTTCTCCAAAGTTAAACAAAAAACTCCTCTATCCATAATAATAATATGATAGTAAATAGATAAAATAAAGATATACATAATATATTTTTACTTGTTTCATCATCAATGGGATATATCCAAGGAGCACACAATGGTGATGCTTCTAAGTGACAAATCCACTAAGTACAGTACTTTTTTATAATTTAGACCTCCAATGATGACTCTCTGGGTTTCTAACCTTTATAAGTGAAAACAAATCTCACTAACCTCCTCAAATTTAATGTAGACACTACTCCCCCACATGAAACCCAAATCTCTACAAATGAAGAATAGAGTTTACACTAATAATTGTTTTCCATTTGGTTCCACCTTCATCCACAAGATGAATTTAATTAAACTTCCAAGAATAACCAAGGAATACCTCTTTATTATATTATTTTACATTCTTGAGATCTATAAAATCCATTTTGAACTCCATTCGTATATTTTCCCTTTTTTGATATTCAATCAGCTCTCTCTATTTTCCACGATCCTATTTCCATTTTATAGAGAAATATATCCCTTTAATCATAATAGAATCACCATGTTACCCATTTTTATTATTTAAAAATATACTAGTTAATGATGGTAAAATTATTCCACAAGCAACCTTTAAATCTGATTCAAATTTAACTTTGAAAAGATCTATAAAATACCAAAAATATAGTAACTTTTAATTTATAGAAAACAGGTGACCCAATTACTTTACGACATCAACTTCATCATCACGGCACAACCACCTTCATCCTTTGAAAATTCAAATGAAAGATTATACTTCTTCAAGAACCTTCATGTAATTACAATGATATTTACAACATTCAACCTTCATCTTCAAAATTTTATGGCTTTTACTCCTCAAATCATGATGTATAAAAAATCTTAATAAATACTTTTTACTATAGTTATGCATCACAATCCCACCATAATGATGTAGGATCCACCTCTAGTGGAAAAAAAGTCCTAAAACCTAACTCCCATGATGAAAGTCCCTAGGATACAAAAATATTACTCTTAGGTACTAATTATTTGTGATGCAAACCACTTCCATATTATAAGTGACCTAAAATAGGAAGAACCAATGAAATATACCTTTGTTCCTTCTAATACATAACCTACTATTCCATGGCCTAACATCCCAATGTTTAATCATATGCATCGAGATCCATGATATGGTAACTTCTCCCATGGTGAAACATGCCTCAAATTTCCAAAACCTCCAAAAGATCTAGATTTCCTATACTGGTTCACTATAGCATGAAACCTCTTCTACATCATAATATTTTCATGTGGAATACACACTATGAAATGACTCATGGTGCTTCAGTGTGACCTCTAAAAATAGATAGGTCCTCTCTATATTTTTACAAAACACCTAAAAGATTCATGATCCCGATTTTCCATGACTTATTAAGCCTTCTTGGAATACTTATTCACATACTTTGTCAATAAAAACATTCTAAAAATAATTAAAAAGTATTTTTTTCTAACAATATCTCCCTTAGGGTTTGTTAACAACTCATACATTATACCTTTATCTGAAACTATAACTAATTCCATCATATCATGATAGAGAATCCATTGATTCACTAATCAGTCACTCTATGATCACATGAGTCAAGTTTGATGTGATAAATATGAATTAAATGAAAATTTCCTCTTGAAAAAACTTTATTGAGTTATATACTCACTTGAAACTACTTGATGTAAATACAACACTTAATTCTTGACACCACTTAGTGCGATGAAATCCTTTTATGATAATAACTCCACCTGATATGAATTATCAAGCAATCTCACCCAGAACATTCTATAAATAAATATATAACTTTTTCAATATTCATTGAACAAAATTCCCCTTTTTCAATAAAATATAATCAAACAAAACATGCATTTATCTCTAACTTCCCCTTTCTTAATAAACCTAGAGTAATTATTTACAAGTTTCATAAGAGATAAATACAAATCCTAAAAATTCCATGTGATAAAATAGACCTTAGGTGACTGGGGATCCCAACTCCAAACCATTTATTTGAATGGAAATTTTTGTAATCCAAGAACCAACCAACTAATCTCAAAATTTTCATTAGATGGTTCCTCAATAATGATATTTGAAACCTGATTTTTTTAGGCAAAAACTATAAAATTCACTAGCCCTTTCAAAAATTTCTCCTTGCTAAAGTGATATTTGACTTTGATGTGATTTTTCCTTGATTGATAGACATTTTTTTTACTAAGATTAATAGTGCTCAAGATATCACACTTGATTGAAATGTGAGACTTTGCAAAACCCCATGTATGTATGAGTTATAAAATTTCAAAGGGAATTTGAATTTTCCATTTTTTGGATGGTTTGTTCTGAGAATCGAAGATCATAATAAGATTATGAGGGTTTTTACAATCCAAAAGGGTGTTTTTGAATGAGTTTCAAAGATCAGGTGATGACTCAGGGTTCTATAAGTAAGATGGATAAAGGATGAACTGGCCAAATAACTTTTGATGGCCGTTTGAGGAATTTAAAGCTGTGAATCCCAAACTCGTGGTGAGAATAGTCAAAATAGGAAAAAACTCCTACCCAAAGATTCACGATTTGAATATGGTATTCACATCATGAAACCCTATTTTGGGGCTTTTTAAGGTGGTTTTCCCCTTTTTATCATGGATTTCAAACATGCGTAGGGAGGCTGATTCAGTCAGAACTCCCACTCTTATCATCCCCATTTATTATCCATTTTTAAGGATTTTTCAAGGTATATTCCATGTATAATATTCATCATCTCCTTTCTCTCTTGTTTCTCCTTCACCGAACTAATTTCCACAATCTTCTAGTTTAGGTTATTTTTTAAGATTTCACTAGAGTATGGTGAAAGCACCCATTTTTTATGTCTCTTTCATATATCCTGGTTAGTGGATGTCCCAAGATGACATATAACTTCCATTTTTCTTTGATTTGTCAAATGTATGTTATGCCAAATATTTATTTATGTTTTTTCAATATATTTAATTTAATTGGATAATTTAATTGTCCTTGTTTGGTAGGTATTTTTCTTATGTTGGTGTTAGGGGTGTGTTTTGAGGCCTTAGGGTGTGGCTGGTTGAGGTTCCAGCAATGCAATGATAATTGGTAAATTATTCGACATTTATTTCAATTTTTTTAAAATTAAATAATTAATTATAATTAATTATTTATGGTGTATGGATTTAATTATGATTTAAAGTGATGGAACGAACTCGATCAGTGCTTGGACGAGATTGGGTAAAATATTTTAGGTTGAGGAATAAATGGGAAAGTTCTCATTGAGGTAAGTGGTCTTAGTACTGTCCCCATAGATTATTCAATAATTTGATATACATGTTGGTGTATGGCCTCGCTTATAAGGTGATGTCACTATTATTATTAATTTTTTTAGTTTAATTTAAATTAAGTTGTTAAATTGTATGAGACCCCGAAATGAAAGAGTCAATTTCCAAGGCTATTGGGGACCTTTGGCACTGGCTTAATGCCTCGGTCATCGATGGAAAAGGCTTGGAATAATATGTTTCAAAGACTCTAAGACACCTATAAGAGGGGTTATGTTGTGACTTGATATATAAAACCCTGGTAAATTGAGTGAGGACCCTTAATATGTGTGTTTCCTAGGTGGATAGATAGTAGGTGAAGTGGAATTAGATTAAGATGAGATAACATGGATGATGTCATGGTACATGATGTCCTTAGAGCATCAGGAGTTGACCTAAGATAGATCAAATATTGAGGGCCCATGTGAGGGTTCCTCTAGTATAATGAGTCCTAGGGGACCCTATAGGTTATTGTTGTTGACCAAACATGAGCTGGTATATATGGATATGGTTAGATAAGACTGTAGATGTCACCCTAAATCTCTAATCACATTGTGAGACTATGAGGACATGATGGAAAAGGTTGGTTATGTGTGTGTTTGACACTTACATTACTTACATTTCTATAAATCTTGTTTTATTCCCTATGGGTGGTTGTGACATTATGGATCTGGTACATGCTTGTGGAGCAGTCTTCCTTTCAAAACTAGATGAGGTGGGTGTGATTAATTTCTTCCATGGGGATGGGTATATTCTCCCTTATTTGATGAGATCATGTGTCATAGGGATGGGTATATTACCCCCATTAGATTTTTCTCTATGGATGGCTTGAGGATGGTCATATTATCCCTAGTGCCCAACTGTTCCATGAGGATTGATATATTACCCCAAGTTTGATAAGACCACATGTCATGGGGATGGGTATATTACCCTCATTAGTATGTGATCTTTGGATGGCCCAGGGATGGTAATATTACCCTTAGTGCTCTACCATTCCATAGGGATGGGTATATTACCTTCGATTGGATGACACCATGTGTCATTAGGATTGGTATATTACCCTTATTGACCTATTCTCTTTGATTGATCATGGGCATGGGTGGTTTCCTACAAATACTCATAACTCTATGGGGTCACCTAGAACCACTTAGGGATCAACCATGGGACCATGTTGGTAGGCATGGTCATAATAGCATACTTATAAAACTCATCACACTAGTTGAAGTAGGTATGGTTGATTGAGGTATTGGACTCAAGGATTGACACTCGTTACTATGTTGGCATGATCATCATGACATGTTGAGAGGAATTTCTGCATTAGGTAGAAGCAGGTACCTTCTATTTATATTTTCATAGTTATTTATTTATTTCATCTACGCATGTCACATGAATATATCATAGCATATTCCAGTTAATATAGGACTACATTGGTGGATCCCTGCTAAGTTATTTACTCACATGATAAGGACTCAACATTAAACATTACATGATCTAGTTAATTCAACTAGAATTCACTTTTATACATTCCCAAAGATAATTTAGGTTTATAATTTTAGATATTTAGGTCATAAAATTATACATAAAAATTAATATATTAAAATTTTGACACTTTTACTCAAAATCCATTTTTCTATAATATGAATCTTTTATAACAAAACATGATTTCTTTTTGTGACAAAACTTCACAACTTTAAACTTGAATTGATCCTTTCCTTTACCCATCAATAAACCCTATGAAAAACATTTTAATACTTGAGATTAGAAAAAATATATTAGTGAGGTACATAGAATGGAATAAAGAAACTGTTAGTCCATGAATGAAAACATTTTCACAAAGTTATAACTTTTATGCATAAAGCATAATATATTTAGATTACCTTATGAAATCATAAGTTTTCTATAAAACCATAAAAAGCATACATAAATCATAAAAGGTAACTTTTGGCATCAATTTAATATCACTATTACATATAATGTATCTCTCTAAGCTGCATAAGGAGTAACTATCACTATTACACTTGGAATAACCATTACAGTATATTCTCATAATCTCTTAGGAAAAACATAACTGGTTAACTCTGTCCCTTTACCCAATGCATTGGAGATCTATAATGGGCTCACCCAACCTCCTTTTATCATGGAAAAACACATAATCATAATAATTTCCTTGAACCATAAAATGATCATAACACATAAATCATTCATAAAAGAAACATTCTTGAGGAAAATAAATTTCTGTTTTGAAATCAATTTTCATTTTTAAAAAGCCATGCCCTTTTAAATCAAAAAATTTTATTTGAGAATAATATTTTAAACTTGTAAAGGAAACATAAAATAAATAAGGAATCATGAAAGTGGGAAAATACACTTATTAGATATAAGTAAAAAAACATTTCTTTAATAAAAAGAGTTGTAACTTGAAAATAGGATTTTTAAAAATAAATACAGTTACCATATGTCTAAAACTGTTTTGCACTTATACTTAATTTCCTGGATAATAAAATTAGATTAATTATTTACTTAATTCAGAAAATTTTCTCCATATATTTTATTTATTACCATTTTATTAAATTCATTTATAGACATTTTGATGAGTTATAAATATTAGAATCATCATTCTAGGGGCATTATAACTTGGAAACAGTGTTTTTAAAAAGAAAGTCAGTTACCATATGTCTAAAATTGTTTTGAACTTATACTTAATGTCCTAGATAATAAAATTAGATTCATTATTTACTTAATTTAGAAAATTTTACACATATATTTTATTTATTACCATTTTATTAAGTTCATTTATGGCCATTTAGATGAGTTATAAATATTAGAATCATCATTCTAGGAGCGTTCCTTTCATGGATTTATGGTCGGTTCCCTTGAGTATAATTATGGGAGTTCTTGTAAAATGGAAGAAAAACTCCAAAAGTGGAAATAAATGGTATTAATAAGTTTATATTGTTTTAAATGATCACATATATCATTTTTTAATCTGATATAAAGATGATTTATTAGATAAAACATTAATTATAAATGTTTGGATTGTTTTTCATGGTTTTTCTGACCATCAAAAACTAGTTTCATTTTATTTAATTATTATTTATATAAATTTGTTTCAGAACATTAAACAAGTTATAATATACATATTAAAATCCAGTTTAATAATAATAATGTTTTTATGACCATCCTTGAAGGCGTTAATGGAAAATGAAATATCCTCATCTACGAAGGCAGTGAATCGACACGTCACAGATAATGTTTTCATTTTTTAGAATAATAGGATAAGAGAAGAGGTATGATGATGGATATTCTATTAAAACAATAAAATTACATTATATATATTATACTAGATTTATCATGATATTTTATGTATGGGGTGAGTATAAGGTAGAAATAAATAATTTAAAAGAGAAAGAATGGAGGACTCTACCTCTTGAATGTCATCTCCTTGAAAACCTCCTTGAGGCATTTGGTTTTGATCTTTTAGTGATACCAGTAGGTATTGGATGTGGGTAAGAGGCTTGTGAAGGTAATTAGTAATATTTTAGACAACCTAAAAGGCTTTTTAGGTGTTAGGATAAGGGGTGGTGACTGGTGGTGTTTATAGGGAGATGAGAGGGGTGTTTTTGATTATTTTATTCATTTGTTTACTATTTTGGATCAAGAATATCAATAGTGTTGATTATTGTGAATAAGTATAGTAAATAATTCATGTGAGTTTGAAATAATGGGCTATTACATCATAAATGACTCAAAAATTCATGTATTTAACTTATAATGTTAAATATTGTAAATTAACGTATTTTACTATTCATAAAAAATTCAACTATTTTAGAAAAATCTAAAAAATTCACCCTAACCATTTTTTCAATGTGGATATTTTAAAAATGGACTCTATATTTTTTTGAAAATGATTTTTTAAATATGATGAATTTAATTTTTAATTAAAATCATCATTTATTCGAAAAATACTAATTTTATGACACTTTGAAAAATTAATTAAGGTCTCACAAAATTATATTATAATTATAATTCTACAAAATATTAATTTATGAATATATTTTATGAAAATAAATTTTCTTTTAAATCATTATATTTATTATAAAATTGTAAATAAACATTTACATTTCACAAAAAATACAGACACTTAATTTATCATTTTTAAAACATTTATTTACTTATTCCATGATATAAATATATAATATTTTAATTTATGAGATACATAAATTTTATTTATACTTTAATAGATGGGTTTATTATTCTAATGTCCATATTATTATTCCTAAAGGTCACATTACTATTCCAATGGCCAGGTTACTACTCCATTAGTATAGATTCCATAATTTATATAAATACCACTTATTTCATTATACATTTATAATGAATTTAACTATTTAATTCCAAAATTAAAACAAATTATTCTATAATTATTTGGGTTGTTACATTCTACCCCCAGAAAAATTGCATACTCACAATTTTATTCACTTATTAAATAAGTGAGGATACATTTCACTCATAGAATTTTCATATTCCTATGTCCCTTCTTCAACGATGTGGTTTCTTCAAAAAATCCAAACTTGGTGAATTACCTTGTTTCACAATAAATTTTATCTATGGTCAAGAAATTGAATAGGTTTCTCCTCATAAGAAAGTTTCTCTTCCAACTGAACTACTTCAAGGATCAAAACATGAGATGAATCTGGCACATACATTATCAACATCGAAACATGAAAAACATTATGTACCTGGTAAAAATTCATAGGTAAAGCTACTCAGTAGGAAAATGGTCCAACTTTCTCTATAATTTCATAGGGTCTAATGAACCATGGACTTAACTTTCCCTTCTTACCAAAACACATCACGCTTTTCCAAGGAGAAACTTTGAGAAAAATACATGATCACCTACCTTGAAATAAATAACCTACTTTTGGTTTTCTGCATAAATTTTCTGCCTTCTATAAGCTATCCTAAAGTGTCACTAAATCAAATAAACTTTATCTTCCATTTGCTCTACCAATTTTGGTCCCATCAACTTTCTTTCACCTACTTCATCCCAAAATTATGGAGTTCGATACTGATTTCCATATAATGATTCAAAAGGCTCCATCTGTATACTAGAATGAAAACTATTATTATAAGATAAAAAACCCAAAAAAATATGTTGACCCCAACATACATAGTAATCCATTGAAAAATATTGAATCATATCCTCCAATGTTTGAATTTTTCTCCTTGATTATCCATCTAATTGAGGATGAAAAGCATTTCTGAAATTTAATTTAGTTTCCAATGAGTTCTAAAGTCCTTTCCAAAAGTTATAAGTGAATCTAGGATCATGATAAAATACAATAGAGATAATAACTCTATGTAACCTAACTATATCTTTGAGGTATAGTCGAGAAGGAAGATATAAATACATAGTATCTCAAATAGAACGAAAATATGTAGATTTAGTTAGTCAATCAACAATAACCCAAATCACATTCTTACCTCAATAAGTTTTTGGTAATCCCACTATGAAATCCATGGATATAATTTCTCTTTTCCACTCTAGAACTATAAAATATTGAATCAAACCCTTCAATAATTTTCATTTTTATTTTACCTATTGTCAATTCAAACATATCATGGTAACATCAGCAATATATATTTTCATTCCATCCCACCAGTAATACTCTTGAAGGAATTTTTACATTTTAGTTCTTTTAAGATGAACTAAAAAATAAGAACTATGATATTATCTTAGTAACTCTTTCTTCAATTGTGAATCATAAGGCACACATATATCTTCCCAAATATCAAAGCACAATATTTATCAATTTTAAATTTTGGAAACTTACCATTTTAACCAATTCTAACTTTTTTTGTAACTCACAGTATTCCTCCTATGCTTGCTTAATTCTGTCAGAGAGAGATGATTATACAGACACCTGAAACAAAATAGAGGAATTTCCTACACCAACAAATTCCAAGTCAAAATTCATAAAATAATTAATAATGGGGTCATGTTCTAAATGTAACATGGTTAATGTAGCATTATGTTTTCAACTTAAGGCATCTTCCACTTTGTTTTCTTTTCCAGGATGGTAATTGATCATGAAATCATAATCCTTTATTAGTATCAGCTATCTTCTATGCCTCATGTTCAATTCCTTCTGAGTGAATATATACCTCAAACTTTTATGATTAGTATATACTTTACACTGCTCTCCATATAGATGATGTATTCAAATTTTTAAATAAAAAACAATAGCTTATAATTCTAAATCATGTGTGGGATAAATTAACTCATGAGGTTTCAGTTGTTGTGAATAATAAGCAATTACCTCATCATTATACACCAGAACGCAACCAATTCTCCTTAAAGAAGAATCACTATAGATGAGAAACTCTCCATTTTTGTAAGGTAGGACCAAAAATAGATCAATTACTAATCTTCTTTTCAGTTCTTGAAATCAAGCATCACATTCTTCTATAAAAATAAATTTAAACCTTTTTGTGTTAACTTAGTTAGCGGGATAGATAACAATACAATGTTTTTAACAAGCCATTGGTAATATCCTTCTAATCCAAGAAAACTATGAATCTCATTAACATTTGTAGGTCTAGGCCATTCATCAACCACTTTTATTTTGGTAATATCAACTATTATGCCATCCTCATTTACAATGTGGCCAAGAAAAAAATCTATTGTAAACAAAAATCGCATTTTCTAAATTTCCCATATTACTTATTTTTTTAAGAGTTTACAAAAAAATGCTTAGATGTTTTTCATAATCCTCATAAATTTTTTTATTAACAAAAATATCATCAATAAAAATATCAAAAAACTTTTCCAAATATTCATATAATATTTTATTCATAAAATCCATAAATACAACAGAGGAATTGTTTAAACCAAAGGGAATAACAAAAAACACAAAATTCACATATCTAGTATGGAATTTTATTTTCAGAATGTCATACTCTTTCATCTTCAGCAAATGGTACCTAGATCTCAAGTCAATCTTGGTAAAATATTGAGCTCCCTATAGCTGATCAAATAATTCATCAATATGAGGAAAATGATACTTATTCTTAATAGTGATGTTATTAAATGCTCTTTAACCAATATAAAGCCTCATAGAACAATATTTCTTTTTAATAAACAAATAATTATCACCCAAAGGTGAATTAATTGGTTGAATGAAACCTTTATCTAGAAACTCCTATATCTAATTTTTCAATTCTAGAAGTTCTAGTTGATCCATTCGATAAGGGGGTTTTGAAATAGCTTTATCATTAGGGACTAAATAAATAGTAAACTCAACCTCCTAATTAGGTATATTACCAGGTAACTCGATAAGAAAAACATCTAGATACTCATTTACCACTGGAATATTACTAATATGAACAGTTCCCTTATTTTCAAAAATATTTTCAAGATGACATTCATTTTTATATTTTAATAGTTTCTCATCTTCATGATAGGTTATAAATAGTATGGGTTAATTCTTGTATACAAACTGAGACTCCTTCTAAAACAAATTCTTTATCTCTATAATTAATCTTATCATGGTAAATAGAAATCCAATCCATACCCAGAATAACATCAAATTCTACCAGGGGAAAGAAAAAAATGTTTTTAGGTAAATTTTTCCCATATACATTAACAAGAATATTCTTATAATTTATTTTTGCCTTAATATTTCCCTCATGTGTTTTTACCATAAGTTTTGTATTCATTTCTTGAGGTGGAATTTCTGATTTACTAGAAGATTTCTCAAATATGAAAGAATATAGAGACCCTGAATCAAAAAAGGCATTAAAAATATGAGTAAACAAACAACATACTTAATACCACTTCATTGGATGGATAAACATTTGATTAAGTAGTTGAAAAGTATTTCTACACAACTTTCTGCATATATTCTTGTTTCTTCCTATCATTCGGGTTCCTCTTAGGACACTCATTTGCATAATGACCCATCTCAATATATTTAAAACATTTAACTATTTTTATATCAAAAAATTTATTACTACTACCATGACCTTTTTCATTGAAATTAAAATCCATATGCCCAAAAATAACACATCAAAAACACTTACTAGACTTTAAAAGGAATTCCCCGTGGTGTTTTTTACCATAATTCTCACAAAATTAAAAATTAATTTTCTTACTATCAAACCTCATTGATGCACTCTTTCCTTTTTCCTCCCACCTTGACCACTTTTTCTACTGGTTTTCAAATAACACATGATCATTAGTAAACTTCATTTCCACATTCTCCACACATCGAACAAGATTTTCATAACTTTTAAATTTATGAGAATCTAATTTCATTCAATATTTTCGTTTCAATCCTAAGTAAAATTTATTGATTTTTCTATCAATATCTCAAATAAAATTTGAATCATACCTTGCCAATCGAGTGAATTTTTCTTTATTTATAGCCACTTAATCTTTCTATTCTCTCAATTCAAAGAATATTTTCCATCCTAAGTTGAATCACCTTTGGAAAATATTTTTGAAGGAAAATATTTTTGAATTCATCTCATTCCAAAGCATCAATATCCTTCTTATCCTTGATATTATTGACCATCAACCACCACTATTTAGCTTAAACTTTAAAACGGTAAATATAAAAACTAACCTTTTTATGGTATGAACACCCTATGACATCAAAAATATTTTCTAGGTATTTAATCCACCCTTCATCTACCACTGGGTCAGAAGATCTACTAAATGTAGTAGGGTGTTTCCTCATAAAATATTCCACAACTAACATATTCTTATGAGGTTTGTAATGTCCCAACCCAAGACCCACTTAACTTGTGCCCTGAGTTGGTGGGTCACATGGCCTCAAGCACGTCTCCCATACACCAAAGGATGTCAACTAGTATCATGGGTGTAATGGTGGTATAGTGGGGAGACTATACCCTCATGTTAGAGTGGAACAACAGATACAAAAGATAACATTCAACAGCAGAAGAACAATATAAACATATAGGATAACAATGTAGTGGAAGAATAAATATAACTGATATAATAGACAAGTGTGGAATTGAAAATAAACAGAACAACTAAATCAATATCTCAAAATACACTAGGAAGTGTCTGATACATGGATTCATAGAATGATTATAATAAAAAGGGTAACAGGGGTTATAAAGATACAAGCTTGCTATACAAATGACAAAAAGAACAAACACTACTCAACTAGCATCTCAAGATAATGCCTGATACTCTTCTCCTAATATACATCAATAAGAAAATGCATGTCAAAAAACTCTATAATGGTGATTTCCCTTATTCATACCAGTAGGTAGATAGTCTTATAAAGTACCAAAGGCATCCCATGTAGTGTATAAGATATAAATCTCAGTAGGCCACCACCAATGGTGTCTACATGTGATCTAAGTAGTGTTTGTAACTAAAAAGTGTGTAGGTATAAGTAGAATAGTAAAAAAAGTTGAAATAAATAACCATTCTACTCAGGTTCATATTAGACATCTGGCATGTCTACCTGCTTCAGTTCATGGCTACAATAGAAGTATGAACATTCACTATATATATGGAAGTAATATATATATATATATATATATATATATATCATCCACCAATATGAACCAAGTATGTGCGGATGTAAGTGGTCATATACCTGGAATACTAGTGTTGGCTGGACCGGTGTGCAACTTAGACATCCATGACCAATATAACGAGCCTATAAGCTCAAGAAATATGGTACATTCCCTACATCCCAATAATATTGTGAGACGCCATGAATGACACTCCGGATGGTGAGTGATCCATCATGGCATCACTCGAACAGGGACACAGTGCATAAAGATCGATATCCAACTAGTGTCAAATGGTGTGAGGCATCATACTCAACACCCAGTATAAGAGGGAATGATAATATCATGCTCAATTGGTCCCCTACCATCATGTCATAGCCTCTTTAAAGTTGTAATATAATTATAACTAGCATGAGGCATAACCTCCCATGAAACATGTTCACCAAGCCTTTATATATATATATATAATTCATATTCATGTTTGAAACATAACACATGAGGTAATACCTATCACATATTCCTTTTTTCAATTTCAATTTCATTCAAAAATTTACAATTATTAATATGTATAATTAATGGCATGGCCTTACCATATTTTATAAACCATTTCATTTAATTAAACCAGTTCATCTAAATAAGGGAAACCATCATGCATTAGTCTCTCCTTCTTATTAAACCATTTAATTCATTAAGACGTGGAAATCAATTCATAAGGATCAAGGGGTCACTTAGGAGGTGACATGGGAACAAGGAAATCTCCTACTTGGGAAATTCCAACTATAAGAGGTTCAAACACCTAAGAGGTTCTTTTGGTTACATTTCTTATTCATATCTCAAGGTAAGATTCATTTAAAAGCTAATATGGAAGCTAATTAAGGGTTGTAGGCCATTAATCAATTGACCATTAAAGGGGAAACTTGACTTGGCACACCAATGGGGTGTCCTTAACTAAGGGAATCAACATATAAACTACTAAACAAGGATAAATAGATATATAACATGTCCCAATGATCAATTTAACATTAAGAACTCAATATAGAAGGGATTCTCATCAAAATCCAAAATAAGGAACAACAGATTAATTATGAAACATTAAAACTCAAAGGGAAAATGACATGAACACCTACCTTAAGACCATCAATGACCCCTTACTAAATATAAGCCTCATATTTCAAGTAGGTTGGACGAGATTTAAGAAATAATACAATTCCCTAAAAATAGGTAAAATGAACCTACACCTAAATAGGGAAATGGATTTGAAGATAAACTTAGATAGGAGTTAAGAGACTAGGGAATATTATCGAGACATATCTAGTGCTTCTGATGGATTGTTAATCGGACATCATATGAGAGTTCTAGATCAATACTTAATTGAGGTGTTTTTTAGTTCAAAAGAGGTGGATACCTATATTCATTAACTAGAAGAAGAAAGAGAAAGATGAAATAAGTTTATAATTGAAGTGATGGGGAAAATTTAATTTCACCTGAAAATACATAGGTGCATGGTTTGGCTGTACAGTTTGGCCAAACAATGTACAAATCAAGCTCAGTTCACTACTATTAAGGGGATAATTGCATGATTAGGTGCACAATTTTATTAACCATGCACAAACCATGAAAAATGGATCTATCCCAAACCTACAACCAGTCGCATGGTCATGTGTCCTGGGTCACATGGTTATAGAAAAACTATTCACCCCAGTCCCTTCTTCCCATTTCGGAGCTCCGGGTTCTGAATGAGCCTCAAACACACCCAATACCTCCTAGCTTTACTAGGAATAAATATTAAGGTTGTTTAAGAAAATATTAAAAAATAATGATCCCTACATTTTTTTGAAAATATGGGTCATTAAAACCTCCCCTCCTTAAAGTAACGCATCCCCAAGTTGGCCCTATAAGGGTAAAGAGGTATCATCAATAAAGAGTTCCAATCACTGATCTCATGTTTCAGCTTCCCGCTCCCAGATCTCATCTTGTACTCAATCATGCTACCATAGCACCTACACTAAAGGAACTGACCTGACTCATAGTGTCTTCATGCTCCAATCAACAATACACACTAGATACTCCTAGAAGGAAGAATCTATATCTAATTAAACCTCATCAGGATGAATGACATGTGACAGTTCTGGATAGTATCAGTGAAGCCGAGATACATGAAATACATCATGCATTGATCAATAAATATGAGGAAGTGTTAACTATTAATCCATCAGTCTAATTAGTTTCACAGTCATAAAGTGTCCAACGAACCTCAATGAAATATTACCATACTTATGAATACATAAATTCCCTAACCTAGGTGAGAATCACAAGAAAAACTAGTCTCCAACCTTGATCTAGAGAGGTCACTGATGTCTATTAGTAGATGACTACTGTCTAGACTAATTTTTCAACATGTGCTTTCTAATCAGCTGGACCAGCTCTGTAGTCTTTTGCACAAGACATGGTCAAAGAATAGATGCTTCCCCTAAATCTATCCAGTATAGAGATGAGTGAAAATTCCTTCCATATAAGGATTCATAAGGAGCCATCTCTATGGTAGCCTAAAAGATATTATTATAAGAAAACTCAATGAGGGGAATGTGTTTTTCCTAGGAACCTAAAAAGTTAAGGATACATGCATGAATCATGTCTTACAGAACCTCAATTGTATGCTTTGTTTGCCCAGTTGTTTATAGGTGATAGGCCATAATCAAAAGCACTTGTGTACCCAAGGCCTTATAAAACCCCTACTAGAAACATTACATAAAATGATAATCTCTTTCATAAATGGTAGAACAAGGAGCTCCATGAAGACGTACAACCTACCTAATGTACAGCCTTCCTAGATCATCTTCTGAGAAGGTATCTCACATAGGTAAGAAGTGTTTGACCTTCTTCAAATGATCCAAAACAATCCACATTGTATCATTACCTCGAGGTGATCTAGGTAAACCAGTCATGAAATCCATTGAGACATCTTCCCATTTCCACTCGGGGAAGGAAAACTGTTGTAGAATCCCTATCGGATGCTGATGTTCTACCTTCACTTTCTAATAGGTGGAACACCAAGTGATAAATTTGGAAATCTCACATTTTATACCATGCCACCAGTACTGGACCCAAATATCCTAATACATTTTGGTGATACCAGGGTGAACTACCCATGATGGGGCATGGAATCCCCACATCAGCTTCTATATGATGTCTATTGGGACCCATACACACCCATGGAATATTAAAGTGTCATCCCTATCCATGGTCCAACCTAAAGATGTATCATCATATGAAATTCTTTCCCTTAGTACAAGGCCTTATGGATATGATAGCTATCTAATTATTACCTATTCTAGAAGAGTAGAATTCACTGCTAAAGATGAGAGGATATTGTGACCACGGTCCTCCTAAACCTCAACACGAATCTATGAGAATAAGGCCATATTTTTTCATCCTCCATTGTATTATTGAACTTCATGTGTCTAATTCTTTTGTCTCGGAGGATCAGTTAGTGAATTCCCCTTCCAAGCATGTATTCAAGCTCTAAATCAAATGATTATAGGTACTCCACCCACCTATGTTTCCAAAGATTGAGATATCACTGTGTAAAGATGTACTTGAGGATTTTGTGATCTATGAACACCAAAAAAATCTCTCCAAGTAGATATTATCTTCAATAGTGTAAGGCCTGAACTACAGTAGTGATCTGGAGGTCATGTGTCAAGTAATTCCACTCATGAGGCATTAACCGATGAGACCTATACATGAAGAATCACTCTTCCTGCATCATAAAAGCTCCAAGTATGATATCTGACACATCATAGTAAATATTATATCTCCTACCTATATTTTGTAGAATCAGTATCAGCACTAAAGTAAAACAACCCTTTAACTCTTGAAATGATACTTCATATACTTCTGACCATAAAAATTTCACACCCTTATTTATGAAGCCCATAAGTGGCACTTCAAGGCATGAGAAATCTTGGATGGAGTGTTTGTAATAATCATCTATCCCCAAGAATCTCTTGATTTTGAATACATTATTGGGATTCTCCTAAGAAACTATAGGTCTCACTTTCTTAGGATCTATTGAAACTCCTTACTCTAAGATGTTATGACCCGTGAAGTGGACTTTGTCAATCCAGAAGTTGCATTTACTGAGCTTAGCATAGAGTTAATGCTCTCTCAGTGTATTCAGAACGATCTCAATATGGGTTTCACGGTCATGTTTCGAGCATTAATACACCAAGATATCATCAACATATACTACCATCAATGAATCTAGATACAAGTTTAAAACATGATTCATAAGATCCATGAATACTACATGTTAATTCATGAGTCCGAACGGCATAACCAGGTACTCCTATAGACCATACCTACTCTAAAAAATTGTGCAAGGTATGTATGAAGTCCTGAAATACACCAGATTATAGCCAAAACTCAGATCTATCTTTGAAAACACTTTCTCTCCTCAGAGATGATCAAATAGGTCATCTATTCTAGGTAGTGGATACTAATTTTTTATTGTGTGTTGGTTTGAATGATGATAATCCACATAAATCCTAAGGGTACCATCTGATTTCTAGGAAAAAAGGACCAGTGAATCCCATGGATAAGTGATAGGGCATATGAAACCTTTAGCCTCCATATCCTCCAATTGCTTCTTGAGTTACATAAGCTCCTTAGGTTCCATTATATAAGGATTAATGGTCACTGGTGCTGCTCCTGGAACTAGTTCAATAATAAATAATACCTCTCACATCGGAGGTAGACCAGAGAAGTCTTCATGAAATACATCCCTAAAATTCTCCACTATAGAAGGAAAATAGTGGGTCATAACCCCTATTCATCAAGTAAAAATATGACGATATGAGCTATCACATTACCCATCCTTCGATGCTCGGGTCTAGCTCGAGTCACACTAACATCCCATTATCCCTTATGAATGTTCCTAATTCCCTCTAGTGATGTAAACATCACCCTAAAAAATATCATTCAATATGGGCTCAGTAGGGAACTATACAGTTCATCTCAATGATTATGTCAAAGCCCTTCATATCGAGGGTGTAAAGGATCCACATGAAAATTTAAACACCTATATCAAGAGGAAAATTATTACAGTAGTAAACACCCTCAAAATGGATACCCAATGAGGTGTATACCTTCATAATTCCATAGTAGTGCTCAATCTCTAGGCCCAAACTCTCATTGATTGCCTAATATATAAAAGAGTGTGATGTGACTATTTCAAATAAAGAATACACTAAAGTGTAGGCTACTAGAATAGTACCTTGTATAGTAGAATTCATGGCACTATACTCCTTAGGAATAGGATAGACTTCATGTAAATGGAATGTACCATAGCCCTAAGTCACTACCTAAATTCCCTAAGTAAGCCTGATCTACTGGTGTTGAGAATCATAAATTTTATTGCCTCTTCCTTGACTACCACCTTTTCCTAATCGGTTGATGGTATTCCAGCTACCTTCCCATCTTGATCCTATCGGCCCTTCTCCTAAAAATGGATTAGACGTAGATCCCCGCTCACTTGGAACTGTCATAAAATTCATACAAAAATGATAGATATGGATATCCTTCCATAGCATCAGTGTTCAACTGAATCCCACAATCACTAAGGCTTCATGTGTCTCGGATTCCCACACTAGTGAAAAATCAAGAAGTTGTCAATGCAAGGAGCCTTGTCACTACTACCCCTAGGAGAAACCTTTAAGCGATTCTTTCACCCAAAAGAAGAATCACTACTAACTTTATGTGTCAAACCACCCCGACTCACACCATAAGATTCCCTCAAATTCATCTTTGTAATAAGTGCCTAGTTGAAGATTTCATAAATAGTCTTCAACCTAAACACATTGACCTATGACCAGATAACGTAAACCATCCCATCCTCAAATCAACTCATAGTCATAAGATCAATTCCAACCAGAGTAGGATTAAACTATTGTAGCTTAGGTAAATGAGAAAAATACTCCATGATAGACATGCTCTGTTGAAATTGGGTTCCCTAGACACAACTTGTGTTGTAATTTTGATTATCACTAAATGTATATTGTTTGTTATATATACATGTGTTTATTTTTCCATAATAGTGTTGATACTTATACATCCACTTTGTTTGTGGTAATTTCCATAGATTAAGTGTTGTATCAAAGGGTTATAGCAGATCCCAAGCTATAATGAGAACTTATAAATACTATGATAGTAATCATAAAGTAATTTCCAATGGTCCAGTTACATCATTCTAACAAGTCACAGACGATGTGTGACTATCAAGTGTTGGGGGCTCATAATCATTGTGACTTCTTCTCATGAAGTTCACACTTGATGATATCTAGTATTTGAGATCATGAGGACAGGCCCGCTAATGACAACACCACATGTTTTAGGTGTCACTGATTGTTCCTATCTACGGAAATGTGTAATAGTCTCCTAACTAGAGATCATTATCAATGTATGTTATTTAATTGTATACTTTGATTCAAGGAAAAAACCATGGAAATGAAGTCGTGGTGTGGTAGTTTGTGTTGGTTACGTTATTGGTGACCCGACATTGATTTAATGATCAAGAAAGGATTTGTCACTTCCAAGTTTAGGAAGGGATATCTTGGGTCTGGTTGATTAGGATGGTATGACCATCATTAAATCCATGGCCATGGTAGTCGAAGGTAAGACCATCCAGATAGATCAATAAATAATAATATAAGTAAAATGATGATGACACAAGTGTGTGTCATACTTTATTGAGATATCATTGACGAAGAGATTATATTACACAAACTATGTTTATAGGAAGGTAGTCATTTCTTTGACTTTTCTTTATCTCTTTAGGGGCCATGATGGGTTTCTAGACTCTACTCTTGGTCTGTGGGTTGGACTCACTTCTATTGAGATAAGGACCTAGAGGGTCACACACTTAGTGTATCCATAAGTTCCACATATTCCAATGAATAGGAGTTTGGGACGATGTGGACCCCATGTGTGGGTGTTAGTGAATGTCTGAGTTTAACTGATCACAATTAAAACTAATTCAATTATATTATTCATGTTTAGAATAAGTATGACTGAATTTATTTATCATGGTATTAAAAAATTGTTTAATCATAAAAATGAATATGAAAAAAATATAATTTTTCGAATGAACATTGGATGTTAAAGGTTCATTAAATTATTTGGAGAGGTTACAGGCCGAGTAAATGGATCGTATTTTATCAAGTAACATTTTATAGTGTTACAAGTGAGTGAAAAAATATTTGTGACATTTATGAAAATTTTATTAATCCATACATATTTTTAGTGGTCTAAAATGAAGGTTATTACTTTCCAAGGGCCAAAGTACAATTTTGGAAAGTATAACCTAAGTATAAAAGCTAATTTTAGCCTCTTGAATTACGTGATCCACCATTTTCACGAATTTAGAGAGATAAAATATCTTCTCCTATCCTATAAAGTTCTTAAAGAGAGATTATGGAAGAAGAACAAGGTCGGATTGATCTCGCTTTCTTGATGAAGTCTGCATTCTTCTGGTGATCAAAGGGACTTCGTAAAGCTCTTTGATTTCCCACACTAGCACCCAGAAAACATAGATCGATGATCTTGGAATTGTAGAAAATTTGTGTAAAATCTAGATGACATCTAGTTTGGTGTCTCACAACCATTGACAACAAGTGAATCAAATTGACGACTTCAAACGAATGAGGTGCAGTTTAAGCATTTGTTTAATTATATTTTTCATGTTTAAATTTAATTAAACGTGATTCTTTTAGAAATATAGGCATGGGGTTAAGTGGATTATATGTTTTTAACATAAATCCATACCCAAAATTTCTAAATTGTAGATTCTTTAACGCTTATGCTGCACCCCGGGTTCCTTCAATTGGTATCAGAGGGAACATATAATTATTTAAGTCAAAAAAGTTTAAATTTCAATTAAATTTTGTATGATTTGAAAATAGGGTCTTTGATATGGTCCCAACTCAACTGACGGCGTTTCAATATAGGTTCTTATCACCAAGATATGGCTGATCTAAGATCGATGGGTTTTTCCTGAAGGTTGCCACAAAAATTAATGTTTTAATTTTTTATTCTTCTAATGGATACCATTGTGACAGATCTTTATCCAGAGTGTGATGCAAGAATGTTGCATGGTAAACGAATATACCAAAATCTGGTTGGGTTAGTTCATTTTCAATAAAAAATTTCTTATAGAATCTTATTTAATTAAATAGACAAAGCTTCTCATAGAAGTTTGTTTAAAGCTTCTCATGGATTCTTATTTAATTAAATGGGAAAACCTTCCCATGGAATATAGTTTCAAGATTCTCATGGAATATTCTTTAATTAAAAATGCAATGCTTTCCATGGAATCCATTTTAAATCTTCTCATGGAATCTTTTTTAATTAAATAGAAAAATATTTCCATGGAAGCTAGTTTTGAGCATCTCATGGAAGCTTCTTTAATTAAAAAAACAAATCTTCCCATGGAATATTTTTCAAAGATTCTCATGGAAGATTGATTAAATATATATATATATATAAGTAACTAAGATTCTGTTTAAATCTTGTTATAATTTTATATTATTGTCCTTTAAATGGATACCTCATATCGGGCCAGACCAATTTGGTCTGGGTCCGACTGGCCTGACCCTTTTAACCTATCACTAGTCTTATATTAATTTTTAGGGATTTGTTTTAGATCCAAATAGACCTAAAAAATTATAAATAGAATTTCAATAGTTAAATTTTATTGTATCATATTTAATAAAAAAAATTCAAGTGTTGTGGGACGTATTGATAATTAATTAAGTTATTTTAATGTATGTTAGTGCATTAAAAATACACTTGAGTTGAATTTTAGAAAATTTAATTTTTCCTTATGTAATATAATTGCATGTTGGCTGATCATGATTCGAGACCGACCCATGCATGTTTGGTTTATTATTTATTTAATTTAATTATTTCATTTAAGTTTTATAAAATGTAATAATTATTTTATTTTGAAGATCTGTACATCATCCCTCCATCTTTAATTTGTATAAGGGCTTGTGTGTCCACATTTAAGTGCTAAAAATGTAATTTTTCATCCCAAGTTCCCATCACCTATGTGTGAATATACATTGTAAAAATAAGAGGAGTTCGTGGTGACACGGTTCGAGTCAAGAGTCGGTGTAGACCAAACAAGTGGAATGCATGGGGGTTGTGGGTGCTATAATTCAAGTCAGGTATTGACTTGAGGAATTAATATAGGGTCTTAGTTAATCTATTATTATCTTGATGGATTAACCAATAGTTAACAGCTCATGATCATGTCATTATTTATTTATTTTGTCATGTGCATGGTTTTTTATTTTATTAATGTATATTTATTACGTGTGATCACATAGTATAATAATAAACCAGCATAAAAAAATAAAATGAACATATATATTGAATTTTTTCTATTTAAAATCATGGTTATGTTGTGAGTTTGATCACATAGAAAAATCATGTTAAATAGAAAATGATTTTATTCACTGATTTTAAATTACCAAATCCCTCAAACAAAATATTAAGTCTTAATGACTTCCATTACTCACATTTGAAAAATACTGGGTGTTTGGGGTGCTTGTCTTCCATAGTTGAGAGTGCCTCTTACTACTGGGGTATTTTCATGATAGAACTGGGTCGACTTAACTAAAGTTAGTAGTCAAGGATTAGCCATAGCTAACTCGATATCACTTTAGTGAAAATTATTTGAGGGAATCATGTTTTGATTCCAATAATCTAGTACTTTACTCAACATAACAAGGAACCACCAATTTAAGTGTTTGACCAGCCTAGTGCCTACCCTGAAACCCTCTGAGTGGAGGTGTACCCATAGCTTGCAGACCATGAGGGAGGTTTTGAGGATCCTTTTCACTAAAGTATTCAAGCGACAGAGTATTCTGAATCTAATAGTGAAAGCTATTGAGGTTTGATAAAATATTAGGAGAAATTTAAATGATATAATAATAATTAATAAAATGTCTAAATGGTAATCCATGTAAAGTAATAACTGCTAATGTCCATATGATATAGATTTAAAATGGTAATCACCAACACCACCATTACTTTATCACTGCAATCAATTCTGGATAAAGAAAATATCCTGACCAGCAATAACTTCCAGGAATAGTACAGGCACTTGCACATAGTACGAGGCCAAGAAATAAAGTTATATGAAATGTAATCCTTAGTTCCTACTGAGCCTCCTCAGGAAGCAAGTCAGACGCAAAAAAAATGGAAAAAGTATGTAGAGGATGCACTTGATGTTCAGTGCATCATGTTTTCATCCATGTCCAGCTAGTTGAAGAAAATGAATAAGGAAGAGGATGCCTACAATATTATTTCACATCTCCAAGAATTATATTAGGATATGGCCATATAGGAAAGGTATGAGATCTAAATTTCCATTTATAGGTTCAGGCTAGCAGAAGGGCACTAAGCCAATCCTCATGTACTCAAGATGGTCGAGTACATTGAGAGGCTTGAATCCATTGGTTCAAATTAAACCAAGAGATAGCAGTGGATATCATTCTTCCCTCCTTACTACCAAGCTTCTCAACTTTCATTGTCAATTATAACATGAATGATATGAAAATGATATGAAAAAGTCTCTCCTGGAACTTTTGGTTTTAGTTCTCCAAGATGATAAGGATATGAAAAATACCATTCATTTGTCCTTATGGTAAACAAAATAAATAAGGTCGAGGCAAATGGTTCTAAGGCCAAGTCAAGGCTGAAGACACCAACGCACCATCCTTCAAATAATCCAAAGATATAGAGGCATATAAATGAGTAGGATGCCATCTTCTTTGGATGTGGAAATAAAGGCCACTAGAAGAAAAATTGAAAAGATGGGAAGAAGAAGCAAGGTGACGCTTCTACTTCAGGAACCAAGTAGGTTTAAGAAGATTGAAAAGGGAGAATTATATCACTAAGCTTCAAATGGTGCAAGTCTGGCTGCCTTGGTAATGAGATATTATCACCTTACTTTTCTAAGTGTTTTAGTTCTAGTTTTAAATAATTGTTATTATGTATCTTCTGTAACCAGAAACATAATTTTTGTGTCAAGTTTGGACACTATGGGATTTTAATTAAATTTTGGAAATAAATTTTGTCTCTTTATAAGGATAAAGTATGTTATGTTATGGAATATATTAATAATGGTTTATATATAATTGAACTATAAAACTCGTTAATGGAAATAAATAACAAAAAAAAGCGATCAAGACTCATATCTCACCTGTCTATGGAACTTTAGGTTAGGTCATGTAAACAAGAATAGATTACAAAGAATATATCAACAAGGGTATTTAGACTCGGTTTAGTTAAATCCCTTGTATGTATGTCGAGCTTGTTTACAAGGTAAAATGACCAAATCACCTTTCTTAGGGAAAGGAGAAAGATCCAATGCGTTACTATAATTAATACATACTGATGTATGTGGTCCATTTCTAGTAGAGGCAAGGGGTGGATTTTCATAGTTAATTACTTTTAATGATGATTTCAGTAGGTATGTATATATCTACTTAATATGGTATAAGTTTGATTCCTTTTGGATATTTAAGGAATACCAACATAAAGTAGAAAACCAAATTGGTAAGAAGAAAAAATCACTTTGCTCAAACCGAGGCATAGAATATCTTAACCAATATTTCATTGATCACTTGAAGGAGTTTGGGATAGTATCCTAACTCACTTTTCCTTATACACCACAATGGTATGGTGTTAGTGAATGGAGGAATAGGACCTTTCTTGACATGGTCAGATCAATGATGAGTTTTTCAACTCTTCTATTATTCTTTTGGGAATTTTCTTTGCAGACAACAGCATATACCCTTAACTGAGTACCAACTAAAGCTGCATATGGGATTCCATATGAGTTATGGTATAGAAAGAAACCCATTCGGTTAGAAATATGTATATGGGGATGCGAGGATTTTTTCAAGACTCTACCTAGTGAAAAATTGGCAGCCTTAAGCATATATTGCATCATTATAGGTTATCCTAAAGAAACCAAGGGATATTACCTATATAAACCTTCATATAGAAAAGCGATTGTGAAAAAACAAGCCACATTTATAGAAATGGAACACATTTAAAATGGAAATAGTGGGAGAAAGATTGAATTAAATGAATTTAATGTTCCAGATACACAAGAGTTGGTATGGGAACAATCTCTACAAGAGCAAGTGGAAGAAGAAGTTGTTACTGAGAAAAAAAAATTGCGTAGGTCTATACGAGAGATTAGAGAACCAAAGCATTATGGTTTTCTTGTCATAGAGCTGGGTGACACATTAATTCTTGAGGATGATGAAGCTCTAACCTACAATGAAGTAGTAGAAGGCAAAGAAGCTGAAAAATGGAAATATTCCATGTATTTTGAGATGGATTCCACATACCAAAATCAAGTTTGGATTTTAGTAGACCCTCCAGCTGATATAAATCCCACTGGGTGCAAATGGGTATTCAAGAAAAAAATGGAAATTTATGGTAAGGTTAATACCTATAAAGAAATATTGATTATAAATGGTTTTAGGAAACATGAATTCATCGACTATGATGAAACCTTCTCAACAATAGCAATGCTGAAATCCATCAGAATATTGCTTGCAATAGCAACCATTCATGATTATGAGGTTTGGAAAATTAATTTCCAAACTACTTTTCTAGATGGGAAGTTGATTTAATATTTCTATATGATTCAAACCAAAGGGTTCATCAGGCCAATGAATGTCAATAAGGTGTGAAATCTACAGAGATCCATTTATGGATTGAAGTAGGAATCACAATCATGGAATGTTCATTTTGATGATGCCATAAGAGAATTTGGTTTTTTTTCAAAAATGAAAACGTACCTTGTGTATATAAAAATTTTGATGGGAATGTCATCGTTTTCCTAGTATTATATGTTTATGACATATTAATTATGGGAAACAAAGTTCAAGTCTTACCGTCAGTTAAGACTTGGTTAAATGAATGATTCTCCATGAAAGACTTAGGTGAAGCAGCCTATATTCTGGGGATAAATATATATCGTGATAGATATCAAAGGATTATTAGTCTAAGTCAAAGTACATATATTGATAAGGTACTCAAAAGGTATAATATGGAAAAATCCAATAGAGGGTTGTTGCATATGTCACATGGTATCAATCTCTCCAAGAAAATGTGCCCAGAAACACAAGAGGAGATTGATAGAAGGAGTAAAATCCATTATTCCTCGGTAGTGAGTTCTATCATATATGCCATGCTATGTACTAGGTTTGATGTTTCCTTTGCTTTAAACATGGTGGGAAGATATAAATCTAATCCAGGAGAACTACACTGGGAAGCTATCAAAACTATCCTAAAGTACTTGAGGCATACAGAGGATATATTCTTGGTGTATGGCGGAGATGAGGAACTAGTAGTGAGAAGATACAATAATGATAGTTTCAAAAAAATCATGATGATTGGAAATTTCAGTCAGGCTACATCTTTTTCCTAAATGGTGGTGCAGTGATTTGGATAAGCTTGAAGCAATTTGTGGTCGTCGATTATACAACAAAATCCAAGTATATAGCGGCTTCTGATGCAACAAAGGAAGCAGTCTGTACATGCATCTTTATCTTATATATTGGTGTTCTGCCTAGCAGTGCAGAACATGTACTAGTTTATTATGATAATACTACTGTAGTGGTGCTTTCCAAGGATCCCATGTCTCACCAAAGGACAAATCATATACTTCAGAAATTTTATTTCATGAGGTATTTTACTCAGAGAGGTGAAGTCACAGTTAGCAGAGTATCCATAGAGGACAACATGGAAGACCCCCTGACTAAATCCATTTCTCAACAAAAGAATTATTCTCATGTGAGAGATAGCAGATTGATAATAGTTATCAGTTGGCTCTGGTGCAAGTGAAAGTGTTGAAAGTGTGTTCCATAGAACCAACTTGTTTTATACTTTTGATTACCAATACATGTATATTGTTTGTTATATATACATGTGTTTATCTTGCCATAATAGTGTTGATACTTCTGAATCCACTTTTTTGTGGTAATTTCCTTAGATTACATGTCATATCAAAGGTTTATAGCAGATCTTAGGCTATAATGAGAACCTATAGATGCTATGAAAGTAATCTTAAAGTAATGTACTATAGTCTAGTTACATCATTATGATAGGACACAAATTATGTGATATTATCAGGTGTTGGGGACTCATAAGCATTGAGACTTCTTCTCATGAAGTTCACACTTGATGATCTCTAGTATTTGAGATCATGAGGACATGCCTACTAATAGAAACACCACATGTTTCAGGTGTCATTGGTTGTTCTTATCTATGGACATGTGTAATGGTATCCTAACTTGAGATCATTATCAATGTATGTTATTTAATTGCATACTTTGATGTAAGGCAAAACCCATGGAAATGAAGTTGAGGCGAGGTAGTTTTTGTTGGGTACGTTATTGCTAACATGACATTGATTGAATTATCAAGAAAATATTTGTCTCTACCAAGTTTAGGAAGAGATATCTCCGGCCTGGTTGATTAGGATGGTAGCACCTTCATTAAATCCACAGCCATGGTAGTCTAAGGTAAGACCATACAAACAGATCAAAAAATAATAATGCAAGTAAAAGTATGATGAAACAAGTGTCTATCCTGATTTATTGAGATATCATTGACTAAGACATTATATTACATAGACTATGTTCATAGGAAGGTAGTTGTTTCTTTGAACTTTCCTTATCTCCTTAGGGGCCATGATGGGTTTCTAGACTCTCTTCTTGGTCGGTGGGTCGGACTCACTGCTATTTAGATAAGGACCTAGAGGGTCAGACAATTAGTGTATCCACAAGTTCCGCCTATTCTAATGAATAAGAGTTTAGGATGAAGTGGTCCCCATGTGTAGGGGTTGGTGAACGTCTGATTTTAACTAATCACGATTAAAACTAATTCAATTATATTATTCAAGTTTATAATAATGATGATTGAATTTATTTCTCATGGTATTCACAAATTGTTTTATCAAAAAAATGAATATGAGAAAAATGTAATTTTTCAAAGGAACATTGGATGTTCAAGGTTTGTTAAATTATTTTGAGATCTTACAAGCTGAGTTAATGGTTTTTATTTTATCACAAAACATTTTATAGTGTTAAAAGTGAGTGATAAAATATTTGTGACATTTATGACAAGTTTATTAATCCATACATGTTTGAAAAGGTCTAAAATGAAGGTAATTACTTTCTAGGGACCAAAGGAAATTTTGGAAAGTATAACCTAAGTATAAAAGCTCATTTTAGCCTCTTGAATTATGAGCTCCACCATTTTCACGAATTTAGAGAGATAAATCTCTTCTACTTTCCTCTAAATTTATTAGAGAGAGATTCTAGAAGAAGAAAAAGGTCAAATTGATCACGCTTTCTTGATCGAGTCTACATTCTTTAGGAAATCAAAGGGATGTCATAAATCTCTTTTATTTCCCATGCTAGCACTCAAGAAACATAGATAGACGATCTTTGAATTGTGGAGAAACTATAGATGATCTAGAGGAAATATAGTTTGGTGTACTATATCCACGAAACATCGATGATGAGTGAATCAAAACAAAAACTTCAAACGAGCGAGGTATGGTTTAAGATTTCATTTGATTGTATTTTTTGTGCTTATATTGAATTACATGTGATCCTTTTAGAAATACGGTCAAGGGGTTAAGTGGATTCTATGTTTTTAACATGAATCCATACCCAAAAAATTTAAATTGTACGTTCTTTAACACTTCTACTATGCCTCGGGTTCCTTCATGCTCCCCTACTACAAGTTTATGAATTCCCTCACTCTGTTATCCCTTAGAGTCTAAGGATAAAATTAGTCGTAGAAGATCATCTAGAAATTTTCCTAGACCATATCTCCATGTCAATCCTCTTGGGTGATAACAACCCACCACCTCTTAGTATAATCACATAGCATATATTTTGCAAGTTTGACCCTCCACTCTGGAGATGTCTCAAGATGCTCGGATATAGATAGGATCTCTTTAAGCCAAGACTTCATAGCATGAGGTCCTCCATCCCCTAAAAAGGTGGGAGGATGCTGCTGCAGAAATTATCAAGTCAACATTTTCATACTCAAGGTAGGTTGAACAAAACATTTTATATTCTGAATCATATATATAAAACCCTCTCAAAATGAAATTTCAGTGCCCATAGAAAGAGGTTCCATAGGTGGAACTACAAGAGGAATCACTGGAAACTTAGGGACTGCAACCTCATAAGCATGTTCGCCACTACCTTTAGGGTGTACGATATGAATATTTCATGGGGTGTAATACTAAAATGCCAAACACATGCCTTAGAATAGATTTAAGAAATTGAGAAGAATGTATTTAAGAAACTAAGATAAGAGTAAAGTCTTCCTATAGAAATAACCACACCTCTCTGCCTACTTCAAAAGTTAGGTCTAGATGGTAGAAGAGACCATAACAGGCCATAAGAATGTAAGAGATACCCCACTACCCACTACTAAGTTCAATTTTGGGTCTAAGTATTTATTTCACATGTATAGGATAACCAATTTCACTTTATATGTCATATTTGTTTTGAATTTGTGCTTATTAATTTTTGTAAATTACATAAAATGGTTTAATTAGATGGTATACCACTTTTAATCTATAAGGGTCCATACTCCTTATAAACAAAAATATGATATACATTCATCTCACACCATAACACGTTCCAGACTATGTGAAGAATGGTTCAAGGCTTAATATGCCATAATTGACTGATTAAGGTGACTTCTTTTACCTATTCATGAAAATAATGTTAGGCTAAGGCAAGAACTTTCTGTATCAATTATGTTTTTCGATCCCTGCAATAACTATCATCACAATTTAATATATATTTAAGGCACTATCAATATGAAATAGGAAAATGAATTCTAAAAATAGAGGTGACGTGGAAAAATACATGGGATATTAGTCCTAATGTTCCTAATAATGATGCATTTAACAATTCTTCTTACCCTCATATAATTGGGACAATGATGAAATAAATCCTCAATCGGAAAAATAATAATAACTACAACATATCTTGTGCGTCACCCAATGGTGAAATTCTATCAATAGTAATAGGAAAAAGTATAATAATATTTATAATTTAGGAAACTTAGACTTTACCCCAAACATGGGTTCGCGATGCCCAATCATGGCTTATGAACAAGTTCCAAGAATTCCCAATCTTCAATATATTATCTCTAAATAGTAAAGAAAGAAAGGAAAACCACTCTGATATCACTTTGTAATGTCCAAACCCAGGATCCACTTAACTAGTTACCTAAGTTGGTGGGTCACATGGCCTCAAGTGCTCCTCCATGTATGCCAGATATTGTCGAATAACAATAAGGGTGTAATGGTGGTACAGTGGGGAGACTATACCCTCATGTCAGAGTGTCTTATCATATACAATAGATAACATTCAATAGAGGAAGCACAATATAAACATATATAATAACAATTCAGAAGAAGAATAAATATAACTGATATAAATAAATAAGTCTGGAATCAAAAATAAATAGAACAACTAAATAAATATCTCAAAAGACACTAGGAAGTGTCTGATATATGGATTCATGGCATGTTGATATTAAAAAGGGTAACAGGGTTCAAAAAGATACAATCGTGATATACAAACAAAAAGAAGAACAAAAACTACTCCACTAACATCTTGAGATAATGCACAGTCGTTTGCTCCTAAGCTCCATCTATAAGAAAAATCATATCAACAACCTGTAGAAGGGTTCTTTACCTTATCCATACCTATAGGTAGATAGTCTTTTTAGGTACCAAAGGTATCACGAGTAGGGTGTGAGATATAAATCTCAGCAGGATACCACCAATGGTGTCTATGTGTAATCCGAGTTTCTCTCATAAATAAAAAGTGTGCAGGTATAATAATAATATTAAAACAAAGCTAAAATAAATAACTAGTCAGCTCAGGTTCCTATAGGACACCAGGAGGGTCTCTCTACTTCATCTCATGGCTGGAATTGAAGTCTAAATAGTCACTTTATATATATATATAGTAGTATTTATATATATATATATATACACTTCAACCACCTATATGAACCAATTACGTGCATACATAAGTGTCCATATACCTAGAATACTAGTGCTGGATGGACTGGGGTGTAACTCAAAGAGTAATTACCAGTCTAATGAGCCAATAAGCTCAAGAAATATTGTACATAACCTACATCCCAATAAGAGTGTGATATGTCATGCAAGACACTCAGGATGGTGAGTGATCAATCATGTCATCACTCAAACAGGGAAACAGTGTGTAAATCCCAACATCCAACTAGTTTCAAATGGTGTGAGGCATCATGCTCAACACCTGATGTAAGGGAGCATGATATTTTCATGCTCAATTTGTCCCTTACCATTATTTTATAGCCTATTTAAAGGTATAATATAATTATAACTCACATGAGGAATAACTTCCCATGATACATGTTCACTAATCCTTTATATATATAAATAAGGAATATTCATGTATGAAACATAACACATGAGGAAATACCTATTATATGTTCCTTTTTCATGTTTAATTCCATTCAAAACAATAAAATTATTAATAAACATAATTAATGGCATGGCATTACCATACATCATAAACCATTTCATTTAATTAAACTAGTTCATTTAAAAAAGGTCAACCAGCACGCATTAGACACCCCCTTTGATTAAATCATTTAATTCATTAAGACATGTAAATCAATTCATAAGGCTCAATGGGTCATTTGGGAGGTGTCATGGGCAACAAAGAAATTTCCTAATGGGAAAATTCCAACTATAAGAGGTAAAAACACCTAATAGGTGCTTTGGGTTCCATTTGTTATTCATAACTCAAGGGAAAATCTAATTAAAAGCTAAGACAGAAGCTAATTGGGAGTTCTGGTCCATTAAGAAATTGACCATTAAAGGGGAAACTTGACTTCGCACATCAATGGGGTGTTCATAACTGAAGGAATAAAACTCTAAACTACTAAACAAGGATCAATAGATATATATTAGGGGCCAATGATCAATTTAACAAGAAGAACACAACATAAAAGGGATGCTTGAAAAAATATGATGTCCGACACAATGATTTAATTACGAAACATCAAAAATCAAAGAAAGAAACAATGTGACCACCTACCTTAAGTCCTTAGATGACTCCTCACTCAATATCAACCTCTGATTTAGATTAGGTTGGAAGAAATATGAGAAATGTTCCAATGGAATGAAAATAAGGAAAATTATCATACACCTAAATAGAATGATGGGTTCAAAGATAAACTTAGATAGGAGTTAATAGACTAGGGGAGCTTACAAAGACGAGTCCAATGCTTCCAATGAATTGTGAATTAGACTTCGGATGTGAGTTCTAGATCAATGCCTAGATTGAGGTGTTCTTGAGCTCAAAAGAGGAGGAGACCCATGTTCAACCACTGGAAGAATAAAGGTAAAATAGAAATAAGGTTACAACTTAAGTGAGGGTTAAAATGTAATTTCACCTAAAAATAAATAGGTTCGTAGTTTGGATGCATGGTTTGGAAAAAAACATGCATAAAATGTGCTCATTACACTACTAATAAGGGGAATATTGCATGGTTAAGCGTATAGTTCGATTATCCATGCACAAACCATGAAAAATGGATTTGTCCCAAACCTGAAACAAACTAAGAGACTATGTTCCCTGGGTCGCACGGTTGCAGACACGCTATGAAGTCCAGTCTCTTCTTTCCATTTCAGATCTATGATCTCTGAATGAGCCTCAGATGCACCCGATAACTCCTTTTCTTGATTAGGGATAAATACAAGTGTTTTTTAATAAAAAAAGGAAAAAATAATGATTTGTAAATTCATTGAAAATAAGGGTCGTTACAAGTTTATCCAGCTGATCTCGTTCATGGATGTCGCCACCATTTATAACATAAATCAACCGGTCCATTACTTTCATAAACTGCTCAGTTTCAATTCCCACCGTTCTAGGTTGCTGATTCGGAAGGATATCATCCTCTCAGTGCATTCCTAATTCAGCTTCCCTATTTCTTTTGTGGAAAACCATTCTAAACAGACATATCATAGATGAATAAACATGTTAATATTTAAATACTATATCATTTAAACTTAATAATAAAGTATAAATAATTTATGTATATATTATCTTAACCCCTAAATTTATCTAAACCATGTTCTGATACAGACTGTAAGGACCCAACCTTAAACATTATCTCATTTATTTAATACAACTAGAATTCTCTTTCATACACTCCCAAATATCATTTAGGTTTATGTTTTTAGATAATTAGGTCATAAAATCATACATAGAAACTTCTATATTACAAATTATACACTTCTACTCAAAATCCATTTTTCTATAATATGAAACTTTTAGAATAAAACAAGATTTCTTTCTATAACAAAACTTTACAACTTTAAACTTGAATTCTTCCTTTTTTTACCCATCCATAAACCCTATGAAATACATTTTAGAACCTGATATGTGAAATAAAATCTTAGTATAGGACATAGAAATTAATAAATAAACCATTAGTCCATGAATGAAAACATTTTAACAAAGTTATAACTTTTACACATAAAATATAATCTCTTAATCTTACCTTATGAAATCATAAGTTTCCAATAAAACCATAACAAGAATACATAAATAATAAAAGGTAAATTGTGGAAAAAATTTCATATCACTCTTACATATAATGTATTAATCCCATATACATAGAGATTAACCATCATGATTACACTTGGAATAACCATCATAGTATATTCCCATAATCGCTTAGGAGATACCTAACTGATTAACTCCATCCCTTTACCCAATGCATTGGAGAGATATAAGGGGTTCACCCACCCTCAGTTTATCATGAAATCATCCATGACCATATTAATTCCCAAGAACCATAACATTATCATAACACATTAATCTTTTATAAAAGAATCATTCTTGAGGAAAGTAAATTTCCCATTTTGAAATCACATTTAATTTTTAAAAAGTTGTGCACTTATAAATGAAAAAAAAATTAAACCTATAAAGGAAAAATTAATTCAATAAGGTTTCATCGAAGTGGGAAAATATTCTTATTTTGTATAAGTAAACAAACATTTATTTAATAAAAAGTTTTATAACTTAAAAGGAGGATTTTTAAAAATAAAGTCCTTTACCTTATGTCTGAAAGAGGTATGCACTTGTACTTAATATCCTGGATAATAAAATTAGATTATTTAATTACTTAATTAAGAACCTTTTACACATATATTTTTTTATTACCATTTTATTAATTTCATTTAAGATCATTTTTATGAGTTATAAATATCATAATTATCATTCTAGGAGTGTTCGTTTCATGGATTTATGGTCGGTTCCCTTGTGTATAATTATGGGAGTTCTTTTCAAATGGAAGAAAAATTATAGAAGTGTAAATAAATGGTATTAATATGTTTCTATAATATTAAATTATCCTATATATTATTTTTTTTATCTGATATGAATATGGTTCATTAGATTAAAACATTAATGATAAATTTTTCGTTTGTTTTTTGGCTATTTTTTCAACCATCACAAACTAGTTTCTTTTTATTTAATTATTATTTATATAAATTAGTTAGAAACATTAAAAAAGTTATAATATAAATATTAAAATATTTTCTAACAATAATAATGGTTTTATGACCATCCTTGAATGCGGTAATGGAAAATGAAAATTCATTATCCACGAAGACGGTGAATTGACACATCACAGATGATGTTTTCATTTTTTATAATAAGAAAAGAAGAGAAGAGGTTTGATGATGGATATTACATTAACACAATAAAATTATAGTATATATATGACATTGGAGTTATCATCCTAGTTTGTATAGGGGATGTGAGGATACAATAGAAAAAAAAATAAAAAGAGAAAGATTTACCTATTAAATATCATCTCCTTGAAAACCTCCTTAAGGAACTTGGTTTTGGAATTTTGGTGAGACCATAAGGTCTTGGACATTAGTGAGAGACTTGGTAAGGTAATTGGGTAGAATTTAGACAATATAAAAGGCTTTGGAGGTGTAAGGAGAAGAGGTGGTGAGGGGTGGTATTTATAGGGAGAGAAGAGGGGTGTTTTTGATTATTTTATTCATTTGTTTATTATTTTTTCTAAAGACTATAAAAAGTGTTGTTTATTGTACTAATTATAGTAAATATTTCATTAGAGTTTTAACTAATGAGTTATCACATCTTCAATGACTCAAAAATTCATGTATTTAACTTATAATGTTAAATACCCTAAATTACTGTATTTCACTATTCACAAAAAATTCAACTATTTTAGAAAAATACAAAAAATTTAGTCTGTCCATTTTTTGATGTGTAGATTTTAAAAAAAGGACTCCATTTTTTAAAAATAACTTTATAAATATGATAAATTTAATTTTAAATTAAAATCATCATTTATTCAAAAAATACAAATTTTAATATTATAACTAATTTTATAACACATTGAAAAAATAATTAAGGTCTAAAAAAATTATATTATAATTATAATAAAATATTATATTAATTTATGAATCTATTTTATGAAAATAAATTTTATCTTAAATCATTATATTAATTATAAAATTTTAAATAAACATTTACGTTTCACAAAAATACCAACACTTAATTTATCATTTTTAAAACATTTATTTACTTATTCCATGATATAAGTATATAATATTTTCATTTATGAGATACATAAATTTTATTTATACTTTCACAAGTGAGTATTATTCTAATGGATAAATTACTATTCATAACGGTCACATTACTTTTCCTGTGGTCAAGTTACTATTCCATTGGTATAGGTTCCTTAATTTCTATAAATACCACTTTTTTAATTATACATTTATAATTAATTTAACTATTTAGTTCAAGAATTAAAAAATATATATTCTATATATACTTAGTTTTTTACACACGCCCTTGTTGGAACATCAATTCATTGGGGTACCTAATCAACTCTCACTTGGTTCCAAGCACATGTTGGGTAGGGGGTTGGATTTTTCATGATTGAGCTAGAGAAACTTGTATAGGATATAATATTAGGATGTAGTATGGCTCGACAATATAGTGGATTCTTATTTTTTATTCCTTTTATTATTTTTCATATGTGGTCAGCTTAGTTGTCTTTCGGATCTATATGACTTGGTGTATGTTACCACATTGCATATTATTATTATTTGTTAATTTATTCTTTTGTGTACACTAACTTATATGATGTTTGGTTATTTAATTATTATTACGAACAATGATTGGGTGTATATTCCCTCCATGGTATTCTCATAGACCCTTGTTTCTATTTGATATCCTTTGGTGTATGGGGAGGCACACCTGAGGTACGGTGGCGACTGCTGGTTCAAGCACTGATTAGTGGTCAGGGGTGATGGGATGTTACAAAGTGGTATCAAAGTGGTTTCCTTTTATTTTTTATAAATATTTGGGATATATTAGCTAGGAGATATAGGTATGTGTCAAATAATTTGATGAATATATAGCTAGTGTATCATGAACATCTTCATCGGTAGGAAGTCCACATTTCTAGGGGTTCAGGATTGTTATTCTTAGTTTACACTGTTACGGTTATTTATGATTTCTACCTTAAGTGGATCACATGGATTTGTGATGATTTTATAATTTAAATTGGATTCTTGGCACTTTAACCATCAGAAAGAGATCAGTTTCATATTTGACTTTTTGACTATATTGGCAAGAGGCTTCCCAAGCATCACGATTCAACACATATAATTCACATAACATGTAGGAATCTGTTAGTGTGATTTTTAGGAGAGACATTGAAATGATAAATTTATATTCTGGGAGTTGGGATGAAATGATAAATTTCCATTCTCAATAGGATAGACATTGAAAATTGATTGGGTGTGGTGGCATAGTCGACCTAGCTCAATCCTGGTCAGCTATTGAATAGACAGAAAGTGTGACTCAGGAGGATAGGCACACGTTTAATTGTGGAACTTCTTAACATGGAACTCTAGTAGTAGTATGAGGTAATACATATTGTTGGATTGAACAATTTCTCATTTGAGTTAGTTACCCTCATGATGATGGTAATTTTGGTGGTTTCTAAGGATGGTGTTCACATGAGTTGAGGATGGGTTCTCAATGATGACTCAGGTTGGAAATCAAGTATGAGTGAGATGATCATGTCTAACCATTGCATGCGGTAGTGGTATGAGAATTATATATGATTGAATAAATCCATGACAGTAAGATTTTGGGTGTGGTAGAACTAGTTGTTGGATGGTAAATATGAGTAAATGAATCTGATTTTATCTAGTCTTGAGGTAAATAACATATCTAAGTTCATAAGAGATAATATTTAGATTCTATGTTCTCACATTGGGCTCAGGGTGATTTGGGGTGACCCTAGGGTGATTCTTGGGGTGATCCAGGATTCATGGAAAATTTTAGGGGGTGAATCCATGTTTCATTTCATGGTTTAGGGGGTAAAACATGTGATGAAAAGTAGTAAAGGTGCCATTTTGGGAGAAAAATTTTGGAAAGTAGGAACAGTTGGTGTTGCGGCTTGGGATACAAGTGGGGCCCTATGTTGGGGTCTTTAGTGGTAATGCTGGGTTGGAGGAAGTATTTTTATTTTGAGGTCACATCGATGGGTGTGACCGAGAATTTTTAGTATTGTTGGGTGAAGAAATTTGGAATGGACTTATGATTTAGGTTGGACATAGTGAGAGGGAAACTGTGTTGAGAGCATCATGTAGAATGTGATCAGTAGGTCATTAGACCTCTGGAGGACACTTTTCAGCAGCAGTTCTGGTGATGGGGACCACCATGACTTGGGATTAGAATTGGTGAGTGATGTATTATGGTGGGGGAATCATAAACATCAATATTAATCAAGAAAGACACTATGGGTGTCGGGAGATATGGGTGTGATGATCATCATCTTAGTTTTTGTGTCAGTTAGCAAGTAGGTGGCTTATATTATAGTGAAAGGTATGTTTGGTGTTTGGAGTAACATAGTAGAAGCGCATTGGGAATTCAAGGATCAAGTGTGAAAGGTTGATCATGAGATAGTGACCTATGGAGGTTGGGTTTATTGGTTGAGTGATCAACAAGAATTCTCATCCATCCAACATTAAGAAATTTTTATTGAAAGTGGGGACAAAAGCCAAAAATTTAGGGTGTTAAAAATTAATGAATCCCCAAATAATCATCTCTAATGAGTTTAACACAAGTAGGGGGAAGGTATCCAATATAGGAAAAGATATTACATGGATTTGTTGTAGAGGCCTAAGAGGTGAGGAATTCATCCACCATATTACCCTCCCTCCAAGTGTGAGTAAGCTTCATACCACTACGAATAAGGCTTGTGCATATATGGATGATGTGAGTGATAGACCAAGGATCTTAGAAATCATCACTAATAGACCCATGAAGAATAGAAGAATTTTTTCAGCCATATCTATCATGATGCCATGAGATAGGAACAAAAATAAACCCTTAATCATGGAAGATGATTCGTTCGAGAGGGAATCACCTAACCAAAGAAGGTTTTTAATGAAAAGACCACTAAAAACTCTTTATTACGAATAACCATGCCCTCACAAATCTGACCATTGTTTCATGAACCATTAGTATTCAATTTGAGACCCTAATATGGAGGAAACCACTAAACCCAACTGCCTTGTGGATGAGAGATGTGAGATGAGATTCCTGAGTCCCTTTTAGAAAAGAGCATCCACAAAGATGGAGAGAACTCCCCCCATTTTGAGGAGAGGTTCCAACTCTAATGCCAATGATCATTCCATAACTATAACTTACAAAGGATATCTTGAAATAAACTGATGTCTTACCTTGTTGTGGGCACTCCATATGCTCCAACAGCCTACTGTGAGAAAAAACACCCTGGTTTTTTGCTCAAGATGGTTGTCATGAGAGCCATTGAACCAATCTTATAGAAAGATATCCCCATAAACACCTTGAACAAATTGACAACCAAAAACATTTAGACCCTCAATAATGGATGATTCCCAATAACTATTTAAGAAGAGGTACATGGTTGACTCCTTCAAATGGACTTCTTAGCAAGTGCACCTAAAAACTAGGGTAACACCTTTACATCTCACTGCATCATCTGTGGGAATGGATTGATCATGGATGTTCCAGAAGAGAAAGATGAGCTTCGTAGGGATCTCATTACACTAGAGGATGTCTCCCCATTCATCATGAACTGCATTTTTGTGGATGGTGCAATGGTAATATTTAGAAGAGAATAAACCAGAATGATAATTAGTGAAAACAAGTATATCTTGTTTGTTGTTTATCAAGATACTATCATACACCATTTTATGTTGAGGATCAAGGAAGAAATATAAAAAGGAAGGGAAGTTTCTGTATTGAGGGAGGGAAAATTTAGTGACTGAACACCCAAGAAATGCCAACACACACCCCGCTCGGTTGGATTTCCAGAAGTTGATCTCACCACACCCCACAATCCATCTCAAAGTTTTATGAAGAACAAGTATGTGGTTCCTTATTGAGTCCCTCCACTTGGATCTACCTTCCCTTGAGCCATCCCTCCTCACCCTATATTTTTTGTTGATAAATCTTGCCCATAGGGACCTACCTTCCATGTAGTACCAATCCAGTATATCTTGAAGTAGATTCAAAGCATATGAGATGTTTCTAAGGACAATACCTCCAACAACAGGCTCACAATCCATATGATGCCATGAAGCCCAGTGGTATCTAACCTCCTCTTTTGTGTCCCAAATGAAATTGATAATAATGTACACAATTTTATAAATAATGGTTTTTGGAGAATTAATGGATGAAATAGCATGCATAGATATGGGAATCAGTACACTGTTAACCAAAGTTATGCATCCCCCGAAAGAAAAAGAATAGTTTATTCCAATTAAAAATACGGTTGGTAATATTCTTAACAAGTATGTAAAAGTTTTGGATATGAACACTTCTCGAGGATAACATATCCCCTAAGTATTACATGGGAAATATTCCATGATGAACTCCCAATGTGTCTTAAATTTTCTTCATCATGTTATTCGATCATGAATTGGAAATGTAAAAAATAATTTTCTATCTATTAATGATCTGTCCGCTCAATTTAGTGTAAAATTTAATCATGCTATTAAGTTCCTAGATAAAAATACTATTTCCATTGCTAAAAATCATGATTTCATCCTCAAATAAGAGATGAGAAAGGCTAATGAAGTTGGGCCTGCATCTGAATAGATGCACTCCGACCTCTAAAATTCTATTATTCAAGAACCTACTTAAGGAATCCTGGACTAGGATGAATATGTTAGGGGATAATGGGTCCCCCTGTCTAAGTCCCCAGATAGGCTTAAAAAACCCATAACTTCTCTCCATAAAAGAGACTAAAAACCTTGGAGAGATAATTCACCTAAAGAAAAGATCAACCACCCAATTAATAAAACCCATGCATCCCATGGTTCGAACGATGTAGCTCCACTCCACCATATCATATGTCTTGTTCATATCAGGCTTGATCACAAAATTTGAACCCATGAACTTCTTGTTTATATACCCAAACATTTCATGATCTAGTGTAATGGCTTTATAGGTTGATCTTCCCCAAATAAAACCTTTTTTATCACAAAAAACACATTTGGGGATGTAAACTATGAGTCTTCTGTTAATAACTATAGATAAGACTTTGTATGGGAAGTTACATAAGATGATTAGACTATGATATTTTAGGGAGAATGGGTCTTTAACCTTCAAAATGAGAATAATAGTGTTGAAAATGGAAACCCTAGGTAAGCTCTCCCCCCCCCCATGAAAAATTCTTAAATGATGATCAAAAGATCTTTCTTGGTGACCTTCCAAGAGGTATTATAAAAAAATCCTAGGAATCCATCAAGCTTGGGAGAACTACCATAGTTTATAGTAGAAATATTCTCATACACCTCTCTCTCATTAGTAATTCGCTCAAAAAATCCATTGATTTCAAAAAAACCATGTGTAAGGATGGCGTTAAAAAGGCTAGGCTGGCCACTTGGATACCCACCTTTCATGTGGGGATTAACATCCACAAGAAGAGATTTAAAAAATTCATAGACATACCTATGATAGTATATGGATCATTAGTGAATGAACTATCCTTGATAATAATATTTGGAGATGAAACGCGCTTTCTCTCTTGGATGTAGGAATAGAAGAAGGTCGTATTATTGTCACCCTCTCTAATCCAAGTAATTTTGGACCTCTCCCTAGTAATGTGTTCTTGTTCAAGAAGGACCTCCAATAAATGATAATTCATGGTAGCCAGGTTGATAAACAAGTCCACATCCCAACGACCTTTAAGATCCATCTATGTATTATCAATGTCAGCCTTGATTCAACCCAAATCCTGGAAGTGGGAAGGTCTACTGAAGACCCAGGAATTAAGTTCATCCTTTAACCACCAAAATTTGTTGTGGAACCCCACCCAAGAGCTCTCTTTAATATACATCTCCCATGATGATATCACCAACACATGAAATTTAGGATTTGAATCCCATCTACTAGATAGATAAAACTATTTTCTACGTCCTCTATTGTCAGTAAGTTAGATAAAAAGTGGAGAGTGATTTGAGATCACCTACATAAGATGATCCACCTTAGTATTAGGGAAATTGGAGATGACTTAGAGGTTAGTCAGGTGGTGGTCGAGATGACACTACATGTGTCGGTTCCCCCTCTGATTATTACACCAAGTAAATTTATCTTAGGAGAATCCCATGTTAAGGAGGCCATTGTGAGAAGAAAAGATGGAAGAATATGTTCTATCTAACCTCAGGTAAGAACCCCCTCTCTTCTTATTGGACGATTCTAGGATGATGTTGAAGTCACCCCCACTATCCAAGTCGTATCCTTTGAATTGAGGGAGTTAAGCTCTTTCCAAAGGATCACCCTCTCCTTAGCGTCACACTTAGCATAGATAGATGAGAAGAAATAGGAGTGAGATTCAAACCTGATATGTGTGGTAATATATTGTTTAGAAACCACAACTTTCTCAACCACAATAGAGTTATTCCAGAAGAACTAGATATATCAGTTCTCAGGTTCCCCATGAATGCAATTGTGAAGACCCAATTTAATATCAAAGTCTTGAATCTTATTAGGATGTTGCTTATGTTAAAAAATAACCACTATAGGAATTTTATTATGACAAATATCCGAAGATATGTAGTTCATCTTAACTCGGCTACCCAAACCCCAAGCATTACATAGGAAGAAATAAATCATTGAGATGGGTGGCATCAGGTTTTGTCTCCCAGCATAGATAGACTCTTGATCTGAGGAGAAGATAAAATAAGTTCACGCATTGATTGAGACTAAGTTTGACCACAGTTGGGAGATTGAGTGAGGTCGTTATCAACTAAAACTCGATCCACATGTGATAATATGATGAATCCATTAGAGAGGTGGATGGGGGAGGATATTGATGAGCCCGAGCCATTGGGAAGTACAGGATAGGGATATAACAGTTCCTTATTAGGCTGTTGAAATATTTCTAGCTTTGTGCATGGATGCCAAAAACTATTAGAGAAAGTCGAGCTTTGATCTGAGGGAAAAAACACCTTAGGTTATGAGTCAAGCTTAGGGAGTAAAATAGGGTGATAGTCCACCATGGAAGAACAAGGGATACTTTCTATAGGAGGACGAGGATCCTGGATCAATGTTAGGGGATCCAGTAGAATGGCAGAAGAGGAAAGAGATATTGGTGGGGGTTTAGGTTTCAGGGAAGATGTCGCAACCTTGGAGGACTGCACTTCCATCTTTGAAGGAATCCCCTCTAGACTCAAAGTTAAAATTTGGTCTTTAGTGGAGGATATCTCTTGAACATCTGGGGTGGAAGTCTTAGCCAAGAAATTATATAAAATTTGAAAAGAGTGACCTTGTAATTGATATCCAGTACAAAAGTGCATAGGATAGAGGAAAACCAGTGATTTCCACCTGGAAATAGCATCCCCCACTTAGAGAATAATTTTCCCTGGGAGGGGATAAGACAGATCTATCTCCATGCATATCTGTGCAACTACCGCATCCTGAAGGTGAAGTGTGTGCTTGTCCGCATAAATAAAGGACCTGAGTGTGTCCCCTATACTTTGTAGAAAATAAAAAATATGAAACGGGAGTAAAAGGTCTGGTAGATTGATCTAAAATGATTCCTTAGAAGAATCGTGGACAAAATGAGCATCCATCAACCATCAAAATAAAGAAACCCTACACTTTCTGAAAGAGTGGGGTATTTGAGACCAAGCATGCACGAAATTTCTATGAGAGCCAAGCATAACACAAAAATACTTATAATTGATAACTGAAACACTCATTGGAAACTCCAAGCCCCAAGAAATCACAGAGTTTTGGATGAAGTCTAGAGGGGGTTTATCTGTACCAAAATTTTACACTAGAGTCCATAAATGAATATCCATATCTCCCTCGAACAAAGCTTAAGGAGAATCTAAATCTGGGGATCCATCCACTATAACTGAGTGAATATCCCCCAACTGGATCTTAGGAAATGAGGGGAAGTGATTTAGCTAAGAAGGATCTGACCAGAGAAGCACCTCTTTCAGGGATGGTCTAGCTGAAGCACCTTTATCAAGAACTAGAGGATCCATGCCCACCGGAACTAGAGAAGTTGGATTTTTGTGAGGGTAAAAACGAGTTTTTTTATTTATATATTTTCTGAAGAAAAAAATTAAATGATATAGGTTAAAAAAATTAAAAATACACCAAAAACACAGCATCGTCGATGCCGCCTTACCTCTCCCACACCACCTTTTTCCTAGATCGACGTCATGGAAAAGGTGACGGGGGGATGCTGCCTTTAACCTCTGGGTAAGGAGAAAGGTGGCACTTTCGATGCCACCTATGGCCTCACGTACAGGAAAAAGTAGGCATTGATGATGCCACCTTTGGCTCAGCTCCCTATAAAATGGCACCCCCCCTCTCCTCACTCGATTTTCTCCTCATATCTCCTAAATCTACTCTGTTTATCTCTAAAAAATTCATTTTCTATGTGGTTTTTTGCAAAGAATCATTTAGAGGTATTTTTATTTATTTAATTTAATGTTTTTTATTTATTTAATTGAATTATTTTCAGTTTTAAATATTTCATTTTTTAAGTAGTTTAATTAGTTCTAAATATTTTGTTTATTAGGTTTCGTAATTAGTTATATATAGTTTGAAATAATTATTATTTGCAGTATAGATTAAGTATAGATTAACTTCGGATTAAGTATTGTGAAATTTTGCTAGCATAAATATTATGTAGTTATCTAAGCAATAAAATTCATGTCTGGATACAAACAAGTGGATGTGGCTCTAGAATAGATGTACCTAGGATTGAATACTCTGACAAGGAGTTTCGGGCTTGACCTAGGGTATCCTGGTACACGAAAACGAGCCTTGCTGCACTCCTAATTTGACACTCCTGGGGGATATGCTTAAGATGATTTATATTTTCTTTATAAACTAATAAAATATCTAATAAAAGAAAAATCAAATCATTATATTTATTAATGATAAAATGATAATTATGGTGTTATAGAATGAAATAAGAATAAAAGAATTAACAAATGAAAGTTATTTTTAGTAATTAAATATTTTATATATTAATTATTTTAATTAGTTATATATAGTTCAGAAATAATACTTATTATTAGTAATGATTAATTATATATTAATTAATGATAACTTAGGATCAAAAATGAATACATATGATTAGTTGATTATAATTAACTAATGAATATAATATGATTAATGATTAAATAATAAATAATTAAATAATAACTTAATAATTATTAACTAGTGATTAAATAATGATTGATTAGTTAAAAATAGTACTAAGAAAATCAGTTGATAAAATGACAATTATGATTATAAAAAATTAAATAGAGAATAAAATGTTTCAAAATGTTAGTATCATAAAGATTATATAGTTTAGAAATAATAGTTATTATTAGCAATGATTAATTATAGAATAATTAATAAATAACATAGGATTAAAACATGAATCCATATAATGATTAGCTAACGATACTTATGATTATATAAAGTTAAATGAAGAAGAAAAAATTCACTAAATAACACATGAATGCTTTATGATATACAATAAATTCATTGACATTTTTCAATAGAATGTGGTTTGGATGAGATGAGTCTCACTTCGTACATGAGGTAAAATTCTACTTTTTTATAATTGGTAGCTTAATAACATATTCTAAGGATATGTACTTAACTTTTGAACTTTCAAAAAATTTTGGCCTTCTAATGAAATCTAAGATATGTCATTAGAAGGTCGAAAGCTTTTGAAAGTTCAAAAGTAAAGTACATATTTTCGAAGATATTATTAATCTTTAAATAAAAAATAATTTGGATTTTACCTCATCTGAAGTGAGACTCATATCATCCAAACCAAATTCTATTGAAAAATTTCAATGAATTTATTGTATGTTATAAAGAATTGATGTGTCATTTAATGCATTTTTTCTTCTTCATTTCACTTTATATGATCAGAATTTCCATTTTATCAATGATAAATAGACTAATTTGATGTGTCCTCTTCTTTTTACCTTTGTTTCCAAAATGTTATGTGACTTACATTCTAATAAAATTTTATATAATGAAACATTACTAGAATATTTTAGGGTATGAAAAGGTGTCCTAAAATTACATTCAAATAAATATTATATGGTCAACCATCATTGTTAATATTTGTTACACTCTCATAATTTTGATGAAAGAATCATTTTTGATGTAGAGAGTCATGTTTGCCTATGTGTACTGCTATGGGGAGGTTATTCAAACTGAGCAAGGAGCTTCTTATAGTACACAACCAATAATTATGGTTATTACATCTTATTGTATAACCATAAGTGACCTTCAAAAGAGAATTCGTGGTTCCTTAAATTTGGGACCCAATCAAGATCAATTATGTGAGCTATAGACATTTGCAATTCCCAGCAATATTGTGGCATCTAGCTTATCCATTGGTTAATGATGCACAGTGGGTCCAATAAATTAATTTATTTTCTCAACGGTTAGATGGTACCATGATGGAGTTATATGTTGATGTTTCTATTGTACAACAACAACGTCCATTTGTACTAAGACGTAGAATTAAAAGAGTGGTTTAAGATAGCCCACCCCATGAAATTGATCCTATTTCAAATGATTTAGAAGAGGAAAAACTAGATGATCTCCTAGATATACACGTCAATCTGACTTCCGATGAGGAGTTTTGTAATGACGGATCGGATGGTGACAACAGTGCTGATGAGGAGGGATCATCAGAAGTTAGGAAGGAGGTTTTGATAAATGCATTAGTTGTACATCAACCTCGACCAACAATAAATCATCCACCACTCCTTTCATCTTGGTTAGAAGAAATGACACATGTGCCAGAATTTGACAATACTGTTCTCACATTAGCAACTAAGTTCCCCGGAGTTGTACCAGATAGGTTTAGTTAGTTGGACAAAACCTTATATATTGGAAGAAATTTTCCAAGTAAATATGCATTAAAAATCATTCTAAAGATATTTCACATGGAGAGTCACTACAACTATATAGTTCATGAATCATTCCATAGTAAATATTTCATATGGTGAAAGAAGTATGGGGATTATTGTAGATTTCTCTTGATGGTGATTCCAGACATTAAAATTGGAGGTTGGAGAATCTCAAGGATTGAGGCAACTCATAATTACGTTCAACCAAGCCTTACACAAGATCATACCTCATTGGATGAAGAATTTGAGTCATATATTATTGTTGATATGATTAGGACATTTCAAGATGTTCTGATAGCCCTTGTGCAAGAGAGGATACAACAAACATTTGGTAATCAGATTTCCTATAATAAGGCATGGATGGTGAAATAGAAGGTAATTTTGAAGGTATATGGTGATTGGTATGACTCATATCGAGTGTTTTCTCAATTCTTAGCCATAATGAGGCATCATAACCATGTTTTCTTATATCTTGATACAAATGAGCATGTTTCTCACGATAACCAACTTGATCCATATCGTGTTCAATTTCATCGCTTGTTATAGGCATTCCTCCCATGTATCTCCACATTTCGTTTTAGCAAACAGTTCATTCAAATTTATGGAAGATTTCTATTTTCAAAATACAAGAGATTATTTTTTATTGGAGCAACCCAAGATGGAAACCGTTCACCACTTCTGCTTGCCTTTTCCATTGTAGATAAAGAAAACTATGAATCATGGAGTTGGTTTCTGGCATGTATCAGCAACCATTTCACAAATATTCGGGATGTTTGTTTGATATCTGATTTCCATCAGGAAATTAATGAGGTAGTCAATGTGGATCCTGATACGTGGAGATATCCAAATTCACATCATCAGTTCTATATTAGACACATTTCTAGCAATGTGCATAAAAAAATCCACAATGAACCGATGGAGAAGGAAATCACGAGGCTTGGTACGCATTGTATTTTTTATTTTTTACTATTTCAACATATAGATAAAATCGAATTATGTGAAATATAATCTATTTTGTATAGAATATGAGTTGGATCAATGGCGGTTTTAAGAATGTTTTTAAAAAATCCACCAGGCTAATCAATAAGATTATGATTATATGATGCGGATTCCAAAAGAAAAATGGACATTGGAATATGATAGGGGGAATAGGTACAGACACATGACCACAAACATTGTGGAGTGCATTAATGGTTTCTTAAAAGGGATTCACTAGCTACCTATAATTTCCCTAGTTCAGGAAACATTATATCAATGCGTTAAGTACATTTTTGATAGAAAAAAACTAGCATCAGACAGAATACAACAGGGGCTAAGGTACAGAAGACACTTTCAACGAGAGATTGAAAAGAATATTGAAGAAGCTTCTGGTTATCATGTATGCCTTTTTCGATGAGAAGACTCTCAATTTGAAGTTCATAAGTGTTCAGGCCCCATCACAAATCGCATTGGTGAAAAAATTGTGGTATTGCTGGAAACAAGGCAATGTCAATGTGGAAACTTTCAGGTCTTATAGTTTCCATGCACACACGTCATCACAACATGTGCCTCTATGAACATATCATGGGAATAATATGTTGATCCAGTGTATTGGATGGATACCATTTCTAAATGTTATGTTGCACCATGGACACGTATTGGGGAGTATTGTCATTTCCCAATGCCTGAAGGCCAGCCGATAATGATACCTGACATCAATCAGTTGCATCCTTATGGGATACCAAAGGCCAGTAGGATGCGTAATGAGATAGACTGGCCTCAAGAATAAGTGCAGAGTTTGAGATGCACCATATGTCATAAATAAGGTTATAACCAGAAACGATGCCCTAATTTTGTTGGGTTTAGTTCACAGTCTCATCAAGAATGATGTATTGATTTCATTGTGACATTCTTATATTGTAAATTAAATGTTGTTATCTCTTCTTTTTTTTTTCTTGGTTTTCTAAACCCCAAAAGCAGAACACTTAACCCAAAAACATCTTTCTGAAACCTTAATATCAAAATTATAAACTCTAAACCTTCAAACCCTAAACCTTCAAACCTAAACCCTAACCCAAAAACATCTTCCCATTACCATTGTTTTTGATAACATTATGTGTCTGATATTTTAATAAACTTTTATAATGAAATAATAGTATTATAATGATTATCATAAGTTGTTTAATATAGATAATTAGATAAATTCCTAAAACATAATTAGTAATTCCTGTGGTTTATCTTAATCCAATACATAATTAATTAATCATAAAACTCCTCCAAAATATGTCTAACCAAATTCAAGACCCAATAATTTAGAAATATTGTCTCTACGATTCTAAAAATTAGTATTCCATTATTCCAAAAATGTATATCGTAGTGACACACACCTAAAATCTAAATAACCTATTAATCTTAAATCCTTAATAAAAACATGCACACTTTCAAGAATTAACTTTCTCCTTATTCCTAAAATAAAATATTAGATTATAGAATTTATTTCATAAATCCAAAAACATAACACTTAACCCATATTGTAAATTAAATTTTGTTATCTCTTCTTTTTTTCTTGGTTTTTTAAACCCCAAAACCCAAAAGCAGAACACTTAACCCAAATACATATTTCCTTAACCTTAATATCAAAATTATAAACCCTAAACCTTCAGACCTAAACCCTAACCCAAAAATCATAAACCTAAACCCTAAAACCTTACAAAAAATCCAAAAACCTAGATATATTCCCTTAAAGCATGTATCAATTAATAAAATTCTTATAAAGATATTTTCATTAATAAAATTCTTTCACAACATAATTCTTTCCATCTATTTTTTTTCTATTCTTTCATCTTTTTATCTTTATTTCATTGAGAACCAAAAGACATGGATAATTATATTTATTTTGGTAAAAATAACTTCATAAAATAATGTGAATAAACATGTCATGTCTTGCATTCTACAAGTCATAACATGATGCTGACCATAATTTTATATTTGCATTTTACACTTATGACTCATTTAATTTGTTTATATGTAGATGGATGATACCATACTACTCACTTAGTAGTATACCCGTATTTCCCAGGCCATGTTAGAGGGTGGTGCAGATCGATCAATCAGGGTGCGTCGAGCACACCAATTTCATCACAGGGAGCCTCCATATGCCATTAGACCATACTTGCACTGTGCTGGCTTCTATGGCCTTTCTGTATCAAATTTTACATTTTCAAACCATCACCTACTTGCTGCCCTCATTGAGAGGTGGATATGACCATCACCATCCAGGATGTGGTAGTGCTTCTCGGTCTTCCTATCTAGGGGAGACCTCTTATTGGACTCACTCATGTAGCTTGGCTAGACCTTGCTTAGAGCTTGTTTGGCATTGACATTTTGTCCAACCGTAGGGCTACAGATGGAGCGTACATATCTATGCCTTGGTTGGAGGCACAAATTCCAAATTTACAGGATGATGATGATGAGTAGACTTTCATGCATTATGCATGTGCATATATATTATGGCTCATTGGCGGGACCATGTGTACCGATCACTCGGGGATGGACATGTACATGATGTATCTACCCCTAATAGAGTACTTTGATCGGGATGGGATGTATATATGGGGATCATCCTTCTTGGCATACACATACAGAGCATTATGCAGGCTATCCCATAGGGACCACATAGGTATCGGGGGATGCTTCATCCTTATTCAGATGTGGTCATGGGAGCGCATCCCCGCATTCCATCCTGAGCTTGCTGGTCTGCCAGTCGAGATGGAGGTGTTGCATGATGATCCACATGAACACTGGTATGATCATTCATTTCTATTGGTTTCTAATGCTACTATGAGTTATTCACTTCAATTTCTCATTATTTTTCACTATCGATGATGTATTTTACAGGTGGTGTCAGCGACATAATTTTGACGTAGTTCTGAGATAGCATTTGGGTGTATATCGGTTTCAGTTGGATTTTCTCTTACCTCGTCAAGTATGTATATACAATCTATCATTGTCTAACATATTTAATAATATCATCGATTTTGGTTTTTAGTTAGGTGCTTTTTTGAAAAATTCACATGTCGTTTCAGATTTCATAGCTTCTATATTGAAGTATTATGGACTATTTGACAGCATATTGCACTGTTGTACTTGAGGATGATATGAATATAGTGTCACTCATTCACTTCCATATTATTGAGTGGTAGTAGCCTGATAGAGTCATGTGCTAGTTTTTTCTGTACTAATCTGATTCCATTGTTTTTGAGACAGATAGAGCGGCTTCATGGGATGAAGCTGATAGGGAGGCAGGATGAGGAATGGCCCTGAGTACATGACCACTTTATCAACTACTGGAACAGATGTGCAGAGTTTCGTATTCAGGGTGTTCCTAAAAATCAATTCTTTATTTCAGAGCAAGTTGAGTATGATCCATGGTATAGACTGAATTCTATATTGTATCTTACCAGACCCGACATAAAGATATAGAGGATGTTAAGTCAATAAGTTTCCATTAATTTGTTTATAGAACTATTTTCTAATTCAATTTTAATATCATTATAGGGAAGTCACATAGAGAAACTTGTTCGCATGAGTGATGAAGAGGAGGAGGGGGTTTTAGAAAGGCATTTATCCATAATGCAGCATTAGAGGCGAGGGCATCTTTTCATGAGCTTTCTGGGAGCATCTTCGAGCATCCGACTCGAAGAGAAGAGGTTCCTGCCCCATAGGAACATCCTGCAACTATTGTTGGTGCTGAGGATCCACAACCACAGTGATGTAGACAGCATCATGCTGCACGTGAGGCCTCACCTATTCCACTGGAAGAGATCGGCCCTCTAGTAGTCCAGGATCAGCCGATTCAGGATGTGCCTCAGGTGGAATGGGATCCGTCTTTCCTGATAGGATATTCGCAGTTCTCTCCATCTTGGGTTCCAGATCCATCACAGCCTTGGGGTCTAGATCCATCGTAGCCTTGGGTTCCAGATCCATCTTAGTCTTGGGGTATAGCTCCATCACAGGCTTGGTTCCCCACTACAATGATGGCAGGTCCTTCTACCACCCAAGTGGGAGAAGAATCTGGAGGTTAGTATGTGATTCAATTGACAGCTCCTCCCACAGACACACAGGTAGAGGATTCTCCAATCGACATTCTAGTGCCTGAGTATCAGCCCTCTCTAAGTCATCAGACTTCACAACGCCCTCAACGCTGACGTCCTATTCACTGACCACCATGTGGGACAGAATCTCTTCTCCGTAGATATAGACATTTATTGTACATGTTCATCTACATGTTTTATGTCTACTGTGTAACACCCCAAGCTTCCACAGTACGCTTCTCTTTGAATAATACAGTAGTGTGGGTTGTATGAAACTTCGAGTTCTAACACACACCACAACTAATCAAACTAGCCGTTATGAATAATAATACCCACTTTTTGAAATTTTATAAATTTTATCTTTCAAAATGGACTTCATTTTTGGATTCGGAATATCCAAATTATCCTAGGGTTAATTTTTAGTATTTTAATGAAAACTTTCAATTTTTGATGAATAGTGAAAAACACTGAGTTATTGGTTAAAAACGACTTTTTATTTAAATAATTATTTAATTTATTTAAATTTATTTTAGGTCAAAATAGATACGTAATACCTATATAAGTTCAATGTAATTCATTGGAGTTAGTTTAGAATAATTTTAGATATATAAAAATTTTATGTAACTTTTCACCGTCTTTTACCCACCTCCTAGGAGAATTTGCAAATTCACATAAAAATTAATTTTACCGCTTCTGTGAGTGGAATTTTAAAAATCTGAGGGAAATGTTTAATATCAAGGAGTAAAATTTGGTTCAATAAGATAATTTTTTTGGGTGAATAGTAACTTTTTACTTTTATTTACCACGGTTAAAAGTAAATAGAGTAATTAAGGGTAAAAATGATATTAATATTACCCTAACACATGTCCTAATTATATTTGACAAGTGCATATCGACCAAAAATAATCTTAGGAATAAAATATTATCATTTAGGTCCACTTGAATTAGATTAGGACATTTATTATTATTTAATTCAAAGAAGAGTTAAAAGAGTTAAAATCAAGGTTTAATTACTAAAACATTTTTAATATAGGGTTATACATAAGATAAATTCGATTTTAAATATTCATTAGAAAGATAAAAATATTTCCTACATAATGGTATTTTATTTATAATTTTTAGACATTAAATACTTTAATTTATTTATGACACAATGGTGATGCATTAATTACCTAATTAATGAAATATTAACATAATTGATATTATAAATATCCAAATAAATGTAATTTGAGACTTTTTATGAATTAAACTAATTTTATAGGTTAATATGATATTTTAGTATTGATTTAATTGTGTTTTTTCTAAGTAATCATGCTTTTATCATTTTCACAAAAATCAAATACCAAATAGTGTCAAAATTGACATAAAAGAGTTTTTAAAACAAATATTATATTATTAATTTATATTCTATTCCTAAAAATCTAAGGTTAGTCCAAGAGACTTAATTAGTGATATTTTTATCATTAATGGACCACTTGTGGTCTCTTAGAAGTTTATAGTAAGTTTATTGACTATATAATATAAAAATACAAAGAGACATGGTAAGTGTCAAACTAATTAACTAAGAGTTAAAACTAAAAGATAAGGTTAATAAAGTGATTCAAACCTGTCTAAAACCTATTGGTTGAGTTTTTTTAGACCTATCCCCACCTTAAAATTTAAATAATCCACTTTGGATCCATTAGAAACATAATATGAATTTATTATAAAATAATATTTCTAGCATTTCCAAAGGTTCCCCTCACCCCTCTTATAAAAGGGCACTCCCCCTTCTCACCAATTCACACGTTCAAAGCCTTTGGGCTCAGCCAAACTCTTCCCAAATACCCTCTCAAATATCCTCCATTCATTCTAGAGGCATTAATTTAGTCAGAAATCCAACCTAAGGATCCATTTTCATCAAATCAAAAGGAAGAACCCGAAGAATAGGTGATGTTTTCACCACCCTCTTTCAAGTTCCTTTCTTCTTCAACTTCTTATTTCTTTGTTATTCCCATTATAAAATAATAACTCCAGTATATTCTATATACTGTGATGTTATTATAAATATGGTACAACCATATTCAGTATTATATCCATTCTTTGAATGACATGTCACCATACGTGCGTACGTACGACTTACCGTCTCCACGTCGTGGTGTAATTGTTATTCAAAATATTATTATTTGGATGCGTATAATAATTATGTGTAATTCATGTAAATAATAGATATAACATGATATTTATTCTGTATAAATGATATACTATCTAATTATATATTATTTTAATATCAAAATAATGATATTGTCGCTCGTGCGTACGTACGGACTACCGTCACCACAAACGCGATGAGATTCATTCCCCATCGTATCCATTCAAGTATAATTCTCATTTGATGATTAAAAATAATTTTTAAGGACTTCATATAATTCTAGATATGAATAAGATACAACCTATCTATAAGAAACATGGCTTATGTAACAAAACATATAAAAGAAAACGAGTAAGTTAACACCAGAAACGATGATAATACTAAGATATTATTAACCAAGCAATGTTAAAAGATCATATATGATATCATATTAATGTATATGATTCTTGTATAATTTAATAACAATTATTTTACCATTATAAAGAAGGTTGACCTACCCTCAACCAAGTAAAAGTACAAGGTAAGGGTTTATTTCACAATCTCTTCATTATCTGAGGTTACTTATACGTAATTATCTACTAGGACCTCTTTATCATCCACATCCATGTTTATTAAAAATGTATTTCAAAAAATTCTTAATATTTTACATAATATAGGTTGAAGTCATTTATACCCTTGTTTGAATTTTTATAATAATTTTATAAAGGAATCTTTCCGTCATTTTCCAAACAAGGTCCTTTTTAACCTTTTCGACAGAATTAAGGTAAGAATGTCTTTTTTTAACTTATACGGCGGGTGTAGCTATTTTTCGCCGTTATAAAATTGTAGAAGATTCCCTTACAAGATTATAAGAAAATTTTTAAATTAAATTTTTTCTTTTATAATTATGTGACTTTTAAATGATTTCAAAAAAATAGATATTTCTCTCAAATAGTTTTGATTTCATCTATGTCAACATCCTTTGATGGATTTTAAGTTTATTTGAAGTTGATTTATTATGATAGAAAACTTACATATTTTATTGAAGGTTTTGTGATATGTTTGACTATGGATGTGTTATTTTTATACCATTTATCATTTATGGAAAAGTATTGACATTTCATATACTAGTTATAATACGAATGTTTATGTTATGTTTAAACCTGTTCATATGAGGAATGCATTGGACTTAATAAGTGAAGGTTGGAGCCCGCTATAGCTCCTCGATGCATCGGTAGGTCTCATGAGACAAACTAGTCTCTTGGCACAAGGCCTTGACAAAATCTTATTTGTATTCTTGGAACGAGGTCTTAGCTATGTGGTTATGATAGTCTGGCATTATGAATTTAATCATTATGAAAGTGGTTATTGATATTGCATGTGATTATTCAACTAGTATAATATCCATGTGAATAAGTAAATGAAATTATTTCAATTTATCTTTTCCATATTATGCTTAAGTTCAAGTTTAAAAGGCTTTTGTTTTAGTTATACATTGTCTTAAATGTTTATGCTTATTTATGAAAGTTTACGTTGTATTGTTATCCTTATTAAGCATCTGAGCTCACCCATTTCAATGTTTTATTTTTCCCAGGATGTGAAGAAGTAATTTATGAATGACCTGCAGGGATAGTATGTGGGGTTATGAAGACAAGATGTTGTTGTAGTAGTTTTCACTTTATGATGTAATGTAAACCTTTTGAATGTATCTAGTTATTCCAAGGCTACTAAACTAATCGGTCTTTCGAGACTTGATCTTTTGTGATCATGCCAATGATACATAATAATGCACCAACTCTGGGTAACTGGGGTTGGGCCGTTACAGTTGGTATCAAAGTAAGTTTAGTACAAACCTTGGAAGCTATATTTAGATAAACTATGATTAGAGCACATAGACCTAAGATGGCCTTTGAGGATTATTATAGAATAACTTCCTAGAATTTTGGTATTATAGAGATTTTCTGTGTTTTCCAAGAAATACATCCCTATCTGGATATGAGCAGGTAGAGGTAGCTCTGGTACAGATGTACCTAGGGGTAAAACCCGAAAACACCGCTTTGATCTAGACTCGAACGGGAACTGGTGCACGACAATGGGCCTTACTGCACTCTTGGTTACGACACTCCCGGGGGATATTCTTAGGATAATTCTCATTTTATTTACAAACCATTATGAAGGGTTTATGAGTATATACTTCCTCAAAGAAAACATTTTTATTATTATGGATTATATCCATAAATAGTTCAATTTATGTTAAGTGTTTTACAAGTATAGAATTATGTATTTTGATTTATAAATTGATCTAGTTTATTCCATTGTTTAGAAATGGCGCCTAGTGGAAGAAATGGAAACAGTATCAATGCACACACTCCATGTAGGGATTTCCCTCCTACTCAAGATAATTATAGTGGAGCTGGTGATTCAACTGGTGTTGATCAACTAATCACATTACAAGGACAACTCACTTAGGTTATGAATAATAACCTTACCCATATGGAGCACCCTAATCTGCAGCATGGAGGATCAATGTTAGAATGCTTCATGAGGAAACAACCACCAACGTTCAATGGGAGTACAAATCCCTTAGTAACTGAGCAATGGATTAATTACCTAGAGAAAATATTTCAGGCTTTGGGGAGTAGTGAAAGGGAAAAAGTTATCATGGCACTTTACCGCCTCACTGGAGATGCTGATCAATGGTGGTCATTGATTCAAAACACGAAGTAAGATGATGAAGTATCAAATATTGAATGGAGGGAGTTCAAAGATCTGTTTTTAGAAAAATACTTTCCTCGTGACCATCGAGCAGATATGGAAAGGCAATTTCTGAGTCTGAGACAAAAGGAGGATGAGAATGTCACAAAGTATGAGGCTAACTTTACAAGGTTAGCAAGGTATATTGGAGATTATATATGTAACCCAAGAAGTAAGATTGATCATTTCTTTTATGGGTTAAAATTGTTTCTCCGTAGAGCATTATTCTCACAAACCTTCTCGTTGTACAAAGATATTGTCTCATGTGCTATCAAGACAGAAAAGGAATTCTCTAAGCCTTATGACCTTAAAGCAAATCAGGAGAATAAGAGATCTGCTGATCACTCTGGGAATGGAAATAATGGGAAAAAGGGGAAAGTTGAATATCCATCCTATAGTAAATGTGGGAAGAAACACCCCGGTACTTGCTTAAAAGGAATGGGAGTCTGTTACAAGTGTGGTGAAAAAGGCCACCAAGCTCGTGATTGCAAAGGGAAGAAGGAAGATACTGATGTCCAATGATACAATTGCAGGGATATGGGACATTATGCAAATGAATTTCCTTAGCATCAGGGGAACTTACCTCAGAAAAGGCCAAGAGATCAAGGCCAATCTTATGTTATCACCACTGCTGAGGTAGAAGCTCCGAAAGATGTGGTGGCAGGTAATTTTATGGTTTCCTCAAGTTTAGCAAATGCATTATTTGATTCTGGATCATTTCATTATTTCATATCTTCCCAGTTTTCTAAGAAAATCAGATATTTCCAATTTGATATAACAAGGGAGTTGTTAATTAAAACTCCTAAGGGAAGTATCATTGCAATAAAGTTTTGTGAATCAGTCCCCATTAGAGCACATAAATGTTCTTTATCCGCTGATCTCATCATCATACCTATGATTTAATTTGATATAATCCTCGGTATGGATTGGCTTTCAGACCATGATGCAAAAATTTATTGTAAGAAGAAGGAGGTTACTATTTTTTATAATGATGATAAGGAACACATTATCTTTAGATCGAAATCATCACCACCTAATTCTTACCTAGATCCACCCCCAGTAGCTCAACTAAATTCAATTATTGGGGAGGAAGAGAATGAAATGATTATGGGTGAGTAAAGGAATGTTCAAATAGAGGATGTACCTATTGTGAAATAATATGTATATGTGTTTCCAAAAGATTTACCTGGACATCCTCCAGAATGAGAAGTTGAGTTTTCCATTGATTTAATTCCTAGATCAAGGCCTATATTGAAGACCCCTTATAGAATGGCCACTGTGGAATTAGTTGAACTAAAGAAACAACTAGAGGAATTGAGTATTAAGGGATTTATTCACCCTATTGTTTCTCCGTGGGGAGCCCCTATTCTTTTTGTTAAAAAGAAAGATGGATCTATGAGGTTATGTATCGACTACAGGGAGATCAATGCTATAACAATAAAGAACAAGTATCCCCTACCTTGCATTGATGATTTATTTGACCAACTGCATGGAGATCAATACTTTTCAAATATTGACCTTCGATCTGGATACCATCAGTTGTGTGTGAGGAAGTAAGACATTCTGAAGATAGCATTTCAAACCAGGTACGGGCATTATGAGTTTACAGTAATTCCTTTTGGATTGACTAATGCACCCTCTATATTCATGGATCTCATGAATAGAGTTTTCAAGTAATATCTCGATGATTTTATGGTGGTATTTATTAATTATATCTTGGTATATTCTAAAAGCTACGAAGATCATAAAAATCACTTGCGCATTATCTTGAAGACTCTTAGAAGACATGAATTATATGGGAAGTTTAGAAAGTGTGAATTCTGGATTCAAGAGATTTCTTTTCTTGGAAATATTGTCTCCAAAGATGGAATCTCTGTTGATCCTTCTAAGACCAAGGCAATCCAAGAATGGCCTGCACCGACGATTATAACTGAGGTACACCGTTTTATTGGTTTAGCAGGTTATTATTGACGTTTCGTCCAGAACTTTTCCTTATTGGATAACCCATTAACAAAACTCACACATAAAGGGGTTAAATTTGTTTGGAAAAAAGATTATGAAGAATGTTTCAAATAACTGAATAGAAGATTAGTCAATGCTTCTATATTGACTCTACCATTGGGGAATGATGGGTTTGTTATTTATAGTGATGCATCAAAGAAAGGACATGGTTGTGTCCTTATGCAGAATGATAGGGCTATTGCCTATGCATCACGACAATTGAAAATTCATGAGCAAAACTATCCTACTCATGATCTCGAGTTAGCAGCTGTGATCTTTTCTTTGAATATATGGAGACACTACCTCTATGGTGAAAAATGTAAGATTTATACTGATCACAAGAGTTTAAAGTATATTTTCTCACAAAAAAACCCAACATGAGGCAAAGGAGATGGCTTGAATTACTCAAGGATTATGATTGCACGATACACTACCACCCAGGGAAGGAAAATAAGGTGGAAGATGCTTTGAGCAGAAAACATCATGGAGTTTTTAATAATATGAGAATTGAAAGGGATCCAATTTTTATAGATCTAGTGAAGATGGACATTGGAATAATCATGGAAGGTGAAACATCAATGATTTTTCAAATGGTTTCCAAACCAACCTTACTAGATAGGATTAAGTGTTCTCAGACCAATGATAAAGAATTTAAAAAGCATACTAAAGTAGTGAATGATGGGAGATTGAGTGACTTTGTGTATGAAGATGTAATTTTGAAATTTGGTAAGAGACTTTGTGTTCCCAATATACCTAATCTAAAAAGGGAATTATTGGACGATGCTCATAGTTCCAATTTCTCTATACACCTTGGGAGCACCAAAATGTATAGAGATTTGAAGGAACATTTTTGGTGGGACAACATGAAGAGGAAGATTGCTGATTTTGTGTCAAGATGTATGGTTTGTCAACAAGTGAAAGCTGGAAGGCAACATCCTGGAGGATTCATGCAACCTCTTCCCATACTGGAGTGGAAATGAGATAATATCATGATGGACTTTGTCATGGGACTACCAAAGACTCCTAGAAGGAACGATGCAATATGGGACATTGTTGATCGTCTAACCAAGTCAGCACATTTTCTTGCTATAAAGGAAGATTTATCACTTGAATGGCTATCAAGACTATATATTAATGAAGTTGTGAGACTTCATGGAGTACCCCTGTCGATTTTTTCTGATCGTGATCCCTGTTTTACTTCAAGATTCTAGGAAATTCTTCAGAAGGCCTTGGATACTGAACTTCGTTGGAGCACTACCTACCACCCTCAAACAGATGGACAATTAGAACGGACTATTAAAACCTTATAAGACATGTTGAGATCATTCTCACTTTACTTTCAGGATATGTGGGATCAATATTTACCTCTGGTGGAATTTTCCTATAACAATAGTTTCCATTTGAGTATTCAGATGGCACCATATGAAGCGTTATATGGAAAGAGATGTCGCACACCAACCTGTTGGGATGATATTGGTGAAAGAAAACTTGTAGGCCCATAACTGGTGGAGGAAACAATGGAAAAGGTAAAGGTAATCCAAAACCACATCAAAGCAGCTCAAAGTAGGCAGAAGATCTATGGTGATAACCGAAGGAAGGATTTGGAATTTCAGGTAGGAGATCATGTTTTCTTGAAGGTATATCCATTGAAGGTAGTTATACATTTCAGTAAGAAATGTAAATTGACTCTCAGGTACATCAGACCTTTCGAAATTCTAGAACGAATTGGTGTTATAGCTTACCATTTGGCAATGCCGCTAAGTCTCTCCAAAGTTCACGATGTGTTCCACGTATCACTATTGAGGAAATACATGCTTGACCCAACGCATGTACTCACCTATGAAAAATTAGAACTGGAACCCGATATGTCTTATTGAAAAGAGCCCGTCAGGATTCTTGATACGAGAGAACAAGTGCTGAGAAACCGGACAACTCGTCTGGTAAAAGTTCTATGGAGAAATCATAAGATAGAAGAGGCAACGTGGGAACCTGAAGAAATTATAATGAAGAACCACCCGAGTCTTTTCATGCGGTAGTATTCTAGAAATTTAGAGGATAAAATTATTTGAAGGAGGAGATAATTTAACACCCCAAGCTTCCACGGTATGCTTCTCTTTGAATAATACAGTAGCGTGTGTTGTACGCAACTTCAAGTTCTAACACACACTACAACCAATCAAACTAGTCGTTATGAATAGTAATACCCACTTTTTGAAATTTTATAAATTTTATCTTACAAAATGGACTTCATTTTTGGATTAGGAATATCAAAATTAGCCTAGGGTGAATTTTTGGTATTTTTCTGAAAATTTTCAATTTTTGATGAATAGTGAAAAACACTGAGTTATTGGTTAAAACCGACTTTTTATTTAAATAATTATTTAATTTATTTAAATTTATTTTAGGTCAAAATAGATACTTAATATTTATTTAAGTTTAATGTAATTCATTGGAGTTAGTTTAGAATAATTTTAGATAAATAAAAATTTTATGGAACTTTTCACCGTCTTTTACCCACCTCCTAGGAGAATTTGCAAATTCACATAAAACTTAATTTTACCGCTTCTGTGAGTGGAATTTCAAAAATCCAAGAGCACGATTAATATCAAGGAGTAAAATATGGTTCAATAAGATAAAAATAATATTTGTTGAATAGTAACTTTTTACTTTTATTTACCATGGTTAAAAGTAAATAGGGTAATTAAGGGTAAAAATGATATTAATATTACCCTAACACATGTCCTAATTCTATTGTACAAGTTTATATCGACCAAAAAAAATCTTAGGAATAAAATATTATCATTTAGTTCTACTTGAATTAGATTAGGACATTTATTATTATTTAATTCAAAGAAGAGTTAAAAGAGTTAAAATCAAGGTTTAATTACTAAAACATTTTTAATATAGGTTTATACATAAGATAAATTCAATTTTAAATATTAATTAGAAAGATAAAAATATTTCCTACATAATGGTATTTTATTTATAATTTTTAGACATTAAATAATTTAATTTATTTATGACACAATGGTGATACAGTAATTACCTAATTAATGAAATATTAAAATAATTGATATTATAAATATACAAATAAATGTAATTTGAGACTTTTTATGAATTAAAATACTTTTATAGGTTAATATGACATGTTATTATTGATTTAATTATGTTTTTTAGAAGTAATAATGCTGTTATCATTTTCACAAAAAACAAATACCAAATAGTGTCAAAATTGACATAAACGAGTTTTTAAAACTAATATTATATTATTAATTTATATTCTATTCCTAAAAATCTAAGTTTCGGCCAAGAGACTTAAATAATGATATTTGTACCATTAATGTACCACTTGGGAGTCTCTTGGAAGTTTATAGTAAGTTTATTGACTATATAATATAAAAACACAAAGAGACATGGTAAGTGTCAAACTAATTAACTAAGAGTTAAAACTAAAAGATAAGGTTAATAAAGTGACCCAAACCTATCTAAAACCTATTGTTTGAGTGGTTTTCGACCTATCCCCACCTTAAAATTTAAATAATTTAATTTGGAGCCATTAGAAACTGAATATGAAAGTATTATAAAATAATATTTCTTGCTTTTCCAAAGGTGCCCCTCACCCCTCTTATAAAAGGGCACTCCCACTTCTCACTAATTCACACATTCTAAGCCTTTGGGATCGTCCAACCTCTTCCCAAATTCCCTCTCAAATATCCTCCCTTCATCTTAGAGGACTTTTCAGAAATCCAACCTAATGAGCCCTTTTGATAAAATCAAAAGGAAGAACCCGAAGAAGAGGTAATGTTTTCAGCACCCTCTTTCAAGTTTCTTTCTTCTTCAACTTCTTCTTTCTTTGTTATTCCAATTATAAAATAATAACTCCAGTATCTTATATATACTGTGATGTTATTACAAATATGGTAGAACCATATTTAGTATTATATCCATCCTTTGAATGACATGTCACCATACGTGCGTACGTACGGCTTACCGTCTCCACGTCGTGGTGTAATTGTTATTCAAACTATTATTATTTGGATGTGTATAATAATGATGTGTAATTCATTTAAATAATAAATATGAAATGATATTAATTCTTTATATATGATATAATATCCAATTATATATTATTTTAATATCAAAATAATGATATTTTCGCTCGTGCGTACGTACGGACTACCGTCTCCACGAACGCGATGAGATTCATTCCCCATCGTATCCATTCGAGTATAATTCTCATTTGATGATTAAAAATAATTTTTAAGGACTTAATATCATTCTGGATATGAATAAGATACAACCTATCCATAAAAAACATGGTTTCTGTAACAAAACATATAAAAAACAAGTAAGTTAACACCCGAAACGACGATAATACTAAGATATTATTAAAAATGAAATGTTAAAAGATCATATATGATATCATATTAATGTATATGATTCTTGTATAATTTAATAAAAATTATTTCACCATTATACAGGAGGTTAACCTACCCTCAAACAAAGAAAAGTACAAGGTAAGGGTTTATTTCACAATCTCTTCATTATCCGAGGTTGCTTATACGTAATTATCTACTGGGAAATCTTTATCATCCACATCCTTGTTTCTTAAAAATGTATTTCAAAACATTCTTACTATTTTTACATAATATGGGTTAAAGTCATTTATACCCTTTTTTGACTTTTTATAATAATTTTATAAAGGAATCTTTCCGTCGTTTTCCAAATAAGGTCATTTTTAACCTTTTCGACAGAATTAAGGTAAGAATGTCTTTTTTTAACTTATACGGTGGGTGAAACTACTTTCCGCCATTATAAAATTTTCGAAACTTCCCTTAAAAGATTATAATAATATTTTTAAAGTAAATGTTTTCTTTTATAATTATGTGACTTTTAAATGATTTCAAAAAAAGAGATATTTCTCTCAAATAGTTTTGATTTCATCTTTGTCAACATCCTTTGATGGATTTTAAGTTTATTTGAAGTTGATTTATTATGATACAAAACTTCCATATTTTATTTAAGGTTTTGTGATATGTTTGACTGTGGATGTGTTATTTTTATACCATTCATTGTTTATGGAGAAAGTATTGACATTTCGTATGCTAGTTTTAATATGAATGCTTATGTTATGTTTAAACCTATTCATATGAGGAATACATTGGTCTTAATAAGTGACGGGTGGAGCCCGCTATAGCTCCTCGATGCATAGGTAGGTCTCATGAGACAAACTAGTGCCTTGGAACAAGGCCTTGACAAAATATTATTTGTATTCTTGGCACGAGGCCTTGGCTATGTGGTTATGATAGTCTGGCATTATGCATTCCATCATTATGAAAGTGGTTATTGATATTGCATGTGATTATTCGACTAGTAGAATATCCATGTGAATAAGTAAATGGAATTATTTCATTTTATCTTTGCCATATTATGATGAAGTTTAAGTTTAAAAGGATTTTGTTTTAGTTATACATTGCCTTAAATTTTTATGCTTATTTGTGAAATTTTCTGCTATATTGTTATCCTTACTGAGAATCTGAGCTCACCCCTTTCAATGTTTTATTTTTTCTAGGATGTGAAGAAGTAATTTATGAATAACCTGTGGGGATAGTATGAGGGGTTATGAAGACAATATGTTGTTGTAACAGTTTTCACTTTATGATGTAATGTAAACTTCATGAATGTATCTAGTTATTCCAAGGCTACTAAACTAATTGGTCTTTCGAGACTTGATCTTTTGTGATCATACCAATGATATATAATAATGCACTGACCCTGGGTAACTGGGGTTGGGGAATTACATACTGAAATGAAAATAATATTATTACTATTATATCTTCTTATATGTTTATCCAATATTTCAGTTTTCATTTATATTTTAGGCATAGTTTATATTTGACAGCTTTCAAAGTTGACTACTTGAAACATAGAAATAATTAGTAAATTTCAAGAAAATAACTATAAAATATTAAAAAATCTAAAGTAAAAAAATAATGTAAATAAAATTTAAAATATATCCTAATCATCTAAAAAGTTTTTAAAATAAATAGTTTCATAAATAAAATAAATAAATAATAATGAAAGGAATGTAAGAAAAGAAACTCAGAAGTGAGAGTGAAAATGATGAAGTAGGTGGATTAGAAATCTTATAAATTATTTTTCATCAACATTTTATTAGTAATTATTTTTATTTTTGACTAATTGTTATATTTTTAATCAATGCCTAAAATTTCATTCATATCGGTATTATATTTTATATTATATAGGCTATAAAATGCACTTACATGAAACATTTTTAAGTTTCAAGTAGGTGGATTAGAAAGCTTATAAATTATTTTTCATCATAATTTTGTAAGAAATTATTTTTATTTTTGACTAATTTTTATATGTTTAATCAATGTTTAAAATTTCATTCATATATGTCTTATAGTTTATATTATATAGGCTAGAAAATGCATGTACTTGAAACATTTTTAGGTTTCAAGTAGGTGGATTCGAAAGCTTATAAATTATTTTTCATCAACATTTTTTACTAATTTTTTTTATTTTCAATTATTTATTATATTTATAACCAATTTTTAAAATTTCATTCATATCGGTCTTATAGTTTATATTATATAGGCTATCAAAGGCACGTACTTGAAACATTTTTAAGTTTCAAGTAGTTGGATTAGAAAGCTTATAAATTATTTTTCATCAACATTTTTTAAGAAATTATTTTTATTTTTAACTAGTTATTTTATTTCTAACCAATGTTTAAAATTTCATTCGTATCGGTCTTATATTTTATATTATATAAGCTAGAAAAGGCACATACTTGAAACATTTTTATGTTTCAAGCAGGTGGATTAGAAAGCTTATAAATTATTTTTCATTAACATTTTCTAAGAAATTATTTCTATTTTTAACTAGTTATTATATGTCTAGCCAATGTTTAAAATTCCATTCATATTATTATTATAGTTTATATTATATAGGCTTGCAAATTCACGTACTTGAAACATTTTTAAGTTTCAATTTGGTAGATTATAAAGATTATGAATTATTTTTCATCAGAATTTTTTAGGAAATTATTTTTATTTTCGACTACTTGTTATATTTTTAATCAATGTTTAAAATTTTATTCATATCGGTATTATATTTTATATTATATATTCTAGAAAATTCATGTACTTGAAACATTTTTAAGTTTCAAGTAGGTGGATTAGAAATATTATAAATTATTTTTTATCAACATTTTTTAAGAAATTATTTTTATTTTCAACTTCTTATTGTATGTTAAATCAATGTTTAAAATTTCATTCATATCGGTCTTATAGTTTATATTTTATAGGCTATAAAAGGCATGTACTTGAATAAAAGATAAATTGTGTTGAAAAAATAAGTTATATATATATATATATAGCCATAACAACATAATAATAAAACATTAAAATTTTAAATATATAAAAAACACAATTGAAATATTAAAAAAAAATTATTGTTTTAGGGAAAAGGCGGAATCACTGATGCCGCCTTTAAAGTTTATTTTTTAAAAAAAATTAACCTAGGAAGTTTCAAAAAAATCATAAATTGTATAAAAAAATCCGTCAGAAACCTACAGCATAGGGTCAGGTGTGGATGAGGAGGGAGCTGGTGAGACATCTGGTAAGGGAGGAGGCAAAAAAGTGGGCTGAGAGATTTGAATCTACAAAGGTGTGTGAGGTGCATACAATAAATCAGAATCCATCTCAATAATCCCTCAACAATACTTCTCTAGGATCGTAAGTTCTGTAGTGGGGATATTGTAAAACCCCATGTTTGTGTCAGTCAAAAAATTATAGAGGGAATTTGAATTTTCTATTTGGTGGATGGTTTGTTTTGATAACTGAACCTTTGAATGTGATTCCAAGGTTATGGATAATGTAAAAGGGTGTTTTCGAATGAGGTTCTAGGAATGGGTGATAACCCTAAGGTATGGTAAGAATCTGGAGAAAGCATGGAGTAGTCAGGATGATTTTGGAGGATGTTGTAGGGATTTCACACAATGAATCCCATATTAATGGCATGAATGGTTGAAACAGGGGAAAACCCTACCCAAATATTCTTGGAATGAATCTTGGATTCACACCATGAAACCCTATTTTTGGGTTTTTAATGGGGGGTTCCCCCCTTTTGGCTTGGATGTCAGACGCATGTGGGGAGCCCGATTCGATTGGACCTCCCCCTCTTTTCCTACCCCGTTATTGGGTGTTTTTTAGTCATATTTGCAACAGATTATATGTAAGGTCTTCCTCATATCCTTCCAATATTATTTACCATTCCCAAAATTTATTTTTTTTGTTTCATTTTAGGTTATTTATGGTGATTTCATTGGAGGATGGTAAAATCTCCCCTTTTTTGGGCTTTCATACAGCCTAACTATGGGACATCCTGAGACGACATACACTTATCATTGTCCATTGATTCATAAAATATAAATCATTCCATGTATTTATTAAAGGTTTTTACATATATTTAATTTAATTAGATAATTGAATCATCCCCGATGGTTTGGTATTTTTCTCTGGTTTGTGTTGGGGTTGTGTTGTAGGGCCTCTGGGTGAGGTTGGCTGAGGTTATGGTGATGTGATGGTACTCATTGTTGTATTCTATGTTTAGGATAATTTGGTTCAAATTAAATAATTAATTATAATTTTTTAAAATTAATTATTTCTGGTGTATGGCTTGAGCCAGGAGCTTGGGTGAAAAAAATGGGCTCGTCCAGGGCTTGGACAAGATTGGGAAGCGAGATTCTGGGATGAGGATCAAATGGAAAAGCTCAAATTGAGATAGATGGTCCTAGTACTATCCCTATGGCTTATGAATAATTTTTATATACATGTAGGTATATTTCCACGCACATAGAGTTATGTCCCGTATTGTTATTAAATTTTTTACTTTAATTTAAATTAAGTTATTAAATTTTATGAGCCCCCAAAATGAAAGAGGCAAGTTCTAAGGCCACTATGGACCTTAGGCACTAGTTTTATGCCTTATCCACCAATTATTGAGGCCTAGACTAAGAATTTACCTAGATTATAAGATTCCTTCAAGAGGGGGTTTAGTGTGACTTGAGATGGAAGAACCTGGTAGGCTGAGTGAGGACCATTAAGGCATGTGTAGCCTAGGTGGATAGACCGTAGGTGAAGTGGACTTGTGTTGGGATGAAATGACTTGGATGATGTCATGGGATGTGATTTCCTTATATCATTGGGTGTTTATTGTATACATAGAAGAGATTGAGGGCCCATGTGGAGGTGACTATACCGTACTAATACCCATAAGACCCCAATGGGTGCTCGTTATTGACCGAACCTGAGTAGGTTCATATGGATATGGGTAGAGATGACTGTGGGTGTCGCCCTAAAACCCTTGTTACCATGTGAACAGAGTAGGACCTGGTGGATAAAGTGTTTCATGCATGTGGTTGAACCTTGTTTTACTTACTTTTCTATATATCTTGGTTGAATTCCTAAGGGTGCTTTTAAAATTATTGATTTGGAACATGATCATGGAGAGGTATTCTATTAGGCAATGGATGAGGAAGGTTTGATTGATTCGTGCCATGAGGGTGGGTATATTACTTTTGGTTGGAAGATCCTTCATGTCATGGGGATGGGTATATTACCTGCATTGGATTGTTCTCTCTGTATGGATTAGTGATTGGAATATTACCCTTGATGCCCGACCATACCTCAAGGATGGGTATATTACCTTCGGTTGGTTGATCTTGTGTGTCATGGGGATGGGTATATTACCTTCATTGGCTTGGGGTCTCTAGATGGCTCAGGGATGAGCATATTACCCTTAGTACCCAAATGTTCCATGGGTATGGGTATATTACCCCCAATTGGCTTAGCCTACTTATCGCAGGTATGGGTATATTTTAGAAATTTTCCGGTACTCTATGATTTATTTGGGGATATGTATGTTTCCTTAGATGCACATGACTCCACAGGATCATCCAGTACTAACTAGGGATTTTCTAGAGTCCCATGTTAGTATGCATGGTCATCGTGAGGTGCTCATAGACACCCTGATACTAGAAAGAAGGTATGGTTTATCAAGGTCTCAGACCTAAGTATCGACACTAGTTACTATTCTAGAGTAGTTATCATGACATGAGTGGAGAAATTTTGGCATCAGGACTAAGTGGGTACCTTGTATTTATGTTTCCATGGTTATTTTTTTATTTCAACTGGGCATGTCATGTGAACATATCACAACATATGTTTCTTGGATTATCACCTCTTTGGTGGTTCCTGGTTGATTTATATACTCAAACCCTACTTTGGACACCATTTCACTGGGGTATCTGATTATATCTCACTTGGTTATAGGCACAGGTTGGGTAAGGACCTATATTTTTCATTATTAAGCTGGATCATCTTGATAAGATAGGATATTATGATGTGGTATGGATCAGTGATGCAGTGGAGCCCTATATTTTATTCCTTTTTCTATATATATGAATTTCCTTGTGAGAGATCAAGATTGTGTGACTAAATGTATGTTTCTATATTCTATATTATTATTTTCAGTTGGTTTATCCTTTTTTTTACTCTAACTTATATAACATTTGGTTATTTACTTATGATTGTGCACTCTGATTTGTAGGTATAGTATCCCTATGGTATTCCCATAGACCCCCACTATTATCCATAACCCTCTATCATATGGGTAGGCACACCTAAGATATAGTGAAGACTATTGATTCATTCACCATTCAGTGGTCTAGGGTGGTGGGATGTTGCAGACTTCACATCAACTCCAACATCTTCAATTTGTTGCTTCATCTATATCAATTGAGCACAATCTTAAGTCACTGCTATGAATTCACTATTTTAGTTCTCAATGAAATGTAATATTTTTTATTTCATAGCTAAAAAATACACAATCCTCTAAGATAGAATTCACCTTTTTATGTTTACTTGTGATCATCCACTAAACTAGCGCAACCTACATCCATGAATCACAATAACTCTTATTATTAGGTTTCATGATAAAAAAAACTAAAATATATTGTTTATTTGATATAAAAAATAATCATATTCACTGATTTCAAGTGGATTTATTTAAGAAAACATTGGTACTATATGTATTGACATATAGTGAACATAATGTTGGGTCATGTAGCTTTTAGGTATAATAGGCTTCTAATGATCTACTAATACTTCATCACATCAACCACATTGTGATTTTCATCACTTATCAATTTTAATTGAGTGGAAACTAGTTTTGTCACTACCTTTGAATACTCCACTCTAAACCTATTAATTTTCTTCCTTTTATATTTTTATTGAGAAATAAAAGTTCCATTACTTCCTTGAGTCACCTTTAAATCAAGGGAAGAGGTCAAATCACCAATCACTTACATGTCAAACTCACACCTCATAAAATATATAAAAAATTGCATTTTTATTTTTTCAACCCACCAAATATCATGTCATAGAAATAAATGAGTACCAATATCCTTTGATCATTTTATTCATCAATGATGTATTCTTATAAATTAAATTTATCCCCATGTGCTCCTCCTGAACAGTTCACTTCAACATTATTGACCTTCAATATTTCATCATGATTTTGTTTAAAAATATGATCATTTTATTCAATAATGACATGATATATTTCAATTATTTCTCCAATACTTCTTTTAATTCATTTTCTAAATGTTATTTTGGATTATTATCTAAGAAATATACCTTGATTTCCCTAATATTTTAAACTTACGGTTCTTCTACTTATTGAGAATAAATCACTTGATTCTAAAAATTTTAATTTACTTAAATGTTGTACATTTCACATACCATATATCATAGGGAGATTTACATTCACCTGGATATAAAAAAGGCTTTATTTTTTATGTATATTGGTGTTAAGACCACCACTTACCATAATTTATCTAGTGAATTTTTCTCAATTAGAATCATATGATCCATGTTATTTATGATGTGGTTACTCCTCTAAACCACTTTATTTTATTAAGAAGACCTTACCAATAAAATTTGGTGTCTTATCCCATGTTTGTCAAGATAATACACCACTTGGATATCAATGAACTCCATGTCATTATTATTAGAGAATATGAGGATTTTATTTTCAACTATTCTCTCTATCATTCTCTAATAACATGTGGTGCATTTGAACACCTCATATTTTTGGGTAATCACTATCAAACCTACCATCCTACTAAAAAAATTAATTAATAACATATAATGCATTATTCTATTGGTAGTTTCGGTGTAATTTTCCCACAAACATACACATGCCCCAACTCAATTAATTTTTTTATTTATTGTACTTCAACTTGTAAATGTTTTAAATGATATTCACTTTTTGACATGTATCACACATATGAGGATGATGTCATGAAATCTTAGGGATATCATGATCTCCTTTATTATTTACTAACTCTTAAAATAATTTTTTAATCAAGTTTATAAGAGTTTTATTCCATATCTTGTTCTTATTTTCCTTCGATAAAAAAACATATATATTCTTCTCCAATAATGAGGAAAAGGCTCCCCTTTATACACTTTTCTTTCATAAAAATTATTCCAACCATTCCTTTTATAATGAAAGTATTATCGGTGAAATTGATTACATGTCTCGAGTCACATATTTGACTTACACTTTTAAATTTGTAACCAAGACTTTCAATGACCAATACATTTATGTTTATAATATATTTACCTCTAATTTTGGCTTTCCTTAATCTAATAATGTGTAGGAATTCATCATTTTTGAATATTATGACTCCTTATTTTTCATACTTAATACTTATGATACGATCAGTATTTCCCATCATGTGGGAAGTACAACCATTATCAATGATCCACACATAAACCTAATTTATTTCTTTTAGTTTAATCTTTTTAAAATTTTCCTTCCTTATTTATGCCCACTAGTTTATTTCTTTTAGTGGTGATTTTGTTTGTTCCACCTCCAACTCCATCGGATAAATTTTATCATGCAAGGGTAAAAATTAGTTTTCCATTTTTTTCCTACTTGATGAAACTTATACTTATTGAGATTTCCCTTTCTGGGTCTCCTTCAACACATCTATTTATACTCTTGATGAACAATTCATGAATTTGTGTCTATAACCTTCATACCAAAAACAATAACCATTATAGAAATACTGAGGGTTGGAATTTATTCCCATATAACTTTTTTCCCCTTATTACTTTAAGTGTCTTTTTGATATCTAACACACACATTTTGTATGAACCATATTTCTAAAATAATAACACTAGATTCATGATGTATTATTATGTGTATGTGCTACTCCATTGGTGGCCTTTTCTGTTTTTTGTGAGTTGCCCAAATCAACCTTCTTCCAAGGATTAGGTTCTTACGGCCTTTCATCAACCATGATCTCATTTTTCTTGTGATCAATCCCCACATAGAATTTTCCTTTATTGTTGAAGCACTACTTTGGAAGGTAGTTATCTAAAATCTATATTGTCTCCTGGTGTTTCTTGTTTACTTGTTAGAAAACCCATACACTCCATATTTTGAATCTCATGTCATGAGTTAAAAGTTTCTCCTTATATTTAAGCATTCATTTCATCTCCATGAACTATTTTTTTAGATCCTCAATCCGTTTTACACAATCTTTCATAGAATCGATCAATTCATTAATAATAAGAACCTACTCTTCTATTTTGAGTTTGAGCTCAGCTAATTGTTTTTAAGTTTTTTAGATTTCCAAATTTGATTCATTCAATATACACCTTCAAATTAGGATTATCCTCTTCTTACTACTGCATATAGAGTTTGGAATCATGTACCACTCTATTATCTATCTTTTTTTTGCCTATCCAAACTTTAATTCCTCCATAAGTATCCTTGAATTCTACTTTGATGTTTATTATTCCCCTAAATTCAAAATTTTATTAATTTTTGAGTTCTTAAATTTATGTATTGTCAATGATAACCAATAGTAATTATTCATTGAGGTATTTTAAATCCTCAATCTCTTCTAATTTAGTGTCTTCTAATCTAGAATCTTATAGTGAAAGTAAGTTCTTTTTGTTGAAGAATTTTTATTGTGAACTCTACTTACATTTCACATCCTTTGATGATTTCTTCATGGTAACTTCATCATAATAATTGAATCAGAATTTATTTGGGAACTTTTTAGTGATATGATCAACTTTACCACAATGAAATAAAGCAATTGTATGCTTGAATTTGAATTTTCCTTTCCCCCTATTTAGATTAAAGTAAATGAATTAAATTAACTCATAAACTTCACTCACTTCAACATAATCATTAATCGAAGGATTCTTCACAACCTTTAATTATAATTCCTAAGAATTATCCTTCATCATGGATTCATTGAAATTTTTCATCATCTCAGTGAAATGAGGGTGTTATGAATACTATCTAACATTACCTCTGTTGGGACCTTCTCCTCAAGAACTAATACCTTATGGTTGAAAATGGTGGTAATATTCTCAGGATCCTCTTTATATACTTGATATCATTGAGGATTTATGTAAATTCATGAATGTCCTCCACAATCATGTTCACTCAATCGATGAATGCATTAATAGATTAATTCAAGCACATCCTCAAGTCCTCATAATTCTTCCAAAGAACCAGAGAATTTTCTTTATAGACCTTGGAATCAACTTTGTAGATAGTAATAAGTTTTTTCCTTATGGAATGTGAAGATTTACAAAACATCACCTTCATAAAGACTGAGTTAGAAAAATATTCCCATAATGAATTAATCCCTTTGGCCTTAACATCCAACTCTTTTTGGTATCCCTTTGATAAGGATCTACTCTCTATGTTGGCTGAAATCCCATGGATGGAATCTATAAATATATACATTCCAAATAACTAAAAATAGTTCTACATTTGATTCCTTTATAATTGGAAATTTTTTCCATAAAGATCATAATTTATTTATGGTTAAAAATCGCTTCCATGGATTCCAAGAGAGAAAAGTTCAGTATAGACCTTCTTCTCCAATACCACGTATTAGTCCCCAAACAATGAAGATACCCTAAGGGGGTGAATTAGGATATGTATATTCCTTATGATCATTTATAAAATAGTTTTCCATATTTAAAAGAAACAATCCTCCCTCCCTCATAATAATATAGAAGTAAATAAAGTAAGTAAAGAGTGATACAAGTGATTTTTACTTGGTTTTCCTACACTATGCTACATTCATGGAGTAAAAAATGATGATGTATCAAATTGATAAATCCAATTAGTGATTTACTTGTTTATAAGATATAGTGGTTTCACTGACCCTCCAGGTTTAAAAGCTTCATAATAGAATGTAAATATCACTACCCTACCCACATTAAAAGAATACATTACTCTCCCATCTATAATGATGACTTTCATGAACTAGGAATAGAGATTACACCAATTATGGTGTATCATTCAGCTCCACCTTAATCCATGTAACTAATTTTATAAAGCTTCCCATATGAATATTGGAATATCTCTTTATTCTTTCCTTTTATATTTTTTAAATATATGAAATCTATCTAGAACTTTAAAATCCACTTTTCCTTTTGGATATTTAATCAACTCTATTTATTTTCCATAATCCTCCTTCTCTTTTATAGATAATTAGATATCTTTAATCATAATAGAATTAACATGTTTCCATTTGTTTTAATATTTATATATCCTAGTTAATAATAAAAAAATAATCCATAATAAACCTTTAAATCTAAGTCAAATTCCATTTTAAAAAGATCCATAAAATCCCTAAAAGATAAGAACTTTGAATTCATGAAAAAAAACTAACTCAATTACTTTATAGCATGACCTTTATCATCATGACACAACCATCTTCATCCTTTGAAAACAAAAAAAAAAGACAATATTTTACTTCTTTAGGTGCCTTCATGATATGAAAATGCTCTTTATGGTGTGAAACCTTTATCTTACAAATTTCAAAACTCATACTACAAAAACACATCACTGAAACAATATTTGGAAATATTTTTGACTAGAGATTTGTATAAAAGTCCTCCCATCATGGTGAAAGATCCACATTCAGTGAAAAGAAAAACCCATATGGATTTCCTTCCATAGAGAAATCCCATAGACTCTAAAACATTTACAATTTCATGCTAAGTATTTGTGATGTGAACCAATTTTATGGAATAAGCATCCTAAAGTAGGAAGAATCACTATAATATACCTTTTTTTCTTCCATAATATAATATTCCAATGTTTACTCTTACACATCGAGCAACACAATGTGGTCATTTTCTCTATAGTGAAACATACCTTGAATTTCCAGAACCTTTAAAAGCACTATAATTCCTATACTATATCACCATGGTGGGAAACCACTAATATATCACAAAAATTTCCATATGGAACACTCACTCTAGTTTAGCCCATGGTGTTATTTAATGACCTTTGACAAACAGATAGGTCCTATGTATTTTCTTCCAAAACACCTCCAATCTTTATTATCTTGATTCCCTATTGTAACATCTTTTATTTTCAGAGAGGTGTAAATCCTTTAAATTTAGATTTAAAGCTCTTTTTTTAGTCTAATAAATGTTATTAAAGGTTTAATGAATGTTTTAGGAATATAATGGGATTGTTAATAGCCCAAAGCTCTAGTTTTTGGAGAAATAGTATGGGGCATATAGTTGGCACACAATTACTAGTAACCATGCGAATCAACCATGTGGCCCATATTTAGAGGATTATAATTTTAAAAACCATGTTAGGTAGGCTGCATGGCTTTGAAAAATGGTTCAGGTGTGTTTGAAAGCTGAAAATCATGGTTATCGTGTGGTTTGTCTAATCGTGCACCTAAACATTTGAGGGGGTAAAAGTTTTGGATAGTGATCATGTACAAGTTTTACACAATTTTTCTAACAATTCACCTAGCTTTGTAATGGGTGTTCCACCTTGGATAGTACTGGTTCATGTTTGGTGCATGGTTAGACTAATCATGTGACCAAACTGTGCACCTCTTTAAATAGGTGGAAATTTTCATTTTCCTCTCCGTGTATTTAAATATTCCTCCTCCCATTTCTTCCCCAAATCACACAAAATCTTCCCATGACTTGATATATCCCCACCTCACCACCTAATCTTTAATCCTCCTCCTTCATACAGTGTCAATATCACTCACCATTCATCACTTTGGATCCATATTTGAAAGATCTTCAATACTCTTACTTTCTTTGTTCATTTATATCACCGTATGGAATGCTAAATATATGCAATATAATATTCCATATTTTTAGGGTATTCATCTATTCTTATAATTTCTCTAATTATATCCTTGATTAAATACTAATAATGGTAAATGATTCTACCATCCATCTAAGGTAGGGGTTTTATACCTTTTCCCTAATAGTCTTGATTCCTATAGCTTGAATCATCATGCCTCACGTCAAACTATCTATGTATCTCTTCTAAAATGCGTAACATTTTAAATTAATTGTTTATAATAGAATAATTATATGCCTTATCCCCCTTTGATGTGGGTTGAGGTCTCAAACCTCAACCCAAACAATCCCTTTCGGTGGGTTTGATTAAATTCCCATGAACTATTCCACCCTTTTGGGTGTGTTAAGCTTACCACCCATGAGTGGAAGCTATATAATAATTGAATTGGGATGTTAAAGTATGAATACCTATTGGACCATGTTGATTTATAAGTGAAATATAATAAATGGAAATCATAAATGAGATGGATGGTCTCCTAGATTATGAATATTAATGTAAATGGTTGGTAAGGTGGAATGGAAACTAACACGGACCCTCTTTTAATAACTTGTGAGTGAATTGATTTATGAAATGAACATGATAAAATTGATAAAGGGAATAGACAAAAACATGGCCCCTTTGATCCCATATACATATGATGTTCCATAATGGATAACATAGTATTGCACTGATGTAGGGTATCATGGTATGGCACGAAATACCCGCCTACATATTTCAGAATTGGATGCCTTGGATTATTAACTTGGATCTAGATTTCTTATACTGCCTCAAATTTTTTCCTTGGGCTCCACCCAAGTCTTTACCTAGTATCATTATATATTCTCCTCAAACTCAAAGAGGACGCCTCAACCATGGTCCCTGAGTTCCTAGAATATGTAGGTCTATATTATATTGAATTTTTTATTTATGATCTCCATATATTTGAAGAGGACACCTTGGTCAATGGATTTGGGTCATGGACCACATAGGTTTGATACTTGATACATATGATTTATATCGTGTCTAATTCTTTACTTGGTATACAGTTACTTTTCATTCATATGCTACTTTTGACACAACATTTATGTATAGATTGGGTTGAATCAATTTATTATTTATAGACTTATTCATATTATACTTTTCCATTGTTATATATTATATACATAGACTAGATTTTTTATAGATACCATTGGTGGTGGCATACTGAGTTTATCTCACACCCTGTTTAGGATTTCATTTGGTACCTGGACAGTTATCATGGATATAGGCAAGGATAATGGAAAGTTTCTAACTATGGATTCCTGATTTTCTATACTAGGATGGATTATGGGAGAAGGTGATCGATCTTGAGCTCTTGATGCTAGTAAAGATAGATTTTATCCCTTTTTTATTTTATATACCATGTATTGTGTATTCCTATTACCCTATTACCCTTTTATTCCCCAATGTCGTTATAGTAAATAGACATGACAACCATTTGGGTATGATAGTGGATATGGGTTTTTTTATTTTTTATGTTAATGTTTCCTTTAGTTAGTTATTTACCCAAATGTTTATTTATTTTCCCTTTCTGGTTATTATCTATTCCTGTTGTGGATCTATCCATTATTTACCACTAAAATCCACTCTAATAATGATGGTATAGTCTCATCTCTATACTATCACTAGACCATACTATATTTTAGTATGATCTGGTATATGGGGAGGTATGCATAAGTCTATGTGACCAATTGGGTTTGGTTACTTATGAGTGAAAAAGGTCTGGTACGTTACACCCATGACTTCTTAATCCTTCTTGGAAGACTTACTCACAAACTTTATCAATAAACACAGCCTTAAAGCACTTATCAATGATTTTTTTTCTAATATATATCATGTCATATTATATCCCTTACAACAAATAATGATTCATAAACATAGGCTTTAGGGAATATCTCCACCAAGATCTTATCAGAAAGGGGTTTCTAACTATGGTATGAAGGAAAGACACTATAATGGGGGTGATAAACAAGAAAATAATACTTTTACCTCAAATTTTAAAACATAAAGGAAGCCTGGTAGGTCTTAAGCCTCCTTTGGGAATAAAAATTCCATGGGTTCAAAGAGATGTGGAGAGAGAAAAAAGGAAAATTCAAGTCAAAAATGAATGTTTTGTTCTAGAATTAACAAGGGATAATAAATTTCTAAACTAATAGTTCCTTGAGAATATATATTATAACAACCCATATTTTTAATGCATATTTATATTTTATTTTCTATCATTTAAAAAAATGTATGGCTTTTTTAGCATCGGGATCAAGAGTAGAGGTCCATGGTTCCATAGTTTGTATTAGAGCAATGTTTTAGAAAACATTGGAGATTAGGATATTGAGGATATATTAAGAATTATAAATTTCTTCAAAGGTTTTAGGTGGTTATATTTTAGGGAGATTCTTAATATAATAGAACTTGTGACTTAAGGTAGAACCCTATGGGATTTCTAGGGTTTTTGTGTTTCTTGGTCTAGGATTCAGTAGAGTTATCTTTTAAAGATGTAAATTTCCATGGACTAATTTCATATAATTTTTCTAGGAAATTATCTTTAAAAAATCTACATATTCAAAACTATAAAAACATAAAAAAAAATTCTTTTCCTAATTAGAAAGTAAAATTTATCATAGAAAATTAAAATTATGAGGAAAGAATTTATTTAAGGGTAGAATGTAATGAACCAGATTCTTATTTCATATTTATATTTTATGTTGTGTCATTTAAAATAATGTATGACATTTTTATCATTGGACCTTAGATTATAGGTCTAGGTTTCTTTATATCTTCAAAATCATAATGTGATACCCAAGACCCACACTCCTAGAATCCAATGCTCATAAACACCTTCATTACATACCGGCTTTGAAATGAATAGAAGCGACCCAATTTTAACCATCAATAAATATAATATCACTAAAAAATATTAATTCACTTACATTAAAAGAACTTTTTAGGTTTAGAGTTTTAGAGAGTTGGAAAAAACTTTTAACTAACAAATCTCATGTATTTCTCATTAAATAGACATTTTCCCCACTATATAAGTAACTACTTAATATATAATAAGTATTTAACATCTCCCAAAAAATTATTGACACGTGATATTATTCTAATATATCATGTGTAATACTTTTCTCTATAACTTGGGGAAATGGAAACATAAAAAAGAAGAGATAAAATTATCAGTAATTAAAAATGTATATCAGAAGATATAAAGGCATAAACTTGGAATGAATAATATAGAAGGAAACAAATGATAATCAAATAATTCCATATAAATGATAAAATGATCTTGAAACAAATCTATGGTTAATAATATAAATAAACACGTTGACAATAATAAGTGAATTCAAGGTGATAGAATTCATAATTCTAAATATCTTAATATTTACTATCAAGGTCTCAACCAAGACATTATTATTTCCCTCAAGGTCACAACTAAGACATCATTATTTCTATCAAGGTCGCAACCAATACATCATGATTTTATTGGTTAAGCAGACAAAAAAAAACAAAACCTTTTGTCTCATGAGACCAACTAATTCATCAAGGGGATATATAATATCATGACCCACCCATCACTTCTTTAATTCTAATGTATTTACCATATGAAATATATAAATAATAACACAATGCATGATAAACTAGCCTTAGTAATCCATAGAAATTTGTATTGAGATAAAAACATACATAATGTCAATATTTTTCTATTCAATAAATAGACATAAAATATCCAAATAAAGAAGGTGGAAGGTTAAATAATACATAATTTACTTACCCGAGTAGTCAATAAAAATCTATATCATAATAACAAATACACCAATTCTAAATATTTACCCAATAAATAAGTGGAATATATTTCTATGTAAGAATCTTAAAACTAACACCATATAGAGTAATGGTATACGATTAATTAAATAATTTTTCTAATCATTTTATGTAAGTTATTCTAGGTGAATTCACATAAAAATGTAATTAAAAATAGGGTATTCGCATAGTAAAGGCATTAGAAGAAAAATCATTCCTATAACGGAGGATGGTTTGAAAAAAAAGTAGTAATTGATTTATAAGAGTTTAATTACCCAAAGTAAAATAATATGATAGGATTTATAAATTATTCCATAAAAAATATATAAACCATAAAAATAAAATAAGTGGTGAATATGAATCATATCTGAATGAAGAAAAATTGAGATACAAACACACTTACAGTAATGGTAATTTAAGAATCAAAATAACATGAGAGGGATACTATGAAATGAAATATAATTAAATTAAATATATTAATTATACTTGAATGAAATAGGATGGTGAATACACTATATTAAATAAATGATGGTGCATAATATCAAACATGTCTCTTGGAATTGAAAAATGGAGACAAATAACCCTTATGGATTTTGAAAATTTTGAATAAAAACACCTTGAAGGACATAAATTCAAATAAAAACATAAATATAATAAATAATGATAGGTTAATGATAAAAAATATTAATTTTTTAGTAGATACACTAAAAATAAAATATGGCATATCATAAGAAATATGCCTCAATGGGTGAAAATTGAAATAATAAACTCTTACCTTGGTTCCTGATTTCTACTAAAACACTTTAATAACTTGTACAAGAAACATAAAAATATTAATATTCTATTTCATAAACTTATTCATATATATTAACTTTTATATACTTCATTTATTATTAATTATTATGAATATATTATTTAGTTATAGCTTATTGTCACCATCAGTTGTTAATGAATTAATTCTTTCACTCATGTTTTATAATGATGATATCAGTACCCATTATTTGATATCAAGTTCATAATTACTATATCATTTAAGGTAATATAATATATAACTTATATTTATTTATAAATCTCATATTTCATCCCATAATTGTTTTAATTATGTTTCAAGAAAATGGAATCGGTGTCGGCTTATTTTAGTAATTTTAACGATTGAAGATATTTTAATAATAAGTTAAATACTTAATATAACATTTATAAAACCAAAAAAAATAATGATTTTATTATTAAATTATAATATTATTATTATCTAAGTTCTCACATTCATCCATGATATATTATTATATCATTATTTAAGTTGGTTGTTAGACCGACCCAAACATGAACATACCATAATTAATGGATGATTATGGTTATGGAACAAGTTACTTTTGGAATAATATAATTATTGAAGAAGAATAATGATATTATTTAGATTTTTTTATTTTTTAATCATATTTTAATATATTTTTAATAAACAATAAAGAAACTAAATGAAAAATGAGATATGTTACTTCATGGAGGTGGTAGTCTATACAACACACTATTACCATTTTAATTTCCCAAAAAATGAGAGGGAATAAAGTTGAATTGTTATTCATATATTGATAATCATAATTATATAATATATGTAAAATTTATTCTTAAATTTTATTCGTATAACCAGATAATAGTGGTGGTGGTGAAAAATGGAAGATGTCGCTTCGTGGAAGTTGTAGTCTGCACAAAATTTCAACCAACGTTATTTTGTTTTTTTATAAGAGTATAAGAAGGAATAAATAAGGGATGTTATATTAATAAAATAACTCTTTATTATAATAATTATATTTAGTTCATTATAATACTATGTTTATGATAGGTTTTGAATATAAATATTAATAATAAAAGGATGAGGACAAAGTAATACTCACTTTGGGACCTTGAAGTTTTACTTGAAAGTGTCCTTGGAAATGAAGCACTTAGGATAACTTATGGTGACCAGGATATTTAAGTCAAGAAATTAAATTTTATTAGATTAAAATGTGACTGGTATTGAAGGAAATTTCTAAGGGTCTTTCAACTTTGAAAGGGTGGGAGTTATCCCCTTTTATAAGTGAATAATATGACACTTTTTTGAACACCCATTATTTTTCAATAATAGAATGACACTATTCAATGGTCAATGGTTCCAAAAGTAAAAAATAATGGATTTTTGAATTAGATAAGGTCAATAAATACTCTACTAATCATTTTAACACATGTTTTAAACATTTTTCAAGTCATTTATTCTAAGGTTTTTACTTTTACCTTTTTTGTTTTTATCATGGTAACTGTTTTTTAATTAAGAAATTTATATTTTAAAAAATATATAAGATAACCACATATAAAAAAAATTAATTATAAAACTAAATTTAAGCTCTATATAATCTAACTAAAATTCAAAATAACTGAAAATTACTTTTTAAATTAAAACATTTAATATAAATAAAAAGTTTTTTGTAGGAAAAAAACAATGTTTTAACCATTTAGTGTTCTTAATATTATATAACATTAATTACCAATTAAATGTGTGATAATATATTTTTATAGATTTTTAAATATCATATAATATTTAGTGTATAAAATTGATCAATTTAATTTATTAGATAAAATATTACATAATATTAGTAAAATAATTATTTGAAAATAACCCTTTCAATATTATCAGGGTCATTAACATTAATATTACTAATCAGGGTTTTATGCATAAAATTTAAATTTAAATTATTAAAAAATATGAATATTTTGATCTAAAATATGAAATCCATTTTTTAAAAATTAAATTTCTATAAATGATAAAAATTAATTTTTAATATAAGTGAATAAAAACATTTTTTAGAGTAAAATATTATCTATGTTTCCAAAATGTTAGACATAGGTTTTATAAATTAAACTTAGTATTTTAAAATAATTTATTTTAATTTATAGATATTTATTTTTATATAAAAAAGGTTTCAAAAACTTTTAATTCGTTCTTGTATTATGATACTGTCATATAAGTGACAATATTAGAAAAATCTGTATTTTTTCACTATTCACCTAAAAATAACTTATTTTAGAAAAATATCAAAATTTCATCTTAATATAATATTTTTATTCTGAATTTAAAAAATGAAGTTCTTTTTTTCAAATTAAAATTCTAAATTTTGATAATTTAACTTTAAAATAAAAACATAAATATATAATGTAAATTGTTTTCATAAGAAAATAACAGTTTAAAGTATTAACTATTCTTATTCTCATTTCCTATAAATTACTAATTAAATTTAGTAAAATTTTATTAATATCAATAATATATTTTATCCATAATATATTTATTATATTAAAATAAAGCACATAAAATCCAATTTTATGAGGGTTAAATTTTAAAGCATAAATCAGTCTTATCAATTACTTAGATACACTAATTGAATTTTATCAATGACTTAGTATTAATAATGAACTTTATTTTTATTTCTACTTATATATCATAATTAGGTTACCTCTATTTTTACACACCAATTTTATGGATATATTTTAATGGTTGTATATTATTACATGGTTCATCATGGTTTGGTGTTTCATGTGAAGCAATCTATTGAACACATTAGGTTTCAAAGGAAAATATAATTTGCAATATCTCAGTGTTACATTCTCCCCCATAAATAAATTACACCCCTGGAATTTTAATGATCACTTAATAATATAAAAAATTAGGGTATCTAAAATATATTTATAACTCAATATACAATATCAAATGAGGTGTTTACCTTAATATCATAGGTATAAATAAAAAATACATTTTTTCATCCATTATGTTAACTAATTTTTTCATCTTTACTTTGATAATTTTTCTTATAGGCCCTCATTTTTCACACATAAATCATCTTCCAATTCTTTTAATACATTCTCCTCAGTGTTTCTTCCAATATTTTTTACATGTGGAAAATAAAACTTCTTTCCCCTATAGTCTTTGTCACCTAAAATTCTATGAAACTATATCCTTTTCTTATTTAGTGAGTTTGGGAATTAAATTATGTTTATGTTGTTAATAATAATACATGATATCTATTTTGTAATAATCAAAAGATTTATCACTTTAGTTCTTACCCCATTTGGTTGTTTATTGGGAAATTCTCTACATTTTCCATGACACCCTTTATTAAATTGATTCCTTTAGGATTTATCCATTACTAAAACCAAAAGGAGTTAACATGAGTGATTAATAATTAGAACTATAAGAAAACTATTTTAAGATAGTTAAATGAAGAATTAAACCTCAAAATGTATTACTATTTGAAACCATCGCTTTAGATTTCAGTTCAAACTAAATGACTCTTGGTTTAACCTATATCATTATTGGTTCAACCTAGTTTACTTTGAGTTGGGATCTTTCTTAAATCTAAACCTAATATGTAAAATATATGTCCCAGATTATCATGAAATTTCTTAAAATATTATAAACCCAAAAATAATTTATTTTTATGCTCTCTAAATCCAACTTACCCTTTATCCAAGAAATCACATATCAATTAATGTATACCTTAACTAATGAATCTCTGTGTTTTTATCTAATTTATCCCTAGTTATTTCCTATTAGGTTCTCTAACAAATATATTTTAATCCTTTATAATGGTTTATATGGAGAGTATGATTAACCAAACCATTCCTTAGAGAGTTTCTTTCTATGTGTTCAGTCTTAGGCCCACTCATCATGCACCAAGTTAACATTGAGTCAGTTCTCAACAATCCTTTTTCAGGGTGATTATCCCTAGGTGTATATTTTCTATATCCACATCCAATTTCCAGTATCTAGATATGGATTTGATTTCAAGGTAACACACTTTCACTAATTCACCCAAACTTCAGGATGTTATCCAATACTTAGAATTATACCTTATAATTATCCCTTGTGCTTTCATGAAATTTCTCTTATCCTAATCCTTAAACAACATAAAATTTTTAATAAAACCTGAACCAACCTAAAGGGTTACGTATACCTTTTAAATAATTATCAAACTTAACTTTTCAACCCTTGATTACATTTATAACTCTTAAATTATCTTCAAATGATAACATCTTAACCTATAAATTTATCTAAACCCTCCTTTGATACCAACTATGACACTTTGGACCGCACCCTAGGACTTGATGCTCAAAACACATTCTTTACATACTATCTTTTAAATGAACCAATGTGGCCTAATTTTAATCATAAATAAATACAATATCAAAAACAAATATTGAGTCACTATAATTCTAAGGACTATTTAGGTTTAGATTTTTAAAGAGTTAGGGAAAATTTTTAACTAACAATGTTCATGTATTTCTCATCAAATGAACATATTTCCACTATATAATAAACTAATTAATTCATAATAGGACTTCAAAATCACCCAAAAAAATTTACACATGTGATACTCTTCTAGAAATATCATGTGAAATACTTTTCTTAATAACCTAGGGAAATTGAAATATAGGAAGGGTGTGCTTCGATGATCAGTCAAGGAAAATGTATATTAGAAACTATAAAGGCATAAAATTTTCAAGAATAATATGGAAAAAATAAGAGAATTAATAGTGATGGAATGCATAATTTCATACATCTTGGTCATTATCATTAATCCCTCATCCAAGACATTATTCTTTCTATCAAGGACATATCCAAAACATAATATTTATCACCAAGGCTGTAACCAATAAATCATGATTGCATTAGTTATGAATACATCAAATACCCAAACCTTTCCTCTCATGAGACCATCCGATACATTGAGGGTCTATATAATATCGGGCCTCACTTGTCACTTCTTTAAGTCCAATGCATTCTCTATATGAAAGTTATGAATAATAACACAATGCATAATCTCCTTGCCTTAGTAATCCATAAACATCCATATTGAGATACAAACATATGGAATTTAGATACTCTTATAGTTAATAAATGAAAATAATACATTCTTAAAAAGTATTTGGATGGTTAAATAATATAATTAACTTTCGAGAGTAGTCAATAAAAATTTGTATCAAAAAACAAGTATACCAATTATCAATATTTCACCAATAAATAAGTATAATATATTTCTATTTAAACATCATAAAACTAACACCATATAGATTAATGATATATAGGTAAGTTAATATTTTTACCAATTAATAAATGTATGTCTATCTAGGTGAATTCCCTTCAAACAATCTAATGAAAAATAGGGTATTCATAGAAGAATGACATTGGAAGAAAAATCATGCCAATGAAATAGGATGATTTGATAAGAAAAAGGTAGTTATGGATTTATTTTAATTTATTCCCCCAAAAAAAATTAATAGAATATTCATAAGGTAATCCATGTCCAATATATACACCACTAAAATTAAATTAGTGGTGAATACTGATTGTATCTTAATGAAGCAAAATTGAGATGAAAACACCATTACAGTAATGGTAATGTAAGAATCAAAATAACATGAGAGGGATACCATAAATTTAAAATATAATTAAATGAAATATATTAATTATATTTGAATGAAATATGTTACTTAATACACCATATTAAATAAATTATGGTGTACAATATCAAATATGTCTCTTGGAATTGAATAATTGAGACAAAGAACCCTTCCAGCTTTAGAAACTTTTGAATCAAAACACCTTGAAGGATATAATTTCAAATAAAAAATTAAATGAGATAAATAATTAGAGGGTTATGATACAAAATATTAAAGGGTTTTTAGATACACCATACAAAATAAAACATAGTGTATAATAAGAAATATGTCTCAAGGGGTGAAAATTGAGACAGGAAACCCTTACCTTAATTCATAACTTCCACTAAAGAACATGAATCCCAAATAAAAAACATAACTATCGTAATATTATATTAAAAAACATTATTATTATATATTTCATTTTTTATACTTAATTTATGATCATTTATTATGAATATATTAGTTATCTATAGCTTATTTTTACCATCGGTTGTTAGTAACTTTAATTGGTTTCATGCATGTTTTATAAAGTCGATATTTGTACCCATTTTTTATACCAAGTTCATAATTCTGGGATCATTTAAGGTAATTTAATATATAACATTTATTTATTTATAAATCATGTATATCATTCCACTATTATTATAGTTATGTTGTGTTAAACTGGAATCATCGTTGGCTTATTTTGGTAATTTTATCGATTAAAGATGATATTTTAATAATAAGATAAATACTTAATATAACCTTGATAAAATAATAAAAATAATTATTTGATTATTTAATTATAATAATATTATTATTAAATTCCCCATATTCATCCATTATAGAGATTTATAGCATTGTTCAAGTAAGTGGTTTGACCGACCCAAACATGAACATGCTATAATTAATGGATGATTATGGTTATGAAATTGGATTATTTTGGAATAATGTAATTATTAAATAATAATAATGATATTATTAAAATATTTTTAAGGTGTTGAATCAAATTTTAATATACTTTAATAGATAATAAATAAACTAGATGAAAAATTATATATGTTACTTCGTGGAGGCAATAGTCCACACAACGCATTGTTAATATTTTCATTTACCAATGAATAAGAGGGAAAAAAGTGAATTACAATTTTTCTCTAAATAATAATAATTATATTATATATGTCGCATTTAATATTTAATTATATCCTTATAACTATTGAAAAGAGGTAGTGGTGAAAACAAAATATGTTGCTTCATGGAGGCAGTAGTCTGCATAAATGTGTAATCGATGTTATTTTGTTTTTTATAAGTGGATGGGAAGGAATATGTGACATATTGAGGCTAGTTAAATCATAATTAATTGATATCGGTTAGCCACATAGACTAAAGTGAGCCTCCTAGTACACCATAGGCTTCTAGGTAGAAGTTATAGTCTATGGTGGAACGGTGGGGAAAGTATACCACCTTTATTAGAGTGAATCATAGTAGTGATAATAATAAGTAAAGTAGTAGAAACCATATAATGAAACATATAAATAGGAGCAGGAAATGAAAATAAACATTTAGATAATAATAATAATGGTCAAAATCCATAAATAATATCATGTATAATTGACATCATGTCTATAAAAATTAACAAGCATACACGGTAGGATGCATACATACAATACATGTATAAAAAAATTAACAAAAAGACCAAAAACTATCTCCCTGATCATCCCAGGAACTATATCAGTTATCTTCTACCAACCCCCCAAAGAGATCAAGCACCCATAGTTGTGTGCTTCCCCTTGTTTCTACCTGCATCCATAAAGTCTATCCTAGTACCCAATAGTGGCCCAAACAGGGTGTGAGTAAAACTATGTAGTCCACCACCAATTATGTTTAATATGAATCCATGTTGTTAAAATAAGATGTAATAGTGTTCAGGTATAATATATAAGTAGTGATTAACCATAAATATGTCATATTGGGTTCCTTATGGGATACCCAGTCAACTCTACCTGCTTTGGCCTAAACTATATGTCTTTGAACATAGGGCCATTTTAGTTAGGTTTGGAAACCAAGGGATATAGTCAAAAAGTATAAATAATATAATCATGTAGGATCCAATAAGAAACCAGTGAATCCTTAAACTTAGGAGTTCAACCCAAATCATAATCAATAACCATTCATCTTGGCTATAGGGGTCTGAGTATAATCTAAGGTATGAACCCTTGTCATTCCACCGTGAAGATTTCTACCTGAGTCCAAGGAACAAGTCCGAGGTAATCATGACATATACTCGATTTAGAACCTAATGAGATAATACATGGAATTTTGTGTCTGAGGACATCAAACCTAATCCAAGGAGATAATCTGAGTAGTCACTTTTCTATAGATGATGATTAATTGTTGGTGATACGTTGAGGCATTCACTGATATAATACATTAACTAAACCCAAATGTTGTATCTCACTTAGAATCCATGTCAATGAATTGGATGGCATGCTCTATGTTCACCCAAGGGATTCTAGGTTGGGAATCCAAGTCATACAGAAGGTAGGACATTCTTTTTAAAGTGATCTATCTCCATAATAATAAGAATCAAGTATTTCATTTAATACTTTAAACACGAGTCAAGGGTAAATCCATCTCATTTAACAATTTTTATTTAATCCATTCCATTAACTTTTTAATTTATTAATAAAAAAGGTATAATAGAGGTATTCATACCATTTAACAATTAAATTAATTCATTTATGTCTTCCACTAGAAAGTGGAAAGCTTAACACACCCACAAAGTGTCCTATTCACAAGGTAAGAACAATAGTCACTGATATTTAATCAAAACCACCCTAATGAGTGGTTCAGGTTGAGGTTGTTAAACTCTAACCATTTCAAATGTTCTAAAGAACATTAAGGTTATGGTCTAAACATTTAATTTAAGGTATTCATCATTTTAGGAGCAACGTGTGGAAAGTTCGACGTGCATAAAAATAATGATAGATCATAAACAACAAGAGTTTTAGGGAAAAGTAGTAGACCACCTACCTTAACATATTAGTAGATACCTATTCTATTATCAACCTCATATTTGTTCCATAATGAGAGAAAATTGAGAAACTTAAAAAATCCTTGAAAATAAGGTATATTAGCTTGCACGATGATCACACCAAATATAAAAAGAGAAATAGATAAAATAAGGAAGAGGAGTGGTAGAATAACCAAGATGGATCTAGTGAAACTGACAATTAAGTAACTAGAGCTCGTATGAAAGAGATACCTCAAATCCTAAGAGAGGAAGTAGGAGAGATCTCATGCAGCTACTAGGGAAGAATGGAGAGAAGAAAGGGGTGAAATAACCATAAGGAAAAGAGGGATAAAATAGTTATTTCTAGTGTTTTAAATGGGTGCATGGTTTGTCTACATTATTTTAAAAACCATGTGTACCTATTGTTCTGGTGAACACCCATCTCATGGTTTATGTTCAGGGTTAGACAAACCATGCACAAACCATACATTTTTCACTCTCCCAAGGACCATACCCCGCATGATCTAGGCGCACAGTTAGACAAACCATGCGCAAAACATACAAGTTGACTTCGGAATTTATAGTATATTTTTCATGGTCTTTCATCCCATGTTTCATGGTTTTGATATCCATGATCATTCCTTATAGGGGTACACAATTGAGGTGCATGGTTAGTATTAATTGTTCACTAACCATGTGCCTCCCCCTTTCTTTATAAAAACTAAAACTCCAAGCCTCATACCAGTATTGAATGCCCCTAAGACCTCCATGACCTCTTTAGAGGAATCCATTAAGGTAAAATAGAGTTTGAGAATAAAAATTTAATGACTGATAATATTAAAAAAATGGGATCTTACAACCTCCCATCCTTTAAACAACTTATCCTCGAGTTTCCCTTCTAATGGTAGTTTAGTAGCATCCAAGAAAAAATATGGCCACTGAGCATATATATCAGACTCAAATTCCTAGGTCTCATCCTTTACATGGCTTTACTATCATATCCCCAAAACAAAAGGATATGTTCTACCTTATAGAACCTTCATTCTATGGTTAATGGTATGAACTTGATACTCCTTTAAAGAAGCATTTGTCTCCAACTCAACTTCTTTAGGGTAAAAAACATGATATGGGTTAGAATGATAATAGTGAATCTAAGAAACATGAAAATAATTGTGCATATCCATATACCACTAAGGTAGATCTATACGATAATCTAATGGACTGATCCACTCCAAAATATCAAAGGTTCTGATAAATATAGGGAAAAATTACCTTGCCTTTTAATCCAATGATTCCCCAATCTAGTTGACACACATAAGAATACCTGATCACCCACCTTAAACTCTATAGGTATGTGGTGATGATCTACATATGACTTATTCCTACAATAATTTATATCCATATTTTTTCTGATAAGCTATAATAGCTCTGATGTCTCCTGAATGAGATAAGGTCGTAATAGCATTGTCTCCACTACCTCCAACTTAAACAGAGGTGAATGGAATGGCCTACCATAAATCACCTCATACAGAGATATCTAGATTTTCACTTGGAAATTTTTATTATAAGTTAATTCGGTTAAAGATAGGTGGGTTTCCCATGATTCCCAAAAATCAAGGACACTTTCATGGAACATGTCATTGAAAACCTGTATAGTATTCTTGGAATGACCTTCATTTTGAGGGTGGTATACTATACTTAGAAGTATCTATGAGCCAAGACATCTCTATAACCCCAACTATAACTGCGAAGTAAATTGAGAATCCCTCTCTAATTTAATGGTATGTATAACCCATTGAAGGCATATGATCACTCAAACATAAATTATCCCAAGTTATTCTACTAAGAAGGTCTCCCTAATAGGAAATAAGTGGGAAACCTTCATCAGCCTATCCTCAATCACCCATATAGCGTCACTAAATCAACATGAATTTGGTAACCATGTCACAAAAATACCTGGTGATGCCATCCCTTTTCCATTCTATAATGGGTAACTGCTATAAAAACTAGTGGGTCACTGGTGTTCCACCTTCACCTGTTTATAGGTGGAACACTAAGTAAGAAAACCTATTATCTACTTCTTCATTCTATACCACTAACACTGGAATTGTAAGTCACAATACATCTTAGTGATTATGGGATGTACCTTCCACTTGGAATAATGAGATTATTGCATGTCTGTAAGCACCCAGACACACCCATGGATATACAGGATCTCATCCTCATCAACAACCCAACCAGGTGGTGGGTCCTCACCTGAAACACTTTCCCTCGAGTCATAACATTCAGTATTTAAAAGTTTCCTCCTCTTCAATATAACTAGAAGTGATGAATTCACCACTAAATCCATGTAAAAAGGATACTTATAACACTCCTAAACTTCCATATAAATTTTATAAATAAGATATATTAACTATCATTCACTACTATCTTCCTAAAAACTTGTGTCTAATCTTTCCATCTTAGAGAATCAGCAACTAAATTACCCTTATCTGGCTTATAATCCAGTTCAAAGTCAAAATACTGAAGATATTAAACCCATATTCATTATCAGGGGTTCAACTCATGATAAGTGAATATGTATTAGAGTATTTTATGGTCCATATATACAATGAACCTCTCTCCCCATATTTAATGTATCTATACACATAAATCATTAACAACAGCTACAAAATCGAGGTCATGCATAGGTAAAATACACTTATGAATCCTCAAATAATGAGACCCATACACCACAACTTGTTCTTATTTCATCAAAACGGCTCCCAACCCAATTCTCGATGCATCATAATAAACTGTATAACCTATACTAGGCTTAAGTAAATTTATGATTTTTGTAGAGTTTATCCTTCCTTTTAACTCTTTAAAGGCATTCTCACAAACATTAGACAATGTAAACTTTACAAATTTCTTGTTCAAGCATGTAAGTGGTGCTGAGGGGAATGAAAATTTATGAATAAAACACTAATAGTAATTATCCAGCCTCAATAAAATACTTATATCAAATACATTCTTAGCCTAGTCTCAGAAATCAATGACTTTCACCTTATATGGATCTACTGATACCCCTGCTTCAAATATAATGTGACCTAGGAAGTGAATTTCATCAATCCAAAAGTGAACTTTTGTGAAATTAGAATTGAACCAATATTCTCTTAGTGTAATCAATAAGATGTTAAGGTTTTTGGAATGATCATGTTGATTCTAATAATACACTAATATACCTTCCATAAATATAAACACAAAGGAATCTATATACGAGTGGAAAACCTAATCCATCAAGTCCATAAAAATAGCAGGTGTGCTCATTAGACCAAATGGCATAACCAAATACTCATATAATCTATATCTCCTTTAGAAGTTTGTTCATGGTATATATGATGTTCTAACTCACAAATTATAGTAGCTTGATCTCAAATCAATATTTGAGAAGACTCCGGATCCTTGTAGCTATTCAATGAGATCATCTATATGAGGAAGTGGGTACTAGTTATTAATAGTAATCCAATTCAATGATTGTTAATCCACATATATACTTAAGGTATCATCTTCATTCTTGGAAAAATCATAGTAAAATCCCAAATAGAATTATTGTGTCATATAAACCCTTTAGCTTTTAGGTACTCTAACTTCCTATTGAGTTCCTAAAGATCGGTAGAATCCATCCTGTATGGAGTAATAGATATGGGTTATGCTTCTGGAACAGGATAAATAATGAAATTTACCTCTCTCTCAAGAGGTGGCCCAAAAAATTAAAAAAATGTCCCTAAATTGGTCCACCACTAGAGGAAAAATAGTCTATCACACTCCTCAATCATCAAGAAAATATTATAAATCTAGACTAACACTCCAACTTTCCCATAATTCTCAGTTCTATCTTGACTTTCCTAGAAATCACAAACTCCCATATGAATTCATCTATCACTCTTAGGAGATATGAAGTAAAACCTATAGTGATAATATACAATATGGGAATGATAAGGTGAAACCAATCCATCCTAATAATTATGTAAAATACTATCATCTTGAGGACAAAAATGTTCTGTAAGAAATGGTAGCCTCCAATTGCAATGGGATGATCCTTTCATCAGTGAATGATTTCTGGTATTACTCCCAATGGAGTATCAAGAGTCATTACCATGAAAAAGTACTCAATATCAAGTCCAAGACTCTCTGTTATAACCATATATATGAATGAATGTGAATAACTAGTGTAAAACTAATAAAATACTCAATTTGAGGCTACCACTCACTATTGATGTCCCAAAATTATGCTCCTCAAGTATAGGTTATACAACATGTAACTGGATAGATCCATGGCCCCGAGCTACAGCCTAATCTCCCTGAGTAAGTCCACTTTACAATAGTTTCACATCATAATTCTGGATTCCTTGACCTCATCCACCTCCTTGGAATATACAATCAGTGTTACTATAGCTCCCAAATTGGTGTGGAGCTACTGATCCTACTCTGAATTGTGAAGTTAGGGCGGATCCTCTCACCCTAAGGACCGGTGGAAATGTCATGACCCGACCCAATGGGGCTCAAGCCGTGACTCCCCAAGACTGTATCCAATAGGCCAAGGGCTGGCATCTAGCACTGAGTATGCTACCACACACAAGGGAGGCATTAGACTAAGGTACATGTACACACACACCCACATACACCTCTATGCAATAGTGCAGAGATATATAAAACTCAATTGAAAAAAAAATGCATGCATGCATCTATCCCAAACCAAAGTACAATAAAAGTACAAAAGGGAAAAATAGTGCCCACCAAATGAAAACTAAAAAAGTGTCTAACCTGCTCAGAAGGAGGGAAAACACTACCTATACACCTGCTGGTAAGCTCCTAGGCACAGCTCCGATAAACACCCCAGTCAAACCTGCTTTCTAAGCTCTGCCTGCTCCAGGTCCTCCTGGGACTCCGTCAAAAGGCCTGTGGTCTGCACAAGACACAAAACTTTGTGGGAAAATCTCGTGCAGGGGTGAGTATAACAATACTCAGTAGGCACCCCAAAAACCCAAAACAAAAGAGAGAAACTTAGAGGAAAAAATCCACTCATCCCAGCCAGAGGGAACCCAGACGAGAGAGAAACTCCATCTCATGACCATCCTCAGATAAACACAACTAGTCAGCTCAATCCAGGTGTATGCCCATACATACACCTTGAACATTTGCTCAGGTATATGCCCAAGCATATACCATGAACATCCAGATATACTCGGCTCACACACCAAGCCATATGAGGTACCGACCTCATCACCATCAACGGTTCACAACTAGGAGAGCACACTCCACGATCACTATCATCCCAGATGACACTTGTTCGAGAGATACACTCTATCAGGTCCCACACAAACATCTCAAACGCTCACCTAAGGGATTAAGCTCGTCAGATATCATCACTGAGAAACCCACACTGAAATAGCAAGAACAACAAAATCCTCGGATAGGGGATCACTCCTAGGGTTCATTAAGATCTCACGGATAGGGGATCACTCTCAGGGTCCACTAGGGGATACTATAACCCGATCTGGCATTCGACAAAAACACATCACTCAGATAGAGGATCATCACCCATGTCACGATGGTCACGACGATACTGAAACCCCCATCTGGTACAACTTGCGCTGTCGGGGATCGAACTGACAATGCTGCAACCCTACCAACACCATGTGCTGAGTTGGGGATCACATAACCAACGATACCACAACCCTATTATAATCCTCATGCTAAGTAGGGGATCGTATACCCGACGATGCCTTAACCCCACTGAGCACGGCCCACTACATAGGGGATCATATTCCCAATGATTCCACAAACCCTACGGGGCTAACTTGCTAGATAGGGGATCGCCACCCATAGATAAGCGGTCACAGCGATACCAAGAACCCCATCTAGGGAAACGATACTAGAGGATCCCGCTCCGGGCCCACAGGAGGGATGCCACAACTCTAACAGATTAAACATTCCATTGAGAGGACCACAAACCTATACTAAGGTTGTGATGTCGTGCGAACCCTCGTATGAATGAACCAAGGGAGTACCCTCAACCACTACTGGTCCAAACGTCGCTAACCCGAGCAACCCACCACAAAGCCACACTGCGCACCTTCAAAGCCAATACCGAGGCCACCATCGCAACCCACACTGAAAAACACGCAGGATAGGCTATTTACTCACCCGAAAACAGAAAACAGGTGAAAAAGGCACTATTCATCATAGCTATCCCATGCGGGGCCCACACAACGATCCTGAAACTCATCAAGTGGATAATACCATTGCGTTTCCCTTGTAAAAACACACGGGATCGACTACTCGTTCGTCCCAAACAGTCACCCGGTGAAAAAGCTACTATTTACCGAAGCCAGCCTGGGTGGGGCCCACATCTCGATCCTATAACACACTGAACGGATCGCACCATTTCGATCCTCTCAGAAAAACACACAAGATCAACTATTCATCTGCCAAAAATGAACTTCTGGTGAGAAAGTTGCGTTTCTCCGTAAACGCCCCAAACCGGGCCTCGTGGGGCCGCACCCCAAACTCAATCCCGACACCCAAAAACCATCAAAAAAATTCCTCCATACCATCAGGGTCTCAATGCCACTGACGGCACGTCAATCAGACGCTCCGGGTAGAAGATACAACGACCTGAAGTCGAATGATAATAAAATATCATTATTTTATTCGACGTTTCTAGCTCCCAGGCCACGATCCCGAAACTAAGAAACCCTAGAACTCACCTCAAAGGGTTATCCTTATTGTCAGGGTCATGTTTCCACAGACGTCATGCAAATCCAACCCTTGGATTTCAAGAAACAGGGGTTTTAAAACCCCCGTTTACAAGGTGAGGGTCGGCCCGCGCCGGCCGACCCAGCCGCCGCGGCACGGCGCAGCGCGTGCACGTGCTCGGCCAACCCCCCATGTGGAGGTCGCCAGTGATTTACACTAGACCTCTATGATGCGGCGGTCCCGGTTGTCTTCTACGTCAAGCCGCCGCCGGTGCCGCCGCTCCGGTGTCGCGCCGGCGGACCTTCCGAGGGCCACCGAGGGCACCCCGGGGGTTCAAATGCGCATCCTAAGGCATCTGCACACCCCCAGGACTGAATCTACCCATATGCAGGCTCAAAACAGAGAATAACCAACCAAATAAGGATCCGGTATTTTGAAACTCAAAACGCCTACATGTTGGCGGATCGCCGAAGCTTCGGGTGCAGAACGACGCCTACGACGCGCTGGAGCTCGATCTGCTGACGATCAGTGCTGAAAACAGACGCCCGGGGCTCGATCTGGTGAATTAATGGAAGGAGGGGGTGTTTGTTAGCTCCTGCATGTACAAGGGATTTGGGGGTGGAGATGGGTTTTTATTTTATGTTATTTTTTTAATAAAAACCTCATTTCATCTCCCAGCCATCACACCTCCGACCCAGCACCCGGCGCTAACTAAACTTATGTCGCGCCTAGGGTTAAGACGACGTTCTAAATACAATGGAGGACTCATAATTGCTATCTGAGACTCCGTTTAAGAGTTATTTGAGCCGACGCATGTAAATAAACTTTTCCATTTATTTAAGAAAACGCCCCTGGTGGCTTTTCTCACAGCAGGCCCACGCTAGCAAAGTTGACACCCCACCTGGGGTAAACAGCACGTTTCGGATGCAACTGTGCCCTTGTATTCCCATTATGAGATACTGTTTAGGAGATATCACACCCCCTCCATGATCATAGTATAAAAATACTTAATATTTTTATAAAATTTATTTCGGGCACACCGGTCCTCAGAATCACACGTCGTCTTCGCGCCTAGCTCTGGAATTATTCATAGGAATATTCCAAAGTCTGATAGGGCCAAAACCTGAGTTGATACATCCTCCCAACCTTAGAACTTTTCATCCTAGAAAATCAATAAGAACAAGGAAAGCAACTGGACTCTCAACTGGGTCTCCCATGACAGCGAGTTCGCCAAAAAACACCCATGCTCGAACACATAAGTCATAGGGACTCATCCACCACACCTCAACACTATCCAATTTGGGCAGCACTGACTCGCCCACACGGTTTTGATCGCGTCACAAAAATGTGTCTCAGTGGGGGAAGGATCCCTCTTCCTCACGCATTTGAAGCACACCAAACAAATCCCACACAGGGTCTTACCAATGCCCTAAACAAAACTCAAACAAGCAACTGAAAGGAAAAGTACCACTAAACAATGTCTATCAAACTAATGTAGAAAGTAGAAAGGACACAAGGCATACCTCTATCCACCTACGGAGCCTCTGGGTCAACAGCCTCTAGGGCATGCAGCTGTCCTTTTCCTCTCCCTCCAACTCCCTGAGCTTGGCATAGACCATCTGGGGGTGGGGGTGGTGGTAACTGATACCGCCTACCACCTCTTGCTGTTGTACCAGCTTCGTCGCCATGTCTGTTGTCCAACATACCTCCTTGCTCGAGACACCGCCTCTGCCAAGGCGGTCTGTCAACTGGCTCCCTCTCAGCAGCACGACGGGTCTTAAAATCTCTAGTAAGATGTCCCTGACTGTCATAAGAATAACATCACCTCTCCTACGGCTGACCAAAATTGGCATGCGAGTCCTCTGAGCCTTGAGTCTCAGATCCTCCATCCTGGGGTCGCCTCCTGAAATGTTGCCTACATCCAGGCCCCTGAGTCTGTCGTTGACTACCAGATGTCGATATGACTGACGAATTCTTAGCTCTTGCGTGCCCATCACTAACAAGCGGGGTCTGCTCAGCCAGAAAACTCTCCACCACTAGGGTCCACTCCATCACTCCAACATAGGTGGGCAGACACAAGGAAACCACACCTACCTAGATGTCTCTGTGTAAGCCCTGCTCGAAGGTCCGAGCCCTAAATAATGGGTCTCCAACCATATCCAGGGAGTAGCACGACAGGTCGGTAAACCTCGTTGAGTACTCCGACATAGTCATACCCTCCTACCAAAGTTGCAGAAGATCATGAATCCGCACTAACCTCAACATCACTGGATAGAACTCTTCCCTGAAGAGCTGCTCAAACTCTGCCCACGTGAGCATCTCCTCATCGTGGGACTGCATCACTAGGGTCCACCATCACCTGGCCGAACCATGAAAAAGGCTCGCCGCTAGGACCAGCATCTGATCAGGAGGTGTCCTCACCAGAAAAAAAAACTCAAGTGACTACCTCAAGCCAATCATCAGCTGCCTGAGGGTCTGGATCACCCTGAAACCTCAGAGGTTGTTGCCTCTGGAACTCATGTAGCGCACTCAGCCTATGCGCAACCTCATCCTGCACTGGCGGCACAACCAGCTGCTCAACAGGTGGTGGATCAACTGGCAGACCACCTGGTGGTCCAGCCTCAGAACCTATGCCCTAGTCTATAACCTCTACACAGGGCAGATCATCACCACAATCCCACTGCGGAACTCTCACTGGCTGTCGTCATGGAGGCATCCTGAAATACAATCAAGACGCTCCATATTCAAAGAGTATATCTGGGGAGCTGACTCAAGAAGGACAAGGAAAAACCCAAAACCCAGTCCAATATGATGCATGTACCATTTTTTTCCTGAGACTAGTGTAAAAATGCCCCGAGTCGAAAGGCATGTTATCAGAGTCCTGGTGTATGGATACGTTGACCACCACACCAACATTGGATTCCCTAGCCTGAAATCCGAACTTGAAACATCCTAACACTACCGCTATGCAACCCAATCCAAACTCATAGCTAGACCAGCTACGCTCTGAGATCCCAAAGGTAGAACCTCCTTTGATACCACTCTGTCACAACCCAACCCAATAGGGCTCAAGCTGCGACTCCCCAAGCCCGCCTCCAATAGGTCAGGGGATGGTGTCTAGTGCCGAGTAGGCTACCACACACAAGGGAGGAATTATCCTAAGGTACTTATACACAAGTACCCACATACACCTCCATGAAACACTGCAGAGATATATAAAACTGAAAAGAAAAAAATGCATGCATACATCTATCCCAAACTAGAGTACATCAAAAGTACAAAAGGGAAAATAAGGGCCCTCCAAAAGAAAACTACAAAAGTGTACAACCAACTCAGAAGGAGGAAAAACACTGCCAAAACACTTGTTGGTAATCTCCTCAGCATAGATCCGGTAAACACCCCGGTTAAACCCGCTCCCTAAGCTCCGCCTACTCCGAGTCCTCCTAGGACTCCATCAAAAGGCTTGTGGTCTGCACAAGACACAAACATGTGTGGGCAAATCCCATTTAGGGGTGAGTATAACAATACTCATTAGGCACCCCAAAAACCCAAAACAAAAGAGAGAAACTGAAAGACAACAGTCCACTCATCCCAGCTAGAGGGAACCCAGACGAGAGAGAAACTCCATCTCATGACCATCCTCAGAAAAACACAACTAGTCATCTCAATTAAGGTGTATGCCCATAAATACACCTTGAACATCCACTCAGGTATACACCCAAGCATATACCATGAACATCCAGATATACTCAAATCACGCACCAAGCCACATGAGGTACCGACCTCATCACCAGAAACGGTTCACAACTAGGAGAACACACTCCACAATCATTGTCATCCCATATAACACTTGTCTGATAGATACACCCCATCAGGTCCCATAGAAACCTCTCAGACACTCACCCGAGAGATCACACTCGTCGGATATCGTCACTGAGAAACCCACGCTGAAACAGTAAGAACAACAAACTCCTCGAATAGGGGATCACTCCTAGGGTATGCTAAGGGATACCAAAACCCACATCAGTATACAAAGATCTCACAGATAGGGGATCACTCCCAGGGTCTACTGGGGGATACCATAACCCAATCTGGCATTCGATAGAAACATGTCACTCAGATAGAGGATTGCCACCTGTGTCATAACGGTCATGACGATACCGAAACCCCATCTAGTACATCTCGCATTGTAGGAGATCCAACTGATGATTCCGCAACCCTACTGACACCACGTGCTGAGTAGGGGATCGTATAACCAACGATACCTCAACCCTACTATAATCCTCATGCTGAATAGATCATATACATGACGATGCCACAACCATACTGAGCATTGCCCACTGCATAGAGGATTATATTCCCAATGATGCCACAAACCCTACAGGGCTAACCTGCTAGATAGGGGATCGCCGCCCATGGATAAGCAGTCACAGCGATACCAAGAACCCCATCTAGGGAAACAATGCTAGAGGATCCCACTCTGGGCCCACCGGAGGGATGTCTCATCTCTAACAGATTAAACATCACATTGAGAGGATCATAAACCTATACTAAGGTTGTGATGCCGCTCGAACCCTCATAGGAATGAACCAAGAGAGTACCCTCAACCACTTATGGTCCAAATTTCACTGACCCAAGCAACCCACCACAACGCCACACCATGCACCTCCAAGGCCGATACTGAGGTCATCATAGCGACCCGCACGGAAAAACACACAGGATAGGTTGTTTACTCGCCCGAAACGGACAACCGGTGAAATTGAACTATTTAACATAGCTAGCCCATGCAGTGCCCACAAAATGATACTGAAACTCATCAAGAAGATCATACCACTATGATCCCCTCGAAAAAACACACGGGGTCGACTACTCGTTTGTCCCAAATGGTCACCCGGTGATAAAGGTATTATTCACCGAAGCCAGACTGGGTGGGTCCCATGCCTCGATCCCAGAACACACCAAATGGATTGAACCATTGCGATCCTCTCGGAAAAACACACAGGATCGACTATTCATCTTCCAAAAACAAAATCCTGGTGAGAAAGTTGTGTTTCTCCGTAAATGCCCCAAATCGGGCCTAGTGGGGCCTGCACCCCAAACTCAGTCCCAACACTCGGAAATCATCAGGAAAAGTCCATTGTACCATCAGGGTATCAACGCCACTGACGGCATGTCAATCGGACGCTCCAGATAGAAGATACAGTGGCCACAAGTCGAATAATAATAAACTATCATTATTTTATTCGATGTTTCAAGCTCCCAGGCCACGATCCCATGCTTCAAACCCCTCGAACCCACCTCAAAAGGTTATCCTTATTTCCAGGGTTGCATCTCCACAGACGTCACACAAATCCGACCCTTTTATTGCAAGAAACGGGGGTTTTAAAACCCTCGTGTACAAGGTGAGGGCCGGACCGGCCTGAACCGGCTGCCGCCACCGTCAGCCACTCCGGCCAGCACGGCGCAGCGCACACGCGTGCTCGGCCAACCCCTCATCTAGGGGTCGCTGATGATTGACACTGGACCGCCACGGTGCAGTAGTCCCAGTTTTCTTCCGCGGCCCGCCGCTGCAGACCACCGTCGCGCCGGTGCTGCGCCGACGGACCTTCCGAGGGCCACCGGGGGCGCCCTGGGGGTCCAAACGTGCATCCTAAGGCATCTATGCGGCCCCCAGGACCGGATCTACCCATATACAGGCTCAAAATAGAGAAAAGTCAACCAAATCAGGATCTGGGATTTCGAAACTCAAAACGCCTACCTGTTGGCGGATCGCCGAAGCTTCAGGTGCAGAACGACGCCTGTGACGCGCTGGAGCTCAATCTGCTAACAATCAGTGTTGAAAACGGATGCTCGAGGCTTGATCCGGAGAAGAAATGGAGGAGGTAGTGGTTTTTGTCGTCCCCTGTACGTACAAGGGATTGGGGTGATATGGGTTTTTATTTTATTTATTTTTTTAATAAAAACCTCATTTCATCTCCCCACCATCACACCTCCGACCCGGCACCAAGCGCCGACTAAACTTATGTCGTGCATAGGGTAAACACGGTGTTCTGAACGCAATGGTGGACTCAAAATTTCAATCTGAGACTCTTTTCAGGAGTTATTCGAGATGACGCTCGTAAATAAACTTTTCCATTTATTTACGAAAATTCCCCTGATGGCTTTTCTCACAGAAGGCCCGCGCTCACAAATTTTACACCCCACCTAGGGTAAACGGCACATTCCGGACGCAACTGGGCCCTCAAATTCTAATTATGAGCTACTTTTTAGGAGATATCACACCCCCACTACGTGCATAGTATAAAAATACTTAATATTTTTATAAAATTCATTTCAGGCACACCATGCCTCAGAATTGCACGCCATATTTGCGCCTAGCTCTGTAATTATTCATAGGAATATTCCAAAGTCTAATAGGGCCAAAACCCGAATCGCTACAGAAATTTCTGAAAAAATATCTAAAGATGGCCCATTTGTCTAAAGACTCTATACTCAATTGGTATTATGTTACACTAATGATTCATGTTTCCTTACCTCCCACACTGATAGAATACTAAATATTTGTCAGTACATACATTATAGCTACCATTTCCATCACGAGAAAACTCAAGGTGGTGCATTCGGTTGTTAGATGAAGCACTTCTCATCCTAGGGGATGAACCACAATTCCATGTACCTTCAGCTTCCCTCAAATTCCTCTTAGATATAATTGTTCGATTTACCATTTCTAAAATGGTAGATAAATAAAATAATTTCACCTATGATCAGATGGAATATATGAGCATATCCTTAAAGCATATTGCTCTGAATATCTCTTCTCTAGTAAGATTTAGTGAAAATCACTAGAGTTATATGAAGCAAGAAGAATAGTCTATGATGGATAAAGTACCCTTTTCTAGGTGAATAAATTCCCTATCTTGATCATCTCTCAGCATTTTTGTGGAAAAAATCATAAAAGGTGGTATGGAAGTCCCTTCAGCCTATAGCGTGATGTTAATCTTCCTAATTTAGAACATCCCACCATTGCTTTATGAATCCATGAAGCATGTAATCCATGATCTTTAACCTTATATATGGATGAATCTTCATATTCTCAAAGATCAATAGAATGTAATCTATCCATGACTCAAAGGCCTAGGGGCCACCATCCCTTGAAAATATGGGATGGTGTTGCTTCAGGAAGTCCCTCATCAACTCTGACATAGTCTGTTTTGTTCGTGGAGCTCCCTCCATAGACTACACTAACCGGAAGAAACTATCTCAAATATGATCATCATTTCTAGTCTAAATATAATAGGTGATACTTTTGGAGGTTCCTGTACTATAGGTGGGTTAGGTCTTGCCACATTAGATGCATGGTCATCGCCGCTTTCTCGATGCTTAACCTGAGGCCGTCATGGAGGAATATATATACATTTCCAAGTACATGCCTTAGATAAGATACAAGGTGAAAGGATCATTTATAGGGAACAATATGGGCATAAGGGATCACTTCCTAGAATATACTGACATAACTGCCCAAATCTAAGGTCAAGGTATTGGTAAGATTCCAAGTTTCAATTATAGTGGTTCTATTATATGGAGTGTCAATTGCATGTTATAGAGGAAAACAACCTTTAAGTTTTAATTGGAATCCCCATTTAATAGAAATAATTTCCTTTAAAAATTAGAAATTAATAAATTCCATTATACAAAAAAGTTTCAATTAAATGTACTATTGTTCCCAAGTTATAAAGTCATAAGCTTTATAAGTTACAATTATCATTCCATGTAACTACAACCAGCCTTTACATCCAGTCTCAGGATGTAGCAATCCCATATATGATGATTCAATTATATGGATTTTTATTTCTAATTTATAAAATAAAATAATTTATAAATTACAATTTGCATCCATTTAATCACATTAAACTAACATTTCAACCCATGTAACTAAAGTTTCATGGCTTAAACAAGTCATAATTGGTTAGTTAAGGCTCCACTATCAATCTATGCAGGAAAAAACTATTTAAGTTAACGCATACACTTTATGTAAACAATTATTTTTCTTATTTTACAACAAGAAAATTTATAAAATAATAGTTATAACAATCAAGGTACATGTTACATAAAACAATCAGTAAAATAAACATGGAATGGCATATACATGTCATATAAATTACTAAGTGCCTATAATGATGCATGATGTAATTCTCCCTTTCAATACTGGACTAAGGGTAAAAGTACATAACATAGTAAAAATAAAAAATCATGTGCATCATCCAATGGTAGAAGTAGTGAAATTTTAATAAGAGAAATCCAGAACAATGATCCCATACTAGAAACTTGGATTTTCTCCTGAATGTGGATTAGCTACTCTTAGGCATGACTAATGGCCATGTCCCAACACGTCCTAGTCTCATATCCACCAATCCAAAAATAGTAAGACAAAGGAAAAGGAAAACATGCTCTGATTCCACTTTGTGATGTCTCGAGACCAATTCAGTAATAAGTAAATAAACCCAGTTGGTCGCATGACCTCAAGAATGCCTCCTTGTATACCAAAGGCTACCAACTATCAGTGAGGGTCTATGGTGGTATGGTGCGGAGACTATACCCTCTTTTATTATAGTGAATCATAAAGGTTTTAATAATAAGTAAAGTAGTGGAAACCATATAATGTAGTAGCTAAATAAGATAGGGTCGTGGAAATAAACATCTAGATTAAAATAACAATCAATATCCATAAGTAATATCAAGTATAGATGATGTCATGTATATACAAAATGAACAGGAAACACATAAGCAGACATGAATATAATACATGTATAAAAAAGGAACAAAAAGAACAAAAATATATCCATGAGAATCTTGAGAAATGGCACGGTCATCTGCTACCAACCTCAAAGAGATCAAGCATCCATAGTTGGGTGCTTCACATTGTCTCCACATGCAACCACGAAGTCTTTTTGGGTACACAACAACTGACCAAATAGGGTGTGATTAAAACTCATTAGGCTACCATAAATGATGTCTAATACAAATTTATCTTGTTAACATAAGATGTAATAGTGTGTGGGTATAATATAAAAGTAGTGAGTAACCATAAATATGTTGTCTTGGGTTCCTCATGGGATACCCAGTCAACTCTACCTTCTTCGACCTAAGTTGAATGTCTCTAAACATAATGCTATTTTAGTTAGGCCTAGTAAAAAATGGTAATAGTCAAGAATTATATATAATATAATCATTTAGGATTCAATAATAAACCAATGCATCCTTGACCTTGTGAGGTTTATCCAACTCACATTAAATAACCATGCATCTTGGAAATAGGGGTTTGAGTGTAATCCAAGGGATGAACCCTTGTAATTCCACCATGAATATTTCTAACTGAGACCAAGGAACAAGTCCAAGGTAAGCATGAGATATACTTGATTTGGATACCAAGTAGATAATCCATGTAATCTTGTTTCTGAAGAAATCAAGCTGAATCCAAGGAGATAATTTGAGCATTCAATTTTCTAGAGATAAAGGTGAATCTTTGGTGATACACCGAGGCATTCACTAATATATTACATTGACTAAACCCTAGTTTTATATCTTAGTTAGTGGTCACATCAATGTATCATATAGAATCTTTTTATTTCACTCAATTCTTTCTTGGTCAAGAATCCAAGTCTTACTCAAGGAAATACATGACTTTTAAAGTGATATGGGTTCATTATAATAATCAGGTTTTACATTTAATACTTTAAACATGATTCAAGGGTTAATCCATCTCATTTCATAATTTCCATTTGATCTATTCCATTAATATTTTCATTTATGAATTAAAGAGGGCTAAGATAGGTATTCATACCATTTAACAATTCAATTAATTCATTTATAGCTTCCATTATCAAGTGTCAAGCTCAACACACCAAAGGGGTGTCTTAGTCATAATAAAATAATGAAAGTCACTAGAAATTAACTGAACCCACCCTAAAGGGTGGTTTGGGTTGAGTTTTTAAACTTATAACCATGTTAAATGGGATAATTACCATCAAAGTTGTGGTATAAACATTTAATTTAAGGTATTACTCATTTTAGGAGCAACGTATGCAAATTTTGGTGTGCATCACAATGGTGAAAATCATAAACAACTAGAATTTTAGGTAAAAGTAGTAGACCAACTAACTTAACATAGTTGTAGACTCCTCATTCAGTATCAACCTTAGATTTGGGCTGGAATGAGAGAAAATAGAGGAACTATACAAACAACCTGAAAATAAGTTATATTATCTTTCATTAAGATCATACCAAATATGGGAAGATAAATGGATAAAAATGTAGAGAAATGATATACTAACTGAGAGTGAAGGAATTAGATTTCAGATAGATGTGATAACTCAAATCCTAGGATAGGAAGAAGGATATCTCTTGTGATACTATTGGGGAATAATGGGGAGAAGAAAGGGGTAAAATAACCTTAAGGTAAATAGGGGGAATGGCCATTTATATACTTTTAAAGGGGTGCAGGGTTTGGCTCAATGTTTTTTCAAACAGTTTACAAACCATTCATTTAGAACTGTCCCAAATCCCACACCTAATACGATCTAGGAACATGGTTAGAAAAACCATGCACAAATTTTGTGAGATTACTCTATGATTTATTATAGGTTTTTCATTGTTTTGTGGACCATGTTTCATGGTTTGGCTAGTCATGATCCTACCTTATAGAACTACACAATTGAGGTGCAAGGTTAGTACTAATCATGTCCTAATTGTGCACCTCCCCATTTATTTCCAAAAACCAGAACTCCATGCCCCTAAACAACCCCAAATGATCATTATACCTCCATGGCCTCTTTAGACGCTTCCATTAAGGTAAAATAAATATTGAGACTAAAAAATTAAGGATCCATACTTATTTGAAAGACTAGGATATTATAGAATAAATAATGGTTGTTCCATTAACATAATAAAAACTCAATATACTAATGATACTAAGGAAATTATATAATTATATTTAAGATAGTTTTTTAAGATAAATACTAAGAATAAAAGGATAATGAATAAGTAAAATTTACTCTCGAGCCTTTAATTTCCTCTTGAAAATATACACAGGAATGAAGGGATTAAGATAACTTATGGTGACCACGGGATTTAGGTGGTGCAAGGTACTTCTAGGAGAGGAAAACAGGTTAGGGGTTCAAGTGAATTATGAATGTGATGTGTAAATTTTAGTGGTAAGGAATGATCCCCTTTCATAAGTGAAAAAAGGGCACTTTTTTGAACACCTATTATTTTTTAATAATGAAATGACACTATTCAAGAGTCAATGGTTCCAAAAGTGAGAAATAATGGATTGTGGGGTGAGATAAGGACTATAAATTTTCTAACACACATTTTCACACATGTTTTAAAAATGTTTCAAGTCATTTATTCTATGTTTTTTACTTTTAACTTTTTTTACCATGGTATTTAGATTTTAACTAAGTAATTTATGTTTTAATGAAAATATAAGATAAAACCTCTTGAAAATTTTGGTTATGATATACCTAAATTTAATCTAAATATAATATAATTCAATTTATAAGTAATTAAATTTATCTTTTAAATTAAAAAAAATTAATATATAGTAAAGTTATTTTGTAGAAAAATGATGTTTTAACCATTAAGTGTTCTTAATATTTTATAACATTAATTACCAAATAAATGAGTGATAATATATATTTTTATATTTTTAGACACCATATAATATTCGTTATATGAAATATATAAATTTAATTTATTAGATAAATAATTATAGAACATTAATGTAACAATTATTTGTAAATAACTCTTTCAGCATTATCATGGTTATTAACTTTAATCTTAGTAATCATGATTTTATGCCTAAAAATGAAATTAAACTTATTAAATAATATTACTACTTTTATCTAAAATATGAAATTTATTATTTTAGTTTTAATTTCTAAAAGTGATGAAAACTAATTTTTAATATAAGTGAATTAAAACAAGTTTTAGAGTAAAATATTACCTACGTTTCCAAAACGTTAAACATGGGTTTTATAAATTCAACATAGTATTTTTAAATGATTTATTTTACTTTATTAATATATATTTTTATATAAAAAAATCAAAAACTTTTAAGTCATTCTCGTATTATTATAATATCATAAAAGTGACAATATTAGAAAAATTAGTTTTTTCACTATTCACCTAAAAATCAATTATTTTAGAAAAAACATAAAATTTCATCTTAAGATAATATTTTTATTCTAAATTTAAAAAAAATAAGTTCATTTTCTCAAATTAAATTTCTAAAAATTTAGAATTTAACTTTTAAATACAAGTATAAATATATAATGAAAATCGTTTTCATAAGAAAATAACTTTTTAAAATATTAATTATTCTTATTATTATTTCCTATAAATTTATAATAAAATTTTTTGTTAACATATTTTTCCTATCAAAAATATATTTTATCCATAATATATTTAGTATCTTAAAATAAAGCACATAATAGAAAATTTTAGAAGGGTTACATTTTAAATCATAAATAAATATTACTAGTTACTTAGCTATACTAATTGAATTTTATCAATGACTTAGTATTAATAATGAAAATTGTTTTTATATATACATATATATGTATATATATCCTAATTCATTTACCTCTATTTTTACCCACAAATTTTATAGCAACATTGTGACAGTTGTATATTATTTCTTAGTTTATTATGGTTCGATGTTGCATGTGAAGAAAGCTATCAAAAACATTAGGTTTCAAAGGAAAATATAATTTAAAATATTGTGGTGATACACAAAATCCTAAGATATTAGGAGTTTATAAAACTAGATGTCACTTTTCCTTTGGTAATACCATTTTATAGAGGATGAGATATTATCTTGTGGGCATTAATAATTATTTTTCTATAGTCGAAACATTATGGGTTTATGCTCATTCATCCCTAGATAATTGATCAATCACTTGAATTATCAATCAATATATTACACATGAGTTTTATTATCTTGATTTTCACACCTATTATTCATTTATTTATTCTAATAATATGTATCTTGAATGAAAAATACTTTAGAAGGAGATGGATAATCTTAGTGAGGATATTATTGGTCTTTGGTCGATCTTAGGGGGTTTTAACACTATCATGGTAATGGATGAAAATATTGTCACTATATTTCTCCTTATTTATTTTAGGGAGTTTAAGTATTTCATTTTAATATCCCTATGAGAGTTTGAATCTTGAATAACATTCATAAAGTTGAATTGACAAAGGGGGAGTTGCGTTGAGTTGAGTTGATATCAACTGAGACATGGTCAATATGAAATTGATCTTACACTAAGGGATGAAATTATAATACAATAACTATTATATCCTATGATGATGTGTTTATATAACATTCTTATTAGATTCATGTTAAGAATTTTTTCTTGAGAACAATTCATTCATGAGTTAGAGATGTTTTTGTGTTGTATTCATTGGAAACACACTCATGGATGAGTTGTGAGATATTTGGAACTTAGTGGATGTAGTAACCTCAATTTCTCATATGTAACCCTTAATTTGTGTTTTTGTGTTTATAAAGTATAATGGTGAAGGATTTAAGAGTTGGGTAAACTTTAGATAAGTTTTTTGGGAAAACATATATATGCACATGTTGCGCACGGTTTGTCAAAACTGTTCGGAAATCCTATAAGAAACCATGCGCAGTAGCTATTTTGAGGTAGTAGCATCGGTTAGATGTATGCATGGTTAGGGAGATCGTGCAAGGATACCATGTGAGGGTTTTCATAAGGTAGTATCTAATGTATGGTTAGTGCACAGTTTTTCTAACCATGTAAACTAATCGTGTGTAGAGTTAAAATTAGATCCCAAAAAAATAGGATTTCACTCGTTTTGCCTCTAACTCCCTTGTATTTTATTCTTGGAAGACCTAACTCGGTATTATTCTCCATTGAAGGTATGATAACATCTCCCAAGTGATTTGGAATCAATCTGGAGCCATACCTTGGCGTTTTCAAGCCTGATTCTTGCGATAAGTGGCGTTCTTCACCGTTCTTATCATGTTTACTTAGATCTACTTCTCCTCTCATCTTGGTTTCTTAGATATACACCTTTTTTGGGAAGATCTAAGATTTTGGATTCCAAATATGATGATATTTGTCCTTGTTGTTGGTGGTAGAAGATATCTAAGGAGGTTTCGTGGATTTATTACCTGATTTTGTGACTGTTCTTCATCTGTTTGCGGTTTTCCTCAAAACCTTTGAGGTAGGTGGATTCACTCTCGACTCAACTTAGTAAAACATATTGATATGATTTAAATTTTATTTCTTTTTGATGAATTGATTGTGAATTTCCTATTTCAGGATTTTTGGGAACCCTCTTTTGTGATGGTTTGGTATGTGTGGAAAATCTAGAAAATTGGTGCTTTTGATTAAAGTGTTTGATTCTTGATTTTAAAATGAAAATTTTAAAATGGGATTTTTCTAGAATGATGGTAAATGGATTTGATAAAATGGTTTTTAATAAAGGGACTGATTTTATTGAAATTTAATGGGTGTTTTTAATTGTCTTGTTTAATGGTTTTCAATAAAAGAATGTTTTTATTAAAATGGTTTGAAATGGTTATTTGAAATGGTTTTGGAATAATAGTGTTGTGTGTGTGTGTGTGTCACATTTACGAGTTTGGGTTGGAATATGACCTTGTGATCAGTGTTAAAGGTGTAATGGCACATGGGGTATAATTATCATGTGTCGACATGGTAGATCAATGAGAGACCGCTCATGAGTATGGAATTGTCATAATGTTACATGCATGGTTGAATGTGTGAATAAGTTTAAGGAATGGGTATTCCAAAATGATATTGAGAAATGGTTTTTAAAAGCCTTTTTTGGTTTTTTTCTAGAAATATGACTTTCTGGAAAATTGGTTTAAATAGAAATTGTTTACTCTTGGATACAAATGGTTTTTTAACTTGTTTATATTTAGTTATAAACTGTTTTGGGAAATTGTTTTATATAAATTGTTTTATATAAATGTTTCTAACCTTTATATCCTAGTGTAGTGAGTAGGGAATTCATTGTGGAAAACCTACTTAGTTTTATACTAACCCCTTCTTTGGAACTTTGGTGCTTTTGCAGATGCTGTCTTCTGAGACATGGGTAAATCATCCCCCACTTGCATTTGAAACCCTTCATCATTTATTTCCAGCCTTTGGAATCTTAGGTATATCACTTAATTCCTAATAATGATTCATTTCATTCTTAATCCAATGAGAATAAGTGGGTCATTAAAAATGGTATTAGCTTGTTTGGTCCTTGCCTAACAAGTGGTCTTCAGTTTTCTTGGTCATGGAGTTGAGAATCGTTCTTATCTATTCCTTGGGTTGTGATCATAGAAAGAAGTATGATTGTCAGGACTTGAAATGTAGAGCATAAAATACATATCTAACCTTTTTTATGATGAACTTCAAGTTACCATGGATTTGGGTACATAAGTGTTTTGGAGACACTTATAGGATTATGGAATCTCATTGTCATGGGTTTAGCCAATGAGACGAGAATGGCATGCATTAGAGGAATGACTTCCCACTCAGATTTTATATTTTATTTTGGAATAATGATTTATGTTTTATTCAAAGGTGATAATTTTTGAAAATTATGAAATTGTTTTCAAATAAAATACTTTGAAAATATTATGGTTGATGTATTTTGAAAATGGTTTTATTTTCAAAAAAAAGTTGGAAGTTTTCAAAAATGGTTTATTTTGGAAAGCAATGTTGTGATAGTTGATGTGATAGAATTTGAAATGCTATGCCATCATTTTTTATAGAGTGAGACTTATAGAGTTTGTTGTTGTTTAGAAAACGGCACCTAGTAGGCATCATAGAAACCAATCAGAAGAAGCTGCAGAGAATATGGTTTCACCTGAACAACAGGTGAACCATGAGCTGGTTTGGAGTATCATCCATGAATTTAAATATGTGGACATAGGAAACTGGAGGGATGAGCTAAGGCATTTGGATCATTCCATGCAGTTCATGAAGAGAATCTACCCATCTTCTAGGGTGATTCTGAACCTAAAAAGGCGGATGTGTGGCTGAATAGGATGAATCGTATCTTCGATTTCATCAGCACACTAGTGGAGTTCAAGGTTAATCTATCAAATTATATGCTCGAGTATCTTTCACTCTAGTGGTGAGAACTATTTTTGAATGCCAAAGGGGATAAAGGCATGATTTGGTAGTATTGTGAAGAATTATTCAACAAGAAATTCTATCCTCACACGTTCAAGATCTAAAAATGAAATATTTCTTCATCCTGAAGTAAGAGAATCTCTATGTTATAGAGTATGCCTCTAAATTTATGAATTTAGTGTGATTTTCACCAGAGGTTGTGGCTAGTGAATCCTTGAATGTGCGTATCTTTCAATCAGGGATAAGGAAGGAGATTTGATCGAAGATTGCGGTGCTCTATATTACAAATTATACAGAGATGGTGAATAGAGTGGCAGTGGTTAAACGTGATATCTCAGGAAATATGGGAGGAGGAAGCATGATGATACCTATGGAAAATGGTGAGAACTTGAATGTTGGAAGAAAATAGAAGAGGGAAACCTATTTACAAGGATAGATCGAGGCATAAAATCATAGAGTTGGATCGTTAAATCTTTCCCTGAGACCCATGAAAAAGGAGGGATGTTTTCAATGTGGATCATTTGACCACATGAAGTGAGAGTGTATAGCACAACTAAGAGCATGCCACAATTGAAACAAGATGGGACCTCTTAAGTGCTATTGTCATAGTAATTCAAGTTCAGGTGCTTGAGACACTTCTCATGTGTCATAGGCATCATATGATTCAACTGAACGAAGACAATAGAATTAGTCTCGTCAATAGAGTAGAGCTAGCCATGGTGATTCTAGGAACACCATGACTCCTTAGAAAAGGAAATCTCATCAAGGAAACAAAGAGAAGAGTAAAACAATGAAGCAATTGTATGAAGCTGAGTAGGGGATTATGGATGATCAGGCTAGACCATTTATGGTGAGAGGTATGGTTCTTTTGAATTATAAACTTATTCAAGTGTTATTTTATACTGGTGCATCGTATTCCTTTATTTCTTCTTGTGTTTTTGATTTTCTATGTTTAAAACTTGAGATGATGTCCTCTGTGTAAAAGCTTCAAACTCATATCAGTAAAATAGAATATCGATCCTCTGTGTGTAGAGCATTTTCTATAACCATTGATGGAGCTGAGCTAAAGTGGTACTTCTTGGTCTTGGAGATGGATGTATTTGATATAATCTTGGGTATGGATTGTTTGAAAATTTTCAAAGATCACATCGATTGTTATAGAAGAATTGTTAGTTTTACAACTGAGGATGGAGTTGAACATCTCTTTAAAGGAGAAAGGGTTTTATAGGCAACTACAATAGGCTTGTTGGCACCAGAAGTGGGAACGATCTCTTACCAGTCAGTGGTGTTGACTTTAGAACCGATGGAATAGATCGAGGATAGTAGTTTTCCAATAGTCATGGGTAAATTTCCATATGTCTTTACCAAGAACTTCCCAGGTTTACCACCTATAAGGAAAGTAGATTTTATGATTGATATCTTTCTGGGGACCAGTCCTATTTCCCTTTCTTCTTACAGGATGGAACTAACAAAGTTAAGGGAATTGAAAGTGAAATTAGAGGAGCTATAAAGAAAAGGTTTCATTTAGACAAGTACGTCTCCATGGGAAGCACTGTTCTTGTTCGTGAAGACATAAGATGGAACTCTAAGGTTTTGTGTATATTATCATAATCCTAAACAAGTTAAAATAAAGAATCAATATTCACTTCCACACATTGATTATCTATTCAATTATTTGAGGGGAGCTTAGTGGTTCTCTAAAATTGACTTGCAATCAAGATATCACCAATTGCGAGTTCATAAGGAATACATTCCAAATATTGCATTTAGAAGTAGATATAGACATTACGAATATGTAGTCATGCCTTTTGGTCTTATGAATTCACCATTAGTATTTATGGAATTGATGAATTGGATATTTCAATAATATCTTGATTCTTTTATTGTGGTGTTTGTGGATGACAGATTGGTGTATTCAAGGACAAGGTTTGATCATGAGCTACACTTGGATACAGTGTTAGGAATATTGGGAGATCATCGTTTTTATGCCAAATTATCATAGTGTTATTTTTGGATACAAGAGGTATATTTTCTTGGATACGTAATTTCTGAAAATGGTATTTCATTGGATCCTAAAAAGATAGAAGTTGTTATATATTTGAAACCCCTGAAGAATTTATTTGAGATACAAAGTTTCCTTGGCCTCTCTAGTTATTACTGAAAAAATTTTCATGACTTATCACAACTATCTCTCTTATAAAAGCTTTGAAAAAGAAGAACATTCCATTCTGATGGAGTGAGGAATTCTAGAAGTCTTTTCAAGAGCTTAAAGTTTGTCTAACATTTGTACATATATTGATTTTTATGGAATTAAGATAGGGGTATATGGTATACTATGATGCTTTGGGATCTAGTTTGGGATGTGTTCTCATGCAAGGAGATCGTGTGGTTACTTATGGATCAAGTCGGTTAAGAGTGAATGAGAAGAATTACCCAACACATGATTTGCAGTTAGTTGCGGTCGTCCATGCTTTGAATACTTGGTGTCATTATCTCTTCGGTGATAAATTTATATTGTTCACGGATCATAAGATCTTGAAGCACATTTTATCACAAAAAGATTTAAATATAAGGAAAATAATACGGATGGAGTATCTTCAAATGTTCAACTTCAACTTGATGTATACACCGAGTAAAGGCAATTCAATGACAGATGCACTAAGCATTAATTCATATTTATGGATAGAAAAATAATAATTAGATGAGTGGTAGTTGATGTTGGTCCTAATCGACATGCATGTGGAATGTGAACACTGAGGTGATGTTATAGTTTTCTTTTCAGTTTTAGTGATTCCTAATTTGGTACAGATGATTAAGGAGGCAAAAACATCTGATGAAGAATGTATGGTTATGAGTTCAAAACTCAATGGTGTGGAGACCATTGATCATTGGAAACTTGATGGGAGTTCAGTTTTGTGGTTCAAAAATCATATGGTTGTACCTAAGTCTTGTCAGGAACAAATTATTCATGCTTACCACCATTCCATATGGGTTTTACATTTGAGTATACATAATATGTATAAGGCATTGAAGGCACGGTTTTGGTGGATCATCCTAAAAAGAAAAGTGGTTTAGTTAGTTTCAAAGTGCTTAACTTGTCAGCAAGTTAAGGCATAGCATCAACGACCAGTGGGTATATTGAAATATTTACCTATCCTAATGTGGAAATGGGAGAAAATAGAAATGTATTTTTCTACAGGTCTCCCAAGAATGGTTTGAAAACACGATGCCATATGGGTGATAGTGGATCAACTTACCAAGTCGGCCCATTTCATCCCTATTTTTGAAACTCATATGGTGGAGGATCTGTCCAAAATCTATATCCAATAAGTGTTAAAGAGACATGGCATACCAGTTTCGATAGTCTCATATATAGATCTAAGTTTCATGTCTTGTTTCTAGAAATCCTTATAGAAATACCTTGGGACTTAGTTGACTATAAGTACAGTGTATCATCCTCGGATAGATGGCCAATCTGAACAGATGATACAGACATTGGAAGACATGATGTAGGCTTGTGTAAAGAATTTTGGTGGATCATGGGAAGAGCATATTCCATTAGTGGAGTTATCATATAATAAAATATATCAGGACTTGATACATATGGGTCCTTTTGAAGAATTATATGGTTGTCCTTATCGTTCTCCACTTTTTTGGGTGGAAACATGTGAGACTTCACTAGTTGAGTCGAGCCTTATCCAAGAAATAATAGAGAGGATTCAGTTAATCATCAAAAGGATGGAGACGAATCATAGTTATCAGAAATCATATGCGGATCATCGATGAAGACCATTTTCGTTCACAGTGAGTGATCATGTATTCTTGAGGATCTCTCTAAGGCTTGGACTCATCATTATGGGAAGTATAGAAAGTTATCTTCTAGATATATTGGCCCTTTTGAGATATTGTAATGGGTTAGAGTATAACACCCCACCCTTAAATGTTGTATAATATTGAGTTAAGTCAAGAATTCACATTGAGGATCTTTTCAAGTTTAGAGATTTAGAGAATTAGGCCATAGATATCACGTAAAAAACATATAAATACAAAGTGGACACTTCTAATAATATTTTTTTCTTCCTTAATAATAAAATTTTTAAAAATAAACATGGTTTTTTTATGTTTAATCATCATAACTTTTACAAGATTCCATCATTGACTCTATTCTCCCTTAAATCCTGTGAAAACATTTAAAACTTGGGATGAGCACAAAAAAGATCAATAAGGGACATGAAGATAAAGAAAAACCATTAGTCTAGTTAAAACCTGATAACCCATTCAATGTTCTTTGATCGGATGAAACAAAACATTTTCACATGAATAACACTCATATTTTTTGCTCAATGAAAAACACTAAAACAAATAGAAAGCAATTAAAACTCCTTTAGGTGACTTATAGCATAATATAAATAAAAACATTTCAAACGTCTTCCAATTGGAATAACCATATGGTTTATTTCCAAATTGGAGATCTATAATGGGGATCACCCTTCGTATAAGCTATATCGGGCTCACCCGTTAGCTATAATGGGGATCAACCCTTCATATAAGCTATTTTAGGATCACTCGTGAGCTATAATGGGGCACAAACCTTTGTATAAGCTATATCGGTCTCACTTGTGATATATAATGGGGCTCAACCCTTTGTATAAGCTATATTGAGCTCACCCGTATCATATAATTCTCATGTACCATTTTATGAATAAAACACGTTCATTACAAAAAACCCTTTTTGAAAGCTTCTTCTAATCCCATATGAAAAATATTTCCATAGAAAAATACCATTTTCATTTAAGAATCCATTTTCAATACCAATATACCCAAATAAAGGAATAAGGGGTTTATTTTCATTTTAAAAGACATTAAGGCTTATAGAGGAATCCAAATATCAAATAACGATTATAGCGTGGAAGAAGTCATTGTCGCTCTATACGTTAAAAACATACATTTTTTTCATTTAGTAAAATGCTATGTAGAAAAAATATTCCCTTTGAATTAAATTAAAAGTAAAATGTGTTTATTATACAGTGTATAAAATAAGGTTGTATATAAATCAAAATATGCCTCAATGAAAGGATATTGAGACGAAGTCCCATACCTTGAGTCCAAATTGTATCGTTCATTATTTATATTTATGAATAATAAACTTAGGTTAATTTATACTTGCTTCATAAAATTTTTCAAGTTTATTATTCATTTTATATTACTTATTATCATGTTATAAAAATAACATAATTATTTAAGTTCATATCGGTCGTTTTGTCGATATTCGATACTCGAGTTGAAAATGAACTTATTCTAATATAAATTGTCCATGTGGTCATAAGTCCATAATATCCAGAATGATATTCATGATTTAAATATCATATATATCCAGTATATATGTATTTATAATATTCCATAATATTTGGAGATAAAAAATGAAATGCACCGTTCATAGAGACGGTGGGTCGTACGTACACATGAACGCTACTTTCATTTCTTTGTCATATTAAAGGAATAAAAATTTAATGATATAAATGTATATAATAATAATAGTATTATATTTATGTCATTTATTTATCATAGTTTTAATAAAAACATCCTTTATACATTCCATGTATGGCATGAATGATTCATATCACTTGTAGGGGGTGGTAGTCCACACTTCCTCAAATGAAATTATCGTATTTACACATTATGGAAAGCATAAAGGTATGTTGTAAATAAAAATTACAAAAGAATATATAAAATATAAATATAATATATATAAATAAATTTCCATCATAATGGACACCATGAGTGGTGGTAGGAGAAAATTTAACAATCGTCGTTTCGTCACGCAGTGGTTCGTCGTACACAGAAACAGTATGTTCATATCCATTAGATGGAGATGTGTGTAAGTGTAGTTAGAATAATTATCATAAAAACATCCTAGAATATTTAGGATACTTTTTTTTATGTAATCATAGAATAATAAGATCATAGGGAGTGGATAATGCAAATAAAGGAAAGGAACTTGAGAGAAGACGTTACCTCTAAATCGGGTATCTTCTTTTGATTTGAGCCAAAAGGATTTCTTAAATTGCCTTCTACCTAAGGTGAGGCTTCTAGGATAAAGTTATGGATTTTGGGAGCTTATTTTAGCATAATTTGGATGATTAAAGGGGCTTGAGAGGTGTGAGTAAGTGGGCAGAGGTGTTGGCCTTTTATAAGAGGGGGAAGGGGCACTTTTGGAAAGTCTTGAAATATTATTTTATTATAAATTCAATTTCAATTAAAAAAGGTCCAAAATTCATTTAATTCGAAGATAAGATGATTTTGGTTCGAATACACATCATCTAATAATTTTTAGACAAGTTTTAAATATTTTTTTATCCTTAGCTTTTTTGTTTAACCCTTGTTTTACCCTTTTTAATCTCATAGTGATATCTTGTTATTTACACATTGTGGGTTACTGTAATTAAAATATCATGTCAAAAAACCCAAAAAAGTCATTTATGACATATTTTTACTTATATTAACCATTTAATTGAATATTATATTTTTATAAATTTAATATCATTTAATAAACTATTTTATATTTTAATTTATGAATTATGTCAATTTTGCGAACTATTCATACTTGACTTTTTTACAAATTCATAATAACTTTATTCCTTATAAAAAAACATTGAATCAATAATAACATTTTCTATTCACATATATAATTAGTGTATTACATTAATTATGTCAAATAATATTTATTTTAATATTTATAATATCATTTATTTGAATATTTTATTAATGAAGCAATCACTACATCATGATTGTGTCATAAATAAATTTATTTATTTAATGTATAAAAATTATAAATAAAATACCATGATGTAGAAAATATTTTTATCTTTATAATTACTATTTATATTCAAATATATCAGTTATATTACACTATATTAAAATTGTTTTAGTAAAAGATGCAAGTTTATGTAATATTTTTCTTTACTTTAAATTAATTCTTATAACATGTCATTATCACACCCAAGTGGCTCCATGGGGTCTTAAAATCGACCCAATTATTTCCATGGTCAGATATATCTCATAAAATATTATTAGGACATGTTTTAGGGTAGTTTAATATTATTATAATATTATTTTTTTACCCTTATTTACCATATTTACCATTTAACCATGGTAAATAAAATAATTACTGAAGATACTATTCATAATGTCCAAAAATAAAAGATACCTATTTACACAATTTGTAACTTTTGATTCCAAATATGGAATCCATTTTTCCAAATTCAAAACACAAAATTGGAAGAAATTAATTTAAAATTAATTCCTATTGTCAAAACCAGAAAGCGGGTTTTTAAGAAATAATAACTATCAAAAGATTGACATGTGTTTATTTCCTATTTCAATGAGAAATTAATTTAAATGACCAAAATTAGATTAAATGGTAAAAACTTAATCCAATTAAACTTTAAACCCAATTAAAATAATAATATAACTATATAAATAAATTATATGAAAAGATAGTTTTGAATTAAAATGCAGTATTTTTCACTATTCATTAAAAATGAACTTTATCAAAAAAATTACCAAAAATTTAACCAAAGTAATCTTTTATGTCCTTATTCTATAGAATAATTTTATTTTTTTAAATAAAACATATAAAAGTGATAAAAATAGATTTAAAAAGGGTTTTCCTTCTAAAGGTGGTAAAAATGTATTTTTTTTAAAAATAATTCTTTTATCCAAAAAAATTGAATTTGTACATATATCATATCATTAAAAAATTACATTGCATATATAACATATATTTTTCATTAAATAAAAAACCATAAATAGTGATATGATTTTATAATCAGAATTATTCTCTTTTTAATAGGTTTTCATAAAAACACATCCTTCATATTCAATTGGTATTTATTTCCATTTATAATAAATTTTGTAACCAATGAATGTGTAAACCATATTTTCATAATTCATTTGATACTATTAATTATTTCCATACAACTTATAGGTGTTAACTACCATTTAAAATAATAATATTATTATATTATTATTTTTTGGTATAACTCAATGTTGTATGCAACGTAAGATTTCCGAGAAACATGTGGTTGCATGTCGAGTACGCTATCGGACAAAGTGTCCTCTTTAAAATAAAATTAATATCTTATTAATAAATATAAATTGATATTAAAATGTATTATTCTTTAAGTACCTGAGTCCTTACATCATTCCCCCCTTTTGGAAATTTCTTCCTCACAATTTTAAAATTGGGCTCGTAAAATTCATTGAAAATCCCACAACGGGAAAAGTGTAAATAAAAATATCACTTTAAAAGAATGAAAGAGAAGTAAAAATGTCACAAGAGATAAAAAAATACTAGGATTCCATTTAGGAAAACATGGATATGGAAGAAAAAACTAATCATCAGGTTCTGGTGGAGAGTGATAGAAAACATGATCAGGGGAAAGTTAACAACTAGAAAACCATAAAATTGTGATGGATTAAATGATATTTGATTTCCCAATAGGAAAATTAAATATAAAACGTTTTTTTTTTAAGGTCCTTTTCATAAAGTTGAGGAATTTATTCATGAGATTGACTAAGAACATAAGGAAACATAATTACTTGATGTATTTCTATTTTGTAAGCACAATTTCATCCTCATAATATTCCCAGAATATGATGTACATCCCTAAGAATAACATTAAGTATAAAATATCACACAGAACATAAAGGATATAAATATCTTAAAACTAAGTTCCAAAAGTAAAGTCATACTTCCACATTAAAAAAATTCATACATAAACATAAACCCACAAAACATCTCACATAAAGGTCCTTAAAAACTTATTATCACATCATATAAAACCTCAGAAGGTTTGTCTAAAACCTTGAACATATAGTTATCCTTTTAAAAATACTGCTCTCTTAAGAGCTTCCATCACTTCACCAGATGTCTCAACATCAACTGTAGTATCAGCAAAAGATTTTCCCAAATCTTTTTGTTTCCAATCATACTGATTTCCTCCCTAGGTAATTAGCTTCAAACACTTATTTTCATATTGTCCCAACTCATTGCAGCTACAGCATCTTACTGTAGACTGGCTATCTATTATCTCATTATTGGACTATTCAAGACCATTTTCTTTATAGTCATGAAGCTTGTGACCAAACTTTACACACCAGTAACACTTTCTAGATCCTGACATATATTACCCAAAATGTATTTTACCACACTTGGAACAATTTTTAGGCTAACCTACAGAATTCTTAGTTGGTTGCTTCTCCATTTCTTGGTACCTTGACTGTTTCTTACTCTTATCATATCATGGAACATAAGTGTCTGCAAACTCCATTCCAACTTTCTCATCACAACGAACTAATTTTTCATAACTTTTAAATTCTCAGTAGGCCAAATCTCTTCATAGACCCGATTTTAATCCTAAGTTAAATCTATTAATTTTACCATCAATGTCTCAAATAAAATCTATAACATACCTGGACAGTATTATGAAGTTTGCTTCATATGTTTCAACTTAATCATCATCCTTTTGCTTTAATTCCAAGAATTGTTTCTCCATCCTAAGGCAAAAAACCTTGGGTAAATATTTCTCAAGGAAAATATCCTTAAATTATTCCCATTTCATGGCATGAAGATCATTTTTATCTCTAGTATTCTTAACTAATGACCACCATAGATCAGCTTCACCTTCAAAATAATAGATGGAAAGAGTTACCTTTTTACATTCTAAACATCCCATGACTTCAAATATCTTCTCCAGTGTATTGATCCATCCTTCAGCTACGACTAGGTCAGATGATCCATTGAATGATGGGGATATTGCCTCATAAAATGTTCCACTATTGACATATTATTCTGTGGTTAATCAAAATGATCTCATGCATGGAGACCATTACCATTTATATCCTAAGTCAAAAGCTCCATCACTACAACAAACTATTTTGTTCCAATTATCACTACCTCATGTTGTTGATTTGAAAGGTTGTTTTCCTCTTGATTCCTTCCCATTACATCTTTTCTATTTCCTCTTTGTAAAACCATTCTGAATAGACATGGTTTAGATAAATCAACAAGGTAATCTTAAAATACTACATCATTTCAACTTAACCATAAAGTAAAATCCTCTAAAGTAAAGTAATTAACACCATCCTAACCTTTAAAGCTATCTAAACCGACCTCTGATACCAACTATAAGGCTCCAGCCTTAAATGTTACATAATCTTGAGTTAAGTTAAGAATTTACATTGAGAATATTTTTAGGTTTAGAGATTTAGAGAATTAGGACATAACTATTACATATAGAAATATAAAGTGGACACTTCCAACAGTATTTGTTTCTTCCATAACAATAAAACTTTTAAAAAGAAACATGGTTTCCTTTCATGTTTAATCATCATAACCTTTCCTTGATTCCATACTTGACTCTATTCTCCATTAAATCCTATGAAAACATTTAAAAATGGGATGAGCACAAAAAACTCAGTAAGGTATAGTAAGATAAAGAAAACCCATTAGTCTAGTTAAAACCTGATAACCCGTTCAACGTTCTTTGAGCGGATGAAACAAAACATTTTTACATTAATAAAACTCATACTTTTTGCTCAATGAAAAGCACTAGAACAAATATAAAGTAATTAAAACTCATTTAGGTGACTTAGAGAATAATTTAAATAAAACCATTTCAAACATATTCCAATTGGAATAACCATATGGTTGATTTCCAAATTGGAGATCTATAATGGGGATCACCCTTTGTATAAGCTATATCGGGCTCACCTGTTAGCTATAATTGGGATCAACCCTTTATATAAGCTATGTTGAGCTCACATGTGAGATATAATGGGGATCAACCCTTCTTATAAGCTATATTAGGCTCACACGTGATCTATAATGGGGCTCAACCCTTCATATAAGCATTATTGGACTCACCCGTCTCATATAATTCTCATGTACCATTTTATGAATAAAAAACATTCATCAAAAAAACCCTTTTTGAAAGCTTCTTCTCATCACATAAGAAAAACATTTCTTTATAAAAAAACCATTTTCATTTAAGAATACATTTTCAATACCAATATACCCAAATAAAGGAATAAGGGGTTTAATTTCATTTTAAAAACATTAAGGCTTATAGAGGAAGCCAAATATCAAATAACGGTTACAGCGGCGGAGAAGTCGTTGTCACCATATATGTTAAAAAAATTCCTTTTTTTCATTTAGTAAAATGATTCATAGAAAAAATATTCCATTTGAATGAAATTAAAAGTCAAATGGGTTTATTATATAGCATATAAAAGAAGGTCATATATAAATCAAAATATGCCTCAATGAAAGGAGATTGAGATGAAGTCCCTTACCTTGAGTCCAACTTATCTTATTAATTATTCATATTCCTAAATAATAAACTTAGGTTAATTTATAAATTCTTCATAACCTTTTTCAAGTTTATTATTAATTTTATATTACTTATTATCATGTTATAAAAATTACATAATTATTTAATATCATGTTGTTCGTTTTGTCGATATTCGGTACTCGAGTTGAAAATGAAATTTTTTTTATGTAAATTATCCATGTGGTCATAAGTCCATCATATCCAAAATTATATTAATTCTTTTAATATCATATATATCCAGTATATATTTATTTATAATATTCTATAATATTTGGAGATAAGAAATGAAATGCACTGTCCATGGAGACGGTAGGTTGTACGTACGCATGAACGCTACTTTCATTTCTTTGTCATATTAAAGGAATAAAAAATAAATGATATAAATGTATATAATAATACAATTATTATATTTATGTCATTTATGTCTCATAGGTTTAATAAAACCATCCTTTATATGTTCTATGTATGGCATGAAAGAGTCATATCACTTCGAGGGGGCAGTAGTCCGCACTTACTCAAATGAAATTATCATATTCACACATTATGGAAAGAATAAAGGTATATTGTAAATAAAAATTAAAGAATAATATAGAAAATATAAATATAATATATATAAACAATGTGTCATAATAATGGATACCATGAGAGGTGGTAAGATAAAATTGAATAATCATCGTTTCGTGAGGCAGTAGTTCACCGTACATAGAAACAACATGTTCGTATCCATTAGTTGAAGGTGTGTGTAAGTTTTGTTAAAATTATTATCATAAAACCATCCTAGAATATATAAGATACTGGTTTTTTATGTAATAATAGAATAATAATATCATAGGGAGTGGAGAAGGAAAATAAAAGAAAAAACTTGAGAGAAGATGTTACCTCTAAATAGGGTAACTTCTTTTGATTTGAGCCAAAAGGCTTTCTTGAATTGCCTTATTCCCAAGGTGAGGATTCTATGATGAAGATAGGTACTTTGGAAGATTATTTTAGGATAATTTGAACGATCCAAGGGGCTTTATAGGTGTGATTTAGTGGTTAGAGGTAATGGCCTTTCATAAGAGGGAGGAGGGGCACTTTATGAAAGTCTTGAAATATTATTTTATTATAAATTCAATTTCGATTAAAAAATTTAAAAAACTCATTTAATTTAAATATAAGATTATTTTGGTTCAAATACCCATAATTTAATAATTTTTAGACAAGTTTTTAATATTTTTTTATCCTTATCTTTTTGGTTTAACCCTTGTTTTACCCTTTTTAATCTCACAATGATATCATGTTATTTACAAATTGTGAATTAATTTAATTACCATATCATGTCAAATTACCAAAAAAAGTAATTTATGAAATATTTGGACTTATATTAACAATTTGGCCGAATATTATATTTTTATAAATTTAATTATTATTTAATAAACTATTTTATATTTTAAGTTATGAATTATGTCAATTTTGGACACTATTCATACTTGACTTTTTTACAAATTCATAACAACTTGATTACATAAGAAAACATTGAATCAGCCCTAAAATTTCATATTCACCTATATAATTAGTGGATGACATTTATTATGTAAAATAATATTTATTTTAATATTTATAATATCAATTATTTGAATCCTTTATTAATGAAGCAATCATCGCCTCATCATTATGTCATAAATAAAATTATTTATTTAATATCTAAAAATTACATATAAAATGACATTATATAGGATATTTTTAGATTTAAAATTACCATTTATAGTCAAAGATGTTATTTATATAACCCAATATTGAAATTTTTTAGTAAAAGATACAAGTTCATGTTATATTTCTCTTTACTTTAAATTAATTCTTATAACACATCATTATCACACCCAAGTGGCTCCATGGGGTCCCAAAATCGACCCAAATATGCTCATGGTCAGACATATCTCATATAATAGGATTATAACATATTTTAGGGTAGTTTAATATTATTATAATATTATTTTTTTTACCTTTATTTACCATATTTACCCTTTAACTATGGTAAAGAAAATAATTGTTCAAGTTACTATTCATAATGTCCAAGAATCAAAGGTACCTATTTACATAATTGAGACATTATGATTCCAAATATAGAATCCATTTTTCCAAATTCAAAACATATAATTGGAAGAAATTAATTTAAAATTAATTCTCGTTGTCAAAATCAGAAAGAGGGTTTTTAAGAAGTAATAATTATCAAAAGATTGACATCTATTTATGTCCAATTTCAATGGTAAATTACTTCCAATAACCAAATTTGTATTAAATTATAAAACTTAATCCAATTAAACTTTAAAACAAATTAAAATAATAATATAACTATAAAAATAAATTAGATAAAAAGATAGTTTTGAATTAAAATGCAGTATTTTTTACTATTCATTAAAATTGAACTTTATTAGAAAATTACCAAAAAAATTAACCAAAGTAAATTTTGACGTTCTTATTTAATAAAAAAAGTTTATTTTTTCAAATATAACATATAAAAGTGAAAAAAGTGGATTTAAAAATGTTTCGCCTTCAAAAGACGGTAAGAGTGTTTTTTTTTTTGAAAAATACTTCTATTTTCCGAAAAATTGAATTTTTTTATATATCATATCCTTAAAACATTACTTTACATATATAAAATATATTTTTAATTAAATAAAAATACATAAAGTGTGATATGATTTTATAAATACAATTATTCTCTTTTAAATAGGTTTTCATAAAACACATCCTTTATATTCAATCGGTTTTTATTTTCATTTCTAATAAATTTGGTAACCAATGAATGTGTAAACCATGTTTTCATAATTTAGTTGATACTATTAATTCCCTCCATACAAATTCTAGGAATTAACTTCCATTTAAAATAATAATAATAATATTGTATTATTTTTTGTTATAACTCAATATTGTGTGCAACGTAATATTTCAGAGAAACCTATTGTTGCATGTCGAGTATGCTATCGAAAAAAGTGGAATATTTAATGTAAAATTAATATCTTATTCATAAATATAAATAGATATTAAAATTTATTATTCTTTAAATACTTGGTTCATTACATGGAGAGGTGTCATATCAGCTGGCATTGTCACCATAGTTCAGTTAGGTGCATAATGTGTTCCACGTATCTCAATTGAAAAAGTATCAGCCTAATCCTGACCATGTGGTTAGATGGGATCACGTTGACCTAGAGATGAATGCTTTGTTGGTATATATCCTGGGGAAGATTGTGGATAGGCAATATAAATTCTTGAATGAAAAAATCATTAGTCTAGTGAGGGTTTTATGGAAATATGGTCAGATTCAGGAAGATACTTAGGAATGTGAGAAAGAAATAAAAGAGCCATGGTCGGAACTCTTTCAAGGCAGTGAAAGCTTTCTAATTTTCGAAGATGTAAAGACCAGTGGTGGGAGAATGTATTACCCCTGGTTTCTGGTATTCAACCCTTAATTTTTTATTTTTGTGTTTATAAATTATAAGGGTGAAGGATGGAAGAGTTGGGTGAACTTTCAATGAGATTTTAGGGGGAAAGGGGGTGCGCACGGGCTACGCATGGTTTGTCTAAACCATGTGGAAATCCTAGAAGAAACTGTGTGCAATAGAAATTTTGAGGAAGTATCATTGGAACAGTGTGTTCATGGTTAGGGAGATTGTGTGAATAGGTCATGCAAGGGTATCTATAAGGTAGTAACTAACACACTTTTAGCGCATGGCTTTTCTAACTGTGCAAACTAACCATGCGCGGAGTTAAAGTTAGATCCTAAAAAATAGGATCTCACTCATTTTGGATCTAACTACCTCATTTTTTCTCCTTATGATCCCTAATTAGAGATTATTATCTATTGAAGGTAGGATAACCTCTCCCAAGTGATTTTGAATCGATACGGAGCCATCCCTTAGTGTTTTCAAGCCCGATTCTTGTGGTAAGTTCCATTTTTCACCGTTCCTGTCATGTTTCCTTAGATCTACTTAGATATACTTCTCCTCTCATATTATTTTCTCAAATATATGCCCATTATGGGTAGATTTAAGATTTTGGATGCCAAATATGATGATATTAATCATTGTTGTTGGTAGGAGAAGATATTCTCATAAACCACCAAAATCCCTAGCACATGATAAAATCATGTCTTTCATAATCTAAATAATTCTATTTATCTGGTCATCTATTTGAAAATGGTATAAAATTATAAAATTAAATTTTTTATCCATATCTTTTTGAAATTATTTCCAAAACCTAGAAGTTAACCAGGGATCCCTATCAAATAAAGTTAATGTTGGAACCTCATGAAGCTTAACCACACCCCTTACATATATATCTTTGTTAAATAATCCACCAAAATCATCTCTTGAGTTGGGATGAAATTATCTGATTTAGTTAGTGTACCCGTGAATACCCAAATGTTATCATGATTCTTTATATTCTTTGATAAATCCACCATAAAATTTAGGGATATTTGATCCCACTTCCAAATAGGAAAATTTAATGTCTGAAATATTCTCATATGCCACTTATGATTGGTCTTTACATATTGATAGGTAAGAAATTTTATAACATAAGCCCTAATATTCATTTTCATTTTAGTCCATAAAAAGTAGAAATTTTTATCCTTACACATATTTTTGGAACCAGATTAAACTACCCCATTGATCAAATTCCAATCATACGGTCTAAATCTCTTTCCACCATGTTTGGTTATGTCAAATCACTCAAAAGAATAAATTTTAAATTTCTAAAAAAAATTGGTTACCTATGAAAAAAATAAAAAATAAAATAAATTAATTCAATTACATTTAATAATTTTTGAAAGATAAGAATAAAAAGAATAAATATCTCAAAAGTTATCCTTCAATGCATGAATGCTCTTTTGATGAATATGGTTTTAAAAGATGTATAAACAAACATTTATTGTATTCTGTGAGACTTTTTGAAAAATATAATATTTCTAAATGAAAGTTTTCTAAATATAAACTCCCCCTATATTAAGGTGTTAAATAAAACATGAATAAAAACTTTCAAAGGAAAAAAACTTTATGCAAAATTAATTTCAAAAATATTGTTCATATATAAGAGTAAAAATATAATACATGAAAGAAAAAGTTACAGAGTACAAAAAGTTTTAGATTCTAATATGAAACTTATTTATTTAAAATAGAATTTAAGTCCTTGGTACACAAACCTAATTCAGACCAGAAATATTTTCAAATAAAACTTCTAGTACCCACATTTTTTCAAGTTATTGTGTTAAAAAACTGTCATTTCCATAAAAATAAATGATTTATGTGTTCTAAATGATTGAAATATATTCAATAAGAACCTATTATTCTATTTTCTACCTCTCTAACACTTAGTGAAAAATAGTTCATTGTTTTTCACACAATAATTTGATTTAAAATGAGATTGTTATATGGATTTACAACCAATTCTCAAATCAGTTCTCTTTAGCTTCAACTAATTATACAAATTATCAAAATTATTCAATCTATAAGAAATATTCATAAGTAAATTATTCAAACTTTATAAAACTTATTTTATTTTAAAAAATTAATTCCTATCATCAGAAGATAAGACAAAAATAGTCTTAGATTTTAGTTTTGTGGTTAACGTTAAAATTTCCTTCTTAGACTTAACAATTTTTGTCTTCTTCTCAGAAACCTAAGCTTCAAGTTTTTTATAACTCTTGAAAAATCATTGGTAAGTTTATTTAAATTTATTAATATAACCATTAAATTCATCATAATTCTTACACTTCACTTCCTCATTTTCATCATATAATGGAAAAATATAATTAGGAATAAAAGACAAATAAAAAACTTTAAGTGTACTCTTTGTATTTCCCATAAAGTATTTTTCACATAGAGGTACATTATCATAAAATATGATAATTTTCCAACTATAATTGTTATCATTCGATGAATTATCAGAAGTTTAAGGGTCTTCAATTTCACTCCATGTATCCAATATATCTTTGAAATTTTTCTCCCTCAAATCCAAGATAATATACTCAATTATTTGTCCTTCTTCTTCGGTTTAGGATAGTTTTTATAATTTAACCTAGATTATTATATTTATAAAAAATAAGTTTTATTAAACCATTATTATCATGTATTTCCTTATTATCATTCTAGTAATCACTTCATAGGTTATTTTTATTTAATAACTTCCTAGCCATTAGAGAAAACTAACCTTTGGTAGGTTTTGGATTGCTATCATCCAAACACCACTTAGAAGTACACTTGGAAGTATTTGTATTAGAATTATTAGCTCCCAAATTTATAACTCTTAATATTGTAGTAGACACAACTCCATTATTCTTATTTTATTTTTTATAATCTATTTCAATCATTTTTCATACTACATAATATTTTTAATCAAATCATCTAAATTGGGTTTAGTGATATGCTTCGTATCATCTGTAATTATTCTCTTTGAACCAATTTTTTTTGGTATAATACTAATGTTTTTTTATCAAAATAGTTTTCCATATATTATTTCAAACTCACAAATAAATTATAAACTATAAAAAATAGTCATAAACCTTTGATGAATTTTTGTAATAGATTCACCTGGTAGAAAATAAAAAGATTGATAATCAACTCATAACTTGGATCTCTTAGTTTCAAGAACATTAAAAGTTCCAAAATGTGTAACTTATAGTTTCTTCCAAATTCCACATATTATCATGCATGAAGATACTTGACTATATATATTCTATGAATACCACATAACAAGGTATTCCTGAACTCATAAGTTTAACTAAAATTCTACCTTCTCTTCATGAGTAAAATTCTAAACTAGTTTATCCTAAATTTTATAATCTCTAGTTATCATAAGGAAATTATTAACTATGGTATTTATCATTTAAATTTATATTCATCCACACCAATATTAAAAATCTTTAACATCAAATACTTGTGGTCTATTTGGATTCAAATTTTCCAAACTTTCAACTAGTAAAGAACCTTCCATAACAAAACATAAAATATCTTTCCTCTATTACATAGTTAGTGTAAGAAAATTGAAACAAGCTCAAAAACCAAAGGGTAAAAGACAAATTATGAAAGGTAGAGACTATATCTAAACCCAATTGTATAGTAATGCTTTGATACCAAGTGTTTTACAAGATAAAAAGTGTATGGAAGCTTCATGGATGGGTGAATTGAAGTTGTAAATTAGTCTTATAATTATCTAATTCAAGAATGAAAGTTGTTCAAAAGTTTCAACCACTGAAAAAATTATATTACAAAAAATGTAAAAGCTATAAATGCATTGAAATTTAAAATAATCTAAATTTATGAACTTAACCGAGATATATAAATAAAATATAAAATTAAGCATAATATAAAAAAACACATATTATCATATAATAATACAGATACTCATTTAAAAGATATTATTACCATCAGTTTTAATTGAGGGAAATCTTTTATTTTATCCTAAAGGGATGGTAGGTTCAGTAACCATAACCAAGGAATATGTGATTCACACTAAGAACTTCTTTGAAAAACCCATTATAAGGTACAAGTTATGAATATAAAATTCTTTGACAAACACATTTGAATAAGGAAGATCTATCCCTAAGCTCATCTTTGATCATCATGATCAGTAAAACGTGCAACACCTTGGGCTTCATCGAACTTCATAGTTTAGAAGCAATAAAATTATTATCCCCAAAAACTTTTTGATCTAAAAGATCAAAAGAAATCCAAATTCCTGCAATCAAAATCTATTTGATCAAAAATGTCAGAATAAATTACTATAATATTTAAAATTTAGATCTTTTATAATAAACAACTCATATAATAATATCTAAGAAAATCACACTAAAAAATATTATAATTGAAAGATATCAAAATCACTGAGGTAGAACAATATCTAAGTAATAAACTATTCATTATAGCATCATATATTCCATTTATCAAATCCTAGATCCAATTTATATACATCATCATAATAAACTCCACTAATATTTTTGAGTTTAGTTATAATATAATTGGAATATTTAGTTTATCTTCCATTAAAATCATTCATTCTGACTTCACATAATTCCACAAATTAGTTGGATCAGTTTATCTTACCATAACATAGAATCAAAAGTTATATTATGTACAATATAACATAAACAAAACTTCAATTTAACATAAATTCATAATAAAGTTTAATGTGATTTTCAAAGTAAAGAATATGAAAGTATATATTTGACTCGATAGATTAATGAAAAGATAAGAGGTTTATAGGTCACATACATTAGATATAAACTCTAACCATCCAAGGATCCAAGATAAATAAGTTCCACAATGATAGGATCACCAAAATTTTCCCAAAATCACCCTATGGTCAATAAGTTTGAGTGAGGGGGAAAGAATGAGAACAAAATGTAACATCTCTGTCTTGTTTCTCCCTCATGTGATCGAGATAGTTCATTACATGACCTCAATAACACCTCCTTATATGCCAAAGGCTTCCGACTAGTAGTAAGGGTCTATGAAATATAGTGAGGATATTATACCCTATGGAACAAAGAAGAAATCACAATGAAAACAAGATAAACCAATAAAACATACAAATCGGAAAGATAATAGATGAATATTACACAATCCAAATATTATAAACCAGGTCATTCCATATTGTATTCCATATAAATTCCATGTTTAAAGTTATACAAGAAAACAACCAAAATACAGACTCAAATTAAAGACTCCCAACACTAATCTTGAACCCCATTCTTACTCCCAACTCTTATCTCTAGTCCCAACTATCATAGAAATCAATCAAAAATAGGGCCCCTTGCCCTTGTTCAGACCTACATACATGAAGTATTCTCAGGCATCAAATGATGCCTGAACAGGGTGTTAATAAAACTTAGTAAGTCGATACCCACATTGTCTAAACAAATGAGGTATGAAATAGTATCACATGTAATATTATGATAATCAAGGGAATTAATTCATAAATTAATGTAGACCATCAAATAACCCATTAACACTCAATCTATAGGTTCAAACTTAGGGTTCTCCAATACCCACTTTAGCCCGATGTTGGATATCAATGTCTATGAAATATTCTAGGCCAGGTAAATTCCCATTCCAAGGACCAAATACCCATTCCAAGTATCAAGTAATAATGTATCTCGCCCTCAGGAATCAAGAAATTGTGCATCTCACCCTCGGGTATCAAGTAACCATGAATATCACCCTTGGGAATCAAATAACCATGCATCACACCCTCATGCATCAAGTAGACATGTAATAATGGAATCTATTAAAATTCACAATCTAGAGCCTCTTACAAGTTCCTAAGGTCGAAGACCATACCAAGTAAAAAATTATCAATAGATCTAGTTTGAATTCTCGTTCTAGGGATAGATACATGCTCAGAGGGCATTAGACTCTAGGAAAATTTCCATGCTAGAGGTTATTTAACATTTCACAAAACAAATCCAATAACATCCAATGCATTCCAATTTGAAAATCATGGAAAACATTTCAACATATTTCAAATTGTTTATTCCATCCAAATTACCACATATAATCACTTATTACAAGTTACCATTTATTAGTCAATCAATCACAATTTATTAATTACCATTTTCATTATAATTCATATAACATCATGTAAATTCCAATTCACATTTCCATTAATCCCAATTATCATTTCACATGTCATTAATTTATTGTACCATTATGTCGTCATACTAATTCCAATTTCATGCCAATTAGCCACTTACAATCTAGGTGATTATTTAATAATCCAATTTCCCAAATTTATATGTTAATTAATTTCATAGATTAATCCATTCTATAAGTAATTCTCAACTCAACATAGGTCACTAGGTTCTTATATTCCATGTTCCAAGCTATGGTCAATGGTAGGCACACATCTCTATGGTCGCAAGTCCCAATCTCAATTCCAATGGACCAAATAGGGTTCATGGGAAGTCTAGGTATGAGTATTCAAGCCATACAACTGAATTATATTTATAAAGGTTCACATTCATGGCATGTTGGAGTGATCTCACAAGTTTCACATACTAGAAATAAAAGTTAGGCCTTATGGATATGTTTTAAGCCACCTACCTCAAGAGAAGATAAGAAGAGACCAATGATCGAGTGTCTAGATAAATGTAAAACATCATGATCACATATTGATGATGATTGACACACATTTTCAAGGATGGAAGAAGGATATCCAAGAGGAAATAAGAGGAAAACACAAAAATTGAGCAAAGCTCACTGGTTCAAGTCATCAAGATCAAAGAACAGATCAAATGATCAAAGAGATGTGTTGGAGAAGCCAAATATTCCTTAGAGAGCCCTTAAAAGTCATAAATCCATAATTAAGTTTGAAATATGGTACTAGTATGATTAAATGTGGGTTTTGGGGGTATAAAATATGATTCCACCCCTCCTTAATCCGACCCAGAATGCAACCATCGACTGGATGGTAGGACTCTTGGAGGAGTCTCATTCTACCAAGACTCCACCATCCAGCCATTGGGATTCCTATATCCTTACCTAGATATTGTATTTTCCACCGGCTATGTGGTGGCACTTTAGCTTCTCTTGAGCTACATGCTACTACTATCCTTTACTAGTTTATCTTCTATAAGCCCTAAATACCACTGAAGTCTCATTTTACACCAGCAACAAGGATCATTTACATAATTAAAAATGTTTCAACAAAAACTCAAAGAGATAAAATACCTAGTGAAGGGAATAATCGTATGAACACCCCACTATATAATAGCTTATTTCCAATTTGTACTCCAATTCATCACTGATAAGTATCAGTGAACAAGTTAGGCCACTACACCCACATATCCAACTCCCTCTCCCATGTCTCCTCCTAAACTCTCCCATGTTGCCACACACTCACACTAGGGTAATGGTCTTTACTTGGATATTTTTCTCAGTATAGTCTACAATACAGATCAGATTCCCCTCAAAGGATGCATCGACATCAAGATCAACATCATCATTATCTATCACATGATAAGGATCAGGGTGATATCTCTAAAGATGTGAAACATGAAACACATCATGCATGGAACTGTAGCACTATGGAAGGTATAATTTGTATACCACTAGACCAACCCTCTTTTTTACCTCAAACAACCCAATAAACTGGGTGGTAGCTTTCATTACTTCCAAATACAACATTTCCCTATCCTAGGTGACACCCGAAGAAAAACCTAGTGACCAACCTTGAACTCTAGAGTTCATCTCTGATGGTCATCATGACATTTTTTCTAGATCTACATGGTCACCAACCACTTTATGATCAAATGAACATGCTCAGATGTCTCTTATAGGAGACTAAGTCAAACGAATGTTGACTCACCTGCCCTAACCAATACAAATTAAAACAACATGAACATTCATATAAACCCTCAAAATGATCCATTTAGATCAATGATAAAAATATATATTATAATAAAAATTCAAAAGTTTCATATGATACGCCTAAGAACCACTAAAATCTAGAACATAGGCTTATAACATATCCTCCAGAATTTGAATCATCCGATCATATTGGTTACTAGTCTGAGGATGGTAGGTTGTGCTAAAAAGAACCCATGATCCCAATTCCTTATAAAGGATCTACTAGAAACATGATGTGAAATGGGGATCTTGATCAGAAATGATATTCCTTATAACACTATGTAATCAAACTATCTCTCGCACATAGAGATTACCCATATAGTCAATGGTGAAGGTCTCTCTAATAAGCAAGAAGTGGGCTACCTTTTTTAGTTGATCCATGATCACCCATACTGCATCATTTTTTCATGGTGTCCTAGTTAATCCTATCATTAATTCTATAGTGATATCATCCCACTTTTTTCAGAATGGGAAAAGGCTATAGTAACCTAAAAAGCCACTGATGCTAGACCTTCACCTACTAATAGGTGAAGCATCATGCCACAAATACTATTATATCTTTCTTCATAATTAGCCACCAATATTTTCTATGAATATCATGATACATATTTTTTAAGCTAGGATATACCACCCATTTAGAATCAAGGAATTCCCTCACCATCTCCTTGTGAAAATCCATAGAAACCCATATAAAACTGTGGATATGAAGAACCTCATCACTTAAAAGAGACCAACCTATGGTTTCTCCCATATATATATGTTTTCTATTAGGTTTAAACCCTATATATTAGATAAATTATCTATCTTGATCCAATTTAAGGGCACTGTAACAATAGATTTTGATGTAATATTTGATCACCCATGGGATTCCTAAACATCCAGATGTAAATCCGTAAAGAGAGTTATCAAATGCCACTCATCAAAAGATTCACACACTACCTAAGTTGATCCTTTATACTCAAGTCATTGAAAATGATGTTGTATTTACCTAGAGTGTATGAAAAATTAAATTCAAAGGAATTCAGATACTAGAACCACCTCCTCATCCAAAGGTTTAGGTCCTGCTACAAGAAGATATACTTTAGGGTCTTGTGAGTCATGTACACTACAAACCTCTCAATCAAGAGATAAGGCTATCAACATCTCAAGGAATGTACCACCAAAAATAAATCTTGATCATGAGTAGGACAAATAAACCTCTATGGACTCAACTATCTAGATCTATAAGAAATAACTTGATCCTTCCACAACTGAACTAGTTCGAGCTTAACTTCGGATGTATCACAAAATATAGTATACTCCTTACCTGACTCAAGTAAGTTGGGGATTTATATTAAGTTCAACATTATCTTTAATTCCTATAAATACTCCTCACAACAATTAGACAAATAAATTCAGCCCTTTCTTGGTCAGCACATACATTGGTGATTCTGGATGGGAGAAGACCTAATAAAACACTGATAATAGTCTGTTAGACCCAAAAAGCGTTGAATCTCGAATAAATTCTAAATTAATTCCAAATATACCATAGTTTTCACCTTCTCTAGTTCCACAAACACTCTAGCCTATAAGATAACATGTCCCAATAAGTTCACTTTATCAATACATAAATGATATTTAGATAGCTTGGCATATAGGTAATTCTCTCTCGACATACTCGGGATGGTGTCAAGATGTTGGGCATGATCATCTCTATATTAGGATTACACCAAAATTTCATCAACAAAAACCACCAAAAACTGATCCAAAAAAATATTTAAGATCTGATTTATCAAGGTTATGAATATTAATAATGTGTTTGTTAGACCAAACATCATTACCATGAACTTATATAGATTATACCTTCTCCTAAAAGTAGTCTGGGGTATGTTAGATGGTATCACCCTCAACTGATGGTACCCTGACCTCAATTTAATCTTGGAGAAAATATGAGCACCTCTCAACTAATCAAAGATATCATTGGTGCATGGAAGGGGGTATTGGTTCTTAACAATAATCTGGTTCAACCTACAATAATGCACACATGAGTGAAAATCCCATCATCCTTATTAGAAAAAATCATAGGAGAACCCCAACAGTAAAGTAATAGTCTATATGAATCCCTTAGATTTTAGATTTTTTCAACTTCCATTTAAACTATCGAATATTCACCAGTTTCAACCTATAAGGTGGGATATATTTAGGTTCAGCTTATGGAACTAACTCACTGGTGAAATAGATCTACCACTCTGATGGTAATTAGAAGAAATCTTAAGGAAAGATTTCATGAAAGTGGTAAACTACTAAAGGAAAAGTACTATACTACAATTCTCCATCATCCAGAGTAAGGCTTTCCACATGATTCGTGAGACAATCCAATCTGCTCTGAATTTTCCTACATGAAAGCCTCAAGATCTCATTCACCATGATGGATATAGATGTCCCCTTATGGAGATAAAAAATTAACTCTCTTTAAATAATATTTGACATGATCCTGATAAAAAAATATAAAATCCATACCTAAAATCAAATCAAATCCTATAATTTCCATCAAAAATAGATCTCAAAGAAAATAGTAACCACCAATTTAGAGAGAAAACTTCTTAAAACACCTGATACCTCTGATTGCACTCCTAACGGTGTACCAATGGTCATAACCCCATACAAGATTTCCAAATCCAAGCCTAAGAAATTGGAAAATTGAGAATATATAAAGTAATGTGATACCATTGTATCAAAAAAATATAGGCAAGGTTAGATGACATAAGAATCATACCTATGACAGTTGAAGGTCCTGCATCCAAACTTGTAGGAGTAGACAGTATAGTGTGTATCTAACTTTCCAATATTCCCTTAGGCTCCTACCTGACTCCCGTATAATACTCCCTCCTACTGATATTTTCACTGTTTTGTGAGGTTCCATGTCCCATGCCCCAGCCCAAATGATCGGTGGAACTCCATATACCTTTCTGCTGAGGGGTAACTGAGTCCTTTCCAAAATTTGGTGACTTTCATGATCATCTTACACCATTCAATGTAGAGAGATCCTATAAAAACTGTTGGGTCGGGAAAAAGACGGAATGATGGAAAGAGGGGGGGGTGAATTGCCTTTTAAAAAATTGATTAACAAATTAAAAATCAAAGTAAAAGTGCAGCGGAAATAAAGAGGCAAGACACACAAAAATGATAACGGAGTTCGGCCAAAACCCGGCCTACGTCTCCACTCCCAACTCAACCGTTGAGAGATTCCTACCGCTTGCTTTTCAATGGTTTTAGCAAGAAACCCACTAGGCTTTGAGGTAGCACTAGGACCTATTACAGCTTGCTTTTGTGGTTTAGCAAGAACCCACTTGCTTTTGATGGTTTAGCAAGAACCCACTATCCTTCTTACAGGTGAAGGATAGCTCACCTATGTCTCAAGCTATTTAAAGGAAAGCTTGGCAACCTTGTCACACCTTAGTGGTGATGTGAAACCCAAAGAAAAGAGGGGATGAGAAAATTGGGAGTTTGTAGGCACAAACTCAAAGTTAAGCTCAAAATAAATAAAACACGAAAAACCGTGATTGGGAAGACTTGGGCGCCAATTGGATGATGGAGTTGATGTAGCGTGCTTTCCCAAGCTTCTTGAGGGGGCTCCTTGGATATGGAAGTTGTTGGAGCTATTGGGGTTCCCTTGAAGGAAGTCGCCGGAGGTTGGCCAATTGATGCAAAATATGTCCGTGGGCTTCCGTATAGTTCCGGTAGGTGTCCGGGGCTTCCTTGGCCTTTATTTATAGGCATGGAACCCTTGGGGAGGCTTCGGAGCCGTTGGAGAGGCTAAAAGAGCCGTTGGGAGCCAAGTGGGCCAGCCTGGTCAAACTGCAACGGCTAGTTTGACTGGCTCCACCGGCTGGCCGGTACAGTCCCACCGGTTGGCCGGTGTTTGCAAAAAGTCATTGGATTCCTGTCCAGGGGCCACCGGTCGACCGGTGCCAGAGGCACCGGCTGGCCGGTGGTGAGGCAGTAGCTGGCACTATTTGGAGAGGGTGCCACCGGCTGGCCGGTGCTGAGGCCACCGGCTGGCCGGTGGGGAGGCAGTGGCTTCCTCTTGAATGCAGGTGCCACCGGCTGGCCGCTGGTGTGCCACCGGCTGGCCGGTGGTCTGGACAGAAGGATTCCTTCTGTCCAGGCTCCACCGGCTGACCGGTGGTGAAGCCACCGGTTGGCCGGTGGACTGAATTTCAGTCCACTTTGCCTTCTTTCTTTCTTGGCCCAATTCCTTGGCCACCTGATTTGATTCCTATCAACCAAAAACACTTGAAAGAGGATTAGATAAATATGAGGGTGATTGTGATCATGAAAATAAAACCTTGAGGGGTTCGAGAGGTACAACAATCTCCCCCTATTTTGATGATCACAATCACCGAAACAAACAATGAAAAAAAACTGAAAATGAAAGGAAATGCAAAGCATGATGAAAAAGGATTCTCCCCCAATCAATCAAGAAATTTCTCCCCCTTTGTGATTATCAAAATAGAATGGGGCATAAAACTTGATTGAGGGATATGTTTGAAAAACAAGATTTTAAATCAATTGAAAATGATATCAATTGTTGAAAATTTTGAAAATTGAAATGAAAATTGAATAACAGTTTGAATTGAAAGTTTTGAATCAAAAACCAATTGAATTTTGAAATTTGAAACCAAGTGTTGAAATTGAAAGTTTGAATTCACAAAAAGGCCTAACTCCCCCTAAATAAAAACAATGAATCACCGGGGAGACGGATTTTGAAAAGAAATGATTTTAGGCCCGGAGAGACTCGCTAAGAGGGATTTTTCAATCCACACTTGTCTCATGGCGGGTCTTCTCCTATAAAACTCGTCCGAATAGAAAATAGTCTTTGGCCTACCGTACCGGGCATTTTTGCAATTACACTCATAAATGAGGTGCCCGGGTTTTTTGCAATAATTACAAAATTTAAAATCGGAGCTCCCCCTTACAAAAATAGTGGGTGCATGGGAGGAGGAAGCTCGGTTGGTATATCCTAACCCTTGGGTGGTTCTAGATATACGTTGGGAACCAAGCAAATTGTTCAAATTTTGTTCCCCTTGGGTGAACTTAGCTAGGGTCTCTCTAAGGTCTTTGATGGTTGATTCCATGGAATCAACATTTGGAAAATTTTGGATTTTAAGGGTGAGTTCCTCCTTCTCTTTGAGAAGTTGGTCTTTTTCGGAGGAAAGTTTTTTGAAAGACTTTTTCAAAGAAACAAATTTTGAAGAGAGTTCATGAAAACCATTTTCTAATTGATCTCTAGCAAATTGGAGATCCTCATAAGACAAATGATTTAAAGAATTTGAATTTGAAGAACATGAGGAAGAGGAATCGGAAGAAGTTACCTCATGGAATGCCATTAGGCATTTTGTACCTTGGTTGCTCGAGGAGGAGGAGGAGGAGGATGATGAGGTGTCACTCCATGTCGCCTTGAGGACCTTTTTCTTTCCTTTCTCCTTAGCCCGTTTCTTGTTGAGTGGGCAATCGGGCTTGTAATGGCCCTTTTCGCCGTACCCGTAGCATTTTACCTTGGGCTCGGATCTTGCGGTGGGTTCTTGCCTTCGCGCCTTGCGAGATTTTTTCTTCTTGTGCTTCTTCATGAATTTTTGCATTTGGCGGGCGAGATTCTCCATTTCCGAGTCGCCGCTTGAAGATGATGAAGATGAGGAGGAAGAGGATGAGGAGGAGCTTACTTCCTTTTGTACCTTGAGGGCAATGTTCTTTGGTGTCTTGATTGGTGTGCCCTCCTTTTGAGCTTGCCTCCTCATCGTGATCTCATAAGTCATGAGAGATCCGATGAGCTCCTCTACCGGCATATTTTTGATGTCTTTTGCTTCTTGAATCGCCGTGACCTTCGGTGCCCATTTGCTTGGTAGGATCCATAGGATCTTCTTCACCATAGTTTCAGCTGAAACATCATCACCAAGGGACTTTCTCCCATTGCACACGTCAGTAAATCGTGTAAACATTTCAGAAATAGACTCATTTGGATGCATTGAAAAAGATTCAAAATCCTGTCTATACATATCTAATCTAGTATCCTTGACTTTATTAGTGCCTTCATGGGTCACTTCTAAAAGCTTCCAAATTTCATGTGCGGAGGTGCAAGTGGATACACGATTAAATTCATTTCTATCTAACCCGCAATGAAGAGCATTCATGGCTTTGCCATCAAGCTCAAAATTTTTAATATCGGCGGGGGTCCATTTGGATTCATCGGGGGAAGAGAGAGTGTAACCTTGCATGACTATTTTAAAAATGGGATATCCTATACTTCTCAAAAAGGTGGTCATGCGGGTTTTCCAATAATTATAGTCGGTCCCATCAAAAAATGGAGCCCGACCCAATGAGTAGCCCTCGGGGGCGAAAGAAGTTGATGCCATCTTAATGGATCTTAAATTTGAAACCGGGTTAGGGTATTACTCAAATTTCCCTCTAATACCAATTGTTGGGTCGGGAAAAAGACGGAATGATGGCAAGAGGGGGGGTGAATTGCCTTTTAAAAAATTGATTAACAAATTAAAAATCAAAGTAAAAGTGCAGCGGAAATAAAGAGGCAAGACACACAAAAATGATAACGGAGTTCGGCCAAAACCCGGCCTACGTCTCCGCTCCCAACTCAACCGTTGAGAGATTCCTACCGCTTGCTTTTCAATGGTTTTAGCAAGAAACCCACTAGGCTTTGAGGTAGCACTAGGACCTATTACAGCTTGCTTTTGTGGTTTAGCAAGAACCCACTTGCTTTTGATGGTTTAGCAAGAACCCACTATCCTTCTTACAGGTGAAGGATAGCTCACCTATGTCTCAAGCTATTTAAAGGAAAGCTTGGCAACCTTGTCACACCTTAGTGGTGATGTGAAACCCAAAGAAAAGAGGGGATGAGAAAATTGGGAGTTTGTAGGCACAAACTCAAAGTTAAGCTCAAAATAAATAAAACACGAAAAACCGTGATTGGGAAGACTTGGGCGCCAATTGGATGATGGAGTTGATGTAGCGTGCTTTCCCAAGCTTCTTGAGGGGGCTCCTTGGATATGGAAGTTGTTGGAGCTATTGGGGTTCCCTTGAAGGAAGTCGCCGGAGGTTGGCCAATTGATGCAAAATATGTCCGTGGGCTTCCGTATAGTTCCGGTAGGTGTCCGGGGCTTCCTTGGCCTTTATTTATAGGCATGGAACCCTTGGGGAGGCTTCGGAGCCGTTGGAGAGGCTAAAAGAGCCGTTGGGAGCCAAGTGGGCCAGCCTGGTCAAACTGCAACGGCTAGTTTGACTGGCTCCACCGGCTGGCCGGTACAGTCCCACCGGTTGGCCAGTGTTTGCAAAAAGTCATTGGATTCCTGTCCAGGGGCCACCGGTCGACCGGTGCCAGAGCCACCGGCTGGCCGGTGGTGAGGCAGTAGCTGGCACTATTTGGAGAGGGTGCCACCGGCTGGCCGGTGCTGAGGCCACCGGCTGGCCGGTGGGGAGGCAGTGGCTTCCTCTTGAATGCAGGTGCCACCGGCTGGCCGCTGGTGTGCCACCGGCTGGCCGGTGGTCTGGACAGAAGGATGCCTTCTGTCCAGGCTCCACCGGCTGACCGGTGGTGAAGCCACCGGTTGGCCGGTGGACTGAATTTCAGTCCACTTTGCCTTCTTTCTTTCTTGGCCCAATTCCTTGGCCACCTGATTTGATTCCTATCAACCAAAAACACTTGAAAGAGGATTAGATAAATATGAGGGTGATTGTGATCATGAAAATAAAACCTTGAGGGGTTCGAGAGGTACAACAAAAACTCTATAGATTAAACATATTACTACAATAGAGATACTCCTCAATAGGGAAATTACACTTGAATCACTTGTGGTGGACCCTTCTATATTAAAATCACTCCCCCTAGTCGTAGTCCTGATATGGTTGTCCACTCCCCTAGAAACACTACCCACCACTACCTTGGTAAAATTCTCATTATATACTTCTTTCTATGTGAATAATAGATCCTAGATCATCCTTTTGTGACTATTCCCACCACTATGGGCCTCCTATAGGTTCTCTTTAGTGATGAGAGTATGATTCATCATGTCATATAAGTTGTTCGGGAAAAAGGAATTCACATGTGACTTGATCTCATACTGAAGTCCATCTTAGAAGCGCTTCTCCCTATCTATCTCATATATTTTCAAATATGGATAAAAACACTTTAGTCTAGTAAAAAATCCATTGTAGTCCATCACTAGTATGCTCCCCTATATCTGGCTCATGAAATATCGATCCCTTGATTACCTCAGAGTCTTTGGATAAAAGTGACTCAGGAACTTCACCTCAAATTAATTCTAGGTTATCTTCTATAAATGTTCATATTTCTCTATGATGTGCCACTATATATTGTATGGTCCTCATAGAATATAATTAATAAGTTTCACCTTTCTATCCATGGGTGTCTCTAGGTGTTTCAATATTGTCTGGATAGACTTAATCCAGAACTCAACTATCTAGGGGCCTCCCTCCCCAGTGAATGTAGATGGGTGTTATAGTTGTAACTCTATCATCAGATTAGAAATTGAATGCATGTCATGATTAGTCTCCCTCTCCATGGATCTCATGACCCTCCAAAAACTATCATGAAACTGACCATCCATCAAGTTCCCCAAATCAACAAGAAGTTTCGGCTCAGCTACGTGAGGTGTGTGTTGGTTACCACTCTCTTAATGATAAACCCAAAGATAAATTAGTGGCATTTTCTCTATGATGATAAAAACACTCATATCATAGGATATATAATAAGATCAAAATCAAAAAGAAAATATGACAACATAGAACCACTGACACAATGTTACTCCAAAACTTAGCTTAAAAAGTGAATTAGCATGTTATAGCAATTTCATTTATTCCTTTTATCTGACATGCCAATGGATTAAATTTCATAATTTAGATAAGAAGATATATCATATGTATTAAATATGACCCTATAATTAATGATTCATTTCAACATATTTCCCTACGTTCTTAACTTGATTCATGCATACCCACCTCATGTCATATCAGCCCACGAGTAAAATCTCATAAAATAGTAACATCACCCAACAAGTGCATCACCCAAGGTAAAATAAAATCAGAACCATAATAATATAATCTCAAGAACATCAAACCCATCCCTAGTAACTTGGATTTTCTCCCACACATGGGTTAGCTACTCCCATGCATGATTTTATTCCCAAGCCTTGTCACATCCTAATCTCATATCAACCTTCTCCAAATAGTAAGTTAATATAAAATACTTGAACTATGATACAAATTTGTAATATCACTGACCTATTTCTCCCTCAAATGATCAATACAGGTTGTTACATGTCCTCATGCATTCTTTCTCACATTCCAGAGGCTACCAACTAGTAGCGAGGGTCTAAGGAATATAGTGGGGATACTAAAAACTCTGGAATAGAGTATAAATAAAAATGGAAACAAGATAAACCGATCAAAAATAAAACTCAAGTAGATAAGAAATGAATAATAAACAATCCAAATATAATAAAATAGGTCATTCCATACTAAATTTCATATAAATGATATGATAAAAGGAATACAAGCAAACAACCAAAAGACAGACTCAAAGTAAATACTTTCAATACCTATCCTAAACCCCATGCTTGATCCCATATCCTATATCCAATCCCAACTAGTATAGAAACCAATCAATAAAATGGAACCTTTCCCTTATCTATACCTACATCTATGAATTCTTCTTAGGTACCAAACGACGTCTGAAAAAATTGTGAGTAAAACTTGGTAGGATGACACTCATGGTGTCTAAAAAAATCCAATCTGAAATAATAGTGAATTAAAAATTATATTAATCAAGGGAATTAATTCATAAATTAATACATAATATCAAATAACCCATTTACCCTCAAGCTCTGAGTTAACACTTGGTGTTATCTAATGCCTGCTTCAACCTGATGCTGGATATCTATGTCTGAGACATCTCCAAGTCTAGGTGGATTCCCATGCCAAGGACCAAATACACATTCCAGTTATCAAGTAATAGTGTATATTTCCTTACAGAATCAATTAACCATGTATCTCTCCCTCAAGGATCTATTAACCATGCATCTCACCCTAGGACATAAAGTGACCATATAATAATAGACTCTATGTGAATTCCCTTTCTAGAGCTGCTTGCATGTTCCCAAGGTGTAAGACCATACTAAGGGTAAAATAATCAATGGAACTAGTGTGAATTCCCATTCTAGGACTACTTACATTCTCATAAGACATCGATCTCTATATAAATTCCAATGTAAGATACGATTTAACATTTTAAAAAATAAATGAAACAAGATAAAATGTACTCTAATTTACAAAACATTCCAAACATTTCAACATATTCTATATTGGTTATTCTATAAATATTACCACATATCATATCATTTGATCAGTTAAGAAAAGTTACCCATTCATTATTCAATCAATAATAATTTCCCAATTACCAATTTCATGCCAATTCATATAACATTATGGAAATTACTATTCATATATCTATTAATCACAATTACCATTTCATGATTCATTAAGTCCTTATACCATTATTTCATCATGACAATTCCAATTTCATGATAATTAGCCACTTACAAGCCAAGTGATTCTTTAACAAGACAGTTACACTAATTTATATGTTAAGACAATTCAAAAATTAAGAAATTCCATAAACAATCCCTAACTCAATATAGGGATCTAGGTTTGTACATTACATATTCCAAGCTAGGGTTAAAGGTATGAAAACCTATCAGTGGTCGCAAGTCCCAATCTCATTTTCAACAAACCCAATGAGATCTTTGGGAGGCCTAGGTATAAGGATTCAAACCATACTAGTGATTTCATTTAGAAAGGGTTGTGCACACGATGTGTCCATGTGATCGCACATGTTTCACATACTAGAAAGAAAAGGTGGGCCTTAGGGAGATGTTTCAGGCCACCTACCTCAAGAACGGAGAAGAAGAGACTAGTTATTGAGCATTTGGATCCACATGAAACACCGTTATCTCTTATGGATAGTGATTAACACACCTATTCAAGGCTGGAGGAAGGATATCTAAGAGGAAAACACCAAAATAGATCAAAACTCATCGATTCAAGTTGTCTGGATCAAATAATGAATCAAAAGATCAAGGATAGGTGTTGGAAAAGATAAATATTCCTTGAATAACCCTTCAAAGTCATAAATCCAAAATTAGGGTTGAAAGATGTAATTATTAGGCTTTAATAGGGGGGTTTCAGGGGAAGAAAATATGATATTTCTCATCCTTAATCTAGCCCAGCCCGACACCACCAGCTGACTGGTGGGTCTCATTGGATAGCTGGTAGGACTCCTGGAGGAGTCCCACACTGAAAAGACTCCACTGGCCAGTATGTGGGACTCCTGTAGCCTCACCTGGCTACTATCTAGTCCCCTAACTATCTAATGGCACTGAAACTTCTCCGGAGATGCATTCTACTACTAGCCTTCACTAATCTATATTTTTTGATCCCCTGAACACCTTTGAAATCACATTTCACACCATAAAAAAGGCACATTTATGAAATTTCAAAATGGTTTTAAAAAACTCAAAGAGATAAAGTACCTAGATAAGTGAGGAATCTTACAAACCACTTGAATTTAGATAAAATATTGATTTTAGGAGAATTTTTAAGTAGTTTAATGTCCTAACTACATAGGTTTGGAGACCATGTAGTGACCATGAAAACTATTCAATCATGAAAATATTTTTCCTATACATACAAATTGTACAATCCTAAGTGATCGTGTTGAGGATCTTATCCAAAAAATCTCAGGCAATCATAACCAAACTGCATGATCTTCAGTGAGCATGTATTGGCCATGGAGACCTACTATCTCCTAAACTCTCTTTTTCAGTCCACTTATGCATTATGAATGGTCCTATGGGACTATAAATATACCATTAACAACCCAAAACCCTTCTAAAACACCCAATTTCACTCTCACCCCCCCCCCCAACTTCAATATGTATCAAAAATTATTTTATCATATGTAAAGTCCTGGACCTTTTATTAAAATATGGAAAGGATTGTTTCCTACTTCTCCTTTTATTTTTTGATTCGATATATGTTTTATAAAGTATTTTGGATTAGAAAACCTTAAAAGTGTGTTTGGTAAACTTTTTTTCCAAAATAGGCTACACCACAACCCATGGAGGTGGCTGCACTATAGCGATGTTGTGGAATTGAGGTTGCACCATAGAGGAAAGGATTTCACCGTGGTGATGTCGATCAATGGAGGTTGTTATTTAGCCTTTTTTGTTGATGTATATTCATGTAGGTTTCACTATATTTACTTAGACCACACTGCAAGAGCCTTATCTACATCAGTTTTAGATAGTGGTATTATCTATTGGTCTATGGGAGTCATGTCTTTTAATAGGATGTTACTGAATTGATTTGGGAAGGTTGTTTTGAAATTTTAAGAGGGATTTAACAAGGGATTTTTCATGTGTGAGGGATATTTGAAGATTCCCTAAAAATACCAATCTCCATCTACCTTTTGGTAAATATTCCAAGAACTATGAATGGGTATAAAAATGACTCCACATCATAGATATTCACTCCATGCTACAGAGGTTTGCAAATAAACCTAGTTTTACACTTTTGTATAACCTTATATGTAATGAAAGTTGACTTCTAGTGCTCTTCACACTTCATTAACTCATAATATTCAATGGTCATCTCATCCATATCTTTTCCACATCATAGTGGTTCTTCTCTACACTGTGGAGTTTGATTCAAAACTTCATCATTCCATAGTTCCCTACTTTCACTATGGAGCCTTCCAAGTCCTTGTTAGTAGACTTGTTCTATTTTCAATTTTATGAGAGTAATGTTCTCTTTATTCCAACCCAACTTGAAGAATCCCACTAGTGGTAATTGAATTTTTGATTCATTGTATTGTGAGGCATTTCGGTTGGTGTGTGAGCATGATTCTGGTGATGAAACCCTTTGACAAACCTTGAAATCAATGTTGATAACCTTGAGGTAGGAATTTCCTTACCATTTTAGGATCTCTTATACACTTGTTTCCATGGTATGATTTATGTGTTATCATGGCTTGTGTTCTCTATTGAAGGTGATTTCTTATGGGCATGTGTGTTGTCATGTTACCCATACATGATCCTTGGTCCATGAGTTTCATTAGAATAACTCTAATGTTTATTCACATAATGTTTATGATGCTTCTATATTTCTCATGATGTCAAGTTATGTATGTTTATCATGATTTAACATGTTTTTTATTATCTTACCTTTGGAGTTTTGGTTCTTGGTACACATGAAAGGTGACCATCATGGTATGGTTAACCCTTGGAGAGGTAGTGCACATGATGTGTGACATTGATGACGGCAGATCATGATAGCCCTGTGGATACACATAACTTGATGCCTTGAGGATTATGAGGTCCTTTTCAAAACTTGATGCCTTATGGATTCTAAGTATCTTTTCAACTCGATGCCTTATAGAATCTGAGTGGTTTTTCACTCAATGACTTATGGATTCTAATTGATATTATAATAACATTAAGGCTAGTTCTAATCATTTATGAAATCCTTGATCATCATTCCATCATGAAGCCAAAGCAGGTACATTAGGGGGTTATAGAGGCCTGGTTAGATCACAACTGCTTCATATGTGATTTTTTATTGTTTTCTTACTTTCACATTTATTATTATCATTTCATACACTTGTTATACATATGAACACTTGTTAAGGATGAATTGGTGGTGTGCTAATGGGTTTTATTACTCACACTCTACATAGGAATCTCAATGCGCATATATATTTCATGTATAGGGATCTGAGAAAAGGAAAGGGGCTCATGGAAGATGGTTCATAAATAGAGTATGGAGTTGGAGGTAGGATTGGGACAACATCCAATGGCCCGAAGACCTTCATTTTTTATTGATTTTTGATAATCCACCTTTCAAGGGGTGAGGTGGAACCCTTATAAGGCCCTTAGGCGTAAGTATTACATGGCCCATAGGCCTTATAGGAATTCATTTTCCCATAGGCTTCAAACATTACATACAACCCAGACTAACTACTTGGAACTGCTCCTCCCCAGCATCTTCATAGTGAAATCATCTCTCCACCTTCACATGGTTGTTCAACTAGGAATTCCCGTGCATGCACAGGCTTGTCCCGATGGCAGGTGTCATACCCTATCATTCTTGAAATCCATTTAGCTTTTGCTGTGTTGAAAGCTCCTTGATCATCCTCCTTGTAGATCTTGTTCCTTGTAGGTCATCTGGTTTGCATCTGAACTTAAGGTAGCCCGAAGGCCTTGAGGTGTCCTGAAGGCCTTACTGACCCAAAGGTCTGGGTGGCCCGAAGGCCTTAAAGGACTCGGGGACCAAATCAGTGGCCCTAAGTCCAAAACAGGGGAATATTCCCGGCTGCTACAGTGCCAAACAGTACCTGCTACAGTTCCCACTATAGTACTACTACAGTACCTGGAAATAATGTCTCCTCCTGGATTTGATCTCGGGTCTCTCGGATGCACTTATAGAGTCCTTAACAATAGGTCTAAGGCTCATGTGCTAGGATTGGGATAGACTCTAGGGGTTTCCATAGTTTTTCTTATGTATTTACCTACCACACTTTTATGCTCTAGTTTGTCATACCACTTTGGGAGTTGCTTATTATTGTATGGCATGTATGTCATCTATTATTTTTCACATGAATAGTCAGGTTATTGTTTTATATTTATTATTATTTATAATTTTTTCTATGAAACTATACTAAGGTTATAGTCTCCCCACTAATGTAATTAGACCCTCACTTCTAGTTAGTAGTCTCTTAAGTGTGGGGATGTGCATATGAGGTCATGTGGAACTCTGGTTCGAACCCATTGGTTCATGTTAGGGTGTTACAAAATGGTATCAAAGGATAGTATTATAATTTTCATTTTGGACTAACCTGGGATATGTTATAAAGGAGGTATTCATGTGGGACTTAGTTAGGGTAGTTTCCATGTTCCTAGAAAGAGCATGTGTAATGAACCTCTGAGTTACCATGGATGAGATTACTATTACAATTTTATGAGATTTTTTGGTACATTTATGCATCATAATTTGGAATGCAGGTTCACATGCCATATATATAAAAATTATTATACTACATAGTAGTTATTTAATTATATTCCTTGAATTTTTATATATATTTTTGATATATTTTCTATAGTGTGATATATCTATTTTTTTACTGTGATGATATATCTTTGTTAGAATTAATTATATGAACTAACCATGTTGATATGTTTTAGTATATATGTTATGAATATTAATAATGTGTAAGGATAATAATTTAGTTATTTTTAGAGGGGTATACCTTCGGTTATGGAAATACTCCTAGGAGAAACTCATGAGATCGCAATGGTTGGTTAGGATTCATATTAAATTTTTTAAATGTGACCTTTATGTTACAGAAGATACTGCCATGTAGACAAATGGAGAGACCTCATACTTTGTAAAAGGGTGTAGTAGAGCATTCTCCCACACCCACTCCACTAGTTTAGGTAGAAGGACCATTTAGGCTAGGTGTATTCCTCCTAGTTCCCATCCAAGGTGGGGGAGACACTAGGACTATGGTCAACTATGCTCGAGACTTTCAGCTCTAGTATCCTCTATCTTTATTGGGTACTGTAGGCCCTTAGGATTCTGAGGATTGGATTTGGATTGTCTATAGGAACTTTGACTTAGTAAATACCCTAGAGGATCAGAAATTAAATCTTGCAACATTTATTTTGTAGGTTTTTGTTGGATGTTGGTGGGATTTTATGCTCCGGGATGGAAGGAGAGAGGGTCTCACATGGGAAAAAATTCAAGGACCTCTTATTCAAGGAGTTACAAGAATAATGAAGTTGGACTAGTCATAGGTGTTCATGGAGAATTATCAAGGAGAATGATAGTGTCCACTTACTCAGAATGATTTATAGATCTTCTTCACTTTAATCCTATCTTGGCTAGAGATGGGGTATAAAAATCTAGGAAGTTCGAGATTGGGATTTTTCCAGAGTTGAGACACTAGTTCAAGAACTTTTATCTAATGAATTATAATTTGGTTATCTACAAGGCCCTAATGATAGAGAAGGGTCTGGAATAGGATTAGTAAGAAAGTTTCCTTTCACCCTTCATTACACATATTGGTGGACCTCCTACTAATATAATGAGTTCCACCTCTAGTATCAGGAAGAGGAAGGTTTGGAAAATGTGGTAGGATAGTAGAATGTAGGTTGAGAAGATTATGGATTAATAAACCCCCTCAGAATTATTTCCATAGTTCTTCAACTATGGAAATCTCAAACACTATATTTAGTTCTTTACAACACCTCAGAGTACATGTTAGTAGTGTGGAAAATTAGGGCATCTACAGTAGTTTTTCTTGATGGAATTGAGGTCAAGGTTCCACATTGGTGGAGGAAAAACACAATCTTCGACTCAGGGATCTAGTCAGGGTCCACGACAGTAGGCTCGGACAATGATGAATTGGGTGAGTTATGACTATCAAGGATGTGATCACAGAGATGGGGCAAGTCGTTTCTATACAGTGGATAAACCTCTATAAGATGGTAGTGAGGGACTATCTACTATTTTAGGTATGATTTTAATCACATATACTTTATTTACTATCGTGTTTGATACTGGTGTTTTCCATCCCTTCATATCTGCAAAATTGGTCATTGTAATTGACTTATCGGTCAAGTTATTATCCAATTTACTTTCCCTTGATACACCATTGGGAAAAAAATTGACCATATTCAACAATGACTATATTTTTTTATAGTCATCACCAACTATAGACATCTATGGGAATTTATAATATTGGATATGATGAGATTCGATGTGATTCTTAGCATGGATTAGTTTACCATCTTTTGAGAATACATTGATTACTATCAGAGATGGGTATCTTTTACTTAATTTAAGGGAAATAGGTTCATGATGACCAGAGAATAAGAAATAGGAGTAATTAGAGTTAGTCCAAACTTGAGTCAAATTATGATGATCATGACATAGATAGAGGTCTTGTCTCTTTTGGTTGGATCAGTGGTATCCCCCTTAACTTTCCCTCCAGTCATGGATTGTTGTCAGGATATCTTTTCAAACAACTTCATAGGACTTCCTCATAATAGAGGATTTTAATTTTATATAGATCTCATACCATATGAACTACTCATTTTGATAACTCATTATCATATGGAACCATCCAAGCTGAAGGAACTCAAGGTGTATCTTAATGAATTGGAACAAAATGGATTTATCGTGTCAAGTACTTCACCATGGGGTGCACCCATGTTATTCTCCAAGAAGGTGGATGGTATTATTTAACTCTATATTGATTAATAGAATCTATACCAGATGATGGTTAAGAATAGATATCTTTTTTCTAGGATTGATGACCTTTTAGATCAGTTATAGGGAACTTGGTGGTTCTTCATGATTTATCTTCAATCGGGATACCACCAACTATGGGTTATAGAGTAATACATTCAGAAGATGGAATTTCAAAGAATTTATGGGTTGTAAAATTACTTAGTGATGTCATTTAGACTAAAAAATGTGTTTGATGTGTTCATAGACCTCATGAACAATATCATACACCCTTAATTAGAACTGTTCTTCATATTTTTCATTGACTAAATCCTCATTTAATCATCGACATTGAATAAACATTTTAGGCATCATGTGATAGTATTGAGTACACTTTGAGTACATCAAATTTACACCAAAATATTAAAGTGTAACTTATGGATTCAATAGGTAATGTTCTTAGGGAATTAGGTGTCTGCTATAGGTATATCCATGGACCCAAAAAAGTGGAGGTAGTGATGTCTTGAACACATCCCCGGAATTTGTTTGAGATTATGAGCTTTATGGACTTAAAAGGATATTATGGATGTTTTATCAAGGACTTATCCAAATTATAAACACCTATGAATAAACTAAAAAATAAGGGAGTTAATTTATAGTTTTCGGACCATTATGAAGAAGCATTTATTGTACTAAAGAGGTGTTTAACTAAATCTCTAGTACTGATACTTCCTAAGCCTGGGATTAGTTATACAGTATACTATGATGCATCAGGTGTTGGTTTGGGAGATGTAATGATGTAGAGAGAGTAGATCATAGCTTATAGGTCATGATATCTATGACTCCAGGAGTGGAACTAACCTACTCATAACCTGGATCTAACAACCTTGGTACATTCTTTGAATTATTGGTGACACTATCTCTTTGGTGATAGGTTTTTTTTCTACACTAACCACAAGAACCTTCATTACATCTTTACACGGTAAGACCTAAACTTGAGGAAGAGGCTTTGGGTGGAGTATATATAGAAGTTTTAAATTGAGATGATATATGTACCTAAGAAATGAAAATTTTTAGTAGATTCTCTTAGTTGTAAGATTCAGCTATCTCAGGATCTTAGTGAGCATCCTTTAAAGGAGTAGTGGTGACTGATGAGCTTGTTTGATGACTAAAGTATGGATGTTGCTGAGGATCAGGGATCAATGACTTGTTATCCCTTGGTGTTCAAATATTATCTAGTTGATCTAGAAAAGGTTGGAGAGGAGAGTAACCTAGAGTGTGTTGTGATACAGGAATATCTAGCTAGAGGTGACCTATGACCTGATACCCTGGTGGTTATTGGTTGATGACAATGTGATCCTTGTGCATGGTAGAGTAGTAGTACCTAATTCCATCATAGAGAACTTTATGAGGTACTTTTATACCACTAGATTGGTGGTACATACCAGTTAAACAAATATGTATCATTACTTTAGAAGATAGTTCTGATGTCCTTAAATGAGGAGGTACATTTCTGGTTTCATCTCTCAATGACTTACCTTTCAAAGAGTAAAGGTTAAGCACCATCGTCCTTGTTTTTTGATCTAGACACTTCCAGTTCCCATGTCTAAGTGAGAGGAAATCATGATGGAATTTGTGATGGGGTTACCCAAGGCCCCAAGGATTTGTGATTCTGTTTAGGTGATTTTTGATTGGAAAATGAAGGTTTCTCACTTCTTACTAATCTGAGAGACTCACTCAGTGGACAAGATGGGAAAGTTATATGTATCTGACATCATATGATTATATGGATTTATCTTGATCATTTTATTTAATAGATATGAACATTTCATGTCATGATTTTTTAAAATCTTATATAAGAACCTAGGGACTCAGTTGTGGTTGAGCGCAACATACCATCCTCAAAAATATAGATAGTCCAAGAGGATCATTCACATACTAGAGGATATGCTCCTAGATTGTTTTTTATACTTCGATGAAGATTGGTATGAGAATATTACCTTAGTGTGGTTCACTTTCAATAATATCTACTCATATTTTATTTAGATGGAACTTTACAAGGATCTATATGGGAGTCCATGTTGTTCACTACTCAGTTGGCGTGAGGTAGGTGAGGTCATAGTTGTTAGGACTAGTATAGTGTAGGAGACCTTAAAGAGGGCGTTATTGATCAAGAATTGGTTGGTGATAGCTTAGAGTAGGAAAATATCTTATGATGACCATATGAGGAGTCCTTTGGAGTTTTTTGTGGTTGACATAGTTTTATTGAGAGTGGAACCTCGATTTAAGCCACCAATGTTTGAGGAAGAAAATCAAGCTAGCCCCATGCTATATTGGACCCATCAAGAACATCGAGTGGGTTAGGATAGTTTAATATTGTATGGATATTCCTTATCACTACTAACTTATGTATAATGTGTTTTCTATGTCTTATATCTAGAGGTACATTCCTAATCTTATGTTTTTCACTGACTGCAAGGATGTTGAGGTGGATCCTAACGCATTGTATGAGGTGCGCCGAGTGCAGACCATATAATAGAGTAATAAAGTCCTTCAAGTGAAGATGATACCACTTTTACAGATCTTATGGATACATGGGTTGATATATGAGTAGACTTGGGAGTGGAGAAATTATGTTCAATCTCATTAGACTGAGTTGTTCGAGCAAGAAACTTAGGGATACTTTTTGGGGATGAGAAGTTCTTAGAGGGGGGATTATAAATTCCTAGATTTTTTTTCAAATATAGAAAGTCTTATTTCCTTATTATCATTTTATTTTTTTAGGTGAGTAATTTTGGGTCAAGGTTTGTGGCTTTGAGAACATTAAAAGTGTGTTTGGTGAACTTTATGTCCAAAACAGGTTTCACCACACTGAATAGAGGTGGTTGCACCATAGTGGTGTTGTGTAATTAAGGCCACACCATAGAAGAAAGGGTTTCACTGTGGTGATTCCAATAAATTGAGTTTTCTTTTTAGACATTACCATGGAAGGTTGTTCATTTAGGTTTCACCATTGTGACTTAGACCATGCCACAATAGCCTTCTCCATGTTAGTTTCAGACAGTGGGACTAGCTATTAGTATTCAGAAGTTATACCTTTTAAAATGTGGTTAAAATATTGATTTGGGGAGATTGATTTATATTTTTAAAAGGTATTTAATAAGGGGTTTTTCATGCATAAGGGATATATGAATATACCATAAAAATACCAATATACCTCTCCCTTTTGGTAAAGATTACAAGAACTCCAAAGGGTTACACAAATGACTCTACACCATAGAACTTTGCTCCATGACATAGAGGTTCATAAAACAGCCTATTTTTACAACATAGTGGACCTTTTTGTTCCATGTAAGTTAAATTCCAGGGTTCTTCATGTCTCATTACATCATCCTACATTGTGGTGGTCTCATCTATTGGTTTTATACATTGTATAAGTTCTTGTCTACATTGTGGAGCTTGATTCAGCACTTATCCATGCTATAATATCATACTTTCCCTGTGGAGACTTCTAGGGACTTATTGGGATCCTTGTTTTATTTTTTTGTTCCAAGAGTGACATTATCCTTCTTCCAACCAAACTCAAAGACTCCCATTGATGACGATTGACTTTGGGAGACCTTATCATCCAAGGCATTTCAGTTGGTGTGCAAGCAAGATTCGAGTGACAACAACCTTGACAAATGATGACATCATCATTGAAAACCATGATGTAGTATGTTCCTTACCATTTGGGTTCTTATATACACTTGTTTCCATGGTATGATTTATGTGTTATAATAGGTTGTGTTCTCCATTGATTTTGATTTCTTATGGGTGTGTGTATTGTTGTGTTGCCCCTATGTTATCCTTGTTCCATGAGTTTCATTAGAGTAGACTATTTACATGTTCGATGTTGATTCACATGATGTTTGTGATGCTGCCATATTTCTCATCATTCCATGTTGTATATGTTTATCATTATTTACCTAATTATGTAATATATTATCTTTATAGGTTTGGTTCTTAGTACACATGATAAGTAACCATCATGGTATGGTTACCCCTTAGAGGGGGATTATTCAAGATGTGTGACATTGACGATGATGGAGCATGATAGCCTTATGGCTGTATGGAGCTCAATTACTTGAGGATTCTGAGGTCTATACAAAAACTTGATGACTTTTGGATTCAAAGTATATTATCAACTCGATGCCTTGTGGACTCCATGTAGCATGTCCACTTGATTCCTTATGGATTTCAAGTGACATGCCGATAAACTTGAGGATGGTTTTGATCATTTCTAACATCCTTGATTATCATTCTAGCTTAGGGTCGAAGTAGGTACGGTCGGGTGTTTTGGTGGATTGGTTAGTACACAACCACTTATTATTTGATTGTGTGTTTTTATGATTGATTTTGAATTTATTATTATCATGACATACACATGTTATACATGTGAATGCTTTTTAAGGATGCATTAGTGGTGTCCTACAGGGTTTTATTACTCACAATCTTCACAGGAATCTCAATTTGTGTGTAGACTTCATGTGTAGTGATCTGATCAAGGGTAAGGGGTTTGTGGAAAATGGTTGAGTCATAGAGAATAGAGATAGAGGCGGGAATGGAATAGAATATGTGTGTTACGATAGTTTTACTTATTTATTCACCTGACACACCTTTATACTTTGGTTTGGCTTACCACTTTGGGAGATACTAATTATTTCATGACATTCATGCCATCTATTAGTTTCTTCATGACTACTCTAATTTTTTTTTATATTTTCTATTACTTGTTGTTTTTTCTATGAAATAATAATGAGGGAATAGTCTCCCCACTAATGATATTAGACCCACTCTTCTGGTCGGTAGCCTCTTGTGTATAGGGATACATTCACGAGGACATGTGGTACTCTGGTTTGGACTTGGTGGTTTGGGTCAGGGTGTTACAACATACCTCAAATGGAGCCCTAAAATAATTAGAATATATAAACTATTTTAAAAGTAAAGTAATACAACAAGGTTTCATGAGGGAAATTTCATAAACAAATTTATTACCATTTAAAAAAATGGTATGAATTATCAGATACTATGCTCCAATATTTATAGGTGTCACTATCCCAACCTAAAAATTGAGCATCCATTTCTAGTGGGTAATTCGGAGGATAATTATTCTTACCCAAGGAATTATTTTTATATTATTGAAAAAAGAGTCATACAAAGTTGAAGATGATGATCCATCAAATCTATTCAATGTATACTAAAATATAATAGAGAGAGACATTGTTACTTTTTATTCACCCAAATGTACAATTTTTACATATGTTGATAGATGAGTCCTTTACTTTTAAAATATAATATTAACTTAAATTAAATAATTAAAATTTTGAAAAAAAAATTCATTTTATCATCACATTTTATTTACAACACTATTTATAAAAAATATATTAAAATAAATGAGATGTGTATATATATCATAAAATTTTCATTATGTGAAATTTTTTTAAAATGAAACCAAATTTTTTATATGAACTATATATGGATATTTAAATTTAAAAAGTAAATTTTTTATCACATGAACAATGTCACAAAATAATTTTATATATTTAATTTATTATACAACTAAAATATGGTAAATTAATTTTTTTATCATAAATTTATGAAGGTATAATCATGTAAAAATTTTCTAAAAACTATAAGACATGTTTAAAATAAAAATATAATTTCCTATAAAAAATAATATAATTACACAAAACTTATAAATTTAAGTTTTGTTTTGTAATGGGTTAGATATCATTGATTTTAATTTTCATTATTTCATTCATACAAAACCAATATACTAAAATTGATTTTATAAGAGTATAATAAATTTAATTTATAATAATATAATATTGAAAAATAAAAAATAGTTTATTTTGTGTCATTTGCGGGTGAGGACGATGTAAATTACTTTAATATATTATATGAGATAAATCTTAAGTCTTATTCCGCATATTTTAAGAAATAAAATCCAAATAATTTATAACATGAGATAAATTTTATGTATAGCATTGTGAATTTAGAAACTAGAATTTATTTGATGTGTGAGATGATATGAATGTCACAAACCATGTTATATATTTTAAAAAATTAAATTTATCTCATGTATAAGGTGAAATAAATTTTATGTACGATGAAATAGGTTTCTCTAAATGAAATTTATCTCATATATATTTGAGATAAATTTCATGTATAGCTATATAACTCCTACAAAATTAAATTCATCTCATCTATGAGATGAGATAAATTTTACATAAAATTTAAAAAAAAATAAAAAATGAAATTTATATCATGTATTATGTGAAATAAATTTCACATAATATGTTATATATTTTAAAAATTTAAGTGTTTTTCATTCATTATATGGGATAAATTTTATTAACATTTATGTAGAATATAGAAAATGAAATTAATCTCATTTATGAGATGAGATAAATTTTATGTACAATATTATAAATTCTAAAAACTAAAATATTTCTCATGTATGAGATGAGATAAATTTCACATATTATTTTATATATTTTAAAAAATCATTTTATCTCCTGTGAGATATGAGAAAAATTTCATGTTGGATGATACATGGTCTTTGAAATGTAATTTATCTCATGCATGATATGTGATTAATTTCTTGTATGATTATATAACTTTTATAAAATGAAATTAGTCTCATTTATGGTATGAGATAAATTTTATATAAAATGTTATACATTTTAAAAACTAAAATTTACCTCATGTATGGTATATTGTAAATTTCATATAATATTTAATATATTTAAAAAATAAAATTTATATCATGTATGAGATGAGACAAATTTCATGTATGATGATACATATTTTTTGAGATGAAATTTATTATATGAATGAAATGAGATGAATTTTATGTACAAATATATAACCTTTATAGAATAAAATTTATACTAGAAGAGATAAATTTTACAATGTAATAAATTTCACGTACTATGTTATATATTTTAAAAAATGAAATTTATCTCTTGTATGAGAAACGATAAATTTCAAGTATGATAATAAATTTTTTAATATAAAATATATCTTATATATGAGACCAAATAAATTTAATCTCTACTGATACAAAATTTAAAAATTTATCTCAAACATGAGGCGAGAAAAATTTCATGTTAGTGATATATATTTTACAAAATAAAATATACCTCAGTTATGGGATGATATAAGTTTCACGTACCAGGTTACCTATTTTAAAAAAATAAATTCATTTCATGTATGAGACAAGATAAATTTATTATATAATGACATGTATTTTAGAAAATAAAATTTTATCACACGTGTGGATTAAAAGATTTCCTCTATAATAATAAATATTTTAAAAATCAAATTTATTTCACATTGCAGATGAGAAAATTATCTCATGCTATATTATGTCTTAAAAAAATAAAATTAATATCACATATGAGATGAAATTAATTTCAAATACAGTGATATGTATTTTATATAATGAATTTTATTTCAAGTATGATATGTGATAAATTTCATCAATAATTATTGAAAAATGAAATATATCTCTTATGATAAATGAGATAAATTTCATTTACTATAAAATGTATTTAAAAAATGAAATTTAACTCATGCACAATATGAGATAAATTTCATATATTGTGATACATATTTTATAAAATTAAATTTATATCTTGTGATATGAAATAAATTACATATATAATGAAATTTATTTTAAAAAAGTTAAATTTATCTCACACAAGATGTAAAATAAATTTAATATAAATTAATATATATTTAAAAATATTAAATTTTATTTATGTATGATATAAGTTATATTTTATATACAATGACCCGTCATTTAAAAATTAATATGTATTACTATATGAGATAATTTATACATATAATTATATATATTTAAAAAAATTATCCCATGTATAAAATTTGTCTTATGCGTGTATTGGTTGAGATAAATTTTTAAAACATGTATTTAAATTTTTTAATGCACACGCATACATATTTAATTTATCTCATTTGTTAGAAAATGTTTATAATAAATATTTTGAAAACATAAATTGTTTTATTATCTCACACTATTTTTTTATAAATAATTTTTATCTCGTGTATGATATGTGATAATTTTTATTTTTTATGGTATTTTTTTGAATTTATGGATAAATATTAAAATATTTTTAAAATATCATAATAATTTTACTATTTTATTTCATCATAATAGTCGATTATATATATTTATAAATGGTTGGACAATGAGAATTACAAATTATAAAGAAAATCTATCAACTCCTATAAAGTACTCAAAGTACTTGGGCGACTCGGCCCTGAGACCTCCCCAAGACCCCTCAAAGCCATAACTACTAGGCTATGCCCCTAAAACCAGGAAATCCAAGGGAATTACTTGTAGATCCCATGCCTTCAAAGCCTTTCAAAAAACTTGGATACTGAAGTATCTAACCTTGGATGTGTTATGATAATCCTCTAAATCAAAGCTGAAGAAATCTACATAGTCGTTTCTATCCTCTATTGTGAAAATTAGAAGGCAAGTAGAGAATATAGTAGAATTTTAATCTTGATGCATGAAAAAAGTTCACTATTTAAAAGGGTTTAATCCACCGTCACCTATTGGTATAGGTTCCTCGGTGGAAATTTCCCTCAAGGATTTAACCAAGGTTAAGGAATGATAGACATTAATTTCTGATATTCCCGCTGTGGAAATGTTGGAGGAAAATTATTAGAGTGTTTTGGATCAAGGAGATTGATGTTAAATGATCTCATCATCATTCTTATTTATAGATGAAAATAAATGATATTTATACTGATTTGGTCTCATATTTCAATCGAAATACAATTTGATTTGATCAAAATATGGAAACTTTTGGAGGGAGTCAACCGATCGGATTTCAAATTTTTGGAAATCCAATCATCACAATTAATCTCTTCATTAGTTGGTTTTAAAAAGTAATTTATTTTATTTTATTTTATTTTTTTGTTTTATTATATAATAATATATATAATAATAATAAAATTATTAACTAAAAATATATATTTAAAATAATTTCAAATCATTTTGGTATATATATATATATATTTTATGAAAATTTTACTATTCCCAAGGCCTCTATTTATATGGGGAAGACCTTGGGAATATAAACCCCACAACCAATATGGGATTCCCAAAACCAAAAAATAAATTCCATCCAATTATTTAAAAATTATATCCTTCCTTTTTTTCAAATGGGTATGCCTTTTGATGTTATTAATATTTTCATGACTTATTATATCCCGCATTTACTGATTTTATATAAAATGTGCATAATTTGTGTGAAATATTAATGTTTTAATACTAAGTATAATTTTCGAGCATTTTTAGAAGTAGTCCAATTGACTCAGTTTACTATTTTATTTATAACTATCACCCTATTGATCTAAATTGTGTGGTTCTTATTTTATCAGAATCCTAATTCAATATCAAAAATTTCACTAGCAAGGATCATGGGCCAATTCTTCCATTTAAAGGCTACTATGGACCACAGAAGAAGGCCCACAGAATCTGTAAATAAACTGGATCATCCATGAAGATTGAATTAATCGGCACAATACAGAAGTTAAAATTCATTAATTATCCTAAAAAATTCAGATAAAAATTAAAAGAGTCATGGATAAAATGTCAGGGCCCAAATCCAAAAAAACGGGCCCAAATGATGTTTTAAAGTCCAGCCCATCATTTTGTCCGGGAATTAAAATTTAGACACTATTCATGACATATCTCATGATGTAATCATCAAATCTGGATGGTATTTTTTAATTTGAAATAGGAGATATAGTTGGCCAACTTTTTTTAATAAATCATTTGGATTTGAAGGCATCTTCCTATTCAAAAACCCATTTACATTTTGGACTTCAAAACGCTTAGATTGAAATGGATGAATTAACTTTGTTTAATAAACCATCCATAACCTTGAATACTTAAGTACAATGGCCAAAAAATTTTCATATTAGATAGAGGAGATATTTATCTATAACTTTTAAGAAGATCATATCTCGAGATTCGGCTGTCTAATTTATCAAAGTAGCAATGAAAGTGGAGGGGTAGTTTTGGAATGCAAACAGCCCACAACATAGGGCTATAAATACATCCCCCTCCTCTCTTTGCAATGCGTTGGAATTTCAAAGCAAATGAGGATAGGTTGGAACATCCAAGTCTCTACAAAAGTCTTGGGAGGATCTTCCATACTCAAGTTTTTACTTGAGAAACCATTCCCCCTTGCTTTATTTCATTTACTTTTGTGTTATTCTTCGTTTGTAATATTGTAAGTCTTTTTTTTTTGTAATTATGTTTTAATGAAAGTTTCTTCTTCAATATCTCCTATTATCATCACTCTTTTTTAGTTTAATATTAATGTTCTTAAAATATTTTAAATCAAGTTAAAACCCATTCCCTTATTTTTTTTCCTCATTCAATCGAAAGTCATTTTTTTAACTCTCTTCAATGATCGTGTGTGTTCGACGCACTACTCTTTTCTTATCACATTATTTTTGTTTTATTTATAATTTATTATCATAATAATTATAACAATATTATTAATCATTTCAATGTCTGAGTAAATCTATCATTGGGTTGAGTTATAATTTAGGGATGTTAAGTGATTGATAGTCTTTGCTCAATGAGTATTCTTTAATTTAACATTGTGTATGTTGGACTTAACATGTCATGGATTAATGACTTATTTTGTTTAATGTGTGGTTTCCATGGATTATTGGAACCATAAATACACTACCATAAAAAATTTATGATTTAGATTAGAACCCTAAGTTAAGTTAAGGCTTGGATTAAATCCTTAACACTTAGGAATTCCAACCAAGGTTATCTTGTGAAGTGGGTGTTAATTTAAATGCAATATAAAGAAAAGCTCAAGGAAATCACAAGCTTAACTACCTAATGATGAACTCACCCCAATATTTATCAATTTTTTAAATCAATCTTAATCAATCAATCATTTTATAAGCTCTAAAAACAAACCCCCTAATCAAAATACAATCAACTAAAAACAAACGACTATTAAAAAGTATCATCACCGAGGATTCGACCCGAGTGCTACTATACACATTAGCAGAGCATCAGAACTTTGACCAGTCGATAGGAAACACTCGTCCACACGTTTCAAATGGCTTAGTTTCTAGGAATGGATATTTAAGTAGTCATTAGTTTCTGGTTATTGTAAAAAAATAAAAAAAACAAATTTTAAAAAAATTGAAGAAAAAAACACAAAGAAAAACCCATCTTACTCTTTCTTCCAACATCTCTCTGAATTCCCTGTAGCCACCCAAACAATACCTCAGATTTTTTGACCCTAAAATTGAGATAACTCTTCACCAACTAAGGAGGAACATTAGGGATAATCAAATAATTCAAGAACCTGTCCTTGTTCAACCATTTGAATTAGAAATGGCCAATCATAGGGAACAAACACTAAAAGAACATGATGCCCCTGATATGAATTACCAACCTCTTGGTATTCAATATCCAAACATATAGGCTGACTTCGAACTCAAATCAGGTTTGATTCATCTTCTTCCTCATTTTCATGGGCTAGCCAGTGAGAATCCACATCTCCATCTTAAAGAGTTCCAAGTGGTGTGCTCTACCATGAAGCCTCAAGGGGTTTCTGAGGAACAAATCAAACTCTGAGCATTCCCTTTCTCCCTAGATGACACTGCTAAGTCATGCCTCTACTACCTTATTCCTGGTTTCATAACCACATGGAATTACATGAAGTTACTCTTTTTAGAGAAATTCTCTCCTGCTTCTCATACTGCTTCTATCTAAAAGGAAATAAGTGGTATCCGTCAATTCCCAAATGAATCACTCTATGAGTACTGGGAGAGGATCAAAAAGCTTGTTGCAACTTTCCCACACCACCAAATCCCTGACCAACTCTTGATCAAATACTTCTATGAGGGGTTATTGGCAATGGAGAAAACCCTCATTGGTGACACAAGTGACGGTGCTCTTATTGATAAAACTCCCGCAACTTCAAGAGATCTCATAAGTAACTTGGCTGCAAACACACAAAAATTCCATACTCGACCACATGCTCAAGTAAAACAAGCTCAAGATAATCAATATATAGAGCCGAAAAAGATGACAGAATTGATGAGTGAACTTACAGGTCTTGTGCAGCAACTAGCTGTGGCATCCAAATCCCCAACCTTGTCTTCTCCGCAATCAATGTTTCATGGACCTGTCAAAAACTATGGAATCTGCAACTCTTTATCTCATCCAACTGACACATGTACACAACTTCAAGAGGATCAATCTGATTCATCTAGACCAATGGAGATCAATGCATTATATGCTCAATAGAACACCAACCCTCAACTATCAGGTCATTTTGTTAGAAACTTCAACCAAACTCACTCTGAGCCCTTCTCTTCTTTCTATAACCAAGGCCAGAGGTATGGTAATTTTGTCCCTCATCACCCTCAATTCCCTCATCAAAACCCAAACCAATTCCAATATGGTCAAGGTGTTGTTAACTTCCAACAACCTTATCCTTTTATTCCTCATCCTCAAAGTAAAAACCCTCCTCCTGGATTGCATTATCCTAATGAGCCTTCCCAATTCCAAAACCAATACAATCACTTTCCCAAGAACCAAAATCTAGGTAATCCCAATCTGGGATAAGCCTCTTCTTCCAAGAAACCATGGGAAAGTGCAGTGGAAGATCTTACCTCCTTCACCCGTTCCAGCCTCAAGAACATTGAAGCCCAAATTGGTCAACTTGCATCCCACCATAGTCAGCAGTAACAATCCAATTCTTCCCAACTCCCAGTTCAACCATTACCTAACCCCAAGGGTAATGTAAGTTCAATTGAACTTAGATCGGGAAATAAAATTACTATGCCTCATGATAAGTCCTCCAACCCCCCCTTTAAATGTTGAAATATGAAATGAAAATAAAAAGAAACTTGAAAAGGAATCTGAATTCATTCCCTCGCCTCCTTCCATTCCACTTAAGAAACCAATTCCTTTTCCTCAAGCTGTTTCTAATCCAAAGAGGTCCTTTGAACCCAATCCTAAAATGATTGAAATGTTTAGACGTGTTGAAGTGAAAATTCCACTCTTAGATTCCATTAAAAAAATCCCTAAGTATGACAAGTTTCTTAAGGAATTGTGCACCCACAAGAAGCAACTTAGGACCTTCAAAAATGTTTCAACCCAAGAGTCCATACCCATTAAGTGCAAAGATCCAGGGACCTTTACAGTTCCATGAAAAATTGGAAGTTCCAACTTTGATGATGAACTAATTGACCTAGGAGCCTCAATTAATGTCATGCCCAAATCCATATTCTCCTAACTTGGTCTAGGTTTCTTACATCCAATGGGTGTTGTCATTTAATTTGTCAATCGAAGCACTGCTAGTCTTGAGGGTATAATTGAGGATGTCTTTGTTCGTGTGAATGATCTTATCTTCCCTACTAATTTCTATGTCCTTGACATGGAAGGTGAGATGAACTCTTCTCGATATCCTCTAATTCTAGGAATACCATTCCTCATGACTGCGAGAACCAATATTAAAGTCCATCCAGGCATCTTATCCATGGAATTTGGTGACCAACTGGTCAAATTCAACATTTTCCAAGCCATGCGATACCCATCTGAGGATCAATATGCATTCTCAATCCATGCTTCTGAGGAAACTTTTGAGAGTCAATTGAACACCATTCCATCATGTTCTTCATGTTCTAATGATAAAGGATCATGTGAAATATGCACCATGATTAACCAAGTCATAAATGGTGAAGTTGATGAAGACATCTCATTCATAGACTCCATCAATCCAGTGAAACTTGAAAACTCTCTTGAATCTCACATCAACTCTGATCTCTACTGCTCCAACTTGAACAGTATTAAGGAAAATGAATCTGAAGCAACTAAATTCCTGTAATGCCCCGACCCCAGTTACCCAGAGTCAGTGCATTATTACATAACACTGGCATGATCACAAGAAATATCACGTCTCGAAAGATCGATTAGTTTAGTATCCTTGGAATAACTAGATACATTAATAAAGTTTACATTACATCATAAAATGAAAACTACAATAATATAGTATCCATAGTCCACACTCTTATCCCCTCATACTATCCCTGCAGGTCATTCATAAATTACTTCTTCACATCCTGGGAAAAATAAAACATAGAAAAGGGGTGAGCTCAAATGCCCAGTAAGGATAAAAATATAGCAAAAACATTCATAAATAAGAATAAACATTTAAGGCAATGTATAACTAAAATAAAAGCCTTTTAAACTTGAAATTCAACATAGTATGGCAAAAATAAAATTAAATAATGCAATTTACTTATTCACATGGATAATATACTAATCGAATATTCACATGCAATATCAATAACCACTTTCATAATGATGGAATGCATAATGCCAGACTATCATAACCACATAGCCAAGGCCTCGTGCCAAGACTAGAAATAAGATTTTGTCAATGCCTTGTTCCAAGACACTAGTTTGTCTCATAAGACCTACCGATGCATCGAGGAGCTATAGAGAGCTCCACCTGTCACATATTAAGTCCAATGCATTCCTCATATGAACAGGTTTAAACATAACATAAACATTCGTATTAAAACTAGCATACGAAATGTCAATACTTTCTCCATAAACCATGAATAGTATAAAAATAACACATCCACAGTCAAACAAATCACAAAACCTTCAATACAATATGGAAGTTTCATATCATAATAAATCAACTTCAAATAAGCTTAAAATCCATCGAAGGATGTTGACATAGATGAAATCAAAACTATTTGAGAGAAATATCCCTTTTCTTGAAATCATTTAAAAGTCACATAATTATAAAATAAAACATTTACTTTGAAAATTTTCTTATAAGCTTGTAAGGTAAGCTTCTAAGATTTTATAACGATGGAAAATATCCGCACCCACCGTATAAGTTAAAAAAACATTCTTACCTTAATTCTGTCGAAAAGGTTAAAAAGGACCTTGTTTGGAAAATGACGAAAAGATTCCTTTATAAACCACTTATAAAAGTCAACAAGGGTATAAATGACTTTAACCTATATTCTAGTAAATAGTAAAAATATGTTGAAATACATTTTTAAGAAACATGGATGTGGATGATAAAGAAGTCCCAGTAGATTATTACGTATAAACAACGTCGGATAATGAAGAGATTTCGAAATAAACCCTTACCTTGTACATTTACTTGGTTGGGGGTAGGTTAACCTCCTTTATAATGGTGAAATAATTTTTATTAAATTATACAAGAATCATATACATTAATATGATATCATATATGATCTTTTAACATTGCTTTGTTAATAATATTTTAATATTATTGTCGTTTTGGGTGTTAACTTACTCATTTTCTTTTATATGTTTTGTTATGTAAGACATGTTTGTTATGGATAGGTAGTATCTTATTCATATCCATAATTATATTAAGTCCTTAAACATTATCATTAATCTTCAAATGAGAATTATACTTGAATGGATACGATGGAGAATGAATCTCATCGCGTTCGTGGAGACGGTAGTCCGTACGTACGCACGAGCGACAATATCATTCTTTTGATATTAAAATAATATTTAATTGGATGGTATATCATATATACAGAATAATTATCATGTTACATTTATTATTTACATGAATTATACATCATTATTATACCCATCCAAATAATAATGTTTTGAATAACAATTACACCACGACGTGGAGACGGTAAGTCGTACGTATGCACGTATGGTGACATGTCATTCAAAGGATGGATAGAATACTGAAATATGGTTGTAAAATGTTTATAATAACATCAAATTATATATAATATACCAGCGTTATTATTTTATAATGGTAATAACAAAGAAAGAAGAAGTGGAAGAAGAAAAGAACTTGAAAAAGGGTGGTGAAATCATTACCTCTTCTTCGGGTTCTTCCTTTTGATTTGATCAAAAGGGCTACTTAGGTTGGCTTTCTGACTAAAGGAATGCCTCTGGGATGAATTGAGTGAAGTTGAGAGAGTATTTGGGCAGGTTTTGGCCTAACCAAAAGGCTTTGAAGGTGTGAATTAATGAGAAGGGGGAGTGCCCTTTTATAAGAGGGGTGAGGGGCACCTTTGGAAAAGCTAGAAATATTATTTTATAATAAATTCATATTCGGTTTATAATGGCTCCAAAGTATATTATTTAAAGGTTAAGGTGGGGATGGGTCGAAAACCACTCAACCAATAGAATTTAGACAGGTTTGGGTTATTATATTAACCTTATCTTTTAGTTTTAACTCTTAGTTAATTAGTTTGACACTTACCATGTCACTTTCTATTTATATATTATATAGTTAATAAACTTACTATATACCTCCAAGAGAGCCCCAAGTAGTCCATTAATGATACACCTATCATGATATAAGTATCTTGGCCGAACCTTAGATTTTTAGGAATTGAATATAAATTAATAATATAATATTTGTTTTAAAAATTCTTTTATGTCAATTTTGACACTATTTGGAAAATTGATTTTTGTGAAAATTATAACAGAATTTTTAATTCTAAAAAAGTTAGTTAAATAATTCCTAACATGTCATATTAACCTAGGAAATTAGTTTAATTCATAAAAAGTCTCAGATTATATTTATTTTGGTATTTATAATATCAATTATTTTAATTTTTCACTATTATGGTAATTATTGTATCATCATTGTGTCATAAATAAATTAAATTATTTATTGTCTAAAAATTATAAATAAAATATCATTATGTAGGAAATATTTTTATCTTTCTAATTAATATTTTAAATATAATTTACCTTATGTATAACCCTATATTAAAAATTTTTTAGTAAATAAACTTTGATTTTAACTCTTTTAACTTTTCTTTGAATTAAATAATAATAAATGTCCTAATCTAATCCAAGTGGACCTAAATGATAATATTTTATTCCTAAGGTTGTTTTTGGTCGAGATACACTTGTCCAATAGAATTAGTACATATGTTAGGTTAATATTAATATCATTTTTACCCTTAATTACCCTATTTACTTTTAACCGTGGTAAATAAAAGTAAAAAGTTATTATTCACCAAAAATTATTTTCATCTCAATGAACCACATTTGACTCCTTGATATTAACCGTGTCTCTATGATTTTCTAAATTCCACTCACAGAAGCGGTAAAATTAAGTTTTATGAAAAATTTAGTTTTTTTAACTACCACTTAGCGGTTTCACTATTCATCAAAAAATGAAGTTTTTCAGAAAAATACCAAAAAATCACCCTAGGCTAATTTCGATATTCCGAATCCAAAAATGAAGTCCATTTTGAAAAAAAAAATATAAATTTCAAAAGGTGGGTATTACTATTCATAACGGCTAGTTTTATTGGTTGTGGTGTGTTAGAACTCAATGTTGTGTACAACACACGCTATTGCATTATTCAAAGAGAAGGGTACCGTAGAAGCTTGGGGTGTTACATTCTCCCCTCCTTAAAATAATTTCGTCCTTGAAATTGCATGAAAAGACTCGGGTGGTTCTTCATCATAAGTTCCTTGGGTTCACACGTTGCCTCTTCCATCTTATGGTTTCTCCACAAGACTTTTACCAGATGAGTCGTCCGGTTTCTCAGTACTTGTTCTCTCGTATCAAGAATCTTGATGGGATCTTCGCAATAAGATAGATTGGGTTCCAGTTCTAATTCCTCATAGGTGAGTACATGCATTGGATCAGGCATGTATTTCCTCAATAGTGATACATGGAACACATCGTGGACTTTGTAGAGATTTGGCAGCATTGCCAAACGGTAAGCTACAACCCCAATTCGTTCTAGAATTTCGAAAGGTCCGATGTACCTGGGACTCAATTTACCTTTCTTACCTTCCATGGATATACCTTCAGTAAAACATGATAACTGACTTGAAATTCCAAATCCTTCCTTTAATTATCGGCATAGTTCTTCTTCCTACTTTGAGCTACTTTGATATGGTTTTGGATTACCTTTACATTTTCCATCATTTCATCCACCAGTTTTGGGCCTACAAGTTTTATTTCACCAACATCATCCCAACAGGTAGGTGTACGACATCTCTTTCCGTATAATGCTTCATATGGTGCCATCTGAATACTCAAATGGAAGCTGTTATTATAGGAAAATTCTACCATAGGTAAATATTGATCCCACATACCCTGAAAGTCAAGTGAGCAGGATCTCAACATGTCTTCTAAGGTTTGAATAGTTTGTTCTGATTGTCCATCTGTTTGAGGGTGGTAGGCAGTGCTCAAATGAAGTTTAGTATCCAAGGCTTTCTGAAGACTTTTCCAGAATCTTGAAGTAAAACGGGGATCACGGTCAGAAACAATCGATAGGGGTACTCCATGAAGTCTCACCACTTCATTAATATATAGTATTGCTAGATGTTCCAGTGGTAGATCTTCTCTTATAGAAAGAAAATGTGCTGACTTGGTAAGATGATCAACAATAACCCATATTTCATCGTTCCTTCTAAGAGTATTTGGTATCCCCATGACAAATTCCATCGTAATATTGTCCTATTTCCACTCCGGTATGGGAAGAGGTTGTGTGACTCTTCTAGATTGTTGTCTTCCAGCTTTCACTTGTTGAAAAACCATACATCTTGACACAAAATCAGCAATCTCCCTCTTCATGTTGTCCCACCAAAAATGTTCCTTCAAGTCTCTATACATTTTGGTGCTCCCAGGGTGTATAGAGAAATTGGAACTATGAGCATCATCCAGCAATTCCCTTTTTAGATCAGGTATATCGGGAACACAAAGTATCTTCCCAAATTTCAAAATTCCATCTTCATACACAAAGTCTCTCAATCTCCCATCATTCATAGCTTTAATCTTCTTTTGAAATTCTTCATCATCGGTCTGAGAACTCTTAATCCTTTCTAGTAAAGATGGTTTGGAAACTATTTGAAAAAGAATTGATGTTTCACCTTCCCTGGTTATTCCCATGTCCATCTTCACTAGATCCATGAAAATTGGATCCCTTTCAATTCTCATATTGTTCAAAACTCAATGGTCTTTTCTGATCAAAGCATCTGCCACCTTGTTTGCTTTCCCTAGGTGGTAGTGTATCGTACAATCATAATCCTTGAGTAATTCAAGCCATCTCCTTTGCCTCATGTTGAGTTATTTTTGTGAGAAAATATACTTCAAACTCTTGTGATCAGTATAAATCTCACATTTTTCACCATATAGGTAGTGCCTCCATATCTTCAAAGCAAAGATCACAGCTTCTAACTCGAGATCATGAGTAGGATAGTTTTGTTCATTAATTTTCAACTATTGTGATGCATAGGCAACAACCCTATCATTCTGTATAAGGACACAACCAAGTCCTTTCTTCGATGTATCACTATAAATAACGAACTCATCATTCCCCGATGGTAGAGTCAATATAGAAGCATTGACTAATCTTATCTTCAATTCTTCGAAACATTCTTCACACTCTTTTGTCCAAACAAATTTAACCCCTTTACGTGTGAGCTTTGTTAATGGGTTACCCAACCAGGAAACATTCTGGACGAAATGTTGATAATAACCTGCTAAACCAATAAAACTACATACCTCAGTTATACTCGTCGGTGCAGGCCATTATTGGATTGCCTTGGTCTTAGAAGGATCAACATAGATTCTATCTTTAGAGACAATATGGCCAAGAAAATAAATCTCCTAAAGCCATAATTCACACTTTCTAAACTTTCCATATAATTCATGTCTTCTCAGAGTCTTCAGGATAATGCGCAAGTGATTTTCATGATCTTTGTGGCTTTTGGAGTATACCAAGATATCATCAATAAATACCACCACAAATTCATTGATATATTCCTTGAAAACTCTATTCATCAGATCCATGAATACAGAGGGTGCATTAGTCAATCCAAAAGGCATTACTATAAACTCGTAATGCTCGTACCTGGTTCGAAATGATGTCTTCAGAATGTCTTCCTTCTTCACACACAAATGATGGTATCCAGATCGAAGGTCAATCTTTGAAAATTATTGAGCTCGATGCAGTTGGTCAAATAAATCATCAATGCGAGGTAGGGGATACTTGTTCTTTATTGTTATAGCATTGATCTCCCTGTAGTCGATACATAACCTCATAGATCCATCTTTCTTTTTAACAAAAAGAATAGGGGATCTCCATGGAGAAAAACTAGGGCGAATAAATTCCTTATTACTCAATTCCTCTAGTTGTTTCTTTAGTTAAAATAATTCTATAGTGGTCATTCTATAAGGGGTCTTCGATATAGGCCTTGTTCTAGGAATTAAATCAATGGAAAACTCAACTTCTCATTCTGGAGGATGTCCAGGTAAATCTTTCGGAAACACATCTACATATTATTTCACAACAGGTGCATCCTCTATTTGAACATTCCTTTCCACACCCACAGTCATTTCATTCTCTTCCTCTCCAATAATTGAATTTAGTTGAGCTACTGGAGGTGGATCTAGATAAGAATTAGGTGGTGACGATTCTTCTCTAAAGATAAGGTGTTCCTTATCATCATCATCAAAAATCATAACCTCCTTCTTATTACAATAAATCTTTGCATCATGGTCCGAAATCCATTCCATAATGAGTATTATATCAAACTCAATCATAGGTATGACGATGAGATCAGCAAATAGAGAACATTTATGTGCTCTAATGGGGACTGATTCACAAAACTTTGTTGCAATGATACTTCCCTTAGGATTTTTAACTGACAACTCCCTTGTTAAATCAAATTGAAAATATCTAATTTTCTTAGAAAACTAGGAATATATGAAACAATGCGATGATTCAGAATCAAATAATTCATTTTCTAAACTTGAGGAAACCATTAAATTACCTGCCACCACGTCTTTCGGAGCTTCTACCTCAGCAGTAGTGATAGCATAAGCCTGGCCTTGATCCCTTGGACTTTTCTAAGGTAAGTTCCCATGAAACTTAGGACATTAATTTTCATAATGTCCCATCTCCCTGCAATTGTAGAATTAGACATCAGTAGCTTCCTTCTTCCCCTTACAATCACGAGCTTAGTGGCCTTTTTCACCACACTTGTAACAGACTCCAATTCCTTTTAAGAAAGTACCGGGGTGTTTCTTCCCACATTTACTGCAGGTTGGATATTCAAATTTTCTCTTCTTCCCCTTATTTCCATTCCCAGATTGATCAGAATATCTCTTCTTCTCTTGCTTGAATTTAAAGTCATAATACTTAGAGAATTCCTTTTCTGTCTTGATAGAACATGAGACAATGTCTTCGTACGACGAGAAGGATTGTGAGACTAATGCTTGATGGAGAAATGGTTTTAAACCATCAAAGAAATGATCAATCTTACTTCTTGGGTTACGTATATAATCTCCAGTATACCTTGCTAACCTTGTAAAGTTAGCCTCATACTTTGCGACATTATCATCCTCCTTTTGTCTCAGACTCAGAAATTGCCTTTCCATATCTGCTCGATGGTCACGAGGAAAGTATTTTTCTAAAAACAGATCTTTGAACTCCCTCCATTCCATATTTGATACTTCATCATCTTCCTTCATGTTTTGAATCAATAACCACCATTGATCAGCATCTCCAGTGAGGTGGTAAACTGCCAAGATAACTTTTTCCCTTTCACTACTTCCCAAAGCCTGAAATATTTTCTCTAGGGAACTTATCCATTGCTCAGCTACTAATGGATTTTTACTCCCATTTAATGTTGGTGGTTGATGCCTCATAAAGCGATCTAACATTGATCCTCCACGCTGTGGATCAGGGTGCTCCATACGGGTAATGTTATTATTCATAACCTGAGTGAGTTGTCCCAGAATGGTGATTAGAGGATCAGCACCAGTTGCATCACCAGATCCACTATAATTATCTTGAGCATGAGGTAAATCCCTATATGGAGTTCATGCATTGATACAGTTTCCATTTCTTCCACTAGGTTCCATTTCTAAACAATGAAATAAACTAGATCAGTTTATGAATCAAAATACATAATTCTATACTTATAAAACACTTAACATAAATTGAACTATTTATGGATATAATCCATAATCATAAAAATGTTTTCTTTGAGGAATTATATACTCATAAACCCTTCATAATGATTTGTAAAGAAAATGAGATTTATCCTAAGCATATCCCCCAGGAGTGTCATAACCAAGAGTGTAGCAAGGCCTGTTGTCGTGCACCAGTTCCCGTTCAAGTCTAGCTCAAAGCGGTGTTTTCAGGTTTTACCCCTAGGTACATCTGTGTCAGAGCCGCCTCTACCTGCTCGTATCCAAACAGGGATGTATTGCTCGGAAAACTCACAAAATCTCTACAATACCAAAATTCTAGGAAGTTATTCTATACTAATCATCAAAGTCCATCTTAAATATATGTGCTCTAATCAGAGTTTATCTAAATCTAGCTTCTAAGTTTTGTACTAAACTTCCTATGATACCAACTGTAACGCCCCAACCCCAGTTACCCAGAGTCGGTGCATTATTACATAACATTGTCATGATCACAAGAAAGATCAAGTCTCGAAAGACCGATTAGTTTAGTAGCCTTGGAATAACTAGATACATTAATAAAGTTTACATTAAATCATAAAATGAAAACTACAACAATATAGTCTCCATAGTCCACACAATTATCCCCTCATACTATCCCTCCAGGTCATTCATAAATTACTTCTTCACATCCTGGGAAAAATAAAACATAGAAAAGGGGTGAGCTCAAATGCCCAGTAAGGATAACAATATAGAGGAAACTTTCATAAATAAGAATAAACATTTAAGGCAATGTATAACTAAAACAAAAGCCTTTTAAACATGAACTTCAACATATTATGGAAAAAATAAAATTAAATAATTCCATTTACTTATTCACATGAATATTCAACTAATCGAATATTCACATGCAATATCAATAACCACTTTCATAATGATGGAATGAATAATTCCAGACTATCATAACCACATATCCAAGGCCTCATTCCAAGAATACAAATAAGATTTTGTCAAGGCCTTGTTCCAAGACACTAGTTTGTCTCATGAGACCTACCGATGCATCAAGGAGCTATATCGGGCTCCACCCGTCACATATTAAGTCCAATGCGTTCCTTATATGAACAGGTTTAAACATAACATAAACATTCGTATTAAAACTAGCATATGAAATGTCAATACTTTCTCCATAAACCATAAATGGTATAAAAATAACACATCCACAGTCAAACAAATCACAAAACCTTCAATACAATATGGAAGTTTTGTATCATAATAAATCAACTTCAAATAAGCTTAAAATCCATCAAAGGATGTTGACATAGATGAAATCAAAACTATTTTAGAGAAATATCCCTTTTCTTGAAATCATTTAAAAGTCACATAATTATAAAATAAAACATTTACTTTGAAAATTTTCTTATAATCTTTTAAGGGAAGCTTCAAAGATTTTATAACGGTGGAAAATAGCCGCACCCGCCGTATAAGTTAAAAAAACATTCTTACCTTAATTCTGTTGAAAAGGTTAAAAAGGACCTTGTTTGGAAAATGACAGAAAGATTCCTTTATAAACCACTTATAAAAGTCAACAAGGGTATAGATGACTTTAACCCATATTCTAGTAAATATTAAAAATGTGGATGATAAAGAATTCCCAGTAGATTATTACGCATAAACAACCTCGGATAATGAAGAGATTTCGAAATAAACCCTTACCTTGTACCTTTACTTGGTTGGGGGTAGGTTAACCTCCTTTATAATGGTGAAATAATTGTTATTAAATTATACAAGAATCATATACATTAATATGATATCATATATGATCTTTTAACATTGCTTTGTTAATAATATCTTAATATTATTGTCGTTTCGGGTGTTAACTTACTCATTTTCTTTTATATGTTTTGTTATGTAAGACATGTTTTTTATGGATAGGTTTTATCTTATTCATATACATAATGATATTAAGTCCTTAAAAATTATTATTAATCTTCAAATGATAATTATACTTGAATGGATACGATGGAGAATGAATCTCATCGTGTTCGTGGAGACGGTAGTCCGTACGTACGCACGAGCGACAATATCATTTTTTGATATTAAAATAATATTAAATTGGATAGTATATCATATATACAGAATAATTATAATGTTTTATTTATTATTTACATTAATTACACATCATTATTATATCCATCCAAATAATAATATTTTGAATAACAATTACACCACGACGTGGAGACGGTAAGCCGTACGTACGCACGTATGGTGACATGTCATTCAAAGGGTGGATAGAATACTGAAATATGGTTGTACCATGTTTATAATAACATAAAAGTATATATAATATACTGGATTTATTATTTTATAATGGTAATAACAAATAAAGAAGAAGTGGAAGAAGAAAGGAACTTGAAAAAGGGTGGTGAAATCATTACCTCTTCTTTGGGTTCTTCCTTTTGATTTGATCAAAAGGACTCCTTAGGTTGGCTTTCTGACTAAAGTAAGGCCTCTAGGATGAATTTATGGAAGTTGAGAGAGTATTTGGGCAGGGTTTGGCTAAACCAAAAGGATTTGAATGTGTTAATTAATTAGAAGGGTGAGTGCCCTTTTATAAGAGGGGTGAGGGGCACCTTTGGAAAAGCTAGAAATATTATTTTATAATAAATTCATATTCAGTTTATAATGGCTTCAAAGTGGATTATTTAAATTTTAAGGTGGGGATGTGTTGAAAACCACTCATCCAATAGAATTTAGACAGGTTTGGGGCATTATATTAACCTTATCTTTTAGTTTTAACTCTTAGTTAATTAGTTTGACACTTACCATGTCACTTTGTATTTTTATATTATATAGTTAATAAACTTATTATATACCTCCAAGAGACCCCCAAGTGGTCCATTAATGATACACCTATCATGATATAAGTCTCTAGGCCTAACCTTAGATTTTTAGGAATTGAATATCAATTAATAATATAATATTTGTTTTTAAAACTCTTTTATGTCAATTTTGACACTATTTGGAAAATTGATTTTCGTCAAAATCATAACAGAATGATTACTTAGGAAAAAGTTAATTAAATCATTCCTAACTTGTCATATTAACCTAGAAAATTAGTTTAATTCATAAAAAGTCGCAAATTATATTTATTTGGGTATTTATAATATCAATTATTTTAATTTTTCACTATTATGGTAATTACTGCATCATCATTGTGTCATAAATAAATTAAATTATTTATTGTCTAAAAATTGTAAATAAAATATCATTATGTAGGAAATATTTTTAGATTTCTAATTAATATTTACAATCGAATTTTCCATATGTATAACCCTATATTAAAAATGTTTTAGTAAATAAACTTTGATTTTAACTATTTTAACTCTTCTTTGAATTAAATAATAATAAATTTCCTAATCTAATCCAAGTGGACCTAAATGATAATATTTTATTCCTAAGGTTGTTTTTGGTCGAGATACACTAGTCCAATAGAATTAGGACATGTGTTAGGGTAATATTAATATCATTTTTACCCTTAATTACCCTATTTACTTTTTACCGTGGTAAATAAAAGTAAAAAGTTACTATTCACCAAAAATTATTTTCATCTCAATGAACCATATTTTACTCCTTGATATTAACCGTGTCTCTTGGATTTTCGAAATTTCACTCACAAAAGTGGTAAAATTAAGTTTTATGAAAAAATCAGTTTTTTTAACTACCACTTAGTGGTTTCACTATTCATCAAAAAATGAAGTTTTTCAGAAAAATACCAAAAATTCACCCTAGGCTAATTTTGATATTCTTAATCCAAAAATGAAGTCCATTTTGAAAAATAAAATTTATAAATTTCAAAAAGTGGGTATTACTATTCATAACGGCTAGTTTGATTGGTTGTGGTGTGTTAGAACTTGATGTTGCATACAACACACGCTATTGCATTATTCAAAGAGAAGCCTACCATAGAAGCTTGGGGTGTTACAAGTCCCTTCCTCCATTCCTGTGTTATCTAACCCACAAATGAAAAATGAGACTGATCTGAAACCTCTTCCTAAACACCTAAAATATGCATTCCTTTTTCATGATCACTCTTATCCTGTCATTATCTCCGCTTCACTTACCAAAATTGAGGAGTTAAACTTGTTCAAGTGTTAAAGGAAAACAAAAAGGGCTTAGGTTGGACCCTAGATGACATACTAGGAATCAACCCTTCTCTTTGTATGCATCACATTTACCTTGTGGAATCATCCAAACCAATTAGACAACCACAAAGAAGACTCAATCCACTCATCCTTGAGGTAGTTAGGGAAGAGATCACCAAGCTTCTTTAAACTTTTATTATCTACCCAATTTCTGATAGTGAATGGGTTAGTCCAATTCAAGTTGTACCTAAGAAAGGTGGGATAACTGTTATCACAAATGAACATGGAGAGGTAGTCACAACTCGAGTAAAGAACAAATGGCATGTTTGCAACAACTATAGGAAATTGAATGTTGAAACAAGAAAAGATCACTACCCTCTTCCATTCCTTGATCAAATGCTAGAAATGTTATCCAAAAAGTCACACTATTGCATTCTTGATGGATACACCAGCTACTTACAAATCCCAATCGCATCTCAAGACCAATAAAAGACTACATTCACATGCTCCTTTAGAACATATACATATAGTAGAATGCCTTTTGGCCTTTACAATGCTCCTGTAAAATTCCAGAGGTGTATGATGAGTATCTTTTCTGAAATCATTAAACACTGCATGGAAGTATTCACGTATGACTTTACCATTTATGGTGAGTCATTTGAATCGTGCTTGCATTCACTCTCTCTAGTAATTCAAAAGTGTGTCAAGTTTAACCTTGTGTTAAATTTTGAAAAATGTCATTTCATGGTTTCAAATGGGATTGTTCTAGGGAACATAGTTTCAAAAGATGGTATTGAAGTTGATCCTGGAAAAATTGAAGTGATCCAATCACTTCCAGAACCCACTTCTATTCGAGACATTTTTTCGTTCCTCGATCATGTCGGTTCTATTAGTGATTCATCCACAACTTCAGTAGGATTTCCCTCCCACTCACTCAGTTGCTCCAAAATGATGTCACTTTCCATTTTGATGAGGTTTACAAGAGAGCCTTCGTTGAACTCAAAACTTCTCTTACATCTGGCCCAATAATATAACCCTCATATTGGTCCTTACCCTTTGAGTTGATGTGTGATGCTTCTGATAGAGTTGTTGGGGATTTTCTTGGTCAAAGAAGAGAAAAAATTCCTCATGTCATCTATTATGCCTCAAAAACATTGGATGAAACTCAATCTCACTACACCATGACTAAAAAGAAACTTTTTGAAGTGGTTTTTTCCTTAGATAAATTTCAGACCTATCTATTAGGTGCCAAAATCATCATCTTCACAGATCATTCTGCTATAAAGTTCTTACTCAAGAAAAGTGATTCAAAACCGAGGTTAATAAGATGGATCCTAATTCTCCAAGAGTTTAACCTTGAAATCAAAGATAGACCAAGAAAAGAAAACCCTATGGATGATCACTTGAGTAGAATTTCTAATTCTTCTCATTCTGAAATCATTGATCCTGAATTCCCTACTAAGAACCTTTCATCTCTCACTCCAAAAATAGCATAGTATGCCCCAATTGAAAATTACTTGGTTTCTGGTGTTTTTCCTGAAATTTTTTCAAAAGAACAAAAAATGAAGTTGAAAAGTGATTCAAAATACTATTTTTGGGAAGAAAATAAACTTTGGAAGACTGGGGATGACATGGTAATAAGGAGATGTGTCAATGAAAATGAACATTATTCCATCTTAGAATTATATCACTCAATGCCTGGTGGTGTCCACTTTGGACCAAAAAGGACCTCCTGAAATTTCCTAGACTCTAGATTCTTCTGGCCTTTACTCTTCAAGGACTCACCTGAGTTCTATCAATCCTATCCCACTTGCCAAAATTTTGGCACAATTTCAAAGAGAAATGAAATGCCCCAAAAGCCTTTAATTTTCTGTGAGATCTTCGATGTTTGGGGTATCGATTTCATGGGACCATTACCCTCTTCCAATGGATTCTCATACATTCTTCTTGCGGTTGATTATGTTTCTAGGTAGGTCGAGGCCAAACCCACTAGAAAGGATGATTCAAATATTGTTAGTGAGTTCATAAAGACACATATATTCCACCAATTTTTAACACCACGTGCCTTGATCAGTGACTTAGGAACCAATTTTTGTAATAGAACCATGTAATCTATTTTGAAATAGAATGGGTTTTACATAAAACTTCAACTTCATATCACCCCCAAGCAAATGGAATGGATAAAATTTCTAATAGAGAAGTGAAGAGAGTGCTTGAGATAATTGTAAAACCCACTATAAAAGACTAGCATGAAATACTTGGTGAAGCACTTTGGGCTTATCGAACGGCCTATAAAACACCCATTGGGATGTCTACTTTTATTCTAGTTTTTGGTAAATCATGTCATTTACCAGTTGAAATCCAATATAAGTCTTTTTGGGCTATGAAAACCTGTAATTTTGATTGTGAAAAATATGGTGAAGAAATATTGTTGCAATTGGCTGAATTGGATGAGCTTCAACTTGAATCCTATGAGAATTACAATCTATACAAAGAAAAGGGTAAGGTACTTCAGGACAAGCACATCCTAATAAAGGCATTCCATGAAGGTGAAAAGGCACTTCTTTTCAACTCTCGATTTCATCTTCACCTAGGTAAGCTTAATTCTCGTTGGGAAGGTCCTTTTGTTATTACTAATGTTTACCCATTTGGTGTAGTGAAAGTCCAAGAACCCTCTTCAAAAAGGACATTCACAGTTAATGGACATCGGTTAAAGCATCACCATGAGAGGACACACAATACTTGGAACCACATCGACTTCCATCAGATCCATGACTTCTGTAGTTGACCCACCACTGGATGGAGATGGCAACCCACCAAATCCAAACCAGGGGCACCACTTTCCATTTAACTCCTCTTTTCTCTCTCTCTCTCTCTCTCTATTTATTTTTCTTCCTCCATCCTCATTTATTTACCACTTTCTTCATCACATTTTTTTTATTTACTCTTCCTCTTTTGTATGAGTGTGTCTTTATAAAAAACTAAAAAAACCCTAAAAACTGAAAAAACAAAACAAATAATAATATAAAAAAAGAGTCATACTTACTCAACATCTAGTTTTGAAATTTTTTCCAACCAATTTGGGGAGTCAAAAGACATGTTTTCATCTCAAAAAATTTGTATTTTCATCATGACTTTGGATAAAGAATTTTGTGTCAAAACCAACAAATTTTGAATGCTCAATTTTTTATTTAGAAAATAATTTTCCTCAACCATGAGGAACAACATTTTCTTTCATGCCAAGGCCCCCTATGGACATCTTTTAAAAATGTGTGTTTTTCACCCCCATTTGTAAGTCTTGATTTTTTGGACCTTCGAGATGAATTTATTACTTTAGAGTGCATTAATATGATATAGTCATTTTCTGAACCCCATGAGAATTATAATATCCAAATAACCTCCCATTAACCATACATCAATCCTCCTTTTGAAATCCCCTTAGAGCCTATGAAAACCTTTTCTTTGATATCCACATTACAAGCCCAATACCTTTTCCCACCCAATATCAACATAGATTTTCATTGCATAATTTTCTGAAATTTAAGTGTGGGGGGAATGGATTCCATTTTGGGCACCCTATTTTGATTTCACCATGTTATCATATGATTGAGGTAAATCATAAGTTTAAGTGTGGGGGAGAGGTTTCCATTAAGTGATTTTTGTGGAATTTATTGTACTTTCATTTATGAAATTTTTTAAATGTCATTGACAAGTGTTCAAAAAATGAAAAGAAATCTAAAAAAATGAAAATAAAAATGGGTTGTGTCTTGGGTGGGTCAAAAATCACTCTTCCTCAACCTTTGATCTTATTATAACTATTACAAATAGTGTCTTGAGGAGATCAATTATGGGTTGGGAGATGAGTGTGAGATATATTTCACGTTCAACTTTCGAAAAATGAAGAAAAAAATAGAAAAAGAAGAAAAAAAGAACACTTGAATTATATTCTTATTTCATTGGGAGAAGTTTCGTGTTTTGTAAATATTCCATCTTCTCATTACCTTCATATTTCATTCCTACTTTGTGTATTTCTTCAAATAATCATTCCCTTGTAAATATGAGTTTTTATTTCCTTCAATGTCTTATTTCAAAAAAAATGCGCATTACTTTTTCCATGTTGGTATTTTACCCCCCCCCTTTCTATCTTTTGGATATCATCTTCCTTCCATCCCATAGCCATAGAAAAATGCCTTCAAAAGACCTCTTGATTATTGTGCACTTTTAATAGGGATTGGAAGCTGAGAGATCTTTCAAACTCTAAGATGTTCACTTTTGGTTGGTGAAAGAGTGAACCTCCACAAATGAATTTTATCATCTTGAGAGGTGTGAGTTTTGAGTATCCACATTTTCCATTTCTAAATTTGAGCATGAAAAAAAAATATTTTTTTTTTGAAAAAAAAAATTGTAACAATTTTAGGTGTAATTCAATATAGATGAGTGAAATAGTCTAAACCTCCCCTGATTGGAGAAAACAAAATTTTAATATTTTCTGGTGAGTGAAAATGATTTTGTCATGTTTTTTTATTTGTTTCACATGAGGATATTCACAAGACTAAGTGTGGTGGATTTTATGTTATTAATATTTTCGTGACTTATTATATACTCCCTTTACTTATTTTATATAAAATTTGCATAATTTGTGTGAAATGTTAATGTTTTAATACTAAGTATAATTTTGGAGCATTTTTAGAAGTAGTCCAATTGAGTTAGTTTACAATTTTATTTATAACTATTACCCTACTAATCAAAATTGTGTGTTTATTGTTTTTTAGGATTCCTAATTCAAAATCAAACATTTCACTAGAAGGTATCATGGGTCAATTCTTCCATTTGAAGGCTCATATGGACCACACAAGAAGACCCATAAAATCTGTAAAGAAACTGGATCATCCATGAATATTGAATTAATGGGCTCAATAGAGAAGTTAAAATTCATTAATTCTCCTCAAAAAATCTGATAACAATTCAAGTAGTCATGGATAAAAATTCCAGGGCCCAAATCCAAAAAAAAGGGCCCAAATGATATTTTGAAGTCCAGCCCATCATTCTGTCTGGGAATTAAAATCCAGACACTATTCATGCCATATCTCATTATGTACTAATAAAATCTAGATGATATTTTGCAGTGTGAAAGAGAAGATAAAGAAGGACGACTTTTTTGAATAAATCATTCGGCTTTGAAGGCATATTCCTATTCAAAAACCCATCCACATTTTGGACTTCAAAAATCTTGGATTGAAATGGACAGATTAACTTTGTTTAATAAACTGGTCATAACTTTGGATCCTTAAGTCCAATGGCTACCAAATTTTCAGATTATATATAGAAGATATTTATCTACAACTTGTAAGAAGATCATATCTCAAGATTCGGCTGTATAATTTATCAAAGTGGTGATGCAAGTGGAGGTGTAGTTTTGGAATGAAAATAGCCCACAACATTGGGCTATAAATACATCCCCCTCCTATCTTTGCAAGGGGTTGGAATTTCAGAGCAAGGAAGCATATTTTTCCATGACCAAGGCTCTGAAAAAGGCTTGGGAGGATCTTCTATACTCAATTTTTTACTTGATAAACCATTCCTCCTTGCTTCCTTTCATTTACTTTTGTGTTGTTCTCCGTTTGTAATATTGTAAGTCTTTTTTTTAATTCTATTTTAATGAAAGTTTATTATTCAATATCTCCTATTATAATCACTCTTCTATAGTTTAATATGAATATTCTTAAAATATTTTAAATCAAGTTAAAACCCTTTCCCTTATTTTTCTTCCTCATTCAATCAAAAGTCATTTTTTTAACTCTCTTCAATGATAGTGTGTGTTCGACGTACTACTCTTTTCTTATCACGTTCTTTTTGTTTTATTTATAATTTATTATCATAATAATTATAACTAGATTATTAATCATTTCAATGGATGAGTAAATATATCATTATAGTGAGTTATAATTTAGGGATTTTAAGTGATTTAGAGTTTTTTCTAGATGAGTATTCTTTAATTTAACATTTTGTATGTTGGACTTAACATGTCATAGATTAGTGACTTGTTTTGTTTAACATGTGGTTTCCATGGATTATTGGAACCATAAATATACTACCATCAACAAGTTATGATTGAGATTAGAACCCTAAGTTAAGTTAAGGCTTGAATTAAAGCCTTAACACTTAGGAATTCCAATCAAGGTTATCTTGTGAAGTGGGTGTTAATTTAAATGCAATATAAAGCAAAGCTCAAGAATATCACAAGCTTAACTACCTAATGATGAACTCACCCCAATATTTATTAATTTTTTAAATAAATATTAATCAATCAATCATTTCATAAGATCTACAAACAAACCCCCCTAATCAAAATACAATCAACTAAAAACAAATGACTATTAAAAAGTATCATCACCGAGGATTCGAGCCGAGTGCTACTATACACATTAGTAATAGGTCGGGGGAATGGTCGAGGTAGAGAGGGATGGATTGTTTTTCAAGAGGAGGAAAGAAAACTCACTTAAAGGTTGATGAAAAAGATAGGCAGGTAACTGTTGGTTGTGGACTTTGGTTATTTTGATTCTTGTACTCTCTTGGACATCTCCTTTACTTGCTTTTAATTTAAGAGGTGCAACCTCTAACCTTTAAAAAAATATTAGCATAGCATCAGAACTTTGACTGGTTGATAGGCGAAACTTGGCCACACATTTCAAATGGCGTCATTTCTGGTGATAGTGCTTTAATTAGTCATTAGTTTCTGATTATTTTAAAAAAACAAAAAAACAAATTTAAAAAAAATTGATAAAAAAACACAAAGAAAAACCCATCTTCCTCTTTCTTCCAGAATCTCTCTGAATGCCATGTAGCCTCCCAAAAAATATATTGGATTTGTTTGACCCTGAAATTGAACAAACTTATCACCAACTAAGGAGGAACATTAGGGATAATCAAATAATTCAAGAACTTATCCTTGTTCAACCAGTTGAATTAGAAATGGTCAATCCTAGGGAACAAACACTAAAAGAACTTTCTACCCCTGATATGAATTACCAACCTCTTGGTATTAAATATCCAAACATAGTGGCTGAATTTGAACTCAAATTGGGTTTGATTCATCTTCTTCCTCATTTTCACAGGCTAGCCAGTGAGGATCCACATCTTCATCTTAAAGAGTTCTAAGTGGTGTGCTCTACCATGAAGCCTCAAGGGGTTTCTGAGGAACAAATCAAACTCCGAGCATTCCATTCCTCCCTAACCGAAACTTCTAAGTCATGGATCTACTACCTTCCTTCGAGTTCCATAACCACACGGAATGACATCAAGCGACTCTTTTTAGAGAAATTCTTTCCTGCTTCTCATACTGCTTCTATCCAAAAGGAAATAAGTGGTATCCATCAATTCCCAAATGAATCACTCCATGAGTACTGGGAGAGGTTCAAAAATCTTATTTCAACCTACCCACACCACCAAATCTCTAACCAACTCTTGATCCAATAATTATATGAGGGTTTATTGGCAATGAATAGAACCCTAATTGATATCGCAAGTGGCAGTGCTCTTGTTGATAAAACTCCTATAGTTGTAAGAGATCTCATAAGTAACATGGATGAAAACACACAATAATTCCATACTCGAGCACGTGATCAAGTCAAACAAGCTCAAGATAATCAATCTATAGAGCCGAACAAGATGAAAGAATGGATGAGTGAACTTACAGGTCTTGTGTGCCAACTAGCTATGGCATCCAAATCCCCAACCTCATCTTCTCCACAATCAATGTTTCATGGACCTGTCAAAAACTATGGAATCTGCAACTCTTCATCTCATCTAACTGATGCATGTCTAAAACTTCAAGAGGATCAATCCGATTCATCTGGACCAATGGAGCTCAATGCAGCATATTCTTAAAAGAACACCAACCCTCAACTATCAGTTCAGTTTGTTAGAAACTTCAACCAACCTCACTCTGATCCCTTCTCTTCTTCCTATAACCAAGGCCTAAGGTATGGTAATTATGTCTCTCACCCCCCTCAATTCCCTCATCAAAACCCAAACCAGTTTCAATATGGTCAAGGTGTTGGTAACTTCCAACAACCTTATCCTTTTATTCCTCAAACTCAAAGGAACAATCCTCCTCCTCGATTCCATTATCCTAGTGAGCCTTCCCAATTCCAAAACCAATACAATTGCTTTCCCATGAACCAAAATCTTGGTAATCCCAATCTGGGACAAGCTTATTCTTCCAAGAAACCTTGGGAAAGTACAGTGGAAGATATTTCCTCCTTCACTCGTTCCATCCTCAAGAACATTGAAACCCAAATTGGTCAACTTGCATCCCACCTTAGTTAGCATGAACCATCCAATTCTTCCCAACTCCTAGCTCAACCATTACCCAACCCCAAGAGTAATGTAATTGAAATTGCACTTAGATCAGGAAAGAAAATTGATATGCCTCATGATTAGTCCTCCAACCACCCCTTTAAATGTTGACATAGGAAATGAAAAGAAAAAAAAACTTGAAAAGGAATATGAATTCATTACCTCACCTCCTTCCATTCCCCTTAGGAAACCAATTCCTTTTCCTCAAGCTGTTTCTAATCCAAAGAAGTCCTTTAAACCTGATCCTAAAATGCTCGACATGTTTAGACGTGTTGAAGTGAAAATTCCACTCTTAGATGCCATTAAACAAATCCCTAAGTATGACAATTTTATTAAGGAATTGTGTACCCATAAGAGGAAACTTAGGACCTTCAAAAATGTTTCAACCCAAGATTCCATACCCATTAAGTGTAAAGATCCAGGGACCTTTACGGTTCCATGCCAAATTGGAAGTTACAATGTTGATGATGCACTCATATACCTAGGATCCTCAATTAATGTCATGCCCAAATCCATCTTCTTCCACCTTGTTCTAGGTCCCTTACATCCAACGGGTGTTTTCATTCAATTGGACAATCAAAACACTTCTAGTCCTGAGGGTATAATTGAGGATGTCCTTGTTTGTGTGTATGATCTTATCTTCCCTGCTGATTTCTATGTCCTTGACATCGAAGGTGAGATGAACTCTTATCTATATCCCCTAATTCTAGGAATAACATTCCTCATGATAGTGAGAACCAAGATTGATGTCCATTCAGGCATCTTATCCATGGAATTTGGCGACCAAATGGTCAAATTCAGCATTTTCCAATCCATGTGATACCCATCTGAGAATCAATCTGAATTCTCAATCCATGCTTCTGAGGACACTTCTAAGAGTCAATTGAACCCCATTCCATCAGGTTCCTCATGTTATAATGAGAAAGGATCTTGTGAAATATGCACCATGATTAACCAAGTCGTAAATGGTGAAGTTGATGTAGACCTCTCATTCATAGACTCCACCAATCTAGTGGAACTTGAAAACTCTCTTGAATCCCACATCAACTCTAATCTCTACTCCTCCACCTTGGATAGTATTAAGGAAAATGAATCTAAAGCAACTGAAGTCCCTTCCTCTATTCCTAAGTTGTCTAACCCATAAATGAAAAATGAGACTGATCTGAAACCTCTTCTTAAACACCTGAAATATGCATTCCTTTTTCATGATCACTCTTATCCTGTCATTATCTCTGCTTCACTTACCAAAAATGAGGATTCCAAACTTGTTCAGGTGATAGAATAAAACAAAAAGGTCTTAAGTTGGACCCTAGATGACATACCAGGAATCAACCCTGCTCTTTGCATGCATCACATCCACCTTGAGGAATCATCCAAACCAATTAGACAACCACAAAGAATACTCAATCCACTCATCCTTGAGGTAGTTAGGGAAGAGATCACCAAGATTCTTCAAGATGGTATTATCTACCCAATTTCTGATTGTGAATGGGTTAGTCCAATTCAAGTTATACCTAAGAAATGTGGGATAACTGTTATCACAAATGAACATGGAGAGGTAGTCACAACTAGAGTGCAGAACAAATGGCGTGTGTGCATCGACTATAAGAAATTGAATGTTGAAACAAGAAAAGATCACTACCCTCTTCCATTCCTTGATCAAATTCAAGAAAGATTAGCCAGAAATTTACACTATTTCTTTCTTTATGGATACACCAGCTACTTCAAAATCCCAATCGCACCTCAGGACCAAGAAAATACTACTTTCACTTGCCCCTTTAGAACATATGCATATAGGAGAATGCCTTTTGGCCTTTGCAATACTCTTGAAACATTTCAGAGGTGTATGATGAGTATCTTTTCTAAATTCATTGAACACTACATGGAAGTATTCATAGATGACTTTACCATTTATAGTGAGTCATTTGAATCATGATTTTATTCACTATCTCTAGTCCTTAAAAATTGTTTCAAGTGTAACCTTGTGTTAAATTTTGAAAAATATCACTTCATGGTTTCAAATGGGATTGTTCTAGGGCACATAGTTTCAAAATATGGTATTGAAGTTGATCCTACCAAAATTTAAGTGATCCAATAACTTCCTGAACCCACTTCTGTTTAATACATCCATTCATTCCTCGGTCATGCTGGTTTCTATAGGCGATTCATCCATAACTTTAGTAGTATTTCCCTCCCACTCACTCGATTGCTCCAAAATTATGTCACTTTCCATTTTGATGAGGTTTACAAGAGAGCCTTTGTTGAACTCAAAACCGGTCTTACATCTGCCCCAATAATCTAACCCCCATATTGGTCCTTACCCTTTGAGTTGATCTGTGATGCTTCTGATAGAGCTGTTGGGGCTATTATTGTTCAAAGAAGAGAAAAAATTCCTCATGTCATCTATTATTCCTCAAAAACATTGGATGAAACTCAATCTCACAACACCGTGACTGAAAAGGAACTTTTAGCATTGGTTTTTGCCTTAGATAAATTTTGGCCCTATCTCTTAGGTGCCAAAATCATCATCTTCACAGATCATTCTTCTATAAAGTTCTTACTCAAGAAAAGTGATTCCAAACCAAGTCTAATAATATGGATCCTAATGCTCCAAGAGTTTGAACTTAAAATCAAAGATAGACCAGGAAAAGAAAACCCTGTGGATGATCACTTGAGTAGAATTTCTAATTCTTCTCATTATGAAATCATCGATCCTGAATTCCCCACTAAGAACCTTTCATCTCTCACTCAAAAAATACCATGGTATTCCCCAATTGTAAATTAATGGTTTCTAGTGTTTTTCTTAAAAATTCTTCGAAAGAACAAAAAATGAAGTTGAAAAGTGATTCAAAATACTGTTTTTGGGAAGAAAATATACTTTGGAAAACTGGGGATAACATGGTAATAAGGATATGTGTCGATAAAAATGAACATTCTTCCATCTTAGAATTATATCACTCAATGCCTAGTGGTGGCCACTTTGGACCACAAAGTATCTCTCGAAAGGTTCTAGACTCTGGATTCTTCTGGCCTTCACTCTTCAAGGACTCACCTGAGTTCTGTCAATTATCTCCCACTTTCCAAAATTTTGGCACAATTTCAAAGAGAAATTAAATGAACCAAAATCCTTTAATTTTCTATGAGATCTTTGATGTTTGGGGTATCGATTTCATGGGACCATTCCCCTCTTCCAATGGATTCTCATACATTCTTATTGCGGTTGATTATGTTTCTAGGGGGGTCGAGGCCAAACCCACTAGAAATGATGATTAAAATATTGTTAGTGAGTTCCTAAAGACACACATATTCCACTGATTTGGAACACCACGTGCCTTGATCAGTGACTTAGGAACCCATTTTTGTAATAGAACCATGGAATCTCTTTTGAAAAAGAATGGGGTTGTACATAAAACTTCAACTGCATATCACCCCCAAACAAATGAAATGGATGAACTTTCTAATAGAGAAGTAAAGAGAGTGATTGAGAGAATTTTAAAACCCACCAGAAAATACTAGCCTGAAAGACTTGGCGAAGCACTTTGGGATTATCGAACGGCCTATAAAACACCCATTGGGGTGTCTCCTTTTAAGATAGTTTTTGGTAAATCATTTCATTTACCAGTTTAAATCCAATATAAGTCTTTTTGGGCTATAAAAACCTATAATTTTTATTGTGAAAAATCTGGTGAAGAAAGATTGTTGCAATTGGATGAACTGGAGGAGCTTCGACTTGAATCCTATGAGAATTCCAATCTGTACAAAGAAAATGCTAAGGTACTCTAGGACAAACACATCCGGAGAAAGGTATTCCATGAAGGTTAAAAGGTACTATTTTTCAACTCTCGATTTCATCTTCACCCAGGTAAGCTTAATTCTCATTGGGAAGGTCCTTTTGTTATTACTAATGATTACCCATTTGGTGTAGTGAAAGTCCAAGACCCCTCTTCAAAAAGGACATTCACATTTGATGGACATCGGTTAAAGCATCACCATGAGAGGACACACAATACTAGAACCACATTGACTTCCATCGGATCCACAACTTTTGCAGTTGACCCACTACTGGATGGAGATGGCAACCCACCAAATATAAATCAAGGGTCACCTATTTCCCTTTAACTCCTCTTCTCTCTCTCTCTCTCTCTCTTAATTCTTCTTCCTCCCTTTTCATTTTTTTACCACTTTCTTCATCACATTTTTTTTATTTTCTCTTCCTCTTTTGTGTGAGTGTGTCTTTATAAAAAACTAAAAAAACACTAAAAAAACTAAAAAAAACAAAACAAATAATAATATAAAAAAGATTCATACTTACTCAACATCTAGTTTTGAAATTTTTTCCAACCATTTTGGGGAGTCAAAAGACATGTTTTCATCTCAAATTTTTTTTTATTTTCATAAAGACTTTGGATAAATAATATTGTGTCAAAACCAACAAATTTTGAATGCTCAATTTTTTATTTGGAAAATGAATTTCCCCAAACATGAGGAACAACATTTTCTTTCATGCCAACGACCCCTATGGCCATCTTTTCAAAATGTGTGTTTTTCACCCCCATTTGTGAGTCTTGAGTTTGTGGACTTCAAACTGAATTTCCTACTTTAGTGTGCATTAATATGATAGAGGAATTTTTTGAACCCCATGATAATTATAATAGTAAAATAGCCTCCCATTAACCATACATTAATACTCCTTTTGAAATCACCTTCAATCCTATGAAAACCTTTTCTTTGATAGCCACATTACAAGCCCAATACATTTTCCCACCCAATATCAACATGGATTTTCATTGCATAATTTTCTAAAATTTAACTGTTGGGGGAATGGATTCCATTTAGGGTACCATATTTTGATTTCACCATGTTATCATATTCTTGAGGGCAAGTATAAATTTAAGTGTAGGGGAGAGGTTTCCATTAAGTGAGTTTTGTGGAATGTATTTTACTTTCATTTATGCAATTTTGTAAATGTTATTGAAAAGTGTTCAAAAAAATCAAAAAAAGTCAAAAAAATGAAAATAAAAATGGGTTGTGTCTTGGGTGGGTCAAAAATCACTCTTCCTAAACCTTTGATCATGTTATATCTATTAAAATTAGTGTCATGAGGAGATCAATTATGGTTTGGGAGATGAGTGTGAGATCTATTTCAAGTTCAACTTTCGAAAAATGCAAAAAAAAAATACTTGCATTATATTCTTATGTCATTGGGAGAAGTTTCGTGTTTTGTAAATATTCCATCTTCACATTACCTTAATATTTCATTCCTACTTTGTGTATTTCTTCAAACATTAATTCCCTTTTGAATATGAGTTTTCATTTCCTTCAATGTCTTATTTCAAAAAAAATGTGCATTGCTTTTTCCATGTTCATATCCCCCCCCCCTTTCCTATCTTTTGGATATCATCTTCCTACTATCCCATAGCCACAAAAAAACCCTTCAAAAGACAAATTTATTATTGTGCACTTTTGATAGGTATTGGAAGCTGAGAGCTCTTTCAAACTCTAATATTTTCACTTTTGGTTGGTGAAAGAGTGAACCTCCACAAATGAATTTTATCATCTTGAGAGGTGTGAGTTTTGAGTGTCCACATTTTCCATTTATAAATTTGAGAATGAAAAAAAATAGTTGTTTTTGGAACATTGTTTCTGTAAAAATTTGAGGTGTAATTCAATATGGATGAGTGAGATAGTCTAAACCTCCCCTGATTGGAGAAAACAAAATTTTAATATTTGTGGGTGAGTGAAAATGATTTTGTCATGTTTTTATATTTATTTCACATGAGGACATGCACAAGACTAAGTGTGGGTTATTTTATGTTATTAATATTTTCATGACTTATTATATACTCCCTTTACTGATTTTATATGAAATGTGCATAATTTGTGTGAAATATTAATGTTTTAATACTAAGTATAATTTTTCAGCATTTTTAGAAGTAGTCCAATTGAGTCAGTTTACTATTTTATATATAACTATCACTATACTAATCCAAATTGTGTTGTTCTTGTTTTTTATGATTCCTAATTCAATATAAAACATTTCACTAGAAGGTATCATGGCCCAGTTCTTCCATTTTAAGGCTCATATGGACCACACAAGAAGGCCTATAAAATTTGTAAAGAAACTAGATCATCCATAAAGATTGAATTATTTGACTCAATACAGAAGTTAAAATTCATTAATTCTCATAGAACATTCAGATAGAAATTAAAGGAGTCATTGATAAAAATTTCAGGGTCCAAATCTAAAAGAATGGGGCCCAAATGATGTTTTTAAGTCCATCCCATCATTCTGTACAGGAATTAAGATCCAGACACTATTCATGACATATCTCATGATGCAATCATCAAATCTAGCTGAGATTTTGCAGTGTGAAATAGAAGATATATTTGGCAGACTTTTTTAAATAAATCATTCAGCTTTGAAGGCATCTTACTATTCAAAAACCCATTCACATTTTGGACTTCAAAAAGCTTGGATTGAAATGGACATATTAACATTGTTTAATAAAACGGTCATAACTTTGGATACTTAAGTCCAATGGCTTCCAAATTTTCATAGTATATAGAAAAGATATTTATCTACAACTTGTAAGAAGATAATATCTCGATATTCGGCTTTCTAGTTTATCAAAGTGGCGATGTAAGTGGAGGAGCAGTTTTGGAATGCAAACAGCCCACAACATTGGGCTATAAATACATCCCCCTCCTCTCTTTGCAAGGGGTTGGAATTTTAGAGAAAAGGAGGATAGGTTGTCACGACCAAGGCTCTGCCAAAGTCTTGGGAGGATCTTACATACTCAAGTTTTTACTTGATAAACCATTCCTCCATGCTTCCTTTCATTTACTTTTGTGTTGTTCTTCGTTTGTAATATTGTAAGTCTTTTTTTTGTAATTCTGTTTTAATGAAAGTTTATTCTTCAATTATCCTATTATCATAACTATTCTCTAGTTTAATAATAATTTTCTTAAAATATTTTAAATCAAGTAAAAACCATTTCCCTTATTTTGCTTCCTCATTCAATCGAAAGTCGTTTTTTTAACTCTCTTCAACGATCATGTGTGTTCGACGCACTACTCTTTTCTTATTGCGTTCTTTTTGTTTTATTTATAATTTATTATCTTAATAATTATAACCAGATTATTAATCATTTAAATGGATGATTAAATCTATTGTTGGGGTGAGTTATAATTTAGGGATGTTAATCGATTGAGAGTTTTTGCTCGATGAGTATTCTTTAATTTAACATTGTGTATGTTGGACTTAACATGTCATGGATTAATGACTTGTTTTGTTTAACGTGTGGTTTCCATGGATTATTGGAACCATAAATACACTACCATAAACAATTTATGATTGATATTATAACCCTAAGTTAAGTTAAGGCTTGGATTAAATCCTTAACACTTAGGAATTCCAATCAAGGTTATCTTGTGAAGTGGGTGTTAATTTAAAAGCAATATAAAGCAAAGCTCAAGGAAATCACAAGCTTAACTACCTAATGATGAACTCACCCCAATATTTATAAATTTTTTAAATCAATCTTAATCAATCAATCATTTCATAAGCTCTAAAAACAAACCCCCCTAATAAAAATACAATCAACTAAAAAAACGACTATTAAAAAGTATCATCACTGAGAATTCGACCCGAGTGCTGCTATACACATTAGCAGACCATCAGAACTTTGGTCAGTCGATAGGTGACACCCGGCCATGTGTTTCACCTTTTAAGAAATAAAAATAATAATAATCACCCATTTTTATTTATTAAATACTAATTCTCCTGATCACATCTATATCACTATACATAACAAAGGTATATTTTGATTTAAACCTTTACTTAGTATCAATATCTCAAAGTATTATCATATTTATATGTTTCCAAAACATTAAACTTGATAATCATTAAGATAAATCAAAGATATCATACAAATAATGATCTTTCTAACATCTCAATTTGTAGCACTTTTATGGCCATGTGATTATATCTGTTTCATGAACTCTCTAAAGAGTAAACTCATTAACTATTGTAAGAAGCATCACCAATTCTAAGTTCACATAGGCAAAATGTTATAATGTTTTTCTGTTATTAGAACACATAACTCATCGAGTATTAATATTTTTTTAATAGTTTATAAATCAACCTCTAGTCATAGTAGACAATATTGACACCAATTAGTTGGAGTTATAATTTTCAATATCAGTAATCAACTTCGTAACTTGTTTTTACCCATCAAAAACTTTGATTAGAATCTACTGAAATAAATTGTTGGGTTTCCATTAAAAATGATTTAATTTAATGTGTTTTAACTCCCATATATTTATTAGTTGTATGAATGATCTCTCTTGATATAGATTTTTTAAATAGATTTGTAATGTTTTTACATGAACCCACATAGACAATTATTATGGTTTCATCTTTCAATAATTTTATCACATAATCATGTATCAAACTTATATGTCTAGACTATCCATTATACATGATACGATGTTATTTTGATAAAGTTACTTCACTATCACAATATATAGAGATAGGAGGCATCAGACTAGGCTAAAATATAATATACAATAATGAACTCATAATCCATTCATCTTCCTTTCCATATGTCACTAAGGTGATAAACTCTAACTCCGTGGTCGAATGTGAAATACATGTTTGTTTTTTATCTCATAAGAAATGGCACAACCTCCAAGAGTAAACAACTATCTAGATATTTATTTATTATCACCAATACTGGCAATACAACTCCCATTAGTGTATTCTTCTAATACAGCTATATAATTATTGTAGTATAAACTTAAATATTTGGTCTTTCTCAAGTATCCAAATATTATTATTATACATTTACAATTATCCACACCAAGATTACTAGAATATCTACTCATTTTACATACCAAAAAAGTAATATCATGTCTACTATAATTCATTTCTTACATTAAATCACCAATTTCACTAGCATACTCATGTTTTTCTATGACTTTTACCATATTCATAAATAGTTTAACACTAAAATAAAATGGAGTATTAACATTCATGAAACCAAGATGATAAAATTTATTTAAAATTTTTTTCTATGTAATGATAATAACTTAAATAATAACCACCACTATATTTTCTAACTTTAATACCTAGAATAGTTTCAATTATTCCAGGATCATTCATTTTAAATATAGAGGATTGATAATTCTTTATCTCATTTACACAAACCATATTAATTCCAAAAATTAACATATCATATACATATAGACACACAATAACTTCATATTATTTTGTAAACTTTGAATAAACACATTTATCAGCATTGTTATGAATAAATCCATTAGATAATATAATAGAATCAAATTTTTCATGACATTGATCTATAGCTTATTTAAGGTAATAAAGATATTTAACTAGTTTACATAATTTTTTTCATTTACTTGTAAGAAAACCCTTTTGATTGTTCTATGTAAATATATTCATTTAAGTCACCATTTAAAAAAGCAGTTTTAACATCCATTTAATGGGAATACAAATAATTAATTGAATCTAATGCAAAAAAACCTTATTTAAGTAATATAAGCTACAAGATCGTAAGTATCAAAATAATAAATCTCTTATTTTTATCTAAAACCTTTGAAAAAAATATTTCTGTAAAAGATTGAATTCTACCACTGTAATCTTACTTATTTCTGAAAACCCATTTATAACCAATAGGTTTTGAACCTCCTAGTAAATTCATAAAGACTCAAGTATTATTCCCCATACTGAAATCAATTTCATCATTAATTTCTTATTTCTAGAAAGCAAAGTCTCTAGAAGTCATGGATTCTTTATATTTATTTGGATCATATTCTATAGTTAATAACATAGGATAGCTATTCAGAATATGTGTCACGAACCGAATCTGGTCACCGCCAAAACCGGCACCAAACCCAGCCCGTGACATGACCCGAAGGGCGTTCCCTATCCCCACGGGCTGTCACAAGTTCCCGGGTATCATTTATTTAGGTTTGGGAACGATTTACCCGAATATGAAGGCATAAACCATTAAAAACAATCAATAAACTGAATCTGAAAAATTTATACCAAACGATGTTTAAACAAAAACCAGAACTGAATACATAGGTTTAGAGTCAATACAAAAGGTCTAAAGACACAATGGAACAGAAACAAAACATCCCCATGGACTCCACATGACAAGGGGTCATCACCCCCAAGTCGTCTCCACTACTCCTCCCCAAGGATGAGGACTAACACCCTGAACCGTCAACACCCTTAGCCTTTCCTTTACCTGGGTCAAAAAAAAGGTCTACTTACACCCAAGGGGTGTAAGTAGGGTGTGAGCCTAAGCAAAATAGGATATCACCCTATGATTCCAAGGTGCATGCAATACAAGGTGAAAAAGCAAGCAGTTTTAATATGCAATTAAAAGCGGTGACAAATTCCACGAAATGAAACTTTAAATTGAAAACATTTTTCAAGATAAAACTTTCAGAATGTTAACACATTTAAATAGGAATATTAGATACTGCATTATAATTCCAAAGACACCCAAAAACAAGGGCAAATACCACAAATCCACTGAGCAACAAAACCGGGAACACCCCTAGGCACTAGATAGTCTCAGGCCCCATGTACCTCGTACCTCAGTGTAATGTAACCATAGTAAAATCCTTTCTCGTGCACGAGCCACTAGTAGGGAACATACCCATAACCCAGTGGTCCCCAATCATCATCCACATAGTTTAGTTAGAGTTGTCGTTATCTAAATGCTAAGTGAAATAGGGACAAAACCCATTCGGTCCACTAGCCGTACTAGTACAAATCCGCCCCACCTAGGTACCCGGGCTTCCCCCTTTGTGCTCAAACAATTTCAGGATTTAACACACATCCATTTAAATGTAAAACACCACTACTGGTCACATAAACCAAATACAGTAGCTATCTCATTTTCTACCACTTAAAACACACAACAAACTCTTTGAATTTGAATAAATCAATTTCACAAAATCTCGTGTAGTTTTGCACACAAAACCCCTTAAGAAACCCACTTGTACACGATGTTCACAATTGTAAGTTACCAAAATAGTAAAGGCATCCCAATAAATATCAATTAAAACAACAAATCAATTTTTGGGCATCCTCATGTTAAACAAGAAGTGTTCTCTTTGTAAAACCTTCATTTTCACACAAAAGTGGAACCAAAACTTCACTTTCTTTACAAGCACAATTAAAACTCATTATTTGGAGCAATTACCAAAGGGGATAAACATTATAAACATTATTTTATGCCTTATTACAGATCAATAAAAACAACTAAGTATTTATAGGGCATCCCCAAATAAACAAACAAAACACTTCTTTGGAAAACCCCCAATTTCACACCAAATTGGCATTTTAAATTCAATTGCAATGGAAACATCATTAGAACCAATTTTTGTAGAAATAATAAAATTATATAAATCTGAAAATATGGTAAATATAGCATGCTAATACACAAAGATTTCATCAACATTTGAATCACCTACCAAATCAAATGAAACCATTGAATCCTTTGTGCGAAAACACAAACGCACCACCGCCGCACCTCAAGGAGGGTAGATCAAACCTAAAAATAGAAAATTGGACCAAGAAACCCCAAGGTTAAACCTTAGGTTCGAACCCCTACCCACTGGTCATTGTTCACTTCAATAAAAATGGAGGAAACCCTAAAAAAATAGAATGAAACCCTAATCAATTTGAAAGGGGAAAAGAAATGGACAAACTTACTTGAGAAATCTATAATGAATCTCACCAAAACACTAGTATCTGAAATTTAAAACGGACAAAACTAAGGGGATGGTCTCACAAGAAGTATTAGGTCATTTAGAAATTGGAATGGAGGGAAAAGATTAAGAATAGAAGGAGTTATGAAAGGATCAATTTACCTCTCCAAAATCTGGACGATTTCTGAAGTCCAGAAAGTTTCGACTATTTTCGCGACTCTATCGAGCTCCAAATTGTGGGAGGAGGGCATGGGGTCGCGCCTGGGCTTCTTAGGATCTATAGGGAGGTGGAATCACCGAAACATCCATTTTAATGAATAAGATATTAATAAATTAATGAAACAATTTAAAACTTGAAAATGGGCCTTCGGGTTGGCCCAATTCTCATATAAAAACAAAAATCCCCCATGCTTATGGATTTATAAAGGCCCCAAATTTAAATTTGGGGTTAATATATCAGGGGAGAACAATTAGGAGTTGGAATGAGTCAAAAATATTAAAAATTGAAAAATTTATAAATGAAACAAAATTTATTTTTAAATCTGGAATTGGGCTCGCAGTTTGGCCCAATTCATGAAAACTCACCTATTCTCAATAAAACCTTTGGAAACCACCAAAACAAATAATGAGTGGAAAATAAATTTAAAATAACCCTAAAATAGGTTACGTACGTGACAATATGATTATTTTGATCTCCCTTAACAAGAAAAAATCTGGAATCTGGAGAAATAAAATTTAGATGTATATGTTTATCCTTCCTAATTATTTTACTCCATTTAGGTTCAACTAAAGAATCATCATTATTCTCTACTATTTTATTTGAACTATATGGAGTACAAGAGATAGGGGTGTAGAATAACCTCCTCCACATCATCTTTATGAAATTTATTTTCAAAAAAAAACTCTGCATCCCTTGATTCAACAATGTAATTAGCTTCCAAATCCATAACTCTCTATGCTTTGTTATTTTATGTATATCAAAAAAAACACCTTTAATCACTCTAGGAACCATTTTATCACTTTTAGGATCAGGAATTATATAATAAGCTAAACACCCCCTCACTTTAAAATATGAAATATTAGGTCTTCTAAATTTCCAAATTTCATAAGGGGGTAACTTAGTTTTCCTAGAACAATCTTATTATGAATATGACATGTTACCTATAATTATTTTTCCCATAAATTTAATGGTAAGTTAGATTTATTAATCATTCAATTTAACATTTCTACTAAAGTATGATGTTTCCTTTCAAATAATCCATTTTTGAGGTATGTAAGGAGAATTACTTTGATGAATTATACCATTTTCTTCACAAAACTCATTAAATTCACTCATAAAGTATTAAACACCTATATCTAAGAATAATAATTTAATCATTTTTTAATTGGTTTCCAAATTTAGCTTTATACTTCTTAAATATATTAAAGGATTCATATTTTACTATAAAAACATATATATGCAAATATCTACTACAATCATCAATAAAAGAGATAAAATACCATTTTCCACCACAAGTTAAAAATAATTTAATTCAAAAATATCATAATATAATAATTCTAATATATTATAATTTCTATCAACGCTTTCAAATAGTTTTTTAACTATTTTAGATTCTACACATGTTTTAAATTTATTAAATTCATTTTCAAAGTTAATTAAGTTTAAATTATTGATTGCTTTTAATGAAATATAATTAACATGTTCCAAACAATCATACCATAAATTAGAGGACTCAATCAAGTAAGTATAATATTCAATCTTATTATTAACATACAGTTGATACATGTCATCATTTAAGTATCTCTTCCCCCACAAACATGCCTCCCTTTGACAAGATAACCTTATCAAATTTGAATGAAACTTGAAATCACTTCTTGCATAAAAGATCAACAGAGACAAAATTATGTAAAATCTTAGGTATATACAACAAATTTAGAAGAGTCAAACTCTTTCCAAAAGTAAATTCTAGTTCTATGCTTCCTTGAATAGAAACATTGATGCATTAATTATTTATAACTTGTAATTTTTTCACAATATTACTTTTATAAAATGTTTTTAAAATTGAATGATCCTTACACACATTCACTTTTAATCCATAATCAAGCCACCATCCATTCTTCATCAAATTCATATTGAATTTTAATATCATTGAAACTAGATTTTTTCATTTAGTATATTTGTAGCAGGTTTTTTCACTTTCTTTCGATAGTAACATTCCCTTGTAAAATGGCATAGTTTTCAATAGACAAATTGTTCTACTATATTATTATAAGGATTTAATTTATTCTTGAATTTTTTACTTTTCTTATTGACATGTAAGAATTTCTTAGTGGTTCCTCTCCCTCGATGATATTAACCTTGGTGTCAAATTGCAAAGCCATACCCACGTCTCTCAAAACATATTCTTCATAAATGAAAATAATATTTTATAATTTTTAAAATGAAATATCCTCACTATTTTTAATGAGTTATTAACAAAATTATTTCCACTTGGGTTGAAATTTAGAAATAATTTCACCATCTTGGAAAGTTTATGGTATATTAATTTTAAGGGAAAAATCCTATTTTTATAACTTGGAGCTCAGGAACTTACTCCAACACGAACTTGTTATCAACCATATTTAAGTTAAGATACTTTTAAATAAGAAATTTATTAATGCCTTCTTCCTCATTGAATGAATGTATTAAACTTGAGTCACATAAATGGGTGTTACATTGGGGTTTGGAGTATGATTGTTTGAAATGAGAGGAAGGTTTGGTTCTAGAATGTAAAAAATCTTCAACATTGTAAGAAGAAACTTTATCTTGTATTTACACGAAGAGAACTTGTTTTAATTTAAATGGTAAATAATAACCAAGTCTTGATTCATGAATTTAAGGGATAATAACTTCATATTTTATGATCTACCTTGTTTGAAACATTTTTAATTAGTGTGAAAATCAGAAGTAAAATGATGAAGATAACATAATTTTAATCTTGATGCATGAATTAAGTTCACGGTCAAAATGGTTTGATCCACCCCCACTTGTTAATGTAGGGTTATTAGTGGAAATTTACCTCAAGGATTTCACCAAGCTTAATGAATAGAGAACAATAATTTTTGTTAGTCCCACTGTGGTGATATTAGAGGAAAATTCTTAGAGATTTTCATGTCAAGGAGATTGATTTTAAATTATCTTGACATACCACTTATTTATAGATTAAAACTAGTGATATTTTCTCCAATTATATCTCATCATTTCCATAAAAAGAAAAGATAATTTTATCAAAATAATACAAGTTTTAGAGGGAGGAAATCGATTGAATTTTTAATTTTTTGAAATCCAATCATCACTACTAATCTCATCATTAGTCAATTTTAAAAAATATTTTGTTTTTTTATTTTTATTTTGTTTTTTTTATATATAAATATAATATATATATATATATAATAAAAATATATATTTAAAATTATTTCAAATCAATTTGGAATATATATTTTTAATGAAAATTTTATTATTCCCAAGGCCTCTATTTATAGGGGAAATACCTTGGGAATATAAACCCCACAACCAATATGGGATTCCCAAAACCAAAAAATTATTTCCCTCCAATTATTTAAAAATACCCTCTTTCATTTTTTTCATATGGTTCCACCTTTTAATAAATAAAAATCATAACATATTCAATCATAATTTTCCATTCCTCTTGGCCAAGATCAAAGGTCAAAGCAGCCATGCCAAACTCAGAGAATAACAGACCCTATAGAATGAAAGTGACAAAATGCATTGTGCACAACTTCCATTATTACACAACATGGTGTGTAAAACATTCCACCATTTATCCTATATTTTTTTCTTATTATAAGATCCTATATATTAATGTTTTTATTTCTTAAATTCTGCATGACATGACTTATTGAAAACTACTTATTTAATTAAGTGGTTTTCTTCCACATAAGTGTTTTGTTTCAGAAACTTAAGTGCAATTATTTTTTCAAAAATGGAACCAAAAACATTTTATTTCATGTCTTTAATATTATGTGATGTGATAAGTTAATATTTATAAAATGGAACCTCATTGAAAAATTGTTTTCTTTCCACTTATTAAAGTGAGTATCTTTGATATTTAGTGTTTGAGAAAAATGATTCAGAAATTCATATAGTTTTACTATACCTAATTTTTTATTAGTGAATCTATATTTATTAATGATAAAAATTATCTTACTATTTATTTAAGTGGTTTTCTATTTTATTTTATGTGTATGTTTTCTTTTATAAAAAAGAACAGGTGGCATATTTTTTCTTTCAAACTCTTTACCTTAAGTGATGATAGTTATAACTAGTTTTCAATAAGAGTGATCTCATATAGGACCTAACAATAATTGTTTAAGTGAAATAGATCACCAAAACAATAAATGTATCTTGATAAATAGAACACCAATATAGTATGCATACATTGTCTGAAATTACATACACTAGTTTGTGTACATTATGTATACATTATTTGAAGTTACACACCTATACACATATAGTATTCTATATTCATTTTACAATAGTATACTCTTATTCCTCACATGCCTCTAATAGATTCATACTATATTCAATTATAGTATGAAAACAATATTCATACATTGTATATTGTATGCAATTATAGTATACTTTATGCATACTGTAACACCCTAGTTTTTCTTTTGAGGTATGAACTGATTAATTTTTAGTTTTAATATTTAGTTTAATTATTATAAATGTGCATGGGAGTTAAAGGAAGGGTTCGGGGGTGTCTAGGACTTGTTCAAAGCCTGGAGATCTGAATTTTGGAGAAGCTATATGAGGCGCATGGTTGGTGCATGGTTAGTAATAACCGTGTGGGTCAACTGTACAACCCATATATGAGGGAGCATGGTTTGAAAAACTATGCAAGGTAAGCCACTTGGATATGAAAAAAACTACAAACATATTGCATAGTGAATTCACATGTATTGCACACAGTTTGGAAAATTGTGCGCCTAGCCCGCACCTTTAGTACCACATTGACAGTGAATCGGCATGGTTGGAGCATGGTTTTCCTAAACCGCATGGGATAACCATGTGTGAGGGCTGCCTTAGAGAGTGACTGTCACATATTTTGTGCATGGTTGGCACATAGTTTGGCCAACCATACATCCAAACCATGATACCTCTTAGAGTATAGTGAATTTATGATTTTTACCTTACTTATTTTTAAACACTCGCCATTTTTTCTTCTTCTCCACACATAGAATATCCATCCTCCCATTAAATCTCCTCCATGCCTCCAATATAGTCTTTGAGGTTTCTTCACCATTAGACATTCATTTAACTCATCTTCTATTGCATTGGATTACTCTCAATTAGAGTTTCAATCAATTTCACTCTTTTATCAGCTTATATTTCTATATTTAGTTTTATTTAGGTTCAAGATAATATATCCTATTTTCAAGGTATTTTTCTATTCTTATTTTTTCTTTTGATTCAGACCAAACCAAGGGATAATACTAAATGATTGTTCATCTAACTCCATAAAGTAGGTGTTCTATGAATTTTCCCTCAAGTCTTGTTAGTTCATAATTTTTATTATTGTGTTGTGCGCTGGTTTTACCCATGCTTTTCCCCTAAAAATTAATTTACCTTAAATTAGATATTTAATTTGGAATTTAAACACCCTATTAGACCCTCTTATTATCATTGGAGTTCCATGACCTCAACGTGAGCCACCCCTTTGGGTACGCTATACATATGTCTATGTGACCTTTGCATATTAATAACGGAAACCCCCATTGGTGTGTTTGGTTCAACTTCCTCAAATGATTTGATGGATTTAAATGGATGATGTATTAATTATAAATGGGAAATCATGTTTATCATGGCTCTTATTAATTAAAATCAAATGATTAATGGCATGACTCCTTATATAGCTCTTTTTCATTGTTGAATAAAAATGTAAGGACTTAAATTATATAAAGTGAATGGATTGGAATGGTTATCATGTGGCCTTGGTTATTTAATTAAGAGTAAGGTGTTTATTGATTCTATGAACCTTTTCCACATCGTAGGAGTGTTTATAATAGAGATATCCAGGAATTCCCAAGGGAATGTCTTAAACACTCAGAGGACACCACCCCAATTCATTGGGTCAGTTGCCAAGGGAGATACCCACCTTGGAATATGATCAATGTCTTATTTATATGTGAATTCCACATCACGGTACCTAATATTTACTAGACTCATATCTGGATATTATAATGCCTCAGATACACTCCTTGGATTTAGATGATGTCTTTGGAGAGGAGGTGCCTTGGATTCTTCCCTTGGGCCCCAATCATACTTATCATGGGATTTATTTTATTCATGCTCCAAAGACTCAGATAGAAACTTTTCCCATGGAATTCCTCAAGTGTACCCCTTGTATTACACTTAGAACATTATATCTAGGTTACATGGTTTATGTACTATGAGCTAGCTTGACCTTCTAAGTTCAAGTATGCCTAGATTCTTCTTGGATCTTACATTAATATTACCATAAATTGTAAACCTGACCGCGTTTTCATGAAACGTCAAATTTATTATGTTTTTAAGGTTGATTTATAGTTTAGGGAAGACCCTAGGTCATCTCTAAAGGAGATTTGGTGGCTTATAGTGTGTATTTTTAATAAAGATTAATAAAAGAGGGGGTGGTTTTGAAAACAATTTTAAGAAAATAACTTAACTTAAAGAGTTTAATAGTTGATAGAATAAGGTGGAGGATTAAGATTTATGAGATAAGGATATCACTTCAAGTTCACTACACATCTTGGATAGTTCATCTTTCTAAAAATTTCACATGGTTTTGTTTAATTCTTTGGTTGAGGGTTGTCAAGATCTTGATTCCCCTCTTGCCTCTCTAAACATTGCATAAAGTACCAACCCTTGACACAACAATCGTGTTGTCAAGGTTTGGACTTCAAGAATAGATTAAAGGATACCAAAGCATACTAATATCTTTTGTATGTGTGAGAGAAAGAGGATCCTTGTGTTGACCAATCGGAACAACTCAAGTTTCTCACTTGAAATTTCAACCCAATCGGTGTTGAAATGAAAAGCGGTTCACTTAATTAAACCCAAGAAATGAACTCAGAGGAGAAACATGTTTAGATAAGACATAAGTGAAATAATATACACACAAATTACACAAAACCAGTAGAGTATCAAGTGTCAGAACTCCCTCCCAAGTATGTGTAGCTCCCTCGAAATGATCATCCACCGTTTAGCTCGCCATCGAGAGGAGGAGGAGGCTCGGGTGGAACTCCCTCTTCATCCTTGATTCCCCTATGAGGATAGGGGCCTCCAGAACTTCAAGTATGAGGATAGAACTCCTTTATGTCTCCAAAATAACAGAGATTTTTCTCCTGGACGAACTTAAAAATGAGGAGCCCAAGGTTCCATTTTATAGGAAAATGGGAAGGTGGTTTTGAGCACACATAATTATTAAAACTACTTGTCATAGGTGTTTAAACCTTCATAAAGATTTATATAGATTTTTATAAAATAAAAAATTTGTATCCCCACCTCTTTTCTGTCTCCAAAAAAAATTTGGAAAATTTTAGAAACCTATAGCCTGAGATATGGATAGATTACAGCACACCACTTTTGAATCCGTGCAGATTTGGTGTGCTGGATAGATCAGGTAGTAAAGGCCATAATATGGCATAATGTGTCTTTGGTATCTTCATATTAAATGTAGAAAAATGAGTTTTGGACCAGTACATAAAATTTCAGCACAATTGGATGCACGGTATAGTAGCAGTTTGCAGATTAATCCACTGGTGTGCTTGGATCCTGCGCAGTTTGGCACATTTTTCTTGAACATCATCATGGGCCCTCCAAATCACCTTCACCTTCAATGAAATTTTCAAGACAAGTAACATTGGACTTTTTAATAAATATAAACACAAAATAAATTATTCAAACATGGAATTCAATTTTTTATTATTTTTGTAATTTACAATACAAATTTAGTTTAATACAGTGGTGTAAGGGTGAAAATGACACAGTGAATTGTGGTACGATCACACCCCCACACCTAAACATTTGCACTCCTGGGAAAAGTCACATATCCAAATAAAATAATTCATATATAAATATTCCCAACATAATGAATATTTAACATTTGAGGAAATTTTAATTCACTAAATTAATGTGATCAAAGCATGAACCACACCAAGGAGTTATTCCTAGTGAAAATGGAAAAGGATGTCTCATAAATCATATCACAATACAATTCAAAGAGATTCATGACACCAACATGAGCAAGGAATTAAAAATTCAACCATTCCACTAACTCTCCATGTGTGTGTGTGAAAACCATTCCATGCTATTCTTTCCACTTTCTATCAAATAAATATATGTTATTTTAACATGATTCAACTTTAAATGATTTTTCACCAAACTCGTCCTACATCATTTGCAATCATATTTCAAGACCCACTCACTTAATAATTCCCATAAGTCAAACCATAATCTCCTGACCTAGATATCCCCATATGTTTCAAATTTCATCACTCCCCTCATTTATTTATTTTTTTTTGAAGTTGCATTTGGAACAAATCTCATACTCATCTATCAACCCTTATTTGATCTCCTCACGATACTAATTGCAATAGTTATAACAAGATCAAAAGTTGAGGAGGAGTGGTTTTTTGTCTTCCCAAGACACAATTTTTTTTTGAGGGCGTACAACAGTCGGACATTAGGTACACACGCATAGGTCAATCTGGTATGGTAATGAAATAGATCAGATAAGGAATGAATGTATGAAAATATCATTTAAAGCTGAAAAATATTAACCTAACATATATTTACCTTATATTAATTAAGAAATATTCATACTTCATGGTTTGGTGCCAAAAATGTATGGAGATATTAGTGACACAGTTTTCCCAAAACTACTCACACAAGGAGCATCAATCATCTCAAATGTTTCACAATGATACAACCATTTATATCATTGACAGAAAACCAATTCACTAAAAAAATCACTCCCTAATGTTAAATTCATACAAATATTCTTTTTATCCTTTGTTATGGTATTTTTACTTTCCCCCCTTTCAGGTCACCAAATTATGGAACTTCGAAATTGTTGATGGGGAAAAATGAAAATACTATAAAAAAGGCTAAAAAGAGAAGAAAGGAGAAAACGATGAAAATACCTAACTAACCCAGGAATGTATCCACCCTCCCACACCTAGAATGTGCAGTTTCCTCACTGAAATAATTTAGAATGTGGGAAGGAAGGATAAAACCTAGTGTGTTTTATTGGTATGATGCATCGAGAAGGTGGATTTCCTCCACCGGATTCTTCAGAAAATCCTCATAGAAGTGTTTAGGTCGTTTCCCATTGACGGTGAATGTTTGATTGGTTTCTTCATTTTGAACCTGGACAACACCAAATGAAGAGATGTTAGTAATAGTGTATGATCCAAACCAATGGGAATGAAGCTTACATGGATGCAACTTCAGCCTTGCATTATAAAGGAGGACCTTCTTCCCAATGTGGAACCGACGATGAAGGATAAGACGGTCATGGGAAGCCTTGGTTCTCTCCTTATAAATCCTGGAGTTTTCATATTCATCTCTTCTCATTTCCTCTAGCTCCTGAATCTACAACTTCCTTTGATCACCTGCACTAGAATGATTAGAATTGCATTGTTTGATGGCCCAGTAGGCTCGGTGCTCAATCTCAATAGGGAGATAACAACTCTTTCCAAACACAAGATGATAGGGTGACATTCCAATGGGATTTTTGAAAGCAGTATGGTAGGCCCATAATGAATCATCAAGTCGAAGACTCCAATCTTTTCTATTGGGTTGAACCGTTTTTTCAATAATTTGTTTTACCTATCTATTTGACACCTCGGCTTGACAATTGGTCTATGGGTGATATGCAGTAGACACTCGATGACAGACCCCATACCTACGCAAAATTGATTGCATTGTTCGTTTGCAGAAATGAGAACAATGGTCATTGATGATGAACCTAGGTAAGCCAAACCTACAGAAGATTTGGGTTCTCAAAAATTCTACAACTACCTTAGAATCATCATTCCTTATAGCTCATGCCTCTACCCATTTTGACACGTAATCAACTGCCAGAAGAATGTACAAGTTGCCAAAGGAACTGGGAAATGGACCCATAAAGTCAATGCCCCAAACATCAAAATTGTTATGAAAGAGAAATAGTTGTTGTGGCATTTCATTTCTTTTAGATACATTCCCCATTCTTTGACAATGAGGACAAGATTTGAAAAAATCATGGGCATCCTGAAAAAGTGTTGGCCAAAAAACGCCAGAATCAAGGACCTTGCGGGTAGTCCATTGGGGACCAAAGTGGTCCCCACAAGCAAGAGTGTAGCAAAATCTAAGGATGGACTGAAACTCACTATCGGGAACACAACGCCTAAGGACTTGATCACTATAGGTGCGCCAAAGGTAGGGGTCATACCAAATGTACCAACGAGACTAATTTTTTAGACGGCTGGCTTGGTTTTTATTGAAATCAGTAGGAATACAAGATGCTACCAAATAATTTATAAGTTTAGCATACCAAGGAATAACATCTTGCACTCAGTACAATTTCTCATTAGGAAACATATCATTTATAGGAATATAGGGGGATGAGTCAATGTTCAAGGATGCTGGAATCCTACTGATATGATCAGCCATAACATTCTCTACTCCTTTTTTATCTCTAATTTCGAGATTGAATTCTTGAAGGAGGAGCATCCAACGAATGAGACGTGGTTTGGATTCCGATTTCTTAAGGAGGTACTGGAGAGCTGCATGGTTTGAAAATAAAATGACTTTGGACCCCAAAAGATATGACCTGAATTTTTCCAAGGAAAACACAATGGAAAGGAATTATTTTTCAGTTGTGGTGTATTTTTCTTGGGTATGGTCCAAATTACGTGAGGCATAGGATATCACATGTGGAGCTCGGTCGACCCTTTGTGACAAAACTGCCCCAACTGAATAGTTAGAGGCGTCACACATGATCTCAAATGGTAAATCCCACCGAGTTGGTTGGATTACCGGGGGTTAGGTGAGACTCCATTTTAACTTATTAAAAGTATCCTCACATTCTTTATCAAAAACAAATTATTTTTCTTTTTGTAGTAATCGGGAGAGGGAGAGTGCAATTTTACTAAAGTCATGAATGAAACGACGGTAAAATCCAACATGACCTAGGAAAGATCGCGCATCTCGTATATTTTTTGGGTAATGGAAGGGAATAAATGACATAAACTTTTGATTTATCTACTTGGATACTATCCCCAGAAATGACATGCCCCAAAACTATACCTTGTCGCACCATGAAATGGAATTTCTCATAATTTAATACAAGATTCTTTTCAATATAGTGACGTAGGACTGAAGCAAGACTACTCAAACATTCATCAAAAGAAGAGTTATAAATAGTTAAATCATCCATGAATACTTCCATGAAATTCTCTAGGTAATCCGAAAAAATACTAACCATGCATCATTGGAAAGTACGAGGAGCATTGCATAGACCAAATGGCATCCTTCTATAGGAAAATGTGGCAAAGGGGAAGTGAAGGTTGTCTTTTCTTGATCCTCAGGGGCAATATGGATCTGAAAGTATCCAGAATACCCATAAAGGAAATAGTAGTGGGACTTACCCTCTATCCTCTCTAGCATTTGATCAATGAATGGAAAAGGTAAATGGTCCTTCCTCGTGTATTGGTTTAGTCGGCGATAGTCTATACAGACACGCCAACTATTCTGCACACGAGTTGAAACCAATTCATTGTTTTCATTTTTAATTACTATAAGGCTAGTATTTTTAGGAACTACTTGAATGGGACTGACCCATTGAATGTTAGAGATGGGGTAAATGATTCCAGTAGCTAATAATTTTGTTACCTCATTTTTCACAACTTCTAGGAGGTTTGGGTTCAGTCGACGTTGTGGCTGCCTCACTGGTTTATCCTCATCATTTAACAAAATATTATGTGTAAAAATTGATGGTCTAATACCAAGAATGTCAGCAAGTGTCCACCCCAAATCTTGTTTATACTCCCTCAAAAGTTCAAGCTATCTCAATTCATGCTCAGGAGGGAGTGAACTAGCAATGATGACGGGCAACTTATTTCCATTCTCAAGATATGAATATTTTAAATCTTGAGCCAGTTTTTTTAGTTCCAATTCAGGTGGATTTTGGATTGATGGGAGTGTGTGTGAGAGGTCACTGATCTCATCTAACTGCTCAATGGTATCAACCTCAGATGAGGAATGAGCTTTTACAAGCTTAGCAGTATCATCGATGGTTAGTGGATCATCAGTGTTCAATAAATCATCAATCAATGAACATGCATGACACTTTTCTAGACCACTACAAAAATCAATGTATGAATCATTTCCTAGCATTTATATCAATGAATAAAACTCAGAAAGGGTATCGGGGGAAAGGAAAGTTGTTTTTTCAGAGGTAGGGAGTACCTCAATTGAATTAATAGAGAGAGAGGAATGTTCTTCTGAGGGGTGCTTCATGGCATCAAGGATGTTGAAATGGACTATTTCACCACCAAATTCCATAGATAATGTACCATTGTGGACATTAATTGTGTTTTTGGAAGTTTTCAATAAATTTCTCCCCAATATAATCGGGGCAAGTCCATTCATCTTATCATCCTCCATTTTAAGCACATAAAAGTCAGTAGGAAAAATTAAATTTTGGACCCTCACAAGAACATCCTCTAACACACCAGAGGGGTGTGCAGTACCCCAGTTAGCTAGTTGAACAATAATCCCAGTGGGCTTCAGTTCCCCAACCTGCAATGTAGAGTAAATGGAGTGAGGCGTCACATTTATAGAGGCACCTAAATCAAGCATAGTATTAGAGAAAGAATACTCCCCTATGGTGCATGGAATTGAGAATGTTTCAGGATCATTACAATTGGTGGGGGGTTATGGATCTATCAATGCTGAAACATTCCTTCCCAAGCTCACTTTCTCATCACCTCGAAGTCGCCTTCGGTGTGTACACGTCTCCTTTAGAAACTTAGTGTACCATGGAATTTTCTTCACAGCATCAATCAATGGGATGTTAACCTGAACTTTCTTGAAAATTTCCAATATTTCTTTATCAAGTTCAGTTTCCTTTTATTTTCTTGGTTGGGTGGTCCTTTGAGGAAATAGAAGATGAATGGTTGGGCTAGGTGAGTCATCAATATTCACACTCTTTCTTTTGGAAGGGATTATCTTGGGACAAGGTTCTTCAACATTAGGAACAATCTTAATGGTTGGGATGGAGGTTTCCTCAGGAGGGGATGACTCTAATGGAGGATTTATTTTACTTTCTAGTTATTTTCCACTCCTAAGGGTGATGGCACTAACATTTCTTTTATCCCTAGGGTTAACAACTGGTTGAGAGGGAAGTTTACCTGACCCATGACTTTGAATTTCACCCACTGAGTTAGCTAGTTGGCCTAATTGGGTTTTGAGGTCTTGTATGGATTCCTGAGTGGTTTGTTGGAATTGGATATTTTTGGAAGCCATTTGTTTCATCATATCTTCTAGGATAGGCTCGGGTTTTTGAGGGGTTTGTTGGAAAGGCCTTTAGGGTGGTTGAGGGTTTCTAGGTGGTGGTGGTTAATGACTAATCTGCCCTGGTTGGTTCCATTGTTGTTAAGGATGGTTTGAATACCCCCCTTACCTATAGTCTTGGTTCTCTTTCCACCTAGGGTTGGATGGATAGTAAGGTTCTTTCCTAAAGGGTTGGTTATAGGGGCGGCCTGGAAATATTACCTCACAAATCTCAGATATTTCCCTCAATTGAGAACATTGTTCAGAGTAGTGGGTGTCAGAAGAACATATACCACAATGGATAGGAGGAGGAGATTGGGATTTCCCTTGGGAAAGAGCAAGTTGTCAAAGAAGGGTACTTACCTCTTCGAACTTTGTGTCCACCTTCTTCTCAAATTCAGTACTTTGCACCTCATAGACACCTCGAATCAGTACATTGGTCCTTGAACCAAATTGTTGTGTGTTTTGAGCCATGTTCTCAATTAGGGTTCTTGAAGAAATTGGGGTCTTATCAACTAGTGCACCACCTGCAGCAGCATCGATCATATTTCGATCAATAGGGATTAAACCTTCATAAAAATATTGAATTAAAAGTTGATCACTTATTTGGTGGTGTGGGAAACTTGAACATAACCTTTTAAAACGTTCCCAATATTCATGTAATGTTTCCCATTGAGATTGTATTATCCCACAAATTTCTTTCCTTATTGTTTCAGTTCGAGAGGCTGGGAAATATTTTTCAAGAAAAAGGCGTTTCAGGTCTGCCCAGTCTCTTATTGGAGAATTAACATAATATAACCAATATTTCAGAGTGTCTTCCAAATAAAATGGGAATGCTCTAAGATTTACTTGTTCCTCATCCAAATTAGTAGGTTTTAATGTTGAAAAAACAGTATGAAATTCTTTTTTAAGTGCTTGTGTGGATCCTCTCCAGGAAGTCCATGGAATCTTGGTAATAGATGAATTAAGCCAGATTTTAGTTCAAAATTTGGTGCCTCGCCTTGTAATTGGATATAGGTGGGTTGGATATCAACATCAGGAAAGGTTAGTTCTTTTAATGTTCAGTTGTTTTCAGCCATATTATGCAAGTTTATTTTAGTTTTTATATTGGTTATAGAAGAAGAGGAGGAAGGATCAAGAAGAGTGTCAATGTTTTGTGTGTCCTCCTTCGATGGGTTCTCTTGTGCATCTCGGGGTCGCTGACGTAAGATCCTCTCCGATTCGGGTTCAAAAAGAGGTAAATCTATCGGATTAGATTGTTTCATGAACCAAACCTACACAAAAAATATATCATAACACAAAGATATAGGTAAAGTTATAATATATAATAAATAAATATTCACAAAATTTACAAAAAACTTTTCAAAAAAATGCACTAAAAACCAAAGCGCTCCCCAGAAACGGCGCCAAAATTTGACCGTGTTGTCATGAAACTTCAAATTTATTATATTTTTAAGGTTGATTTATAATTTAGGGAATACCATAGGTCTTCTATCAAGGATCATTGGTGGATTATAGTGTGTATTTTTAATAAAGATTACTAAAAGATGGGGGTGATTTTGAAAATAGTTTTAAGAAAATAACTTAACTTAAAGAGTTTAATAGTTGATAGAATAAGGTGGAGGATTAAGATTTATGAGATAAGGAGATAACTTCAAGTTCAATACACATCTTGGATAGTTCATTGTTCTGAAAATTTCACATGGTTTTGTTTAATTCTTTGGTTGAGGGTTGTCAAGATCTTGATTCCCCTCTTGCCTCTCTAAACATTGCACAAAGTACCAACCCTTGACACGACAATCGTGCTGTCAAGGTTTGGACTTCAAGAACATATTAAAGGATACCAAATCATACTAATATCTTTTGTATGTGTGAGATAAAGAGGATCCTTATGTTGACCAATCGGAAAAACTCAAGTTTCCCACTTGAAATTTCAACCCAATCAGTGTTGAAATGAAAAGTGGTTCACTTAATTAAACCCAAGAAATGAACTTAGAGGAGAAAAATATTTATATAATACATAAGTGAAATAATCCAAAAACAAATTACACAAAACCAGTAGAGTATCAAGTGCCGGAACTCCCTCCCAAGTATGTGTAGCTCCCTCGAAATGATCGTCCACCATTTAGCTCGCCATCGAGAGGAGGAGGAGGCTCGGGTGGAACTCCCTCTTCATCCTTGATTCCCATATGAGGATAGGGGCCTCTATAACTTCAAGTATGAGGAGAGAACTCCTTTGGGTTTCCAAAATACCAGAGCTTTGCCTCCTGGCCGAACTTACAAATGAGGATCCCAAGGTTTCATTTTATAGGAAAATTGGAAGGTGGTTTTGAGCACACAGAATTATTAAAACCACTTGTCATAGGTTTTTCAACCTCCAGAAAGCCTTATCTCGATTATGATAAAATAAAAAAGTTGTATCTACACCTCTTGGATGTCTCCACCGAAAATTTGGCACAATTTGGACACCTATATCCCGAGATATGGACAGATTATAGCAAACCACTTTTGAATCCGTGCAGATTCGGTGTGTTGGACAGATCAGGTCGTCAAGGCCATCATATGGTCGAATGTGTCTTGGGTATCTTCATATTAAATGTATCCCAACGAGTTTTGTACCAGTACACAAAATTTCAGCCCAATTGGAGGCATGGTATAGTATCAGTGTGCAGATTAATACACTGGTGTTCTTGGATCCTGTGCAGTTTGGCCCATTTTTCTTGAACATCATCATGGGCCCTCCAAATCACCTTCACCTTTAATAAAAATTTTAAGACAAGTAAAATTGGCATTTTTAATAGTTATAAACACAAAATAAATGATTCAAACATGGAATTCAATTTTTTATTATTTTTTAAATTTACAATACAAATTTAGTTTAATACAGTGGTGTAAGGGTGAAAATGACACAGTGAATCATGGTACGATCAAAACCCTAGTTTCACCTTGGGTCCTATTTTATGATTAATTAAACTAGTACACTTTGTTTATACATTCTAGACCCTAACCTCTTGTAGGTCCCTTTTTCATTCATTACCGGCATGATTCGAACTAGGTATGGTCAGTCAGGCATCCCTTGAGTAGTCTGAGCCTGATTTTATTATTATTATTTCATGCATGTTATTCCACTGCTTATATCTATATATTCACACTAATAATTTTATATTTACATATTGTATTTATATAGACATCATTGGTGGTTTCCTACAGAGTATATCTCACACCATGTTCAGGTTGTTAATTGGTACCCATATAGACTTCATGGATGCAGGTAGGGGAAAGGGAAAGCACCCATTCTTGGATGCTTGATTGATTATAGAATGGGATATTAAAAGCACATAAATGAGCCTTGGATCATGATGATTGGAGATATCCTTTTTAGTCTTTTTTTTCCTTTTGATATACATGTATTTTATGGATGAATACTTCCATGTATGTCTTTTTCTTTTTAATAGCTCCATGAAATTCTCATCATTTTGTATATGACACTGCTTATGGATTGATTAATATTATTGTCTAGCTGATTTAATTTCGCTTATATATATATCATTATTATACTTCTGTAATTAATTCATTTATTACACCATTTTTCTACTTAGATCATGAGGTATAGTCTGCCAACTGTACCATCATGGACCCCTGCTTCTAGTCGATAACCTCTAGCATACGAGGAGTTACACTTGAGGCCTTGCGACCAATGAGGTTTGGTTAATTATGAGTGAAATGAGTCTAGGAAATTACAAATTGGAATCAAAGCTTTCATTTCCTTTTTTCTTACTATTTGGGTTATTAGATTGGAGATTAGGATGCATTGGAATTTGGTAATGGGTCTATTCCTGGGATTAGTTAACCCATGTGCAAGAGAAAATCAAAATTTCATAGGATGGGAATTTCATTCCGGATTATGCTTGTTTTGGTTGTTTTGATTTTACCATTGGTTGGCACATAAGGATTGTGATTTTTATTATTATTTTGGAATTTATTTTAACCCTTGGCCTAGTATAGTAAGGAGTTAGTGTCACATTAATCATTACAGGAATGTGAGGATTTATATTTCATGCATTATTTCATGACAAATTTACTTACTGTGTGCATTATCGGCTGCATATTTCTTGCGACTTTATAGTTATATTTTAGATTATGCTAACGTTTCTTATAGGGTTAAAATAATTGGAATAATTAAAGTGCATACATCAACCAAAATGGTGTTTTCCCATATAGCATGATGATGGAACCTTAATTCTCCAATTATAACGTGTTTGATCCATAAACCCTTGGTCACATGAGCTAAAACTTTATTTGGTTGCAATTACATGTATTCCAATTTCAATTTAAAGGGTGTGTGTGACTCTATAAATTGGGAATGTTGATCCATCTAATTGAACCATCATAAAATCCTAGTTGCAATTACATGTAGCACCATTTTCAGTTTATAAATCATAGTGCTTTATATCTTGGGAATGATATACACATATAAATGGACATTGATATATATATATATATATTATATTTGGATATACATAATGACATATTTATGAACTATTGAGTTCAAAATTTAAATGGAAATGGTTGTTGTTAAGTAATGATGTTAATCACAACTTAAGGGGTGTTTTCCTCTATAACTTACAACTAAAACACTATATACCGGAACCCCTAATATAAAATAGAGAACTTGACCCTAACCTAACCTTAGTACTGGGTAGTATCCAGTATCTATAATGATTCATCATGGTCTTATATGATTCCCAGACCTGGCTTTACGAGTAGACAGAGGGGTGTGACTCGCATATAGGAAGGCTTGTACCTATCTGATTCTTATATTTTTAAATCCTATAATTGTTAAATATTATTTTATTCATGTTCTTATAATTTTTATAGCTATTCCTCCATTAATTACTCAAGTATAGTGTCAGGAGGTGGTGGGGACCATGATTCTAAAGTAGTGGGACCTAACCTGCCAACAATGTCACATTCAAAACCTCCCATTATAATTGACTTGGGTGATAATGATCAGTTTGGATAGGTTTCATATGGTTTATAGACACTATTTAGGTAACTCTATGACCTATCCCTACTATGATAGAGCTGACATGAGATTTTCAGCAGTAGCATCCACCCACGTTTTTAGGGGATGGTGGTGCATAGGCTATTGAGTCTTGGCTAGATGCTATGTTGTCAATCTTTTAGCACCTAGAGATTCCTCCATAGAGGATGTTAAAGCTTTATTATTAAATTATTAATGGTTCTACCTAGAATTGGTGGGACGTTGTCACTTAGGTATATCATTATTAGGATATGGTTTGGAGAGATTTCTATACTACCTTTTATGACTATTTCTTTCTGGAGATGTTGAGAGATGACTAAGATAGGGAATTCCTTCCTGTAGAGTAAAGATTCATGTTAGTTATGGATTATTCAGATATATTAACTATGATTTAGTGTTTTTACCTTCCTTCATTGCTTATGATATTTTGATAGAGATATTCTTAGAAGATGGGCTCAAGTATTCCATTTGATCTCAGGTGAATGTTTTCTACCTGAATATTATCCTAGGAATTGTGAATCAAGACCTTATTACTGAGCACAATTTGAGGGAATTTGAAAATACAGGGCATGGTAGTTTAGTACCGAGGTAGGGTTGTAGTTCAACCAATGGAATGAAATGTCAATTGGAGGTGGCTCATCATAGTAGTTTCATCTAGAGTATCTGCACTGGTAGTTCTGTTATATACCATTAGTGTGGGAGGTACAATCAGGTAAATCCTTAGTGAAACCAAGACCCAGTTGAGGGTCGATCCTACAAAATAATGGGGAATCTTAAGAGGTTTTGTTAGACCATTCCATATGTTCATAATGAAAGAGGATCTACACAAACTCCTCCTTCTAAAGCTGGATCTGTATCTATGTTTCAGGCTAGAAGTTGGACTACCATCAGTCGTACAGGCTGAGGAGGCGGACATGGTCGAGGAGGCTAGACTCAGCATATGTAGCACCAGTTGAGTGGGCTCACTCCAGGTAGTCATGTTACATCTCAAGGCCGTGGATCAGGCCATATATATCCCTTATGTCCTATACCTAAGGAGAAGGGTGTTGGTCCATATACAGTATGAGGTATGATTTTGGTAGCCTCTACTTTAGTATATACCCTTTTGATATAGGTGCTTCATATTCCTTTATCATTGTGGCTATTGTTAAAATCATCGTGCTTGAGATTCATTATTTATGTGGAATGATGACACTTGATAATTCATTGTTAATTTGATTGTAAAGTGTATATCAGTGCAAGGAATTCCCCCTTGAGGTAGGAAACTATCATTTCTTATGGGACCTCTTCATCCTTGAGATAATGTGTTTTGATATCATCCTTAGGATAGACTGGTTGGTTTCTTATCATGACTATGTAGACTTTTATCACTGCAGGGTATCGTTTACATTACCAAATGGAAATATTTATCTTCACAAGGGTGGATGGGATATCTAGGAAAGTAGAGCTAGACCAGAGCATTATAGGCTATGAAATGTGATAGTCTAGATCACTAGCCTATATATGGATGATCAGGGGATATGTCAAGATGATTTCCCCCGTAGTATATCATTTTAGGGATTTTTTCCCTCATGATTTTTTTGGACTATCTCATGAGTGATATTTAGAGTTTAATATTGAGATAGTGTTAAGAGTAGCACTAGTATACATTAATTCTTAAAATATGGATACTACTGAGTTGAAAGATCTCAAGATGTAGATAAAGGACTTGGAATCCAAGGGTTTTATATAGCCCAGTACTTCACCTTGGGGTTCACATATCCTTTTTTATAAGAAAGTGGATGGTACCCTAGGGATTTATGTGGAGTGTCAATAGTTAAACCAGATTATGGTTAAGAACCGGTATCCAATCCCTCATATAGATGACCACTTTTACTATATTTGAGGAGGGAGAGTTTTCTCTAATATTGATTTGAGGTTAGGATACCATCAGAAGTGAGTTAGAACTTTATAGATACCTTATACATTTTTTCATCAAAGGTATGGTCTCTATGAGTATCGTATTATACCGTTCGGTTTTAATAACATTACCACTATTTTTATGGCTCTGGTGAATAGTGTTTTACACCTGTATTTGGATTCATTTGTGGTAGTATTCATGGATGACATATTTGTGTATTCTTATACTTGATGTGACCATGCCAAACATTTTGAGATCATGTTGAATACAATAATATATCACTGGTTGTATACTAAGATCACCAAATTATACTTTTGGATCAATAAGGTGAACTTCCTAGGTTACATTATTTCATTTTTAGTAATATCTATTAACCCAAAGAAGGTTAGATCTATAGTTACCTAATAGAATCCCAAGAAATTATTTTACATATAGATTTTCTTAGGGATGTATGGGTATTATAGGAACTTTATTTAAGACTTTTCATACCTATAAGCACCTCTTACAGTATTTACTAAGAAGGGGATCAAATTTATATGGTATAAATCATGTGAGATATCCTTTTAGGAGCTGAAAGGGAGACCGTATTTAGCACCGATCTTGATTCTACTAGATCTGGGAAGAAGCTATACAGTTTATTGTGATGCATAAAGCATGAGACTATGAGAAGTTTGGATGTAGGAGGATCAAGTCATGGCATACGGGTCTTGTTATTTGAGGTCACATGATTGGAATTACCCAACACGTTATCTTGAGTTGGAATTTTGGTTCACATCTTGCATTTTTTGAGGCATTATTTTCTTGTAAAGCATTTTTGTGGTGTCTACCGACCCTAAGAGCCTCAAGTGAATATTCACATAGCATGAATTGAATCTCAAGAAATTAATATGGGTTGAATACCTATAATACTATGATTTTGAGATTTCATATATGCCTAGAAAAGGTAATGTTTTAGTGGATGCTTTGATCCATAGGACTCAAAGAATTAATGATAAGACCAATCTCCATGTTGTATCATTGACAAAGATGAGGTCTTGTGAATCCATAAACATGTCTGGGTTCTTGCAAATATTCAAGTGGATTTGATGTGAGAGTCTCATGATTCTACTTGGGTAATACACCTTAGTCTTACAAATATGCATCGTGATCTCCTCCCACAATACTAGTGGCCTTGTATGAAAAGGTAGATGGTTGGATTTATTACTAGGTGCTCTACTTGTTAGTAGGTAAAGGAAAAAACAATGACCAGCAGGTATTCCATACTCATTGTCCATTACTAAGTGAAAATGGGATGATGTCACTATGGAATTTGTGACTGGTTTACTAAGATCCCCTCGAGGAAATGATGTAGTATGGGTGAGAGTTTACTGGATCATGGTGGTCACTCACTTTTTACCTATAAAGGAGTCCTTTTCAATATATGATCGTGGTAGGCTCTATTTTTGGGAGATTATAAAACTTCATGTAGTCCCACAAACTATTGTATCAGATAGGGATGCTCGTTCCACTTCACAGTTCTGGAAAGGGTTTTAGAGGTAATTAGGTACATAGGTACTTTTGAGTAAATCATACCACCCTCACACCAATAGGTAGTCCGAACAGACAACATAGTTGTTAGAGGAAATTCTTAGAGTATAAATCCTCAATTTTGGAGGTTCTTGGTAAAAACATATACTCCTAGAGTATTTCACTTGTAAAAATATATTTTAAGAAACTATACATATGGATCCTTATGAGGTCTTATATGGTAGGACATGACAATGGCCTCTATGATGGTTAGAGGTTGTGGAGGTAGAATTACTTAGACCTTGTCTCATTTATGAGACTTTAAAGCTAGTTTAGCTGATCAAGAAGTGATTGGATACAATTCAGTTTAGATATAATTCTTATGTCTATCTCCATCGATAACATATAGAGTTAGAGGTTAGGGATCAAGTCTTATTATGAGAATTGAATAGACTTGGGAATCGATGGCTTAGATGGCAAGGTAAGTATTTTTTTTGGGTTCGTTGGACCTTTTGAGGTTTTGGAGATGATTCGACCAGTTACTTATCAGATAGAACTCCTTGAGAGATAAATATCTATACATGAAATGTTTCACATGTCTTAGCACTATTATTGATATTTACACCTGACTCATGACTTTCATCATGATGAGGTTGAATTATAGGTAGATGTGTCCTTTGAGGGGCATCATATTCATATCATGGATCGGAGCATGAAGTCTCCTTGAGGTAGGTTAGTTCCTTTAGTCTAGGTTCTATGGCATCATGACCATGGATAGGATGAGACCTTGGAGATAGAGGATGATATACGAGCCCAATATCTTGATCTTTTCTCAAATGATGTTTTATTATCCTCAGAATGTAAAATCAGGGATGATTTCTCTTAAGTGGGGGAGGTTGTAACACCCCTTTTTTCATTTGAGGTGTGAACTAGTTAGTTTTTAGTTTTAATATTTATTTTAATTCTTATAAATGTGACTAATATTTTAAGGAAGGTTTCAGAAGTCTATGGGGATTATTCAGATCCCAGAGATCTGAATTTTGAAGCTCTATAAGGAACACAGTTGGTTCATGATTAGTAGTAACCATGAAAACAAACCGTACGACCCATATATGAGGGTGATTAGTTTGAAAAACCATGTAAGGTAAGTTGTGTGGTCATACAAAAAACTAATAACTTGTTTTAGAAGGGATTTTCATGATTTGTTCATGGTTTGTAAAAATGTGCACCTATCTCGCACCCTTAATTCCACTTAGGTTATGAACTCACACAGTTGGAGCACAGTTTGTACAAACTGTGTGGGATAATCATGAAATGGGTAACTTAGATAGTGACCATCACACAGTTGGCACATGGTTTGGCCAACCATGCAACCAAACCATATAAACACTTAAAGTAGGGTGAATTTGTTATTTTCCCTTACTTATTTTTAAACACTCGCCCTCTTTTTTTCTTCTTCTCCATGTGAAGCATCCCCCTCCTCCCATTAAAGCTGCTCCATGCCTCCAAGAAAGTCTTTGAGGTTTATTCACTATCTGACATCTATTTCACTCTTCGTATGTCATATTGGATTCCTCTTGATAATAGTTTTGATTCGGTACTTTTTTTCTCGATTTGTCTTTCCATATTCAGTTTTATTTATTTGTGAGCTAATATGCCCTATTTTTAGGTATTATTCTATTTTATTTTGATTAAAACCAAACCAAGGGCCAATACTAGATGAGTGTTCATCTAACACCATAATGTAGGTAGTCTATGAATTTTCCCTTAGGTATCTTTGATTTATAATTATCATCATTGTGTCGTACACCAATTTTACCCATGCTTTTCCCCTAAAAATCAATTTTCATTATATTATCTGTTTAATTTGGAATTTAAATTCCCCATTATACCCTATTATTATCATTGTAGGTCCATCGATTCAATGTGATCCAACCCTTTGGGTGTGGCATACATATCCTTATGTTCCCTTGGCATATTAATAACTGAAAAAACCCATTTGTGTGTTTGGTTTGACTTCCTCAAATGATTTGATTAATTAAAATGGATTAACTATTGGTTATAAATGGGAAAGAATGTTTAACTTGTCTCTTGTTAATTTAAATCAAATGATTAATGGTATGACACCTTATATAGCCTTTTTCATTGTTGAATGAAAAGGTAAGGACTTGAATTATATAAAGTAAATTAATTGGATTGTTTATAACATGGCCTTTATTATTTCATTAAGTATAAGGTTACTACTTTTGATATGGACCTTTTTTGTTATTATAGGAGTGGTTGGACCTGAGCCAGTATTATATTCCTAAGGGACTACCTTGAGCACTCAGAAGATGTCACCTTGATTCATTAGCTCGGTTTCCAAGGGAGATACCTACCTTGGAACATGTTAAAGGTCTTATTTATACATGAATAACTCATCATGGTATTGATGATTCACTAGAAACATATCTAGATATTATAATTCCTTGAATACACTCCTTGGATTCAGCCGATGTCTTTGGATAGAAGGAAACTTGGATTCTTCCCTCGATCCTCAGTCATGCTTTCCTAGGATTTACTATAGAAATGCTCCATGAACTCAATTAGAAACATTTATAGTGGAATTACCCAGGCGTACCCCTTGTATTACACATAGAACCTTATATCTAGGCTTCATGATTTGTGTACTGTGAGTTAGCTCAACCTTCAAAAGTCAAGGATGCCTTGATTTCTCTAGGATCATGTATTGCTATTATTATGACTTGGAAACCCTAGCTTCACCTTAGGTACTATTTTATGATCATTTAAAATGATACACTTTTATTATAAATGTTATATCCTAACCTCTTGTAGGTCCCTTTTTTAGAAATTACCAACATGAGCCGAAGAAGGTATGGTCAGTTGGGAATCCCTTAAGGAGTCCGAGACTGATTTGATTATTATTATTTCACACATGTTATTACAATACTTATATCTATATATTCACACTACTAATTTTATATTCACGGACTGGATTTTTATAGACGTTATTGGTGGTGTCCTGCTGATTATATCTCACACCCTATTCAAGCCACTGATTGATACCTAAAAAAACTTCATGGATGCAGGTACGGATAAGGGAAAACACCTAGTCTTAGATGCTTGATTGATTATAGCATGGTAGATTAGAAGCATAGGACTGAGCCTTGGATCGTGATGCTTAGAGATAACCTTTCTGGTATTTTTGTTCCTTTTGATATACATGTATTTTATGGGTGTATGTTTCCATGTATATTTGTTCCTTTTGTATAGCTTCATGACATACTCATCATTTTGTATATTCCATCGCTTATGGCTTGATTATTACTATTATCTGGATGATTTACTTTCATTTCCCTATCATTTATTATTACACATCTAATATTTGTTCATTTATTACATTGTTGTTCTACTCTTATCATGAGGGTATAGTCTCTCTACCATACCATCATGGACCCTCACTACTAGTCAAAAGCCTATGGAACATGGTGAGGTGCGGTTGAGGCCTTTTGACCAACTAGGTTCAGTTACTTATGAGTGAACTAGGCTCGAAACATTACACATACCTTTAGTATTCCTCCCATACCTCTTCCAGATTAATTAATTGAATATAGTGTTCATCAGTTTCATACAGTATGCATGTGGTATGCAAACATTACATACAGTATGCATACAGTATGCAAACACTATTTGAAAGTACACACACTTGTATGCATAAACTATGCGTATATTATCTAAAATTACATAAAATTGTATGCATAAACTATTTATCACATTTTATTTATTTAATATTCATTCAAACATTTATTTATCTTTCTATATTGTATCTACCTATATTTTTTTATAAACAAATGTTATTTGATACTAGTTAATATATATTTAAAATTATTAAATTTTATTCATGTAAGATATAAGTTAAATTTTTTATACAATGACACATCATTTGAAAATTAATATTTATTATTAGATGAGATAAATTATATGTATAATTATATATATTTTAAAAAATAAAATTTACACCATGTATAGAATTTTCCATATTCATGTATTGGTTGAGATAAATTTTTCAAACATATATTCAATTTTTTTAATACACACATACATATTAAATTTATCTCATCCAGTAGAAAATATTTATAATAAATATTTTACCAACATAAATTATTTTATTATCTCACACTATTTTTTTATAAATATTTTTATCTCACATATGATATGTAATATTTTTTATTTTTTGATGGTTATTTGTGAATTTATAAATAAATATAAAAATATTTTTAAAATGTCATAATAATTTTCCTATTTTGTTTTATTATAATAATAAATTGTATATATTTAAAAATGGTTGAAACAAGGAATTAAAAATTATAAATAAAATATATTTAGGAGAATAGATCATGAGACCTACCCCTTAATCATAACTATTGGGCTACACCCCTGAGTCAAAGATTCTTGGGAATTTTTTTTAGGTTTTTAAAAAATAAAAAAATTAAAAAGGGGATAAGGTTTTATATTTTTTTAAAGGGGGTCCATAGAATCATGAACAACATGAATTGTGTTCACACCTCCTATACAAAAATTTTACAGGAGGCGTGAACGCAATTCATGCCCCCTGGTTAATTTTTTTATAATATTAGTTAATAGTTAATTTTAATAAGTAATAAATAATATATAAATAAAATATTTAATATAAATAATTATTAATAATATAATTACTAAATTAAAACTTAATAATTTATATAAAATATAATATACTTTCACTTATTAGTTAATAATAGTGATCAATATATTTATAAATTTTTGTGAAATTTTGTTGATATAATTATTAGTAATCTATTAATAGGTAATATATATTATTAATTATCAATTCTATTATTTATTATTAATTAATAATATATTATTATGTTATTAATTTAATTAATCATATAATAACTAATATTTATAAATTTTCATTGATATAACTAATTATAATTTATTAATAGGTAATACATTTATCAATTATCAATTGTATTGTTTATTATTAATTGATAATATATTATTATGTTATTAATATAATAAATAGTATAATAACTAATATTTACTGTTAAATGATATAAATAAAATAATTTGTATCGAATAATATATTTGTAGGACCCCGGGACACCTTGAGAGGGGAGGGGTGAATCAGGGTGTCAAATTTTTCTTTTAAACTGACGGATATTGTTCCCACGTTGGTAGAAACTAGTTTAACCTATATGATGGATATGAGAATAAATAAAACATTCAGATGCAAAGAGATAACACATCACTTTTTACTTGGTTCACCACTAAGGGCTACATTCAAGGAGCATACGCCAACAGGTTGTCGGTCATACCTAATTCCACAATTCTTCACTAGTTGTGGATTACAATAGTTTGGGAACAGCCACTCTGTCCCAGGCTCACTACCTTTACAAAAGTTCAAGGATAACTCACTGCGTCCCTCAAGTCACTCCCATTGACTCCCCCCGGCTCACTACCTTTGGTGAAGTCCCACTCAGTTTATAAACGTGAAGTTCTCTTCATCATTGGAAAAATAATGCATCCTCTATTGTATGTAGATGCTCTCTTGAATTCCAACTTCCACCCGTAGACTAATCTCACTTTGTACCAAAGGTATCAGAAAAACTTTCAGCTTTCACATAGCCCCATAAAAACCAGCGTGCTTCAACAACACCCGGCGCGCTTCTCCAAGCCTGGCGTGCAAGTTTCAAGACGGCGCGCAAGTCACGGCACGCAAGTCCAAACCGGCATGCAAGTTCTCCTCAACTACTTGCACGACATTCACTTCTTCAACTTAAAACTTGCATGACTCACATCCTTTTATACCCAAACCGATTTTGGCACGCAATTAACAATTGGCGCGCAAGTATCACTAAACCACTTGCGCGAAATGTCCTTCTTAAACTCAAAAATTGGGCGACTTCCTTCCTTTCTCACCCAAACTACCTCGGGCATGCAACAAACGACTGGCGCACAACTTATACTTGTGCGACCACACACCACTTGCGCGACCACCACACCTACGCGACAGGAGCTCTGATTTTCTCTAAGTTTTTAGCTCATGCTGAATGAGCAGGGGTCTACCTGTATTTATAGGCATTTGGACACCCTGCGTGATGGCGTTCAAGTCTCCCCTCGGTGCGCAAGTTTCAGCGCGCAAGTCTCTACCCCCAAAAATCACTTGCGCGACCAACTTCCAAACTTGGGCGCCCTTCTCCCTTTTCCATATTTTTATGTTCTTATCTTGAAAAACATATGGCGTGCAAGTTTCCAATCCTCCAAGTAATCGTCATGCAAGTATCTTTTCCAAAAACCACTTTTCTCCATTTGTCGATTTTCAGATCCAAAAATTTAGCAAACACTGGAAAACAGTGTCACCTTCAACATATGCTTTGTCCATAACCTTCATGCTTCTTTTTTGTGATTTGTCTTCTTCAACAACTCTTCTTCTTTCATCACAAACTCCACTATTGTGAAAAATATCCTTTCATAGATCAGCTTTATCATCATCATGTTTTGAGACAATGTGAAGTGAATGTCCATCTCAGAATTCCAATTCCTTCCACACTGTCTTCTTCTTCAACAATCATTCTCTACTTCATGCAAATCATATGATTCTATTCTTAAAGAAGTCTCTTGCATGGTTCTCATGTAATCATGAAGAATTTCATGGTCTTCATCAAATCCTCATTCTTCTTTAATCATCCTCAAATAAATTATACCTCACCATTCTTCACTATTGTAAACAATGTGTCACCTTTGACACATGTTCTTTGAACTTATGATCAGTACAACAATCATCTAAATTTCCATTCCTCTATTTCATTGGATTACTTCTTGATCTCCTTCATTTTGATCATCATTGACAACTATTGACAACAAATACAACCTTATACACAAAGTGGTTCCAACAATATTTACTAGTTAATAATTATATTATTTATAATATATTATGGTATGTACTATTAATTAATTACTTATATAAATTATATAATATTAATTATTGATATTAATAATAATTATAGATTTCATAATTAATAATATTATTAATATTTAATAATAAAATTAACATGATTATTTATTAAACATAATATGGATAATAATAAGAAAAAGTAATAATATAATTAATAAATAATTATTATTATTATTATCAATGTAGTTATTAATATTAATGTTTCTTGATCATTCATAAACATTTGTATTAATTTCTAACTATATCACTTTCTTTGTTTTATGTAAAAAATATAATATGTTAGTAGTTTTTTAAATAATGCACAACTATTGATTAAAGAAACATATAACATGTATCAGTCTAATTTGTGTCATTATCTTGGGTTCTAATCTATTTCATAAACTAGGTGCATAGATAATAAATTCACTCCATGTCTGTTGATTTCTATGTTATGGAGTACACACCTCTTGTGTAGCATCTCTAGTACTTATCTCCATATCATCTTGTGTGACAGGTGGTGGATCTATAGTCTTCTCACCCGTGCCATGTCCTAGATGTAAGAAAAGTGGATGATGACTAAAACTCTCACCAACATGTGAAGAAGATGGATTCTTTATAGTGGATGTATGTGGATCAAAGGAAGATAAAGACTACAGCAGATACTAGTTAGCCTCTATCGCTGTAGAAAAATAAAACACACTAATATATTGTGTAACAGAATCAGTAGTAGATGCATCGAAGCACTCTAGACAAATAACTTGTGGCTATGGTTTTTTTTATGCCTGTGTTTATGCATATGACTTTGGATATGGTTTTGGTTGTGGCTTACATGAAATAGGAAGTGGGGGAGCATATGGCTAATCATGATAAACATTCTCCTCCTATGCCACATCTTCATGTGATGCATCCATAAAAGGCCCTTCACCCTCTAGCACATCTATATCAGACTCATCACCCTCAGTATCACATGACACATCAAATAAAATCTCATAAAAAATCTCATTTATGGGAAGAATAAGTCATGTCACTACTTTGTGAAAATAGGCACGATCAAATGCGCCTCCCTCTATGGGATCAGAGATGTTAATGAGTTGTGTGATACAAGAATACTTTAAAAAAGGTATACAGTTAACTAAATTTATTAAAAAAATGTTCAATAGTGCAAGGAATAGTTATTAACAACTGATGATAGACTTGTCTTTGTCATGTAAGATATATCAATATAGAAATGTAGTGCCAGGGCCCATAATCGAAATGATCTGATTGATGCATGTGTACTGTGTATGCCCCTCACAATCAGGACTCATGACATATATCTCACATCTCAATATAGCATGCATAATATCATCTTTAGTCGAAGTCTTGCTTCCATAACCTATTAAAGGAATTATGTTAAGGAAAATGACTAGGCAGTGAAATAATGAATTGATTGAAGCTGAATTGCATTATAACTCTATCAACATAATGCAACTCAACAATTACTATTGAAAAATGGGTATATTCCTACACATCTATACCAATGGTTTAAAAAAATTATGGTATAGTGTTCCTAGAATCATTCTATACCAACAGTTTGTATAAACCATTTGTATATATAATGTTATACCAATGATTTTTACAAACTATTGGTATAGTCAACCCTATACTGATGGTCTTTTAAAAATCATTGGTATAGACTCCTCACATAACCCTCAACCTCCCCTCCTCTCCTCCCCACCCATGATCCCTAATCTCCCCTCACCCAAGTGAGTGGTGGCCTGTGATCTCTTCTCCTCCAGTGTTCTCCTCTTATTTAGGGTTTTTTTATTTTGATCTTCTTCAACATCAAATTAGTGAGTTCTGAATCCTTTTTCTCTTCTGTTGAGTATTGTTTTAATTTTTATCTATGTATAAAAACCTAACAAAAATAATGTTAGGTCATGATTCATCCTAATTATTTGAAAATGGTTCTTTTTTATTATTTATGTTATAGTATTTCATAATAAATGTTATTATAATACATACATACATACATATATATATATATATGTTGTTTTAATTTAGTTATCCACTACTTTTACATAAATCCAATATAAAGTTTTTTTGTAATATATATTAACTAGTTATGTAATTAATTAATGTAGTAATGTGTTTATTTTATTAATATATTATAGGGTTATTATATTTCTTGTATTTATATAGAATATTTTATGGGAGAGAACTTGGATACTTTCGCAGAAACTTATGATAGATACTTGGTTGGTCATCTATGTGAAATTGGGTTTGATAGGATTTAAATTATTATGTGGATTCTTAATTCATCTAGCATTTATATTCACTATTTATTTATATGTAATATAATTTTAAAGGTATTTTCATTTTTTATAATCATGTTCATTGAATATAAAGTGATGTTTTATTTGAAATCCTCATTTCCATTTATCTCAAAGTTGTTTCTATATGAATGAAAATTTTATCATTATATATTGATATTACTTAATCCATATTAAAATTTTCTTTAAAAGACACTTTTCCTCCTCATAAATTAAATCTAATTCCTTTATATTTCCATATTTCATTAAATATTAGGAAATTGATTGACATATATGTTTTAAAAGTGGATAACTTGCATATCTTCAAAGAGATGTGGAAAAATTCCTTCTTTGATGCTTTTATTTTTTTATTGAAAACTAAAATATTATTTTAATATTTTTATTTTAAAATATCATAGCATGAATTTAATTATAATGGTTAAGAATGGAGAATTTAGTGTAGTCCTAGTAAAATTTATCTTTTTCACAATTTATGCACATTCTCTATGTATGTAGACCCAATTTACTTTGATGTTGGTGGTTGAAAGTTACTATTTGAGTTATTGGATGCTCATTGGATATTATTCAGGCATATGGAAGGACACAAGTGATACATTTTTTCTTTCCACTTAGAGATGAGTAATTTTTGCTAACAAATTTTATATTTCATTTCATATATCATACAACTTCAAGATTCCATCTCCTTTATTACATTTTGGATATATTTTCATTATTGTATAAATCTCAGTTTCTATGATATTAGGATTGGATGATTATTTATATTTATATCGATTATAGTAGAATTTATATTATATTATTATAACATGTTTTTGTGGTATTTATGTTGGGTGACACATTGTTGTTATTCTTGATTAAAATTTTTCCATCATAAAGACAAGTGTATTTAATTGGATTAATTTCATATTCAAAATATTGAAGTTTTAAAAACAATTTTTTTATAAATACATATGTATTTTATTGTATAATGTAACAATTATTTCCCCTTCTATGTCTTATACTTTGTTTAGTTCATTATTTGTTGGCATCAGTTATAGAATATGTTATTTCTATTATTATTTGTTTATATAACTACTAGTATGATTTGATGAATTTCATATTAAAATTGGTTGTGATTAATTTTGTAAATATGGTTTACATTTTTTATTTAAATATTACTTTTTTCCTATAATAGAATGGATAGAAGTTGTATGTATAATTCTTATTGGATTTCAACTGAGTTTCAAAAGAATTTAGATATTTTTTTAGATTTTTTATTTAAAAATTCTTCAGATGGAGGTTGGATATGTTTTCCATGTTATAATTTTATTGTAAGACCTTGGTTATTTTAGGAGTAAGTTGTCTACTGTATAAAAAAGTTTTATTTCAAAAAAAACAATTGTGTTTGGTATCAAAATGGAGAGATGAAACAATATTCTATTGTTCATGAATGGAAAGAAATAAGTGGTATAGATAATTTTATATTCGATCAATTTCCATTTGTAAATTATCATGAGAAAGATAGTATGTTAGTGTAATAAGACAATGATATTAATACACATGAGTTAAATGATGAAAATTGTGATGTTGAGAGAGTGAAAAAATTAATGGATGTTTCCAAAACTCCTATATATCAGGAATATACTAAAATGGAAAAGTTGGAATTTTTAATGCGGTTATATCATGGAAAAACCATGTGTGTAATTTTTAATAATTCCATTTATTATATTATTACCTTTTTTAAGGATTTTCTTTCTGATGATGTAGATATTCCCTCAAATCATTATATGGCATGGAAGTTAATTAACCAGATTCAATTTTCTACTAATAAAATCCATGATTTGTCCAAAATATTATAGTTTATTTTGGGAGGAAACAACATGCCTTGATAATTGTAAAGGATGTGGTACATCTCGATGGAATCCAAATGCAGATGTAACACCATCTCACGTGCCACAAAAAGTCATGTGGTACTTTACATTGATTCCTAAGATTCAAAATATATTCATATATGTTGAAATATCAACCAATATGAGATGAAATGATATTGATATAATTAAAGATAATGATGAGTTAGTTCTTCATAAAGATAGATAATCATGGCTGAAATTTGATGGAAAACATCTTAATTTTGAAGTTGAGGTACATAATGTTAGGTTGAGTCTATCCAGTGATGGTTTTAATCCATTTGGTTAGATGCTTACTTTTCACAGCACATGGCTAATTTTTATTCATGTTTATAATCTTCCTACATGGATGTGTACAAAAAAATCATTTCACTTTCTTGATTATACTAATATATAGACCTTCTAATCCTGATAATTATATAGATATCTACTTTAAACCTTTAATAAAAGATCTGAAGTAGCTTTGGGATATGGGTGTGCTCACATTTAATGCTTCTTCAAAAAATATACTTTAGATGTGTTCCTCTATTATATGGACTATAAATTATTTCCCTGATTGTGAAATGATGTCTGGTTGGAGAAAAAAGGGAAAACTATAATGTCCTATTTGTATGAATGATAAATGATCTAGAATAATTTCATATCATTTTAGTTTCAGTTTCATGGGGAATCGATGATTATTTCCAATGGATCATCAATACAGGAAGAATTGACAGAGGCTTGATAAAAATTTTGAAACTAAGCATCCACCTCAATGTATGTTAGGAAATGATATGCTTAATGAATTGAAATATTTCAGTTTTTCATTTGGGAAAGGTTAGATGAAATCTAAAAAAAGGAAGAATATTGATACTAAATCCACTTACAATTGGAAAAAGTATCTTTTTGAGTTTCTATATTGGTCAACCAATTTTTTACATCATTTTTTATATGTAATTCACATTGATAAAAATATATTTGAAATGTTTCTTTAAATTATTCAAAATATCAAGGGGAAGACCAAAGATGATATACGAACTCATAGGGATTTGTTGGATTAGGGTATTCAACCAAAACTACATCTTGTGTGTATTAGTGAAAATAAATAGAAAGATATTATGATTCTTATGTGATGACACCTTCAGAGACAAATCAATTTTTGTAAGTATTGGAGAATATCAAGTTTCCTGATGTATATTGCAATAAAATATCTAAACGAGTCAATATAAGGGATTTGAAACTATAATCCCTAAAAACTCATGATTATCACATCCTTATTCATGATTTGATTCCATTAAAAATCTTAAATTTACTATCCAATCATGTATGTGTGATGGTGATTCTATTGTTCTATTTTTATAGATACCTTTGTGATAAAAATTTATCTAATTATTTCTTGATAAAAATGTAGCAAGAGGATCCATTAATTTTGTGTGAGTTGGAAAAAAAAATTCTCCATCATTTTTTACTTGCATGTTGTATTTAATAGTTCATCTTCCAACTAAAACACTTCTTGGGGGACCCGTTTCTTTTTGGTGGATGTATCCTATTGAAATAAATATTTTCATAATGAAGTCTTATGTCCAAAATAAGAATCATCCTGAAGGTTCCATTATAAGAGGTTATCTGGACCAAAAATGTATAGATTTGTATTCAATGTATTTGTCTGATGTGATCATAAGATGTAACCAACCAATATGTAATGAAGATGAGAAGTATGTAGAAATTTTGGCCTCATATCCATCTATTACCCAAATAGGATGAATTCCTGGGTCATATGCATTGGCTACATTGATCCTTGAACAGTGAGATATGGAACATTGTACAGTCTTTTTTAACTTTGGTTTGTTTGATATATATATCAAGTATATAATTTGAATATTTATATGTTATATCATTCTATATAATTTCACTTATACCTTAAACTTTTATTATCATTTTATACAGGGAACATAAACAAATTATAATTATAGTTTATTGATCTTTGACTTTGAGAAGGAGAGATACTTTTGATAGAAAATAGTTTCCTGCTTGGTTGAAATAAAAGGTATGACCATTACTTTAATTAACTTAAAATATAGATATTAAATTAATTATATTATTAACATATATTTCAGGTATTTAGTTTTCCAGTTTACTCCTTCTCTCAAGAATTAAGAGTGTTGTCTTTTGGTCCCAATTCTTTGGTTCATGAATGAAAATATTTAATAATCAATGGGTATAAATTTGTTACAACTGATCGAGTGGTGAATATGAGAACACAAAATGATGGAATTATATTAAATGTAACAATGTATTTTTATGATAGTGTATCATCCATCCAATATCCTGAAGGCCTTATTTTTTTTTATAATAAAACTCCTTTTAAGGGAAGAAGGAGGAAACCCGAACTGACTTCATGACTTAAGACAAATCACGACCCAAAGGTAAAGAGCGTAAAACCAAACTAACAACATGAAGTTTCCCCTTCCCAGCATATGATCGTGATAAGGCTCTCCACCATTACATGGTTGTGTGGAAATCAAGTGTCCTATGTCAAAGCACAGGCCTGATCTGATGGAAAACACCATACCCTATCAAAAATCCAAATCCGCAAAACACTGCAAAGATGAACTGACATCTCTGAATCCTCCTCTGGGGCATGTTCCATGCAGTCGAGTCTAGGAATTTCCACATCATTAAAGTTACCAAATTCCTAAATGAAACCCCTAACTCCTATTGCAGCCGCTTCACACCGACCTTCAAGACTGCAACCATACCATTCAACATCAAAAAAATAAAAACAAAGCAGCAGTTAGTCGTCGGACCACCAAAAGACCACAGTTCTCCCCCTTCTGAGCTACTCTGGATGCATCGAGGCCCCACCAGAAACAAAGTCAAGCCAACAGACGATGCTGAGATGAGTCCACTCCATGCCAGAGCTGATTTTTAGGCCACAATGAAGACATAATCTGGAACCATGAGGTAAATTCTATGCCACAGCCAGCACTAAGGCCATGCCAAGGCAACTGATGACATCGAGGCCACAAGAACCAATGCCAATCCACACCGTCTCCAAGTTAAAGATGAAGCTGAGGATTGACTCCAAGCCCACACTGAAGCTGAGGCTGAGATCCCAGAATCTGAGCCCATGTCGGAACCAAAGCTGAGGCCACAACTGAGCTGAGCCTACATCGAGCGAGATCCAGGCCAAGCCATGGCCACTCCGAAATCGAGAAGCTGAGAACCAGGAAGCTGAGATGACGTTGGAGCCGGCATCGAGGCCACGCCGGATCGAGATCAGAGAAAGATAAAGATTAGTCCAAGCACCAGGAGGAGACAATGTCAGGGCCAACACCAAGGCCACACTGAGATATATCCAAATGGAGCTGAGGCCACCGGAACCGACGCTGAGGCTAAGGCCGTAATGGAAACAAGGTTGAGATCCAGATCCAGGAAGCCAAGGTGACACCAGATTCGAGGCGAGTCCATGCCAAATCGAGACTGTACATAGCTGATGTCACGCCAGGAACAATGCCAAGACCGCCCTCATACCGAGAACCTGACACCGAGTCATTCCAAGTCTCGTCAGAGGAGGGGAGGATAAGGATGCGGATAAGAATCCCTGGAATAGGGAGCTCCAAGTCGTACCACCGCTCATAGACTTGGGATTTCCTAAATTCAACTTGACTTCAAAAATTAATAGAATCCTAGTGAATCAAATAGTAGGCCTTGATATGAAAATGTGTCTTATTATGGACTTATTGAGAAAATATTGTTATTATATTTCTACTCTCATAGTCGAGCAACTGTGATGAAATATAAATGTTTTGATTCAATGATACAACATGGTACATTTATTGATGACTTTCGATTCATAGTTACTGTCATGACTCACTTCATGGCTACCGATGAATCATATATTTCGGCATCAATGGAAAAAAAGTGTTTTATGTGAAAGATCATATGAGACATGATTATGGTGTCATTATTGAATTAATCCCAAGAAATATTTTTCATGATGGTGGGGAAGAAATTAACACCATTGATTCCCCCATTAGTGTTGACCAAAATATTGTACTTGATGACTCAAATTTTTTAATTGTGAGAATTTATTTTGAACTTGAAGTGGTGGTGGGTAATATATAGAAGCAGCCATATATGTTCACAGTTCATTTAGTTTAGATTTATGTGAGTTTATCAGGTTAGTACTGCTATACTTACTTTAATTTGGTTTTAGTTTAGAATGATATGTTTTTTTAGTTTTGTTTTTTTCTTATATTTAATTTGATTTATTTCAATTCATAAAATTGAGTTTAAAATGGATTTTTAAAAATGGTTTTTAAAACATGTATAACTTGGTTTTAAATTATAGTTTCTAAAACATGTTATGATATTGTTTATTTCTTGTTTGAATTCTAAGTTATATGAAGAATTTTTATAAACCATTTCAAAAAAATGTACATTTAATTATCATGAATATTATGAAAAATATTAAAGAAATTCAAATAAAGAGACTATTTGATAATGATCGATGACTGAATGAACTAGGGATACCTCCTCTAGTTCCCTTAGTGGGTATAATAATTGTAATATTTTTATTAAACATTACATTTAATTTCCTATTATTATTCTTTATCAAAAAACTTAGGGACATTCATCTAAACCAGAGTTGACCTCTCCTCAGCCTACTAGTATGGGTTTGAGTGGGGGTTCTTCTAGAGCTACTCGAAACACCTGTCATACCTGTTCACACCTAGACCCGCCAACAGACATCCCATCTACCACACTTCTTCCTCCTCTACTTAAGCCTCTAGGGATGTTTCCACCAATACCCCCATCATCATTTTATTTAGGATCTACTTCTCAAACCATGTATATTCCACCTTCAAGGATATTCCCACCTATACCATATCTATATCCTATGATGTATCCACAACCCTTCTATCTTTATCCTACCATGCCTATTCCATCTCCATTTCCTACTATCCATCAAGGATATGATGATTTTTCTTCTTTATATTTCACTACACAGCATATAGATGACCCAGTGCATGCATTGGAATAGGCACATCCTTCAAAGGCTACCAAGCCAAAACAATCCATGGGTCCATCAAATCCTAATGATCAGTATGGATCAAGTTTTTTTATAAGTGTGTCAAATTATATCACATCATTTTTTCCAGTTAAACTGTGAATTAATTCTAATTTTTTTATTTTATCTTATTTATTGGGATCTAATAATAGGAAATGTGGGAGAATCCATATCCATGAATCCTATAATTGTCAAAAAAAATAATGGTATATTATAGTGAAGATAATCAAATGATAGGAAAAAAAATTTAGACAATTTAGAAGTTTTATCGCAACTTTATCCATGTAAGATAATATCATTCTGGTGTAACCAATTTCATGTAGGCATATCGGTAATTAAATCAAGGAGAATGCATGGGCGGAGATATGGGTAAGAAAATTTGTTAAATTTATATCTATATTATTGTTTTATTTATATGAATTAATATATTCATTGCAGTGTCAGTTTAAATTTCTTGACGGTCAAGCTTTTAAGGTCACGTGGTTGATGAAACTTGGGGAGTAATGGAAATCATATAAGAATGAGTTATATGTTGGTTAGAATAGTAGATTAGGCTATGATTTAGAGGGTGTTCCAATATTCAATGATTGTCCAACAACACAATACCAAGAAATAATCATATAATGGAAGAGTAATAAGTTTAAAGTATTCTTAATCTTTAATAGTTTTTATTGAAAATTTAATTCTTATTAACAGTATTGATTTTTTTTAGGATTCATCAAAAAAACAATAAAGAACAAGGATGCTATGAAGTATATACACACTTTGAGGCACACTATGATATAGGAGCATGAGAGGATCCAGGTACTTTTATGACCAAATGAGTTTTATTGGGAACTAATTAGGATCACATGAATGGTGATGAACACTGATAGGGGGGATTGGTGTTTGTATATTTTCACAAAACCCTTCCTTTTACCTCATTCTTATTAAACACTATTATTTGAATACACATAATGATGCATAAAATAAATAAACACAACATAATTTTTAATGATGTTTTTCATCTGAAAGGAAGGAAACATCCCGATTGTGTTTTGGTTTTTAACCTACACACACACAACCCCCCTATTGTTATTAAAAAATATCTATGGGTAAGGGTGTGACCTTGAACCTACTATAGAGGCTAGCTACAACTAGTTAGAATCTTACATTAATAAAAAAATGATTTCTTTTAAATAATTATCTATGATGTAAGAATGATACTCCACATGGGCTAGTTCAATGTAGATATTATTCCTTTTGTTTACCATTTTGGAATAAAATTCCTCTTACACTTTTCTCACATGATTACTCAGAATCCTCTTCATGCAATTATATAAATCATAATACACTCTTTTTTATTCAATATTATTCACTTTTATATTCCCTAAATCTTTTGAATATTTTTTTGGATATTTTAAATATGAAAATTACTTGATTTTAAGTGAAAGATGGTCTTTTCATTCAAACCAATATACATTTTAAATTTTAATTCTACCCAAAAACTCTTAAAATGTATTCATTTATTATGAAAAAATACACATTATGTTATTTTTAAAACACCTATAAAATCAAAAAATAATTTTTGTAAAATGTGTGAATGTGTGATAGATTTTAGGAAGATCATAATGGATGCTATAAAAAACAATTTAAAGGATTATTAATTATGTGAATGATTCAATTAATCTCATAGTATTCTACTCTCATAAGAATTCATTCAAGTTGAGAATTATTTTTATTCTTTTTTTGGGTGAAAGATGGGAAAAAATTACAATTGGTATGTGTCATTTTCTTTGAAAAAGTATTGTTTCATGGAATTCAAATAAACATCACTCAATAAAATTATTGACATAAGAAGAAAAGTATGTGATAGAAGCTTATTTTTGTGAAAAAAATAATTATATGAGTAAAACCACATCTGAATATAGTATTTTCTATTATAAAATTATATTTATATTGGATAATTATTCTGCTATATAAATTTATAAGATTTTAATTCATCATTTGAGAACTAATAAAATCAATTCTAGATGCCATTTTATTCATAATCATGTATAAAAATGTAATATTACTTCAAAATGTGTTTTAAATAAGGATCAATAGGAATATATATTTACTATTCCCCCAGATGCATCTATGTTTGAAAATATGAAGATAAATATTTGAATGATGGAAATATAATGTTATTTAATCTCTATTTGATTATTATAGTAAATACATCTAAATTGGATATATTTTTTGTTTGTCAATATCAAATAGACAAATTGCCCACATTGGAACCTATGAAGGCATAATATGAAGAACTTTGTTTGTATCTGCACTGAATAAATCATTATCATTGAAAATTAGAATCTTTAGAAACTAGAGATATCAAAAAAATAGTGCTTTTTTGTGTGTTGGATGTATAAATAGTGAAAACATATCAATGATGAGTAGCTCATTTGGAAGTGTTTCATTTTCCAACACTAACTACATCAACTACACCACACACATTGTCACATGTTATTATATGCACTAAAGAGAGGAATCAACTTAGCGCAATGATAATTATCTAATGAAATCAAAGGTATGGATTTAATTATTTTGAGTTTTTGGATACTGCATATAAAATAAACATACTACATATATAAGAAAAATGGAATAAACTTGCTATCACAACTATCTAAATAGATATTTCATACTATGATTTCCTAGTTATGGATGATCAAAATGAGATGAAAAGTGCATCACATATCATGATTCTATTGTATTCATGTTTTTAATATGTGTAATAATTGTAATAAATCTCAAATTTTGAATAATTTAATGATAAGTGGTTCTTTTTTCTCTTATAAAGCATCATAAAATTAAATAAAATGGTACATTTCCATTTTATTTTTTATTTGATGTATTTGAAAAATATTTTAAAAATTACACCACTACAAATAATTTCTTTAACAACACTAAAATAGGCCTTTGTTAGTGCAAAAAAAGTGTTGACAGTAGAAGCATGATTAAAAGCCCTAGGATTTTATTAGTTCTAGAAAAGTGATGATAATGGGACACTTTATCAGCAATAAAAAAATAACAGATAAAGGACCCCCTTTATCAATAGTTTTATTTAGCACTGATAAAGGGGCATACTACTGTAGTGTGTTGTTAAAATTAAAGCACACTGTAGTATAAAAAATAGAAAATATAAGAGAAAATATATAATTTAATTGAAATAAAATTTACAACACAAATACAAGAAAAAAACCATATTATAGACATTTCAAACATTGGTGTGTATAATTAAATGAGTAAGTAAAAATTATCACAGACATTCAAAAACATCAATGTTCCTTTATATTTGTCACCTAACCCCTGATCATTCTATTAGTTTCTAAAAAAACACCCCAAATTGAGAAAAATAATTCACCTTTATAAGAAAAAAATTATTATGTCAATAATACTACAAATAAATAAAATAAACACAAAATGTAAATTTTAAACTAAAAACATATACTTTCAATCATACTAGGCACACTGTGTATCGGATTGAGTTGTGGTTGATTCTTACATGCCACACCATTTATTATTGTTCTCAAAGGTTGGTAATCTTGAATTTTATCTCATCTATGGTGATAAAAAAACTCACTATAGATTGGATCCAATTCAAGAGGTCTTGTTTTTTGAGAACAAACCTTCAATTGTCACACCATTTCTCGTTCATCTTCAAGAATTATCTCTGTGAAAATTAACTAAAAAATTATAATATAAAAGTGATAAGAAAATTAATTAAGTAATAGTAGATAAAATGATTTGAAAAAAAAATATAATCTCATTTGGTTAATTTTGGCAATGTGATGCGCGTTTGAAACTAAAATGGAACTTTTGTATTGGAAACATGCACTTCGAGTCATATTGATCACATTGTATGGAAGATTAATCTGAGGTTAATTACTACATGTGAAAAATGAATTTTTTATCATTTTACTAAAGTTTAAAAACAATCTGATCTCATTTTATCAGCTTTGTCTATTTGATGTGTGTTTTAAACTAAAATGGCACTTTTTTATTGAAAACATGCACTTCGAGACATATTGACCACATAATGTGCTAGATTTATGTGAGGTCAATTAATACATATGAAAAATGAATTATGGATCATTTTCCTAAAGTTTAAAAACAATATTAGATCATTTTCTTAGTTTTGTCTATTTGATGTGTCTTTTAAACTAAAATAGAACTTTTGTATTGAAAACACACACTTCATGTCATATCAACCACATCATGCTTCAGATTGATGTGAGGTCAATTCCTATACTTGAAAAATAAATTATGGATCATTTTTATAAAGTTTTAAAACAATTCTATCTTGTTTTATTAGTTTTTTATATTGGATGTGTGTTTTAAACTAAAATGGCACTTTTGTATTGAAAACATGAACTTCGAGTCATATCAACTGCATCGTGTGTTGGATTGATGTGAGGTTATTTCCTACACATGAAAAATTAATTATGGATCATTGTCCTAAATTTTGAAAATAATTCGAGCTATTTTTCTCATTTTTGGCTATTTGATGTGTGTTTAAACTAAAATGGCACTTTTGTATTGAAAACATGCACTTCATATCATATCGACCACATCATGTGTTAGATTTATGTGTGGTAAATTCCTATATGTGAAAAGTGAATTATGGATCATTTTAATAAAGTTTAAAAACAATCTAAACTTGTTTTAATGGTTTTGGCTATTTGATGTGTGTTTTAAACTAAAATGGAACTTTTATATTAAAAACACACACTTTGAGTCATATCAATCACATCATGTGTCAGATTGATGTGAGGTCAATTCATATATTTGAGAAATGAATTTTGGATCATTTTACTAAAATTTGAAAACAATATGAGCTCGTTTTCTCATTTTTGGATATTTGATGTCTGTTTTAAACTAAAATGACACTTTTGTATTGAAAACACACATTTCAAGTCATATCAACCACATCATGTGTCGTATTGATGTGCAGTTAATACCTACATGTGAAAAATTAATTATGGATCATTATCCTAAATTTTGAAAACAATACAAGCTTGTTTTATCAGTTTTGGCTACTTTATTTGTGTTTTAAACTAAAATGACACTTTTGTATTTAAAACGTGCACTTTGAGTCATATCAACCACATCGTGTGTCGTATTGATGTTTGTTTAATTACTACATGTGTAAAATGAATTATGGATCATTTTACTAAAGTTTAAAAATAATACAATTCTGTTTTCATGATATTGGATATTTGATGTGTGTTTTAAACTTAAATAGAACTTTTGCATTGAAAATAAAAAATTTGAGTCATATCAACCACATTGTATGTCGTATAGATGTGAGTTTAATTAATACACATGAAAAATTTATTATGGATCATTTTCCTAATGTTTGAGATAAATATGATCTTGTTTTCTTAGTTTTGTCAATGTGACACATGTTTTAAACTAAAATGGAATGTTTCTATTGAAAACATGGATTTTGAGTCATATCGGTCACATCATGTGTCAGATTGATGTACGGTTAATTTTTACATGTGAAAAAATAATTATTGATCATTTTACTAAATATTTAAAACAATTCAAGCTCATTTTCTCATGTTTGGCTGTTTCTGGGTGTTTTAAACTAAAGGGGAACTTTTATATTCAAAACACATACTTTGAATCATATCGACCATTCATGTGTCGTATTGATGGTAGGTCAATTACTACAAATAAAAAATGAATTATGGATCATTTTCCTAAATTTTGAAAACAATATGATCTCATTTTCTTAGTTTTGGCTATTTGATCTGTGTTTGAAACTAAAATGGCACTTTTATATTGAAAACATGCACTTCACGCCATATCGACCACATCATGTGTTGGATTGGAATGCGGTCAATTCTTACACCTGAAAAATGAATTATGGATCGTTTTCTTAAGGATTTAAAATAATCAGATATTTTTTTCTCAGTTTTGGAGATGTGACACACATTTAAAACTAAAATGGCACATTTCTATTAAAAACACACACTTTAAATCATATCAATCACATTGTATCTTGAATTGATGTTTATTCAATTCATACACATGAAAAATGAATTATGGATCATTTTCCTAAAGTTTGAAAACAATCAAAGCCCATTTTCTTGGTTTTGGATATTTGATGCAGGTTTTAAGCTAAAATGACACTTTTGTATTGAAAATAATCACTTCGGGTTATATCTATCACATTGGGTGTTAGATTGATTTCTGGTAGATTACTATAGACCAAAAATTAATTATGGACCATTTTCATAAAGTTTGAAAACAATCATAGTTCGTTTACTCGGTTTTGGTTGTGTGATGCATTTTAAACTAGAATGGTACTTTTATATTGAAAACACATACTTTGAGTCATATCGACCACATCATGGGTTGGATTGGTGTGTAGTTAATTTCTATATGTTTTAAATAAATTATAGATCATTTTCCTAAATTTTGAAAATAATTTGAGCTTGTTTTCTCAGTTTTGGTGATGGGACATGCATTTTAAACTAAAATGGCACATTTCTATTGAAAACATGCACTTTGAGTCATATCAATCACATCATGTCTCAAATTGATATTTGAACAATTCATACATGTCAAAAATTAATTGTAGACTATTTTCCTAAATTTTGAAAACAATACAAGCTCATTTTCTAATTTGTTGGCTATTTGATGCATATTTTAAACTATAATGACACTTTTGTATTGAAAACACCTACTTTGAGTCATACTGACCACATCAGGTGTCAGATTGACATTTTTTCAATTCTTACAAGTGAAAAATTAATTACAGTTTTTTTTTCTAATGTTTAAAAACAATCAGATCTCATTTTCTCAGTTTTGGCTATGTGATGTACATTTTAAACTAAAATAGAAATTTTATATTGAAAACACATACTTTGGGTCATACTAACCACATTATGTGTCTAATTGGAATGCGATCAATTCATACATGTGAAAAATGAATCATGTATTGTTTTCCTAAAGTTTGAAAATAATATAATCTCATTTCCTTGGTTTTGGATATGTGAAATGTGTTTCAAACTAAAATGACACTTTTGTATTGAAAACATGCACTTCGAGACATACCAGCCGTATCATGTGTAGAATTTATGTGCAGTCAATTAATACACATAAAAATGACTTATGGATAATTTTCATAAAGTATCAAAACAATCTGAATTTTTTTATTGGTTTTGAGCATGTGACGTATGTTTTGAACTAATGTGCAAATTTTACAAAATAAGTATCAAATAAAAATGATAAGAAAATTAACTAAAAAAAGTAGATAAAATGATGATAAAATTAACTAAATAAGTATTAGGAAGTCACCTCTTCATGATGTCTGTATACATTCTAACACTATGTATTCTTCCCATTCATTTCTAAACAAATTGATTTCCTCCATTACACTTCTCCTTCAGAAATATATCAAAAATAATATATAATAATTCTAATACTAATGCTTCACACCCAAAATATATTTCTAAGATCATAGCCCATACTATATCACAAACATAATAGGTAATCGCCTAAATTTGATTCCAAAAAACATTTTTGCACCATGTACACTATCCACTCATCTCTAAACAAATTTACTTATTCTTTTTGAGTATGAAGATTGTTGTAAATCTTCGTAGCATTGAGAAAATATAGAAAAACAATGATTAAGAAATATTTTTAATGAAATTTTAATTACCTTCAGAAATTTCTTATTTAGGGATGCAATTATTTTGATGGTATATGATATATTTCATAAATTTTCAAACATAATATCCATAATCTTTGTTGTTATCTTGCTTCAAGCACTATAGAAACATTGACCAATATATGTAAATTGTTTTGAAATATGTTTTGATAGTTAAATCTTTCAATATATACCTTAATCTATTTCCATTTGAATTAATCCATAGGCTTCTTATTTTTATTCACTGAAATCATACCATCATTTATCTTATATTTATAAATCACCCAATCATAAAAAAATTCTTGTTAAAACACATATTGAAACATATAATTTTAATTTTATCTATAAAATGTTGATTACAATGCATTACAAGTTCACAATACACATAATGTGTGGTCAGTTTGATGGAAATACATGCATTGGATCCAAAAAAATAATATTTGGGGTATCTAGAATGATTACGATCAGTATCCAGTTCTTCCTAATAAAACAAAAACAAATAATTAATGAAAAAATAAAAATATATTTCATATGATTAGATTGAAGAGTTTTACCCATGTATTGTATGCATCAAAAAGAGTTTGTTGCCTATTATTTTCTTCTCAAATGCCTCATTTATCTCATCTCTTTTCTTGTCAATTTCTTTTAACTATAATGAAATTTCTTTTAATTAAAGGTATGACTCACTCTAGCTCCTAATTTGGCACTTATGTGATGACCTAGGTGGCGATGTTGACCACTGAAGTCCCCCCCCCCTCATCTGAGGGGGGGAATCCCTTATCCTTCTATTAGTTCTTGTCTCCCTCCATTAATTCCTTTCTCTAGCCGAGAATATCTCCCTCCCTTCCTCGACATTGAGCTTTTCCCTAAAGTGGTTGATTTCTTCGATGGATACCTATAGCTTCTGATTTTTATTGAGGATTTCACAGAGGCCTCGACCCTTCTAAATCTCACTTTGGTGGCACGTTTTGCTCGGCATTGACCTTCAGTGGATTATTTCAATAGATTTATTTTCATCACTTGGGGATTGAAATATACGGTAGTCATTGGGATTCTTGAAAATCAACACATTATTATCTAGATTTCTTCCTAGGAGGATTTGATAATTAATTGGTCCAAATATCCCCACTTATGTCATGGATCACACTTATTTCTCTTCCACTGGTCATACGACATCTATTTGAAGTGAGATGCACTGACGAAGGAAATCTAGGTTAGTCTTCCTGAACTCACCCTTCCTTTTCAAAAAATTTCCATCCTTTGTATGTTAGGGAATATGTTTGGTCACTTCTTATGCACAAAAAGTAGAACTAAATTAGTTTTTCATCGGATTTATTTGTGCTTATTCAGTGAGGTTGAGGTTTCCAAACCACTGAATGATTGGGTGTGGATTATTGCTGGAAAATAATTTTGGTACAAGTAGAAAGTGGTCTTAGAATTATAGACAGAGTTTTGTTCTTCATGCAAGATATTGGTCCATTACACTTCAGCATGTCATCGAGGGTGCAGGGATACCCATGGGGTTGATACTCCCACATAGCAAATTAAACTAGATTTTGTTAATATTCCTGATGTTTCTTTGGATTCTATATAGTATCTTAGTTTAAATAATCCCTCGATTAAGAAAAAGGATTTGAATTGGGACCCAATCGTTGAGTACATATTTGCAAGGTTTTATCATGATCTGGGTGTAGCATCCCAGCCCGGGTTCCACACACTGGTTCCCCGAGCGAATTCTCTATGTGGCCTCAAGTGTGCCTCCCCATACACTAGAGGATACTGACTAGTAGTGAGGGTCTAATGTTGGTCTTGGGAATACTATACCCTATTTATCATAGTAAAACACCAGTGGAAAATAAATAAACAATAAATAATTATGACTATCGTAACCAAAAAAATATCAGTACCACATGATGAATAAAGAGGTAAATACAATATCAAAACTCAACAGTAGATATGTCATGCTGAAATACATGCCAAGTGTCAAAATATAGCTCAAAATTAAAGATATTGATGACACCCAAGTGGGTCCTGAACCATTTCTAGTTTCCTCATCCATTATTCTTCCCAACTCATCCATCTAACATGGGGAATTTTCCCTTATCTTGTCCTATAGCCATGGAATCTATTTAGGTACTGATTAAGCAGCCCGAGTAGGGTGTGAGTACAACTCAGTAGGCCACCACCAACAGTGTCTAAAATAATATCCATTCAAATAACAGTGTATGCAGTTGTACAAATAATAAATCATGATACATAAATAAATATTTATCACTTTAACAACTATTCTTTATTTAACCACATAAACCCCTAGGTTCCTGTAGACACTCGTATTTCAATACCTGATTCAGACCATACCGGAGTCTGAACTATTCTGAAAGGATATCATATCTTAGAATGTCATTGCTACCATTTTTTAATTCATACTTTAATTCCCATGTTACCATTCATACTTTACATAATAGAATGACCATGTTCTAATTCTTTTATTCATACTTGAATGCCCATGTTATCATTCATACTTTATGTAATTGAATGACTATGTTCTCATTCATTATTTCAAAACTAAAATACCATGTTAGCATTGATAACTTCACAATTTAATGACCATGTTACCATTCATGAACAAGTAATTAATTCAAAAATTAATTATCCACATCAATTCCATTACTTATTCAACAATTAGTCAAACATACTAATCTCATTAATTAATTCATCAATTAATTAATCATCTCAATCTCAATACTAATTCAAAAATTATTCATCACATGATTCCATGATAAAACACTATTTTTTTGAATATTTTATTGATAATAAATGATATAATTTCCTCACATTATGCTAGATATGTTCAATTATGGAATATTTGGGATTATATCATTCATTTGCAAATTTGATGAAAATTCCAGTTTTACCCTTTTAAAATTAACTGTAGTTTTTCGGGAATAAATATTTTTCAGTAAATTATTTTGACTTAAAATTTTGTAACTTTGTTCCTGACATAATGGGATACAAATTATATTCAGGACTTGGGAGCTGTATCATGCATATGCGTGGATTAAATGGGTCATGAAGACAAAGTTGGACTGAACTATCCAGATTGGACATCACTTCACCATTTGGGCCGTATCTTCTTTATACAGGCTTGGATTGAGCCCAAATTTTGAGGAAAGCTTGGGGAAATGATTTTTCACAAATCATCATTCTATAAGGACATCCAATTCACGAGTTTTGGAGGTTAACTATGCGGTGTAACTTGGAATAAAATATTTGGCCGAGTTTTCATTTCACACTTAAAAAGTTATGTAACCCTATCCCTCACAAACTCTATTTAAAGGGGGTTTTCACTCTTTGGGAGGTTTGGTAGAGGATTTGGGAAGGTTTGGAAGAAATGGTGTCTCTTGGGAGCCCCTCACAACTCTTTTAAGAAGTAATGCTTTGTGCAAACCTCTTTTTCAAAAAGGCTCTCCTCTCCCACCTCCTCTTTGTATTTCTTTTCTTTCATGTTTGTATCTTGAATTTTTCTTCAAATAATCTTCTATGTTATTTCATTTTATTCTTCTATTAATCTTCCTAATTGGGTTGGAATCAATAGTGGAGATGATATTGGTTTCTACCCTTTCAATCCTTTGTTCATGCAAAACGTCTCCACGATAACCACACCGCCCATGGAAGAGTAGTTTTTTTAATGATCGATCTATCTTCTACCCTCTTTATTTAATTATTTTGAATCATTGAGCTAATATAATTAACTTAATATGATCCATGAATTTTGTTTTTAAATTATAAGAAACTAAGCAAGCAATTGAACAATTAATACAAAAACACGTGAGGTCAAGATTTTGTGTAAATTGTGAGGGCGCGATCTTAATCGGTAATACAAGACCACACAGGATAAATTTGTTGAGTTAAAATATAATCCATAAACACAATTAATCATCATTTCCAGAATGGATATGTTCTCTAATTAACCACTGACCATAATCTAACCTTATAACAACAATCAAAGCAGGGTGCTGCAATTGCGTGTTCCGAAGCTAGCCTAGGGTTTAAGTAATTTCATCTGTATGGTTAAGTTAACTCTCATAGGGTTAGAGGGTTAAAAAATTAGGGGATCATAATTAAGTGGATATTTATTTAAATGATAATGATTATTAAGTAAATGAATAGGTAGACTTAGATCAATTATACCTTTTAAAATATTTTCTAAAAAAACATCTTCTTGTTGTGTCTTTTTAATCAAACTTCATTTCAAAATTAAAAACAAAAAAAATGAAATATTCTTCCAAAAAACTTCTTCAATTTTTATAAACGATAAAAAAACACCCCTAATACTTTAAATTAGTGTTTTAATTCTATTCTATTTTACTTTTAGAATACTTTTAAGAAGTTTTTTTAATTTACTTCCTCCTTTGAGAGACGACCTTGGTCAGCCACTCTGCTACACCTAAGTACCCAAAAACCACTAATCATTTGAGGGTTCCCATGACATATTTCTTTAAAATTGGTGCTTTTAATGGGGAGGAAAGTAATTTATTCAACCAATTATAGTTATTTATTTTATTTTTCATTTAATTCTTTTCTTCTCCTATTTCTTTCTTCTTTCCCTTTTCTCAAGTTTTTTTTCTCTTACTCACTTCTTTTATTTTTATCAAACCAGCTCAAACTTATTTTATTTTTATTATGGTCCACTTTTATTTATTTAATTTTCACATTTCATTGATTTATGACATGAACTAATCCCAAATATCTCTTATATCTTGACCCTAAGATTGAACGCAGCCTTAGGGCTCGAATCAGACATTCTCAGTCTATGGGAAGTTTCAACATTCAACCAGTTGTAGAATTACTCCAATATCATAACATTGAAATTGTAAGCGATTCAAATTCAAACATAAAACAAGAACCAATGGATAAAAATAATGGAAATGAAATTAATAGAACCATTCGATAATTGGATTCACCCGATATTAATTATCAACCAAATTGCATTACATATCAAAATCTCGAATCAGACTTTAAATTGAAATTTGGATTAATTCACCTACTTTCAAAATTTCACAGCCTCTTTGGTGAGGATCCCAATAAACACCTTAATGAATTTAATGTGGTTTTCTCAAACTTAAAACCAAGAAATGTTTTTGAAGATCAAATCAAACTAAGAGAATTCTCATTCTCACTTGATGAAGCTACGAAAGACTGGATGTATTATTTACAACCTGAAGATGTAACTTGTTGGAATGATTTGAAACGTCTTTTATTTTAGTGATTTTTTCCAGATTCAAGGACCACATCCATTCTAAAGGAGATATAAGGGATCAATCAATCCCAAGGGGAGTCAATGTATGAGTACTGGGAACGATTCAAGAAGTTGTGTGCAAGCTGCCCACATCACCAAATCAGTGAGAAAATCCTCATCCAATACTTCTATGAAGTACTCACACCTATGGAGAGAATAATGGTGGATGTCGCAGCTGGAGGAGCATTGGTGGAAAAGACAACAGTAGCTGCACATGCGTTGATTGACAAAATGGCCCAAAACTCCCAATAATTTGGTGATCGAGGTACATCACATGTTAGGGGAGTACATCAGGTAAGTCCATATTCTCTTTAAAGTCGTTTTATTGATACCAAGTTGGAATAATTCACAACTATGGTGAGGTAGATTTATTTGTAAAAAAAGACATCCCAACCCCCTCCTTCAAGGCCTTGTGGCATTTTCACTGAGACAAGCCACCCAACTGACTGTTGCCCCCAACTACAAGAAATAGAAGATTGTACAGCAATGTTTCCTGGGCAAACTTATCAGCAGCAACAACCATATCCCCAAAAGAAGCTTGATTCCTTTTCACCAACATACAACCAAGGGTTGAAGGATCAATCAGACATGAGGTATGGATCTAGACAACAACAAAGGCCACCCTTTCAACAAAACTTCCAACAACCTTCGCCTTACCAGCAGGGTTTCCAACAACACCAAAGGAGATTTGAAGCCCAAGAATCAACAAGCCAGTAATAAGGGAATCCCCCACTAAAGGTAGATTATAACACTGATGAGCTTTTGAATCAAATTGTTCTTAATCAACAGAATGAATTGAAGAGTCAAGGTTCATAGCCGAGGGAGTTAAAGACTCAAATGAGCCAGATTTCCACTGCCCTCCATGAACTTTTAAGTAAGAATTCCGAAAATATACCTTCCCAACCCACTCCAAAATCCAAAGAGGAATGTCAGTGCCATCACATAGAGATGTGGGAAGCAAACAACTGATGCTTCTCCACTTACCATTCCACCAGGATTCACCTCAAGTCCAAAAAATCCCAATTCCACATCAACTGATGAGAAACCCAAGGAGAAAGATAAAGGTAAGAAAAATATTAATTATGTTACTCTTAAACCCCTTCCTTTTCCAAACAGGGTTGTTCAAACCAATAAGATGGCTGAAGAAGCAATGTAAAAGGAGATTTTGGACACATTCAAGCGTGTGGAGATCAACATTCCACTACTTGAAGTCATTAAGAAAATTCCAAGGTATACAAAATTCTTAAAATAACGTTTTACCAATTGAAGAGGCCTCAAGGGAAATGAAAGGATCAATCTTGGAAGGAATGTGTTAGTACTCATTACACCAACTCTAGTAATGATGACAAATTGCAAGGATCCAGGGACATTCACCATCCCATGCACCATAGGGGAGTTGCAATTTTCTGATGCACTTTGTGATTTGGGAGCTTCCATAAATGTGATGCCTCACTCTGTATTCTATTCTTTGCAGGTTGGTGAGCTAAAACCAACAAGAGTATTGGTGCAGTTGGCAAATAGAGCTACGGCATATCCAGCGGGAGTCCTTGAGGATGTACTTGTCCAGGTAAGAGACAAGATCTTTCTAGCAGATTTCTACGTGATTAACATGGAGGATGATCAGGTAAGTTCTCATGCTCCCATTATCCTAGGTAGAACCTTCCTCGAAACTGCAAAAACTATCATAAATGTCAATAAGGGTACACTTTCCATGGAATTTGGGGATAAAGTTGTGATATTTAATGTTATGTATTCCATGAAGTACCCCTCATAGGATCATTCTGCATTTTTTATCTCCCATTTTGAACCACTAAATAAAAACCCCATGGAATTGGATTGTTCTATGCTTAGAGATATTATGAGTATTGGTTCTAGTTTGATGTCTAAGAGTAATTCCACACCTATTTCTAATGAAAAAGACTCTATTAGATTTGATTTTGAAATGGAATCATATTCTGATCATATGAAATCTAATTATGACGAGGTTGTTGAGTATGCTAATGGATTTGATGCTTTATTCTCTGATTTTGATTATGTATATTCTGATAATGATTCTCTTTGTGCACATATTTCAGTTCCTTATATGTCTCCATCCATACCCCCCCCCCCACACTAGAACTCAAGCCATTGCCACCAAATCTCAAATACTCATACTTTTTGAGTGGTGAGAAATTACCTATTATCATTTCTAACAATCTCTCTTTTGAACATTAAGAAAAAAATTTGAATCTTTTGAGGGAGAACATCAGGGAAATTGGGTGGACCTTGGCTAAAATATCAGGTATTATCCCCTCCATTTGCATTCATAGGATTATTTTGGAGGATGGGGCTAAATCGGTTAGGTAGCCACAAAGGAGACTCAATCCAACACTTTTGGAGGTTGTTAAAAAAGAGGTTGAAAAATTGATCAAAGCAGGTATAATCTATCCCATTTCAGATTCGTAGTGGGTAAGTCCTATTCAGGTTGTGCCTAAGAAAAGTGGTGTTACTATTGTTAAAAATGAGAAAGATGAGTTAGTTCCAATGAGGGTGAAAAGAAGTTGGTGTGTGTGTATTGATTATAGGAAACTAAATCAATCTACTCGCAAGGACCATTTCCCCCTCCCATTTATTGATCAGATGCTTGAGAGACTTGCTGGGAAAACACATTATTGTTTCTTGGATGGATTTTATAGATATTTTCAGGTTCCTATTGCTCTGTAGGATCATGAGAAGACAACATTCACTTGTACTTTCGATACGTTTTCTTACCGAAGGATGCCATTTGAACATTGCAATGCCCCAAGTACCTTCTAGCGATGCATGGTGAGTATTTTTTCTGATTTTATTGAGACCTGCACGGAGGTATTCATGGATGATTTTACAGTTTATGGGTCTTTATTTGATGAATGTCTAAGTAGTTTGGGAAAGGTATTGAATCTTTGTATTGAGAAGAATCTGGTCTTGAACTTTGAAAAGTGTCATTTCATGGTAGAGCATGGCATTGTCTTAGGGCATGTAGTATCAAAATATGGGATAGAGGTTGATAGATCTAATATAGACATTATTTCATCCTTACCCTATCATTCATGGGTGTGTAATGTTAGATCTTTCCTAGGGCATGCAGGATTTTATTGGCGCTTCATCAAAGATTTTAGTAAGATTGCTCTTCCTATGTCATGATTACTTCAAAAGGATTATGATTTTGTGTTTAGTGATTCTTGTAGGAATTCCTTTGATGAGCTAAAGAAGTGTCTTACCACTCCACCTATCATACAGCCCCCATAGTGGGAGATTCCTTTTGAGCTTATGTGTGATGTCTCTAACTTCACAGTTGGAGCTGCCTTATCTCAGAGGGTGGAGGGATGTTCACATGTGATCTCCTATGCATCAAGGACACTAGATTCAGCCCAATAAAACTACAAAACCACAGAAAAGGAGTTTCTTGTTGTCATATTTTCTTTAGATAAATTCTATTAATATTTATTGGGCTTTAAAGTAGTTGTTTTTTCTGACCATACAGCTCTGAGGTACCTCTTGAAGAAGCCAGATGCAAAGCCCAGGCTGATCCGATGGATGCTCCTTCTTCAGGAATTTGACATTGAGATAAAGGAAAAAAAGGGGTCATAAAACTTGGTGGCGGACCACATGAGTAGGCTTACTCACACACTAGAGGATGATACCTTGGACTAGGTACCACTTCGGGACACTTTCCCCGATGAGCATCTTTATTCCATCTCAGGTACACATCCTTGGTATGTAGATTTAGTTAACTACCTTGTTTCCTCTGACATCCTTGAAAATTTAAAGAAACATCAAGTCCAAAAATTAAAAAGTGAGTCTCGATATTATGTTTTTGATTATCTATACCTCTGGCGCATGTGTAGTGATCAAGTTATTAGGAGGTGTGTTCCTGATCATGAGTTGGATTCTGTTTTACATTTTTGTCATACACTTGATTGTGGTGGAAACTTTGGACTCTAATGGATAGCTAGGAAAGTTTTGGACTCTGGATTATATTGGCCTAGATTATTCCATGATTCCCATGTGTTTTGTAAGTCATTCTCTCGTTTCCAACACACTGGGAACATTTCTATGAGACATGAGATGCCCCAATAACCCATACTATTCTGGGATATTTTTTATGTATGGGGAATTGATTTTATGGTTCATTTTCCTAGTTTATTTATATTTTTATATATTTTGGTTTCTATTGATTATGTGAGTAAATGGGTGGAGGCTAAGGCCACCAGGACTGATGATTCTCATGTTGTTGTGGACTTTGTCAAAGCACAGATTTTTTGCAAGTTTGGAGTACCAAAGGCCATCATCAGTGACCAAGGGACACACTTCTACAATCAGAATTTTTCTTCCCTTCTTCAGAAGTATGGGGTGACACACAAAACATCAACACCATACCACCCTCAAATAAATGGCCAGGCTGAGGTTTCAAATAGGGAATTGAAACAAATTTTGGAAAAAACTGTGCAGCCAAATAGGAAAGATTACAGAAAGCGCTTGGATAATGCATTGTGGGTTTATAGAATAGCATACAAGACACCCATTGGTATGTCCCATTTTGGATTATTTTTGGGAAATCATGTCATCTCCCCATAGAGGTTGAGCATTGGGTTTATTGGGCTATAAAGAAATGCAATATGGATTTGGCCCAAGCTGGAATCCAAAGGAAGCTGTAAATTCAAGAGCTTGAGGAGATTAGATTTTCTTCATATGAGAACTCAAGTCTCTACAAGGAAAAATCAAAAGCAGCTCATGATAGAATGATCCAACAAAGGGAGTTTCATGTTGGAGAGAAAGTCCTTCTCTACAGTTCACGACTGAAGCTGATGCCTGGTAAGTTGTGTTCTAGGTGGTTAGGTCCTTATGTTGTGACTAATGTTTTTCCTTATGGTGCAGTGGAGATCATAAAAGATGACACGGGAAAGAGATTTACAGTCAATGGAAAACATTTGAAGAGATACATTGAGATACTTCCTACTGATGCAGTGGATTTTATCACACTGCATGACCCCATCATCACTTGAGCACATCAGGCTATTCCTAACCCTTTAACTTTGTTATTATTTTTCCTATTTAAAATTATACATTTCATATGAATATATCATCTCATGGGTTCACATTGAGGACAATACAATATTTTAAGTGTGGGGGAGGGAACCTTTTAGTTTAGTAATTTCAATTTTTTTCTTTTTAAAAAAAATTGTGTGTTTTTCAAATTTTGAGTGTTTATTTTTCAATTTTCTATGTGTTTTTGAAACTTTTGAGCTGAAATGATTCTCAACAACCATTTTGAAATAAATATCAATAAGTGAAACAATTTATCCCTCAAAACTAAGCTTAAATTAATGTTGAAATGACTTTGTTTCAAGTTCAAATATTTAGTAATTTCATGAAAAGTACACTGAATTTTGAATCCCATGACACATCTCACTGTCTTTATATTTGAAATAACTTTCCTATGAGGATTCTAAACCATTATTTTCATATTCTTTACATTCACCTCACTTCCTGAGAGAACCAAACCATGATTGATTTAACCATAATTTGATTTATTCCTATCAAAACTTGAGAGTTCGAGGTACTTATGTTTAAATGATTGAGGAATTTGTTTGGTATTAAAGCCCCTATTTCAAAGAATCTTTTTTTATAATGGCCTAACTTGAAAATTTAATCCTTTTATCCCTTATAATCCATGAACATCCTATTAGGTTATCCACATTACAAGCCAATTTTTCCTATCCAACCAACTCTTGAAGTGAAATTGCATAATCTAGTTGAACTTAAGTGTGGGGGAATCTATATTGTGTTGTGCTACCACATTCTGTGATACTTTGGGTGGAAAATTAAATTCTGAAGATATATGTTTGATTCTGAAGAAAATCATTATATTTAAATCTATGCCTTTTCTGTAGCTTTCATGATAAGTGAAGTTGTGCCTTTTATGGAGCTTCTAATTGAGGTAGAAAGTTGTGCCAATCTGGAGCTTTCAAGAAAATCATGTTTGAGAAGATTGACATTTTAGTTGCTGAATGATGAATGGTGTAAAATTTCCATGACTTTTCATGATGATGGAGATGAATTGATACTATTGGGATTAATGAGGAGACCATATTTAAGTGAAAATTAGATTAATGTAATTTTGCTTCAAAAAGAGTCAATCCCTCTTCATTCAGCCTCAGAGTTTTTCACATCTAAATCCTACCAACCTAAAGCCACAGAACAACCCTAAAAATTCCTCATGATAAACATATGTCCTTGACTCACATCAGGTGGCGATGTAGGAATTTATCAAGCCTATGGTGACCCTTGTATGAGTTTGGATGAGAAAGACACTGTAAAAAAAAGTTGATATTTGTGTGATAAGAGAAAATTCAAGAGAGGTAAGTGTTTTGTGCATGGGAGGATAAATGAAGTGGAAATATATTGAATGATATAAATAGAGAACTTGAAATAAGGTTTTTTATGAGGTATGATATCTTTTTATTCTTGGTGTGGAATTGATGGATCTCAATGATATGTGTTTTAAATTTTGTTTTTATTTGATATTGATGTTTACTTGATATGAGGTTTTGACCAGAAGTGCAAAAGTGTAAGTGTGGGGGAGTTGATAAAACACTATTTTGTTGAATATTTTATTGATAATAAATTATATAATTTCCTCACATTATGCTAGATATGTTCAATTATGGAATATTTGGGATTAGATCATTCATTTGCAAAATTGATGAAAATTCCAGTTTTACCCTTTTGAAATTCATTGTAGTATTTTGGGCATAAATATTTTTCAGTAAATTATTTTGACTTAAAATTTTGTAACCGTGTTCCTGACTTAATTGGATACAAATTCTATTCAGTAATTGGGAGTTGGATCGTGCATATGAGTGGATTAAATGGGCCATTAAGACAAATATGGACTGAACTATCCATATTGGACATCACTTCGCCATTTGGGATGTATCTTCTTTATCCAGGCTTGGATTGAGACCAAATTTTGAGGAAAGTTTTGGGACATGATTTGGAACAAATCATACATCTATAAGTCTGGCCAATTCACGCGTTTTTGAGGTCAACTATGTGGTGAAACTTAGAATAAAATATTTGGTCGAGTTTTCATTTCACACTTAAAAAGTTATATAACCCTAACCCTCACAAACTCTATTTAAAGGGGGGTTTCACTCTTTGGAAATTCTGGTAGAGGATTTGGGAATTTGTGGCCGAAAGGTTGTCTTTTGGGATCCCCTCACAACTTTTTGAAGAAGTAAGGATTTGTGCAAACCTCTCTTCCAAAAAGGCTCTCCTCTCCCACCTCCTCTTTGTATTTATTTTCTTTCATGTTTGTATCTTGAATTTTTCTTCAAATAATCATCTGTGTTCTTCCCTTTTCTTATTCTCTTAATCTTCCTAATTGGGTTGGAATCAAGAGTGGAGACGATATTGGGTTCTACCCTTTCAATCCTTTGCTCATGCAAAACGTCTCCACGATGACCACACCGCCCATGGAAGAGTAGTTTTTTTAGTGATTGATCTATCGTCTACCCTCTTAATTTAATTATTTTGAATCATTAAGCTAATTTAATTCACTTAATATTATCCATTAATTGTGTTTTTAAATTATAATAAACTAAGCAATCAATTGAACAATTAACACAAAAAACACGTGAGGTTGAGATTTTGTGTAAATTGTGAGAGCGCGATCTTAATCGGTAATACAAGACCACACGGGATAAATTTGTAGAGTTTAAATATAATCCCTAAACACAATTCATACTCATTTATATAATGGATATGTTCTCTAATTAACCACTGACCATAATCTAACCTTAGAACAACAATCAAAGCAGGGTATTGCGATTGCGTGTTCTGAAGCTAGCCTAGGGTTTAAGTAATTTCATCTTTGTGGTTAAGTTAACTCTCATAGGGTTCGAGGGTTAACAAATTAGGGGATCATAATTAAGTGGATATTGATTTAAATGATAATTATTAATAAGTAAATGAATAGGTAGAGTTAGATCGATTATTCCTTTTAAAATATTTTCTAAAAAACCATCTTCTTGTTGTGTCTTTTTAATCAAACTTCATTTCAAAATTAAAAACAAAAAATGCAATCTTATTCCAACAAACTTCTTCAAGTTTTATAAACAATAAAAAACCTCCCCGCATCCTTTCAAGTATTGTTTTAATTCTATTCTATTTTACTTTTATAATACTTTTAAGAAGTTGTTTTAATTTACGTCCTCCTTTGAGAGACGACCTTGGTAAGCCACTCTGTTGCACCTAAGTACCCAAAAACCACTAATCATTTGAGGGCACCCACGATAGCATTCTTTCAGTCCCATTAATTAATTCCCTAATCAATTAATCACATCAATATATTCAATTAAATCAACAATTAATTAATCACTAACCCATAATTAATTAAACAATTAATTATCTCAATTCAAAATCTCAATATCTCATAAATAATTCACAATTTAATTATCTCAACCAACTATCTCAATATCTCATAATTAATTCATCAATTAATTATCTCAAATCAACTATATCAATGTAGCATAATTAAGTCATTAATTAATTATCTCAAATCAACTATCTCAATATCCCATAATTAATTCATCAATTAATTATTCATGATCTACAATCCTAATATCTCCATTTCACATTTTCAATAATTAATTAATTCACCAAATTAATTAATTCAATTAAGAACTCAATTTCTAAACATAAAATAGAAATTCTATAATTACATATATATAATTGCAATCAATACTATGGTATTTTAATTATATTCCACTTACCTCAATTTTTTTACGAGCGGTTGCCCAACAAAAATCCCCAATTTTAGCAGAGTAACGACATAGAACAAGATCTAGATCTAAAACTGAAACCAAGATCGAACAAATCAATATCCATTAAATCTAGATATAGATCTATAATTCTAGATCTAGATCCACAAAACTAGGTCTATATCTAACTGAAATAGAGAAAAACTTCCCTTAAAGAAAGATAGAAGAATGGGAGAAGAATAAGAAAACAACCGAGATGAGATCCTATTACTGGGATGGGTGCAGAGCTTCAATTTGGGATTTGAATCACAAATAACAGAGGTTGAAATGGTTTTTAATATGTCAAGGAGGCTCTAAAATCATTAAATAATGTCTGGGGTCGAATGGGGGTCAATTTATGGTTAATTAGGGGGTTCAAGAAATTTTAAAACAATTTTTGAGCTAATTAAATTCTTGCGCATATTTTTTTGGGTTGAGGTTCACGGTTTCCCCTAACCATGTGTCTTAACCATGCACCTCTTCTAAGGGGGTGCATGATTTCTCCTTTTAGGGTGTATAGTTTGACAAACTTTGTACCATCCATGCAAAACTCCTCTATCCAGGGTTTCACGGTTTGCTGGGTCAGGGCACATGGTTAGGGAAAATCATGTGCCAACTATACACTACCATATTTCTTCTATTTTTCCTAAAATTTAACCTAAAAAAACCCATGTTAAAACACAAATTAAAAGTACTCAACAAAAGGAAAAAAATTACCTATAAATGAGCCCAAGATGTCTCCAGGAAAGCCCAAGATCTTACAATATCCCCACCTTATAATATCTCATCCTCAAGTTGTATTCCCAAGCATCTCTAAGATTCTGAGTTAAAAATATCGGGCCACTGAGCCCTCATATCTGCTTCCCTATCTCATGTTTCCTCCTAAACATGGCCATGTTTCCACAATACATGAACTATTGACATGGTCTTTCCACGCAACACTTTCTCACTACGATCCAACACATGTATTGGATGCTCCTTAAAGGGTGAATCTATCTCAAGATCAATATCATTCACATCGATAACATGAGAAGGGTCAAGATGATACCGCCGTAGTTATGACACATAGAAAACATCATGCATAGCATTGTATCTATGTAGAATATCCAATAATTATTCCATTGTCCTGAGTCTCTCTACAGCCTCAAATGGTCTAATGAACTTGGGCACAAGCTTGTCCCATCTCTATATCCTGTGGTGACCCAACCTAGGTGCCACCCAAAGGAATATACGATCACCCTCTATAAACTCTAGGGTTCGTCGATGACTATCATCATATGACTTCTTTCTACTTTGATCCATAGGAATATATTTTCGAATCATCTATACCTTCTCTGATGTCTCATGCATGAGACTCAATCCCAATATCTTAGATTCACCTACCTCCATCCAGGATAGAGGTGATCTGCATGGTCTACCATAAAGAGCCTCATATGGTTCCATATGAATAGTATACTGATAACTGTTGTTATAGGTGGACTCCACTAGTTCCATGTGCTTCTCCCAAGACCCACCAAAGTTGAGGACACACACTCGTAGAATATCCTCAAGCACCCTTATAGTATGCTCTGACTACCCATCTATCTGTGGGTGGAATGACGTACTCAACAAAACCTACGTACTCAGCGCTTCCTGTAAGCCTTTCCAGAAGCATGAAGTAAAACTTGAGTCACAATCTAAAACTATGGTCAGTTTCACCCCATGAAAATATACTATCTCCCACATATACAAATCTCTCAGCTTCTTCACTGATAAAGTCTCCCATATAGGTAAGAAATGCGCTATCTTCATCAGTATGTCCACAATAACCCAAATAGTATCATTCTTCTTATGCATAATCAGGAGAACTAGCATAAAATTCATGGTCACATCATCTCACTTACATTATTTAATGAATTATGGCTATATTAAACCACCAGGTCATTATTGCTTGACCTTCACCTGCTGACAGGTGTAGCATCATGCCATGAGCCCTGCTATCTCCTTTTTCATGCTTAGCCACTAAAATTGTTGTTGTAGGTCATGATACATTTTGGTCACACCTAGATGTACCACCCACCTCTAGGCATGAAATTCCCACATCAACTCCTCATGCATGCTTGTAGGAACCACAACATGATTCCTAACATAGATGATATCATCATAATCTCTGCTCTAATATAAAGGTGTTTCCACACCTTTAAGGCTTTCCCTCAAGGTCAAGAATTCTGGATCCCCATACTGTATATCCCTGATCCGTCTCAAAATTGAAGTCTCCTCTGAAACTAATACTAGATTAATATGATCCTAATTCTCCTAAACCACAAGATGCATCTCATCCAGAAAAGTCATCATCTTCTACTCAGCAATAGACTCCTGAACTACCTGAGTCTAAGTTTTCCTTCTCAAAGTGTTAGCCACACTGTTTCCCTTTCCAAGCATATATACCAACTCAAAATCAAATGACTCCATATACTCAACCCATATCCATTATAAATGGTTCAAATCTTTATGTGAAAAGATATACTTTAAGATCTTATGGTTTGTATACACGGTAAACTTTTCGCCTAACAAATAGTGTCACTAACACTTCAAATCATAAACCACTACTGCCAACTCAAGGTCATGGGTAGGGTAGTTCTGTTCATGTGGAATAAACTTCCAAGACTCATACGCCACAACTCAATCCCCAAACATCAACACTACTCCAAGTCCAATTACAGAAGCATCACAATACACTATATACTCCTTACTTGGATCGAGTAGGATCAAGATCAGTACTGATGTCAAATGATTCTCCAAGTCCTTACAGGAATTATCATATGATATTGACTATTCAAAATTTATCCCCTTCTTGGTTAATCCTGAATATGGCACTTCCAAATGGGAAAATTTCTAGATGAATCTTTGATAATATTCTGCTAAACCCAAAAAGTTACAAATATAGAATATGTTATTGGGATGATCCCAAGAAACCACTCCATGCACCTTCTATGGGTCCACTGATACACCTTCCTCCAAGATGATGTGACCTAAGAAGTGTATATTATCAATCCAAAATTGAAACTTAGATAGCTTGATGTATAGATGATTCTATCTCAGTGTACTTAGTACAATGTAAAGATGTTGGGAATGGTTGTTATGAGTCTTGGAGTACACCAAGATGTCATCCAAAAACACCACCACAAACTGATACAACTAAGGATGGAAGATTTTTTTCAACAAGTCTATAAACATTGTTGGTGTGTTCATCAACCCAAATGGAATTACAATGAACTCATAAAGGCCATACCTTCTCTTGAAAGCAATCCTCGGTATATTAGAAGTCTGAACACTTAGCTGATGATACCCTGATCTCAAGTCAATCTTTGAGAATACAAAATCTCCTCCAAATTGGTCTAATAGATCATCAATACATAGAAGATGATATTGGTTCATCATTTTCATCCATTTTAACTTTGGATAATCAATACACAAGTGCAGAGTCTCATCAGCATTCTTTGCAAACAACATTGATGAACCCCAAGGTGACATACTCGGGAAGATAAATCCCTTATACTATAACTCCTCCAACTGATTCTTGAGCTATTGAAGATATATAATTTCCATTATGTATGGTGGAATAGAAACTGTCTCATCCCCAAGCATCATCATACTTCTTTTCAAACAACACTGGTGAACCCCAAGGCAACGTACTCGGGTGGATAAATCCCTTATCCTATAACTTCTCTAGATGATTCTTGAGCTATTGAAGCTCTATAAGTTCCATTATGTATGATGGAATAGAAACCAACTCATCCTTAAGAATGATCTCAATTTTAAACTCCGTGTATTTCTCAGGTGGTAGCCCTAAGAAGTTTTCAGGAAACACATCCTAAAACTTTTCCACTATAGGTGGAAAGACATCTCACTTTATACCTCCATTTTCCAGTAATAGACTTGAAAGTTGGGTTTTGATCTCTCTCAGTTGTTGAGTTATTGTCCCTACTTGTCCTGCCTAGATATCACACTTCCCACGGTGAATATAGTTTTCACCCTTAGGAGACATAAAATTCACCCTCATGCAGTAAAAATAAATGTGGACTTGGTATGCAACTAACCATCCCATACCCATAATTAGGTCGAAGATTGAAATTTCAAGAATATATAGATCCCAAAGAAAATGATACTCTCCAAACTTAAGAGAACACTCCTTGTACAAGAAAATTTATCTCGACTGTGCTCCCATAGGTGTGTCAATCGTCAACACCCCCACTCACAAACTCCACCACCATGCTCAAACCATTCACAAGTTATGCTGAAATAAAGGAATGAGAGACACCAGTATCAAATAAGGCACTAGATAAAGTAGAATCTACAAGAATAGTACCTCTCACTATTGATGGTTCAGCCTCTCTCTCCACAAGTGTAGGTTGAATAGCATGAAACTATCACACCCCTCTTCTATGTGATGCAAACTAAGTCCCCTATGCTACACCACTCTACTAATATGGGTGTTGTTGACTAGAAGCACCATGTACACTACCTCTACCACCTCGGCTAGTATAACTCTAGTTTCCATACTGATATGGTGCAGAAGATCCCATTCCTGAACCCTGGTTATTTCTAGCTCCTTCATCACTACTCATCAGTCATTGGGTCATGTAGAACTTCTATAGATGTCCCATATTTCTACAATAATGACACTATATTGGTGTTCGGGGTCACTATCTCCAGAAGTGTCCCAACCTACTACACTAGTATAAGATCCTGAGAAAATGATCCCTCTATCTGTGCATCCTGTTTCCCACTGCCATGAATAACATTGTCATAGTGATGCTTCCTACTCTCGAAATTCATACCTTCAGATCGTCTAAATAAAACTATATGTCCTACACTGGAATCCTTCTTCAAGTTCCCCTCATCTATGATATCCTAGTCCACCACCTTAGCAAACTTCTTTAACTGAAAGAAGTTAAATTGAGACTTAATATCACATTTAAGTTCATCCTAGAAACGTCTTTCCCTAGCCATCTCATCCTCATACAACACTAGAGAAAAGCGCTACAATTCTATAAAGCATCCTACATAGTTCATCACAAACATACTCCCTTGAGTCAACCACATGAACTCAGTTTATCTCTCCTACCTCAGCATCTCTGGATAGAAGTTATCCAAGAACCTCTCTAAGAAGTCCTTCCATAACATACCATCATCCTGTCTAGTTTGTGCCTGAATGTCTCACCAGCGCTTATCTAATCCTCATAGATTATAAATAAATAACTTTACCATCCTCTCAGAAAGAGTCTCTAAATGATCAAGTATCATCTCGATGGACTCAACCCATAACTCATCTCCCTTAGGTCCACCCTCTCCAGTAAAAGTTAGAGGGTGTTGAAACTGAAACTCCCATGTCAGATCAAACACACTCTTCACAACCCGCCATGGGTATCTTTCCATGAATTACATGATTCAAGAAAAGTTAACTCAGAACTTCTCCCTTGTTTCCTCACCTGACACTATCGGTGCCTCAAGTTCCACTACCGATAGATCATCCATATCCATGTACTCTGGTCGTTCTATCAACAAGCTTCGTCATAGAGGCATATCTCTAAAATTCCAAACACACATTTCAGGACACATAACACCACTTAATTGCATTTATGTAAGAGGAAATCAAAATAATACACAACAATTCATTTCTCCAAACCCCACCACATGGTCAAAACCGAGGCGCTATCACTACCCTTAACCACCCTACACCTAGGTCCTGGTTAGCAAGGGTAAACACATTCTCATATTCAAGTTTCTCATTAGGCCCACATTAATTCTCATCTTACATCATTTTATAATATTTATCAATTCCATAGTAGGCACCTTTTTTAGTTCAATTTCATAAGCAAGGAAAGATAGTTCAAGCTCAACAACTTATACATAACCCATTTTCTTGTGTGTGTCTAAAATGATACATGTCACAAAAATAATCTTGAGTGCCTAGAATGATGCATGCATACTCAAATATCATTACATATCAGGCCACGATTAAATTCTCAGAAAATCTCAGAAACAACAATCACATCACACTACAAGTGCATCACCCAAGGTGAAATAATATTCAACTATAATAGAAAACAACAATAAAAAACAATTCCCACCCTGAGTACTTGGGTTCTCCCCCATAAATGAGTTAGCTACTACCATGAACGATCTCATAAACAAGGCCAGACTCTTTCTAGTCTCCGGTATACCTTTCCCAAATAGTAATAAAAAAGAAAAAGAAAAATAAAACTACCTACAATACCACTCTTTAGCATCCTGGCCTAGGTTCCACACACCAGTTCCTTGATCTGGTTCACTATGTGACCTCAAGTGCACCTCCTCGTATGCTAGAGGTTTCTGACTAGTAGTGGGGGTCAAATGTCTGTCTTGGGGAGACTATACCCTCTTTATCAAAGTAAAACACCAGTGGAAAATAAATAAACAATAACTAATTATAACTATCATAACTAGAAAAATATTAACATAATGATTAAAGTAGTAAAGAAAATATCAAAACTCAACAGTATATATGCCATGCTAAAGTACGTCCCAAGTGTCAAAATGAAACTCAAAAGAAAAGACACTAACTACTCCTAAGAGGGTCCCAAACCATGTCTAGTTCCCTCATCCATGCTTCATCCTAACTTAGCCATCTAACATGGTTCTTTTCCCTTATCCTGTCTTAAAACCACAAAATCTATTCAGGTACCAATCAGGTATCTTGAGTAGGGTGTGAGTACAACTCAGTAGATCACCACCAACAACATCTAAAACAATATCCAGTCAAATAACGGTGTATAAAGTTTTATAAAGAATAAATCAAAATGCATAAATAAACAGTTATCACATTATCAACAATTCTTTATTTAACCACATTAACCCATGGGTTCCTGTGGACACCCATATTTCAATACCTACTTCATCCCGTGTCGAAGTCTGAACTATTTCTAAAGGATATCATATCTCATAATGTCATTGTTACCATTTTTTAATTCATACTTGAATGCCCATTTTACCATTCATACTTCACACAATATAATGACCATGTTCCCATTATTTTACTCATACTTGAATGCCCATGTTACCATTCATACTTTATATAATTGAATGACCATGTTCTCGTTCTTTATTTCATAACTAAATGACCATGTTTTCATTCATAACTTCACAATTGAATGACCATATTACCATTCATCAACACATAATTAATTCAATAATTAAATATCCACATCAATTCAATTACTAATTCAATAATTAGTTAAACATACTAATCCCATTAATTAATTCAAAAATTAATTAATCATCTCAATATCAATACTAATTCAACAATTAGTCATCACATGATTCCATTAATTAATTCCCCAATCAATTAAGCACATCAATATCTTAAATTAACTCAACAATTAATTAATCACTAACCCATAATTAATTCAATTGTTAATTATCTCAATTCACAATCTCAATATCTCATAATTAATTCACAATTTAATTATCTCAAAACAACTATCTCAATATCTCATAATTAATTCATAAATTAATTATCTCAAATCAACTATCTCAATATCTCATAATTAATTCATCAATTAATTATATATCAACTATCTCAATATCTCATAATTAATTCATCAATTAATTATTCATGATCTACAATCCCAATATCTAAATTTTGCATTTTCCATAATTAATTAATTCACCAAATTAATTAATTCAATCAATAACTCAATTTATAAACATCAAGTAGTAATTATACAATTTCATACACATAATTTTAATCAAGACTATGATATTTGAATTATATACCACCTACCTCGATTTGTTGATGAGCGATTTCCCAACAAAATTCCCCAATTTTAGCAGAGTAATAATGTAGAATGAGATTCAGATCTAAAACCTAAACCAAGATTGAACAAATCTTGATCTAGATCTACAATCCTGGATCTAGATCAAAAAAACTAGGTCTATATCTAACCAAAATAGAAATAACTTCCCTTAAAGAAAGATAGAATAATGGGAGAATAATGAAAAAACAACCAGGATGAGATCCTCTTACCAGAAGGGGTACATATCTTCTATTCAAACTTAGAATCATGAATAAAAGATGTTCGAATGGCTTGGAATTTGTTCAGGAGGCTCCACAATTGTGAAAGAATGTCTAGGGTTGAATGGGGGTCGATTTTGGATTAATTAGGGGGTTCGGAAAATTTTAAAACAATTTTTAGGCTGATTAAATTTCCATTCATGGTTTGCTAGGATGAGGAGAATAGTTTCCCCTAATCATGAACCTTAATCATGAACCTCTTCTAAGGGGGTGCATGTTTTGAAAAACCGTGCGCCAACTATGCATTTCCATCTTTCTTCCATTTTTCTCAAAATTTCACTCAAACACACCCCATGTTAAAACCCAAACAAAAATTTCTCAACATTAGGCAAAAGAGTACCTATAAATGAGCCTAATATATCTTCAAAAAAGGTTTGGATCTTACACAGGGTGCTCCTAAGCTGACTGATCCAGTCTCAGGAGTACCTTGTTCCATGATAGTACCTTTTTTCTAATGCAGTCAAGGCCTAAAGGGTGGTTAAAAGGAATGATATCGAGAAATATACTAGAAATAGTGGTGATAACATCCATACTGATGCAAGGGTGCTTACAGAGATACAGAATACCCCTAACCTGAATGTGGTAGCGACTCTGAGTTGAGGGTTTCTTAATCAATGCAAAGCATCAAAACCAATCAAGATCCAAAATCGTTTCTCTATATTGAATGGAGATGTAAAGGAAAATTTGGACCCTGAAGGATAAAAAACCTATATCCCAAGATGGAAATGGAAACATATTGGGTTAAGGTCTTCTCAATAAAAGGATCCAAGTGATAAAGAGGTAGAATCCCAACCAAAAATGGATTATAAGTAGGACTCTAAAGGGCCCACACTAGTTGGTCCTTGATTAAGGAAAAGGAAGAAAATTAATATTACCTGTGGTAATTTCCCGATCCACAAGGGGGAGGGAAATCAAGTCCCTGAAAAGATTACTCAAACAATCCAAAAACAATAGTAACCAGATCTTTAGGCAAGGTAAGAAGTGGCGGGAAAGAAGCAAAATCTAGGGAATCGATAATGATTAAAGGGGTGAATTTGGTTTCAGGAAAATAGGAAAATAGACTCCTAATATGGATATAAAAGCACCTGAGGGTGGAGCCAAGGTGCAGGAGTATACAGTGTTGGAAGAAAACTTAAACAGGTTGAGAGGACAAGTGGGAGTGGAGAGAAAGAAATTCTTAGAGCTTGTTCTTCATTCCAAGGAGGAAATGTTAGAATAATTCTTTTATATCAATGATCCAAAAGAGGTAATCAATAATATGTATGAGATAATGATTCATTTTTCCATTAATGAGAAGAAAATGAAGTGGATCGATAAAAAAGATCACATTTTTTTGCGAGGATTCAATGAAGTAAATATCATTATGTAGGAATATATTCTAACTTGGGAAAAAATATAAGATCAGATTGAAGCATATTTAAATGTAGATCTAGTTATATAGGTAATTTTGTGGCATGGGTGGTTATATAGAGTGGACTCTATTATCCTTATATTTTTCTTTGATGACTTTGTGAGATCCTTTTGTGGTTAGTTTTTGTGCATAGGTCTTGTTTGGTTTCTCACTTTTCCTCAAAAGTGCTTTGAAATAAAAATTTACTTTTCAGTCCAACGAAATTTATTTCATATAAACGATATAGGTATTAATGAATCCAAATCATGATTCATGGATTTTTTCCTCTATATAGTAGTGATATAAAATCTTATAGAAGATATGAATAATTATTAACTTTAATGAACATATTAGATCATTTTTTTACATATTTATTATGAAAATGTAACTTATGTATGTATTTATAATTGATACTCCCATCTATTCAAACTTGAGAATCTTATTTATACTCTCGAGACCAACTGCTTCTGTAATGAAAGATCCAAATATTTCTTCTTCACATGGAATATAGGGAACGTCTTTATCTTTAAATGTGGTGTCTGTATGAAGTTGTAATGATAATATATGTTGTAGTGGAACTGGAAGGGAGAATTTGCTCCCATAAGATCTTTTTTTCTTGGTCGATTCACTAGATTGTCTTAATTCGGACTTCTTTTTTCCTATAATCTTATCCATATATAATACCATACCTCACTTCAGACCTTTTTCATCAATTGTTATAGGTTTTTCATTTGAAAAAATTGTTAAGGAAAAAACCACATGTATATTTATAAGATTAGACATCCATGCTAAGAAATTTCCAATAGCATCATTGGCTATTGTAATATCTGGATCATCAAGTGGAATAGACAACTCAGTGCTCAGATCTCGAGCAACTTAAATCCCCACTCTCATGTGATATTTTGGGAGTTCTTTGTTTTGTAGCATGTCTTTCGAGATATTATACACCGTACCCCTCACAACAAGGTGGTGTGTAGGTGTTGATACATAGAAATCACATAAAACTTTACCCTACATAATTTTAGTAATATAAAGTTATTTTAATTTATTTGATTCACATTTAGAAGAAAGAGTAATGACATAATTGAATACCTTGGGTAAGGTATGTGGTTAAGGGGAATGACTAGCCTCAAAGCTAGTGGGGTTATTTGTTTGTTCATGTGTTGATCTTTGTTCCACTTCCGGTTCACTTTGATCTTTTTTCATATATTAGTCTACCAAACCATCCCAGACAATAATATCTTAAAAAAACATATATTTTTTCCTGAAATACTTTCATCATCTGATAATTATCTTCTTGCAGTTTTGTTTTCTCAAAATATGTTTGAGGAGACACTCTAAACCTTACACCTCTAATGCGACCATATTGTTCTGGGTACTTTAAATCTACTGAAAGTAGTTTTTATTCTGGTATGGCCACTTCCAATTCTTATGTTTAAACCATATAAAAAACATATGAACATAAATAGATATTTTTATGTAATACTATTATAAATCATAATGAATTACTATTATGTCATACTTATACATGTTTCTCATACTATTTTTGTGTTTTTCATCAACTAGTTTATCCTCCTTATTTATGTGGGTCTCCTTCCATAGAACATGACATGGGATGGAAGTGGATTCTAATTTTGATTCATCAATATGAACATAAACAAAGGAACATATGTTGTTTCATATCACATAAAACTTTCATTGTTGATTTAAAATACATACCATTTTCTTCTCTAGTGAATCTTACCCCATCCTTTTTTTGTGATAGGGGTACATTGATTTTGATGTATGTTGTTTATTTTCATCACTCCTTTTCTATTTCATAAATTAACAATTTTGAATCAAATTGGGTAAAATAAATATTGTCAAATAATATTTTATCAACTAAAATTCACCTAAAATGATTTCTTATCACGATGAATAATAAAATAATTCTATGTTTCTGGCTTCATAATGTGTGTATAAGTAACTAGTGGGTGGGATTTAGTTTCCCCTCAACATACCTAATATGAAACTTGGTAAAAAATTGCCTAGAATCCTCTATGGTATTTTCCAGCATCTATTAAAAAATATCTCTTATGGAAATAATCTAAAATAACTGAAATCTTCAAGGGATAATGAAAATTAAATCAATGTTTATTTATATACTTTTTTGGTAAAATAGAGAAAATATATTGTAATAATACCTTAATATCTTCCTAAAGGGTTTCCTTTATTACATGTTGGAAATGGATCCTTGAATCTATATAAATCAACACATTCATCCTCATTGTGACCCCATCATAACTAATGAACATTGACTTATTAGGGTCAACAGGTTAGCCACATTTATTCCAGTCAACCTCAAATTTTATACCCTTAATTCTTGCCTTGATAATTTTAATCAATGTTGTGATGCTATTCCTTTCTTGTTTTTTTCATCAATATGGTGTTGATCCCATAATAATTCTATAGTTTCAACATCAACTGCTTGTTCTTCCCCAATATTTGTTACATCATCAAGTTCAAAAGTCATTGTCTATATGAGTATTCAAACATTTAATTTAGATTACATAAATACAGTAGAGAACACATAATATTATGAGGAAAAGCATAGTATATTAAAAAACACTGCAACTTTCTCATTAAACTCTCTTTCATTTATTTAAAGGTTGAAAGTTTTTGGATACTCTATTGATAATCCAAATCCCATATTTGTGGTCCCCTCTAACATACAATACATTTCCTATATTGGGACCGCCATGAAATAATTATGATCTCCTAATGAAAGGGTTATCCTGGATTGAATTATCATCTGACCCTGCAGTTGTTTTAGTCGCCAGTGGGACAATTGACCAATTCTTGTTTGTTGGATCGAAGACATAAAATACATGCACTACTTTTGATTCCATTATAAATGACTCGTCTTTTTCTCCTTATACACTGAAATACACATTCATGAATCCATTTCATCAAATTTAACTATACTTCTATTGTCACCCTATTTGTAATAGAAAATAATCACTTTAAATGTTGTATAAACCAACTTGTATATCTATTTGATGATGCCAAAATATGACATATTCGCATAAATTTGATTTCTATCCTTATAACCAGATATGTGTATCATTTCTACAACAAGTGTAACTCCACTATTTTGTATCATAATATGGTCATTGTGTTCTTTTGTATAGAATATATAATCATTAATTACAAAACTAGTGTAAGATATAACATTTTCATTTGGTATCCTAGCGAGCCATCAAAGTCGTTCAGTAATTGAATTCAAATTTTTAGATAACTCCTTATAAATATGATATTGGAATCATCCTATAAATTTTTAATTATGTGTATTTGATATCCATACTTCATCCCTTGATGGATTCAAATGTCTAAGAATTGATTTATGCGATTCAATTTATGGATCAAAATCTTCACTATTAGGTAAAATTTAAATGTGAGATTTCTCCTACTCGATGATGGTGATTGTAACAAAATTTCTTCTATAAATCCATTCTCCCATAAGAAGTTTGTTGTGACGGGTCTTTGGGAGACTGATGATATCAACATGTGATAGGTAATCGGTATAGAATTCAACAGATTCTTCAACAATATACTGTTTTTCAATACAACCTTCTGGATGACTTTGATTCATGGCATACCCTTTTAAAATATTCATATACCATTCAATGGGGTATATCCATTTGCAATGGAAAGGACCACATAGTTGAATTTATCTAACCAAGTGAACCATCATATGGACCATTATATCAAATAATGATGGTGGGGAGAATGTACCTAATTCATATAATATGACTCTAACCTTTTTATTCATGATTTTCAACTTCATCGGGTCTGCAGCTTTACTGTATATGGATTTGAAAAATAAGCAGAGTCTGGTTAATGTATGTCATGTATTTTTAGGAAAAATACAACACAAAGATATGGGCATCAAATATTGCATAAAAACATTGAATTATTGTGATTTTAGTCTCTATAACTTCATATTAGTCATTGACACAACATTATTGATATTTGATAAATACCCCTCTAGAAATTTTACACCATTAAGAAAAATAAAAAATTGTTTTTTTTTCTTATCGGGGTAGAGTGTAAGCTACTGGAAGAAGAAAAGTCTAATTTTTATCCTTCACTGGTGCCAACTCTTCCCTTATCCCCATGTCAATCATGTCTAACCTAGCCTTAATGCTATCTTTTTTTCAGGAACATTTATTAACATGTTAATAACACTATCAAATATATTTTTATATATATACATTACAATAATAAAATGTATGACGTACAGAAAATTCCAGTATGGTAATTCAAAGAATTTGATCTCTTTTTCCAACCTAATTTCATAAGGGTTTTTGAAAAATGGTTTACTGAAAAAAGTTTCAATATCTTTTACTTTATCAAACATTTGATCACCCATTAGTGGAGATGGTGTTGTACCTTGTTCGATATTCCCATCGAACGATGTCTTCTAGGATTGATATTTATGTCATCGGGGTAAAAATTTCTGATGTTCTAAAAACATAGTCTTTGAGGAATGTTTCAACCGAACTGAGTGTATGAATTATTCACAAATGGGACACCCCAATATTACTTTAATGCTATAGCCTAACAAATTTCCATAAGAAGAAAAGTTATTTATCATCATGTACATTATGGCCCTAAATGTGAATTCTTTACTTCTATGAGCATCATACATTATAAAATATGTATCCCACAACAATTTTAGATCTTTGATCAATGGATCCAAATATACATCAATATCTTTATGATGTTGTTTTGGTCCATATATAAGCAGAGAAAACATAATGTATTTGTGCTTCATGCATAACCATGGCAGAAAGTTGTAATCTACCAACATAACTGGTCATGTGCTATGAGTATTTCTCTTTATACCAAAAGGATTTATTCCATATATAGATAATGCAAGATAGAAGTTTCTTAGCTCATTTCCAAATTTAGGATACTTATAATCAATTTTATTCTACTGAGGAGAGTCCGTTGGATGACATATTTTATCATCTTTAATTCTTGTATCTTCATTCCTTTTCAATAATCTCATGATTTCATGACATCAATATAGTCTTATAAACCATGGAATGATAGTAAAGTACCATACATATTTTTAAGGACTTGATTCATCTTTCTTATATCGATTCACACCACACTTAAGGCATTTTATGAGTGATTCGTGGTCCTTAGGGAACAATATGAAATCATTTGGACAAGCATGTATTTTTTTAAAGATAATTCCCCTTGAATGTAGAATTAATTTAGCATCATATGTTTGTTAAGTAAGTTCATTTTATTCTGGTATCATATCATTCAAGAGACCAAGTGGTTTTGTAAAGCTGGTGTCGCTCCATCTACTACCAGCTTTCAAATTATATAACTTCAATACAACTGAAAATGTTGTGTATTTAGTACAACCGGTATATAATGGTCCCTTAGCATAGCTATTTAACTTCTCAAACAACTTTTGAAAATCATGAAGACAATCTTCAATTTTCATTGCCATTTCTTCCACACGATCTCCATCATCATTTATACTGGTATTTATATCAAATGGTCCATAAACCATAGTGTCATCCCAATCGGTGTGTATGTTTAGTTTTTTCCCATGTTTATTCCAAGTTTTATGGCTCTGGTCTATTCCATGACAAATCAAATGTTATTTTAACTCTTAAGGACTAATTTTTATTGAATAAAAACAACTTAAACATGGACAAAGGATTTGAGAAGGGTCATATTCATGCTCTATTTCAAAATTGATGAAATATTTAACACCATATTTATATTCTTTTGTCATACGATTATCGTGCATCCATTTTCAATTCATATTCATCCTATTAGGTTCATAAAATATTCATTTTTTACAAAATAAATAAATAAATACATATAAGATATTCATAATCAAAGGAGAAAGTTATAGATAATTCTAATAAGGGGAACCCAACATTTGAATGTTATCAATTATGATTCCTAAAAGTTATCACTTTACATAAGGGTGAAATGAAAAGAAACAACCTAGGGTAAACATGTGGTTGTTGTTCCAAGTTCTCAATTTAATGTTTTGTGGGACAAAAAGGTGGTAATAAATATGTTGGAAAAAAATTATTTATTATTGGATAGAAGACTTCCCTTGGAAATTTGTGTTCTTTCATGTCATTTAATTATGATCTAGCTTTCTAAATTTGGGTAAAAATATCTTTTCTGAAAACATACAAGGTTATGTAATCATCGTATTTTAACACAGGGTCAAGGATATTTGAATTTCATGAAATGAATGGATGTAACTATTGTTGATGAAAAAAGTTAAGTTGGATTCCATATTACTCTCTTTTTATGTAGATTATTATAGAACATGTATTATAGGAATACCAACAAATATATTTGTACTATAACCCACAGACGAACCCTTGCTCCAAAATAGTAGAGTTATCAATTTTAGGTATATTTCACATATCCTATAATATTCAAAACCTCTATTCAATTTCCTTAAAAAACCCAAAAAATCTTTCCATTAATAAACATTCCAAAAAAATCGGTTATCATGGATTTCACATCATTGAGATCCAAAACATTTTAATTCCACCTCTAACAATGACACAAATCACAATAATTTATCTCCCACATCTAGTAGTAAAAACCTTCATAGGTATATCCAAAATATTATCCTCATTGTTAATAAAATCTATACCACATGTATGGTTAGGGGAGATTATAATAAACTTTATAAAATTCTTCCACTATATTCTAATCTTGTATTTTTCCAAGATAAATGTGTCCAAGTTAGAAATTTTTATGGGTTACACTCAAACCATTCCTAATGATAAATAATATATCAAAATAATAATAATATTTTATACATGGATTAATCAAAATAAATAATGTAAACTAACCATGCATTTTTTCAGGAGACCATGTACCTACCGTAAATACCCAGTTGATGGACATATTTCACAATTCTATCTTTAAAATTTCCTAAGACACTTCACACACTAAAACCCAATTATTAGAGGTGTGATTTAGCTTCTTAAATCATGTTTTAATGAGTCTTACTTGTTCTATCACTTGTTTCTTTATAAAACATCTTTAATTTCACAGCAATTCAACAACTAAATATGTCATTTTCATAATTCATAAGAAAAATCAATCAAACTCAAACCCAATATGCCCATTTAAGAATATTACACATGGACCAAACTTGGATTATTAGTTTTAAATCCATATGACACTTGAACCAATCTATACCCCATAAACATCATGTAACTAATTTAATATAAGCAATCCCATACTAATTTCAATAACCCAAAAACATTATAACTCAAAGATTCATCATACCTAATATAAATCATTACTAAAACCAAACACTTACATAATGAATGAAATCATAACCAAAACCATTTTTGTACAACCAAACAAATTAAAATCCAATTATATCAACCCAAAATAAAAGGAATTTAAAATTATAATATCATAAAATGATTTTTAAAAAAATATTTACTCACCCAAACAAGACATTACACCTAAAATGGGCCAAGAACAATCACATTTGTTTCTTAAAATATAAGTGAACTCATTTTTTTTTTCAAGAAAACCTTTGAAACCAAATAAAGAAAGAAATTTTAAGCTTCAAAAGCTTTAAAACTTTTTTATTATGAATAAAACATCCCAAAAGCCTTAAAACCTTTTGATCCCTATTTTTATGATTAATAATCTAGTTTTTTGGATGAGGGAAAGTCTCTATGTTTGACCCCATTCGCCTTTCATGTTATCTTTTTCTTTTTTTAATAAATGTCAGGAGCTTTGATTCTGACTAGATCTTTTGGGTATAATTTAACTCAAGAAACAACCAACTTTAACTCTTTATTTAAAACATTTCATTGCATAAAAATAATCATTTAATAAAGAATTTAAGTATCCTTTATACTAAAAAGTAACAGTTTTTAAAATCATTATACATGGAAATCATAAAATTTAGATATATACATGAAAACTATAAATATACATTAATCAAACACTTACAAACATTTAAAAGAAAAAAACATGTTAATCGCTTAAAGTTTCTTGAAACCCTTTGAACATAGAATATTTTAAAAATAAAATCCATTAAAAGGGAGTTATATTTTCAATACATTAATTAAAAAAGTTCACATGAAATAATAACAAGATATATTTTCCCCTTTACACATAAAATGATATGATTTAAACTTCTCAAACTCAATTTGGAAATCATAATATCTTTAAAACTAAATCCCCTTATAAGAGAGTTTTGGAAATTTAGAATGATAAATTTGAAAAAAAATCCTTTAAATAAAATAAATATTTTAAAATCAAATTATTATATAAATAAAATTTTAATTTTGAAATGAGACTCCAACAAAAATATTTTTCTTTCTTACCCTATACTGTTAACTGACCATTTCTTTTCCATTTCTGAACTCCCTCTTGAAGGTAGTCTCCCATGAAATCCACTATCTTACTAACTCTATCGATGACTGAAAAACATGTGTTAAATTGGAGAAGAAACATAGCAGTGCTCTTCTTCATAAACACCACTTCATAAAAGTTCGCTCCCACAGGATCCCCCAACACCATACCAATTCATTCTTGAAGCCATTGAGCATGATCAAAATGGGGACATGTGTGATGGGGATAGGAAAAATGGGTCAAAGGAGGTTTGAGAGCAACCAGAACAATAAACTAGGGAAACACAAAAACCAAAATACAACATCGTGAACCAGATCTCATCATAGTAGGACCTATAGGAGTTATAATAGGATAAAATCAGGAATTTGGAGACCCACAAATAAGGAACCATCAGAGGAGGATTAACCATGGTGGGGAAATCATCGATAGAGCTCCTAAATGTGGAACCACAAGACCACTAATCTAATATAACGTTGCACTATCGCACACTGTTGAACCCTAACAAGCAAGAAATGAGAATGGGGGAGAAAAAAATAACATACCTTAGATTTTAGAGTTTATTCATCTGAGAGAAGATCGAGGGGGAGCAGAAACAGAGATGAACTTCCATGAGAGCTTGAGTGGTGCGATAGATATCAATTTGGTTATGGTTCTTTTTAAACGATCTGAGAGGGTTTTATCAGCACTTCCAAAAAACGCTGATAAAGAGGGGTTTTATCAGTGCTAAAATGATAATCACTGATAAAATACATATTTATCAGTGTTAAGAAAGCACTCTTAAAATCAATCTTTATCACACCCATGTTCAAGTATGAGTGGGTGTAGGTGCTATTACAGTACTATGCAGGTGGTGATGTAAACAATGACACAGGTAGGTGGTGACACGGGCATGACGCAGGCAGACGGTGATGCAGGCATGACGTAGGTAGGATGATGCAGGTATGACACTGCACTGGGCTTTCGAGTCATGTTATGGGATTCATGCCCATTGGGCCTACAAGCCATGTAATAAATAAATAAGGTTTGATGAGTGGGTTATCCCCTTGGAGGGGTTATGGTCTGCCTCTCCATCCTGTGTGTGTGTGTTTGAATGTAATTGTACCCCTAAGAACCTTATATGTGTGTGTGTGTGTGTGTGTGTGTGTGTGTGTGTGTGTGTGTGTGTGTGTGTGTGTGTGTGTGTGTGTGTGTGTATTGGGTGCTTGGGGGTAAAATTATATTCAAACACACACACACACCACACACACAGGCCGGAAAGGCAGACCATAGCATTATAAATAAATAGGTTTGTAAATATATTTATAATTATTTATTTATAATTATAAATATATTTATATCATTATATATATTTATATAATTATATATATTTATTAAATATATATATAAATATAGTAAATATATTCATTATTTAAATATATTTATTATAATTTTATAATTATAAATATATTTATATTTATGTGATTGTATATATTTCATAAATATATATAAATATAAATATAAATATAATAAATATATTCATTATTTAAATATATTTATTATAATTTCATAATTATTTAAATATATAATTATTTATTTATAATTATATAAATAATTTTAAAAAAATATTTATTTATATATAATTATAAATATATAATTTTATAAATATAGTAAATATACATTTATAAATATATTTATGTATAAATATTTATTTATAAATATATTTTTAACATTATTAATGAATATATAATCTTAAATACATGACTATTAAAAATAAGTGAAATTGAATAGTTAAAAATGAGTAGGCTTTAAAAATATAGATTTAATAGATACATTTGATTAATTATAAAAAATATTAAAAAAATATGAATATATATTGAAATGAAGATGAATACATATTGAAAATATTAAATCATAGTAAATAAATATATATAAATAAATATTATAAAATAATTAAAATCCAAAAAAATAAAAAAATAAAAAAATATTAAAAATGAATTAATAATACTAATTGTAATAATATTACAAATAAATAAATAAAATTTATTGATTAAAAACATAATATATTAAACATATTATTTTACCAAATTAAATTCTAAAATAAATATTAAAATTTGAATAAATTATATAAATATTAGGTGTATGTGTTTCTATGTAAGATTTCATTAATTACATAAATATTTGTATGTGTGAAATTAATGTATATATATATACAAGTTTGATCTATGTTAAATTGAACAATAACAATATGTAATATGTAGTGTCTATTAATGAATTAAATAATAAGAAGAATGAATAAATTTAAAAAATGAATAACTATTATTAATTATATTATTAATTTAAAAAAATAAAAAATGAATATTTATATATGTTAAAATGGAAATAAATACATATTAATTATATAAATTAAAACCACATTAAAAACATTAAATGTTAGTGAATAAACATGTATAAATAAATATTGAAAATGGATAAAATTTCAAACATATTGAACAATGAAAAATTGAAAATGAATAAATTAAAAAAATATATTAAAAAACAATTAAGATTATTAATGAATAAATAATATTAAAAATGAATAAATTTGAGAAAATATTAAAAAGATATAAATAATATATATTGAATAAAATTATAAAAATGATAAAATTTACCGATTAGAACCATAATATATATTAAATACATTATGTTAATAAATTTAATTCTAAAATTAATATTACAAATTAAATAAATTACAAAAATAAGATGTGTGTGTTAATTGTATATAAAAATGTATTAATTACTTATATGTATGTGTGAAATCAATGTAACACATATTTAATATATTTTAAATTGAAAAATAAAACAGCATTCAATTTAATATCCATTACTTGATACAATTAGTCAATATTTTTAATTAATATTAATTTTTAATTATAAACCATTTTTCACTAGATATATGACTTATTTAATATGAGTATAAATATTTTGTATTATATAAATCATATTTTAAGAAATATTATATATATTGATATATATATATATATATATAAATATTTATGAATATATTTCTATATTAAATATATTAATGAATAATTATGTATAAAAACCATTAAAATAAATAAGACATTAATATGTTTTTAATTATTTCATTTTATTCATTTTCCATATTTATATTTAATATATATTATTTATTAATATTTATAATTAATATATATATATTAAATTTATTCTTTTTTGTTAATAATTATTTCATTAATAATTTTTTTATTAATTTTGTAATTTATTCATTTTTAATTTTTTTGTTTAATTATTACAATTTATTAATTTTATATATCTATATTTAATATATTCTATTTATTAATATTTATAATTTATATATATGTATATTAAATTTATTCATTTTTATTCATAATTATTTAATTAATAAAAAATTTAATATTTTTTGAAATTTACTCATTTATAATTTATTCACTTTTAATTTTTATTTGTTTAATTATTTTAATTTTTAATATTTTTAGTTCTTGTATTTTATTTTTATTGGCATATATAAAAAATTGGGGTTGTGGTCCACATAGGAAGGTTTGTCAGGTTGTGTATAGGCCCGGATGGGGAAGCAGGTGGATCGGGTCATGTAGGACCCGACCCAAATGTATGCGGGTGGGCTAAAGCCCACGGGAAGCATAGGGTAGGTCAAGGCTTGTTCGGGAATGTGTGTTTATGCATGGGGCCATATAGGTGTGTGTGGAGGTTATATGTGGGAGCCCATCCGCACAACAGTCTTCTGGCATTGGGATGCGGTGGAATTTTTTATAAAAAAGCGGTTAAATATCTGCTATTTTGATGTGGGACTCACGCATGTGATCAGGACCTTTATCAGCGCTACAAATAAAGTGTTGATAAAAGGTACCCTTTATCATCGCTTTTTGCTAGCATTGAATAAACCCAAAAATTTAGTAGTGTTATTATTGAAGTTGGAAGATCATATTTGAATGACTATTGCATCTTCCCTCAATTTGTCTTATAAGGATTATAGCTCGATCTATTTTGATCATCAAAATCCATGTAATATTTTTCTTGATTATTTTACTATTATTTAACCTGATATGATTTTTTCTCCTCTTAATCAGGTTTAAAAATTCCACAATGGAAATATTAAAAGGGTTCTTGTCTTTTTCATATATGTCTAGGATGTAACGGCCTAAAAGGATCCTCCAGTTCAACCTCTCCTAGTATTTCCCAGCCTCCTGGTGATCCAGCTCTCTCCCTCTATCCATGTATCCCCCAATCAATGAATCCCCTTTATCATCATTCAATCTTCCATGTCCCTTAACAATGGTATTCATTCTAGAAAGAACATGTGTCCTTTTTAGCTACATCATACCCAAATAACCACATTGATATCTTTGGCTCATTATATATGGACTGAACCAACCTCCTTCGATTATGGTTAACATCACCTCCATTAATCATATTAGATTCTTCTAGATGCTTCTTCATTTTATGGATTTCTTCAAAATATAAAATTTTAATTCATTCAAGGTTGTGATGAAATCCTATGTGGCTAAAATTGGTTACTTTAAAATGAGTTGCTCGCTATACTATTAATCTAACATAGCTTGCTCCATATCCATGGTCCCCATTTGAGCTTGTCTTTCACTTAATATCATGTGGATTCATTCCCTTATAGCTTAATCTAATGTGAGAATTGAAGTTAATGCCACATAATGACTGACCTGTATAATTTAATCTAATGTGGTAAAGTTTTAACTTGATGTGAGTAGATGGTTAATATCACATGTATTCATAATCAAATTTGTTTTTGTTTTGTTTATCAATTTCATATTATTCAATAATGTACTATTATAGTAATTAATTTCATTTTCAGCAAGCGACATTGGGCATTGAAGTTCATGTGTCTTGAGAAAAATTATTTTGCTCGAGTATAAGGAAAATGGATAGAAGTGTTGTAAACTCACATACACAAGAAAAGATTGTGAGTATTTTTATTGATATTTCAAATTTTTATACGTAATTCATAACTAAATATCTTATTTATATTTTCAAAAGTGTGTCCTAGGGGCCTTCGATAGAAAGAATATGACAAATTTAGGCCAAATGATCATTTGAGATAGGTATTAGGTGAGGAGAAATAGGGGAGAGTCTGATGTCGACTTGGGAAAATCATCATCCCCACTAGGTATTGTCCCCCATCAAGCGCCTCTCAAATCTCTCACACCACGGAGCTGCAAAATTCTCATGCAAAAGAATCCAAGGCAAAAAAAGTATCTATACAGAAATAAGAAAGAGGTAAACTATTCATTGGACAATTTTTAAAATCTATGACAATTATATGTCCATCACTTTCATCAGAGGCTACTAATGTTTTTTATTCATGTATGGAAATAATGTTCTATTTATATAATGCATTGAGTGATGCCAATGAGGGTCCTAGTGGAGGTTGACATGATGATGATGATTATTATTATTATTATTATTTTGATGATAATGATGTTTTTTCTCCAGATGATGATGCTGATAAGGATGTTGGTGATGATTATGATGGCACTGGTGGTGATGAGGAAGATATTGATCCCCTCCATTTTTGAGTTGATGATAAAGATACATATGTGTGGATGGTTTTTAATGACTAAAACTAGTTGATTGTGTAGATTTTATATGTATGTTATAAAATGGTTTGAAAACTATTGATAAGTATACGGTTAAATGCTAAATATATAATATTTTTTTAACATTAAATGTGTATTGTGGGTTTCTATTTTGCTTATGTGTTGTGAAAGAGGTGATGGATGTTCCTGATGTGTAAGGATGGGAGAGGCAGTTATACCAACGGTTCTAACCATTGGTATAAACTACTATTGGATAGCCTAATATACCCACAGTTTTATGAATCATTGGTATACATTTATACCAATGGTTTACTAAAAACTATGGATATTCAAATTTTCCATGGGTTATACCAATGGTTTCAAAGGAAACAATTGGTATAGCCTTATACTGATAAAAATATACCACACGGTTTACAAAATAATTGGTATAGGATATATTGATGGTTTTTTTGCCTATACCAATGGTTCTAAACCATTGGTATAGGGTGTTTTTATAGCAGTGAATATGAAAATGAATCATAGGTATGATGCATGTGTTGGAAGCAAGCATCACCATACAATATAGTGGGAGATGTTGAAATATAGGCTTAATGTATGGAATCTATAAAACCTAAAATATCAAAAAAATGAATAATAAATTAAAAAAATCTTTTTTAATAAACAATAATAATTTAACTATATAATTAATAATCACATACATCATCCAGTCAAAGACTATTCAACATAAGTCTATAAGCATGGGCATCATGTCTGGAAACATTTGAATATCGATGTGCCTAAATCCACCTACAAATAAAATTTTTATACTAATATTTCATAATATAAATTTATACATTTTATTTTTACATAAGGAAGGAAAACATATCATCATCCACATGGGGACTCCCATAAAATATTGGCAGGAAATGGAGTGCAGGCATGTGGAGATAAGCGAGCGATGCACTCCCATATCCACATATGGATAAGAATAATGTATCCTGTAATCTACATCTTATCGATGATACATGCACTGTACAACACTCAGTATGTATAAGCAAGACATACAGAGCCCTATCTAGAACAACTTTCCTAGTCTAAGTCCTCAAGTAATGGTAAATACATCAAGTAGAAAAATGTAGTGGAATGATTGAAAAATATTGTACTTCCAATAAGTATCATAATGTATGAACTTGAAAATATCATCATGGTGATCTCATTAGTATCATCAACTAGATGGGTGATCTTCTCATCTATCCATGACATTCATAATCAACTCCTAAAAATGGACCTACCATCATCCGGGATCACAATTCCTAGTAGTCTATAAACTAAATCAAACCAATACACACCAAATCATCCCATCACAGTCATACCATTAATGGGGAGGCCCACCATAATGGATACATCCTTAAGAGTAATAGTCATCTCTACCTCTAGAAAATTAAATATATGTTTCTTTATTATCCATCTATCTAAAAGGGTAGCAACGAGCTGATGATCGATGAAAGTGAAGTCACACATCATTGCACCATAAAACCAAGAATGAAAAGGATGAGGAATGATGGTAGGAGGTGGTGCAATATGATAAAAATGATGAGACCTCTACATGCTCATAGTAGGAACCCGATTTCCCTCTATGAATAAACGTGAAACACGTCTACCCTTGAATGTAAAAAATGTAAGTCTCACCATATCTACATTTTATATCATCATTACATTTTGTAGTTGATTTAATATGATTTGTAAAATATTTTTAAAAAAACTACAATAAGAAAAATGAGGTAGACAATTAGCATTCATAGTTAAGAATTAAGATGAAAAATGAGGTAAAAAAATAGTTGTGATTTTTGTTTGTTGACTTAGTCCAAAAAATTCTTATTTTAATGATCTCTAATAATTTTTAATTTATTTATAAATAATTATCTATATATCAACCATGATGAAAATCTAGCATAGTACAAATGAATGCATGATACATTCAACCAACTATGTCATAAGGGAAGTAGATATTCTCCATTATAAAAATTTTTATGAAGGATTAATGAAACTATATTTTATTTCACAAATCACAGACTTCTAAAAAAGATTCATGAGGATGATTTTTGTGATTTCAAGGACGGATTTAAATACAATTCATTCAAAGGTTGAATCTCTTGTTATTCATTTCTGTTGTGATTCCTTGATAGTTGAAAGGTCACAAAATTATTTCTGATTCAAAATAGGAATGAAACAATCCATAAATAAAACAATCCATAAATTAAATAATCTATAAATGAAATAAACCAGAAATAAAAGAATCTATAAATAAAAAGGACTAAAAATGAAAAAAAAAACACAGTAATGATAAAATACATAAACTCAATCAAATATGTTGTGAATTATATCCCCTTCTTGTCACTTTGGAAAAAAAATATGAGTATTCCCTTTTGTTTGAAAAATATTCCATCATAGCCTCACTCCTTATTCTCAAGGCCAATCCATATCATTTTTAATACAAGTTGTCTTTGTTCTTCTATGAGGGAGAAACCTGGTAATATCAAGAACCATAGTTGGTTGATGAGCTTGCAAGGTAAAAGTATGAAATATCATAAAATTATTTCTTATTCAAACCATAAATGAAACAAGCTATAAATGAAACAATAAAAAAATTAAAACAAAAGTCATAAATAAAAGAATCTATAAAATAAAATGCCTAAATGCAAAACTTGTAAATATTAGGGACTACAGTCAGCTGATCAGTAAGCAAGGTAAAAGTATGAAAATCACCAACATGCATCCAAGGTGAACTATAATAGTCAAATAGAGTGATCACACAATACACTAGGTCAACATAGGGTTCCCATGATAATTTTAATAATTCACAAGCTATAACAACAAATGCATAGGGATATCTCAATGCTTGTAAAGAACCATAATCACAGTACCTACTTTCTAGTAAGACCACTAGTACTCAACCACTGTTTCCTATGAGTGGGTAATGGTACTCTGTTACCTCGAATCGGATCCCTACACAGTCAAAGGATCAAACAAAAAATAATGATTCATCCTGCAGTATCTTATCAATTTCTCTTTGGAAATTATAACCACAACACATTTTGTGTTTCATCCTTTGAAAGGCTTGATAGGACCGTTTAGTAAAGTACTTCACATATAAAAAAAATGTATCATGTACTAACCCCATAATTAGTAGATTATGAACATCCTTGAATACTTCATTTATGTACTCCGCACTATTAGTGGTGTATGACCATATCTCATACCACCATCATATTCTAATGGCCATTTCTCCTTTGAAATATGCATCATATAATCATATAAATATTGATTATCCCTTTTAATTTATTCAATTATCTTATCAAACTTTCCTTGTTGGGGTTCATATGCCAAAACCAAAATCCATCAATGTATTTAAAAGGATAGTGAATTTTTTTCCAAAAAATATAAGTTTAAGAAAGCATACCCAACTTGACGATCACATTATTTAGTGCCTTGTCTCTAAAATTATTATGCACATTACTAGAAATATGTATAATGAAATATTGATGATAAGTATTCAGTTCTCACCATGAAAACACATCACTATTAATGACCTCTATAATCACTCGATGATAATCAGATATCAGACATACTCCATTGCTTTGTGTAACATGAATGCGTATACAGGCCAAAAACCAACTCCATGATTTTAAATTATCATTTTCAACAATGGAAAATGAATGTGGTATAGGAGCATGATTTCCATCCTATGTGGTAACAATAAGTAGAAAACATATATACTTATCATAAATAAATGTTCCATTGACTTTAATGAATTGTTTCCAATAAGTAAAAATAGTGATACATGGCCTGAATACCCAAAACAGCCTATGAAACTTTGCATTTGTTTGATCAACTTGATGATCTGTGGAGACATACTCAATAGTGTACAAATAATAAATAAATCATTATTGAGAGAAAATAATCCCATTAGTTTCAGAAACACTACACATGATTCATCCCAATCACCATAGACTTTCACAATTGACTTTTGTTTTACATTCCAATATTTTCCATAGGAAACCTTGTATTTGAACGAATGTTATATTCATTCTTGGACAAGGGACATAGGAATGTACAGACATGTTCATATCATATTTACAATAATATTTAATATAAACTATGCATCAAGTTAATATTGATCATGATACATGCTTATATATACACAAGTATATGGGAATTACAACTTATTTATCTTATAACATGCAAAAAATTGTCATATATTACTTGCATTCAAAATTTACATTTTGGCCCATATTTTTCATGTCGAATGAGATATTTTTCCTTCTTGTACTCATAAAACACAAATAAAAAAATGTTTCTCTATCTAGTATTGCTTTATCACATTTTTCAATTCAATTTCACTTTCAAACTTCTATCCAACATATATGGTGTTATCAGTTGATGCAAAGGTGTTACCTATAATACCATGGAATTCAGTAGTTTGTGTAATGAAGCTGTAATTAAAATGTTGTGTATAAAACATTCCCTCAACTTAATAAGTCAATAACGTAATATGATTACCACTAATTGGTTATTGTATATCTATCAAAGGAACCTCATAAGTTTCATTCTTCACGTCATCCTCACTTACATCATCTCTTGTTACATCATCAAATACTTCATCGTCAGATAAAGTCTCATTCGTTAATCAAAAATATCAATGGGGATGTCCCCTATAGTTCTTTCCGTATTATGTTCATATTTTTCATAAATAATTTATGTTACTGAAGTCATATGAGAATATAATGAATGATAATATTGTTAAGGACCAACTTCAATAGATCTCCTATAACATGGTTTTTTAGTAGCACACCGCACTTCATCAATAACAGAAATAGCCACATATAATTCAATTAAACCATTATTACAATGTTGCACGAACAACGAAAATACCTCCACCCAATACTTATCATTGAGCATAGGATACTCAATGTACCATAGATGATCAATAATGATGATGCATACACCTAATCCTTATGAATGAGATGAGGATACAACATGAAATTCCAATCATACATTGGCCATTTATCACAAAATCATTCATCATACAATACTCATAACACGTTTTTTTAGGATACTTATTATGTTCAACATGTTATAACTTTACCTATAAATATATCTAATAAATAATAAATATCTATATATAGACATTTATTTATATTTAGATATTCATGAATATTTTCCACTTGTGCAGGTGGTAAACTATAGCTAAAACCTTGATCAGTATAAATAACCTCCCCATTGAAGTATATTGATGAAAAAATGATTATCTAGAAAGAAAATTTAATAAAATTTTATATATATTTATACTAAAACATCAAATATTTAACATGTGTTAATTAGTTGTGATTAAATAACTGTGACTTGATCTTGATACTTTTTATATGGATTGGTTTATCATTACTTGATAAATCAACCAAAACATAGGGGAACTTATGGAGCCTATACTATCACAGATTTCAACAACCACCAGTCACCTTTCAGTTATGGTGTAAAAATCCAACATATAACAACAACACCTCTTGTCAAAATCCCTTTTATTACAATGTTACTCACATGTAAGTGTGGGGTATAGGGGTTTGGGATAAATAACATTTTTATATGGACATGCAGGTCCTTATATACATAGAGAGTTGGATGACACACAGGTCATCAATGAGGAAAATAAAATTCAATTATTACAAATTATATAATCGCATATAAAAAATACGACATGCAATTTCATTCAAACTTTGGTCGATCATCTCAAGATCAGTCATTACACGGTACTCTTAATGTGTTTTTTGGGGATACTTATTATAATCTATATATATTACCTATTTTTAAACATCAATATATATATATATTGTAAGTGGGTTCCCTAGACCCAACCCATATACACACTTTGATTACCATTACATGTATACGGTTTGATATATACATGTGTTTATCATGCCTTAATAGTATTGATACTTCTACATCCACAATATTTATGGTAATATACTTAGATTACATGTCCCATCAAAATATTATAGTAGTTGCCAGGATATAATGAGAACCTAGAAATACCATGATAATAATCATAAAGTTATGTCCTATGGTTCAGATACATCATGATGGCAGGACATAGATGATGTGTGACCATCAGGTGTCGGGGGATCATAAGTATTAAGACTTCTTCTCATGAAGTTTTAACTTGAAAATATTTAGTATATGATATTATAAGGACTAACCCTCTAACAGTAACACCACATGTTTCATGTTTCATTGGTAGTTCCTATCTGTGAACATGTGTAATAATCTCCTGACTTGAGATTTTTATTAGTGTATACTACTTTATTACAAACTTTGATGCAAGATGAAAACTATGGAATTGATATCATAGTGATATCTCTTGTGTTGGGTGCATCATTAGTGGTATTCCATTGATTGAATAATCAAGATAGATGTTTTTTATTAAAAAAGGAAGTGATGTCTCAGGATAATTTTATCAGTATGGTAATACCTTTACTAAATCTATGTCCATGGTAAAAGAAGGTAAGTCCATCTAGTTAGATCAACAATTAATAAAGCAAGTATGGATGATGAAACAATGTGTTCATCCCGCTTTATTATATATCATACGATAAAGAAATTATATTATATGGTGTGTGTTCATATGAAAGGTTTTCATTGAAATGAATTTTCCTTATCTCCTTAGGGGGGCATGATGAGTCGCTAGAAACTACTTCTGGTCTATTAATAGTATTCACTACTATCGAGATAAGGGCCTATAGGACCACAAACTTAGTGTATTCAAAAGTCTTTCCTATTCTAATAAATAATAGTACATGACATTATCGGCCCCACCACAAGATCTGAGAGATGTCCAAGTTTTAAAAATTGATAAAGAATAAATAAATTCATTATTATTCGAGTATAGAATAATTAGAGTTGAATTTATTTATTAAAATTATTCACAAGTTATTAAGTGAATACATGGAAAAATATTATATGAATGAATATTGTTTTAATATTCAAGGTTCATTTAATATTTGTGGAAATTTTGAGTCAAGTTAATGTCTCACTTTTATCACATAATATATTTATTATATATTACAAGTAAGTGATAAAAATATAAATGAAATTATGACATAGTTAGTTATTCATAACATTTCATTTATAGCTTATTTAGTGAGCGTTAAATATACGGAGGTCGGGGAACCATTTCTGAGTGTTTAATCCACACTATATAAGTAAATGGGAGCTCATTTACAAGTTATTACTTATCCACTTGAATTTAAGAGATCCTATCTCATTCATCCCACATCCTAGAAAGAGAAAAAATCATTCAAAACAGTCTATCTTCAGTCTCCATCACAAATTGAAGGAATGAGATCGTAGTGGTCATCGGGATATCAAATATTTCATTGGAGGTACTCACTAGCACCTAGAATTTAAAGATCAATGTTTTAGAGGACTCTTGAAGTGTGTATGGATGGTATAGAAATATTTGACCTCAAATCCTTCAAGAAATGGTCACTGACAACAAGCATTAGCCAAACACGGTATCAATCCAAATGAGGTAAACATTCATTTTATTTTTGTGCTTAATTAGATTCACACAAGATCATAGAGCCTTTATCATGTACCGGATCACTGGAGGTGACAGATTTATGTCAATCTGGTGATACAAATTTTAAATCCCCATCCCATTAGATTTCACTCCACACCTCGGTACCAATAATTAGTAACAGGGTAGATGGATTTGTTTCAATCCCAACAGATCCAACCTCGCATCGATCTGATCTTGGATGGTCATGTCATTGTCATCTAAAAATAATAATTCAGATCAAAATAAGTTTTTATAGGTATAAAAATCTAAAGAACGTATAGTTTTTATATGCTAATTTTACCTCTATACGGTGGATGGAGGATATTTCTAGTGAACAAGTTTTCCAACCAGGTTCCAGCTCAGATTTTGGTGGCTATAACAATTTCAGTCAATGGTGCATATTACATAGTTTAACTTTTTCCTCAAACCTAAAAATAATAGGATTTTAACGTTGGATTGAAAAAAAAAAGAGGATGAGGGGTAGTGGGGTGCTTGGGTTGTGGTCAACAAAACAAAAAAAGAAAAAAAACTATGGGGTGGAGTAGCGGAGACCCATGTGGAGGAATCAATATAAAAAAACAAATTTTAATTTTAACGAAGATTTCTATGGAAGTTGGTCATCCACAAACTCCCTTCCTATAAGACCACCCTCTTGGAACCTCCATCACTGATCGGTTATCCCTACCATGCTCGATGTCGCATCCCTCCTGGGCAGCACCGGCCACCACTGCCACATCCCATCCATCCACCCGCGTGATCTATCTCAGTGCTACCCCTATCAAGTTTCATCAACTTCCTCCCATAGTTTTCCTTGCACGTGTGACCTATTACAGTGTATAGACCCACAACACATGACCCCCTCCAGCCTTAACCCCTATGTCTCTGACAAACCCCTGACCGGATCCCCCCTCTCCCGTGTGGTATCCTCTTACAAGTTGGGAGACCCACGATAAATATAAGTCGGGGCGGGTTATGCCTGACCCAAAACGGGCTAATGTAGGTTCTACCCAACCTAAAATGGACCTGCACAGGTTCTGCCTAACTTGAAACGAGCCTGGGTGGGTCCTGGGGATCGAGAAAATATTATAAATATCCAAGAAATTAATTTAAATTTTTGGATTTAAAAATTAAAAGATTTATTATTCATAATTTAATTTAATTTTTGGAATAAAATTAAATTAATTATGGGACTAAAAAAATTAAATTATTTAAATTAACATAATTTTTTAATTCATTTAATTGTCTTAAACTTTAATTCATCACATATTTAATTTTATTACGCATTTAATTTATCTATCGATCGGTCTTGAGCATTGATTGTCTATTGTTTGTCTGAGTTCATTTTATTTAATTATTTATTACAACTTCATGCGATGATTGTAATAATTATTTATTTTTGACAGTTCGACCATCATTCTTCATTTAATATGTATAAGGGTTTGTGCAACCATCGGTATTATTCTGTATGTATTTTTCACTTCCTGAAACTCCCTCGCATGTGTGCGAGTATATATGTATTATGACAATGATGCTATAAGATGTGAAATACACCATGACAAAGTGGTATCCCACATAATATGTAGAAACACTTAATCGTGGTTTGATTTGTGATATGAATCAAGACCCAACTTGGGTATTATACCCTTATGGTCACAATTGGTCCATTGAGTTTAAATGGAACAACCAATACCAAATTCTCAAGATCAATCAGGTAGTTTATTTAATTTATGAATTGTTTATTTTTTTTGAATGTGCATGTTTGTGAGAACACATTAAATAATAAACAAAAAATAATGTACAAATTAAAATGATTAAAGACACGAGGAATGTTTTTTATTTACTGTATATTTAGTTGTGAGTACAGACACATAGTATGAACATAAAAAAATAGAAAATGAATTCATTAATTAAGTAATAATAAAACACTTAAAGTAATATTAATTCATAATGAATTCATTCACTTAAGTATAAATAAAACTAGGTGTACGAGGTGCTCTTCAAACCTAGTTTAGGGTGCCTCCTACCATCGGGGAGTTAATATAAGAGTGATGAGTTGACTTAACTAAAGATGGAAGCAAACAAGTAATCTTAGCCAGTTTGCTACCACTTTAGAGGAAAATTGTTGAGGGAATAAATGTTATGATTTCAAGAAGCTGAGACTTCACTAAATAGTTCAATGATCCACAAGTCAATGCGATTGGAAAATCTAGTTCCTACCTTGAAACTCTTTGAGTAGTGGTTTATCCATATCTTGGACTATGAGGAGAGGTTTCAAGGATCCTTGCCACTAGAATACTCAAGAGACTGAGTATTCTGAATCTATTAGTGAGATATACTAGAGTTCGATAAAATAGTGGGAGACATTTAATGATTTAATTAATTTTAAATTTCTAAATAATAATAAATATAAATTACTAACTGATAAATTTATTTGTTTCAAATAAAATGGAAATCAACACCATTGGTTCATTATCACTGTGGTCGATTCTTGATAAATAAAATATCATGTCCTATCATAACTTTCAAGAGTGGTATAGGTGCTTGTGCATAGTACTACACTAAGAGAGGAAGTTTTATGTGTTGGATCCCTCACTTCCTATTGAACATCACCAGAGAGAAAGTTAGATAGATAAAGACAAATATAATAAGCATATAGATGATCCAATATATGTACAATGTATCATGTTATCATTGATGTCTAGTCAATTGTAGAAAATGCATCAGGATGAAGATTCCTATAATATGATAACTCATCTCTAAGAGTTATATCAGGAGAGATAAAAATAATAAATTTATAAGATATGAAGTGTGTTGTATCAGTGAAATCTAGTATAAGAAAATCAAGTAGGACCTCATGTACTCAAAATGATTGGGTACGTCGAGAGACTTGAATATCTTGGGTTCAAGTTGAACCAAGAACTATCAATTGATCTCATTATTGCCTCTTTACCAGCAAAATTTTTTACTTTTATTATTAATTACAACATGAATAACATGACAAAGTCACCCCCAAACCTATTGTATTTAGTTCACCAAACTGATGAGGATATGAAGAATACCAATTCTTAGGTCCTTATAGTGAATAAGAGAAGGAAGGGAAATGCTAAGGGGTCTAAGGCTAAATCCAATATGAATACACTGATGCACCATATTTCCAAAAAGAAAAATATACAGTGGGAAGGAAATAAGTAGGAGGATTTTTTCTTTACATGTTGTAAGAAAGGTCACTGGAAGAAAAATTAAAAGACTGGGAAAAAAAGTAAGGTGATGCTTCTACTTCAGGTATTTTTGTCATTGAATGCAATCTATCATTATCTACAAGTTTGGTATTGAATGCAACATGTGTCTCACACATTTATATTCACATAAAGGAACCAAGAAGATTCCATAATATTGAAAAGTGTGAGGTGGATCTTAGGGGCACAAATGGTGCGAGACTAGTAGCCTTGGCAGTGAAAGATTATCATCTAACCTTGAATAATGGTTTGGTTCTTGTATTGAACAATTGTTATTATGTTTATTCAGTTACTAGAAACATAATATCAGTGTTGAGTTTGGAAACCATGGGATTTTATTTCGTGTTTGGAAATAAATATTGTATCTTTTATAAGGATATCATATGTTATAGTATGGAACATCTTAACAATGGCTTGTATATGCTTGAATTTGAAAACCCTGTAATGGAAATCAATGACAAAACCAGTGAAAATGACTCATATAACACCTGACTATGGAACTTCAGGATTAGTCATTTAAATGAGAAGTGTTTATAAAAAATACATCAAGCATGGTTTTTAGACTTGACTAAGTTAAAACCCATGGATGTATGTCATGCTTCTTTACAAGGGAAAATGACTAAATCACCCTTCTCTTGGAAAAGAGTAAGAGCCACTGAATTACTAGAATTGATTCATACTAGCATATTTGGTACATTTCTAGTAGAGGCTAGAGGTGGATTTTTGTACTTCATTATTCTTACCGATAACTATAGTAGGTATGGTTATATCTACTTAATGATGTATAAGTCAGATTCCTTTCAAATGTTTAAGGAATACCAACATGAAGTAAAAAAAACGGATTAGTAGGAAGATTAAGGTACTCTACTCAAACTGAGGCATAGAGTATCTAAACCAAGCTTTCATTGATCACATATAGGAGTGTGAGATATTACCCCAACTCACTCCTCCTTATACATATCAATGGAATGATGTTGGTGAAAGGAAGAATCATACCTTTCTAGACATGGTTATATTACTGATGAGTCAGGAAACTCTTCTATTATCCTTTTAGAGATACACATTGCAGACAATGGCATATACCCTTAACTGAGTACCAACTAAACAAATAGATGAGATTACATATGAGTTTTGGTATGGAAATAAACCCATTTTGTCACACATATGTTTGTGGGGATGTGAGGCTTTTTTCAATAATATACATAATGACAAATTAGCATCCCAAAGAATTAAGTGTGTCTTTATAGGTTATCATAAAGAAACTAAAGGATATTACCTATATAACCCTTCTAAAAGAAAAGTTATTGCCATAATACATGATATATTTCTAGAAAGGTAACATATTTCCAATAGAAATAGTGGTATAAATATTTACTTTGATGAAGTTTGTGCTCCAGATGCATAGCAGTTGGTACACGAACAATCTCCACAAGTGACAATGCACTACCACAAAACTGGGCAAGGTAGGTGCCTGTCTTTATCAGTGCTAACGAAAAAGCACTAATAAAGGGGTAGGACTTTATCAGCACTTTAAATATCCCTTTATCAGCACTTTTCTTAGTGCTGATAAAGGTTACATTTATCAGCTCTTTTCTTAGCGTTGATAATTTTTATTGTATACATTAAATAAAAAACACATGTTATAACTAAATATATATATATATATATATAATTAAATAATTATAAGATTAATAATAAATATATTTATTAGATTTATAAGATTTATTAGATTTATTAATTCATTATATTTACTAGATTTATTAATTCATTATATTTAATATATATATTTATTATATTTGTTTATATTTAATGTATTTGTTTTATTTATAAATATATAATACTTTTTAATATATATGTATAATTAAAATTATTGAATATATGTGTGTTTTCCAATGAATTGGGATCAATGAATATATCATGCATATATTTATGTGATCATATATGTGCATGAATAATGTTCATTTATAGATTATAATTACATATCACATTGATGTGTTATTGATTTATAATTCATTATGTTACCCATATAATATATATTTTCTAAAAAATGTACACTTATAATTAAAATTAAATTATATTTAAAAAATAAATATATATTTTATTATATTTTCAATGATATATATATAAATATACCTTTCAAATAATTTTATAAGTATAAATAAAGATATATTTATTTAGAGTTATAATTATTAATAATATATATATATATATATCATAAATATCATTTTAAATAAATATATAATAATATAAAAAAATTATTAAATTTATACATTTATCAGCGCTTTTATTAGCACTGATAAAGTGTGGATGTATCATCGCTACAAAAGCGCGGATAAAGTGGGTCTTTATCAGTGCTAAAATGAAAAACACTGATAAAGACACCCTTTAACAGCGCTAAAAAAGCACCGATAAAGTCCTACCTTTATCAGCACTAAAAAAGCGCTGATAAAGGGGGTCTTTATCAGCGCTTTTCATTTTAGCGCTCATAAAGGGTGTCTTTATCAGCGCTTTTTACTAGCGCTGATAAAGGTCCCCGTGGGATTTATAAGTGCCACTGGGTCCTCCTCCTCTCCTCGCACCCTGTCAAGCTTTCGCGGAAGCCCTACCCTGCGCCTCTGCCACTGCCTCCTCTCCACCGCGGCCTCCTTCTCCTCCTCCACTATTGCAGCCGCTGCCTCATTCTCCTCCTCTGGCGCCTACTTCTCCTCCTCCTCATCTTGCCACGGCTCCTCCTCCCCACACCCTGTCAATCGCGGAAGCCCTACCCTCCTCTGTCACTGCCTCCTCTCTGTCGTCGCCTCCTTCTCCTCCTCCTCTGCTACGGTCGCCACCTCATTCTCCTCCTCTGGTGCCTACTTATCCTCCTCCTCCTCTTGCTACAGCTCCCCCTCCACCATAGCTCCTCCTCCTCCTCCCCCTCCTCTGTCACGGCTCCTCATCCTCCTCCTTCTCCATCGTGGCCTCCTCATCCTCCTCCTCCACCTCTGCCTCCTACTCCTCCTCCTCCACCTACTCTGCTACCTCCGCTACCTCCGCTGCCTCTGCTACCTCCGAGTTGCCTCCACTGCCTCTGCTGCTTATGTACTGCCTCCGCGCTGCCTCCACGCTGCCTCTGCGTTGCCTCCGCTGCCTCCGTTGTCGATGCCTCCTCCTTCTCTACCACTGGTTCCTCCTTCTTAAGGTGAGTAAAATTGAATTTTCATGAATTAATTATGATTGCATTTATTGTCAATATTGAGATTAATTATGATTTGGCGTGATTCTTATGTGTGATGCTTGTGTGTGTGACACATGTATATGTGGTTGGTTACTTGTTTGATCTTGATTAGCTCTCCCCACTATAGCCTTGTGATAGAAACCTGAATAGAGAGAGTATTTTTTGTGAAAGTTTGTTACACTAGATTAGTATTTCACTCCGTCTAGTGGCCCTTAGTATGGATCTTTTTCTAATTTTGGATACTACCCCATAGTTAGGCCAGGTAGGGTTTGAACCGTCCGTGTTGGTGAATTCATGTCATCGGGTGAGGCCTGCCAATGGATGAGACATATGTTTGGTATGTTCTATATTGCACACTATATTGTACACTATTCTCCTTGGGTTCAAAACAAACGAACCTTAATAGGGTTTCTATAAATTCATGCCCACTACCCACTCTCTCTGGGTTGGGTCATATACCAATTTAAATATCACATCCTTTCTTATAACATAACAGTGCCACCAACCTCTCACATTGGGTGTGATTCACATATCCTCTAATTCCACAATATAGTAGCTACTCCCCTCTCACTTACGGTGGGTCTCACCATCACATCACATAAAAAACAATTTGAGGAGGGAATATCTATAGACAAACTCTCACAAAACTACTCCAAACCAATACTCAGTGATCCCCATTTCTATATCTCACATCATATTATCATACAAAAAATTATCTAAGGAGGGAATCACAATATCTAATCTCTATCACAAGTCAAAATTAACCATCAATAGGTGGATCCCATAGAAGTCACACACCAATACCCTTTGACCAATGCCTTCTCACTCAAAGTAAGGTCCTACCAACACCTTATCACTTAAATAAAGGCCATCCATCTTGTCTCATGCCACAAAACATATAAATAGTAATCTAAGGAGGGTATCTAGATATCCAACCCCTTGTACTAGCTAAACCACATCATCAATAGGTGGGCCCCATGGATGATCATACTTCAACTAGGTGAAAGTCATATGAAGTCCCAATCTCTTAGTCGGTCTGACCATAAATGATAAAAGTCACCATCCATTTATACTTGCATAATAATCTCCTTAAAACCATCTTGGTTATACATGAAAATTATTCCCAACCTATCAACATTCTAATTCTGTCTATAAGTAAATCTACTGGGTTCTACAAACCTAACCCATCTTTACTCATTGATACCAACACACACTAATATCTACATGGTAATGTCACAACCCAAATGCTATACTTGATCTAGGCCTCGATAGTCTAGTTTATATCATCTTCTAATTCCCACATTAAAACTCATTAAAACTAAATAATGACCATCCTAATAAACTCACACTAAGATCCTTGGATACCCTATGCTAAGTCATCCAGACTATTACCATGACCCTCACTTAGGTACCATATCATATCTCCCCTTGGAGATCTATTAATCCAATTATAAGGAGGAAATCCTCTATGTCACACTTCACCAATCCCTACATGGAATATCCTACTCATCACACACACCATGACTCTTATATATCCTTAAGAGGGTGTTCCTCATCATATGTGAGATATAAAACTATATTATCCATCTTCTTTAGGCCTAAGACTCTAATACCTACTCAAATAGCCTTAGAAAACCTAACTAGGATATAAAAATCTCATAACAAACCCAATCCTCTCATAAACACAACTAGAAACCTCAACTCCATGGAGATATAATCTCTGGATGATCACAAAATCACAAACATTCAATAGAACCCTCACTCTATCTCTTGGTGGATCAAAAACACCCTATTTATTTACCTAGGTTGCTCTTGATTTCTATCCCTTTCACTGGAACACATATACTCATGCATGAATGCACAATCATGCATAAATTGGAACATGGTTTTGTATTATAGGGTCCACCTAGCTCAAAAAATGGAGTAACCCCCTCACCAAGATCAACTCATCCTCAACCAAGACTATACATGCCTTATCTAATCTTGTACCAATGATTGAGACCCAATCTCAAGGCACAATTCCCAAATAATTAATTATAGAAACTTATAATTAATTATTCACCTTAATATAATTAGGAATAATCTTTTAAAAACTCATTGGGAAACACAATATCACCTAAACCACACAAAACATGGTGTGTTCATCATATGAGGATAACCTCTAGCCAATACAAACAAAATCTACATCATCTGAATTGATTTGAAGATGATATAGTGAAATCATCACACAAATCCTAGTTAAAATCATCCCAATCATAGAGAAATAAAGGATAATAGTAATGGAGGAAGTATGAGCGAAGAAATCACTAACTAACTATAAAAAACTCCCAAGAACCACCCTCATCAAGGGGGGTCGAAGAGAGGAAGAGAATGGATGAATCCCAAGAACCACCCAAGATTTGCTATTAATGAGCACCCCCCCCCCCACCATTTTTGAAGTATCTAGTTTTTTATCTAAATTATACTCATATTCCTTCTCCCCTAACCTATATACACATCCTTTGGATTTCAAATAGGATGAATATAAATAAAGAATGGATGAATGTTAATCGGTTGACAAAAGAGTATGAAGAAGGCGTGAAAGAGTTTATCAAGTTTGCAAAAGATCATGCATATGACCCTTCTAAAATCCTTTTTCTGTGTTTACGATGTTGTTATTCAAAACAAATTAGTCCAGAGGAGTTAGAAGAACACTTGATCTGTCATGGAATAGATCATAGTTATACATGTTGGAATAAACACGGGGAAACAAAAAATGTGGGTAGTGGCTGGGATAACACTACGTTTTATGGATCATCTGATATGATTACAAGCATGAACAATGAAGATGGTCGTATGGAGGATGTGATTACAGATGTAAATGATGATGAAGATCGTATTGAGTAAATTACAAGGACCGTCGAAGATGAACTTCGTGATTTCCTAAAATTGTTTGAGAAGTTAAAAAGTTGTGCAAAGACGCCATTGTATGATGGTTGCACTAAATATACAGCACTGTTAGCCGTACTGAAGCTTTATAATTTGAAAGCAGACAACGGGTGGAGTGACGCCAGTTTTACAAAACTACTTGCTCTCCTAAATGACATGCTCCCAGAAGATAATGAGCTCTCGAGCTGAACATACGACATCAAACAAATTCTATGCTCGATGGGTATGATCTCTGAAAGAATAAACACATGCCTGAATGAATGTATACTATTTCTTAATGACCACAAATCACTTAAAGAATGCCCAAAGTGTGGTGCTTCTTAATACAAGAAAGATGAATCCAGTCCTACTAAAGTTGTATGATACTTTCCAATAATTCCAAGGTTTAGGCGCCTATATGGAAGTGAGGAGACTGTATGATAATTGACATGGCATGCAGATACAAGAATTAAATATGGGATACTATGTCACCTGACAGACTCTCCTCAATGAAAGAGAATTAATCATGAGTATCCTGAATTTGGAAATGAGTCGAGAAACCTTTGTCTTGTGTTATCTACAAATGGAGTGAATCCTTTTGGTTTTCAAAGAAACAGTCACAGTACATGACTGGTGTCACGACCCGTCCCCCGGGGCCCGTGTCGTAACTACCCCAAGCCCGCATTCCATAGGACAGGGGCTGGCGACTAGCACCAAAGGCGTAAATCCCTATAATTAGGAAGGCATTGCCTTTATAAAACACAAACACACACAACCAGAGTACAAGAGGAAGCAAACACTAAGTAAAATAGTAAAACAAGCGTGTTGAAAGTACAAAGGGCCAGAATACAAGCCCAAAAGAAAAGTAAAACTACAACTAAAAGAAAGTACAACTGAAAAGACAAACAGCTGGAAGATGGAAGCAGCTCCTGGATCGTCCTCTAGGTTCCTACCTGAAGGGTAGGTACAGATGTCCCCCTCAGCACTCCATGTCTATCGGTCCAATCCGTGTTTCATCACACCGAGTGTCCACCTCTGGGTACCGTCCATTCCTCATACACTCTGGCTCAGTCAGCGTTGTCCATCGTCTGCATCCAACACAATGAGGTGCGGGCATAGCCCGTGCAGGGGTGAGTATAACGATACTCAGTAGGGACCCCGAGACCCTCAAGGTCTCGCTAAATCCAACAAGGATAAACCACAAAGAAAGATCTCAACAGATAACCTTTACTTAGGTATATGCCCATACATATACCTAAGTTATCAAGTAACCCATCTCAATCATGAGGAAAACACAAAGGTCATTGACTCAGCTCAAACCATGATTTTTATTCACGATGTCGAAAACACGGCTGCTGGAGAACTCCTCCCCTGTCAAGAACAGTAGTCCTGTCACGACTCCGAGGTGATACTCACTAACCTTAGACTGTTTTGGTACTCCTCCTGTCGAGTACCGCGGGTCTGTCGCCCCAACACAGTAGCGCACCCCACCATGGGTCTGCCGCCCCAACATAGTAGCGCATCCCCTAATAGCCTACAGAGGTAATCCTCCTGTCGAGTACTACGAGTCTGCCTCCCCTACATAGTAGCACTCCCCACCATGGGTCTGCCACCCCTACACAGTAGTGCTCCCCACTAGGCTAGTCAAGTCACTCCGTAACGAATCGGACAAGCAGTCATCAGGTCTCAGCTAGCTATTAGGTCTCCGTACTCCGTATGCTCATCTCCAGAAGGATCCGCTCCACAAGCTACTATTTGATACTCCAAGTGTCGCGAATTCCCAAGAAGAAGTATCTCAAAGATCCGACACGTCATAGGGATCTCAACGCAATAGACGGCGCGTCAATTGGACGCCCGGTCTGTGAGTTATTAGTCTTTTTGTCTCAGGTGCCCGGTTGGTTTCATGTATGAACCAACCTAAACATATCTCAACTGTACCCCAAAATTCCATGGTGAATACTCAAAGGAACCATTTCTCAATGAGATTACCAACGTCGCTGACGGTTCGTCAAACAGACGTCCGGTCTGAGAGTTATTGGCTTTTCCGTTCCAGGGGCCCGGTTGGTTTCTAAGGTAAACCAACCCGACTGTTCTCCAACTATGTCCAAAACTCAAGTGGAGTAAGCCAAAAGAACTGTCTCATCAAAAGGAATCCAATGTAGTTTACGGCACGTCAATCAGACGTTCGGTCCTTAAGTTATAAGTGTTTCCGCTCTGAGGGCCTGGTTGGTTTCGGGTTCAAACCAACCTTTCAGTACCCAAACTTCGTTTAAACCTTGATTTTAATATACTAAAACAACCGTCTCAATCCAAGTATTTCTACGCAACTGACGGTGCATCGATCGGAGGTTCGTAGCTCAATTTATGGTCGTTTAATCGGAAATGGTCCGTAAAAGGGGGTTTGGGCCCGGTCCGACCTGACCCAACCCACCCTGGGTCGGCCCGAACCAGGTCGACCCGACCCGGGTCCGGGTCCGGCCCGGTTAGGGCGCGGCACGGCGCGACCCGCGGTCGGCCGAGCGGTTTGCGCGGAGCAGGGGGGGCGACCCCCCGTTGATTGAAACTGACGGCGTCAGCTGGCACCGCCCCGCCATCCCGGATCCCACATGGCCACGGGATCTGTCACATTGCCGTTGTGGCAGACTTCCTCCAGCGGCGCTCTGGGGCGCCGCCGCCTCCAAGCGGCCAGCCACCGCCGACCGCTGCCTCCGGTCGGCATCGGTGACCCGCGCCACCACGAGATTCCACGGGCCACCGGAGTCGCTCTGGTGGTCCGTTTTAGCTTCTGTCTGTGCCTACAGCCTTCTCGGGTCATGCTCTTTACTGTGTCGGCCTCAGAACAACATTTCCCATCCGTCACCAAACATTCCGCACAACACGAACAAATTAGCGGTGGGTCTGGACTTGTTCATTAGCCCATACCCACCGCGTTAGTGGTTCAAATAAACACGCAACAATTAAACACCCAACTTTGAGGGTATAATTCACATAATTAAAATTATACAAAAACAAACCCCTACCTCTATTATGACGTAGCATGTCGTCGAGCTGTGTAAAGAGGCAATCGTCGCGATAGAACGACGTCGCGGAAGAACGATGTCGATTTCATCGACGTCGGAGGAAGAGCCGTCGTTGTTGGCGACGTTCCCCGTGGTGGTGTATCCTCCCTTGACGCGGAGGAATAATAAGAGAAGGCACGTCGTCGGTGACCTCGCGTTCTCCGTCGGAGTCGTTCTTCATTGAAGGTTGGTGTTCTTCGTCGGAGAAGAACACTTCCTTCTAAATCCTCTCAAGAGCTCTCCCACCAAGATTTTCCAACCCAAAACAAATGAAAAAGTCTTTACCCTAAAATAGCATGCCATGTATCTTCAAATTAATTCAAAAGTCTTAATTAATTTGATAAGGTGGCACATTAATTAAGAGGGTGGAATGTGGAGAGGCTTTGCCCAATTAATGAGGGGAGTTGTCTTAAATTAAACAAGGGGTTTAAGGGAGAGTTATGGGGAGATGAAAATTTGGGGTTCATGTGGGGCCCACCTCTAACTCCCCTTGGGAGGAAAATAACCACCCAACCTAAATAAAATTGTGTAATACAAATTTTATTCATTTTATTCCTTTTATTCTAAAAACCCAAATTTTAACTCTCAACCCGCATAAAACACAACTACGGTAAAGGTCCCCTTAAGCGAATACCGGTGTTGCGAGTTCATCGGTGCCATCAGATTTCAATTCTAAGCATCGGTTCAAAAGATAGAAAAATCCGCTTGTTCGTTTACTGAATGTACCCGAACAAAACTTCGGAAAATTATTCTGAGCACACCGGGCCTCAGAATCAGGCGCCGTCAGAAACTGCGGACTCGTAAAATTCCAAAGAATTAAGAGAAAAAAATTCCTTGAAATTTTCAGGTCTTTATATCCAGTTATGTTGGTAAATTATAACTTACCACCGTGGTTATGCATGAAACAAAAATACATCATGTTATCTATGCTTATATCAGGACCAAAACAATCGGGTAATGATATTGATGTTTATTTAGCTCCATTGATCAAAGATTTGAAATTATTGTGGGATTAAGGTGTTGCATTGTATAATTATTACAAAAAGGAAGATTTCACTTTGAGATCCATGTTGTACGGGATGATAAATGACTTATATGCTTATGGAAATTTATCAGGATATAGCATTAAAGGAACTCAAGGGTGTCCCATTTGAGAACAAGGTACACAATCAATTAGGTTGAAACATTAATTGAAAACTGTGTTTCTAGGACATCGCGGATTTCTACCCCGATGACATAAGTACCGATCTTGGACGATATCATTTGATGGAAGTTCAGAAGAACATACAATACTATGTCCACTAACAGGCAATCAATTGTTTGAGAAAGGGGACCCCCCTTTATCCACGCTGGCATTAACAGCTCTTTTCTAGCACTGATAAAAGGCCAAGTTGTAGTAGTGGTGGGAAATGAAGATGTTCTTGAGAAATGTAAGAACCCGGATCTTCATTCAGGTACGTTTTTCCTTTTTCTGGAGTTTTTAAGAAAAATGGAGTTTCTGGAAAAAATTTAAGTACACGCCGTGTACTTTCTGAGTACACATTGTGTACTCTCTTCCCACTCGAAGCTGTGTGCTGGCTGTGTCCGAGCCACACACATGGTGTGTAGGGGTGACGTAGAGGCCGATTTTGGCGGAGTACAGAAAAAACCTAGTACACGTCATGTACTCTAAAAGTACACGCCGTGTACTTTTCTTTTTTTCAATAAACGCACCAGGGTCGCGCCTGACGGACATAACTTGCTTCTTCTTCAGGATCTTCATCCGAGAGAGACCTGTATGGCCAAAAATCTTCCCCGATCCCCTGTGCCTCCGTCTGATCTCCATTCCAACCACCGTCGATTGCATTGGGATGGCCTCGGTAAGCTCTCTCTTCTTCTTTAGCCTTGTTCCATTGTTCTTCCTCGTTTTCAAGTTATCATGGGTTGATCATTTTGTGTGTTTTCTTATATCTACACTATTCTGAGGAGAATCAGGAATCATAGTTCAAGTATATCGATCCCCTAGCATCAAGGTTGGTGGTTTGTGCCTTTCTGTAGAAAGACCTTGAATATTTTGTGCAATTTCGCCAATTCCCTTGAACGAGAATTGTGTGTTTTCCTGTTTTTCCCTTGATTGATTTCCTGCTTGCTTGATTGCTATATTAGAGGTTTACCTTTGTGAATAGAGTATTTTTTATTGTACTCTGGTTGTTTGTTGTACTTGCTTTGCTTGTTAGGCGTTATGCCAGTTGCCATGCCTAGTTGTAGGATAGTGGAACTGTTGTGCTGTTTTGTTGCTGAGCCTTAGAATGATATCCAAGTAGTTCTTGAGGTTTACTTAGTCGATACAAGCGCGCTATGCATATTTATTTATACACAGGTCTGAGAGAACCTAGTGTAGTGGACCATAGGGAGAATGGGCGGAAGGGCTTCTCCATAGTGTCTTTAATTACGATGCGAGACCACGGGGGGAATTGACGTTGAGTGCTTTCCCAGAGAGTCTGTAGTTCCTCGATGCGGGCCACAGAGGGAATTGATGTTGATTGCTTCCCTAGATAGCCTTTAGTATGATACGAGACTATAGGGGGAATTGACGGTGAGTGCTTCCCTAGAGAGTCTATTCTTTAGCTGAACTAGAGGGGTGAGACTGTGTGTGCCTCCCAGGGGGTTGCTAGTACTCATAGGTTGAACCATAAGGGTTAGGCTGTGAGAACTACCCAGGGGGTTACCTTATTTTACTTATTGATTGATTTATACTTGTGTAGTTTATATGCTAGACTGTAAATTGTAGCTGTTGTGTATTTTCCTATTTACTGTTCTTGACTTGCCATGTATTCATTGACTGTTAGCCACATATCTTTGGGTGGTTGCCTACTGGGACTTTGTCTCACACCCTGTTTGGGCCATGCTTTTGGGTCCAAGCAGACTATTTTTTTGCAGGTATAGATAAGGGCAAGCGCCCTTCTACTTCAGGTTCTTGATTGCACTGGAGCTGGAGAGCATAGGACCGAGCCGAGGCTTGCGATGTTGAGGAGTTGCTCATCTGTTTTTCTTTTTTTGTTGCTTTAGTACTTGTGTTCAGTTATATTTCAGCACGTTGTTGTGCTTTCTTCTTTCCTTAGATACTTGTACCTATTTCATCATTATCATCATTGCTATATATTTATTTTTCCGTTGTTGGTTACAGTTATGTATGTTGTTACTGCTTCTGCTATTGACTATTGTTTTTCTTACCTTGTATACCTTACCAAATGAGGGCATAGTTTCCCCAATAACTTACCAAGGCCCTTGCTGCTAGTCGGCAGCCTCTAGCATTTGGGGAAATGCGCTTGAGGTCATGTGGTGAACTGGGTATGGGGCACCAGTGGAAGGGCTCCAGATTCGGGTCGTTACAAAGTGGTATCAGAGGGGTTCTTTTCTCTTTCTTTACTGTTTGGAGACTTTATCAAGGGATAGGATGGATTCGGTACTTGGTATTAAGCTATGCTCGGGGGTAGTTAACCTGTGTACAGGGAAAATCCATAATACCTCGTTAATTGCAGTTTGTTGGTTTTGAGATTTTATGGTTGATATGATTTCACCTAGAGTGATTCACATGATTTGTGTTGTTATTTCCTTGACTATTGTGGTTCTATTTCTATCGCAACCTGATGAGATAAGGGTATGTCATCTCATGCATCATATAGGAACTTGTAGAAATCACATGTCATGCATTCTTGTCATTCCATCTAGGGTGCATTAGCGATTGCATGTTGTTGTGGTAGACTTCGTGTAGATTATGCATGATGTTTTGATATATGCTTGATAGAATCTCTGCTGCCTTTTTAGAGGATTGTTTGTTTCCTACCTTACTTAAATGAATTCTAAATTTTGATCCTTGAGGTGTTATGGGCCCTCACAAATCGGAAATTGGCACCTCCTTGCCTTGTTTTCTGTGTTTTTTGGGCTTTTGTGCAGTTTCTGAGCTACTGCCCAGAAAAACCCAGAATACACGGCGTGTTCTTTTGACTACACGTCGTGCAGTTTTTAGACCGTGTCACTAACCGTGTGAGCAGGGACACGCTGTTGTATAAATAACTTTAGGAACATGCCGTGTACGGTAGGTACACGCTGTGTAGTTCGGATCCATGTACCCGGCCGTGTCACTAACAACACGGGTCGGAGAAGCTCGAGTAGAACACGCCATGTTATAAAGGAACACTCCATGTAGTCTTGTTCAGGTACCCAGTCGTGTCACGAACAACACGGGTCAGCGTCACCTTCTCTTAGACACGCCGTGTTATTTTCAGAACACGTTGTGTAGTCTTGTTCAGGTACCCGGCTGTGTCACGAACAACACGGGATGGTGTCACCTTCACCTATACATGTCGTGTTTGTTCAAAACACACTGTGTAAGTTTCAGCTGTGTGAAAGGCCATATATTTAACAATACGGGCTGCCAAAGCCTTGTCTAGTACACACCGTGTTTGTTTAGAACACACTATGTAGTCTCGGGTTAAGTCGGACCGTGTGAGTTAGCCGTGTAAAGATACTTGGGCAGGGGAATAGTCTTCCAGTACACTCCGTGTGTGGGGTCAACACACCGTGTAGTTTGATGTGTCACACGACCTGTAGGGAAGGGGTACATGCCCATGTCAGTGGATTAAGAAGACACGCCGTTTAGTTTTTTTATACACGTCGTGTAGTCATGTTTTGTAAACTTGTGTGTTTTCCTTTCCCTATTACCATTTTATACTCTTGTGTTCTATGTCCTTGTTAATTCTGATCTAAGGTGTACTTTTGATCTTTCATAGTTATGCCTCCGAGATGTCCTCTGGTTGTCCGTCTGTCATCAGACAGTGATCAGACGCCAGATATGGCTGATCAGGGACTTCCTGTCGATCCTCCAGTCGGGCCAGCCTTGGCACCGGCTGTCATACCAGTTGCAGGTGATGATGCGTAGTTTAGGGAAGGTTTTATGAGGATGATTCAGACCCTTTAGGGAGTACCACCTCCTGCCATGACTATGGCAGACTTGATGCAGGTTTTTCAACAGCAACATCCTCCCACTTTCTTGGGGTAAGGAGGACCACAGGCTGCAGAGTCATGGCTGGAAGCCATGCTGGCTATCTTCGAGCATCTGGAGACGCCTCCAGAGAGGCAGGTCAAGCTCGCCACCTACATGCTTCGATACTCCACCAAGAGGTGGTGGGACGTGATCTCATAGGCAGGTCATCAGCAGGTTATGGCTTGGGAGGAGTTCTAGCACGTGTTCTATGACTACTTCTACCCGGAGACCCTAAGGGCCGATCGAGCCCAGGAGTTCATGATTCTAGAGCAGGGTACTCTTTATATCATAGAGTATTCCTATCGTTTCACCAAGCTGCAACGTTTCACACCCCTCCGAGATGGAAATGGGGTGTTTTTAGCAAGGAAGTTTGAGTGTGGACTCAGGCGGGAGATCCGCTCGCAGGTGAATATCTTCTAGTTGACTTCCATCACTTCCATCGTCAACTAGGCACTGATTGTGGAACGCAATCTGAGAGACTCCAGAGCTACGAGCCAGGTCGGTTCTACTTCTAGAGCTAGTGTTCCTCTAGTTGACAGCAGTAAGTGCCATAGGGAGCCTACGCGTGGTGATCTGAGGAGGCGAGATACATCTTCAGGTAGCCAGGTAGTATGCTACCAGTGTGGAAGGGCAGGGCACATGAGACTACAGTGCCAGAGGGACCCAGTGGAGTGCCGATCTTGCAGCAAGATGGGTCACCTTCAGTGTTTCTACTAGGTTTTCTCTCCAGTAACTGGTGACGGGGGTTCTTCCATGACTCCTCGTTCAAGAGCAGCACCACCAGTTTCACACCAGTCAGGGAATTGGAGTTCTTCTGGCTATTTGGGCCGAGGCAGAGGTTGAGGCCATGGCAGTCAGTCACCAGTTCTTCACCGCCAACAGGGGGGTTCATCTCAGAGTGGTCACGCAGGGTCACAGGGCCATGGGGCAGGCCAGAATTTTTCGGTGGAGCAGACCTATCAGGAGCAGGATCCCGAAACTTCTATAGTTCGAGGTACGATTTTAGTAGCCATAGTTTTATGTTCATCTCTTTTCGATACTGGTGTCATGCGTAGCTTTATCTCTATTGCGGTTGTGGAAAGCCTTGGGCTATGTGTCTTTTCTTCTATCGACTCATTGACACTAGACACACCTTTGGGGATGAGGACATCTAGTGTACGCTTGTGTAGAGAGTGCCCTCTCGAGGTTGCAGGGTATCGTTTCTCATTGGACCTCTATATCCTAGAGATGACAGGCTATGATTTCATCCTCAGGATGGACTGGTTGGTTCCCTTTCAGGCATTCATCGACTGTTATCACTACAGAGTGAGTTTCGTTTCACCTGAGGGTGAGTCTTTTCTTCATAGAGGTGAATGGGACGTTCAGGCGAGTCGAGCAGGACTTGAGCATCATGGGCTGGGAAGGGTGACAGGCCAGATTTCTAGTCTTTATCTGGATGACCATGGGACTTCACGGTTGTACTTTCCCCTAGTGGTAGATCATTTCAGGGATGTCTTTCCAGAGGACTTTTCAAGTTTGCCTCCGGAACGTGAGGTAGACTTATCAATTGATCTCGTTCTAGGAGTGGCATCGGTGTCCATTCCTCCTTATAGGATGGATACACTTGAGTTGCAGGAGCTCAAGAAGTAGTTGGAGGAGTTGTAGGAAAAGGGTTTTATCCAACCCGACACTTCTCCTTGGGGTTCGTCTGTCCTGTTTGCGAAGAAGGTAGACGGTACCCTTCGGCTTTGTGTGGATTATCAGAAGCTTAACCAGTTTATGGTCAAGAACCAATATCCCTTACCGAGGATCAATGACCTCTTTGATCAGCTTTGAGGAGCCTGGGTGTTCTCAAATATCGACTTGAGGTTCGGTTATCATCAGTTGCCTGTTAGACCATCAGATATACCTCTAACAGCCTTCAGGAGCAGGTATGGTTTATACGAGTATACACTCATGCCGTTAGGTATCACGAATGCGCCTTCAGTTTTCATGGCACTGATGAACCGAGTGTTCCATCCTTACTTAGACTCCTTATTCATGGTCTTCATGGATGATATCTTAGTGTACTCTCACACTCGACACGACCATGCTACCCATCTTGAGATCATTCTGAGTACACTAAGAGAGCATCAGCTTTATGCTAAACTCTCGAAGTGCCACTTTTGGATGGATCAGATTCACTTCTTGGGTCACGTCATCTCAGAGGTAGGAGTATCTATGGACCTAGAGAAAGTGAGAGCTGTAGTTTCCTGGGAGCAGCCGAAGAATGTTTTTGAGGTACGGAGTTTCCTAGGGCAAGCTGGATACTACAGACGCTTCATTTAGGACTTCTCGTGCCTAGCAGCACCATTGACGGGTCTGACCAAGAAGGGGGCGAAGTTCTTATGGTCATATTCTTGCAATTAATCCTTTCAGGAGCTGAAGGGAAGGCTGACGTCAGTACCGATACTAGTCTTTCCAGAGCCAAGAAAGAGCTACATTATTTATTGTGATGCTTTGGGTATCGGACTAGGCACTGTGCTTATGCAAGGAGATGGAGTCGTCGCGTACGGGTCTTGGCAGTTGAGGCCACATGAGAGGAACTACCCTACGCACGATCTAAAGTTGGCAGCTATTGTTCATGTCTTACGCTGTTGGAGACATTATCTTCTAGGAGAGCACTTTGTGGTCTTCACCGACCATAAGAGTCTCAAGTATATCTTCACTCAGCGTGATATGAATCTGAGGCAGAGCAGGTGGGTCGAGTATCTTTAGTATTTTGATTTTGAGCTTGCCTACACGCCGGGAAAGGGCAACGCAGTGGAAGATGCGTTGAGCAGGAGAACTCATATTCAGGCAGTTCAGGAGGCCAGTAGTGAGTGGCAGCTTATGGCTCTGTTCTTTGAGATGCATCTAGAGGTGCACAACAGACAGGGACAGACTTTCCTATTTTCTGTAGCTATTACCTCGACACTACTTGATCAGGTATGGATGAGGCAGCTATCAGACTCAGAAGGCTTAGTCCTATGGGAGAGTGTGTCATGAGAGGACCCTCTTCTTAGATGGACAATGGGTGAGGATAAGACCTTGCGTTTCTAGGGACACGTATGGGTGCCAGCAGACATACACGAGGAGCTGATACGGTATTTTCATTCCTCAATTCATCTTGTTGTCACCAAGATGTATCTGGATCTTCATCACCAGTACTGGTGTCTAGGTATGAAGAAGGATGTTGTTGGTTTTGTCATGAGATGCTCTACTTGTCAGCAGGTGAAGGTGGAGCATCAGCGACCAGCAGGCCTTTTACAGCAGTTACCCATTCCGAAGTGGAAGTGGAACGATGTCGCGATGGACTTCGTGATAGGGTTTCCAAGGTCACCCCAAGGTAACGATGCTATTTGGGTTGTCGTCGATAGGCTTACGAAGGTTTCTCACCTTTTTCTGATCAAGGATACCTTCAGTGTTGATGATCTGGGATGATTGTACATCCGAGAGATTATACGTTTGCATGGAGTTCCACACTCCATTGTGTCAGACAGGGATGCGCGCTTTACCTCTCGGTTCTGGCAGGGATTTCAAAAGGCCTTGGTTACATAGGTACTTTTGAGTACAACATACCATCCCCAGACTGATGGTCAGTCTGAACGTATGATCCGGGTGCTAGAGGATATGTTGAGAGCTTGCATTCTGGACTTCGGTGGTTCCTGGGAGAAGAATATCCCTCTGGTGGAGTTCACCTACAACAACAGTTTTCAAGAGACTATTCAGATGACACCTTACGAGGATTTTTATGATAGGTCATGCTGATCACCCTTATGATGGCTGGAGGTAGGAGAGGCAGCTTTTTTGGGACCTCGTCTTGTTTAGGAGACTTCAGAGTAGATAGAGCTGATTCGGAAGAGGATGGCTATAGCATAGTCTCGGTAGAAGTCTTATACTGATTAGCGGAGAAGACCTCTGGAGTTCGAGGTTGGGGATCAGGTTTTCCTGCGTGTCGCACCGAGGTTGGGACACAAGAGGATTTGAAGGCAGGGGAAGCTTTCACTATGGTACGTCGGACCGTTTGAGGTTTTGGAGAGAGTTGGGTCGGTCACCTATCGGTTGCAGCTACCCCAAAGGTACCGGGCCATGCATGACTTCTTCCACGTCTCTCAGCTCCGATGTTACTTTTCAGACCCGTATCATGTCTTTCAGCCTGAGGAAGTTGAGCTCGAAGCAGATGCATCGTTTGAGGAGCATCCCATCCGGATTGTCGATTGCAGTACGATGGTTCTCCGTGGGCGGTCTGTCCCCCTTGTACGGGTGTTATGACAGCATGGGCGAGTACAGGACGAGACCTGAGAGAGGGAGGCCGATGTACGATCACAGTGTCCAGAACTGTTCGAGTTTTCTCCTTCTCTTCCTCGTTAGGGAAATTTGGGGATGAATTTATTTAAGAGGGGAAGTTTGTAAGAACCCAGATCTTCGTTTAGGTACATGCCGTGTACTCTCTTCTCGCTCAAAGCCATGTGTTGGCCATGTCCGGGCCACACACACGGTGTGTAGGGGTGACGTGGAGGCCGATTTTGGCGGAGTACGGAAAAAACCCAGTACACACCGTGTACTCTAAAAGTAAACACCGTGTACTTTTCTTTTTTTCACTAAACACACTGAGGTCGCGCCTAACAAACATAACTTGCTTCTTCTTCAGGATCTTCATCCGAGAGTGACCTATACAGCCAAAAATCTTCCCCTAGCCCTTGTGCCTTCGTCCGATCTCCATTCCAACTGTCGTTTATTGCGTTGGGATGGCCTCGGTAAGCTCTCTCTTCTGCTTTAGCCTTGTTCCATGGTTCTTCCTCATTTTCAAGTTATCGTGGGTTAAGTGTTTTGTGTGTTTTCTTAGATCTAAGCTGTTCTGAGGAGAATCATGCATCATAGTTCAAGTATATCGATCCCCTAGCATCAAGGTTGGTGGTTTGTGCCTTTCTGTAGAAAGTCCTTGAATATTTTGTGCGATTTCACCAATTCCCTTGAACGAGAATTGTGTGTTTTCCTATTTTTCCCTTGATTGCTTGCCTGCTTGCTTGATTGCTATAGTAGAGGTTTACCTTTCTGAAGAGAGTAGTTTTTATTGTACTCTGGTTGTTTGTTGTACTTGGTTTGCTTGTTAGGCGTTATGCCAGTTGCCATGCCTAGTTGTAGGATAGTGGAACTGTTGTGTTGTTTTGATATTAAGCCTTAGAATGATAGCCAAGTAGTTCTTAAGGTTTACTTGGTCGATACACGCGTGCTATGCATGTTTATTTATACACAGGGTTGCGAGAACCTAGTGTAGTGGACCATAGAGAGAATGGACGGAAGGGCTTCTCCAGAGTGTCTTTAATTACGATGCGAGACCACAGGGGGAATTGATATTGAGTGCTTCCCCAGAGAGTCTACAGTTCCTCGATGCGGGCAACAGGGTGAATTGATGTTGAGTGCTTCCCCAGAGAGCCTTTAGTACGATACAAGACTATAGGGGGAATTGACGGTGAGTGCTTCCCCAGAGAGTCTATTCTTTAGCTGAACCAAAGGGGTGAGACTGTGTGTGCCTCCCAGGGGGGTTGCTAGTACTTATAGGTTGAACCATAAGGGTTAGGCTGTGAGAACTACCTAGGGGGTTACCTTGTTTTACTTGTTGATTTATTTATACCTGTGTAGTTTATATGCTAGACTGCAAATTGTAGCTCCTGTGTATTTTCCTGTTTACTGTTCCTGTACTTTACTTGCCATGTATTCATTGACTGTTAGGCACAGATCTTTGGGTGGTTGCCTACTGGGACTTTGTCTCATACCCTATTTGGGCCATGCTTTTAGGCCTAAGCAGACTATGTTGTTGCAGGTATAGATAAGGGCAATCGCCCTTCTACTTCAGGTTCTTGATTGCACTAGAGATGGAGAGAATGGGACCGAGCCGAGGCTTGCGATGCTGCGGAGTTTCTCATCTGTTTTTCTTTTGATGTTGCTTTAGTACTTGTGTTCAGTTTTATTTCAGCACGTTGTTGTATTTGTTGCTTTCCTTATATACTTGTACCTGCTACATGATTATCATCATTGCTATATATTTATTTTTCCGTTGTTGGTTACAGTTATGTATGTTGTTACTGCTTTCGCTATTGGCTATTGTTTTTATTACCTTGTATACCTTACCAAATGAGGGCATAGTTTCCCCAATAACTTACCAAGGCCCTCGCTGCTAGTCGGCAGCCTCTGGCGTTTGGGGAAATGCGCTTGAGGTTATGTGGCGAACTAGGTACAGGGCACCAGTGGAAGGGCTCCGGATTCGGGTCGTTACAAGAAACAAGTATTGCATAGGTTTAACACCCTAAGGTTTTAAAAATAATTTGAAATGAATGAAACGTTGTTTTAAGTAGTTATTTTTAACTAGCATTTAAAAATAATTTTGCCACTACTAAGTTTTGAATTTTGAAAAACGGTCATCTACAATTGTGTTCAGTATGTTATTTGGAGTCTAATGGAACCAACTTGTTTTTTTGTGAATAGTAACATACCATTATGAATAGTAATATGAATAGTAATATGACCCTAATGAATAGTAAATTGTGTTATTATTTTATTTTCTTAAGGCTTTAAGATAATGACATCTTGATTGATTTTTCAATGTGATATAAAAGCAGTTGTAGTTTTTAAATTATTAATTTTTTAATTAAGTATGATTTTATTTAAAAATTAAATTAATAATATTTAGAAAATTATTTTCAAAAAATTGAGTTCATTTTTTAATTCTACATGTCAAAAAATGGTAAGGTTGAATTTTTAGGATTTTTCTGAAATTCTTGATTTTTTTATGAATAGTGAAATACGGTAAAATACCGTATATTCAAATTTTCAGTTAAATACACTATTTATGACATCGTAGGTGATGTAATCCCACTTGGTTAGAACTCACATGTCATTATTACTATTTGGGGGGTCACATTAATTAAGACTATTCATAGTCTTGAGCAAAAATATTATAATAATGATTAAAATAATGAAAAATACCCCTCCCCTCCACTATAAATACCGCCCTCATTTTCCTCTTCCTCCCACACCTCTCAAGCCTTGAGCCTTACCTAATTACTGTCCAATAATTCTCCCAAATCTCTTCCCCACATCCTAGAGCTACTGGTCTCACCAAAAGGCCAAAATCAAAGGCCTTAAGAAGGATCTCAAGGAGAAGAGATCAAGAGGTAAACTTCCTCTTTTGTTTTCTTTATTTTCTTTCATTTTATGTTATTCTTTTTTCCTTTGGATTATGTTGAGATATTTCATTCCATACCCCCCCCCCCTTACTGACCATATTATGTAATAATGATGATAGACTCCTTTTCTCTCATCAAAATATTTTATGAAAACTTAAACGATGTCGTTAAGCTGTCGAATTTTCGTAAGGAATTTCTCAAATTTTCTTTTATTTTTGAGTTCCTTTATTTTTTTATGGAAAATTCATCATCAATATTCTTCTCCTCCCCCACTTATTCAAGGAATTAAAAACATTGTTTGTGATATGTCGAATTACCGACATCGTGGATGATGTGATTTCAATTTGCTTTAATTCCTTCAAGTCTGGTCATGAAACCATTTTTATGGTTGAACCATGTTATAATATATGTATTATGTCTCATACATGGTTTTATAATTCTTTTTTACACATGGTTTTAATTTATAAAACAAAATGAGGTCGTTATTATCAAAGAACCACTAAAATGATCTAAACGAACATCATTAATGTTTTAACTTATGAATCGTTTTCATTTCAGAATTCAATTTGATAAATGGTATAAATTATAGATTCTAGAAATATGTAAATACCACTTCATTTCAATTCTGGAGTTTCACTTCCAATCGACAAGAACAACCATCATGAACTGATCATGGAAAACATGTAATGAACACATCCAAAACAATTCAAGGAATAAAATACTAACAATTAAAGGGTGAAATGATGTAATTAAATGATCATATAAAGTATTATAAATATGGATATGTTTTTTTAATATATTAATAACACTCTTTTTAACCATTATACAGGAGTTTTAAACAATTTTGAAGTAAGACAAACCCAAGGTAAGGGAATTCTTAACCCGATTCCCATTCTTTGGGTTAACATTTTACTCCATTATTTATGTGGTATTAAAAAAATTTGTGTGATGGGTTTTGTTTATATTATGTTGAATCATGTTTATTTATAGTCTATATATATATTCCATCCACTCTACTAAGTCTCACTTCAATTATATGATTTTTGTAAGGGGTTTTACTTTTAAAATCCACTTTTTAAATTCTGTTTTACAAGACTCAAAAGAAATGTTTTTATGCAATTATTCATGATGTATGATTATGTTATGGTTCTTAGGAATTTTTATGATAAAGTGTGGGACCTATATCTCCCTCAAATTTATTGGGTATGTGTAAGTCGGAGGTCGGTCGTATGGTTACTCCATGTGTAACTGCGATGGTTACACAAATTGTAAGGTAGCCGTGAGGGTTACAAATTATAAGGTATCCATGAGGGTTAAAATATTATGTAAGTAATTCTCCAAGATACCTTTATGGTTATATTTATGTTCTTATATTTTTTTTGTATCGTTTGGAAATCTCATGTTTCACAAATTAAGTATATATATATGGGTGACAAGCACGTCTTTTGAAAATGTTTTCATGTGTTATAGGTATTCATGGACTAATGTGCTATTTACTTATTTTTATATCCCTTACTGAGATTTTTGTGCTCATCCCATGTTTTTAAATTATTTTCATAGGTTATAAGGGTGTAAAAGATAAATAATTAATCCAAGTTAAATGTTTGAAGAGTTGTTAAAGAAATCATGTTTTATTTGAAAAGTTTTATATTTTACAAGAAATGAATACTATTTGTATGGTATCCACTCTATAATCATGTGTGATTTTATGAATGTATTATGTCCCAATTCACTAAATCTCTAAACTTGAAAATATCCTTAATGTAAAAGGAATTGATTTCTTAACTAAAATCAAGATTATGTAATGTAATAAGGTCGGGTCCTTCTAGTAGGTCAACTCAAGAGGTTAGGGAACCAAAGTGATGTGGTTTTTTTATCACTGAGTCAAGTGACACATTTCTCTTAGAGGATGATGAACCTCTAACCTACAAGGAATAAATATAAGGAAATGATGTTGTTAAATGGAAAAAATCTATGCATTCTGAAATAGAGTCCATGTATCAAAATCAAGTTTGGATTTTAGTAGACCCTCCAGCTGATGTAAAACCCATTGGGTGTAAATGGGTATTCAAGAAAAAATTGGACATGAATAGTAAAGTAAATATCTATAAAGCAAGACTGGTAATGAAGTGTTTCATGCAACGTCAAGGCATAAACTATGAAGAAACCTTCTCACTAGTAGTGATGTAGAAATCTATTAGAATATTACTTGCAATAGCATCCTTCCATGATTCTGAATTTGGAAAATGGATGTAAAAACTGCTTTTTAAAATGGGATGTTGGTTAAAGATGTATATATGACTCGACCCAAAGGGTTTATTAAGTTAAAGAGTTCCAATAAAGTATTCAAGTTGTAGATATACTTTTATGGGTTGAAGCAGGCGTCATGATCATGGAGTGTTAGTTTTGATAAGGCTATAAGAGAAATTAGTTTCATCAAGAGAGAAAGTGGGTCATGTGTCTATAAGAAGGTTAATGAGAATGCCATCATTTTCCTTGTGTTATATGTTTATGACGTGTTAATTATGGGAAACTATGTGCAAGTCTTACAATCAGTTAAGACTTAGTTAAATGAATGTTTCTCCATAAAAGACTTAGGTGAAGAAGTCTACATCACAGGAATAAATATCTATCAAGATAGATCTCAGAGGCTTCTTGGGAAGTGTCAAAGTACATATATTGACAAGGTAATCAAAATTTATAATATCAAACAATCCAAGAGAGGGTTGTTTCTGATGTTGAATGGTATCAAATTCACCAATAAAATATGTCCACAAACACAGGAGGAGATTGAAATAATGAGTAAAATCCCTTATGCTTTAGCAGTGGGATCAATCATGTATGTCATGATATGTACAAGGCTTAATGTTTCCTTTAACCCAATCATGGTGGACATATATCAAGATAATCCAGGAGGGATATATTGGTAAGCTATCAAAACTATCCAAAATTACTTGAGATGCTCAAAGGATATGTTCCTAGTACATGGAGAAGATGAGGAACTAGTAATGAGGGGATACATTGATGCTAATTTTCAGATAGATCATGTTGATCTAAAATCATAGTCAATATATGTTTTTTTCTTGAATGGTGATGTAGTTAGATGGAGAAGCTCGAAGCAACCTATGGTTGCCGACTCTATAGTATAGTTCGAGTATATAGAGGCTTCTAATACAGCTAAAAAGACATTTTGGATACACATCTTGGTGTTGTGACTAGCAGTGCAGACCTTGTTCTAGTTTATTGTGATAATAATGCAGCAATGGTGCTTTCCAACGAGCCCAGGTCACACCAGAGGACAAAGCATATACTTCAAAAGTTTTATCTCTTGAGAGATTTTACTCAGAGAGGTTAAGTCTTAGTTAGCTGAGTAGTTGCAAAGGATAATATGGTAGACCCCTAACTAAAGTCATATCTCAGTAGAATCATGATTCTCATGTGAGAGCTAGTGGTTTGAGACTTGTTAGTAGTTTTATCTAGTACATGTCGGAGTGTTGTGAGTGGGTTCCCTAGACCCAACTCATATATGCACTTTGATTATCATTACATGTATATAGTTTGATATATATATATGAGTTTATCTTACCATAATTGTGTTGATACTTCTGCATCCACTATATTTATGGTAATGTCTTTAGATTACATGTCGTATCGAAATGCTATAGCAGTTCTCAGACTATAATGAGAACCCAGAGATACCATGAAAGTAATCGTAAAGTTGCGTCTTATGGTCTCAATACATAATGATGACATGACATAGACGATGTGCAACCATCAAGTTTTAGGGTCTTATAAGCATTGAGACTTCATCTCATGAAGTTATCACTTGATGACCTTGAGTATATGAGATCATGAGGACTGGTCTGCCAATAGGAGCACCATATGTTTAATGTATCATTGGTAGTTCCTAACTGCAAGCATGTGTAATGGTCTCCTGATTTGACATTATTATCAGTGTTTATTATTTGATTATGTACTTTGATGCAATAAGAAAACTATGGCATTGATATTGTAGCGAGGTAGCTTGTGTTGGGTGCATCATTTGTGGTACGACATTGATTGAATAATCAAGATGAAATTTATCACTTCCAAAAGGAAGTGATATCTTGGGCCATGTTGATCAGGATGTTAATACCTTTACTAAATCCATAGACATGGTAGAATAAGGTAATTTCGTCCAGTTAGATCAACAATTAATAAAGTATGAATGATGACACAAGGTGTGCATCCCTCTTTATGAGATATCATGCGACAAAGAGATTATATTACACGACGTATGTTCGTAAGAAAGGTTTTCATTGCTATGACTTTTTCTTATCTCCTTGAGAGCCTTAATGAGTTGGTATACTCCACTCCTAGTCTATGAATAATATTCACTACTATCGAGATAATGGATTAGAGGGTCACACACTTAGTGTATTCAAAAGTCTTCCTTATTCTGATGAATATGAGTATAGGATATAGTGGGTCTCATCATGAGGTCTGAGAAGTGTCTAAGTTTTAACGATCATCAACAAATAAATAAATTCATTATTATTCGAGTATAGAATAATTGGAGTTGATTTTTTTATTAAAATTATTCACAAGGTATTAAGTGAATACATGGAAATATATTATACGAATGAATATTATTTTAATATTCAAGATTCATTTAATATTTGCGGGAATTTCAAGTCGAGTTAATGATTCGTTTTTATCATATAATATATTTATTACATATTACAAGTAAGTGATAAAAATACAAACAACATTATGACACAGTTAATTGTTCATAACGTGTAGTTTATAGCTTATTTAGTGGGCGTTAAATATACAGGGACCAAAAAACCCATTCTCGGTGTTTAATCCTCACTCTGAATGGCCCGAAGGCCTTCATTTTTATTGATTTTTGATAACCCCCTTTAAAGGGATGAAGGAGAACCCTTACAAGGCCCGTAATCTCAGAGATTACAAGGCCCGTAGGCTTAGGAGATTACATGACCCGAAGGTCTTAGGGAATTCAACCAGACTATCTACAAGGAACTGCCCCTCCCCAGCATCTGCGTCATGATAGTAGCTCTCCACCTTTGCATGGCCGTCTGGCCAGAATTCTCGTGTAAGCACAGGATGGTCCCGATGACATAGTCATACCCTCTCATTTTGACAAATCCATTTGGCTCTGCTCTGGTGAGTGCACCTGCTCTGAATCCTCTTATAAGGTATTATTCATTTACTCGAATTTGGAGCTCCTCTCTCCCTGCTCTTGCATCCTAGAGAGAGAAAAACTCATTCCAAGCAGTCGATCTTCGATCACATTCACGGATTGAAGGCACAAGATCGTGGTGATTCTCGGGATGTTGAAGATCTCATTGGAGATCCACGATAGTACCTGAAATTCGACGATCATCGTTCCTGTGAACTCTTGAAGTGTGTATGGATAATCTAGAGGGATTCGATGCTGAATCCTTCGAGCGACGATCGTCGATGATAAGCGTTAGTCAAACACATCATCAATCCGAATGAGGTAAATGTTCATTTTATTTTTGTGCTTAAATAAATTTACGCAAGATCATCGGGCCTTTACCGGGGCTCAGATCGTCAGAGACGATGAAGTTGTGTTGATCTAGTGATAGAAATTTTAAATCTCCGACTCACCGGTTTCCACTGCACGTCCTGGTACCAACAATATATGTGTGTGTGTGTGTGTGTGAATTTTTGTATTTAATGATGTCTTTTAAATATGCCTAACATTATTTTTCAAATATTATATTCAAATAATATAACATGTATCATCTCAATAACGATATTCATTTATGTATTTAATTTACGGTATACATGTTTATATGTAATGATTATTACTAATATATTTTTTAAATATAAATAACTAGGATACTTTTTTTATTTATGCATCCAATAATATATTGTGTATCTATTTAATTTTCAATGCACTATATAAATATATACATTTAAATATATCCAGTTGTGTTTATTAGTACTTTAAAATATAATTATATAATTTTTTGTAAACAAATATAGTTTTCTGAATGAAAATATTATTATTTTATACATAACTACTCAAAATATTATTAATAGTAAATTTTGTTAAATTTATTTAAAAAAATATATAATTTACACTTAAATAACTAATAAAATATTGTAAACTCATGTTAATTTCAATATAGTAAAATTAGGTAAGCATATGTACATTTTTTGAAGTAATTAAACTTTCCAAAATTTAAAACATTAAATTTTACAAATAATTACTTGGAGTGATAATTATTTATAATTAATAAAATTAAAAAATCATTATTAATAGTAATTTTTTTTAGTTTTATTAACAAAAATAATATTATTTATATATATACATCGAATAATATAGTTTATATTTAAATAAATTTAAATATGATAAATAATACAACACACACACACACACGCATATATAATCATATTCAAATAAGGTTAATAATACTTTTTATAAATAATTATTAATAATATATTTTTTATAAAATATTTAGGTAGATTCACTTTATTTATCTATGTATCAAATATTATATTATATTTTTTTACTTTAAATATACTATATAATATAATATATAAATATAAATATATTCAAATTGTTGTGAAATTCGTCATTTGAAGGCGAAGCGAAACGAAAGCATAGGACGATGTCGATTGATCGGAATGACGATGACGAAATAAAACGTCTCAATCACAATAGAATAAGAAAGAAAGAACACAAGTATATGGCCACACAAAATCACCCCCATTTCCATTATCATGCCACCGTATTTATAGATTACAAAAGGGTTGATCCAATGGACAAAATTAATTCCAATCTAACGGTGGGAATACAAACGGTTTGGCCATATGAAGAGACTTGATGGGTAATGAATAGACCTCATTCATTATGATTTATGACATCCACACCATTAATGATAATTCATAACACTCCCCCTTGGATGTCATAATCCCTTGGAATCTAATATAAATCTTCACTTAAAAAAAACCCTGTGGGAAAAACAAGTGAAGCCAAATTAAAATGATTCCATGCTATGCTGCCTCATTAAAAACCTTATCAGAAAACCCAGTGGGAAAAACTGATTAAGGGAAAAAGAGTACAACATTCCCAACTCCCCATCATAAAATCATGATAGACTTTTCAGTCTTCGCATTCCAATTTTATAAATCAATTTCTCAAATGTTGAAGTTGGCAATGCCTTTGTGAACAAATCTGCGAGATTGTCACAAGACCTTATTTGCTGGACATCAATCTCACCATTCTTTTGAAGGTCATGGGTGAAAAATAATTTTGGTGAGATATGATTTGTTCTGTCACCTTTAATAAACCCACCTTTCAACTGTGCTATGCAAGCAGTATTATCTTCATATAATATGGTGGGAATATTATTATTCATATCTAATCCACAGCAATTTCGAATATGATTAATCACTGATCTCAACCAAACACATTCTCGACTTGCTTCATGAATAACAATCAACTCAGCATGGTTGGAAGAAGTCGCAGTTATGGTTTGTTTTATAGAAATCCAAGAAATAGCAATTCCACCATATGTAAACACATATCCAGTTTGAGATCTTACTTTGTGTGGATCAGACAAGTATCCAGCATCAACATAACCAACCAACTTTGGTTTTGAGGATTTGGAATAAATTAACCCCCGATCTTTTGACCCTTGAAGGTATCTTAATACATGTTTGATACCATTCCAATGCCGACGAGTAGGAGAAGAACTATACCTTGCCAATAAATTCACAGAAAATGATATATCGGGTCTTGTATTATTTGCAAGGTACATTAACGCTCCTATAGCACTCAAATATGGTACTTTAGGACCAATTAGTTCTTCATCATCCAATCGTGGTTTAAAAGGATCATTATCACAATCAAGATATCGTACAACCATTGGTGTACTTAATGGATGCGATTCATTCATGTTAAATCTTTGTAGGAATTTAGCAGTATAATGTGATTGATGAACAAAAATGTCATTCTTAATATGCTCAATTTGTAATCCAAGGCAGAACTTTGTCTTTCCAAAGTCTTTCATTTCAAATTCTTTCTTCAGATATTCCACTGCCTTGGAAAGTTCAACATTAGTCCCAATTATATTTAAATCATCAATGTATACTGCAATGATAACAAATTCAGATCCAGTCTTCTTAATGAAGACACATGGACAAATTGGATCATTTTTATAACCTTCCTTCATCAAATATTTACTCAGACGGTTATACCACATACGCCTTGACTGCTTTAATCCATATAATGATTTATTCAGCTTAACTGAATAAAGATCTCGAGATCCAGGATATTTTGCCGGCAAATTGAATCCTTCAGGGATTTTCATGTAAACATCATTATCAATATCACCATAGAGATATGCAGTCACTACATCCATCAGGCGTAATTCAAGTTGCTCATGTACAACAAATGTCATGAGGTACCGAAAGGTTATTGCATCCATTACAGGAGAGTATGTTTTATCATAATCAATCCTAGGTTTTTGTGAGAATCCTTGAGCAACCAGTCGTGCTTTATATCTCACAACTTCATTATTTTCATTTCTTTTTCTCACAAAAACCCATTTGTATCCAACAGGCTTAATCCCTTCAGGGGTTTTCATGATCGACCCAAAAACCTCACGTTTAGCAAGTGAGTCTAGCTCAGATTGGATTGCAACTTTCCATTGATCCCGATCTGGCCTTTCACAACATTCATTAATAGTTTTAGGTTCTTGATCCAAATCCATAATTTCAAGGGCTACATTGTATGAAAATGTGTTATCAACAATGGTCTCTACTCGGTTCCAACATCTTCCAGTGTTGGTGAAATTTATTGAAATTTCCTCTTGATCATGTTCATGTACTTCTGGTACATTTGCATCATCTTCAAATTCATTCATATCTTCAACCAACATAGGTTGTTTCCCCTTTCTTTGACAGGGATTTTTATCTTTTGAACCAAGTGGTCTCCCGCGCTTTAGGCTCGGGTTGGAAGCATTGTTGGTAATATCATCAGATTGTCCTTCCAGGACATCAATTCTTACCGTTACATTAACAGCAGGTATATATGATTTGGTAACCCATTTTTAATCATTGAATGCATCAGGTAATTGATTTGCTAAATTTTGCAAATTAATGATCTTTTGAACTTCAAGTTCACTCGTATTTGTACGAGGATCAAGATGTAATAATGAAGTTGATTTCCATGATATTTCTTTTGAAGTCGATTGATTTCCCCCTTTGAGTGCTGGAAATAATTTTTCATCAAAATGACAATCAACAAATCTTGTTGTGAATACATCTCCTGTCATAATCTCAAGATATTTAATGATCGAGGGAGATTCAAAATCAACATATATCCCCAATCTCCTTTGGGGTCCCATTTTTGTTCATTGTGGGGGTGCTACAGGCACGTATACAGCACAACCAAATATCCTTAAGTGTGAAATATTTAGTTCATGACCACAAGCTAATTGCAAAGGGGAATAATCATGATGGCTTGATGGCCTTATTTGAAGCAGTGCTGCTGCATGCAAAATTGCATGTCCCCATGCTGAAATGGGCAATTTAGTTTTCATAAGTAATGGTCTAGCGATAAGTTGTAACCGCTTTATAAATGATTCAGCTAGACCATTTTGTGTATGAACATGAGCTACAGGATGTTCAACACTTATTCTCAATGACATGGAATAATTATTAAAAGCATGTGATGAATATTCACCATCATTGTCAACCTTAATATGCTTGATTGAATAATTAAGGAATTGTGTCCTTAACCTTATTATTTGGGCAAGTAATTTCGCAAACGCCTGGTTGCGAGTGGACAATAAACACACGTGGGACCATCGAGTTGATGCATCAATCCTGATCATGAAATATCTAAATGGTCCACATGGCGGATGAATTGGTCCACATATATCACCATGAATTCGGTCCATGAACATCGGGGATTTGGTCCCGATCTTTGATGGAGATGGTCTTATAATTAATTTGCCTTGAGATTAAGCAGCACATGAGAAATCATGGGGTGTAAGAACCCTTTTATCAACCAATGGATGACCATGAGTACATTTAATTATTTTCCTCATCATTATTGATCCAAGATGACCCAAACGGTCATGTCATACAATAAATGTATCATGGTTGGTAAACTTCGAGTTTACCATGTTTGATTCAATTGTACAAATATTGACAAAGTACAATTCAGACGGAAGTCTCAAAAGCTTCTCTTGAATCAATTTGTGCTCATTTTTAATGTTTGTTATGTAGAGGTATTCAGCACCTCTTTCATCCATTATCTCGATGTGATATCCATTATTACAAATATATTTAAAACTTAACAAATTGCGTCGAGACTTTGGAGAAAATAAAACATTGTTTATCATAATTTGTGTACCACCGGGTAGGCATACTCTTGCTCTTCCAGAGCCTTTGATTAATTGCGCACTACCGGTTAAAGTACACACATGAGCACTACCCATATTAATGGTGATAAAATATTTCTCATGTTTAAGAATTGTGTGCGTTGTTGCGCTGTCGACGAGACAAACATCTTCATCATGAAAATTATTCTCAACAGACCGATTTATGTCATCCATTTCTAGTAAAGAAAATAAACATGCATATAAGGAATAAATAAAAGAAACCAAATTCAAACGTGCAATATTTAAAAATATTACAAAACCATAAAAACCATTGTTCATTTCAACCACAAGCATACAAAAACCAAAAATCAAACTTTGATTCCGTCACGAGCATTCATGCTTGATCAATATGCTCACCACCTTCAGGGTGTGCAAAATAGTCGAAAATATCAAAGTTTGTAATATCATCATCATATTTCAAAGTCTGGTCAACAAAATTCGCTTCAGCATTCTTTTCCTTTCCTTTTATAGATTATTGATAAAGATCAACAAAATGCTTCGGCGTACGACAGGTAAGCGACCAATGCCCCTTCATGCCACATCGAAAGCAGTTACTTTCATCGCTCTTTGTTTTCTTCATTTGTGGTTGTTCGTTATTGGACCACTTCTGGTGGTTCCCCTTCCTTTTCTCATTTGGTGTATGACCACCTCAGACAAATGACTTTCCTCGGCCTCGATTGCGTCGATTCTTCCCACGACCTTGATTAAAAGCAGTCGCATTCGCTTCAGGTAATGGAGTCGCACCAATAGGTCGGGATTCATGATTTCTCATCAGGAGTTCATTATTTTGTTCACCAACAAGAAGGCAAGAAAGTAATTCAGAATATTTTGTAAAACCTTTCTCGCGATATTGTTGTTGCAGAATGACATTTGAAGCATGGAAAGTAGAATATGTTCTTTCCAACATATCGGTATCAGTGATAGTATCTCCGCATAATTTGAGTTGTGATGTTATTTTAAACATTGCAGAGTTGTATTCACTTACCGATTTATAATCTTGGAATCGCAAATGACTCCACTCAAACCTTGCTCTTGGCAGTATTACAAGACGAATGTGATCATATCGCTCCTTGAGATTCTGCCACAACATCAAAGGATCTTTCACCGTGAGGTATTCATTCTTCAAATCCTCATGGAGGTGATGGTGGAGAAATATTAGGGTTCAGACACGGTCTTGAGCGGAAGCGTGATTGCCAACTTCAATTGCTTCGCTTAGACCGTTTGCATCAAGATTCATCTCCGCATCCAGAATCCACGACAAGTAATTCTTCCCAGAAATGCCAAGAGGGAGAAATCCATGCTTTGCAATATTCGTCATGGGAAAATTTATCTTACCGGGATGACTAACCTTTTTACTTCGCAGAGCAGTCGTACTGATAATTCATAACACAAATCTAATTATTCACAATTTAAATTATAATTATATACATTTTTCTAAACAATAATATTTCTCTAAATATAAATTATATTATTCTATACATAAGATTTAAATTATGAAAACACCATATTTATATTTGCTAAATCATTCAATATTAATTAAATCATACAAATAACAATAATTCATACATAAATTAAATCATACAAAGAACATTAATTCATACATTCGTAAAATCATACAATTTAAATGCATAAACCATACAAACAAAATAAACAAATCAATTACAAAATTAAAATTTTTAAATAGAAAATTTATCTTCTTGAAATGCTGAAAATTAATATGTCGAGAGAAAAAGATCGGACATAGCTTTGATGCCGCGACCCTTTTTTCCAAATAAATAAAACCTTATCCCTTATTGCGTTTTCTTAAATAAAATAAAACCTATTAAAAAAAACACAAAAAACTCAAGATTCCTTCCGATCGCGATCCCTTCCACCCCGCGAGCGGCTCCCTGCGGTTCCTTCTTCTGGATCTGCGACTTCAATTCCTTATACCCCCCTTTCCGATTCAAAGGAGATCCTGCTACTGCATTCATGAACGAAGAGGTTAGGATTCTTGCTGATAATTTTCATTTCACTCTTATCGGTTCCTTCCGGGCTACCCATCCCAATATGGTTGCAATTCACAAAACAATGCAGTCGATTGGGTTTTCTAGAGTTTTTACTGGCCTTCTTGACGACCTTCATGTTAATCTGAAATTTGAAGATGGAGTTGAATTACATTGCTTCTAGAATAAAGAATCATGGATTACTTCAGGATGCCGTGTGATTGTCTCAAAGTGGTCACCCTATTTTCTTGAGTGGCGAATCTTCCGTGTTTCCAATCTGGGTGGCGTTCGTTGGACTTCCCCTTCATTTTTTAGATCTGACGCTCGTCTGTGATTGCTAAGACTCTCAGTAATTCTACCAAGAATGACTCATCCACTCCAAATCTATAGGCATTCCATGGCTCGTGTTTGCATCGAGCTTGACATCTCGTCAGATCTTCCATCAGGAATTTGTATTTTGCATGGATTCGAAGGATTTTTTCACCAGGTTCGTTATGAAATGATTCCCCCATATTGCTCAAAATGTCACGGCAGAGGACATTTGACTTTGATCCCACGAAGAAAAATTCATTCCCGAACCCCAAGTCTGAAGGAATTTTGGCGGCAGTAGATGATGCTCTAACAGTGGATTGTTTTGCTAGACCAGTTGAAAGTATTATTAGCAAGAATTATTCCGATCTGGGTGTCTGTGAGACGGATTTTTCAAGCAGGCGCAAACAGGTTCTGCTTCCCTCCAAGGCAATTCTTCAACGGTGTGATGCAGTTACTAAAGAAGAAGCTCCACATAAGAAGGATGATAGATCCATCCTTGCAACTGGAGTGGATTTGAATATGTCGGGAACTTCTTCTATACTGGAAATGGAGGCAGCTCAAGGGCTTATTTATGAATATCCATGTTTTAAGTCGACTGGAAAAATTGCTGCTGATCAGGAAGGAAACATCAAGATTAGTACACCTGATAGGCAGACTCCCGCGGGGGATGGAAAGGGTTACATGACGGAGATAGTCCCTAAATCCATAAATATATAAGTTGTATAAATAGTCTGTATCATATGGTACGATATAAATATGTCATATGGTATGACATATAACCAAAGACATATCATATACTTTGGTTTAGGTACATCGTAAGGGGTGATATAGGATATCGACCCACTGCCTCTGCCATGTCATACCGCATGGTATGATAATATCACAGGCGGTAATATGGATCAATCATAATGTACGATTGATGAGGCAACCCAACATTATAGCGTTTGTGAATCTTCCATATTAACATTTCATATGATGAAATGTTGGGGACAATACATTTGTTTGAGGGGTTACAAGCATTGTAACTATTTCCATTTACTCGTAAGTTTTGTAACATATGACTAAATGCTTGGGAGCCTCGGAGAACATCCTCGAGGCCTTTTAAGGCCACAAGGTCTTTCACAAACCTGCACAAGGTTCCACTAAGGGTTGGAACTCATGAAATTTCATCAAGGCACATCTCGAGAGACATGCCATGACGACTTCACTCTTAGACCAACCACGTTGAGAGCTATATATGCCAAATTCGTTTAAACAACATGAGTTTGGTAAACAACATGCCACTAGGTGCTATACGGATAACTCCACTCGACATAGACTATAGTTGACACCTTAATTAACTGGACCTATCCATTGGCTACCCGCACAAGGTTCTTACCAAGGCATTAATGCCCGACAACGACCTAACAAGGTACACTGCACTGCCAGTGCACAGGGGGACTGCATCATCGTCACTGTCGTTGCCGCCATCATGGTAACCATCATTATCGTCGCCAAGGTTGACCCTACCGTAGTAGTCTCACATGACCTGCTATCAGAAGTGGACACACATATGGGTTAATACAATCACATACAAGCAACATATATTTATGATAAACCTATATGCCAAATATGATGCATGTGATGACTCCCGCTGATACAGCCAAAAGTCAAATCCATATGAAATCACAACCTCAAAATCCATGTGCGTCACAGTGGTGAAAACTTATGATAACAATGCAAATCAAGAACATCAATCTCATGCCCTGATAACTTGGACTTCCCTTGGAAATGGTGCCCGCAATGCACCGGTCTGAGTTTCATCACAAGCTCCAACACATATATCGCCTGTCTACCGACTCCCCAAAACAGGAAAACATTACAGCCTTATCTGATACCATTTTGTAACATCTCGACTCGAATCACCGAGTTCGAGTCGGAATGCCACATGACTTCAGAGTACACAGTAGGAATAAATAGCCAGAAATATAACAATATACAATCAAAGTGGAAAACAATAACATACAAAATGTATGAATGAAAGCGGAAACAATAGACTTAAAAGTCAAACAAAGATACCACAACCGATCACCCTCTGGGCCGATCACGTATACAAATGAAGTTACAAAAGTATAAGGAGGCTTTGCGACACCAAGCCTCACCTCATCCCGGTCTCCAACTCGTAGCAGACTATCCCGCTAGACGATCAATCCGGGCCTCAACCCAACTTACACCTGCAACAAGCGAGGGCTGCTCGGGTACTCAAGTGCCATGGTCACTCGAGCAGGGTGTGAGTACAACTCAGTAGGACACCACTAACGCGGTCGAACACCCAATCGGTAATATGCAATGTATGAGCATATGATAAACTCACGAGAAATTAAACTGGAAAAACATAATTGCGCAACATGGCATAATATCTCTAAGCACACACAACCTTTATCAACCATGTGTCATGCGGTCATGTGCTTACCAAGTTGCCACGAACCCTGGCCGTACCTGCTTCGACTTCATGTCGGTAATGTTGGATTGGTGTAGCCCGATCCGGTTGAGCCGAATGCTTGTGGCCCGCAACTGTAGCATTGTTGACCACTGTAGCAGAGCTGACCGGCCGACACCGACAGACACTGTAGCAGTGCGGACTTCAGAGTCAATTATACTGTTGCACTTTTGACAAAGGTGGTCGCCTTTCACTGTAGCGACGCAGACTTCCTGTTCGGAACAGTGGACCGTCTTCCCCATATGTAGTCCATTTTGGGCTAGGGTTTCTAACCTGGAAAAACTCTGTAATTTGTGCTCCCGATATAGTGAATATTCTGCCTCTCCGTGGATGTAGGGATTTTTTCTGAACCACGTAAATTCGTTGTGTTATGTGTGCTTTCTTCTCTTCTACATTCTCTTTTGTTTCTCGTTTCTGTCGGTGCGACTCCCGACGATTCCGCAACAGGTAAGATAATCATAGGATGTCAGAAGTGAGTGAGGACAAGTCAGTGGGCTCGTAACACATCTCACAGCGGTCTCAAGGCATCGAGTTGGATCAAGCCCCCAAACCGTCGTACCTCGTCTCCAGAATTGTTAGAGTTGGTGTCCTGAAACCAACTGGTTTTACTTTGATTACATGGATATTTAATGTATTATTACATATTGTTCATTGTTCTGCATGACTATGATGTAATAATGTCCTAGAGTATTTGTTACATTGATAAGGTCATGACAGTTCTCCGTTATGATGAAAACCTTGAAATGGTATAACAATATTCTTAAATATAGTTCTGCGGTTGGATGACATGCTATGATGAGACACATAGCATGCAGACCATCAGTTGCGAGTACTCGTAAGCAGACGAGACTTCCTCATGAAGTTCGCACTTGGTAATCTCCAAGATAGGAGATTATGAGAACAGACCCGCTAGTAGGAATTCCGTATGTTTTAGTGTCATCAGATGTTTCCATCTGCGAGCGTGTGTAATGATCCTTAGACTTTAAGGTTATCATTAATACGTGTCACGACTCGCGCACTTTGATTTCATGACAAAAACTGTCATGCAGACAGTTGGCGGGAAGTGGGTACGTTGGGTGCGTCACGAGTGACATGTTATTAATGGATAAGTCGAGGAAGGATTTGTCCATTCCATTTATGGAAGTTGATATCTCGACCCTTTGATTAAAACAGAACCGTCGCCCGAAATTCCATGGCCATGGTGTAACGACGAGTTTATTTCAGGTAGTCAAAGAACGACGTATCAAGCATAAAAGTTGATGACACAATCATGAAACCTGCTTGATGAGATATTGCTACAAAGGGATTATATTACACAGTGAGTGTTCGCATGTGGATGTCGTTGTTGCGATTTTACGTTCTTTCTCTTGAGTGCCTTGACCCGTTGTTAGACAATACTCTTGGACTTTAGGCAAACCCGCCTAATGCCAACGGGAAAGAATCCTAGAGGGTCACACACTAAGTGTTTTTGGTGGTCTCAGTTAAATTCTATTTAAATTTAATTAATGAAATAAATATTATTCTCAAGACCGTGAAATAATTTTATTCAAGTTAAAATGATCGCATAAATTAAATAAAATATATTTATTTATTTTATTGAACATTTAATAAATATTTATTTACTAGTTTGTAAATAAAATATTTATTTAAGAGAATAAATTATTTATTTGTTTATTCGGGTGTTCAATAAATGGAAGTGGAGTTCGAGCGGACCAAGGTTGGTCCGGTAGTAAAATAATTATTTGCAAGACGACAAATAATTATTTAACTAGTTGACACAAATTAAAATAATGTTGCTATTATTTTGTGACGCGGAATTTTATTTATTCCGTTTTGCACAAGTTGACGCACCATAAATAATGATGCGATATTATTATTAAATGCATGAGTTTTCTCTAAGTTCATGAATGCATTTAATTGTTTCTATGCAATTAAATATTGTAACTGAAATTCCATGTATATAAATAAGCAAGTACCCCTATTGTGCAAAACACCACACCATACGCCTGGTGAATTGAGAATTGTTGAGCCAAACAATTTCTCTCTCGAATCTTCTTCTCTCATCTCTTAAGAATGAGAGACGTTCTTTAAAACCGAATAACAAGCGATTAAGAACGACTGACACAAGACACTCGCTTCGCCGCGCTAGCACCCAGAGAACGAGCGGTGTCGATCGGAGGTCATCGGAGCACGTGTGGATCACCGCTAGAGGGATTCTAGTTTGGATCCTTACAAGCGCAACAAGATAATTCAGAAGGGTCATTCCGGATGATCAACATCATCAACGAAGAAAAATACCAAAGATCCATGGATTGTTTTTCTTTATGAAATTAATTAAATTAATTAGAAACATGATGTGCAAGATCCTCTTTAAAGGTTTCGGGCCTCTTTCTTCTTTATCTAAATTTTTGATTATATTCCTTGGAGACTGGCGTTCATCGTTGTATTGATCCCGGAATAATCATTGGTCATCGTAAAAATCAAAGTTGGGTCCCGTCCCAACTACGCTTCCACTGCGCCCAGGACCTTCAAGTGGTATCGGAGCGGTTACATCATAGTTTATAATTATTTAAATATTTCGTTGATGACTTACGCATTTAATAATTTAGTTGTTTCAATTCAAGTTAATCGTTCTGTAAATCTGAATCTCGAGATCTCCTCTTTCGTTTCTCGTTCACCTTACAGAAACGAATTTTTCTTTTAATTTTGATTAAAATAAAATAGAGGATCTCATCCAGAGGTGCCAAACGTTCCTGGCCGTACTAAACCCGAATACACGGCGTGTATTCAGAAGTACACGCCGTGTAGTCTAGGTTCAATGCATTGGACTGGTCCGCCAAATCAGGTCGTGTAAATGGATCTTTTCTAAGTTGTAAATGACACCGTGTGTTGATCAGAACAGGTGACACACGGTTTCCGGATCACACGCTGTGTGGTCCACTGAACACGGCGTGTAGTTCCTTCGGGTTAGGGTTGGACCGTGTACCCCGTACATGGCCTGCCCGGCTGGAAACCGTGTAAACGCGGAAACTACATGGCGTGTGTCCCACTGAACACGCCGTGTACTTTGAAAATTTCTGAAGTACATCTACACGCCATGTCACCGGGCGTGTACTTCGGATGGACGGTGAATAAAAGTACACGCTGTGTAGTCGGAACTACACGCCGTGTACTCATCCAAATTACGCAGATTTATTAAAATTTATTATTTATATTATACAAACCCTTGAGACGTGTACTATAGTGCATACGTAAAGCTGAGGCATAACACGTGATATGTGTTTTATATATGTGTGTTTAATTTAACATGTGCGTAATGTTCATTTCTACTCATTGGGTAGTTACGAATGAGAATTCACCGAGTTGCCTCCAAGGTACAAGTTACGTACAAAGATAATTTTAAATAAATTTATTTAAAATTGAGAATCTCAAAGAAATTCAGAAAAAGATTTAAGATAGAAGGATTGATTAATTAAAGATGATATTTAATTGATTCAAGCGTGATTTATCTTAAACAAGAACGATTAAAGAATTGAATGCTAGTTTTGTTTATGCGTAAATATTGTTGCATGTATGGATGATCATGAGCCTAGACCAAGACCTTTTGTATGTGGATGATTTCTTTTAATTTATTTATTTAAATTAAATTTGTTGGCCTGTGAGCCTTCTCCTCATTAATATGTAGGGCCTGCGTGCCCAAAATTTCTTTTATGTAAAACCCCCATTTACCTCTCATTTACATGTGAGTTAAAAAAGGGGCATATGTAATGGATGGAACTCCCAAGATAGTGGAGACGGTTCAAGCTGGAACCGAGACAAAACCAATCTCAGGAGATACAGAGGTGGACAGGTGGAAGCTGTAAACACGAACCCAAAAGGTTCAAGGTGTTTCTCCCATAGGACAGAGTTCGTTTTTCAACCGCTTGATAAACTAACCATTAGAAAAGCTCATGATCATGCCATTTACTTTATTTTATTTCTGTCATTTGCATGGTTTATCATTATAGATGTGTTGTAACGATCACATAATTAATGAATTAAATAAAGCATGCAAGATGAAACTAAAATAAACCAGGCCTATGCGTAATATTATCAAGACATGGTTAATCACTTAAGTAAGTTCCACTTAATATTAACAAGCATGTGATAATAAGTAATTCACGCATAAGAGATAAAAATCCCTCAATAAAATATTAAGTCAGATCAAGCCTTCCGTTACTTGATTAAGGACAAAACTCAATAAAACTATGTATTTGACCAACCTTTGTTAGGACACTTACTTTTATACAGGAAGCCCTTATGAAAGGTTTCGGGTTGACTTAACCATATTACATCAAGAGGAGTAGCCCTTGCTAGACTTGGTGTAATATTGGAGGCAAGAGTTGAGGAAATCCAAAGTCATGATTTCAGGATTGGGGAGTCCGCTCAACAGATCAAGGAACTGCAAGCCCATAGTTGGCAAAGACCTGCCTACCTAAATACGTTCTAATAGCTTGATCAACTCTTGTTGGAGTTATGCGAAGGGGAATATGGATCCTTGCCACTAGAATGTCACGACAACTGGACATTCCGAGTTCAATGGTGAGGGCTATTGGGACTTTATAAAATAGTGGGAAACTTAATAAAATTTATTATTTCTCATAAAATGTAATAAAAAAAGTACTAATGATCTGCTCTTTTAATTGTAGAATAAAAATGACAAACTCGTCAACCACACCATCCCTGCGATCAATTCTGGATAAAGACAACATTCTCACCGGCAGTAGCTTCCAGGAATGGTTTAGACGCCTTCGGGTTATCTTACACCATGAACGAAAGTCTTACGTACTGGAGTCAGCATTACCTGATTCGCCTGCCAAGGAGGCGAGTGATGATGATTTCCTGGTCTATGAGAAACATTTGAACGACGCGGTCGACGTTCAATGTTTGATGTTATCATCAATGTCTAGTGAGCTCATGAAGTCTCATGAAAACATTGATGCTTATACCATGCTCGAGCACCTCCGTGGTCTTTACCAGGAGAGAGCAAGACAGGAAAGATTTGAGATATCTAAGGCACTCTTTCAGAGTAAGCTTGGAGAAGGTGCCCCAGCTGGGCCTCATGTAGTCAAGCTCATTGGCTACATTGAGCGCCTGAAGGTTCTAGGGTTTAAACTCCCCGAAGAACTGGGCACCGATCTCATTCTCGCATCACTCCCTCAGTGCTTCTCTAACTTTGTTGTCAATTTCAATATGAACAACATTGAGAAGTCTCAATCTGATCTTCTTACCCTCATTCTCCAAGTGGACAAAGATATTAAGCGCGGAAAGCCTTCTGTCCTTAGGGTGAATAAGAGGAAAGGGAAGACGAAGAGCTTTAATCCCAAAGTTTCTTCACGGCCTTTCAAGAAAAGGAAGATCAAAGGGGAGGCAAGGGAACAGGAGGCTGTTTGTTTCGCATGTGGCAAGAAAAGCCACTGGAAGAAGAACTGCACCCAGCCTAAGAAGCAAGGGGAAGCTTTAGGTGCGTTTGTTATCGAATGCAATCTATCTGTTTTTACAAATTGGGTATTAGATACAGCTTGTGGTGCTCACATATGTATCCAAATACAGGAACCAAGTAGATTCAGGAAGATTGATCGAGGGGAGGTAGATATACGAGCAACCAACGGAGCAAGACTTGCTGCTGTAGCTGTCGGGGACTACCACCTCACGTTGCCAACTGAGATGATCTTGGTGTTAAAGGGTTGTTAATATGTGTCTTCTGTTACTAAAAACATTATTTCTGTCTCCAGATTAGATACAGATGGATTTGTTTTCAAGTTTGGAAATGAATGTTGCTTCTTTTACAAAGATAGCATTTGTTATGGTAGGGCACATTTATACAACGGACTTTACGTGTTGGATTACACAAACCAAGTAATGACAATCGATAACAAAGATACTTTACACGACTCATACCACACCCAACTTTGGCATCACCGGCTAGGTCATGTAAACGAGAAACGCTTGACAAAGTTACATCAAGATGGATATTTAGATTCTTTCGAACTGAAACCACTTGGCGTATGTCGTGCATGTTTACAAGGCAAAATGACCAAATCCCCATTTAGTGGGAAAGGTGAAAGGGCTAAAGAACTTCTTGAATTGGTTCATACTGATGCGTGTGGACCATTTTCAGTTGAAGCAAGGGGAGGGTACTCATACTTCATAACTTTTCCTGATGATTTTAGTAGATATGAATATCTACTTAATGAGGTATAAGTCGGATTCTTTTGATAAGTTCAAAGAATACAAGAATGAAGTTGAGAACCAACTTGGTAAGAAGATTAAGAAACTCCGCTCAGACCGAGGTGGAAAATATCTTAATCAAGACTTCATTGATTACTTACGGGAGTTTGAGATCCTATCCCAACTCACTTCTCCAAACACGCCCCAGTGGAATGGTGTGAGCGAAAGGAGGAACCACACCCTGTTGGACATGGTGAGATCAATGATGAGTCATGCGAGTCTTCCATTATCCTTTTGGGGATATGCGTTACAAACAACAACACACATATCAAACCAAGTACCAACTAAATCGATAAATGGTATTCTATACGAGTTCTGGAGTGGAAGAAAAGCCATGTTATCGAATTCACATGTGTGGGGTAGCGAAACGTTTGTTAAGGCATCTTCAGGTAACAAACTCGCACCCCGAGGCACGAAGTGTACCTTTATAAGATACCCCAAGGAAACATGAGGATATTACCTATACAACCCCTTAGACAAAAAGGTTATAGTAGCAAGACATGCCATATTCCTTGAGAGGGAGCACATCTCCAAAAGAGATAGTGGGAGCGAGATAGACTTCGATGAAGCTGAGACTCAAGGTACACAAGAGTTGATACAAGAACAGATTCCACAAAGCCCCGTGAAAGAAGAATCTGTTCCAGAGACACAAGTACTGCGTAGGAGTACAAGAGAGGTTAGAGAACCGGAACGGTATGGTTTTCTAGTTACCGAGGATGGTGACTCTTTATTAGTTGATAATAATGATATTCTAACCTACAAGGAAGCAGTAAGTGGCACAAAGGTTGCCAAGTGGCAAGAAGCCATGAATTCTGAAATGGATTCCATGTACCAAAACCAAGTCTGGATTTTGGTAGATCCTCCAGTTGATGTAAAGCCTGTTGGTTGCAAATGGGTATTCAAAAAGAAACTGGACCTGGAAGGACAAGTCAGTACCTATAAGGCACGACTGGTTGCAAAAGGTTTTAAACAATTGTCAAAGAATTGACTACGATGAAACCTTCTCACCAGTTGCAATGCTGAAATCCATCAGAATTCTACTTGCTATTGCGGCTTACCATGACTATGAGATATGACAAATGGATGTCAAAACAACATTCCTTAACAGGAACCTTCAGGAAGATGTCTACATGACACAACCTGAAGGGTTTGTGACTCCAAAGGATGCCAATAACGTATGCAAGTTGCATAAATCCATTTATGGATTAAAGCAAACATCTAGGTCATGAAACATTCGTTTTGATGAAGCCATAAAAGAATTTGGTTTTATCAAAAATGAATGTGAGCCTTGTGTCTATAAATGGTTTAGTGGGAGTGCAGTCGTTTTCCTAATAGTATATGTTGATGACATATTATTCATTGGAAACGAGATAGCAGTCTTACAGTCTGTTAAGGCATGGTTAAATCAATGCTTCTCCATGAAAGACGTGGGCGAGGCAGCGTATATTCTTGGGATCAAGATCCATCGTGATAGATCCAAGAGATTGCTTGGCCTAAGTCAAAGTACATACATTGATAAGATACTGAAGAGATTCAGTATTGAACAATCCAAGAGGGGATTGTTGCCAGCGTCACATGACATTCATATTTCCAAGAAAATGTGTCCTCAGACACATGAGGAAAGAAAGATAATGGCAATGACTCCAAACACATCAGCGATTGGGTCTGTCATGTATGTCATGCTATGTACTAGGCTGGATGTCGCCTATGCATTGAGTGCGGTAGACAGATATCAAGCTGATCCAGGTGACCGCCATTGGATGACAGTCAAGACTATCCTAAAGTATCTGAGGCGTACTAAGGATATGTTCCTGGTTTATGGAGGAGATGAAGAACTAATCATCAGAGGATATGCAGATGCTAGTTTTCAAACTGATCAAGATGACATGAAGTCACAAACGGGATACATCTTCACCTTGAATGGAGGTGCAGTGAGCTGGAAGAGCTTAAAGCAAAGTGTGGTCGCATATTCTACAACAGAGTCCGAGTATATCACCTTCTGAGGCAGTTAAAGAAGCAGTTTGGCTACGAAGCTTCATCCAGGAGCTAGATGTGATACCTAGCAGTAAAGATCCCATCACACTATACTGTGATAATACTGCAGCGGTGACTCTCTCAAAAGAGCCAATGTCACATCAGCGGACGAAGCACATACTTCAGAAGTATCATCTCGAAGGATTTTTCTCATAGAGGTGAAGTTGCAGTGAGTAGTATTTCCACGGAAGACAACGTGGCGGACCCCTTGACTAAAGCCTTGACACAGCAGAATCATGATCAGCATGTGTGGTCTACCGGACTGAAAGTCGTAGGCAGTTGGCTCTAGTTCAAGTGGGAGTTTGTAAGAATTGGTGTCCTAGAACCAACCAATTTTACTTTGATTACATGGATATTTAATGTATTATTACATATTGTTCATTGTTCTGCATGACTATGATGTAATAACGTCCTAGAGTATTTGTTACATTGATAAGGTCATGACAGTTCCCCGTTATGATGAGAAACATGAAATACTATAACAATATTCTTAAATATAGTTCTGCGGTTGGATGACATGCTATGATGGGACACATAGCATGCAGACCGTTAGATGCGAGTACTCGTAAGCAGATGAGACTTCCTCTCATGAAGTTCGCACTTGGTAATCTCTAAGATAGGAGATTATGATAACAGACTCGCTAGTAGGAATTCCACATGTTTTGGTGTCATCGAATATTTCCATCTGCGAGCGTGTGTAATGATCCTTAGACTTTAAGATTATCATTAATACGTGTCACGACTCGCGCACTTTGATTTCATGACGAAAACTGTCATGCAGACAGTTGGTGGGAAGTAGGGTACGTTGGGTGCGTCGCGAGTGACATGTTATTAATGGATAAGTCGAGAAAGGATTTGTCCATTCTATTTATGAAAGTTGATATCTCGGCCCTTTGATCGAAATAGAATCGTCTCATGAAATTCCATGACCATGGTGTAACGACGAGTTTATTTCAGGTAGTCAAAGAACGCCGTATCAAGCATAAAAGTTGATGACACAATCATGAAACCTGCTTGATGAGATATTGCTACAAAGAGATTATATTACACAGTGAGTGTTCATATGTGAATATCGTTGTTGCGACATTACGTTCTTTCTCTTGGGTGCCTTGACCCGTTGCTAAACAGTGCTCTTGGACTTTAGGCAAGCCTGTCTAATGCCAACGTGAAAGAATCCTAGAGGGTCACACACTAAGTGTTTTTGGTGGTTTCAGTTAAATTCTATTTGAATTTAATTAATGAAATAAATATTATTCTCAAGATTGTAGAATAATTTTATTCAAGTTAAAATGATCGCATAAATTAAATTAAATATATTTATTTATTTTATTGAACATTTAATAAATATTTATTTAAGAGAATAAATTATTTATTTATTTATTCGGGTGTTCAATAAATGGAAGTGGAGTTCGAGCGGACCAAGGTCGGTCCGGTAGTAAAATAATTATTTGCAAGACGACAAATAATTATTTGCAAGACGACAAATAATTATTTAATTTGTTGGCACAAATTAAAATAACGCTGCTATTATTTTGTGATGCAGAATTTTATTTATTCCATTTTGCGCAAGTTGACGCACCATAAATAATGACGCGGTATTATTATTAAATGCACGAGTTTTCTCTAAGTTCATGAATGTATTTAATTGTTTCTATGCAATTAAATATCGTAACGGAAATTCCATGTATATAAATAGGCAAGTACCCCTATTGTGTAAAACACCACACTATACGCCTGGTGAATTGAGAATTGTTGAGCCAAACAATTTCTCTCTCGAACTTCTTCTCTCCCCCCTCAAGAACGAGAGACGTTCTTCAAGACCGAAGAACAAACAATCAAGAAAGATCGACACAAGACACTCGCTTCGCCGCGCTAGCACCCGGAGAATGAGCGGTGTCGATTGGAGGTCATCGGAGCACGTGTGGATCACCGCTAGAGGGATTCTAGTTTGGATCCTTACAAGCGTAACGAGATAATCCGGAAGGGTCATTCCGGACGATCAACATCATCAACGAAGAAAAATATCAAAGATCCATGTATTATTTTTCTTTATGAAATTAATTAAATTAATTATAAATATGATGTGCAAGATCCTCTCTAAAGGTTTCAGACTTCTTTCTTCTTTATCTAAATATTTGATTATATTCCTTGGAGACTGGCGTTCATCGTCGTATTGATAATCATAGGATGTCAGAAGTGAGCGAGGACAAGTCACTGGGCTCGTAACACATCTCACAGCGGTCTCAAGGCATTGAGTTGGATCAAGCCCCTAGACCGCCGTACCCCGTCTCCAGAATAAGCCACTAGGCTTGTAACACATCTCTCAACGGTCTAAAGGCATCGAGTCGGATCAGGCCCCCAAACCGTTGTATCGTGGCTCCGTCACGTGTCAGTCCTCCAGATTGTCGTGCCTCGGGTCAGACCCCCAGGCCATCTTGCCCCTAACACGCTGCCTTGGGTCAGACCCCTACCCTGTGCTCAGGTCCATCGTTGTCACGTTCGCAAGACATGCACACTCCCTCTTTAAGGGATAAACATCACCCGACGGTCCACCCGTCTCAAGTACCAATAACAACCTCCATGGTATTGTAACACACATAACAGGGTAGAGCATACAAGACAAGTATAACATATCGTCGCGAGAATATAGTAGCAACACATAACAACATATCATAATCAAACATGACAACAAGCTACTCTAGCAATACTCATGGAACAAAACGTCATAAAGGGTCTCACGAGCTACACACGCACCCACACGCGATCACAATCAAGCATGGTCAACAAGTTATACCAATACAAGTATCACATCAAGGCAACAAGAGTGCACATATAAACAGAGCATGACAAGTCATCATGAGTTACAACAACTACACATGTGATCAAAATCAAACATAGTCTATCAAGCTATCGAAACATACTCATGGCTCAGTCAACATACATGGTCTCAGGGTCACACACACCACACACATGTGATCTAGGCATCAAACATGGTCTCCCGGGCTCTAGGTCTCATGTAACACTTTAACACACCCCAAGGTGTCCATGTAGTCTAAGCATAGTTTTCAATCTTGGATCGTGGCGCGACGCGACAGGGGTCCCATAGCAGGATAGCGGTGACGCGGTTGGCGTCGTAACTGCTTTTTTATTCAATCGCGGGGCAGTTAAATTATAGAATTTTACAAACATATATATTGAAAAATTAAACACAAAACATTAAAGTAAAAACACATTCAAATTCATAATTAAAAACATTCATAAAGTCATTATAATTCAACAAAACACATGTCCATCCCATCCAATTACAACAACGATGAGAACATCCAAAGTTCAATTCAATCTTCTTTATTTTCAGGATCTTTCATTTCTTCTTCACCTTCACTTTCACTATCATCACTTTTATAAATCTCCTATTCATTTGTTTCCCCATCATCATCATCATCATCATCATCATCATCATATGATTCATGTTTATCGTCTTCTTCAATAACCATCCATGTTTTTCCTTTAGAGCTTGAACTTGAAGTATGGGCAGCTCCTCCTTTTGTTTTCCTCCTTGTATAATGAGAAGGTTCACCAGCCCCAGTAGCTTTCTCAACTAATCTCCAAGTCATGGTGTTGTCATCGTCAAACACCAATTCGTCTTCAACGCCATCTTCAACGCCATCTTCAACGCCATCTTCAACGCCATCTTCATCACCATTCATTTGCCCAAAAAACCACTCATTACTACCATCGTCAACATTCTTTAGGACAATGGGGTCGGTGACATCTCTGGAATCAAACCGGTCCTTCAAAGTTTGGTTGTATTTGATGAACACCAAGTCTTGCAACCTTTGATGCTCTAGGCGACTTCTCTTTTCAGAATGAACCTGTTTTATAACAATTAAAAAAACATTGGTATCACTAATGAAGTTTAATTTTTTAATGAAAGCGAGTTAAGTATTGATACTAAATTACTTACATGCACAAAGACACTCCAATTCCTCTCGCATCCCGATGAGCTACATGTCAAGCTCAAAACTTTGATGGCAATTGTCATCAAAGATGGTGTTCCTCCATAATTCTTCCACCATCCAGCTGCAATTATTATTTATTAGCATTGTTTTGTAATGATCTAAAATTAATGATCATGTAATTAAATAATCATGAAAAAATAAACTCTTACTGGGAGCTATTGTACTCCGTTGTCGCATGCAACCTTTCCCACCAAAGAGGCCTTGTGCGCTTCTATATGTTGCTAATTCTAAACAAGCCTTGTCTTCCTCCTAAGGGCTAGGAGACAATCTCTCTATACAATCATATAAGCCTTTCATCACCTCTGCATCTCTTTCAATACTTGAATTTCCATAGAAAGATTGAGGATTCAAATAATAACCCGCAACATGCAATGGATGATACTACTGGGAATTTCATCTTTCATCAATTATCTCAAATATGTCCTTATACTTGATTTCATCATTCTTGAAAAGCTTCTGAATAATCTCTTTTGCCCAGTCCATAGCCTCATAAATGAAACCCATTGCGGGTTTCTTCTCATTATCAATCAATCTATAAGAACTTTTACAAGAGGTTCCATAGCCTTGAGGCTATAAACAACATCATTCCAAAATGATGGCATCAACACGGTGTCGGCAACACGCTTTCCCTTTGCTTCTTTTGCATTTTTGGATCTCAACCACTCTTTAGAAGTGAACATCTTTCTGAGATTATTTTTTTGCAAATACAACCTTTGTAAAGTTAAAAATGTTGTAGCAAACCGAGTAACTCCATATCTCACCAACTCAATTTTGTTGGTGAACCTCCTCATAATCTTTAATGTCAATGAGTGGTTGTAGATAAAGACCACAAACTTAATGCCTCTTTCTACAACCTTCTTCACCCTACTAAGCTTGCCAATGTTTTCCAAGATTAAATCAAGACAATGTGCGGCACATAGAGTTCAAAATAAGTGTTGCCTCTTAGCCATTAACTACTTGCCTAAAATCATACAAAATCAATAACGAACAATTAAAAGTGTAAGTTGTTAACTGAATTGATAATATTAAAATGAAATGGAAATACTTTTAAAAATTAAAAAAACAAAAGTTTTTTATTACCGGCTAATTGCTTCTGTTATCGGTAACTGCACAACCTTTGATTCTCTACTCTCTTCCACAAAATCATTCAATAATTTAAAAACCGCTTCTCCTGTTTTCACATAACTTGCAGCAACACTTTTTACAAACATTGAACCGGTTGGACGATTTACCAAGAAATTGATCATGGTTCTTCCTTTCTTGTCCGTCCAACCATCAGACATGATTGAGAAATCATAGTTTTCTCGTTCAATTTCATGGTCCTTCAACAATTCCTTTGTGTACTCTTAACTCTTTTTTAAGAAGAGGAACCCTGCACTAACAATAGCTTGGAACTTTCAAGTGTGTTCTATATTGTCCAGTTGCTTCCACCATTATCTTAAAGCTTCTCGATTGAACAACATTAAAAACAATTCCATGTGTGCAAAGGAATCACTCTATATATTGCACCGTTCGATCTCTTAATTGCTTGCTACAAACATCTTTAATGCTTGTTTGCTTTGCATCCTTGACTACTCTTGCCGGATCTTCCATGAATATTACATCAGGTGGCCCTTTCACATTTTTCACTTTATTGCCACTTAAAGGACATGATGCAGCACTTGATGCATAACTTCTTTTTTTTTTCCACTCTCAACGACATGAATTTCTTCAAACTCTTCTTCCATTTCCTCATCAATATCCTAAAGATCATTCATACATGCTGTTTTGTCTGTTTTTTTCTTTGTTTGCGCTGCAAGAAGCTTGTCTTTCACTTCTTGAGGAATCTTCCTACACTTCTGAGCATTTCCCAGTAATTCCATTTGATTTTCTTTGGCTTGAGTAATACCACCATTGGTCACCATCATGCACATGTGACTTTCTTTTTATTGTTGATGTCTCTTAAAGAATTCCACTTCCAAGCAATATCTAATTTTTTTCCTTGAGGCTTCACCAATGGTGGAAAAGACTGTACGGTCGTAGCATCGGTTGGAGATGGCTTAGAAAATGAAGCCATATCTGGGCATAAATAGTAGAAAGAAAGATTTAAGGGATTTGTTCGACACAAGTACCCTTACGCTGATCTGTTACCCTTACGCAGCGCCGCCAGGTACCCTTACACAAGTCCAAAGGATTACCCTTATGCAAGTGCCCTTACCTTTACGTAGACAGGCTTTACCCTTACACGAGCAGAGGGTTTCTCCTCTTCCATTTGGTGAATAACCTAGGAAGATACCATCAAAACCTTTCAAATTTGCCCAAATTTTCACCTTTAGCTTTGATAATGCAAGGGCTTCTAGACACTCTTAGATACTTCAGACTTGGAGATTTTTTGTAATACATCTCATATGATGACATATCAAAATTGAGCCTGTAAAGACAACGATTTTGAATATGAATCATTGCTCCAATAACTTATCTTCAGAAATAATGAGACGTGTCATGCTCTAACAACTTAGTTCGAGATCTCCATAAGACTTCTATTCTTTCATCCAACCACACTATTTTGTTGATGTGTGTATGACGCATTGAGTTCATGGCGGATACCATGTTTTTCAATGCGAGTAAAGTCATCAATAAAGGAAATAAAATACTTATCTTCATTTGTTGGTTGCGTCCTCATAGGTTCGCAAATGTCAGAGTGAATTAACTCCAAAGTGTTGAGTCGAAAGTTATATTTTCTACTTTTCCATTCCTTAGTTTTGAAAATCACACACCTTTTTAAAACATTATTTCACTAACTTTATATATCCCTAGTGTTTTAGTATGTTTTTGTAGAAAACATTCTTTTATACCGAACATAGAAATGATTCTAATAAAAACGAATATAAACTTTTATTATTCAATTCGATCCATCGAACTGAAGGTTCGTCTGGTCTATCGGTAAAACTACTGTTTTGATCAATGGTTAGACTTATGTCCTGTCTATCAGACCGACGAAAGTCATGACCATCAGAATGACGTTAGTACCGATTCATCGGACTGACCTTTGTTCAGTTTATCGTATTAAAAAACAGCAGGGAAGTGCATCAGACTATCCAAAGTTTTATAATCTGAGTATATAAATTTGTTTCTATCGGACGAAATACTTTATAGCATTGTAATGGTGCTAAACAAAATGACGTTGGACAATGAAATGCTCGACTGTCAATTTGAAGATCTAGATCATTATGAGCTCTTTAAGTGCAAGCTGTCCGATGCCGTTGCAACCAACTCTAAAATATGACTGTTGGAGGGTTGCCTATAAATAGGTGGTCATTTGAAGAGTTGAGAGTTATGAAATTTGCAACTCTAGTCGTCTAAAAATTGTTCTGCGTGAACATCTCGTTCAAAAGCTTTGTAATCTTTCAGAGAGTTGAAGATAAGGAATCCAAGTGAGGATTGTAAATTCCTTATAACATTTTGCTTTTATATTCTGTGTCTGATCGTGGTACTGATCAAGGGATTTCGGGTCTAGGAAGACAGAGACCGATCATCGTATTGAGGACTTTTCTAGTAAGGAAAGACAGACCTTTACAGTAGGTACTAGAACTATGGATACTTGTCAGGGTTTCTAACTTAACTCTTGAGGTTAAAGTGTAAATTATTTTATAAAGCATGTAATTCATTCTTACTATTACATGATTTTGTTTTACTTGTTACAAGTATATTTTCCACAGTGCATATACATTAGAAAGTTTGTTTTTCACTTATTTCTCTAATAATACTTTTATCGGTGTGTCTATGATACCGGTTTCTTCACTTACCGAAACTTCAACTTCTGGTTTATGAACTTCCGGTGCTCCTGCGGCTGATTGTTCTACTACCGGAGCGTTCCCTTATACTTTTGCGGTTCTTGAGCATTCTGGCACATCTATTGTTGGTCGAATTTCCGATGCATTTGTTCTGATATCTTGTATTACTGATACTTGTGAAGTTCCGATCTTTTTATCCGTATCGACTTGTACTTCAGTAGTTGATTTCTCTCCTAAGTTCATGTCTTTCCATAGAATATTTTCATTAAAGATTACATCTCAACTTTTGATGATCTTTTGCTGATCATCATTCCATAGTCGGTAGCCAAATTCTTCATTTTTATAGCCTATAAGAAAACAGGCTTTGGACTTTGCCTCCAACTCATCTTAATCCTTTGGATCCAGCATAATATAATCAATGCAACCGAAGATTTTGAGGTGAGATACTTCCGATAATTTACCGGACCGTGGCTCTTCTGGTAGACTCTGTCCCACTGTTGAGGCTGGACTTCTATTGACTAGGTATGTTGTTGTGCTAATTGCTTACGTTCAGATGGCCTTGGGCATTCTGGAGTGCACACACATGCATCTAGCCTTCTTAGTCAAAGTCCGGTTCATCCTCTATGCAGCTCCATTCTGTTGTGGAGTTTCAGAAACTGTCCTCTCAAGCCCAATCTCCTTCCGACATAAGTTTCGGAAATTGCTATCATTGTATTTTCCACCATTATCAAATCTAAGGAATTTCAATTTTCCTCTGCTGTCCAACTCCCCCATGGCTTTCCACTGTACAAAGGTACAAAACACATCATATTTATTTTTAAGAAAATAAACACATACCTTGTGGCGTCGTCAATGAATGTGAAAAAGTATCGTGATCCTTTGTGAGATTGAACTGAGGCAAGTCCCCATACATCCTTATGAACTACCTCAAACTTTCAGGCTCTAGCCTTCCGTCCATTCAAGTTGAATGAAATTCTCTTCTATTTTCCAAGCACATAGCTCTCACAACTTCTGATAGTTGTGTGATCGAGCTTCAGAATATCCTGATAGAACCCATACCTGGCTACAGCTGTTTGCTACAGCCTTTAAAGCATTTTCTAGAAAAGGGTATAACTGTCATTCGAGAAGAGGGATATAGCAGGCTACAGCTGTTTACAGAGGTGTTCGGGAGGGGCCCGCATATGATGAAAAGCGAGAGACGGGCTGTTAAATAGGGGGCAGGATGGTCAGTGGGGGGTAGGGAATAATATTTCTATTTTGGGACTTCGGCCAATTTGGCTTGGGCGAAGGAATTCATGTGGAATCTCTCAAGTGTTTCCTCTCTCTCTCGTACCTCTTCTCCCTCTCGTTGTAGTTCTATTCTGATTCCATCCTTTAATATACACAAGCAGACCTCTAGTTCATAACACTTGGTCCGATCTACCGGACGCTCATCTTTCTTGCCTGGTTGAGGTTGTGCTAGCTTCAAGGAGACGCGCAATCGAACTCGTTTGGAGGGCGTCGGGCAACATCTCAGATGCATTGAGACAACTCTTTCTAAGCTGTCTACAACCGTCACAAACCTCCAACAAGACGTACAAGACCTTCAGCAGGGCCAACACCGTTGGGACCAGGAGCTAGCCACACAAACTGAATTTCGTAAGATAATGCTCCGCCGTTAGGAGACACAACCACTGCATCAGGACTCTCGGTTGCCTCTGGTTTCGACCACTTCTGGCACTTCTGCGAACGCTTTTATCCCTCCGGAATTTTTAGTTCAGTCCACGTTGGTAGCTTCCGTCACCATCCTTTCACAGAGCCAGCAAATAGCGGACCCGGACCAGCAACGATCCCCACAAGATTCAAAACGATGGGAGACATGGATCTATGATCAAGCTGAGATCCGCTGTTACATGGTGCGCCATTTGGAGAAGCAGTCGTTGCATGAGGATACTCCGCCAACAGTGGAGACAATGCAGTCGGGAATGCATTCCACTGGGAGCGCGACAGGGGAGCCGTTGGACCGGTCTGAGCATAGAGCGATGGCGGTTCCTGTACCAGTACAAGATTTGATGGCGTTTGGTAAACGAGTTGAGCTTCCTGTTTTTGATGGAGCGGATCCAAGAGGATGGATCGCTTTTGCGGATGAGTATTTCCAGATTCATCGAACCACCGATGCTTTGAAATTGACGCTGGCTCAGGTTAGTATGAAAGGAGTTGTCATCCATTGGTTTTCCATTCCGATCGAGGTGTAGCCGAACGCGACCTGGCGGAAGTTTAAAGACCTTATGGAGCGTTTCAATAGATTGGAAGAACAACTGCATGAGAATGGTGTCTCGAGGAGCGAGTTGTCAGTCCACAATTGCGCAACGGGAGGAGTTGTTGGTGTTTGATGAGAGTGATCTGCATGGCTGGATCGAGTGTGCAGGAGACAATTTTCACATATAGGGGATACCTGAGGAATCTAAGGTTCCCTGTGCCCAGTAAGTTTTGCAGGAGATGCCATATACTTTATAAGGGAGTTCCATTTGCGATTGACATGATCGGTGTTTAAAGCAGAGTTAGAGGAGCGATTCAGTGGGCTGGAAGTTTGGAATCCATATGCCGCGATGACAGATACTGTTAGCAACGCATGGTTACCAGTGACCATGGAGGAATCGGACATGTCGCCATCCGGGATCGCAGAAAAAAAAAAGTTGGAACATCCACTAGCAATGGTCGGACTCCCAGATGAAGAAGAAGACTCATTTAGTTCTGCTTGTTTTCTAGTAACGGATACAAAATCTGAGCTCCCTAGGGGTGGGGAGTGGCTTAGAGGGATCTGAGAAAATTACTTGCGGGTCTCCCATGATCATTGGCTATATTGAAAGTCGCCAGTACAAGGGGATGGAAGATGGAAAAAAGGGGTCTGCAACTGGGATCCTGGTTATCTATGGAAACAGTGGTGAAAACACTAAAAAGGTTTGCTCTACGTCCCTGGAGTTGAAAGAAGCTGACAAGAGCCTTCCTGCTTTAACTGCCAATCAAGTTGGCCATGTTTTAGAGGTTGTTAATGGCCCCTATGATGCTTCACTACATGTGAGGCCGCTACACTGGCCATGCGGATTGGGATGATATGCGACACCATAGTGTGTTCACGGATTTTTGGTGGATCGTGGATCTTAGAAGTAGCACCTGGTGAGACTTGTGTGGACACAACTTTTAGATCTTCTAAAGCTTGAAGGACCACTTGGGAAATAGCTTGGACAGGGCACCCAATACGGAACCACGCCAGCAATGTCCTAACTCGCCACTAGTGTCCCGTTCTACGCAATCCAAAGGTGTCAGGGGGTGGCTGGATCATGAGTCGTTGGATTATACAACAAATTTTATGCACATAATTAAGAGATCAACTGCAGGGGTCCTCACCTGCAGTATGATTGAGAAGCCTATTCGAACAAACATGACGAAGGGCTTCTTCTGGACGAAGGGCTTCTTCTGGGTTTTGAGCCATGGTGGCCGGCACACTCCTGTCTCATCTGGGACACTTGCATGTGATGTCCGAGATTGGCCCTGGGACAGAATGCTTGGGCACCATTTGGAAGCTTCTGCTGACTTAGAAGTTCAACATCTGGTCAGGACAGTAGGGCAGCAGTGGCAGCAGTCTAGACAAGAAGTAAGTTGGTGCGGAAGAATATTAAGTTGTTGTCAGCCTTCAGGCTGGTGAAGGTGTTCACACTCGCCACTTGTGGTCCAGTAGATAATCCTCTGCCGAAGGGGGCCCTGTCACACGAGCTTATCGTGCTATGTGATCTTCAAGATACATCGAAGGAATATTTGGATTTTCATCAAGATCTCCACCTTGCGGACAAGGTGAATTTTCAAAGAGGCGAAAGAGGGAGCTGTAGGGTAGCCTTGCCAAGGGGTGAAGCTCTCAAAACGACATGGGAAAAGGAAGACATCGTCAACTGTAATCATTTGCATTTCCTCAATCTGGAGGATAAGACCGTTTTTAAGGGGTTGCGAGTGATAGAACCCATACCTGGCTACAGCTGTTTGCTACAGCCTTGGAAGCATTCTCTAGAGAAGGGTATAAGTGTCATTCAAGAAGAGGGATGCAGTTGTTTACAGAGCTGTTAGGGAGGGGCCCGCACATGATGAAAAGCTGGAGACAAGGGATGTTAAATAGGGGCAGGCTGGTCAGTGGGAGATAGGGAATATTATTTCTGTTTTGGGACTTCGGCCAATTTGGCTTGGGGAGGGGAATTCCTAGGGAATCTCTCTAGTGTTTCCTCTCTCTCCCTCATACCTCTTCTTCCTCCTTCCGTTGTAGTTCTATTCTGATTTCATCCTTTAATATACACAAGCAGCCCTCTAGTTTCTTAACATTCATTCCCTGCCAGAAACTTCATGTGCTTCTCACAGAGGTGACCAAGTCTGCAAGGTCAGACCTCTGGATTTTCAGAGGATGAAATTTCTTCCATTGCACCTCCCCTCCTGAATTTTCAGCCATTTAAAGTATATCATCAGGTACTCTTGCCACAACCATGGATCTTCGAGTCCCTTTCCAGACTCCGTTGTTGAAAGTTGTGTTGAAGCCTTTACCATCTAACTGACCTACTGAGATGAGATTCATCTGGAGACCTGGTAAGTGTCTCACTCCCTTCAACCGAAGAATACTCTCATTATGCATCCGAAGATTTACATCTCCCTTTCCGACAATATCTAAAGCTTATCCATCTGCTACATGAACTCTCCTGAAGCTTCATGATGCATAATTCATCATGCATCCATGATCTGTTATTAAGTGGAAGGATGCTCCAGAGTCAAATCACTCAAGTCTTCACTAGATTTTGAACAGTGAGTAGAAGATTATCCCCTTCATCCATTGAACTAACGGAATTTGAACTTCTGGAAGTTGTCCTTTTGTGCCTTCTTTATGATTTCTGCAATTCCTTTGGAGATGTTCTTGCTTGCCGCAATGTCAGTCAGCAGGTCCTGGACCAGTCGACTTTCCAAGACACTTCTCCATGGACTTCTCTTCTAGTTTTCGATGATTCTTCGGATGAGGTGAGCATCCAATTCTGCTGGTATTCAACACACCACCCGAAGGTACTTGTACCTCTCTTCTCTGGACCTCATTGAGGATCAAATTCTGAATGTCTTTGAACACCAGATCAGTCTTTCCACAGGAATTGCTTATCACAGTAACCATGTCACCCCAAGATTCCGGTAAAGATGAATGTGGTAGAATAGGCCACACATCATCAATGAAAGAAACTTTTATCGCTTCGAGCCAACTAAGGATCATGTTGAAGTCGTTCACATAATTTGCCATTGACCATCTTTTCGGTAAAATACACAAATTTCTCGTCATGAAGGTCACACTTCGTGCCAATGTCATCCTTACCAGGACTAATGTTTTCTTGTTCATCTTTTCTCATTCACCTTTGTTCATCTTGTCAGGTTTCTCTCCACCCAACGGATGTTCAAGATCCTTCTTGATGAGATAGTCTTCTATCTACATCTACCAGAAGTCATAGTCGGTTCAATCGAACTGACTGATCTGAACTTTTCCCTCTTTCGTTGTCATATCTTATGATAATAGTAAAGACCAACTGAAATCAATGACTTTGAAACAAGTGAGAAAGTTACCTAAGTTATCGAGCGTGTTCCAACCAAGCTCTGATACCAATTGTTAGAGAAAACCTGAATAACTAATACAAACACTAGAAATTTGTATCCATGGGTAGTTCAGCGTTGCGGAATTTCTTGCCTCGTCTTAGAGAACCGAAATTAGGAAGACTATTGCACCCTAATCACCACTTCTAAGACACACACCATTCACACATCAACTAAAAGTAAAGAAACATCAACGGGAAAAGTAAACTGGACACATGATATAAAGTGGTTTGGACTTTCATCCTACGTCCACTGGAGAACACTGCAACTTTCCAATGAAAAAGGTGCGATTCAACCTATTATATTTGTTATATGTTATCACTTTGGTTTTGTTTCTTGATAATAAAAGTGCTTCTTTCATGAATCTGGGGACATTCTCCATCAACATTACAGAGAAGAAAAGACCTTGGTCCTCTCAGGGGTGCACCTAGTGGCCGAACTATGGAAGAAATCAAAGGGCCTTCATAATGCAATCCCAGGATGGATTTATAGAAAAAGGATTTGGTGATATAAAAGCCCTAAATATTCTCGAGCCTTCTTTAGTCATTCTAGGGTGTCTGGTAGTTCAGAATAGTTTTCATATTTTAATAAGTGGTTTTTAAATGATTTTGCAAATTATGAAAGTAATTTCAGAGTTTTAAAAGTTTATTGGGAAATTAATTGGGAAGTTTTTAAATGATTCAAATATTTTTGGAATTCTTTTAGAATTTTGAAAGTAATAATAAATTCTTTTCTTAATTATTTATAAGTTGGGTTAACTAGAAATTTCAGATTTTCAATAAAATATTGACCCTTACACATGATTTTTGAAGTTACGTAGAGGTGGGAGGGGGGTTCTAAAGGATGCTTAAGGGTAAGCCAAGCTTCAGTTACCTACGTAAAGGTAAGTCATACTTCATGTAAGGGTAATTCATACTTCACGTAAGGGTAATCTTGCCTTGGGGTAATGTGTTTCTCGTGTAAGGGTAACCATTTGAAACTAAAGCTCGCAGAAGGCTGGTTTGAATGTTGCGTATAGATAGTCCCAGATTTCTAAAGGCTACGTAAGGGTAGTGGCACCGTTGCGTAAAGGTGCTTGCGAGTTTCTTAAGCTCACGTAAGGGCTGGTCACTTTTACCTTAGCCTGCATAAGGGGAACCGATAGTGTAAGGGTAAAACTCTATTACCCTTACGCAATGTGTATGAGTTGCGTAGGAGTGGCGAGTTTTCTTTAAAATTCCAATTTTACTTTCCAGTCTCTTCTGTAAAGCGTTTTTGTTAGAGTCTGCACCCCACATCGGACTTGTGGTCCGATGTGGTCCTTATTATTCATCATAAAAGAACCTCAAGGCCACCTCTAGAGAGAACATTGGGGATTCGGGTCTACCTCTTTTATACTTCTACATGGTATTAGAGGGAAACTAATCCAACCCGAACCCTCCCTATTTTGTTCTCTCTCGGCTAGGTTTCCCGTTTTTTTCCCTCCGTGGGGGGCGGTGGCCTCCATGGACTGTGAGCTATCCTACCCCCCTGCTGGATCTCCCTCCCTGGCATCCCGATGACCCACCCTCCATCTGCGGTTCCCAGCCCGCCTCCCGTGACTCCTTCTGCGCGGCTCCCTCCAAGCTCGCTCCTGACGGCAGCCTTCTGACATGGCCTCCTAGTCCCGCCCTCCCGAGGCGCATTCCGGCCCACCTACCTTCAGGCGGAATCCTCCGCTCCGCCCCAAGGCGCTCTCATCCGCCACCTCCGACTCGGTTTCCTGGCCCTCCCGCCTCCTCAACGCTCCCGACCACCGCCTCCAACGCAGTCTCCTGAATCGACCGCCCTCCTCGGCACTCCTTCCTATACGCGACTCCTTCCAGTCGGCCCCCTCCCTAGTGATCTCGATGAAGCGTCTTCCCCGACTCCCCGTGCGCATCCCAACCAGCTGGAATCTCTGTCCAGACGCCTCCTCTCCAGGCGAAAGTCGCTCCTCCCTCAAGGCCTCCAGGAAGAACCCTCCCACCCTCCCAGCACCATCCATATCTGGCTGATGCCTCCCCTGCTTGTTGGCCCTCTCTGTGTGCCCACTCCTCTGCCTCTCCTCCCTGCCGAATGACCTCCTCCTGCGGCAGCTCCTGCCTCCATGCCGGCCTCCTCTGCAGAATTCACCTTCCGCTCTATCAACCGGCACTGCCAGTGCGACATTCCCAGCACTCCGATGACCGGCCTGCCACTGCGGCATTCCCGGCGCTCCGACGACCGGTCCGCCAGTGTGGCATTCCCGACACTTAATCAACCGGCACCGCCAGTGCGGCTTTCCCGATGCTCCGACTACCGGCCCGCTAGTGCAGATTTCCCAGCACTCCGACGACCAACCCCATCCTTTTCACCGGTTTCTTGCATCATCCATCATCTTCTTGAGGGGGAGCAGCAGCCATAGCGATTTATCTTTTCATTGTTTTGTCTTATTTTGTAATCAAGATGGGTATGTCCAGTTTGAGGGGGAGTGTCTGCAATGTTTGTTGATTGCTTTGTTTGCTTTTTTTCTTTATATGTTCAAGCTAGGTACACCTAGCTTGAGGGGAAGTGTTGGAGTCTGCATCCCACATCGAACTTGTGGTCCAATTATTCATTATAAAAGAACTCAAGGCCTCCTTTAGAGAGAATCTTGGGTATTCGGTCTCTCCTTTTATCATTCTAGAGTTTCCAACATAAATTGATAAAAATAAATGTGGAAACATGGTTTTTGAAACCGTTGAGAAGAGATAAATTCATATCTTTATTTATGATTTTAAGAGTTTTAAAACGGGTGTTGCGAAGTAAATTAAAAGAGTGGTTTGAGTCTTCGTTTCTCAAGTTCGAGTGATCCCAAAGTCTTATTTGAGTCTTACGAGTCATCTTCAATTGATCCGGGTTTCTTCCTCGCAAATTTCCAGATTTAAGAAATTTCTTCCTCTCTCTTTTTGGTTCGGCGTGTGAAGCTTCTCTTCTCTATATAGGGGATTTGTGACTTCTCTTTGTTTGTGTGCAAGTTTGAATCAACAGACAATGATTATCGCATAGCTACTGACATAGGTTGCTTAACGCAGAAAACCTATGCATAGTAACATAATTAATTCATGATGGAATTAAAATGGCAGTCCACTAAAGATGAATTGTTTGGGGGATGAGCGAGCTCATTCTTGACCTTGGGAGGCTTGAATGTCTTGATTTTATGGCCTTAGTTGCCTTTAAAATTATGTATGTATGCTCAAGAATGTAGATCATTGATGTGAATGATCAATTACCTAATATGATTGGTATGATGATGGTGGTGACACAAGGTGCTCGTTATGATGATGGTGGTGGCATGGTGTGGGACACCAGGGCGGTCGTGATGAGTTCAGATCTAGTCTTGCTTGTCGATGTTTACTTCTAGCATGATGCTTGATTGATGCTAAATGGTCAATTGTTACTTATATGATCAGTTTTCAAATGCGGGATGTTGTTTGATGTTATGCACTATGAGATCATCTTTTAAATTGGTAGCTTATGTTGAGTCCTAGAGTACCCAGGTGTTTACAAAATGATATTGAATTAATGAAATAACGGGGATTGGTTATTGATGCTTACCTATGATGATGTCATACTTGAGAATACATGCAAAGAATTAATAGTGATGTCATCACTTGGCTTGGAAGATTAAAATATTAATCTTGGATTATTTAATGTCTAACAAATTAATTGGTATTGAACTTGATGCTTGTATGCTTATTTTATATCTAAACCTTAGCAGTGGCAGACAGGTGTCCCATGCGACGTTAACGACAGATAAATTTAAGGCTAGGTAGTTGTCCTTGGTATGATTGTGAGCTATTATCCACTTTGTATGTTTTGTTATTTCATACGCACCCCCACCCATGTCGGAAGGGCAACCAACAACCAGAGGTTCTAAGGGTGTTTTCCCCAACATTCAAGATGGAGAGGATACGAATGGTTGACTACCCTCTCTCTTTCGCTCTCTCGGCTGTAGTATTGCATGCGGGTATGCATGAGGTGATTTCCCATACATGTGTACCACAGGCTGTGATGACTTGAAGTTATTGTGCAAGCATGTATTTTGGATGTAGTATCCGAAAGATTATTACAGGTGTGCTATGTACAGACTATGATGGCTTGGGGTATAGTTCATAATATAGGATGTGGTGGCTTCCAAAAATAACCTGGTTACTATATGGAGGATGTGGATGCAATGATGTGTTGCACAAGGTGCATAGTATGGTATGGCTGCCCAGGTGTTTTCAGACAGGATTATTTATGGAAGTGATGATGGCTCAGGACGTGCGACGTTGGGGCGTGAGCGGCATGGGGGAAGTGTTTGTTGAGTACCCATTTCTATATGTGCGTGTGTTCTCAACATTGTGGTAATACTTTTGGGCCTTATTTGGTGAGTGGGTCATGGTGAGGATGGGAAAAGAATAATATACGTGTTTAGGCAATGAGTTTGTTTCATTTGTTTATTCACTGGGCTTTAGTATGCTTCTTTTACATTTTTTATGGGAGATTTCAACGAAGATCCTACTGAGTATAAAGGTCATGTTTACCCTATGTTTATATAAACTGTTTTTCAAGTCAGCATGGATTGGTTGGTGATCGAGCTGGACATTACTAATTCGAGGAGCTGTTCAGAAGCTGTTGGAGCTTTGTGATCACTGCCGAGGAATTATTTCTTTTTCATTTTTTTCCGGTTTTATCCATTATGTATAACATCACATCAAGTATTTGTTTTGCTTTATTTATTATGAGCAAGAGTCGCTTAGTGGTTGTTCTCATCTAATCTCTTATCAAATCTTTATGATGGTAATGTCTCCCAAGTGTAATTATATACCCTCGGTGTTGGTCACCAACCCGTGGCCTGTTGGAGGTGGGCTTCGGGCGTCATCATCTCTCTTTCACCATTGTCGGCCCAGAAGGGGTACTTTTGGAGAAGGGGGTCGTGACAGGTGATCTGCAAACAATAAGTAATATATTGGAAGCCCTCTTTAACCCAACTGAATGGGATGATACTGACCACTCTAAACATGGTAAGAAATTCCTGAGGTTGAAATAAAATCATCTTATTAATTCCATGACTTGAAAATAACGAAGGGAAAGTTAACCCGACATAGTTGCATTGATGGCATTAAAACACACTGCATGATAGTGGTGGTTAGTTTGAGAGGAAACTATGCATCGTGAACAAAGAACTCTAGTAGGTCAAAAGCTTTGAGTATATCCACCTTTGTCATCAAAAGCTCATTCTTTGACCCTGAGCGAGTTGCTGAATCCAAGATTCTGGATAACATTATTAACCCTAACAATGGAAGGATAGTGCTCACTGAGCAAAGAGCGAATGACTTGAGAAAAACCTAGGTTAGCTACCCATTAAAATTCCAAATAGAAATTTTGAGCTCCATAAGGAGATGAAAGATTGGTGTTTTCCTTGGAACGCTAACTCACCCTAAACAAAAGCAGCACATTCGAAGGGGTGTCTCCCTTCTTCGCTTCAATGCTTGATGTATGAACCAATGCAATGTTACCTTCTCTTTCCTAAGAGGATTGAGGATTTTTGTGGTTTTGGAACCTCTAAGGAGTTCGGGTCACCATCATTTGAGATTATCAAGGATGCGGAGGGGAGAATAGTCATCATAGCCCTCAGTGGAACTATTAGGAAATTTGTGTAGCGGAAACATCGGGAGTCGCATCGACAAAATGGTTTGCAGATGAAGAAAACAAAGAACAAAAGAACAAGAAGAAGATGAACACGAGACACGGTAATTTACAGGATTCGGGAAATGATCTCTACGTCCACGGAGAGGCAAAAAAAACATCACTATTTTGAGAGCAGAATTACAGAGAGATTTTCATAGTTTCAAAATGAACACAGAAACCCTAGCTCGAATGAGCTCATAAAGGAAGATGTTGCAATTGTTCTAGCAACCGCACAATGAGTCCAATGTGCTACAATACCGTAGTCACCCAAGTCCAAACTGTTATAGTGTTCGACCGCTAGAAGTCCATGGAGCTACAATACCGCTGTCTCCAAAATCTGAGATGCTACAATAACCATGTCAAAGTCTGCACTACCACGGTGCCATGTAGATGTCGCCTGGTGATCTCTGTTACAGTCTGGACGACCAGCATTCGGCCAAACTTCATCCAAACTGATTGGGCTACACCATTCCAATACTTTGATCCTTGGATATATATATTAATGGTGTGAATAGGAATTACAATGAAGAGGAAGAAGAGCGGTGAGAAACAGAATCACTTGAGAGCTCCCCTTAGTTCTCCCGCCTAAGTTAAAGTCGAACATCCCAAAACAGAAAAAGATTCCCCTCACGGGCACTACACATCCGCTCCCATATAACAGCATATTACTCCCACATGGACTAACTACATTCTCCCCCTTCTTGGACCGTTTTCCCCTTCTAGAGTAGACTTTCCGATCTCCTGGAAGATCTCAAACTCTATTACTCGTCACCCCTTGAAAAGCAGTCTTGTCTGCAAGACTAAAAGAAGGGAATTGATTGCGGACGACAAACATCTTCCCATGTGTCTTCCTCAACCGGTCATCTCTGTCATTGAATTAAGCTTCGAGGCTGAAGAACACCCTCTTGAATAATTTCTGGATCATACGTTGAGCGAGTGACTGTGCTTGTGTGGCTTGAGTAGAACATAAACCTGCTCCCCCACAACAAAAGAGATCGGTCACCTGTGGCGGTCGACCTGCTGGCACATGAAGTCCTGAGAGCGATCCAAGTGATGCTTGAGTTGCTTAAGGGCTTCATTGTGGTCCAACAAGGCATTGGTAGCTGCTTCAACCCAATTTTCCAAAGGTGGCAGAGAATTGTTGGGATCTTGTGACCATAGACCACTTCAAAAGGAGTAGCATTAATAGAGACATATCAAGTAGTTGTAAGAGAGTTTGGCCCACAATATCCAATAAGATCAATCCTTCGGTTGCTCCCTAGCAAAACATCACAAATAGATTTCGAGGCAACGGCTGACAACCTCAGTTTGACCATCCATATGCGGGTGGTAAGATGAACTAAACTGAAACTTGGTGCCTTGCAATCAGAATAATTCCATCCAGAAATGGATGATGAAGACGGGATCTTTGTCATTGAAAATAGAGGTGGGCATGACATGCAAACGAACAACCTCTCAAAGAAAAAACTCAAGCTACCATTGTTGTGTAAGGATGCTTTAATAAAAAAATGAGTGTATTTAGAGTCTGTCCACCACAATGAAAATAACATCGTACCCTCGAGATTTGGGCAGCACGGTAATAAAGTCCATAGATAAATCGACCCACGCCACTTGGGGAATTTACAATGGCTGTAATAATCCAGAGGGGAAAGGGTGGAGTACTTATTGTGTTGGAAAACAACACACTTCCGCACAAACTCCTGCACTTGTTACTTCATGTCATACCAAAATAAATTAGCAGTGATCTTGCAGTAGGTACGGTAGAAGCGTTGTATGGTACTCTTCCAATAGTCAGGGTATCCATGGGGAGGTGGCAGATAAAACTAAGAAGCCTTAGAACTGTAGAGTACTGCGATCATATAATAAACCAGGATAAGAATGTCGTCCATCCTATAGGGCCTGGACGATCTGGCGGAGATAAAGGTCAATGGGTACGACTGTTGTCAAATCGCGATCCTCTTCCCACACTGGAACAAATTGGGTCAAATGTAGAGAAGTTGTGTCCTCCCACTGAGAGAGAGCATCAATGGCAGAATTCTCTCTCCTATGTTTAATCTTGATAAAAAATTGGTAGCCTAAAAGTTTGGCTATCCAGCATTACTGATCAACAGTTGTGATATGCTACTAGAGTAAAAAATTTGAGGCTCCGCTGATCTGAATAGACCGTAAAGGGTTTACCCAACAGATAGGGCCAACAATGTTGGATAGCTATAATGAGTGCCATGATTTCTTTTTCATAAGTGGACTTGGCCAAGTTCTGATCAGATAAATCCTTACTAAAGAAAGTAATAGGTTGCTCATGCTACATGAGGAAAACCCCGACCCCCGCCCGGAAGTGTGACAAACGAGTTCAAACACTTGGGAGAAATCTGGCAACGCCGATACTATAGCTTCAGTGATGAGCTGTTTTAGACGATGAAAAGCGTGTTGAGCAATAGATGACCAGTGAAAACCATACTTTTTTATGAGGGCGGTGAGGGGTCAGGCAATAGCATCATACCCTTAGATGAATTTGTGATAGTAACTGGTGAGGCCAAGAAAGCCCCAAACCCTTTTCACAGTCACTGGGGTAGGCCAGTCAAGAACTGCCTGGACCTTGGATGGGTCCATGGTTGCATCAACTTCAAAGATGATATGGCCCAAGTACTCCACTTGCCATGGAGTAAATTGACACTTGTGTTGGTTGGCAAAGAAATGATTGTCTTGGAGAACCTATAGAGCGGTGACCAAGTGGGCCACATGTTGCTTCCAGCCATGGTTGTAGACTAGAATGTCATAAAAAAAATCAATACAAATTTATCAAGGGAAAAAATCATTCATAGTGGCTTGAGAAGTAGGAGTATTAGTAACCCTGAAGGGCATTACTAAATACTCATAATGACCGTTACGAGTACAGAATGCAGTCTTGTCCACATCATCCTCTCGCATCTGGATTTGATGATATCTGGATTTTTAAGTCCATCTTGGAAAAATATGTTGCACCATGTAATTCATCCAATAATTCTTCAACCACCAGGATAAGAAATTTATCGAGAATGGTTTCCATGTTGAGAAAACGATAATCAACATAGATCCGCCAAGAGCCATTTTTTTTAACCAAAAGAACTTGGCTTGGAATAAGCACTGGTGTTGGGCCTAATTATTGCAGCTCCTAACATTACTTGTACAGGTTGCTCAATTTCATTTATTTGAAAATGCGGATAAATGTATGGTCTTACCATCATTGGACCATGATTGAGAACTAAGCGAATGGCATGGTCCCAAGGCCGCCAAGGGGGTAGCCTTGTGGGTTCCACGAACACTTGGTCGAACTTTTCTAACATTTTCTTGAGGTTCAGTTGTTGTTTCTCCAATGAATTGTCAACTCTGTTGGTCTTCCCTCCCATCATTAGGCGTTGACTTCCCTTTTCTCCCTAGATAGTTGGCCCACCCTTCAAGGCGGTGGCTGGTATGCTGAGTGGGGTTACCCCACAGAGACAATATTCCCAGTCTCCAACCATAAATTTCATAGACATTGTTTTCCAATTTGTTTGCACATCCCAAAGAGTTTACAACCACGCAATTCCCAGGATAAGGTCCTAGATACCAATGTCTATGACTTCGGTGTCCACCACGCAGCTATATTATCCCATGGACAAGGTTAACTGCAAACAAGTCCCTTGAGACCACAACGTATGATCGTTACCCACAGTTTGATTCGCATCTTATGCGAATCTTACACAGTCAATTTGAGGAACTAAATCAACATAGGTGACAAATAATTATGTGTGGCTCTTCTATCCACCAAAATGAGGATAGGAATTCCGCTCTGACATCCTTCAACTTTGATAGAAGACATTCTTGTGTTATGATGGCTTTGGGGTGCACAATAGACCTCCAGATGTTGATACTCCACTTGACATTCCGCCACCTCTAGTTTCTCAAGTTCCACAGCTTCAGCCTCTCTGAAATCCCTGTGCTCAATATCACCCTCCCTCAATATGACCACCCGGAACCAAGGATCATCACACCTATGCATGGGGGTATGGGGCAATCAGCACTGAAAACACAACCCCTTTTCCGCCGCTCTTCCCACTCCCGACTAATTAATTGGTGAACACCCCTTTCTCCATTCGGCACTTGTTTAAGAGTTCCAAGTGAGCCCCCCCACGCCCTTCCTTGCTCGTGTTAGAGGCCTCAAAGGAATTCTACCATGGGGAAGGGAACCCAAGCGAGGTAAGGGATGCCATATTCCGCCATCACACCCACTGCTGGAAGTTCATGTTCCTCCTCCACAGAACTGAGGGCCTGCTCTGTTTTCTGGCAGTTCAACATGACACGCAATACACATTTCCTGCAGACGCATCTCAGGACCAGGATCGAATCTCTTCCAATGAAGCAAGAAATACCCTACATATTGACGTTCAGGTTGGTGCGACATCAGGGAGGTTAAATATCCATATTGCTAAATGTATTCTAGTATTGTACCTCACTGGTGAAGCGCTAGAAGTTCCCCGTAAGGGTTTTGGATCTCCAAACCACTAGAACATTCCAACAATTCATCCTTGAATATCTACTAATTCAGATCAAGATGGATTTCGACCAAAATAGTGAACCAGTGTAACGCAATACCCTCCAGACTCACTTGTGCAACTTGAATCCCAAGTGCCACTGGTGTTTGATTAATACGGGAATATAACTCGTCTCTCGTTAACCACCTCCATGGATCTGATTCATCAAAAACTGAGTTTCACCCTCCTCTTGGCCGACAATAGCTCAGAAAAATTCAGAGGCTCATTTACGGTCCAGGCCACATTCCTTCCCAGTAACTCACAATGCTCAGCGCCATCCGCAGCGGATCCCTCCTCCTCGGTTATTAACATCGGTCGGGTCTCCTCCAACTGTGGTTGCTTCTTCTGGCGACGCATCATGAATTTTCAGAACTCCCCTTGCCTAGTCAGCTCCCATTCCCACCGACGATGGACCATACGAAGTTCTTCAACTGTTGTAGAAAGCTCTGAAAGAGTTGTCTCAACACGACTCAAACATTTCCCAACCCCTATATCTTAGTCAGATTGCGCGTCTCCATAAGATGGCTCTATCTCTGAATGGGGACGTCAGTATCCAACAAGTTGGACCGAATTTTAGGAACTTCGTTCCTTGAGTATTTATATTAATGGTATGAATCAGAATTATATTGAAGAGGGGGAAGATAGGTGAGAAACAAAATCACTCTAGAACTCCCCCCCGGTTCTCCCACCCAAGTTACAGCCGAACATCCCAAAAGAGAATGACCCCCCCGGGCACTCCCCATACACTCCCATATTAGAGCATATTACTCCCATGTGGCCTAACTACATTCTCCCCCTACTTGGACCATTTTTCCCTTCTAGAATAAATTTTCCACTCTCCTCAAAGATCTTGGGGATCTATTAAGAACCAAAGAGACATTTTGAATACCAGCGGTGATGGTCGTCAAGATTGTTATATCATCGTAAGAATTATAATAAGACTGTATCTGAAATTAGATTTAAGTGGTGTTTTCCATTGAATGTATGTTTTATGCTAACTTAAAATTTAAAAAATATGTTCTGTTTTGTTTTTGTTTTTTTTTCAACTATGTTATTTTGATTTGGTGCATTCTAAGTCATTTAGGAACAATTCCAGGATTAAAGGAAAGGGTTATTATGAGCATATTAGAAGAATATGCATGTCATGCCCACGTTTCAGGTGTCCAGGTTCTGAGAAGAATATTTGACATTTTCATTTGCCTTGGCCATGATATGTTTTCATGTCAGGACTGACTGCTAGAAATTGGAGTTCTAAAGGCGAGGAGTCATCATCTTCGTCGTTTTTCACAGCGTGATACTACCCTGTGATGTTAATGGGAGTCCTATGTGGAAGTTCGTACTTTTGGTATGACCAAGATCGTGTTTCTATTAGGATTTACAGACATTTTAGTTGTCATGAATGCAGTGAAACAAAAATCCCACCAAAGACCACCTAAGAGATAATCACTAGTGTTTCATATATAAAAAAAAAAACAATAAAATCTTACATAGGGGTTTCTCGATGATGTTCTTTGGTGTGATGGAGCAGTCTAGATAACATTTTTCACCTAAAAAAAGACTCATATGATGGATGAGCTTAACAAAGAATCGAGACTTCATGAGTATCCATCAAGTAATGAGAGTCACTAAAGTACTCCAAGTCCTCCAACTAGATTTAAACCTCCCTGAATGGAAAGGAATAAGCTTGGATGACAAAAGTTTTGTATAAAAATATCAAAATGATCATCAACAATGCTCTTGAAGGTGAAATTTTGTTCAGAAACCATAATGTTACACGCTACACAAAAAAGATTAAGTTTGGTCATCTTGATCTCAAAAATACGTAGTTTGACTTCATATATAAAATCTCATAATATATATGTATATTATTAATGAAATAAAAGACAAACTAAAACAGAAGAAAAGAAGAAATACATGGTCATTTTTTACCATTAAACACGAGGTCATTTATTTGGTCAATACCAATATCAAATATGGGATCAATTGCCCGTTCTTCTCCTTCAATTGGAGGAGTAGATAACACAGCCTCTCTACTGTTCTCATCTGCAAAACCCCTAAAGTAAATATAGCACTAATCAATGTTTTATTAAAATATAAATAATTAAGCATAATTTAAAAAGAAATAAACTCGTATACAGAAAAGAAATGGCCAACCAAATACAGTGTATAGGGAATCTGGAGGAGGGGTCACTATGAAGTTAAGGCCAATATACAATCCCAATGCTAAAACCACAGTCACCATCAAATAGGCAGGCACTGCCAATGCCCAATACCTGACCATTTAACCTTAATATTTGGTCAAATGCAAAAAAAAAAAAAAAAAAAAAAAAAAAAAAAAAAAAACTAATGATATCATTAAAACTCATTTCTTTGATGCATTTTTTATTACTAAAATTTCACCATGATATTTGCTCAAATTCAGACCCATTGAAACATACAAAAAACAGCATAAACAAAATAACCGACTTACTAACCTACTGGGGTAGTAATGTATACCAACGGCATGCAACCAAGGTTATGGAACATATGCCCATATGAGGTAAACAACTAGATAAAGAAAGAATGAATATTACAAAAAACTTTCCTAAGTTGCTTAAACGATTCAAAAACAACCTAGAAATTAAACAGGAATGTTTTTAATATCATACGTTTCGTCTTGAACAGATCCAAACAAAAAAAAGTAAAATAATGAAAGACAATGCCTTGCAGAACACACTCTAAATCCCACCAAGAATCATAGATTGCTATCCTTACTAAAAACCAATTATAGTTTGCAGATAATTTTAGCAGCCGATGCCAAAAACAAGCAGAGAAAACAGGCAAAACTGTCTCCTTCATCACTGGAGGGACAACTCAATAATCATTTAGCTTATGCATAGAAAATTTCATGGAAAGAACAACCAAAAAACTTTCACTACCACAATGATGAATTATAGGTTGTGCATTATGGTTGAAAGGATGATCAAACTACTCTCAGGGCATTTTGGTAGGAGATGTGAGATGGAATTAGAAAGGAAGAGGGAGAGGAGTTTCCCTCAAACAGTGGAATTTTGATTTCCAAGTAAATTGAAAATGCCGCATACTAAAAAATAGAAACTCATTTTCCACTTCACATTCCCTTTACATCACCGTGTATGCACCATAACAAACATGCCCTTATAACCCCTTCTACCACAAGATAACTTGTTGTGCATGTAATGTGCATGTGATGGGGAAGGGACCGGGATCACTGATCAATGGATGAATTCTCAATCCTGGTAAAACCGAACATGCCAAAGGAATCTATCACTATTCCTTTGTTACCATCTCTAAGGCACCATGGTAAAGAGAAATATGATGAATTGGACCTGTGGCAGCAATGGTTGTTTTGGAACCAACAAAACCATAAGCTTCAGAAGTCTTGGGACTGTGTTTCCCAGACAAGCCAAAACCAGCAGTGCTGTCATTGATGTCAGAATAAGAGACAGTGGCCCTTCTCTTTTTAGATAAACCAAGGATTCTTCTAGGGCTACTTACAGAACCCATATCTGCCATTTATTGCTTCAATGCATCAACCTTCAAGCCACAATATGAAAAATCAATACACAAGGGCATGCAAAGAAGCCATAAAATAAATTATAACTAAAGCCCTACATAACAAGGTAGTAAACGACGAAAGGCACCATTAAGATACCAAACCCATAAAAAACCTTCGGTGATATGCACAAGAAAGTCACGCAGATAAGTGAAGTAAATAAAAACAACAGGGTGAAATATATGCAAACATATAAAAATGCACAACTAAAATTATAAAAATTCAAGTTAAAGATGTCTAATAATAAAATTCAATCATAAAAGTTAAGCCATTGACAAAATATCGAAAGATGATGAGCACAATCATGATCCAAAAATTCATTTTAGTGTTTTAATTTTGAATTATCAAATACAGATTTATAATTATAATCACTTTTATATCCTTTTCCATTAGACTCTTATCATTTAAAATCTCCTTCCATATCATCTGAATTAGCCAACTTCTATATCAAATTGAACATTTTCCTTTGTTGTCTTGGCTCTCGATTTTGATGTGCTCGCGTTTTTTTGGCTTCTCGTTTTCTTGTTTGCTTCTCATACATTTGTTGTCCTTGCTACAACTCCCCAATTTAATCCCCCACTCATTACCAAATACAAGCGCATCTTTGGTAGTGGTGGGACAAAGATGCACATAAGCACCCTAAAACAGGGGGTGAATCAAGGTGCACTCATTACCAAATACAACCCAATCTTTTGTGGTGTTGAGACCAAGATGGATGTAAGCACCCTAAAAGGGGGGTGCATCAAGGTGTACACCGATTGGAACTTTTTCTCTCCTGTTAGTCCCCTAGGTCGTACAGATCTCGTTCCCTCATTAGAAGGAACACGTTCAATCTATCAACCTCTAGATAGCGTTCTCACCGAATCATTCAACACATACGCAGAAACACAAAGCATGCACAAGATGTAGGGATTTTACTTGGTTCATCACAAAGGGATAATCCAATGATCATACATCGACGGTGTGATACTCCCAAACTTATCGATCTCCAAACCTATTTCGACATGATCTATTGCTTCATAATGAAAAGACGTATATTATCTACAAACCTATATCTCTTCTATTCTGCAAAAATCAAATCCTCCATTGTGCAACCACTATATCACGATGTGCTCCTTTATACTGAACAAATTGTGGTGTGGTTCATGATGAGACTATTATGTATGGGTAGTGCTTCCAGAGTCACTCAATTTTTGGAAAAGTTTGGATTTACCCTTACTTGTCAGGTAACCTGATAAGACCAAGCCTCTCCATGAACTGACTTATTTATCTATTAAGTAGATCGAGAACAGAACTACAAAAGAAAAGTAGAATTACAAGGGGATGATAAGGATAGAGATGAATGAAAGAAGGAGATGGAGAAGAGACTTTGGGAGATTGCACTCCCGCCCAAGACAACGCCATCCAAGCCAAAGGACGATTCCCATATTGTAAGGTTCCGGGACTCCGCAGCAGAAGCCTGTGGGCCGGGATTTTAAAATGTTTCTGCTTCACCGGAGTGACACAACTTTGTCAGCTCCGGTGATCGAGTCCCGGCTTGGTCCGAGAATCTCGCAAGGTTCTTTAGGAGCACAAAAATAAACTTGAACATTTACCTTGTTCAGAATTGACGTGCGGGACGCCAGCGATCGTTGCTCGAAAACTCCGACGACGAAGCCCTCTAGATCGTCCACACACGCCTTGCAAATCTGCACGCGCGCCGTTCGTCAAGATCCAGGTGCTAGCGCGGATCTTCGACGCACACTTCGACGCAGCGATGATCACCATAAAACTAGCATCTTCGATTCGTGAAGGCGGAACTTGAAGAACTTGCTAGTTTGAGAGAGTCTCTCTCTAGAACTCAAGAGGAGAGAGAGGCTCTCAATTCCAACAGATGAATAGTCATTAGGGAAGAGCCACTCTTTAAATATATATAGGGAATATCTATTATTCTATTATACGCGGTAAGGGTTCCCGGCCCCCGTGTATTAAACATTCACTATATATATATATATTATAAATAATTATTTATGACAAATTAAATTATGCCATAAATAATATTTATTATTTATCACTAAACTGCAATATATATATAATTTTATATATATATATATATATTACGTGATAAACATGAGTTTAACTCGGCCCGCACCTCCTGATAAAATTAATCAAACCCAAGACATAAATATCTGTCCGATTAACATTTATCTATGTATTTACTTAATCACTCGTAAATACATGTTATAAATAAATTCATCAAATTATTCCAAACTTGAATAATAAAAGAATTTATTTATTACTTGGTGATCGATAGGACTTGGATAAAACCCGGACCCCGTAGTGGGCCCCACCAAATCCTATAATCTTATTCATCAGAATAGGGCAGATTGTCAAAGCGCTGTTGTGTGTAACCCTCTAGGCCCTTATCTCAATAGTAGTGAATAATATCACCGACCTAGAGCGGGGTCTAGCAACCCATCGAGGCCCCTATAGAGATAAGACAAAGTCAATGCAACGACTGCCTTCCCACGAACAAAGTCCGTGTAATCTAATCTCTTCGTCGTCGATATCTCAATAAATCAGAATGCATACTCAGTGTCATCATTCTTCATTTTCTTTACTTTGTTCGTTGATTTGTCCGGACGGTCTTACCTTCCACTACCATGGCCATGGATTTAATGAAGGTGCAACCATCCTAATCAACCAGGCCCGAGATATCTCTTCCTAAACTCGGAAGTGACAAATCCTTTCTCGATCATTCAATCAATGCCATGCCATTAATGACGTACCCGATATAAACTACCTCACCACGACTTGTCGCCATGGTTTTCGCCTTATATCAAATGTACGCAATTAAATGACATTCACTAATAATAATCTCAAGTCAGGAGACCATTACACATGTCCGTGGATAGGAACGACAATGACACCAGAAACATGTGGTGTTCCTATTAAGCGGGTCTGTCCTCATGATCTCGTTAGCTAGAGATCATCAAGTGCGAACTTCATGAGATGAAGTCTCAATGCTTATGAGCCCCCAACACCTGATGGTCACACATCATCTGTGTCCTTTCAGAATGATGTAACTGGACCATAGGACGTTACTTTAAGATTACTGTCATGACATTTCAGGGTTCTCATTATAGCCTGGGACCTGCTATAACCATTTTGATGCGACAGATAATCTAAGGACATTGCCATTAATAAAGTGGATGCAGAAGTATCTACACTATCATGACAAGATAAATACATGTATAAAACAAACTGAATACATGTAGCAGTAATCAAAGTACAAAACAAGTTGGGTCTAGGGCACCCACTTTCAACACTCCCACTTGCACTAGAGCCAACTGCTAACAGGTTTCAATCCGCTAGCTCTCACATGTGAATCATGCTTCTGCTGAGAAATGACTTTAGTCAGGGGGTCTACCACGTTGTCCTCTGTGGCTACTCTGCTAACTGTCACTTCACCTCTTTGAGTAAAATCCCTCAAGAGATGGAACTTCCGAAGAATATGCTTTGTCCTCTGGTGAGACCTGGGCTCCTTGGCAAGCACCACTGCCGTAGTATTGTCACAATATACTGGAACAGGGTCTGCACTATTAGGTATAACACCAATGTTTGAGATAAAGCTACGTATCCAGACTGCTTCCTTTGCTGCATCGGAAGCTGCAATATATTCGGACTCTGCTGTAGAATCAGCAACCACAGCTTGCTTTGAGCTTCTCCAGCTCACTGCACCACCATTCAGGCAAAAGATGTAGCCTGACTGCGATTTCATATCATCATGATCTGTCTGGAAACTAGCATCAGTGAATCCCCTCACAACTAGTTCCTCATCTCCTCCATACACCAGGAACGTATCCTTAGTACGCCTCAAGTACTTAAGGATAGTTTTAACAGCTGTCCAATGCAGCTCTCCTGGATTGGCTTGATATCTGCCCACCATGCTTAAAGCAAAGGCAACATCAAACCTAGTACATAGCATGGCATACATGATAGAACCCACTGCCGAAGCATAAGGGACTCTACTCATTCTGTCAATCTCCTCCTGTGTTTGTGGACACATTTTCTTGGAGAGATTTACACCATGTGACATAGGTAACAATCCTCTTTTGGACTGTTCCATATTGTACCTTTTGAGTACCTTGTCAATATATGTACTTTGACTTAGGCCAAGCATCCTTTGAGGTCTATCTCGATATATCTTGATCCCTAGGATGTAGGCTGCTTCACCTAAGTCTTTCATGGAGAAGCATTCATTTAACCAAGTCTTAACTGACTGTAAGACTTGCACCTCGTTTCCCATGATTAATATGCCGTCAACATATAAAACTAGGAAAACGATAGCATTCTCTTCAACCTTTTTATAGACACAAGGCTCGCTTTCATTTTTGACAAAACCAAAATCTCTTATGGCCTCATCAAATCGTACATTCCATGATCTTGATGCCTGCTTCAATCCATAAATGGATCTCTGCAACTTGCATACTTTATTGGCATTCTTTGACTTAACAAACCCTTCGGGTTGAGTCATATAGACGTCTTCAACCAACTTCCCATTTAGAAAAGCAGTCTTGACATCCATTTGCCATATTTCATAATCATGAAAGGCTGCTATTGCAAGCAATATCCTGATGGATTTAAGCATTGCCACTGGTGAGAAGGTTTCATCATAATCAATGCCTTGACGTTGTCTGAAACCCTTTGCAACCAGTCTCGCTTTAAAGGTATTAACCTTACCATCCATGTCCAGATTTTTCTTGAATACCCATTTACAACCAATGGGATTTACATCAGCTGGAGGGTCTACCAAAATCCAAACTTGATTTTGGTACATGGAATCCATCTCAGAATTCATGGCTTCTTGCCATGTTGCAACTTCTTTTCCTTCTACTACTTCCTTATAGGTCAGAGGTTCATCATCCTCAAGGATTATTGTGTCACCTGACTCGGTGACAAGAAAACCATAACGCTCTGGTTCTCTAACCTCTCGCGTAGACCTATGCAGTATCTGTGTCTCAGGAACAATTTCTTCTTCCACTTGTTCTTGTAGAGATTGTTCCTCTACCAACTCTTGTGCATCTGGAGTATTGACTTCATCGAAGTCAATCTTGCTCCCACTATTTCCAGTAGAAATGTGATCTCTTTCTAGAAATGTGGCGTATCTTGCCACAATGACTTTTCTATCTAAAGGGTTATATAGGTTGTATCCTCTAGTTTCCTTAGGATAACCTACAAAGATGCACTTAGTGCTTCTGGATGCTAATTTGTCACTTGGTAAAGTCTTGACAAATGCCTCGCACCCCCACACACGCATGTGTGTCAGATTGGGTTTCTTTCCAAACCATAACTGATATGGAATCCCATCTGTGGCTTTAGTTGGTACTCGGTTAATGGTATATGCTGCTGTCTGTAAGGCGTATCCCCAAAAGGATAATGGAAGAGTTGTATGACTCATCATTGATCTGACCATGTCAAGCAAGGTCCTATTCCTCCTTTCACTAACACCATTCCATTGTGGTGTATAAGGAGGAGTGAGTTGAGATACTATCCCAGACTCCTTCAAATGATCAATGAAAGCTTGGTTAAGATATTCTCCGCCTCGGTCTGAGCGAAGTGCTTTTATCTTCTTACCAAGTTGGTTTTCTACTTCATTTTGATATTCCTTAAAGAAACGAAAGGAATCTGACTTATGCCGCATTAAGTAGATATAGACATACCTACTATAATCATCGGTAAAAGTGATGAAGTATAGAAAACCACCCCTTGCCTCTACTGGAAATGGACCACATACATCGGTATGTATTAATTCCAGTACTGCATTGGCTCTTTCTCCCTTTCCTGAGAAAGGTGCTTTGGTCATCTTTCCTTGTAAACAAGCTTGACATACATCTAAGGGTTCTAACTGTACCGAGTCTAGATACCCTTCTTGATGTAATTTTTGTAATCGCTTCTCGTTTACATGACCAAGCCTGAAGTGCCATAGGCGGGTGTTATTTGATTCATGTTGGTTATTTTTGTCATTGATAGCCATTACTGAGTTTTCTAGTTCTAGTATATATAAACCATTGTTAAGATGTGCCATACCATAACATATGTTATCCCTATAAAAGAGAAAACTTTTATTTCCAAACTTGAAATAAAAACCCTTAGTGTCTAGACATGACACAAAGATAATGTTTCTGGTAACAGACGGTACATAATAGCAATTGTTTAAAACAAGAACCAAACCAGTTGGTAAAGTCAAGTGATAGTCTCCCACTGCCAAGGCCGCCAAACTTGCACCATTTGCAGCTCGGAGATCCACTTGACCTTTTGCAATCTTCTCAAACCTACTTGGTTCCTGTATATGAATACAAATGTGTGAGCCACATGCCGTATCCAATACCCAACTTGTAGATAATGATAGATTACATTCAATGACAAAAATACCTGAAGCAGAAGCGTCAGCTTGCTTCTTCTTCCCAGCTCTGCAATTCTTTTTCCAGTGGCCTTTCTTGCCACATCCAAAACAGACAGCTTCCTGCTCATTACTCTGCCTCTGAATCTTTGGCTTCTTGGCAGGACGATGCATTGGTGTCTTTGGCCTTGACTTGGCTTTAGACCACTTTGCCTTGCCCTTGTTTTTCTTGTTCACCATAAGGACAGATGTATTGGTGTTTTTCATGTCCTTATCAGCTTGGCGAACTAAAGTCAAAAGATCCGGGAGTGACTTTGTCATATCATTCATATTATAATTGACAATGAAAGTCGAAAAGCTTGACGGTAAAGAGGCAAGGATGAGATCCACTGCTAGTTCTTGGTTCAGTTTGAACCCAAGGGCTTCGAGTCTCTCAATATACCCAATCATTTTGAGTACGTAAGGACCAGCTTGGTGCCCTTCTGCTAGCCCGCACTTATAAAGCGCACTTGAGATTTCATACCTTTCTTGCCTAGCCCTCTCCTGATATAGTTCTTGGAGATGTGAAAGCATCTTGTAGGCGTCCTCTTCCTCATGCATTTTTTGCAATTGGCTGGACATGGATGATAGCATGATGCATTGTACATCAAGCACATCGTCTACATGCTTTTTCCACTTATCTTTTTCCGTCTTGCTTGCTCCCTGAGGAGGCTCAGCAGGAGTTGGGGATTCCAGCACATATAACTTCCTTTCTTGGCGTAGTACTATGCGCAAGCGCCTGTACCACTCCTGGAAGTTATTGCCGGTCAGGATATTTTCTCTATCCAAGATTGATCGCAGTGATAATGTACTAGTGGTGTTGGTGATTGCCATTTTGAATCTACATTAGATAAACATTTAGCAGTTAGTACTTTGTCTTGATTACTTTTTGACATTTTATGATTAATAAAATATCATTTAATGTCTCCCACTATTTTAACGAACCTAAATAGCCCTCACCATTAGATTCGGAATACTCTATCGCTTGAGCATTCTAGTGGCAAGGATCCTATGAAACCCCTTTCGTAATCTACAAGCTAGGGCTATGACATTACTTGAAGGGTTTCAAGGTAGGCTCTATACTGGTCAACCACTTGTTCTTGTGGTTCCTTGTATAGTTGAGTAAAGTCCTAGCTTTTTGGAATCTATACTTGATTCCCTCAACCTCTCGCCTCTAAAGTGATATCAATTTAGCTAAGGCTAATCCTTGACTACTCACTTTAGTTAAGTCAACCCATTCCTCACATGGAAACGCCCCGGTAGTAAGAGGCACTCTCAACTGAGGCTGATGAGCACCCAAACAGCCGGTTTTGTTTAGATATGAGAAATGGAAGGCATTATGACTTAATATATCTTTGAGGGATTTTTAAATTATTAATTCACGAATATAATCCCTTTTCTATTTATTATGTTCAAACTAGGTTGTCATGCTCACAACTGAACATTCAAAAGAGTATTTATTCGTCATAACTTTATGCATTTTCTCTTGTTTACTATCCTATGTGATCATGCAATAATCATGCAGTCGCATAAAAATAATAAACTGTGCATAAAGTAAATCAAGCATTCCGACTGGTCTTGAGCATTCTATAATGATTGATCATTAACTGATCAATCATCACCTAGGGGCACCCGTACCTGAGTCAATACAAGACCCGTGTCGCTGCTGGCCCCAGTGAAAAGCGTCCAACTCCTGTCTGGACTACCGCCTCATTTTGGCGAGGTCTGCCTCTCGGATTGTCATCGAATAAATACAAATATACTCGCACGCAGGCGAGGGGGTCTGGGGTACAAAATACAAGTGGTGCAATGGACACGCAGGCCCTTATACATATTTGAATTAAAAGACGATTCACAGACCGTCATTTATCTAATTAAATATTACAATCATCGCACGCATTGAATAAATAATTAAATAAATACATACATGCCAAACATACACAGGTCGGTCAAAAGCTCAAGACCAGTCGGGGTAATCGTGCAATAAAAATTAAATTGCAATAACTTTAAATTATGCGAGGGTGTTCTAATAAATTAAATGAATTTGATTAAATTCAAATAATTTATTTTTATCGGTTCCATTTGTTTAATTTAATTTTAATTCCAAAATTAAATTAAATTAAACCATTAATTTAATTCTAAACTTAAATTAAATTAATATTCTTGGATTAAAATAATCTAAACCCCTAATTAATTTCAATTAATTTAATTTAAAAATAAATTAATTAAAATTAATTCAGTGCAGGTTACCTCTAACCGGAGAGTAGTCCGGCGAGTCTGCGTACCGCCGCGAGATATCGTCCTGGAACCGCGGCTTGACCGCGACGTGACCGTGGCGTGACTGCAGGGTGACCGCGGCGTGACCACGGCGTGATCGCGGCGTGACTGCGGCATCTAGCGCTTCCCGCGACGGTTGCATCTCCCGACAGCCTGCTGCTCCAGTGATGGTTCGGGGCGGCCGGACGGAGCCGGTCCGACGCGGACCGCGTCCGGAGAAAAAGAGGTCGGCGCGAGGGATGTCCGGCGAAGGAAAGGCCGGCGCGAGGTCTGGTTCGGTGCGGGGAAGCCGGCGGGAGGGCTGTCCGGCGCAGGGAGGTCCGGCGCGAGGTCGGTCCGGCGCTGGGTAGGTCCGGCGCTGGGAGGTCCGGTGCGGGGTAGCCGGCGCGAGGTCCGGTCCGCCGCGGGGAGGCCGGCACCGGTGCGCCGTGGTGCTGGACCGCCGGAGGAGGGGAGGCCAGCGCGAGGAGGGTCCGGCGCTGGGAGGTCCGGCGCGGGGGAGGTCCGGCGCGGGGTAGGTCCGGCGTGAGGGGAGGTCCGGCGCGAGGAGGGTCCGGAGCTGGGAGGTCCGGCGCCGGTGCGCTGTGGTGCTGGACCGTTGGAGGAGGGGAGGCCTAGGGTTTCGGCCTCCCCTGGTGCGCCGCGGGAGAGAAGACCCGTAAGGGTCTTCCTCCCCATTCCACCCTTTTTTTTTGACAACAAATGTCCATCCATTTGTTTTTTTTATATTTAAAAAACAAAAAAGAGAAGACCCCATTTTGGGGTCTTTTCCACTCCCTTTTTTTTATAAACAAAAGGAGGAAGACCCCAAGTCTTGGTCTCCTCCTTTTATTATAAAAATTTTTTCCACACACTTTTGTGGAAAAATATTTTAAATATTTTATTATTATAATAAAATTTATTATAAAATATAATAAAATATTTATTATAAATTATAATAAAATATATTTTTGATGTTTATCTCAATTTGAGAAATAACATCAAACGATCAAGAACTTGCGACGTCGATCCGACTAAAATTTTCAAATGATCATATCTTGATCATTCGAAATCGAAATGACGCGCGGTCGAATCCGAATGAACCGTTTTAACACCCCGTAATTAAATTTAATGCAATTTAATATTTTTGACTCAGAAAAACCTTGCGCTCCCTCTGATACCACTGTAAGGTTCCGGGACTCCGCAGCGGAAGCCTGTGGGCCGGGATTTTAATTTTTTTTTGCTGCACCGGAGTGACATAACTTTGTCAGCTCCGGTGATCGAGTCCCGGCTTGGTCCGAGAATCTCGCAAGGTTCTTTAGGAGCACAAAAATAAACTTGAACATTTACCTTGTTCAGAATTGACGTGCGGGACGCCGACGATCGTTGCTCGAAGACTCTGACGACGAAGCCCTCTAGATCGTCCACACACGCCTTGCAAATCTGCACGCGCGCCGTTCGTCAAGATCCAGGTGCTAGCGCGGATCTTCAACGCACACTTCGACGCAGCGATGATCACCACAAAACTAGCATCTTCGATTCGTGAAGGCGGAACTTGAAGAACTTGCTAGTTTGAGAGAGTCTCTCTCTAGAACTCAAGAGGAGAGAGAGGCTCTCAATTCCAACGGATGAATAGTCATTAGGGAAGAGCCACTCTTTAAATATATATAGGGAATATCTATTATACGCGGTAAGGGTTCCCGACCCCCGTGTATTAAACATTCACTATATATATATATTATAAATAATTATTTATGACAAATTAAATTATGCCATAAATAATATTTATTATTTATCACTAAACTGCAATATATATATATATATTACGTGATAAACATGAGTTTAACTCGGCCCGCACCTCCTGATAAAATTAATCAAACCCAAGACATAAATATCTGTCCGATTAACATTTATCTATGTATTTACTTAATCACTCGTAAATACATGTTATAAATAAATTCATCAAATTATTCCAAACTTGAATAATAAAAGAATTTATTTATTACTTGGTGATCGATAGGACTTGGATAAAACCCGGACCCCGTAGTGGGGCCCACCAAATCCTATAATCCTATTCATCAAAATAGGGCAGATTGTCAAAGCGCTGTTGTGTGTGACCCTCTAGGCCCTTATCTCAATAGTAGTGAATAATATCACCGACCTAGAGCGGGGTCTAGCAACCCATCGAGGCCCCTATAGAGATAAGGCAAAGTCAATGCAACGACTGCCTTCCCACAAACACAGTCTGTGTAATCTAATCTCTTCGTCATCGATATCTCAATAAAGCAGAATGCATACTCAGTGTCATCATTCTTCATTTTCTTTACTTTGTTCGTTGATTTGTCCAGACGGTCTTACCTTCCACTACCATGGCCATGGATTTAATGAAGGTGCAACCATCCTAATCAACCAGGCCCGAGATATCTCTTCCTAAACTCGGAAGTGACAAATCCTTTCTCGATCATTCAATCAATGCCATGCCATTAATGACGTACCTGATATAAACTACCTCACCACGACTTGTCGCCATGGTTTTCGCCTTATATCAAATATACGTAATTAAATGACATTCACTAATAATAATCTCAATTCAGGAGACCATTACACATGTCCGTGGATAGGAACGACCAATGACACCAGAAACATGTGGTGTTCCTATTAAGCGGGTCTATCCTCATGATCTCGTTAGCTAGAGATCATCAAGTGCGAACTTCATGAGATGAAGTCTCAATGCTTATGAGCCCCCAGCACCTGATGGTCACACATCATCTGTGTCCTTTCAGAATGATGTAACTGGACCATAGGACGTTACTTTAAGATTACTGTCATGGCATTTCAGGGTTCTCATTATAGCCTGGGACCTGCTATAACCATTTTGATGCGACAGGTAATCTAAGGACATTGCCATTAATAAAGTGGATGCAGAAGTATCTACACTATCATGACAAGATAAATACATGTATAAAACAAACTGAATACATGTAGCAGTAATCAAAGTACAAAACAAGTTGGGTCTAGGGCACCCACTTTCAACACATATAATCTCCCGTTGGCCCTATCACCCTCCCCTGCTACATATTTATAACAAATCCCCCACCTCCATGTGGTCTCAATCTTAACAAAATACTAAACATATTCTAACAACTAATATTCTCATACTATAATGACGCTTATACCACTACTCTCTTATAGCAGGTCTCTAACCCTACCACCCCCTTAAAATTCACCTTGTCCTCAAGGTGAGGAACATGATGAAGTGTTGATGCAATGGCCATTCTCATGGGTTGTATGTCTGGGCGTTTTCCACCAGAGTGATCGACTTGGTCCTACCTCGTACAACACAGTCTCCAAGCAATATGCTAGATGGTCCTTTCTGCCATATGGCGATGCACCCAGTCTTCATTTACTTTCCCGGAAATCTTCCATATGGTTCATCCTACATGGTAGGTTGAATTTGTTTCCTGTTTCCCAAGTGTTGGCACATCACTCCCTTTCATCGGGGTAGAAAATAATCCCCATGTCATGGTGTCGCCCGCCACCCATGTCCACACGTCAACTACCACAGTGAAGAGCGAGGGTCGCTCCCTTTTCTGCTTCCGATCATTCCACCATTGGCCCAACATGAGACATTTTATTTTCATCATTGCTTCGTCGTACCCCACAGCCTTCCACGGGTTGCCAATGCTCGCGCCAATCATCGAAGAAAGTGACACCTTCCTGTTGAATTACCAATATGCGTAATTGTGTCCGACATCTAGAGCTCACGACCGACAGTTTTCGACCTGTATCCTCCCCCGAAATGATGCGTGTTGGTCGCCTCTGAAGGTTGTGTCGGCTGATCAACTTCCAGAACCAGGATTGGTAGAGCAACCAATGGTAGCAGTGTGGGAAATTCACCGCACAACAATTTAATGTCGGTCACATTGTTGCGCTCTGATACCAGAGTCTCTGTCATCGTCCCTAATAGCACCAGAGGCACCTCTGTTATTATGGGAGGTTAAGCTACAGTTGTGTGCTGCGACATCTGCTCTCATATTAGAAAAATTCATGAACAACAGTTCGAAAAGTCATCGCCTGGTCGTGTTCGAGCAGGCGTTGGATCGAGGCGAGAGTCGCTTGGATCTGCCTGAGTTGCTGGACCACCTCATCTTGAGATATCACCATCGTTAAGCAGTATTCTGCGTGCCCCAAAAAAAAATGGAACGCCCTGTGTATTTTTGTTTTTTTTAAGTACCATGTAAACTAGATCGCAGCCGGTGGACGATGATGAACCTTTGCCTCTCCCTTTAACAACCAGTGAGCCTCCCCTTTGGACAACGGTGCAGCGGGGTGTAGTAGAATGCACCCCCAAGTGAGAAAAAAAAACAATCATGTACGTCATCTAACCAAAATGAGAAGACGTGGAGCGTCCCCCCTAGGCACGCACGTTACAGTAGGTCTGCGCGCCACTCTTGCGATCCACAAATGACGATCCAGCAATGAGTGTCACCAGTGAGTGTGCTGAAATTCTCCATTGCCTGAGTTGTGCAGAACACGAAGAATCTACAGTACGCGCCCCGCATTGAAGAAAAGCTGGCTGGGGGTGTGTCGACTGAGCGAGGTAGGATGCCTCGTCGCACTGGACGATAGTTGGCGGGAGAAGGTCAGCAGATCATATCAATTGATAGGACTAAGCCTCTCCACGAACTGACTTCTTTATCTATTAAGTAGTTTGAGAATAGAACTACAAACAGAAAGTATAATTACAAGGGAGAAATACACAGGGACTAAGCCTCTCCATGAACTAGCTTCTTTAAATTGGTGCTTGATACATCATCATTCAAAGCAATAAAGAAACCCATAGTAAATTGCAAAAGGGAGATAAGGGGACTTCGAAAAGATAAATCAAAGAATGTAAATCAGAAAGTGAAGTGTTTGAATCAAACAAGTGGAGTCAAGAGGATAAATACAACACCATGTGCTGACATTGTGGAATGCCTGACCATACAATATGTTTTTGTGAAGATACTATTAAGTTGATTTCAGATTGTGAAAGGAAGAGTATCAAAGTTTTTCATGTGAAAAGAAAGAAGTTACAACTCTTATTATTCTGATTATTAACCTTTTCATAGTAGTGTTGGTAAGCTAAGAAACGAATACAAATCTGGAAGGAAGGCTATACCCAGACAAAGGAATTCAAACTATACCTTTGGAGGTATTTGTTTTTTGTTGGGGACAACAAAGACACTCATGAATAAGTGTAGAATGAGAAGAGAAGGAATGATGAGAAAGATGTTATGAATGCAGATACAAAGAACATATTGTAAAGTATTGTAATATGAGAAGAAGAGAAGGAATGATGAGGAATACCATTGCTCTTACGATCCGTAGAAATCAAGCAGGTATGGATAAAATACATGTTACATTAAAGAACAATTTCACATGCTTGAAGAAAGATGAGACTGACTATCAATGGGACGTGTGTCAGACATCAAAGGATGTTATAGTATGGCGACCTTCAAGGAAGGAAAAGGAGAAATTGAGGAAAAATAAGAAATAAGAATCTTCCCTCATGGCCAAGAAAGAAGAAGTAAAGAGAAAGACATCTTTTTAAAATGAAAAAAGGAAAGATCATGAAGAGACTTGTATCACGGAAGATGTCTTGTTATGAAAATGAAGGAAGCCTGCACAAGTGGAATCATTGAAAAGATCACCACGAAGGGAATTTACATGAAGTCAAAGGAGAAAGAAGAGTGAGAAAGTGTAGCACCCCAAACATTTTATGGTATGTTTTCATTAAATACATTCTATTCATCACTGTGTTCCTTTGAAACAACACTATGTTATTTAGGAGATAGTCAAAACCCAGCCATTAAATATAATTTTTCCACTTCTATGTTTTGAATTTCAAAAAATGGTCATCTAGAGTTGTGATTAAAGTCATTTGGAGTTTGATAAAACAAACTTGATTTTTGGTGAATAGTAACATACCCTTATGAATAGTAATATGAATAGTAATATGACCCTTATGAATAGTAAATAATAAAATTATTTTATTTTCTTAAAGCAATAAGATAATGAGATCTTAATTAGATTTTCAATGAAAAATAAAACTAATTGCACCTTTAAGATTGTTATTTTTCAAATTAACTATGAATTTATTTAAAAATTAAATTAATAATATTTAGAAAATTAATTTTGAAAAATGGAGTTCATTTTTTAATTCTACACATCGAAAAATGGTTAGGGTAAATTTTTGGGATTTTTCTGAAATTCTGGAATTTTTGATGAATAGTGAAATACGATAAAATATTGTATATACAAATTATTAGTAAAATACACTATTTATGACATCATAAGTGATTCAAGACCACTTGGTTCGAACTCACATGCCATTATTACTATTAGGGGTCACATGAAACAATACTATTGGTTGTCTTGATGGAAATGATAAAATAATGAAATTAAATATTCAAAATTTACCCATCTCCTCCACTATAACCCCCCCACCTCTTCTCTTCACTCCTCTAAGACTTTAAGCTCCTCAAATTTCTGCCCAATAATCCTCCCAAGTCTCTTCCCCACATCCTAGAGCTGTCGGTCTCACCAAAAGATCAAAACCAAAGCCCTTAAGAAGGATCTCAAGGAGAAGAGATCAAGAGGTAAACAACCTCTTTTATTTTCTTTATTTTCTTTCATTTTATGTTATTCTCTTCCATTCCCTTTGTATTGTGTTGGGATATTTCATTAAATATTCCCCCTTACTGTACATATTATGTATGAATGATGAGATATTCAATTCCTCTCATCAAACTATTTTTATGAAATTTTAAGAGACGCTGTTAGACTACCAAATTTTCATGAGAAATTTATCAAGTTTTCTTTCATTTTAAGATTCCTTTCTTTTCTTCTTATTTCCTCACCTAATCTTAACCAAGAGGCATGTATGCTCTAGAGTATATTCTGGATGTTCTAATGTTTATGGAAAATTCTTCATCATTATTCTTCTCCTCTCCCACTTATTTAAGGAATAAAAACATTGTCCATGATGTGTCGAATTACTGACATCGTGGATGATGTAATTTCAATTTCCATTAATTCTTTCAAGTCTGGTCATGAAACCATTTATATGGTTGAACCAGGTTATAATATATGTGTTATTAATCACCCATGGTTCTGGAATTCTTTTGTACTCATGGTTCTAATTTGTAAGACAAAATGAGGTTGTTATTATCAAAGAACCATTAAAACGATCTAAACAAACACCATTAATATTTTAACTAATGAATCATCATCATGGTATATAACCCAAAACCATTATAAGATCATTTATATATCCATAATTTCATTAATAAGATGTATTAACAATTATGGATGTTTAACCATATTTCAAACCAACTTCCATTCATGAATACAAGGTAAACAAAGTATGAAACCAAGTAAGAAAATGCTTCCAAAACAATAAAATTGAATCCCTTAAATCCAACAAAAAGGTCATTAATGAACTTAATAAGGTTATACCATATCAATTACATATAAAATAGGTTATTGATTTATGAATTAATAATCCTAATTTGTTTATTCAGGTCTTTAATAATAAGTCAAGAACACCTTCAAGCATAAGGTAAGGGATTACTTAACTCAATTTTCATTCTTTGAGTTACACATCTATTTCCAAGAATATGTGTGAATGTAATTTTATTGTTTTATACAGTATATCCACTTATATTTTGTGGATTTTCACTTGTCACACATAAATATTTCATTTACTTATCTTCACTCTAATGACACAATCTTCATAAGGGATCCTCTCTCTCACTTTGTTGAAGAATATCCCCTTTGTTGTGACTAACTTTGTATTGTACACCTAATAATCCTTATGTGGTGTACCTACTGCCCATTTGAGATCAATTTCCATTTGAAATTGTATTTATATTAAATATCCATAATCTCATGTCATGGATATGATTGTTTTCTAAACCGTATACCATTTTACATACGGTGTTTATTTGGAAAGTTATTATAGAAATATTGGTGAATCTATATACTCTACTCTATACAGATATTGAAAAGGCATTTTTCTCTTGTATTGAATCAATGTATAAAGAATTCTTGGACATGTAGTGGCGGGTGGGGCCCGCTATAGCCCCTCGATGCATCGGTAGGTCTCATGAGACAAAACAGTTTGGCGACAAACCCTTCGAGTTTGTTTCCAAAAATCAGACGGGTTTCTACCCATAGAGCTAAACCGTTTCAACGGTATTATGGTTTCATGTGACAGATACATGACGTCCAATTAATAAGAATTATCTTTATTCATTATCAGTTATTATTATCCATGAGATTTTCACTATAAAAAAATCTATGGATGCAGTTACATTCTCAGTTTGTTAATGGCATTAGTATTTCATTTATTCAGCATTCCATATTGATTATGTCAGATTGTCTATGATTCACTTATTATTGTATTCATGCTCCCGCTATTTTTAACCCTTAATGAGCATTTGAGCTCACCCCTTTCATTGTCTATCTTCAACATGTGATGAAGAGAAGGCCTTTTATTGAGTTTCTGTAGATGCAGTTTTTTAGTTTTTATTATGTATTGTATTTTGTAACCTTTTCCAATGTAATTTGAGTTACATCAGTGTATATAGTTTCTTCAAGACTACTAAACTGATCGTTCCTTCAGGATTTTCATTCCTTCTAACCATGCCAATATCACAAGTAATGCATCGTCTCCAGCCTAGTGGAGTCGGGGTGTTACAGTTGGTATCAGAGGAAGTTTAGTAGAAAACTTGGAAACTAGAGTAGGAAATGTACAGTAGGGAATAAAGCTCTAAGGTAGTATCTGAGGATTAACATACAAGAACGTCCTGTTATTTTGGTAAGGAGTATATTATGTGGATATTTTAAGCAATACGCCCCTGTCTGGATATGAGCAGGTAGAGGCGGCTCTGGCACAGATTTATCTAGGGTTAAAACCCAAAAACACCACTTTGAGCTAGACTCGAATGAGAACTGGTGTGCGACAATGGGCTTTGATGCACTCTTGGTTAAAACACTCTCGGGGGATATGCTTATGATAATTCATGTTTTCTTTACAAGCCATTATGAAAGAGTTAATTTAAAATTTTCCTTAGAGGAACCATGCTTATAAGATTAGCTACGCATATAATTTCAATCTATGTTGAGTGCTTTTCTATTTGAGATTCATAAACTAATCTAGTGTATCCCATTATTTAGAAATGACGTCTAATTGAAGAAGGGGAATCAATACTCGTGGGCAAGGTAGGGATCTCCCTACTGAGCAAGTCAACACAGTCAACGTTGGAGCAGATCAGATCATGACCATATTGGGAAAACTTACTCAAGTTGTAAAGAATAACCATTCAACATCTATGTTGGATCGTTTCATGTGGCAGAAGCCCCATATTTCAGTGGGACTATTAATCCAATGGTTGCTGAGCAATGGATCAAGTCCCTTGAAAAGATATTCATGGCGTTAAGATGCAATGAAAATGAAAAGGTAGTACTGATAGTATATTGTCTCAAGGGCGACGCTGATCAACGGTGGTCCTTGATTCAAAATACCACGGAGGAAGAAGAGATAGAGGATATGGAATGGAGGACTTTTAAGAAAATATTCTACAAAAAATATTTCTCTCGTGAGCAACGAACTGAAATGAAGAGGGAATTCCTTGGCTTGAAACAAAGGGAAGAAGACAGTGTTGCAGAGTATGAGGCTACCTTCACAAGGATAGCCAGATATGCCGTGGATTACGTTTGTGACTCAGCGGACAAGATTGATCATTTCTTTTAAGGTCTTAAGCCAAGTCTTCGAAGGGCAATGGCTTCTCAATCATTTTCATCATATGATGAAATTATATCAAGTGCCATCAAAATAGAGAAGGAATTTGCTAGTTCAATTTTTTTCAAAGGAAACCAAGATAAAAAGCGGCACTCTGATAACAAAGGAAAAGGAGAAGCACCAAAAAAGAGAAAGGGAACAAATATTTTCCCGTTATGCGAGAACTGTGGAAAGAATCATCCCTGGAAATGCTTGAAAGGCATGTGAGTCTGCTATAACTGCGTAGAAAAGGGTCATCAATCTGATGAATGCAAGGGGAAGAAACAATTAAATGATATTCAATGCTACAATTGTAGAGAGATGGGACACTATGAAAATGAGTTTCCTAAGTGCCAAGGAAACATGCCTCAGAAAAATCCAAGAGAGCAAGGGAGAGCCTATGCGATTACAACTGCGGAGGTTGAAGTTCCTAGTGACGTGGTGGCGAGTACTTTAATTGTTTCCTCAAACATAGCCAACACTTTATTTGATTCTGGATCATCACATTCATTTATATCCTCTCAGTTTTCCAAGAAAATTAGATATGTCCAATATGATTTAAGAAAGGAGTTTTCAGTCAAAACTCCCATGTGATGTATCATTGCAACAAAGGCATGTCGACTAGTCCCCCTCCAAACACCAAAACATGCTTTAGTTGCTAGCCTTATCATCATACCCATTACTGAATTTGATATAATTCTTGGTATGGATTTACTATCAAATTATGATGCGAGGATTTATTGCAAGAAAAAGGAAGTTACAATTTTTGGAAATGGTGTAGAATCCCTTGTCTTTAGGGCAGAAACTTCGCCACCTGATTCTTATCTAGAACCACCCCCAGTAGCTCTACTGAATGTAATACTTGGAGAGGAAGATAAACCAATATCTATGGGAGAGGAAAGAAATATTCAAATTGAAGATGTGCACATAGTGAAAGAGTACATTGATGTATTTCCAGAGGATTTAATTGGACATCCTCCAGAGCGGGAAGTTGAGTTCTCTATTGATTTAATTCCTGATGCAAGACCTATATCAAAGACCCCATATAGAATGGCCACTGTGGAGTTAGTGGATATGAAGAAAAAACTAGAAGAGTTGAGTGACAAAGGATTTATTCTACCTAGTGTTTCTCCATGGGGAGCCCCGGTCTTGTTTGTAAAGAAGAAAGATGGATCCATGAGGCTTTGCATTGATTACCGGGAAATCAATGCTATTACAATAAAGAATAAGTATCCTCTACCCCGAATTGATGATTTATTTGACTAACTTCATGGGGCTCAATACTTTTTGAAGATTGACCTTCGATCCAGATATCATCAACTACATGTGAGGAAGGAAGATATTCCGAAGACAACATTTCGAACAAGGTATGGGCATTACGAGTTTACAGTGACGCCTTTTGGACTGACAAATGCACCCTCTGCTTTCATGGATTTAATGAATAGAGTTTTCAAGGAATATCTTGATAACTTTGTTGTGGTATTCATCGATGATATCCTGGTATACTAAAAAAACTATGAATACCACGAGGATCATTTGCGAACTATTCTGAAAACTTTGAGAAGAAATCAATTATATGGGAAGTTTAGCAAGTGCGAATTCTGGCTCCAGTCAGTTTCTTTTCTAGGCCATATTGTCTCTAAGGATGGAATCCTAGTTGATCCTGCAAAGACAAAGGCAATCCAATAATGGCCCACGCCAACAAACATAACTGAGATACGCAGTTTTATTAGCTTAGCAGGTTATTATCGACGTTTCGTTCAGAATTTTGCACGACTGGCTAACCCGGTAAACAATCTCACACGTAAAGGAGTTAAGTTTGTGTGGAAAAATTAATGTACAAAATGCTTCGATGAATTAAAAAGAAGATTGGTCAATGCTCCAATTTTGAATCTTCCATTTGGAAGTGATGGATTTGTAATATACAACGATGCATCAAATAATGGACTGGGTTGCGTCCTTATGTAAAATGATAAAGTTATTGCTTATGCATCAAGGCAGTTGAAGAATAATGAGAAAAATTATCCAACTCATGATCTTGAGTTAGCAACTGTAATATTTTCTCTAAAAATATGGAGGCATTATCTCTACGGAGAGAGATGTGAGATTTATACGGACCACAAGAGTTTGAAATATATTTTCACACAAAAAGAACTCAATATGAGGCAAATAAGTTGGCTCGAGTTACTCAAAGATTACGATTGTTCAATATACTACCACCCAGGAAAGACAAATAAGGTGGCAGATGCATTAAGCAGGAAAGATCATGACCTTCTAACTCAAATGAGGATTGAAAAAGATCCAATGTTTATGGATCTACTGAAGATGGATATGGGAATTGTTAAGGAAGGGAAAACATCACTCTTTCAAAATGATTGCTAAACCATCTTTACTAGAGAAGATAAAAATTTCTCAATCTGATGATGAGAATCTGCACAAGAAAATTAATGCAGTTAAGGATGGAAGACTGGCTGACTTCGTGTATGAAGAAGGAGTTCTGAAGTTTGGGAAGAGGTTATGCGTTCCATCAGTACCTGAGCTAAAAAGGGAACTATTAGACAATGCTCATAGCTCAAATTTCTCTATACACCCGGGTAGCACTAAGATGTATAGAGATATGAAGGAATATTTTTGGTGGGATAATATGAAGCGAGAAATTGCTGACTACGTGTCAAGGTGTCTAGTTTGTCAATAAGTGAAGGCGGAGAGACAACATCCCAAAGGAGTGCTGCAACCTCTACCTATTCCTATGTGGAAGTGGGATAACATTACGATGGATTTTGTCACCGGACTACCGAGGACACCTAGAAGGAATGATGCAATATGGGTAATTGTTGATCGTCTCACTAAAAAAACACATTTCCTTCCAATAAGAGAGGATTTACCAATTGAGCGCCTGACAAGACTCTATATTAATGAAGTTGTGAGACTTCATGGTGCACCTCTATCAATTGTCTCTGATAGAGATCCCCGATTTACGTCAAAATCCTGGAAGAGACTCCATAAGGCTTTGAATACTGAGCTTCATATGAGTACCGCATATCACCCCCAAACCGACGGACAATCTGAAAGGACTATTAAAACTCTAGAAGATATGCTGAGGTCATGTTCTCTTGACTTCCAAGGTATGTGGGATCAATACTTGCCTTTGGTGGAATTTTCATACAACAATAGTTTCCATTCTAGTATTCAAATGTTTCCATATGAAGCATTATATGGAAAGAGATGTTGAAGGTGAAGAAAATACAAGCCCATATTAAAGCAGCCCAAAGTAGGCAGAAGAGTTATGCTGACAACCGGAGAAAGGACTTGGAATTTCAAGTGGGAGATAATGTATTTCTGAAAGTATCTCCATGGAAGGGTGTCTTAAGGTTCGGTAAGAAAGGGAAATTGAGCCCCAGGTACATAGGACCATTTGAAATTCTGGGAAGAATCGGAGCTGTAGCTTACTGTTTAGCGATGCCGCCAAATATCTCTAGAGTTCATGATGTGTTCCACGTATCGTTGTTAAAGAAGTACATGCCATACCTAACGCATGTACTCACATATGAAGAAATATAACCGAAACCTGATTTATCATACTGTGAAAAGCCTATCAGGATTCTTGACACAAGGGAGCAGGTATTGAGAAATTGAATAACTCGTCTAGTAAGGGTTCTTTGGAGAAATCAGAATATGGAGGAAGAAACATGGGAACCAGAGGATTTCATGAAGAAGAACCACCCACATCTTTTTAGTGGGCTTTATTCATAAAATTTCGAGGACGAAATTTATGAAGGAGGGAATAATGTAGCACCCCAAACATTTTATGGTATGTTTCCATTAAATACATTCTATTAATCACCGTGTTCCTTTGAAACAACACTCTGTTATTTAGGAGATAGTCAAAACCGAGCCATTAAATATAATTTTTCCACTTCTATGTTTTGAATTTCGAAAAATGGTCATCTAGAGTTGTGATTAAAAAGTCATTTGGAGTCTGATAGAACAAATTTGTTTTTTGGTGAATAGTAACATGCCATTATGAATAGTAATATGAATAGAAATATGACCCTTATGAATAATAAATAATAAAATTATTTTATTTTCTTAAAGCAATAAGATAATGAGATCTTAATTAGATTTTCAATGAGAAATAAAACTAATTGCACCGTTAAGATTGTTATTTTTCGAATTAACTATGAATTTATTTAAAAATTAAATTAATAATATTTAGAAAACTAATTTTGAAAAATGGAGTTCATTTTTGAATTCTACACGTCAAAAAATGGTTAGGGTAAATTTTTGGGATTTTTCTGAAATTCTAGAATTTTTGATGAATAGTGAAATACGATAAAATACTGTATATACAAATTATCAGTAAAATACACTATTTATGACATCATAAGTGATGCAAGGAAACTTGGTTCGAACTTACATGCCATTATTACTATTAGGGGTCACATGAAACAATACTATTGGTTGTCTTGATGGAAATAATAAAATAATGAAATTAAATATTCAAAATTTACCCCTCTCCTCCACTATAAACCCCCCCATCTCTTCTCTTCACTCATCTAAGCCTTGAAGATCCTCAAAGTTCTGCCCAATAATCCTCCCAAGTCTATTCCCCACGTCCTAGAGCTTCTGGTCTCACCAAAAGACCAAAACCAAATCCCTTAAGAAGGATCTCAAGGAGAAGAGATCAAGAGGTAAACAACCTCTTTTATTTTCTTTCTTTTCTTTCATTTTATGTTATTCTCTTTTATTCCCTTTGGCTTGTGTTGGGATATTTCATTAAATATTACCCCTTACTATCCATATTATGTATTAATGATGCGATATTCCATTCCCCCCATCAAACTATTTTTATGAAATTTTAAGAGACGCCGTTAGACTGCCGAATTTTCGTGAGAAATTTATCAAGTTTTCTTTCATTTTAAGATTCCTTTCTTTTATTCTTCTTTCCTCACCTCATCTTAACCAAGAGGCATGTATGATCCCGAATTTTTTATATTCTGGATGTTCTAATGTTTATGGAAAATTCTTCATCATTATTCTTCTCCTCTCCCACTTATTTAAGGAATAAAAACATTGTCCGTGATGTGTCAAATTACCGACATTGTGGACGATGTAATTTCAATTTCCATTAATTCTTTCAAGGCTGGTCATGAAACCATTTATATGGTTGAAACAGGTTATAATATATGTGTTATGACTCACCCATGGTTCTGAAATTCTTTTGTACTCATGGTTTTAATTTGTAAGACAAAATGAGGTTGTTATTATCAAAGAACCATTAAAACGATCTAAACAAACATCATTAATGTTTTAACTAATGAATCATCATCATGGTATATAACCAAAAATCATTATAAGATCATTTATATCTCCATAATTTTATTAATAATATGTATTAACAATTTTGTATGTTTAACCATATTTCAAACCAACTTCCATTCATGAATACAAGTAAACAAAGCATGAAACCAAGTAAGAAAATGCTTCCAAAACAATAAAATTGAATCTCTTAAATCCAACAAAAAGGCCATTAATGAACTTAATATGGTTATAACATATCAATTACATATAAAATAGGTTCTGGATTTATGAATTAATAATCCTAATTTGTTTATTCAGGTCTTTAATAACAAGTCAAGAACACCTTCAAGCATAAGGTAAGAGATTGCTTAACTCAATTTTCATTCTTTGAGTTATACATCTATTTCCAAGAATATGTGTGAATGTCATTTTATTGTTTTATACAGTATATCCACTTATATTTTTTGGATTTTCACTTGTCACACATAAATATTTCATTTACTTATCTTCACTCTAATGACACAATCTTCATAAGGGATCCTCTCTCTCACTTTGTTGAAGAATATCCCCTTTGTTGTGACTAACTTTGTATTGTGCACCTAATAATCCTTATGTGGTGTACCTACTGCCCATTTGAGATCAATTTCCATTTGAAATTGTATTTATATTAAATATCCATAATCTCATGTCATGGATATGATTATTGTCTAAACCGTATACCATTTTACATACGGTGTTTATTTAGAAAGTTATTATGGAAATATTGGTGAATATGTATACTCTACTCTATACAGATATTGAAAATTCATTTTGCTCTTATATTGAATCAATGTATAAAGAATTATTGGACATGCAGTGGTGGGTGGGGCCCGCTATATCCCCTCGATGCATCAGTAGGTCTCATGAGACAAAACAAATTGGCGACAAACCCTTCGAGTTTGTTTCCAAAAATCAGACGGGTTTCTACCCACAGAGCTAAACCATTTCAATGGTATTATGGTTTCATGTGCCAGATACATGACGTCCAATTAATAAGCATTCTCTTTATTCATTATCAGTTATTATTATCCATTAGGTTTTCACTGTGACAAAATCTATGGATGCAGTTACATTCTCAGTTTGTTAATGACATTAGTATTTCATTTATTCAGCATTCCATATTGATTATGTCAGATTGTCTATGATTCACTTATTATTGTATTCATGATTCCGCTATTTTTAACCCTTACTGAGCATTTGAGCTCACCCCTTTCATTGTCTATCTTCAAAAGGTGATGAAGAGAAGGCCTTTTATTGAGTTCCTGTGGATGTAGTTTTTTAGTTTTTATTATGTATTGTATTTTGTAGCCTTTTCCAATGTAATTTGAGTTACATTAGTGAATCTAGTTTCTTCAATACTACTAAACTGGTCGTTCCTTCGGGATTTTCATTCCTTCTAACCATACCAATATCACAAGTAATGCACCGGATCCAGCCTAGTGGAGTTGGGGTGTTACAGAAAGAAGACTCATGGGGAACAATGAATTAGAGGTATTATTGAAAGAAATACTGATAAAAAGGATTGCAAGAAATATAGAAGAAATGGGCTGGTTCAACAAGACCAACCACAATCCTCAACTCAAGGATGACATGAAGTGCCCCTCTCCCCATGTGTTTAAATGATTTTAACTATTGTTTGTAGTGATGCATATTTAAGGGTGAGATATGATCCATGGGGTGTGTATGTGTTGAAAGGAAATACATGAAATGAGTGGTGTTTGAAGCAGCTATTATGGATGACACATCAAAATCTGAGACAACAAGTGGGGTGAGAAAGATTGTGAGGAGAACCTTGCTGAATCTGGAGATACATGCAATGATGAAGAAATTCAAGTGCCAAACATGATCAACAAGTGATATCAAACAAACACTTTATAAAAAAAAGCTGAATTTGGTTATTCATGCTAAGATGATGAAGTACAAGTGGTATGAATCCCGATTTGGAGTGAAACTAGTTTCAAAACCATATTTGTGTTTTCTAATTGGTATCAAGACAATTTTGGAATTCAAAAGGTGGTATCAGGCCTTTATCAAGTGGTGGAAGATCTTGAAGAAGATGATAAATAGCTTGATGGAATCGCAGCTACACCCATTGAGGAATACATGTTCTATTTGTTTGTGAGCTAACATTGAGGTGCCATTTGATTGTTTTTCAGGATACTAAAAGTTGTTGAAAAGAATGTGTTAACAAGTGGTATCCCTGTGCTGAAGTCTTTCTCAATATAAGGTGTCAAGAGATGAAGAAAATAAGGGGAATTGGTGATGAGCATTCAAATGCTAGTTAGCCTTATTTGGGAATGTAGAAATAACAGATACAAACATGGAGGAATACATGTTCTATTTGTTTGTGAGCTAACATGTGGTGTCATCTATTTGTTTTTCAGGATACTAGAAGTTGTTGAAAAGAATGTGTTATGACCAATAAGTGGTATCCTCGTGCTGAAGTATTTCTCAATATAAGGTTTCAAGTGCTGAAGAAAATAAGGGGTGTTGGTGATAAGCATTCAAAGGCTGGTTAGCCATATTCAGGAGTGGAGAAACCCTGCGAAGAAAAGAAAAATCATGGATATCAAGTGGTATCACTAGTTTATCAGGAGAAAGTGGTTTAAATTGTTTCAATATGCGGTATGACTCACACACTTTATTCTTTACTGTTTATTCGTTGATGTTCTTGCTCAAGTGTGATTGAGATCACATGGAGAAATTTTGGAAGTAACAACACTTGCTGCAAGTGTTTATGGAAATAAGCGAGTCACATGGACAACATTGAAGTTATTGACTTAGACTCATGTTTCCTACACCGAGTTCCGACACAGTAGAATTAGATGATTTATTGATAACTCAGTGCCAAGTGGTAAATTCACTCGTTGGAATTCCTTGTAAAGAATGCAACTAAAAGTGAAAGTGGGTTGAAGTTGAAGTTTCAATGAAATATGGTTGAAAGAAGCTCAAAGGTTTTAAAGATAATCAACAAGTGGTTGAAAGAGCCACAAGTTTTGAAGGTGAAAGAAAGTGGATGAAATCTGTGAAGGTATGAGTTACCTAAGGTGAGAGTTACAACTCTTTAAATTTAGTGCAAGAAGCATATTGAAAAAGAGGGAGTGAAGTTGATGAAGATAATCCAATACCTTTTATGGACAAAAGAGGAAGAAGGAATGAAGCAACCGACAAAGTTGAACCCTTTGAATTTTTTTTCAAAGGGGGAGAAAAGAAGTCCATAAAATATGTTTGTTTGGAGGATCATGGACTGGAAGAGAGGGAGAGAGATTATCTCCATCTCTTGATGGTTTATTTATTTTATGAAAATAATGTTAACAAAATCTAGAGGGGAAGATTTTTATAATTGAGAGGTTGTGTTTTGGTTTTGTTGACAGTCACTGAAGGTTGATGAGTGTTTCCAAGAGGTTGTGAGAATGATTGGAAGACAATATTTGAAGGATGAAGTTGTTGAAGACATGATGATGTGAGGAAGTTGAACATACAATGGCATACATGATGATGGTGACATAAGAATGTTTGACATTGAGATATATGGGATTGGATTTTCAGGATGTTTGAAGATGCTTGGAGAAGGGCGGGATGAAGTTTGGAAAATTTTTAGACATCATACGTAAGGGAATTCCTAATATGTAAGAGAGTAACCTAAAGATTCAATTGAAAATTTAGCAAAGGCATTACGTAAGAGTCACCTACTCTAACATGTAAGTGCCTTTCTGAGCAGTCTGGGAAAATGGTTGTACCTTCTATGTAAGGGTACTCATGAGAGAATGCGTAAGGGTACTAAAAGTCAGCCCACAACACAAAAAGTATGCATAAGGGTAGCTCGGATTATACGCAAGGGTTACCCCAATTGGCTCAGGAAAATGGAAAAGTACCTGTACATAAGGGTCATCTGGATGGTAGGTAAGGGTCATCTCGATGATGTGTAAGGGTTGATCTGGACTGGGAAAATGGAAAAGCACCTGTGTAAGTGTTGATTTCGATGACACATAAGGGTTATGTTAGAGACCTGCTATAGGATAGTAGGGGTATAAGCGTCATTATATTAGGAGAATATTAGTTGTTAGAATATGGTTAGTATTTTGTTAATATTGGGACCGCGTGGAGGTAGGGGGATCTGTTATAAATATGTAGTAGGGGAGGGTGAGAGGTCCAATGAGAGATTATATGGGAATTAGTCTTTGGCTTGGGCAGGAGTGAAAACTCCCGAATTTGCTTCTCCATCCCCTTCTTCCATTCATCTCTATCCTTGTCATCCCCTTGTAATTCTACTTTCCGTTTGTAGTTCTATTCTCAAACTACTTAATAGATAAAGAATTCAGTTCTTGGAGAGGATTAGTCCTATCAATTGGTCCAATCTGCCGACCTTCTCCTGCCAACTATCATCCAGTGCGACGAGGCATCCTGCCTCACTCAGTCGACACACCCCAGCCGGCTTGTCTTCAATGTGCGGCGCACACTGCAGATTCTTCATGCTCGGCACAACTTAGGCAATGGAGAATTTCATCATGCTCACTGGTGATGCTCATTTCTGGATCGTCATTTGTGGATCAAAAGAGTGGCGTGATGACCTACTGTAACACACATGCTTAGTGGGAACGCTCCACGTATTCTCATTTTGGTCAGATGACACGCATAATCGTTTTTTTTCTCACTTGGGGGTACATTCTGCTACACCCTGCTACACCGTTGTCCAAAGGGGAGGCTCACTGGTTGTTAAAGGGGGAGGTGGAGGTGCATCGTCATCCACCGGCTGCGATCCAGTTTACACAGTACTTAAAAAAATAGAAATAAACAGGGACTTTCATTTTTTTGGGGGCACAGAATACTTCTTAACGATGGTGATATCACAAGATGAGGTGGTCTAGCAACTTAGGCATATCCAAGCTACTCTCTCCTCAATCCAACGCCTGCTCTAACACGAACAGGCAATGACTTTCGGAACTGCTGTTCGCAAATTTTTTGAAGTCGAGAGAAGATGCCACAACACACAACTATAGCTTAACCTACCATAATGAAAGAGGTTCCACTAGTGCAATTAGGGGTGATGACAGAGACTCTGGTATCGTAGAACAATGATGTGGCTGACATTAAATTGTTGTGTAGTGAATTTCCCACACTGCTACCATCGGTTGCTCTGCCAATCCTGGTTCTGGAAGTTGATCGGCTGACACAACCTTCAAAGGCGACCAACACACATCATATCGGGGGCGGATACAGGTCAAAAACCATCGGTCATGAGCTCTGGATGTCGAATAAAATTGGCTTGAATGCAGATTGGGAATTCAACAGGAAGGTGTCGCTTTCTCTGATGATTGGTGCGAGCACTGGAAAGCTGTGGAAGGCTGTGGGGTACGACAGAGTAACGATGAAAATAAAACATCTCATGCTGGGCCAATGGTGGAAGGATCATGAGCAGTAAAGGGAGAAACCCTCGCTCTTCACTGTGGCGATTGACGTGTGGACATGGGTGGCAGGCGACACCGTGACATGGGGATTATTTTCTACCCTGATGAAAGGGAGTGATGTGCCGACACTTGGGAAATAGGAAACACATTTGATCTGCCATGCAGGATGAACCATCTGGAAAATTTCTTGGAAAGTAAATGAATACTGGGTGCATCTCCATATGGAAGAAAAGACCATCTGGCATATTGCTTGGAGACTGTGCTGTAAGATGCAGGACTAAGTCGATCACTCTGGCGGCACATGCCCGGACGTACAACCCATGGGAATGGTCATTGCACCAACACTTCATCATGTTCCTCACCTTGAGGACAAGGTGAATTTTAAGGGGGTGGTAGTGTTAGTATATCATCCTGCCTTTTTATCATATAAACTTTCATTACATTATACAAAACTGAGGATCTTTAAGGTTTAGTGTCTTGGAAACCAGGAACTTATTACATGAGAAAAAGAACTTTCTTCTTAAACACTTGAAAGTCTTCTTTATTTGTTCATCCTAAGTTCATTACGACATCTCATAACCTGGGAGCATACATCAAAGGAAAGGGTGAGAAAAAGGCCCAGTAAGGGAAACAAGAGAAACATTTTACATGAGAACTTGAGATACATCAATAAAGTCATGAAAAAGAACTTTAAGGCATGAGAATGAAATTATGAGGCATATCATAATAAAAATAATGTATTTCATAACTTGAAGATGTGGCTACAAAATTTAACAAATACAATCATTTCCGTTTCACCAAGGTCCATCCCCAAGGTGTCATTAAAAATTACCAAGGTTATTCACCAAGGTATCAGTCAAAATGGTCATATCTAGAGATTAAGTCTTTACCCAATGCATTGGAGCGCTATCAGGGCGCACCCTTAAATTTTCCTTTATTATCATGTGATCCACATATGTCATCATCAATCATTTAATAAAAAACCCATATAGCATAAAAAAATGGGTTTCATTTCATAGTCATCACATTTTAAAAACTTCTTTAAAGACGTGATCTTTATGTCACTTTAAACCCACAGAAAAAGGAAAGCGGGTTTCATGTATGTAAGTCCCAGAATTAAAATAGAACATTTTGATATATATGTGAATACCCCTGTAGAAGAAATATCTTTGAGTATTCACTTAATAAAATAAATAATTTGAGAGAAAGAGAAAGACATTTTGAGACGAAAATTCTGCTGCATAATGACTATGATACAGGGTTTTAGAAAACATTGAAAAGAGAGGAGACATGGGTCACCCACTCATAAATGATCCAAAAAACAGTATAGGGACAGAATATAATGGATATAAGAACACGGTAATGAAATTTTAAAGATATACCATATGAAATGAAGAACATGAAAGGAAGACAAAAATAAGATTTCTCTTATGAAAATTCGGCAGCCTAACAGCGTCACTTAAACTTCAAAAAAAAAAAAAATGAATTGACGAGATAAAATAGGGTCTCTCATCATATGAACATAAAAGATCAGTATGATAGATATAGAGATAATACCCCAACATAATAAAAAGGAACTTGAAAGACTTGACAAGAAAATAGAACTTGAAAATGAGAAGGTGAAAGAACCCCTTAAAAATTCGGTAGCCTAACGGCGCCACTTAAACATAAAAAAAAAGAATCGACGAGATAAAATAGGGTCTCTCATAATATGAACATAAAAGATCAGTATGATAGATATAGATATCATACCCCAACATAGTAAAAAGGAACTTGAAAGACTGGACAAGAAAATAGAACTTGAAAATGAGAAGGGTGAAAGAATCCCTTAAAAATTCGGCAGCCTAACGACGCCACTTAAACATTCTTAAAACAAAATGATGAGAGTAAGAGAGGATCTCTCATCATATGAACATGAAAAGGGAAATAGTATTAATATAAAAGAACATCCTCCAACATAAGAACATGGATCATAAAAGAAATGACTTAAAAGAGAGTATTTGAAAAGAAAGAGAGAGGTTGGATCCCTTACCTTAAAACGTAACTCTTAAAACTCAAAAGTTGGGACCTTGAGGGCTGGGGGGCACCTTGGGAGGACTCCTTAGGAGGTAATGAGACCAGAGCTTTGTTGGAGGAGAGTTGGGAGTGAAAACTAAAGGAGTAAAGGGTGGGTATTTATAGGGAAAGTGAGGGGACAAGGCATTAATGGCCAAGGGACACCTCATTGGTGGTATTGGCAAAACCACGGGCTTGCCCATGGTATTTTCCCATGGTATTGGCCACTTGGGACACCTCATACCTTATCTTACTATTCCTAAGTCGAAAAAATTGATTACATACTTAATACATCATTTAATGATGTCATTAAACATTCGTAACTTGAAAACTGTATTTTTACTATTCATCGAAAATTCAACTTTCTCAGAAAAATCCCAAAATTTCACCTTAACCAAATATTGATGCTCTGATTTCAAAAATGAACTCCATTTTATAGAAATAATTTTCTAAATATTTTTAATTTAATTTTTAAATAAATATACTATTCACCGAAAAATCATTTTTTTTCAGAAAAATCCCCTGAAATTACCTTAACATAATATCGATGCTTTGAGTTCAAAAATGAAATCCATTTTATAAAAATAATTTTCTAAATATTTTTAATTTATTTTTTAATTAAAAAAACTATTCACCCGAAAAAACTAATACTTGACTAATAATTTCTGAAACAGTTATTTACCTATTTTATTGAATCACATTACTTAATCAAGGTGCCTAGATTATATTAATACTTTCTTTAAGTGAGATTACTAATTTATTTGGTCACATTACTAATCCTAAGCATAAAATCACTATTCACAATTTACTATTCATCAAAAATTAAGTTGATATTATTAGATTCTAAATTTCGTACTGAACATAATTGTAGAAGATGATTTTTTGAAAATCATTACACATCATTAATTATTTTCAGTTTACATAAATATTTTAAAACATCATTTTTTTCAAAATTCATCAAAAATATGCATACTATATTTATCCGGACATTTGAAAATTCACAAACTTCATCATAAGAAGAAATCACAATTTTTATTTAAATTAAGGGATTACAAAAGGCAGTTACGGTCTCCTTACATAGCCCCTTATAACCCCAGCATAAGACCTAAGTGTAAGGTGTGCTAAGGTGATAGAATCTGAGGGCGGCTCAGCCAACATTGCACGAGTAGTAGTTTCTATCAGTTTGAACTTCTCGTGAAGGCGATTATGTTCTAGCTTCACACGATGAAGTTCGGCTTGGGTTTGGTCCAGAGCAAATCCCAGTGGTGCTACCTCCTTCCCAAGTTCTGTTAGATGGGATTCGATTGGCCCGAGACTACTGGATGTGGCCATTGAATCTTCTTTATATATTAATTAACCAAGATCACTTGTATTTAGAGACAAAAATTGAAACGTTTAGTTTCCAGCGGTCATATTGACCAACGGTCATATAACATTCGAAACCCAATGGTCTCATTTTAACTATACTCATGTTATCAAATGAAACAGTTTTGTTGAGTATAAAATAAAATAACACAGAAAATTAGGAAACAAGATTTATTCTAAATTTCAGGTCGTTACAATCTTCCCCCCTTAAGAAATTGCATCCTCGCAATTTTTAAAATTGGGTTTGGAAATTTCATTGAAAGTCCCACATCGGAAAAAGAGTCAATAACACTATTACTTTAAAAGAAAGAAAAGGAAGTACAAAGGTCACCCGAGTTAACCCATACTAGGATTCCATGTAGGAAAACATGGACATGGAGGAGAAAACAAAGGGTCACGTTCTGAGGGAGAGTGATAGAAAACATGATTAGGAGAAAATTTACAACAAGAAAATCACAAAATTATAATGGGTTAAATGGTATTTGATTTCCCAGTAGGAAACGTTAACAGACAATGTTTTTGTTTTATGTTCCTTTTCATAGTTTTTAGTAATTCATTTACTACATAAAATAAAAACACAGGGAAATATACCTACCTTCAAGTAGAGTTTCATCCTTTAATAAGTTTCTACTAAAACTAATCTTTTCTCCAAACGATAAGCATTCAAAACTACTTGGTCTTATCAAAGCACAAGAATCATCTTCTAGAGAATCACATAATCCACCAAAGATTAACTATCTATTTCTTCTATCTTTAAACATTATCCCAAAAATAGAAAGGGTAAGATAAAACAACTCTTCCAAAAGAAAGAACCCCAGAGGAAGGGAAACTACTTTAAATCTTCAAAGTTCCACAGTACTACCCAAAGTTCATCATAGACCATTCCATAAATAACTGTCCTTAAAATTCCTCAAAATAAACCAAACTAATATTGAAACCCAAATATAAGAAGGATTTTATAAAATAGTCTTCCAAGATAAACTTTATCTTTCATCTCCAAACAACATCAACCACTCCTAACATCTTATAACAAAAGTATCTAACCTAATCATATTTTACCAAAGATAGGTTAATCATTTCCATAAGTAACCTATATTATCATAAGTTCACCTTAAATTCGTCGATTCTTCAAAATATAAGTCAAACTTTACTCCTTAAAGAAAATACCGTAGTAATCTATTTACCTCGATCAAATAGGGTTCCCAAAATAGTGAACGTCTTCCAAAATAATAATCATCTTTTAATCCCCTAATAATATCTGTCATATTAATATGAAAATCGTCACATTTCCTATCACATTGGTTGTTGGTACATGTTCTTCTATTTCCCACCATTAACTAAGAAAATAAAGTATAATTAGGGGCTTAAATACTTAGCCAATAATCATGAAAAGGAACTTAAAGCATAGAAGGATAACTTGTAGAAGAAAAGTATACCCTAACTTGTGATCCCCTAGGTTCCGATCTAGGTTATCCATGATCATATATTCTTATGTGAATCTTTATTTTATTTTATCTTTGTCCCTTTAATAATGGTTCATACTAAGCTTATGAATTTACCAAAGCATATCCCCCGGGAGTGTCGTAACCAAGAGTGCAGCAAGGCCCGTTGTCGTGTATCAGTTCCCATTAGAGTCTAGCTCAAAGTGGTGTTTTCGGGTTTTACCCCTATGTACATCTGTGCTAGATCCACCTCTACCTGCTCATATCCAGACAGGGATGTATTTTCTTGGTAAACCACTTACTCAATACTCACCAAAATACCAGGAATATTTTTTATATTTAAACTTTTCTATAGGGTTCTTCCTAAAGTTTTCATATCCTAATTTCCACAAATAACTAAACCATCCTTTGATACCAAATATAGCATCCCACCTTTTTATCACATAAACTTTCATTACATTATACAAAACTGAGGATCTTTAAGGTTTAGTGTCTTGGAAACCAGGAACTTATTACATGAGAAAAAAAACATTCTTCTTAAACACTTGAAAGAATTATTCATTTGTTCATCCTAAGTTCATTACGGAATCTCATAACCTGGGAGCATACATCAAAGGAAAGGGTGAGCAAAAGGCCCAGTAAGGGAAACAAGGGAAACATTTTACATGAGAACTTGAGATACATCAATAAAGTCATGAAAAAGAAATTTAAGGCATGAGAATGAAATCATGAGGCATATAATAATAAAAATAACGTATTTCATAACTTGAAGATGTGGCTACAACATTTAACAAATAAAATCATTTCCATTTCACCAAGGTCCATCCCCAAGGTGTCATTAAAAATTACTAAGGTTATTCACCAAGGTATCAGTCAAAATGGCCATCTCTAGAGATTAAGTCTTTACCCAATGCATTGGAGTGCTATCAGGGCGCACCCTTAAATTTGCCTTTATTATCATGTGATACACATATGTAATCATCAATCATTTCATAAATAACCCATATAGCATAAAAAATGGGTTTCATTTCATAGTCATCACATTTTAAAAATTTCTTTAAAGACGTAATCTTTATGTCACTTTAAACCCACAGAAAAAGGAAAGCGAGTTTCATGTATGTAAGTCCCAGAATTAAAATAGAACATTTTGATATATATGTGAATATCCATGTATAAGAAATATCTTTGAGTATTCACTTAATAAAATAAATAATTTTAGAGAAAGAGAAAGACATTTTGAGACGAAAATTCTGCAGCATAATGGCTATGATACAGGGTTTTAGAAAACATTGAAAAGAGAGGGGACATGGGTCACCCACTCATAAATGATCCAAAAAAAAGTAGAGTGATAGAATATAATTAATATAAGAACATGGTAATGAAATTTGAAATATATACCATATGAAATGAAGGACATGAAAGGAAGACAAAAATAAGATTTCTCTTATGAAAATTCGGCAGCCTAACGACGTCACTTAAACTTCAAAAAAAAAAAGAATTGATGAGATAAAATAGGGTATCTCATCATATGAACATAAAATATAAGTATGATAGATATAGATATCATAACCCAACATAATAAAAAGGAACTTGAAATACTTGACAAGAAAATAGAACTTGAAGATGAGAAGGGTGAAAGAATCCCTTAAAAATTCGGCAGCCTAACGACGCCACTTAAACATAAAAAAAATGAAGTGACGAGATCAAATAGGGTCTCTCATCATATGAACATAAAAGATCAGTATTATAGATATAGAGATCATACCCCAACATAATAAAAAGGAACTTGAAAGACTTGACAAGAAAATAGAACTTGAAAATGAGAAGGGTGAAAGAATCCCTTAAAAATTCGACAGCCTAACGACGTCACTTAAACATTCTTAAAAAAAATGATGAGAGTAAGAGAGGATCTCTAATCATATGAACATGAAAAGGGAATTAGGATGAATATAAATTAACATCCTCCAACATAAGAACATGGATCATAAAAGAAATTACTTAAAAGAGAGTATTTGAAAAGAAAGAGAGAGGTTGGATCCCTTACCTTAAAACGTAACTCTTAAAACTCAAAGGTTGGGACCTTGAGGGCTTGGGGTCACTTTGGGAGGACTCCTTGGGAGGTAATGAGACCAGAGCTTAGTTGGGGGAGAGTTGGGAGTGAAAACTAAAGGATTAAAGGGTGGGTATTTATAGGGAAAGTGAGGGGACAAAGCATTAATGGCCAAGGGACACCTCATTGGTGGTATTGGAAAAACCATGGGCTTTCCCATGGTATTTGCCCATGGTATTGGCCACTTGGGACACCTCATACCTTATCATACTATTCCTAAGTCGACCAAATTGATTACATACTTAATACATCATTTAATGATGTCATTAAACACCCGTAACTTAAAAACTGTATTTTCACTATTCATCGAAAATTCAACTTTCTCAGAAAAATCCCAAAATTTCACCTTAACCAAATATCGATGATCTGATTTCAAAAATGAACTCCATTTTATAAAAATAATTTTCTAAATATTTTTTAATTTAATTTTTAAATAAATACACTATTCACTGAAAAATCATTTTTTTCAGAAAAATCCCCAGAAATTACCTTAACATAATATCAATGCTCTGAGTTCAAAAATGAAATCCATTTTATAAAAATAATTTTCTAAATATTTTTAATTTAATTTTTAAGTAAAAAAACTATTCACCTGAAAAAACTAATACTTGACTAATAATTTCTGAAACATTTATTTACCTATTTTATTGAATCACATTACTTAATCAAGGTGCCTAGATTATGTTAATACTTTCTTTAAGTGAGATTACTAATCCATTTGGTCACATTACTAATCCTAAGCATAAAATCACTATTCATAATTTACTATTCATCAAAAATTAAGTTGATCTTATTAGATTCTAAATTTCATACTGAACATAATTGTAAAAGATGATTTTTTGAAAATAATTACACATCATTAATTATTTAAGGTTTACATAAATATTTTAAAACATCATTTTTTTCAAAATTCATCAAAAATATGCATACTATATTTATCAGGATATTTGAAAATTCACAAACTTCATCATAAGAAGAAATCAAAATTTTTATTTAAATTAAGGGATTACAAAAGGCAGTTACGGTCTCCTTACATAGCTCCTTATAACCCCAACATAGGACCTAAGTGTAAGGTGTGCTAAGGTGAGATAATCTGAGGGCGGCTCAGCCAACATTGTACGAGTAGTAATTTCTATCAGTTTGAACTTCTCGTGAAGGCGATTCCGTTCTAGATTCACACGATGAAGTTCAGCTTGGGTTTGGTCCAGAGCAAAGCCCAGTGGTGCTACCTCCTTCCCAAGTTCCGTTAGATGGGATTCGATTGGCCCAATACTACTGGATGATTCCATTGAATCTTCTTTCTATATTAATTAACCAAGATCACTTGTATTTAGAGACAAAAATCGAAACGTTTAGTTTCCAGCGGTCATATTGACCAATGGTCATATAACAGTCGAAACCCAACGGTCTCATTTTAATTATACAAATGTTATCAAATGAAATTGTTTTGTTGAGTATAAAGTAAAATAACACACAAAATTAGGAAACAAGATTTATTCAAAATTTCGGGTCGTTACAGTTAGAGACCTTCTATAAGAGAGTTGTGGTATAAGCGTCATTATAGTAGGAGAATATTAGTTGTTAAAATATGTTTATTATTTTTTTAGGATTGAGACCATGTAGAGGTGGGGGGATCTGTTATAAATATGTAGCAGGGGAGGGTGAGAGTGTCAGAGAGAGATTATCTGGGAATCGTCCTTTGGCTTGGACGACTTCGGCTTGGGCTGGAGTGCAATCTCCCAAAGTCTCTTCTCCATATCCTTCTTCCATTCATCTCTATCCTTGTCACCCCCTGTAATTATGCTTTTCATTTGTAGTTCTATTCTTGAACTACTTAATAGATAAAGAAGTCAGTTCATGTAGAGGCTTGGTCTTATCAGGTTACCTAACAAGTAAGGGTAAATCCAAGATTTTAAAAAAATTGAGTGTGACTCTGGAAGCACCACCCATACATAATAGTCTCATCATGAACCACACCGCAATCTATTCAGCATAAAGGAACACACCATGATATAGTGGTTGCACCATGTAGGATTTGATTTTTGCAGAATAGAAGAGATATAGGTTTACAGAGAATATATGTCTTTGCATTATGAAGCAATAGATCATGCTGCAATAGGTTTGGAGATCTAGAAGTTTGGGAGTATCACACCATCGATGTATGCTCATTGGATTATCCCTTTGTGATTAACCAAGTAAAATCCCTACATCTGGTGCATTCTTTATATTTTGGCATATGTGTTGAATGATTCGATGAAAATGCCATCTAGAGGTTGAGAGATTGAATGTGTTCCTTCTAATGGGGGAATGCGATCTGTATGGCCTAGGGGACTAACAGGAGAGAAAAAGTTTCAATCAGTGTACACCTTGATGCACCCCCCTTTTAGGGTGCTTACGTCCATCTTGGTCCCAACACCACAAAAGATTTAATTATATTTTGTAATGAGTGAAACTTGATTCACCCCATGTTTCAGGGTGCTTACGTACATTTTGGTCCCAATACTACCAAAGATGCACTTGTATTTGGTAATGAGTGGGGGATTAAATTGGGGAATTGTAGCAAGGAAAACAAATGTATGAGAAGCAAACAGGCAAACGAGAAGCCAAAAAAAATGCCAGCACATCAAAATCGAGAGCCAAGACAACAAAGGAAAAAGTTCAATTTGATATAGAAGTTGGATGATTCAGATGATATGGAAGGAGATGTTGAATGATAAGAGTCTAATGGAAAAGGATATGAAAGTGATTATAATTATAAATCTGTATTTGATAATTCAACATTAATAAACTAAAATGAATTTTTGGATCATGATTGTGCTCATCATCTTTCTATATTTTGTTAATGGCTTAACTTTTATGATTGAATTTTATTATTAGACATATTTAACTTGAATTTTTATAATTTTATTTGTGCATTTTTTTATGTTTTCATATAGTTTACCTATTGTTTTGATTTACTTCACTTATGCATATCACTGAAGGTTTTTTATGGGTTTGGCATCTTAATGGTTCCTTTCACCATTGACTACCTTGTTATGTAGGGATTTAGTTATATTTTATTTTATGGATTCTTTTCTTGCACTTGTGTATTGATTTTGCATATTGTTACTTGAAGGTTGACACATTGAAGCAATAAATGGAAGATATGGATTCTGTAAGTATCCCCATAAGAATCCTTAGTTTATCCAAAAAGAGAAGGGCCACTGTCTCTTTTTCTGACATCAATGACAGCACTGCTGGTTTTGGCTTGTCTGGAAAACATGGTCCAAATACTTATGAAGCTTATGGTTTTTTTGGTTCTAAAACAACCATTGATGCCACAGGTCCAATTCATCCTATTTCTCTTCACCATGGTGCCTTAGAGATAGTAACAAAGGAACAATGATATATTCCTTTGACATGTTCAGTTTTACCAGGATTGAGAATTCATCCATTGATCAGTGATCCCAGTCCCCTCCCCATCACATGCACATTACATGCATAACAAGTTATATTGTGGTAGAAGGGGTTATAAGGGAATGTTTGTAATGGTGTATACACGGTGATGTAAATGGAATGTGAAGTGGAAAATGAGTTTCTATTGTTTGGTATGCGGTATTCTCAATTTACTTGGAAATCAAAATTCCACTTTTTGAGGGAAACTCCTCTCCCTCTTTCTTTCTAATTCCATCTCACATATCCTACTAAACATGCCCTGAGAGTAGTTTGATCATCCTTTCAACCATAATTCATAACCTATATTCTATCATTGTGGTATTGAAAGTTTTGTGGTTGTTATTTCCTTGAAATTTTCTATGCATAAGATAAATGACTATTGAGTTGTCCCTCCAGTGACGAAAGAGACAGTTTTGCCTGTTTTCTCTGCTTGTTTTTGGGATCGGCTGCTAAAATTGTCTGAAAATTGTAATTGGTTTTTTGTAAGGATAGAAATATATGATTCTTGGTGGTATTTATAGAGTATGTTCTGCAATGCATTGTATTTCATATGGTCATATGTTCAAGAACCTTGGTTGCATGCAGTTGGTATACATTACTACCCCAATAGGTCAGTAAGTTGGTTCTTTTGTTTATGTTGTTTTTTGTAAGTTTCAATGGGTCTGGATTTTAACAAATAATATGTTGAAATTTTTGGAATAAAAAGGCATCAAAGAATTTAGTTTTAATGATATAATTAGTTTTATTTTGCATTTGACCAAATATTAAGGTTAAATGGTTAGGTATTGGGCATTGGCAGTGCTTACCTATTTGATGGTGACTGTGGTTTTAGCATTGGGATTGTATATTGGCCTTAACTTCATGGCGACCCCTCCTCCATATTTCTTATACACTATATTTGGTTAGACATTTCTTTTCTGTATACAAGTTCATTTCTTTTTAAATTATGATTAATTATTTATATTTTAATAACACATTGATTAGTGCTATATTTACTTTGGGGGTTTTGTAGATGATAATAGTAGAGAGGTTGTGTTATCTTCTCCTCTAATTGAAGGAGAAGAACAGGCAATTGATCCCATATTTGATATTGGTATTGACCAAATAAATGACCTCATGTTTAATGGTAAAAAATGACCGCATATTTATTCCTTTATTATATTTTAGTTTGTCTTTTATTTCATTAATCATATAAAAATATATTATGAGATTTTATATATGAAGTCAAATAATGTATTTTTGAGATCAAGATGACCAAACTTAATCTTTTTTGTGTAGTGTGTAACATTATGGTTTCTAAATGAAATTTTACCTTCAAGAGCATTATTGATGATCGTTTTTATCTTTTTATACAATTTTTTTTTCATCCAAGCTATTCCTTTCCATTCAGAGAGGTTTAAATCTAGTTGGGGGACTTGGAGTACTTTAGTGATTCTCATTACTTAATGGATACTCATGGAGTCTTAATTCTTTGTTAAGCTCATCCATCATCTGAGTCTTTTTGTAGGTGAAAAAAGTTATCCAAATTGCTCCATCACACCAAAGAACGTCATCGAGAAACCCCTATGTAAGATTTTATTGTTTTTTTGATATATGAAACACCAGTGATTATATCTTAGATGGTCTTTAGTGGGATTTTTGTTTTGCTGCATTCATGACATTTAAAATGTTTGTAAATCATAATAGAAACACAATCCTGGTCATACCAAAAGTGAAAACTTCCACATAGGACTCCCTTTAACATCATAGGGTTGTATCATGTTGTGAAAAATGACGACGACGATGACTCCTCACCTTTAGCACTCCAATTTTTAGCAGTTAGTCTTGACATGAAAACATATCATGGCCAAGGTAAATGAAAATGTCAAATATTCTTCTCAGAACCTAGACCACTAAAACATGGTCATGACATGCATATTATTCTAATATTCTCATAACCACCCTTTTATTTAATCATATAATTGTTCCTAAATGACTTAGAATGCACCAAATCAAAATAACCTAGTTGAAAAAAACAAAAACAAAATAGAACATATTTTTTAAATTTTATGTTAGCATAAAACATACATTCAATGGAAAACACCACTTAAATCTAACTTCAAAGACAATCTTATTCTAATTATTATGATGATATAACAATCTTGACGACCATCACCGTTGGTATTCAAAATGTCTCTTTGGTTCTTAATAGATCCCAAGATCTTTGAGGAGAGTGGAGAATCTATTCTATAAGGGAAAATGGTCCAAGTAGGGGGAGAATGTAGTTAGGCCACATGGGAGTAATATGATCTAATATGGGAGTGTATGGGGAGTGCCCGAGGGGGTCATTCTGTTTTGGGCTCTTCAGCTGTAACTTGGGTGGGAGAACCGTGGGGAGCTCTAGAGTGATTTTGTTTCTCACCTATCTTCTACCTCTTCAATATAATTATGATTCATACCATTAATATACATACTCAAGGATTGAAGTTCCTAACATTTGGTCCATATTGTTGGATATTGAAAACCCCATCCAGAGATAGATCCATCTCATGGAGACGTGCAATATGACTAAGATATAGGGGGTTGGGCAATGTTTGAGTCATGTTGAGACAAATATTTCAGAGCTGTCTACAACAGTTGAAGAACTTCGTCTGGGCCATCATTAGTGGGAATGGGAGCTGACTGGGCAAGGGGAGTTCTGTAAATTCATGATGTGTTGCCAGGAGAATCAACCACAGTTGGAGGAGACTCGAACGATGTTAATAACTGAGGAGGAGGGATCCACTGCAGATGGCGCTGAGCATTGCGAGTTACTGGGAAGGAATGTGTCTTGGACCATAAATGAGCCTGTGAATTTTTCTGAGCTGTTGTCATCCAAGAGGAGGGTGAAACTCTCAGTTTTTGATGAATCAGATCCATGGAGGTTGTTAATGAGATATGAGTTATATTCCCGTATTAATCAAACACCAGAGGCACTTACACTGGTTCACTATTTTGGTCTAAATCCATCTTGATATGACTTAGTAGATATTCAAGGATGAATTGTTGGAATGTTCCAGTGGTTTGGAGATCAAAAACCCTTACAAGGAACTTCCAATGCTTCACCAGCGAGGTACAATACTAGAATACATTTAGCAATATGAATATTTAACCTCCCTAATTCCATGCCTACCTGAATGTCAATATGTAGGTTATTTCTTGCTTCACTGGAAGAGATTCGATCCTGGTCCTAAGATGCATCTGCATACGATGTGTCTGCAGGCAATGCGTATTGTGTGTCATGTTGAACTTCCAGTAAACAGAGCAGGCCCTCAGTTTTGTGAAGGAGGAACATGAACTTTCAGCAGTGAGTGTGATGGTGGAATATGGCAGCCCTTACCTCGCTTGGGTTCCCTCTCCCATGGTAGAATTCCTTTGAGGCCTCTAACATGAGCAGGGAAGGGCGTGGGGTGGGGGGGTTACTTGGAACTCTTAAACAAGTGACGAATGGAGAAAGGGCTGTTCACCAACAAGTGACGAATGGAGAAAGGGTTGTTCACCAATTAATTAGTCAGGAGTGGGAAGAGCAGTAGAAAAAGGGTCTATGTTTCTAGTGTTGATTTCCCCATGCTCCCATGCATAGGTGTGATGATCCTAGGCTCTGGGTGGTCATATTGAGGAAGGGTGAAATTGATATTGAGCACAGGGATTTCACAGAGGATGAAGATGTGGAACTTGAGAAACTGGAGGTGGCAGAATGTTAAGTGGAGTATCAACATCTGGAGGTCTGTTGTGCACCCCAAAGCCATCACAACACGAGAATGTCTTCTATCAAAGTTGAAGGATGTCTGAGCAGAATTCATATCCTCATTTTGGTGGATATAATAGCCACACATAATTATTTATTACCTATGTTGATTTAGTTCCTCAAATTGACTGTGCAAGATTCACATAAGATGTGAATCAAACTATGGGTAACGATCATACGCTGTGGTATCAAGGGACTTGTTTGCAGTTAACCTTGTCCATGGGAGAATATAGTTGCATGGTGGACACCGAAGTCATAGACATTGGTAGCTAGGACCTTATCCTAGTAATTTCATGGTTGTAAACTCTGGGGGACATGGAAACAAATTGAAAAATAATGTCTATGAAATTTATGGTTGGTGACCGGGAATATTTTCTATGTGGAGTGACCCCACTCAGCCTACCAACCACCATCTTGAAGGGTGGTCCAACTGGATAGGAAGAAAAGGGAATTCAACGCCTAATGATGGGAGGGAAGACCAACAAAGTTGACAATTCATTGGAGAAACAACAATTGGACCTCAAGAAACTGTTAGAAAAGTTCGACCAAGTGTTCATGGAACCCACAAGGCTACCCCCTTGGTAGCCTCGGGACCATTCCATTCACCTAGTCCTCGATCACAGTCCAATGATGGTAATACCATACATGTATCCATATTTTCAAATAAATGAAATTGAATAACTTGTACAAGTAATGTTAGGATATGGAATAATTTGGCCCAACACCAGTGCTTATTCCAAGCCCAATTCTTTTGGTTAAAAAAAAGGCTCTTGGTAGATCTGTGTTGATTATTGATTTCTCAACATGGAAACCATTCTCGATAAATTTCCTATCCCGGTGGTTGAAGAATTATTGGATGAATGGCATGGTGCAACATATTTTTCCAAGATGGGCTTAAAATCTGGATATCATCAAATACAGATGTGAGAGGGTGATGTGGACAAGACTGCATTCTGTACCCGTAATGATTATTATGAGTATTTAGTAATGCCCTTCATGGTTACTAATGCTCCTACTTATCAAGCCACTATGAATGATTTTTTCCCTTCATAAATTTGTATTGATTTTTTTTATGATATTCTAGTCTACAGCCATGGCTGGAAGCAACATGTGGCCCACTTGGTTGTCGTTCTGTTGGTTCTCCAAGACAATCATTTCTTTTCCAACCAGCACAAGTTTCAATTTTCTCAATAGAAAATAGAGTACTTGGGCCATATCATCTTTGAATCTGATGCATCTATGGACCCATCCAAGGTTTAGGTAGTTCTTGACTGGCCTACCCTGGTGACTGTGAAAGGGGTTCGGGGCTTTCTTGGCCCCACTAGGTACTATCACAAATTCATCTAAGGGTATGATGCTATTGCCCAACCCCTCACCACCCTCATCAAAAGTATGTTTTTTTTTCTGGTCATATATTGCTCAACATGATTTTCATCATCTAAAACAGCTCATCACTGAATCTATAGTATCGACATTTCCAGATTTCTTCCAAGTGTTTGAACTCATTTGTCACACTTCCAGGTGGGGGGTCGGGGTTTTCCTCATGCACCATGAGCAACCTATTACTTTCTTTAGTAAGGCTTTATCTGATCAAAACCTGGCCAAGTCCACTTATGAAAAAGAAATCATGGTGCTCATTATAGCTATCCAACATTGTTGGCCCTATCTCTTGGGTAGACCCTTTACAATCTATTCAGATCAGTGGTGTAATGTCCCAGAATTTCCATATAATTTTTTAATTATATGGAATTATTTTGAGACTGTGAAATTTGGCGGCGTGCGATTCTGAATCTCAGAGTTCCCGGAATGAACCGTCAAAGTTTTGTTAAACTTTATTTAACGCGCGTAAAAAGTTTTCCTAAAAAAGTAGAATGACTCTTAAACAGTTACCCAGATCAGAAATCTCAGGGCACTGTTGTATTCAGGATGACAGGTTTACCCGAGGAACGACATAAGTTTAGTCGGTGCAAGCCTACTGTGAGAAAACCCAAAAAATGGCATAACCGTAAATAAAATAATTAAATAAAGTTATTTTATTTTTCAAATGCTTATAAATCACGAACGGTAATTCGGATTAAAAATCTGAGACCACTACTGAACTCATGAGGGTATGCTTTCTTTAGGCAGATACTAACATTGGCTAGCGCGGGTCACTAGTGAAAGTTAGTTTTTGGCCATAAATATAATAATTAATTGAAAATTAATTTATTTTAAACTCCATAAATTTTAAACGATAACTCAGATTGAAAATCCAAGAGCACCGTTGGGTTCGTTAGGGCATGTTTCTCCTAGGAAGAGCCTAACCTCGACCGGCGTGGGTTGAGAGCGACTGATAATAATTTTCTGAACTTTTTTTTGGGTATGTTCAATAAACGTATGAGCGGCGTTTTGTAACTTTTGGACTGGTGCTCGGAATTGAAATCCAAGGACACCGTTGAATCCGTAGTGCCGGGATTCGCTTAAAGGAGGCTTTACTTTGACCGCGGTAGATTGGGTGAAACATGTTATTTTTGAAGACTTTTTAAAGATTAATAAAATAACATGTTTTGTTATTTTATTTTCTTTATTTCCTCCAGCGAACGAATGATGCTAGCGGGACTGACGACGTGTCAAGCCAATAAATGGATTGAATCTTCTTTTCCTGTAACCACACCATTGGGAATTTGGGAGGTTCATCAATTAAATGAACCCCATTAATTCCCCAAGCGTTGCACACTCCTTCTCCTCTCCTATTTATATGGATCTTATGGAAGGGTGTTGGCATGACTTCACCAAGCAACGAAGCCCTCGTAAAGTACCGTGACGCCAACCACCTGGAGGATGAGACTAGTTCCAATGAGCGGTGACGAGTGCCACTGAGTCACAAACCGACGACAACAATGAAGGAGGTTTCGTCGACCATTGTCAGTGGACGTCTCTTCCAGGTGGGGGGTTATTTTCTTTTGTGCATTCTTAATTCCCTCTTCCCCATTCTAGAAATTATACAAAGAACGCGGATCAACTGACTAACGAGTTGACCCGCGATTCATTCATCTTTGCGGGAGGTTATTGTGGGGAATCTTGTGGTGTTAATATCGTGTTCAATTCAATTGTTTATTGAACTACCTTAATATCCTCCATATTGAGACATAATGAGGAGGTTACGGGTCTAACGAACCCAGCCCGAACCCTTCACTATCTTGCTTTCCTTGCACCACATTGGAAGACCGCGAGCACGTTGACGTGCACCACAAGAGGAGGGTTACAGCTCATCAGCCGTGGCGAACAGAGGAGGAAGCCGACACGATCACCGACTATGGTAAGGGAGGCAGCGTGAACACCACGCTTCCGGTGAACGGAAGCCACAGACGAAGCTGCGATGGAGGCCAAACCCACCTCTGGTGGGTTCCGCAGTGACTAAGAGACGCCCATGCGGTGCCACCACTTCTCCAACTGAACGGCCTCTAGGTTGTTCAGGAATCTGGGAGACCGGGGGGTTACACCCCCTGCGTCAAACCGAACTGGAACACCACCCTTGATCAGGCTACCGCCCTCAGCCCTGCCGCCAGTCTCCACTGGGCCGCCGCCCCCGACCGGGTCACCGCCCCCGGGCCGGGCTGCCGCCCTAGCGGGCCGTCGCCCTATTCGGGCTAGGCCGCCCCCCCTTGAGAGCCGAGCCACCCCCTTATGGGTCGGGCTGGACCTCGACCCAGAAGGCCAAGCCACTACGACCCAACCTAGACCGGGTCAGGTCGGGTCAGTCCAACCGGGTTGGACTGGACCCGGGCCTAACCGGGCCCAGAAACACTTAAAGGCCCATAACTTACAGATCAGATGTTCGTTTGAAAAACCCTCTAAAGTTTTGGGATCCTTAGATCAAGATTGTCCTTTTTGTGTACTCCACTTGTGTTTTGTTGATAGTTGGAGTATAACCGAGTTGGATAGAACCTGAATCCATCCAGGCCCCCAAAACTAAAACGCTTATAACTCACAGACCAGACATCTAATTGACGCACCGTCTATCACGTTAGAACCCTTACAACATGGTGGAACTTTGGGATACTCCTTTTTGGAGATTAGTGGTGGATGAGGTACAACCGATATCTTGAGAGGCAGATTCTACAGAACTCGAGCACACCAGGTGAGAGGAATCATGTGGCTGGCTGTAACGTGAAGAAAGAAAAATATCTTGTGTGGGTCAGCATCTATCAGATCCTGTGTGGGTCAATGCTTAGCGATCCTATGTGGGTCAACGTATACTGATCCTGTGTGGGTTAGATCCTATGTGGGTTAGTGCTCAGCGATCCTGTGTGGGTCAGTGCATACTGATCCTGTGTGGGTCAGAACCTGTGTGGGTCAGTGGGGGTTAGTTACCTATGAATCCTATGTGGGTTAGCAAGGGTTAGTTACCTATCGATCTTGTGTGGGTCAGATCCTGCGTGGGTTAGCAGGGGTTAGTTACCTATCGATCCTATGCGGGTCAGAGGGGGTTAGTTACCTATCAATCCTGTGTGGGTCTATAGGGGTTAGTTACCTATCGATCTTGTGTGGGTTAGTGGAGGTTAGTTACCTATTGATCCTGTGTAGGTCAGAAGCAGTGATACTTAATAGAATAAGATGATCTAGCCTTACAAATAATCATTTGTAGTTTTGTAATTATGTTATACCTGGTGTGAGCTGAGTTTATTAACTTTGTGGTGTTACCTGTGTGGTACTTCTATCTTTGTGGTGTTACCTATGTGGTACTTCTACCTTCATGGTGTTATCTTCGTGGTGTTATCTGTCTGGTACTTCTAGTTTCGTGGTGTTACCTGTGTGGTACTTTTACCTTCGCGGTGTTACCTGTGTGGTACTTCTAGCTTCGTGGTGTTACCTGTGTGGTACTTCTGCCTTCGTGGTGTTATGTCCATGGTGTTACCTGTGTGGTACTTCTACCTTTGTGGTGTTGTCTTAGTGGTGTCACCTGTGTGGCACTTCTATCTTCGTGCCATTACCTGTGTGGTACTTCTAGCTTTGTGGTGTTGACTTATTGGTGTTACCTATGTGATACTTCTACCTTCATGGTGTTGTCTTCATTGTGTTTCCTGTGTGGTACTTCTATCTCAGTGGTGTTACCTGTGTGGTATTTCTACCTTCGTGGTGTTACCTTTGTGGTATTCTTCCCTAATGTATGAGATGAGTATATCTTGATAACTTAGGTATATGTATGGGCATATACCTAACTAGAGTTGAAGTCTTGCTTTGTGGTTTTTACTTTGTGGAACTTTAGGAGACCTATGGGGTCTCGGGGTCTCTACTGAGTATTGCCATACTCACCCCTACATGGGCTTCGCCTGCACCTTGTTGTGTCTGGTGCAGACGACGTACATCGTTGATCGAGGTTGAGGGAGCTAGGACTGGACGATGCTCAGAGGTGGAACATTTGGCGTGACGTGACGTGGAGGAGACGGGAGGACATGGAGTACTGTGGAGATGATCCGTACCCAACCTTTAGGTAGGATCCTCAATGGATGATCTTGGAGCTGCTTTTCACCTTCAACTATTTTTTACTTTTCAGTCGTACTTGTACTTTTCCAGTTGGGCTTGTATTCTGGCCCCTTTTACTTCGGCACTCTTTTCACTACAGTAGTTTACTTCGTGTTGCTTCTTTTTGCATTCTAATCTGTGTGTTTTTACAGGTTTATAGGCAATGCATTCCCATTTTAGGAATACGACTTTTTGGTGCTAGTCACCAGCCCCTGGCCTATGGAAGGTGGGTTTGGGGTAGTCACGACACGAACCCCGGGGGACGGGTTGTGACAAAGTGGTATCAGAGAATTTAAGTTCTACCAAAGAACTAAGGACTCTGATATTTTCTATGTGGCAATATTGTTTAGTGTTATGAGTATGGTTTTCAGTTTGGGGAATCCAGTGTTGGTGTACCGGTCAACGTATCTATACACGGGGACCCTTAATTCTGATTTCCGACTTAGTGCACGAAAACACTGATTGTGTGTGTTTTTGAAGAGTTTTTCTTGTAATTTCTTTGGAGTCATCTCAATAGTTATAACTTAATGACCGTGGCACACCTATTCCTTATCAGGATTCCGCCACGTAGAAAACCATCCAGGATTCCCAAGAGTGTACACGATGATGGCCCACCGAGTGATGAGGCTCCGGTGCAGGGCCCTCTTACTGTGTTGGCACCTTCGGGTGGTATACCAACACCACCACCACCTGTTGGGCAGCAGTTACCATCAGCTACACTAGTGGATGGTGCACGCCAATTGAGTGCATTTCACGAGTTGCAGCGGTAGAGGCCTCCGAGGTGTTAAGGTGAGACAGATTCTCAAGCAGTTGAGGACTGGCTGGAGGCTGTGGCTATAGTTTTCCACCTAGTTGATACACCACTAGGGTAGATGGTAAAATTAGTTGTTAGTATTTTCTAGTGAGTGACCATGAGGATTGTCCGCATAGTTATGAGGCTTCCTTACGTGGACCGTTGCCTGAGATGGTAACTTCGGGTAGTGTGCCGACTATATCACTGCCTGTTGGTTAGTAGGTACGATCGGCAGTACCGGTAGAGGAAACTTGTAGGCTTAGTTCCTTACACATGTTTTAGCATCAGATACCCCTCAGGTTCTGTGGTGAGCCATACTCACAAGTGGCTAAGGATTGTCTTGAGGAGGTGGCTGAGAGTTCCCTAGAGCTTCTACAGCTTCGACAAGATGACATGTCGGTAGATGAGTATTTAGAGAGGCATACCGACCATTCCTGGTACTTGATTAATATGATACGATCAGTGTTTAGGGCTCGGACTTCCAAGCGAGGTGTGTTTGAGTACATCTAAGCCAGCACTATTCCTTTATGCATTCCTACTTATGTTAGGGTGCTAGAGAGAAACTTTGTGGTTGAATGTTCTTTGGCTGAGCGGATACAACCAGTGAATGTTAGTTGTGGGAAAGCTGGAAACTGGCGCCAGTCTCATAAAGTTGGTCATGTAAAATGTTTTGGGAAGAGGAAGTGTTAAGGACAGATGAATCTGCAGAGCAGTAGACATGGTAGCAGAGCTAGGAGAGTATCATGAGGTGGTGTACATTTCTACATGTTACAACCACCCCCCTTTGTGGACCCCACCAGGATCAGGGAGTTGGAGGAAAGGGGAAGGGAGTAGCTACATGCAGTCAAGGAGTGTGACCTAAGGGCTCTAGGAATGATTCGAGGTACGGTCTGTGTCTACTAATAGCTGTTGTATCAATAGAAATATGTACCAATCATTCATTCCTTCCACAAATCTTGTTCAAGACCTAGATTTTCCAGTTAAACCGTTGACTTGAACCTCATGTCTATAGATACCTCTGGGAGGAGACTCGATAATCACACTTACGCCGACAGTGTGATCTGACCCTTGAGCTGAGAGTTTCAGTTGCAACCTCTTGGTGGAAGCGTCAAGGCCTTACGAAGTTAGTTTGGGTATGGATTGGACATCCACAGTTCATAATTAGATTGGCTGTATTAGTAAAAAAGGTTGTGGTTTCTCTTGAACATTGGAATGGGGTTTTCCTTGGTTGGAGAAAAGGAAACCTAGGAAGAACAGGTTTAACTCATGCATAAGAGGGTGCAACCGATCACTCTTGAGTCGACCAACCTTACCCTTGTGGCGGTAGGAGTTTTGAGTTTTTAGTTCCCAATGGGAGTGAAAAAGAAGGGGAAACCTTTATTATGGATGGATAAGTGTCAGCAGAGCTTTCAGGATCTGAGACAGTGAAAATGTCTAGAGTTCATCCAGGACTATGACCTTGAGATAGTCTTTACTCTTGGGAAGGGGAACATGATAGCAGACACACTCAGCAGGAGGTTTGGTCAGCCACTGCTGAGGGAGGCATCAGATCAGCTAGTCGCACTGTATATATCCTTCATGGATAGAGATGAAGCATCTTACCTATAGTATATGAATGCCACTCCCCCAATTCTTTAGCGAATCCGGGAGGCACAACTTGAGACGTTGACTATGGGGCCCGACATGCTCAGATATCCTCAGGACGGTCTCCTGAAGGATTTTCTAAAGGTGGGGAGTACGTCATCCTTTTCAGAGGATGCATGATGGTACCGGTGGCGCTTCAGGAGGAGGTGTTGAGGGAGATCCATACATCCCATTTTATGGTACATCCTAGAGTGGTGAAGATGTACCAGGACCTCCAGTATCAGTACTGATGGCCAGGGATGAATGAAGCAGTCGAAGAGTTTGTATCACGATGCCTCACTTGTTAGTAAGTGAAAACTGCTCATAGTCGGAAAAAGTCTTATTCCAACAGGAGGAGGAAACCATGTCTTCCTATGGGTCTCACCTTGACGAGGTTTTCAAAGATTTGGATGAGGCAAGTTATCTCCGAGGTTCATCAGACTTTTCTAGATTCTCAACAGAGTGGGCGAGGTGGAGTACTGTCTATCTCTTTCCCCATAGATGTATCAGGTGCATAATGTTTTCCATGTGTCATAGCTGAGGAGATGTGTGTATGATCCATCACACGTTATTGACCATAGCGATATGGACTTAGATGATGGGGTGACATTTACGGAGGTTCTAGTAGAGATTGAGGATCGACAGGAGCAGGTCCTTCATGGGCGGTCGATACCTCTGATGCGCATTTGCTAGAAGCACGAGAACCTCCAAGAGAGAACATGGGAGTGGGAGACTCAGTTTCTTATTCAGTACCCCCCCATTTGTTTCCTTAGTCTATGTTGTGGCTTTCAGGGACATAAATCCCTAAGGTGGGGAGAATGTAATGTCCTAGAATTTCTGTATAATTTTTTTTAATTATATAGAATTATTTCAAGACTGCGAAATCTGATAGCGTGCGATTTTGAGGCCTAGAGTGCCCATAATGAACTGTTGAAGTTTTGTTAAGATTTATTTAACGCGCGTAAGCAGTTTTCCTGATAAAGTGGAATAACTCTTAATCGGTTTCCCAGATCAAAAATCTAAGGGCACCATTGCATTTAGGATGGCGGGTTTACCCTAGGCGTGACTTAAGTTTAGTCGGCGCAAGCCTAATGTGAGAAAAACCAAAAATGGCATAACCCTAAATAAAATAATTGAATAAAATTATTTTATTTTTCAAATGATTATAACTTACGAATGGTAACTCGGATTAAAAATCCGACACCACCGCTGAACTCGTGAGAGTATTCTTTCTTTAGGAAGATAATAACATTGGTCGGAACGAGCCACCAGTGAAAGTTAATTTTTGGTCGTAAATAAAATAATTAAGTGACAATTATTTTATTGTAAAATCCATAAATTTTAAACGGTAACTCAGATTGGAAATTCGAGAGAACCGTTGGGTTCGTTGGGGCGTGTTTCACCTAGTAAGGGCCTAACCTCGAATGGCGCGGGTCGAGGGTGACTGATAATAATTTTCCAAAAAATTTTTCGGGTACGTTCAGTAAACGCGTGAGTGGTATTTTGTAACTTTTGGACCAGTGTTTGGAATTGAAATCTGAGGACACCATTGAATCCACAGTGCTAGGATTCGCTTAAGGGAGGCTTTAATTTGACCACAGTAGGTCGGGTGAAAAAGTTATTTTTGTGGACTTTTTAAAGATTAATAAAATAACATGTTTTGTTATTTTATTTTCGTTCTTTCCTCCAACGGATGAATGCCGTTGGTGGGACCGACGACGTGTCAAGCCAATAAATGGATTGACTCTTATTTTCTAGTAACCACACCATTGGGAATTTAGGAGGTTCATCAATTAAATGAACCCCATTAATTCCCCAAGCATTGAAAACTCCTCCTCTCTTATTTATATGGAGCTCGGGGAAGGGTGTTGGCACAAATTCACCAACCAACGAAGCCCTGGAAAAGTACCGCGATGCCAACCACCTGGAGGACAAGACTGGTTCCAGTGAGCTGTGACAAGTGCCACCAAGTCACAAACCGATGACAAAGACGAAGGAGGTTCTATCGACAGTCATTAGCGAACGTCTCTTCCAGGTATGAGGTTATTTTCATTTGTGTGTTCTTAATTCCCTCTTCCCCCTTCTTGGAATTATATGAAGAACACAGGTCAACCGACTAACGAGTTGACCCGTGATTCATTCATCTTTGTGGGAGGTTATTGAGGGGAATCTTGTGGGGTTAATCTCGTGTTCAATTCAATTGTTTATTGAACTCCCTTAATATCCTCCATATTGCAAGCTAACACAGAGGGTGTGGGCCTAATGAACTCGGCCAAAACCCTCTGTTATCTTGATTTCCTTGTGCCACCTTGGAAGACCGCGAGCACGTCGATGCGTACCATAAGAGGAGGGTCACGGCTCATCATCCGCGATGAACAGAGGAGGCGTCCAACACGATAGATGGCCGTGGGAAGGGACGCGATGCGAACTCCATGCCACTAGTGAATGGAAGCCGCGACTGAAGCCACGACGGAGGCTGAACCCCCCTCTGGCGAGTTCCGCGACGCCCACGAGGCGCCATCGCTTCGCCAACCGAATGGCCTCTAGGCCGTTCGGGAATCTAGGAGACTGGGGGGTTACACCCCCTGCGTTGGACCTCACTGAGCCACCGCCCTCGACCGGGCTGCCTCCCTCATCATGGTCGCCGCCCTCGGCCGGGCCGCCGCCCTCAGCTAGGCCGCCGCCCCTGACCGGCCGGGCCGCCGCCCTAGCAGGCCGCCGCCCTATTCGGGTGGGTCCGCCCTTGTGGACCCCCCCCCCCCCTTGAGAGTCAGGCCACCCCCTTGTCAGTCGGGCTGGACCTTAGCCCAGCGGGCCGAGCTGCTGTGGCCCAACCTAGACCGGGTCAGGTCGGTCCGACTGGGTCAGGCCGAACCCAGGCCAACAAGGGCCAGAAACACTTAAAGGCCCATAACTTGCGAACCAGACGTCCGTTTGACAAAAATTCTGTGGCATTAGGATACTTGGATCGAGACGGTCCTTTTGGTATACTCCGCTTGTGTTTTGGAGATAGTTGGAGTATGGATGAGTTGGATCGAACCCAAATCCAACCAGGTCCCCAGAACTAAAACACTAATAACTCACAGACCGGATGTCCGATTGACGCACCACATGTCACGTTAGAACCCTTACGACATATAGAACCTTTGGGATACTCCTTTGTGTATATTAGTGGTGGATGAGGTATGAACGATACCTAGAGGGGAAGATTCTACGGAACTTGAGCACACTGGGTACGAGGAATCCTGTGGCTGGCTATAACGTGAAGAAAGAACAAGATCCTGTGTGAGTCAGCATCTATCAGATCCTATGTGGGTCAGCAATCAACAATTCTATGTGGGTCAGCGCATACCGATCATGTGTGGGTCAGATCTTATGTGGGTCAGCGCTCAGCGATCCTGTGTGGATCTGTGCACACTGATCCTGTGTAGGTCAGCGGGGGTTAGTTACCTATCGATCCTATGTGGGTGAGTGGGGGTTAGTTACCTATCGATCCTGTGTGGGTTAGTGGGGGTTATTTACCAATCTATCCTATGTGGTTCAGTGGAGGTTAGTTACCTATCGATCCTATGTGGGTCAGCGGGGGTTAGTTACCTATCAATCCTGTGTGGGTCAGAAGCAGTGCTACCTAACAGAATAAGATGATCTAGCCTTAAGACTAATCATATGTACTTATTTACTTAAGTTATACTTAGTGTGAGATGAGTATTTTACCTTTATGGTTTTACCAATGTGGTACTTCTATCTTTGTGGTACTTCTACCTTCGTGGTGTTATCTTCATGGTGTTACCTATGTGGTACTTCTAGCTTCATGTTGTTACCTATGTGGTACTTTTACTTTTGTGGTTTTATCTTCGTGGTTTTACCTATGTGGTACTTCTAGCTTCGTGGTGCTACCAGTGTGGTACTTCTACCTTCATGGTGTTATCTTCGTGGTGTTACCTGTGTAGTACTTCTACCTTTGTGGTGTTGTCTTAGTGGTGTTACCTGTGTGGCACTTCTATCTTCGTGGAATTCCCTGTGTGGTACTTCTACCTTCATGGTGTTGACTTAGTGGTGTTACCTATGTGGTACTTCTACCTTCGTGGTGTTGTCTTCATTGTGTTACTTGTTTGGTACTTCTTTCTCAGTGGTGTTAACTGTGTGGTATTTCTACCTTAGTGGTGTTACCTTTGTGGTATTCTTCCCTTATGTATGAGATGAGTATATCTTGATAACTTAGTTATATGTATGGGTATATACCTAAGTAGAGTTGAAGTCTTGCTTTGTGGTTTTTCCATTGTGTAACTTTAGGAGACCTATGGGGTCTCGGGGTCTCTACTGAGTATTGTCATACTCACTCCTGTACGGGCTTCGCCCGCACCTTGTTGTGTCTGGTGCAGACGGCGTATAACATTGATTGAGGATGAGGGAGCTAGGACTGGACTGTGCTTGGAGGTGGATCATTCGGCGTGACGTAATGCGGAGGAGATAGGCGAATGTGGAGTACTATGGAGATGATATGTACCCAACCTTCAGGTAGGATCATTGGTGGATGATCTAGGAGCTGCTCTTCACCTTCATCTGTTTTGTACTTTTTAGTTGTACTTGTACTTTTCCAGTTGGGCTTGTATTCCGACCCCTTTTACTTCAGAACTCTTTTTACTACAGTAGTTTACTTCGTGTTCCTTCTTGTTACATTCTACTCTGTGTGTTTGTATAGGTTTAAAGGTAATGCCTTCCTATTTTAGGAATACGTCTTTCCGGTGCTAGTCGCCAGCCCCTAGCCTATGGAAGGTGGGCTGAGGGTAGTCATGAAACAGGCCCTGGGGGACGGGTCGTGACAAGCAGAGCCTCAAATTTTTTACTCTAGCAGCATATCACAACTGTTGATCAGTAATGCTGGATAGTCAAACTTTTAGGCAACCAGTTTGCGATCAAGATTAAACATAGGAGAGAGATTTCTGCCATTGATGCTATCTATTAGCGAGAGGACACAACTTCTCTACATTTAACCCAATCTATTCCAGTGTGGGAAGACGATCACGATTTGACAACAGACATAACCATTGACCCTTATCTCTGCCAGATCATCTAGGCCCTATAGGTCGAACGACATTCTTATCTTATTTTATTCTATGATCACAGTACTCCACAGTTCTAAGGCTGCTTAGTCTTATTTTCCACCTCCCCATGGATACCCTGACTACTGGACGAGTACCATACAACACTTCTACCGTACCTACTGCAAGATCACTGCCAATTTATTTTGGTACAACATGCAGTAACAAGTGCAGGAGTTTGTGCGGCAGTGTGCTGTTTTCCAACACAATAAGTACTCCACCCTTTCCCTGCTAGATTATTACAGCCATTGGAAATTCCCCAAGTGGTGTGGGTCGATTTATCTATGGACTTAATTATCGGGCTGCCCAAATATCGAGGGTATGATGTTATTTTCATGGTGGTGGACAGACTCTAAATACACTCATTTTTTTTATTAAAGCATCCTTACATAACAAAGGAAGCTTGAGGTTTTTATTTGAGAGGTTTTTCATTTTCATGGTATGCCCACCTCTATTGTTAGTGACAAAGATCCCATCTTCATCGTCCATTTCTGGATGGAATTATTCTGATTGCAAGACACCATGTTTCGGTTTAGTTCATCTTACCACCTGCATACGGATGATCAAACAGAGGTTGTCAGCCGTTGCTTCGAAATCTATTTGCGCTGTTTTTCCAGGGAGCAACCGAAGGATTGATATTATTATATACTGTGGGCCGAACTCTCTTACAACTACTTGACATGCCTCTATTAATGCTACTCCTTTTGAAGTGGTCTATGGTCGCATGCTCCCAACAATTCTCTGCCACCTTCCTTTGGAAATTTGGGTGAATACAGCTACCAATGCCTTGTTGGACCTCAATGAGGCCTTGAAGCAACTCAAGCATCACTTGGATCGCTCTCAGGACTTCATGTGCCAGTAGGTCGACCGCCACAGGTGACCAATATATTTTGTCATGGGGGATTAGGTTTATGTTCTACTCAAGCCACACAAGCACAGTCCCTCACTCAACGTATGAACCATAAATTATTCAATAGGGCGTTATTCAGCCTCGAAGCTTAATTCAATGGCAGAGTTGACCAGCTGAGGAAGCGATATGGGAAGATGTTTGTCATCTACAATCAATTCCCTTCTTTTAGTCTTGCGGACAAGGCTGCTTTTCAAGGTGTGATGAGTAATAGAGTTTGATATCTTCTAGGAGAGTGGAAAGTCTACTCTTGAAGGGGAAAAATGGTCCAAGAAGGGGGAGAATGTAGTTATGCCATATGGGAGTAATATTATTTTATATGGGAGCAGATGTGTAGTGCCTGTGAGGGGAATCTTTTTCTGTTTTGGGATGTTCGACTTTAACTTAGGCGGGAGAACAAAGGGGAGATCTTGAGTGATTCTGCTTATAACCTCTCTTCTTCCTCTTCATTGTAATTCCTATTCACACCATTAATATATATATACAAGGATCGAAGTATGGTAATGGTGTAGCTCAATTCATTTGGATAAATTTGGGCTGAATTATGGTTGTCCAGACTATAACAGAGATCACCAGGAGACATCTACATGAAATTGCAGTAGTGTAGACTTTGACAAGGGTATTGTAGCATCTCGGATTTTGGAGATAGTGGTACTGTAGCTCCATGGACTTCTAGCCGCCGAACACTATAACAGTTTGGACTTGGGTGACTATGATACTGTAGCACATTGGACTTATTGTGTGGTTGGTAGAAAAGTTGCATCATCTTCCTTTATGATCTCATTCGAGCTAGGGTTTCTGTGTGCATTTTGAAACTCTGAAAACCTCTTTGTAATTCTGCTCTTGAAATAGTGATGTTTTTTGCCTCTCCATGGATGTAGAGATCATTTCCCGAATCTTGTAAATTACCATGCTCATGTTCATCTTCTTCTTGTTCTTTTGTTTCTTTTTTTTTCTTTATTTGCAGACCATTTTTTCGCTGCGACTCCTGATGTTTCCTCAACATGAAGTTCCTAACAGTTCTACTGAGGGCTATGATGACTATTCTACCCTTCACATCCTTGATATTCTCAAGTGATGGTAACCCAAACTCCTTAGAGGTTCCAAAACCACAGAATCCTCAATCCTCTTAGGAAAGAGAAGGTAACATTACATTGGTTCATACATCAAGAATGGAAGTGAAGAAGGGAGACATGCCTTCGAATGTGCTGATTTTGTTTAGGAAGAGTTAGCATTCCAAAGAAAACACCAATCTTTCATCTCCTTATGGAGCTCAAAATTTCTATTTGGAATTTTAATGGGTAGCTAACCTAGTTTTTTCCTGAGTCATTCGCTCTTTTCTCAATGAGAACTATCCTTCTATTGTTAGGGTTAATAATGTTATCAAGAATCTTGGTTTCAGCAACTCACTTAGGGTCAAAGAACGAGATTTTGATAATAAAGGTGGATATACTCAAAGATTTTGACCTACTAGAGTGCTTTGTTCACGATTCATAGTTCCGTATCAAACTAACCACGACTATCATGCAGTGTGTTTTAATGCCATGAATGCAAGTATGTCGGATTAACTTTACCTTCATTATTTTCAAGTCATGGAATTAATAAGATGATTTTATTTCAACCTGTGGAATTTCTCACCATGTTTAGAGTGGTCAGTGTCATCCCATTCAGTTGGTTTAAAGAGGGATTCCAATCTCCTACTTGTTGTTTGCAGATCACCTATCATGACCCCCTTCTCCAAAAGTACCCCTTCTAGGCCGATAATGGTGAAAGAGAGATGATGACGCCCAAAGCCCACCTCCAACAGGCCACAGGTTATTGACTAACACCGAGGTTATATAATTACACACATGGGAGACATTACCCTCATAAATATTTGAGAAGATATTAGATGAGAACAACTAAGAAAATCCTGCTCATAATAAATAAATAAAAACCAATACTTGATGTGATGTTATACATAACAGATAAAACTAAAAAAAAATACAAAAGAAATAATTCCTCGGTAGTGATCACGAAGCTCCAATAGCTCCTGAACAACTCCTCGAATTAGTAATATCTAGCTCAATCACCAACCAATCCCTTATTACTTGAAAAATATTTTATATAAACGTAGGGTAAGCATGACCTTTATACTCAGTAGGATCTTTGTTGAAATCTCGCATACAAAATGCGAAAGAAGCATACTAAAGCCCAGTGAATAAACAAATGAAACTAACTCATTGCTTAAACACGTATACTATTCTTTTCCCATCCTCACCATGACCCACTCACCAAATAAGGCCCAAAAGTATTACCACAATATTGAGAACACACACACACATATAGAAATGGGTACTCAACAAGCACTTCCCCCACTAGTTTACCGCTCATGCCCCAACGCCGCACGTCTTGACCCATCGTCAATTACATAAATAATCCTATCCAAAAACACCTGGGCAACCATACCATACTATGCACCCTGTGCAACACATCATTGCATCCACATCCTCCATATAGTAACCAGGTTATTTTTGGAAGCCACCACATCTTGTATTATGTACTATACCCCAAGCCATCACAGTTTGTACATAACATACCTGTAAAAATATTTCGAATACTACATCCAAAATACATGCATGCACAATAATTTCAAGTCATCACAGCCCACGGTACACATGTATGAGAAATCACCTCATGCATACCTGCATGCAATACTACATCCAAAGAGAGAGTGAAAGAGATAGGGTAGTTAACCATCTGTATCCTCTCCATCTTGAATGTTGGGGAAAACACCCTTAAAACCTCTGGTTGTCAGTTTACCTTCTGACATGGGTGGGGGTTCATATGAAATAAAAAAACATACAAAGTAAATAATAGCTCAAAATCATACTAAGGACAACTACCTAGCCTTAAATTCATCTGCCGTTAATGTCACATAGGACACCTGCCTGCCACTGCTATGGTTTAGATATTAAACAAGCATACAAGCATCAAGTTCAATACCAATTACTTTGTTAGCCATTAAATAATCCAATATTAATATTTTAATCTTCCAAGCCAAGTACTAACATCAATATTAATTCTTTGCATGTATTCTCAAGTATAACCTCATCACAGGTAAGTATCAATAATCAATCCCCATTCTTTCATTAATTCAATATCATTTTGTAAACACTTGGGTACTCTAAGACTCAACATAAGCTACCAATTTAAATGATGATCTCGTAGTGCATAACATCAAATAGCATCCCGCATTTGAAAACTAATCATATAAGTAACAATTGACCATTGAGCATCAATCAAGCATTAAGTTAGAAGTAAAAATCGACAAGCAAGCCTAGCTCTGAACTCATCACGACCGCCCTGGTGTCCCACACCATGCCACCACCATCATCATAACTAGCACCTTGTGTCACCATCATCATCATACCAATAATATTAGGTAATTGATCATTCAAATCAAGACTCTACATTCTTGAGAATACTTACATAATTTTAAAGGAAACTAAGGCCATAAAATCAAGACATTCAACCCTCCTGTGGTCAAGAATGAGCTCGCTCATCCCCCAAACAATTAATCTTTAGTAGAATTCCATTTTAATTCCATCATAAATTAATTATGTTACAATGCATAGGTTTTCTGCATTAATAAACCTATATCAGTATCTAGAAGTAGCTACAGTCTTCATAATTTTCTCCAAACATTATTTCCATGTTTAAAAAATTCCAAGATGAGCAACAATTATTCTACTCCTGCTTATTTTATTTAATTAATAATATCAAATGACTTTACCCTGTTTATCCATTTCAAGAATTTAGCCATTCTAAACAACAACAAAATAACCAAGTAGATAGCACACTATCTAGTAAATATCAAGAGGCAACATAAAGCACATTCAAACACAAAGTCCCAACTAATAATTTAATTCCCAACAAGAAATATTAAATTATCCAAACATTTGATAATCCTCATTTCAATTCTTTAATATCCATAATTATAAAATAATTCTCATTAATATTATTTAAGCAGTTTAACACCGTTCTATGCTATTATTTTGATATCATCCAAATATATTTAAAACCACGACATATGATTATCTATATGCAAATTTTCAAAGTCTTAAGATAATAAAAATTATCTACGACATGAAATTTTATTTCTAATTCAATTCTATAAATAATCATATTAATAATATTCCATTACATGTGATAACATTCTCCAAAGTATTAGTTTGATTTTCCATTTTTAAAACTATGTTAATAAATAACTCACATGCGATAATCATTATCTCTTGATTCAAACTTGCACACAAACAAAGAGAAGTCACAAATCCCCTATCTAGAGAAGAGAAGATTCACACACTGAACCAAAAACAGAGAGGAAGAGATTTATTAAATATGGAAATTTGTGAGGAAGAAACCTGAATCAATTGAAGATGACTTGTAAGACTCAAAAAAGACTTTGGGATCACTCGGACTTGAGAAACGAAGACTCAAACCACCCTTTTAATTTACTTCACAACACCCATTTTAAAACTCTTAAAATCATGAGTAAAGATATGAATTTATCTCTTCTTAACGGTTTCAAAAACCATGTTTTCACATTTATTTTCATTGATTTATGTTGAAAACTCTATAATGATAAAACGAGAGACTAAATACCCAAGGTTCTCTCTAAAGAAGGCATTAAGGTTCTTTTATAATGAATAATAAGGACCACATTGGACCACAAGTTCGATGTGGGATGCAGACTCCAACACTCCCCCTCAAGCTAGGTGTACCTAGCTTGAACACATAAAGAAAAAAAAAGAAAACAAAGAAATCAACAAACATTTCAGTCACTCCCCCTCAAACTGGACATACCCATATTGATTACAAAATAAGACAAAACAATGAAAAGGTCAATCACTATGGTTGATGCTCTCCCTCAAGAAGATGATGGATGATGCAAGAAACCAGTGAAAAGGATGGGGTTGGTCATCAGAGTGCTGGGAAATCCACACCGAAAGGCTGATCATTGGAGTATTGGGAAAGCCGCACTGGTGGTGCTGGTTGATTAAGTGCCGGGAATGTTTCACTGGTGGTCTAGTCGTCGGAGCGCTAGGAATACTGCACTGGCATGTCGATCATCGAAGTGCCGGGAATGCCGCACTGGCGGTGCCGGTTGATAGAGCAGAAGGTGAATTATGCAGGAGGAGGCCAGCATGGAGGCAAGATCTACCATAGGAGGAGGTCGTTTAGTAGGGAGGAGAGGCAGAGGACAGGGCACACAGAGAGGGCCACTGAGCAGGGGAGGTAGCAGCCAGATATGGATGGTTCTGGGAGGGTGGGAGGGTTCTGCCTAGAGGGCTTGAGGGAGGGGCGATGTCCGCCTGTAGAGGAGGCGTCTAGACAAAGATGCCAGCTATGTGGGATACGCATGGGGAGCTGGGAAAGATTCTTCATCAAGCGCACTAGGGAGGGGGACAAATAGAAGGAGTCATGTGTAGGAAGGAGTTCCAAGGAGGGTGGGTGACTTAGGAGACCGTGTAGGAGGCAGTGGCCGGGAGCACTGAGGAGGCGGGAGGGCCAGGAAACCACGTCGGAGGTGGCGGCTGAGAGTACCTTGGGAGAAGGTAGAGCAGAGGATTCCACTTAAAGGTAGGCGGGCCGAAACGCGGATTAGGAGGGCAGGACCAAGAGGCCACGTCAGAAGGTTGCCATCGGGAGGGATCTTGGAGGGAGCCGCACAGAAGGAGTCACTGGAGGCGGGCAGGGAACCGCAAATGGAGGGTGGGTCTTTGGGATTCCAGGGAGGGAGATGCCAATAGGGGGGAGATGTGCCAGAAGTGAGGGAGATCTAGGAGGGGGTAGGATAGCTCACTGGCCATGGAGGCTGCCACCCTCCACGGAGGAAAAAAATGGGAAACCCTAGTCGGGAGAGAACAAAATAGGGAGGGCTCGGGTTGGATCAGTTTTCCTCTGATACCATGTAGAAGTATAAAAGAGGAAGACCCGAATCCCCAATGTTCTCTCTAAAGGTGGCCTTGATGTTATTTTATAATGAATAATAAGGACCACATCAGACCACAAGTCCGATGTGGGATACAGAATCTAACAAAAATGCATTACAGAAGAGCCTGGAAAGTAAAATTGGAATTTTATGGAAAACTCACCACTCCTACGCAACTCATACAGACTGCGTATGGGTAATAGAGATTTACCCTTACACTGTCATTTACCCTTATATAGGATAAGGTAAAATCAACCATCCCTTACATGATCTTAAGAAACTCTCAAGCACTTTTATGCAACATTGCAACTACCCTTACGTAGCCTTTAGAAATCTGGGACTATCTATACACAATATTCAAACCATCCTTCTGTGATATTTAGTTTCAAATGGTTACCCTTACATGAGAAACAGATTACCCCTAGGCAAGACTACCCTTACGTGAAGTATGACATACCTTTACCCAGGTAATTCAAGCTTGGATTAACCATAAGCATCCTTTAGAACCCCCCTCCCACCTATACGTAACTTCAAAAATCTTGTGTAAGGGTAAATATTTTATTAAAAACCTTAAATTTATAGTTAACCCAACTTATAAATAATTAAGAAAATAATTTATTATTACTTTCAAAATTCTAAAAGAATTAAAAAAATATTTGAATAATTTAAAAACATACCAATTAAGAAGTTGAGGTTTAGTATGCTAATCTAGTTGATCATCATAGGGTCGATCCAGTTGAGGAGGATGATTAGTGGTAGAGGACGTTGCATGCTTTCCGATGGAAGGACTTGGTAAATTACAAGGGAAGTGTTTCATATGTATAGACAGAGAGATGATTGGAGGATCTTGAGATCAATTTCAATTTGATTTGAGCCTCGATGGGGTACTGGGTTCCTTTGGTAGTTATTCATATGTAAGGAGCTATGCATCAGTGGTGGACACTGTATCTAGGAGAGCAGAAGGAGGTAGTCATTTTATGGGTTGACTTTTAGAAGGAGTTCTGGGAAAAGTTCCTTTTGTCAACCATGAAGGAAGTGAAGAGGAAGGAACTTCTTTCTCTTCAATAGGGGAGCATGTTAGTGTGGGAACTGGGGATCAAGTTCAATAACCTTCTACATTTTTTCTTAGACGTTTTTCCAGATGAGGTGTCTCATGGGAGGCATCTTGAGGAGGCACTCCATCTTTCTATCCAGTATGTAGTTGCTCCTTTTATGTTGTTGATATATCTAGAGGTTCATAAGAAAGTGGAGGTGATCAAGCAAATGAAATTTCAAGGAGGTTTTTCATGATAGGTGGAAAAATAGGGTTCCTCGAGGGGAAGAGTTGTTAGTGGAAGGTCTCAGGTGCCAATATCTTCAAGTTTTTGACTGGTGGGGAGTCGACTTCAACAACTTCCTTTCCAGCCTTCTGGGGCTAGTGGTTTTCATAATTTTCCTGGGAGTTTCATGCTGGTTTGTTTTGGTTATGGGGTTTGTGCTCATCTCTATTACCAGTTCCCAATGGTTCCCTAGACTTAGTTTGGTGGAGGTGGATAGGTTCAATGCCATCCTCAGTAGTAGTTTCCAGTGAGACCATTTCAGGAATAGGGGCAGCAGGTTTTTACTCTACTGAGGGGAGATGGGGTAGGTAGAGGCTAACCTTAGGATATTCCTCATGTTCAAGGACTACTACTTAATCATGTTTGTGGAGGTGGTCATCGGTAGAGAGGTAGGGGATCCATGTGTGGTTATTTTCATGCAGTGGAGGTAGTAGTTCTAGAGGGGCCAAAGATTGTTAGAGGTACGATTAGTTTGTTTAGTACCCTTGTTTATGCCTTTTTTGATTCAGGAGCTTCCCACTCCTTTGTTTCATCCACTCTATCCCATGCTTTGGGAGTAGACCTAGAGAGGCTTCCTATTCCCCCAGTGTTGACTACACTAGTCGGAGGCCAGACCAGCTTGTTTGATGTGTGTCGGGGTTGTAACTAATGATTGGGCCACCTCAGTCCCATGAAGATCTTTTATTGCTACACATGCATCTATATGATTTCATCCTCAACATCAATTGGTTGTATTTCATAGGTGTCATTATCGAATTCTTCCAAAGAAGAGTCATGTTTTTGGATATCAATGGTCAGCATGTGGTTTTCATTGGCGAGTAGGGTTGTCAGGTGGGAAGTCGGTGTGTGGAGCCCCTTTTTTCCTTAATGGTTGAGTTGTTGTTGGAATCAGTATATTATAGGACGGTAGAGGTTCTCAAGGTCATTGGAGAGTTCTTGGATGTCTTCCCCGAGGAGGTTATGATGCTACCCCCTCAATAAGATGTTTAGTTTATGATAGACTTGCAGCCTGGTGCTTCTATGATTTCTATGGCTCTCTATCGGATGTCACCTTCTATGTTGTGGTAGTTGAGACTTTAAATAAATGACCTGATATAGAAGGTTTTTATCTGGTCTAGTGTGTCGTGGGGTACTCCGGTATTGTTCTCCAAAAAGGAGGATATTAGTTTGAGGTTGTGTATAGACTACCAAAGGTTGAATTAGGTGACTATCAAGAACTGTTACCCTCTTCCAAGGATAGATGATCTTTTTGACCCGCTAAGAAGGGTGAGTTGGTTTTCCAATATCGATCTGTAGTCTGGATATCACTAGTTGAGGATGAAGGAGGGTGATATCACAAATACTGCCTTCAGATGTAGGTATGGGAACTTCGAGTTTGTATTCATTCCATTCAGTGTTAAAAAATAATTTTCTGTGTTCATGGGATTTATGAACTCCATTTTTTATGAGTTCTTGGATTGTTTTGTCATTATATTCATCGATGACATCTTGTTCTACTCAAAATCAAAGGAGGAGCACGTTGAGAATCTCAGAACTATCTTGTGTGTTCTTCAATGCCACAAGCTCTATGGAAAGTTTTCCAAGTGTAAGTTATGTACATGATAGGTTCATTTCATTGGGCATGTGGTGTCTCAGTAGAGTGTGACAGTAGACCCGTCAAAGGTTGAAGCAGTTGTTTATTGAGAAACACCTAAGAATGTGGTCGAGGTTCATAGTTTTCTTGGTATCATAGGCTATTATCGGAGGGTTGTACCTGATTTATCTCAAGTTGCAGCCCCATTGATATATTTGACTAGTAAGGACCGAGCTTTTTCATGGAGTGATCAGTGTCAGGTAGCATTCAGTTACCTTAAGGGGAAGTTGGTTAATTATCTAGTGCTATGGTTACCTGATGAAGGGGTGATGTATGAGGTATTTTATGATGTTTACTGTCTATGATTGGGATGCATTCTAATGCAGCAGTTGACAATAATATCTTATGGGTCTAGGCAGTTACATCCCTATGAGAGTAACTATGCCACCCAGAATTTGGAGCTAGAAACAGTTGTGTTTGCACTGAAGTTGTGGCGGCATTACCTCATTGGGGAGCGCTTTGTGGTCTTCAAAGATTACAAGAGCTTGAGGTATATATTTTCTCAGCGTGATCTGAATATGCGATAGCAGAGGTGGATGGAGTTTCTTTAGGATTATTATTTTTATATCTCTTACAACTCAAGAAAGGGGAATTTCATGGACAATGCTTTGAGTAAGAAGTTGTGGAAGGGTGTTGTTCAGGAATTTGGGGATTCTTGGAGAGAAATGGAGGAGTTGGAAGCCTTACACTTAGGTTCAAGGGTGGATTGTGGAAGAGGATATTTAATTTACATGATGGTGAAATCTTATTTGATGTAGAAGGTGGAGGATTCTTAGTAGGGAGACTCAGAGGAAGAGGTGATGTGCAATCGTGTTGGCCATGGTGATGCTCTAGAGGGATGGTCGGAGGATAATCAAAACTGAATGTTGTTTAGAAAAAGGGTTTTTGTTCTGGTAGAAATGTGAAATGGAGTCCTTATTAAGTTCCATAGCTAACCTTTGGAGGTACACTCAGGAGTTTTTAAGATGTATTGTGGCTTTAGGATACAGTTTTGGTGGCCCAAGATGAAATAGGCAGTGGCAGAGTTTATAGAGAAGTGCTTGATTTTCCAGCAGATAAAGGGAGATCATCGTGTTACTCATGGTTTTTTGAAACCCTTAGATATTTCTAAGTATAAATGGGATGAAATATCAATGGATTTCATCACAGGATTACCCAAATCTCAGGGGTTTTGCGATGATATATAGGTGATAGTGAATCAGTTGACAAAATTGGATCACTTATTAGCGGTTAAAGAGTCGGGTGTAGTGGATAGTTTGGCTAAGAGGTACATGGATGAGGTGGTGAAGTTTCATGGATATCCAAATTACATTTTCTCAGTTTGGGACATGAATTTTACCTCATGAGTTTGGAGGGGATTATATCATGCTTTTGGCACTCAATTATAACTCAACACTACTTTCCACCCAAGACGGATGGGAAGACAAAGCAGAATATCTAGACATTGGAGGATATGTAGAGAGTGTGAATCTTGGACTTTGGTGGATCTTGGTTACAACACTTATCCTTGGTATAGTTTTCTTATAATAATATTTATCATTATTCCATTGGCATGGATCTTTTTGAGGCTTTGTACGGAAGACCGTGTTGTTCACAATTGTGTTGGACATAGGTTGGTGAGACAATTTTTCTTGGTCCTAATGTGGTGTAGAGCATGATAGATAAAGTTTATCTTGTTCATGAGATTATGAAAGTAGTTTAGGACCAAAAAAATCCTTATTTTGATCACAGAAATAGGCCCTTATAGTTTAAGGTTAGGGACCATGTGTTCTTGAAGGTTTCACCTCAACGTGGGTAGTGAAGGTTTGGCAGAGGGATTAATCTTTCTCCCAGTTTTTGGGCCCTTTTAGGTATTGAGGTGGGTTGGCGAGGTGGCATACTGGTTGGCATTGCCACCATGGTTGGAGAGGATCCATGACGTCTTCTATGTCTCTCAACTTTATCGGTATATTTACGATGAATCTCATGTAGTTAACTAGGGAGAGTTGGATATCAATGATGAAAAGATGTTTGTGGAGTGTCCAGTAGAGATCCAGGATAAAAAAGAGAAGGTGATTCATGGATAGACCATTACCTTGGTCTATGTGTTATGGAGGAATGTTTTCTAGGAGGATGTGACATTTGAATCTCATTATTTTATGAGATTAGTTGTTTTCCTTGGTTTGTGATTTGTACGATGTGATGTGTGATAAATTCCTGACATATGGAAAGGGGAGGACCTGATTCCTAATTGAGACACATTAATTACAATGTGATTAAACCCATGTGGGTGAGTCAGTTCTTACCAGAGCGGATAGTATCTTGACATGTAGTACGGAATTCCTTGATTTTTGTTTTTGGGATGATACAATTTTTTGGTTGTGCAATGGTTGTATGGAAGTGTGGTTGTGTTAGAGAAAATGGTTTGAAGTTTTGGTTTCATGGTGACGAGGTTTTGAGAGATTCATTTGGTCATTTAATTTGGCATGTTTGGTTGGTGGTGGCATTTGAGGTATAACGAGACTCTTGAGAGGTATCTTGAGGGATGGTTATTCAGACCCTTCCTCTCTTTCCTTCCAGGTTGGTTTTGAATTCTCGAGGGTGAGAATAGTTTGAGAGGTATCTAATGTAATGTCCCATACCTTTAAATACATTAATTTGTGGGAAATCTGATGCTTGAGGTGTTTAGGGGTAGTCTGAGGTGTTTTGGGGGCATGTGAGTCATTCCAATGGTGACTCATTTTCAACAGTTTTCCAAATTTCTAGTATTCCAATGGTATCTTGTTTTGGAGGTAGCTCATCCTAGAGGAAGTTCATCTTGTCAGTGACTCGCTAGTATTGACTCACTGGAAATGACTCACTGGAAGTGACTCGTCTGACGATGACTCGTCTAGCGGTGAATTGCTAGTAGTGACTCGCTAGCGGGGACTTGCTGGTGGTGACTCACTGGTGGCGACTCATCTAGCGGTGAATTGCTAGTAGTGACTCACTAGCGGGGACTTGCTGGTGGTGACTCACTGTTGGTGACTCATCTAGCGGTGGCTCGTTGGGGGTCACTCATCTGAAGGTGTCTCACTGGCGATGTCTCATCTGGCGGTGGCTCGTGGGTGGTTCCTTGTATGATGGTGCCTTGCTGGCAGTGCCTCGTCTGGCGGTGCCTCGTGTAGTAGTGCCTCGTAAACAATGTTTCCAGTTTTTCTAGTTTTTCTCTTTTGATATCCCTCTTTAATATAAAATGAGTTTAATTCCATATTTAAGAGGTTTGGAATCCATTTCAAGGGATATCAATCATATCTTTAATTTTCTAAGAGTTTAGAGGCTTTTAAATGTTCAAAATGTGTGGTCTTGTTTGGATCTTCATTTAATGGAAATTCAAAACCATTTCAAATCCCTTATGTTATGGATCTGATCCTTCTAAGTCAGGGGGAATTCCTTTCATTCTTTCCTTCTCCTTTCTCTAGATACCAAACATCCCGAATCCTTATTCCCATAGGATTCAAGTAACCCGTTTCTATAGTTGGTTGGTGTTTTTTCCCAAAGAATTTTCTATTGTACGCATAACCCTATTTTTGGTGCAACCATTAAGTGTTAATCATTATTCTACTAGGTAGGATTTCCTTCATCTTTATTAATTATGTATCATGCAGGATGGGTATATAAATTTTCATCTTGTGGGGAGATGGTTGATTCCGGATTAATAAAGATAATCAAATTGGTTTAAAATCAATACATAGGGGGGATGGGGAAAGTGATGCATGCTCTTACTATGTTATTTATATTATTGATATTGTGATTTGTATGGGCTAACTACCCATTGAAAATTGTGGTCATCGGAGGTCCTTGATTTTGAACTTTATGGTTTGTGGAATGCATATTGTTTGGTTTCTATTGAATGCTTATATATAAAAATTGGTTAACCATGTATATTTGGATAATAAATGGATGCACTAGGATCATGAATTTTATATGATAACACCCGAAATTAACAAAGTAAAATTTAATAAGGGATGACCTATTAAATATACTTTTTTCCCTTGGGTGTATGTTGTGATATGGTTGTGGGAACGATTGTGTGTAAGGGGGTTATTTCTATTGATATGATGTTTTGGGTGAGATGATTTTGAAGAAGGATAGTAGTGATTGTATTGGTAATTTTCTCAAAATTTCTTCATGAATAACATTCATAAAGCTTCACCCTATATCTAGAGGTTGATGTATGATATATTATGAATGGGTGTTAAACGTGGAGGAAGTGTGAAGCCACATAAGATAATCAGGGCTCTTCACCTTCTAAAATAACTTATGCTTCTTGATGTGTTTTTTATTGTGATAGTTTCTCGGTTCGTATGGATAACAAATGGACAATCATAATGAACTAGAATTATTACATGATAATGATTTAAAATACATGTTTAATGGAATAGGTTGGTAACAAAAAAATTTGGAAAATGGTTTAATATTAATTAAAGACTAAAAAGGAATTGTGGCTTGTGTTTTTCTTGTATAGTTTTATGCATTTAGAGGTGGAAGCAAAGTGGGTAAGTCATGAGTAGGGAGGTGTTTTATTTGTAAACCCATAGGTTGGACTTATGTGCCTTTCTCAATATATATGTATAAAAACCTATATATTCTTGTGATTTTTATATGTACCCCACCCATGTTGATCATTATGTGTCGAACACCTGTATAGTCACGAGGTGGTGTTTTTTCCAACATCTAGTGGGGAATACAGATGGTTGGGTACTCACTCTCTCCCACTCTCTCTTCTAGGAGAGGTAGGTATGGCACATGTTGTGATGGATGGAGGTATATTAGTGCTTTAGATTTTAGTTGTGATAGATCAGGTGTTTTTAGGTGAGGTGGTATGTGGCTCAAGTGTCTTCAGCTGAGATGTGATAGCCCAGATGTTTGCGGGGCGAGGTGATGTGTGTCCTAGGTGTCTTCGGGATGAGGTGTGATGGCCCAGGTGTTTTCGAGCGAGACGTGATTGTGCTTGTGGGGCGACAAGACCATGTTTCCACGAGTGAGGTGTGTTATGACCATGCTTGTTGGGCGGTGTGATATACAAAAGAGATGAGAGCGCCAGGACGTACGATGTTGGGTGTGAGAGCAGCATACCAGGTTGAAAGTGGTGCGAGGTACCATATCATCGATGTGATTTAACTTATATTATATTACCTGACTTTCATTATTTGGTGAGTGTGACTTGGTGAGTTTGGGGTGGTTAGTATACCTTTTTAGGTGTTGTTTGGTTCTGTTGTTTTCTCACAGGTGCATTAGTATGCTCCTTCCACTTGTTCACGAGAGACTTGGGTTTTCCTATTGAGTATACTTGTATGCTCACCCTATTTATATAAAACTATTTTCAAGTTTTTAGGAGGATTATGTGGATCGTGTTGGATGTTACTAGCTTTGATCTTGTGACAATTGTTGTTTTGATACTCTAGCTTTGTTTTTGGGTACTTACTTTGGAGACTTTTATTGTATCTATTTCATTTATACATTCATGTGAGATGGTTTTGAATTTATTTTATATTATTTCCTAGAATTTTATTATGGATGATTCATCTTATCTCCCAATATTGTTTCTTATAAAAGGGTAATGCCTCCCATTTGTGAGATTTGTACACCCTTAGTGCTAGTCGCCAACCCAAGGCCTACTGGAGGTGGGACTCAAGGGTCATTATCTCCCTTTATTCATTGCTAGCCTAAGAGGGGTATCATTGGAGGGAGGGGGTCATGATGAGTTTAGTGGGAATGTGGTCGTTATTCTAGTAGTATATATTGATGATATATTACTTATTGGAAACAATATACTCGTCTTACAGTCAATTAAGGTCAGGTTAAACAATTGTTTCTCCATAAAGAATTTAGGTAAAGAAACCTACATTCTAGGGATCAAAATCATTCATGATAGATCTAAGAGTCTGCTTGTACTAATTCAAAGTACATATATTGACCAGATACTAAAGAGATTTAGTATGGAACAATCCAAGAGGGGATTGGTTTCAGTGTCACATGGTTTACATTTTTCTAAGAAAATGTGTCCTCAAACACAAAAAAAGAAAGAGTGAGTGAGTAAGATCACATACGATTTGACGATAAGATCAATCAGGTACGCAATGTTGTGTACTAGACTTGATATTTCCAATGCATTGAGCATAGTGGTCAGATATTATACAGACCCAGTAGAACATGATTGGACTACTGTTAAGGCTATCCTTAAGTATCTGAGAAGAACTAAGGATATGTTCTTAGTGTAAGGAGGAGATGAGGATCTGGTTATTAGGGGTTATATTGATGGTAGTTTTCAGACAAATCATAATGATCAGAATTCATAATCAAGATATGTTTTCTGTATCAATGGAGGAGCTGTGAGTTGGAAGAGTTCAAAGCATCTAGTTGTTGCTAATTATATAGCAGAGTTTGAGTATATAGTGTCTTCTGATGTATCCAAGTAATCCATTTGGATTTTGAACTTTGTTCACGAGATTGATGTGGTACCTAGCAGTAAAGACCCTATCACATTTTATTGTGATAATACTATAGTGGTGTCTCTTGTAAAAGAGTCAAGTTCACACCTATGGACAAAGAATATACTCCAAAAGTATCACCTCTTGAGGGATTTTTATCAAAGGGGTTAAGTTGAAGTAAGCAGAGTACCTGCAAAATAGAATGTGGAAAACCCCTTAACTAAAGGCCTATCTCAATAGAAGTATGGGTATCATGTGAGAGCTAATGGACTGAAGGTTGTTAGCAGTTGGCTCTAGTGCAAGTGGGAGTCTGTTAGAGTTGGTTCCCTTGAACAAAATTCTGTATACTTTATGATAACTTGTATTCATAATTACGAATACTAATAAACTAATTATCATGTCATGATTGTTCTTCTGTGTCACATAGTATGTGATAATGTCCCCAGAGTATGTGTCGCACTAAAAGGTCATAGCATCTTCATACTATGATGATAACCCTGAAGTGCTACAACACTATTATTAAATATATTTTATATATCCAGATAATATCATTTAAGGGGAAAAATGATACAGGATATCATGGGTGGAGACTCATAGGACTTTGAGGCACCTTATCATGGTGTACTCCCTTAGTAATATCTAGTAGGATATTATGAGAACAAGACCCATTGGTAAGAAATCCACATTTAAATGTGTCATTGGATGTTCCTACCTACGGAAATATGTATTGGTTATTAAACTTTAAGGTTATTATTAATGAGTATTATGATTCATGTATTTTGATGTATTGATGAAAACTATGATGAAAAATGTTTGCGGTGAGGTATGATACGTTGGGTGCATCATGGTTAATATTTCATTAATGAATAATGTGAGAAAGGATTTGTCCCTTCTATTTTTTAATAGAAGTTGATATCTCAATCCCTTTGATGGAAATGATATGTACTAAATAAATCCATGGTCATGACATTCTATAGACAAGTTCTATTTCTAGAAAGTCAAAGAAAGAGAAATCGAGCACATAGGTTGATGGCACTGGCATGCAACCTGCTTGATTTGAGATGTCATGATAAAGAGATTATATTACACAGTAAGCATTTGTATGAGGTAACATGTCATTGCATCATTAACTTATTTCTCTATGGGTGTCATGGTATGTTGTTGGAAGCTAACCTTGGACTTTAAACTGCTTCGCCTAATGCCACTAAAAAGAGGCCTAGAGGGTCACACACTAAGTGTATCTAGAATCTTAGTTAAATAATATATTATTATTTATTATTTAAATAGTTGAATAAATATTATTATTGCATGTGGTTTAATAATTATTTATGTATGCTTGATCACATATATCATGTCACCAATTTTTCAAGAGAATATAATGTGAGTGTGATATTTAATAAATATTTATTTTCTAATTAAGTTCATATAATATTTATTTATTTATTAGTGAATAATGCAGTGATATTTATTTAATAAATAAATAGTCATTATTCAAGGTATGATAAATATGGAAGAATGGTAGACCGAGTTTTTAGATCCAGTGAGAAATAATAAATATTGAATATTATTTGATTAAATAATATTTAATATAATTGTTAAGTTAAGTGCATGTCGAGAAATAATAATAATAATAATATTTGACATGAGTTTTTTGATGGGATTAAATAAATAATTAAGGGCACTTGTGTGATTATTTTATTTTAACCCTAATGATATATAAATTGAGTTATGTTATTTTCTTAATAAGTCAATTCATTTGACTTGGTTATGCATAATGGAATTGGAGAATCTTTTCAAACCCTAGAGAGCTCTCTTCTCTAAGAACTCTCCTAAGAACAGAGAGCAATCTTACTCCACTAGATAAAAGAGAATACTTTGGAAGTGATTCTCATAGCAATCAAAAGTGGATGATGCATGTGCAAGGATCTATCATACCAACACCCGAAGATTCCTTCAGCGATGTCTGAAGATTTTTGGAACACATGTGGATCACTGCTAGAGGGAATCTATAATTGATTCCTACAACGCAATGATGGTCCATCACAGATCTATTACTAGATCCATCAATGAAGAAAAAATTCCAACAAAGACAATTATTTATTTAATTAAATTAATTATAAATAATATGTGATGATCCTCTCTATGGTTTTAGCATGATTTCCCTTATCTGGTTTCTTTGATTCAATTCTGTAGATCTCATCATTTATCGTCATTTAGATCTTGAATTGATCATCGATCATGAAAAAAAGAAATGTTGGACCCCTCCCATCGTACACTTCCACTACGCCCAGAACCTACAGTTTGTACACATACGAAGGAAGTCAAACCTGCGGTAAGGGTTTTTTGTCTCACTTTTACTTTCATGAGACATATGAACCTTTTATAGGTTATATCATGATTTTATTTATCTTAATGGTATTTAAAGTTTCATTTGATGTTATTTCCTTTATGGGGATTATGATTCAAAAGTTACACACTAAAAAAATGACCCGATTATAAGGGGTTATTTTTTAGTTTAGAATGGGTTATAACCCCCTCTAAATACATTAATGGTGGTTATGAGGAACCATCACTAATGTGCCCGTTTACTATTTTTAAAAGTAGTTTTCAAGAACTACTGGAAAATTAGTAGACAGATTAGTAGCGGTTAGATTGGAAGGGGTTAAAACCCCCTCTAATTTCATCACAGGATATCTGATTAGAGAGGGTTTTAACCCCTTATAACTATTTATCAGAATAGTGGTGGTTGGAAACCGATGCTATTTAGACAATAAGTTACATATTAGTGGAAGTTTTATAAATCTCCTCTAATTAAGGCTAAATTAGAGGGGGTTAAAACCCCCTCTAAAGAGGACATTTTAATAGTAGTTATTGAAACCGCCTCTAAAATTATTTTTTCCCCATTATGCGCAACCCGACCCCCACCTGTTCCCTCTCCATTCTGGTATAGATTCATCCCTTCCCCTCCTATCTGGTCCCTCCATGTACACCCTTCCCCTCCTGTCCGGCCCGGTCCAATCCCTTCCCTCTTGTCGGGTCCCTCCACGTACACCATTACCCTCTTCTGTTCAGCCCGATCTGATCCCTTCTCGTACACCCTTCCACTCCTGTCCAACGGTCCGATCTCACCCCATCCCACCCCACCCTTCCTCCCATCAAGTTCATCATGCCGTGCCCTCCCTCCCCACAATTGTAAAGTGTGAACCTGGTGAGTTTTGAATTGCTGACCAACACCTCTAATGGCCAGCCTCTTTGCCACTATGGCAATGTGCTTTTGTTGTATTAATTACATATTATTATATTTATATATATCACTAAGGTGATTCAAATATATATTATTTTAATAAATATTTAAATATATATAAATATTTATATATGATATATTTGTGTATAATATTTATATAAAATATATATTTTTGTATAATATATATATATATAATGCATTTGTGTATAATATATGATGTATATATTTTTCTATAATATATATTAGATACGTAAATTTTAGATAATATATTTGTGTATAATATAATATATATATATATGTGTATATATGATATATGTATATATATATAAGTATAAATAATTATATTTGAATATATAAATATTTATTTATACATATATTTGTAAATATATTTATATTTGCGCGTGTGTGTATTTGTGTATCTATATAATATTTATAGATATAATATAATTATAGTATATATATTTATATAATCATTTTTATATATTTCTATATATGTATGTGTGTGTAACAATGATATTATTAATTATTATTATTTTTATTACATATATTTTTTAAATTATAAAAATTATATGTAGGTTTTATAAATACTATATATTTATATATTTTATGATTTATATTATACATATATTATATCAAATACATTTATATTATATATTTTTGTATGTGATTATATACATTTATATTATATCATATATATATACACACGCGTGCAAAACTAAATACATTCATATAATTGGAAATATATAATTTAATTAAATCATATATATATATATATAAATTTACTAAATTAATTTATAATTAATATGGTATACTACAATATATATAATATAATTATATAATTTATATAAATTTATATATAATTAAATATTTGTAATATAATATAATTATAATATATATATGTATGTATATGTATATTTATATTTAATTTTGTCTAAATTTTATATGTTTGCATATATAATATAATATAAATGTTTTTATACAAAAATATACAATAAAAATGTATTTAATATAATATATGTATAATATAAATCATAATATAAATGTATAGTATTTATAAAACCATATATAAATTTTATAAAATTGAATAAATATATTTATAAATATATTTATATTATTTATACCAATATTTATATATGTATGCATTTTTGTTTATATATATAAGTATTTATTTAAAATATTTATATAATGTCCTTACACACACACACACACACACACATTTATAATTTATTTAAATACATTTATATAATGTGTTTATGTAATATATATATATACACAAACATGAACACACATAGAGATATATTATAAAATTTGAATTTATATGAGATTTATTTTAAAAAATAAATAAAAATTTAGAGGAGGTTTAAAACCTCCTCTAATCAAAGGTATTAACGGCAATTTATAACCCCCATCAAATTTCTTGAATTAGAGGGAGTTCAAAACCCCATCTAATGTCATCAATTAGAGGGGGTTCACAACCCCCTATAATTTATTAAATTAGAAGGGGTTTAAAACCCCTCTAATCTAAGGGATTAGCGCCAGTTCATGAACCCCCTCTAATATCTTAAATTAGAGGGGATAATGAACCCCCACTATTTTCTTTAAAAAAAATCAATTATATATATATATATATATGAATATTATATATATATTTATAGCTCCTCTAAAATCAAATCGAATATACAGTTCTACTAATTATTAAATTAGTGGCCGTTTTGACATAACCACCTCTAAAATCAAACCAAATACTAAAAAAATGATGCTAAAAAAATTAGAGGGGGTTGTGCAGAACCCCCTCTAAAATTAATTTAGAGGGAGTTATGCAAAACCTCCTCTAAAAACCTCCACTAATCTGTTTTTTTGTAGTGACCAAAGTGGTATGGGTTTTTTTCACAATCTTATCATTATTCATGATTGTTTATGTTTAAATATTCCTTAGGGGAATTATTTGGTATTCCTATCTTAAAACTAATATATTTTCATATCCTCTATTTTTTCAAGAAATTTTCAAGTAATATCACCATTTTCCTCTCTTTGGCACTTAAAATGATTGAGAAAATGTTTTTTAGAAAAAAACATTATTTCTCTTTTCTGTCGAAAATGATTTTCCTTGAAAATCTATGTTTTCTAAAAATATTTTCAAAAATGTTTTTAAAATTCTCCAAATGATTTATTAAATAAATTATTATATATTTTTTAATTTTTACAATTTTTTTAAAAAGGGATCTTCATGTTGTTTTCCAAAAAAGCTATGTTTGGATTTTATCGAAAATGTGAAAGGATTTTTTTAAACTTATATGACATGTACAAAAAAATTTATCATCATGGAAATTCAATGTTTTAAAGATTATTTTACAAGTTTAAAATGTTATTTTCAAAGAAAAGTATTTTCAATTTTTTTGTGAACTTTTAGTTTTAAAAATTTATTTTCAAAATGAAAAAGATATTTTCCTAAAGAATGCATTTAATGACATTTTTATGGTATTTATATTCATCAATTACAAAAACCCTCATTTTACTTATGATTCATTGGGAATATATTATAATGATACCATACTAATTATTTATCTGAATGGTTTATGATCAGTTTGACTGGGGATGTAATATTTTGATACCATTTTTCATATTAATCTGGATGGTTTATGATTATGTTTATTGATTGGGGAAAGTATTAACATTTCATAATAAAGTTTTTTAGTATGAATTTTTATTTTGATTATGTTTCTCTCCTTTCATATGATGAATGCATTGGACTTATTAAGTGATGAGCGGAGCTTGCTATAGCCCCTCGATGGATCGGTAGGTCACATGAGACAAACTAGCTTGGGTTTTTGCCAAAGGTATTACCCATTTATATAAGATGTCTTGTAACGAGGCCGTGAAGGTATGGTTATGGTGTCTATCATTTTTATAATATTTATTGATGTTCCATGTGATTATTTTATTAGTTAGAATATCCATGGTTAAGTTTCAAGATCATGTGATTATTTATATAACATTATTTGATCATCATTTATTTCTATCATATTATACTCAAGTAATTGATTAAATGACATGTGTTTGAGTTATTTATCTTTTCATATTGATTATGATTATTTATTCATGATAGCTTATGTTGTATTCATACCCTTACTAAGCATTTAACTCACCCATTTCTTATGTTTTATTTTCCTTAGAACACAAGGAAGTGTTTTGTGATTGATATGAAAAGATATGCTAAGGGAAAATATATCATTCCCAAATAAAACACTTTTTGTATTTTTTTTCAATTGTAATGTGAATTTAAAGTATGTATCCATTTTACTAAGAATATTAAACTATTCGGTCCTTCAGATGTGATTCCTTATATCTTATGACAATATAATAAAGTAACTACTAGCTCTGGGCTACTGGGATTAGTGTCTTTACATGGTTTCTAAGGTCTTGAATTCTAGTGAGGTGTTTATGTTTGTTTCTATTTTAGGTGTTGAAATGACTAGGGTGGAGAAGTCGAATCCGTCTAGTGTAGCTAGGTATGGATCTCATCAGGGGAAATTGAAGAAGTTATCACTTTAATTTGATAAGTTCAAGGGGGGAACTTTTATGCTTCTAAATAACAAGAGGTTGTGACTGCTCAAGATGCTTTAGAAGATACTGGTTTTAATAATTCTCTAGCTCCATCATTGACTACTTTTAACCAGTAGGTTTTGAATAAGGAATATCTTACTGATAAAGTGATAGAGGAATCTCAAAAAGGAAATGTTAATAGACTTATTGTTGCATGGATTTTTTTATTATAATGGGGACTAGAATTCTATTTATGAGTAGGAAGGAAAAGAAACAATAGTGGATGCGGAAAATTTCTCTCAATAGAAGTCTAAAAAATCTCAACCAGGGATTACTTTTATTCAAAAAAGATAGTGAATACAAGATCACCTACCAAATATAAAGTTATGATGGTGGTGATCATGAAAAAAGAATTTAATTTTTTAATGAATTATTGATGAATTAGGATGTAAAATATTTTTATAAATGATTCATAATTTTACATTCAAAGGAGATTTTTAATGAACTACTAGACATTAGAATTTTAATAGACTTAAAATAGAGGCTTAGACTCATCAATTACTCTATGGATTTCAAAGAGGAGCAATTTTTTTTTGATTTATTATCAAGGTAATATTTTTCTACAAGTATATAAGTTGAAAAAATGGGGAATTTATTTATATTTTGAATCATTTGATTGATAAATTTTAATCTCATGTTGAAAGGAATTTAGACATGACAACTTTTTATTTCTGATGGGAACCTTTTAGGTTGTATGGATCTAATATTAATATTTTCATTTAGAATGGGGAATATTATTATATTAGTGGAAGTTTAAAAGATAATTACTTTGGTGTATGAGAAAATTTTATACCATGAAGTATCATGAAATTTCATTTCAAAGGAAAAACCTTTGAAGTTTTGGTTGGTATTTTTCTTTTTTACCTTTCCATTTTTCTTTAATTTTTGATTTGTGTAAAGGTTTTCCTTTGTAAAAATTGAGGTTTATAATGATTCCTATTTCCAAAAAAAAATATTTACATAAACATATCTATGGAAATATCTCTTTGTGTGTGTGAAAAATATAGATATGCACACACAGAGGATTGGTCGATCCACTGTCTGATTTGAGAAACACATTTTTTATTGAGCATGACCCATTTTGCATCAACTAGTGGGGTGCTGGAATATGTATTCTTCTCATCAGATTGGTTGTTATCTATAGTTTTATTCTATTATTTTGTAATAGTCATGTTTTTCTTCAATGGTGGTATAATGAGCTTCTATAAAATCTTAATATATAAATGATCTTTCATTTTAGGTTTTCAGGTTGCATAATTAAATAAAAAAAATTTAATCACATTATGGTATTTTATTCCATTGAAGTGAAGAAAATATCAAAAAAACTAGCTATATGGATGTATTTGAAATGACTGATCTAGTGGAAGTTGACTCCTAATGAAATTCCCCAACCCAAAACTCATTAGATACAGAGAGCCACATGGCCTCAAGTGCACCTCCTCATATAGCAGAGACTGTAGACTAGTAGTGAGGGCCTAATCTATACAATTGAGAGACTATTTACTTGAAGCAAAGTTATACAAACAACAGAAATAATCAATCAACATTCACATTAGAGTATATAGAATACGTAAATATCCAATCACATATATGTTGGTGGCATGCATAACATACAACTAACCACTTATCAGTCCAATCCCAAATAAAAAATAAACTAAAAATACAACCCATGCACACTGTCCCTACTATCATCCCTAGGCCTCATCCCAACCTCCTAATACCCTCAAGCTGCTCCAACCTAGTCTTGTGCACAACCTATTCTCTAACATGAAATGCAAACATAAGGTATGCATGTGCACTAAGATGCTCGTGCATGGTGTGATCATAAACTCAGTAGGGTCCCACAAAGCACCCCTAATATACGTTGTTATATGCATGTGTATGCATGAGGAAAAATAAATACAATAAACATGCTCACTGAGTTTTCATGCACTAACCAGACCGTCACAACACCCAATGAGGTACACATGCACGTCAGATCAATGGGTGTTAACCAAGTCACCCCGACCTTGACTATACCTTCTTAAAATCTATGTTATAATCCACTTGTTTCCCTATTCCATCATATTAATACTCAGCCCATACCCCGAAGACTCAGGGTAAGGCGATTTCCAAAATCTTGACCCTCTACCCACAGACATTAGGCACAGTCATGCATCCATAAGACTTGACCCATCCCTTATCACTAAAGGGAGTTCCATCGATCATGCATCAGGTCGTCCCATGGACCAACCCCTAGAGTGGTCATCTTCCATGACCCAAGACACTCCTAGCAAGGTCCTTATTCGTTTAACAACCCATGCCATCTCATTAAAGACATGGTCAGCTAGGACTCCCCACTCAAGGACAAGGCCTATTCTATAACCACTACCCCATCACTTAGGGTATGGACAACTACATACACACCGACCCAAGCCATGTATGGAAAGGTCCTTCTCCCAATACCCAAAGAATCAAGGCATGGTCATCACACCGACCCATCCCTATCAGACTCTAGGGAGGTCACATAAAACACATGCAACACAAACAAGGCCTACATGCCATCACACATCTCATTATTTGATCCTAGGATGCTAGTTTCTTAAGACTTAGCCTCACTTCCCATCAAATCTAAACTCACCCGATAGGTCATCCACTGGGTCCCCTAAACCCAGTACACTCTTTGTTCATCAATGTTATATCACACCTGTCACCTAACGGTCATAGCCTGGAGGATCCTCTGACCCAAACCTCAAGGTTTGGTCCAACCTTTCCAAGACCCTCATCACTCATGGACCTGCTATCTAGGGATCTTCCCAATCTGTCACATTCTACCCAACCCTAGCCACGATGGGAGAGGTCCTAAAATAACCCCCTGATATCTTGATAACAAGTCCCAAATAACTTATAAGAATCTCACTTTGGTCTCATCATGAATCTCCTAAGGGATATACCTCATATTTTCACTCAGAGGTAAATCATTCCCATCACCCCACACCAAGTCTCGAAGGACTCCTCTTTCTCTAAGCACATGCCAAGACCCACCTCCACTCTTAGGAGGGGGATCCTCATATCTCGAAATACATATAATCATATCGCATGTCATTTCTCAACCCAAAGCCTCTCATTCCTGCCCACCGAACCTTGAAACCCAACTTAGGACATTACACAACTCATATGACAACCCAATACCTCATAGTTGTCTCTTTTCATCTCACTTGGCACCCTCACCCATTAGAAACACAAGCGTCGACCGATCCTAAATCATTTAATTTCTAAAGATCACTTATTCCAAGCATATGAAGTCTAGTTCAACCCTATTACATCTACTTAGATCACCACTGGTCCATAAACCTCATTCCCAAACCCCATTTAGTGTGTAGGCATGCACGCTCATAGATACAAATGTGTATGTTATTGTTTCATTGGGGACACCTACCTAGAACATGGAGTTAACCCCTCACCAAGCTCCGTTGAGCCCCGTCCAAGCCAGCCAAGTATCGCCTACATTCCCATACACCAATCTCATGCCAAGAGGCATAAACACTTAATTATAATCATTTATAATTAATTAATCAAAATTAATTAGATAGGCATAGACTCCTAAAATCTCATCAAGCGTCAACTAATCATTATAATCATGAGCAACCAGGTGTAGTCCACTCCCAATGCACCCCCAAACCCAGGTAACACAAAATCCCCAAAATTTATGCCCGATTAAACAACCAATTTTACCCAAAATCATCAAAAACACTAGGAAAAATCATGCGATGACATAACTTCACTAAACTAACTTTTTATGGCGTGAAAATAGCATCTCGAGACATCCTATATACAATCTAATCAAAAGACCCTTCATCCTCTGTCGATTCCACCATGTTCTGGTGGAATCAAAACTAAAAAAGTAAACAAAATTGTCCAAATTAGGGTGCACCAATGGGAATCAAGAGCATATGGAGTATCCTACTCAAAATCGCTATGAAATGACACCAAAAACCACCCTGAATCAAAGGGGATGAGGAAGAGGTGAGGGGTCAATTATTCTCCTCTCCCACGCATGATCTGTCAATCCATAATAGAGGATAGCCCCTCTTTTCATTTAAAAAAACTATAAAATAGTATTTCACGCCATGAACCTATAGTTCACACTATAAACCACCTTGGTAGGTAGGTCCCCCTACCCCCAAACATTCATGACATAACCCTTATGGTAACACCATGAATAGTCTACTACTGCAGTTTTGTAGTAGTCCGGCCATCTATCCTTCATCTGGAACTCTTCTAAACCCCTGAGTCACCACCGAAGCCTTAAACCTTGTCTATAATCACTATGCACAAAATTTTAAACCCTCAGAACCCCATTCCGAGTCCTAGTTCTCAAAATAATTCATACACCATACAAAAATTTGAACTCCTTCACAAAACATACTGACCTAAAATCCATTGGGGTGTTACACTTGGATGACTCAGACCGGACTTTGACTGGGTTATTTGTGATGTGGATCACTAGAATAATTTTGAAAAAAAATATTGGAAAGTTATGTATGCGCACTTTGAATTTTTTGACCACTGGAACATCTCATATGTTCATTATTATAGTGGATTTGATACTAATTTATTGTGAAGTGAAATGTGCACACATTAATTTGTTTGGAAACATAATGTAGATGCATAAATAGAAAAATAAATAACACATAAATTTTATGTGTTTCGACAACATGCCTACATCCACGGGAGAAGGGAGTCACTCTATTTCTTTCTCTCTAAATAATTTCCAAAGGATACAACACATACAATATGCATGAGAAATGATCTCAATTTAAAGGGGGGTGGCCCAACCTCCCAAAATAGATCTTTATTTGTCATTAAATCAGTTTTCTAACATTGAAGGTAGTCATTCATGGTAAATTACTAAATATTGGATATTGTTCCTGCAAATCTCCCCCAAAATTGGGAGTTACCCCCACATTATATATATAAAAAATTATAAAACATATACATATATTAAAAAAATTCATGAATACATGAAGAAAAATAAATATTGATGATGGTCAATCCATGTACTTGTGATATAATGATGATTTAGTGAAGAAAAACAGAGATTAATAAAGGTTGATTGCACTTCGGGGGAAACAACACCACAAATTTTGAGGAGAAAGTAAGATAAGGAATAATAAAGTTACATTAGGTTTAAAATATAAATGTTCTTTCTAAGCACTATAGTTAAAATCCCTGAGAAAGTAGTAATTTTATAATGTTGAAAAAAATAGAATTTTCAAGTGCTTATAAAAAGCGCAAGTGATAAGAAAGAGCATTGTTTTTTCTCTCCTTAGTTTATTGTAGTGGACTCAAAAAATCAAGTCATCATATCACACTTCATTGATCCAAAAACTATAATTGTATGATCAAATTTAACTATTTTAAAATCTAGTCCATCATATTGAGTCATTCACTCTCTTTGGTTATAGTTTTACAATCTGATATTGAATGTTGTTTCCCTATCATTTCCCTTGTTTATTTGCTTTTTAGGCCTTGTAGATCCCTTTTAGTAGGTGCTGCTTATATTTGTATCTATTTTTTGGGGTATAGGGGGTCTATGTGAGGTTGGTCTGTGTTTGAGAGCTGGTAGGTATTGAAGTGTCTTGGCAGGGTCTTGTGTCTCTAGTTTTTGTCTTTTTATTGGGACTTGAACTTATGTTAGCTTTGATATGTTCCTCTATGTCCTATAGGGTTGTTTTCTATGGGTATGGACCTATATCGAGTTCATTGCTTAACCTTGAGTAGTTTGTGGTTGTAGTGTCCTTATGAGTTTCTTGGTTGACCATCATGATTCTTAGCTTTACTATTTGACCCCTTCTAGTGGATTTGTTATGGTTTCCTAGTGTTTAGGATCATGTGTCATTGGGAAGCTATATTAGAATGTGATGTTTCTCCAACTCTTTAGCTAGATTCCCCTCTTTGATCACTATTGTTTCTCACATTTTAGAGTCATCCTAGGATTTTGTGACTACTTTCATGTGATCTTGCAGTTTTCATTTATTTGAGTAACTCTCTTGTTGGGTTTGTTCTAGGATATTTTCTCCTTAGGTGGAGATTAAAAATACATCCATTTTAGGATTTTTTGATACCTTTCATCAATAGTCTTCCTATTATAGGTGTTTAGGTGGCATGTATTGGCTTAAAGTCAATGGTGCTAGGTGTTTCAATCTTTTTATTTTTATGGATTTAAGTAGAGACTCTCTTTCAATTGCTTTCTTTATCATGATTACTCTCTCTATATTTCTTCTTGTACTATTGTTTTCATTTTAACTTGTTTCATTTCTAAGTTTCATTATTTTTGAATTTCTGAGTTTTAGTTTTTTAATTTTTTTTAGTTTGAGGAGGGCACTACTCTTTTTTTGTTGGTGTTCTACAGACACTGATGAACTGTTCCACTGACCTTTTTTGTCATGTGATCAATAGGTCTTGGACTTCCTATATGGTGAAATATTAGTGGTCAACATAGGTAAGTGTAGGTATGTTCTCCTCTTTTATATTTTTTTAGCAGCTTTTAGAATATCATTCAATTTGGGAAGCATGTGTTGTGTTGATGGATGTTAAGGGTGGTTGGGCCGATAGTATGGATAAGGTCATAAAACCATTATCCCATTTAGTTTCTTTTTTAAGTTTTTATTTTTGGATTGATGGTTCTAGGTGGTGTGGAATCATCATGTGGCATAGGGATTTAATTTTCAAACTGGGGATGTGTGATGATGTTGCATATTAGATCCTTCTTTCATTTAATTTTCAAGGAAGAGATTTGTTGATTTGGTTTCTCATTTTTTTTGTGTTGTTGATTAAATATGGATTTTATATGCTTGTTTTTCATGGTTTTATCATCCCTTGGTTTTATGTATGACCCTTACATTGTGTTGGTTTTACCCCTGCGTAAGCTCTGCTTCTTTGGTTGTACCCTTATGTGAGCCTTGTATCTTTTACTATACCCTTACGTATATATGATTTACCTTTACACATGGTTTTGGTGACCATTATGAAGCCTTTGTTCTACCCAGGTCACCTTTACATGAGTATTGGTTCACCCTTGCTTAAGTCTTGTCGTCTCCTGTTACACTTACATGAGCACCAGGCTAACCCTTACATAGTTTGTGTACTGCAGGCTCTGCCCTTACGCAACCCCTTTGCTGAGCCTCTCAAATTCATGTAGACTCTATAAAACCTTTACAATATAGTTTCTTTGACTATATGACCTTAACACAATAGTAGTTTATGCATTCTACCTTTACGTAGCACTCTCCCTACCCTTACGTAGCAGGGGTTTGGCCAGAGTACCTTGATGTAGTGTCAACTGGGCTTCGCTTCAGCTCACCTTGACATAACCTATGTGTTGAGGGAATTAAATTTATGCAACGACCTCCTTACATTTATGAAAGTGTTTTAATTAACCTTAAAGTAGCGATTTAAACTCCCTTTTGGCATGGTTTTTCTTTTTCTTCTATCTCACCGGTTTATCAGTTATTAGGGTCCAATTATTCATAGCCTTTCATTTCATGATTTCTATTGAGTCATTATAACAACCCTCATCTCTCATGGGTATTTCTATCCTAGCTCTCTCAAATTTAATATGATCGACTTATGGTGGCACGATTTCATTACAGGAGCTCGGCTTGGCTGAGAGAGAGTGAGAGAGAGCAATGAGAAGGAAGATATCTAACAACCTTAGTCCTTGGATAATCAGGGGAGAAGTTGAGTGACAACTTGACCAGGCAGGTTTGTGGAGATGATTATTGGTTCTCAAAGTTGTTACAACCCCTTAGTGGCTCATGGCGTGCAATCCTGAACAACAATGAACCTTAATATTAGTAACGAACTTGGACAATAAGATGACGATGATTTCAAATATTGCATCGAGCATCTTCATTAACAAAGGTGTGACTGGGCCGTGTTGAGAGGGTCTTGGTCTTTTAAATTTTTTCCTTGACATTTTTTTCAAATTTTTTATATTTTTTCTATTACATCATTGTGTGTATCGTTTGGTCCTACCTTTGTTCATGTATTTATGATGTTCCTTGTACTCCTTTCATTTTGCTTAGTGGAAGCCCTTGATGATCCCACCACGTGCACGTAGACCAGTTGGTCAAAATATGTAGATCCCCATGTCCATTTACTGTTTTCTTTTTCTTATTTTATCAACCATGAATTTTTGGACGTTACTGTAGTTTTTTATGTTTCTTGAACTATGCTACATGTGTTCTGTAAGGACACAACGGAGGTGCATGGCAATAAAAACAAACAAAATGAGAAGCAAAACAGAGAAACACAAATTTTTAATGTGGTTCAGATGGATGACCTACGTCCACAAGAGAAACAAGGAAACTATATTATCTCTCTGGATCTGATCATAGGAACACCAAAAATACACGATTACATAATCACACCATTTATTTTATGGGATTCAATCCCGTTTTAAAGAGAAGGAAAACCAGAAAATATTTGGTTGGTTTGGGTAGCTCATCTACCCATGAGAATCCATCGCTATCGGCTGATCAATGTTGGTAGCTTCAATGATGACTACTTCCCACCATACTTCCCATCAAAGGATACCCACATACTACCAATAATGGAGAGAGGTTTTTTTTGATAGAATGGAATCATCTGACTTCTCCCCATATTGGGAGTGGCCCCCACAAATCTCTCTCTCACGACTAATTTGGGGTAGAAGCTAGACCTACAATCTTGATAAAACACAATTTTATTGAATATTTTATTGATAATAAATGATATAAATTCCTCACATTATGCTAAATATGATCAATTATGAAATATTTGGGATTAGATCGTTCATTTGCAAATTTGATGAAAAATCCAGTTTTACCCTTTTAAAATTTACTGCAGTATTTCGGGCATAAATATTGTTATGTAAAATATTTTGACTTACAATTTTGTAACTGTGTTCATGAATTAATGGGATACAAATTATATTTAAGACACGGGAGCTGGATCATGCATTTTAGGGGAGTAAATGGGCCATGAAGACAAAGCTGGATAGATCCATCCAGATTGGACATTACTTCACCATTTGGGCAGTGTCTTCTTCATACAAGATTGGATTGAGCCCAAATTTTGAGGGAAGCTCGTGGACATAATTAGGAAAAAATAATTATTCTAGAAGGCCGGACAATTCACGTTTTTTAGAGGTCAAATATGCGTTTAAACTTGAAATAAAATATTTGGCCGAGTTTTCATTTCATACTTAAAAAAGTTATGTAACCATATCCCTCAAGAACTCTATTTGAAGGGGGTTTTCACTATTTTGGAAGAATGGTAAAGGATTTGGGAATGTGTGGAAGAAATTTTGTCTCTTGGGAGCTCCTCACAACTCTCGAAAGAAGTAAGGCTTTGTGAAAAACTCTCTTCCAAAAAGGCTCTCCTCTCCCACCTCCTTTTTGTATTTCTTTTCTTTATTGTTTGTATCTTGAATTTTTCTTCAATTAATATTCTGTGTTATTCCCTTTTCTTCTTATGTTAATCTTATTAATTGGGTTGGAATCAATAGTGGAGATGAGATTGTGTTCTACCCTTTCAATCCTTTGCTCATGCAAAACGTCTCCACGATGACCACATCGCCCATGGAAGAGTAGTTTTCTTAGTGATCGATCTATCTTATACCCTCTTCATTTAATTATTTTGAATCATTGAGATACTATAATTCACTTAATATGATACATGAATTGTTTTTTTTAAATTATAAGAAACTAAGCAAGCAATTGAACAATTTACACAAAAACACGTGAAGTCGAGATTTTGTGTAAATTGTGAGAGCGCGATCTTAATCGGTAATACAAGACCACACGAGATAAATTTGCAGAGTTAAAATATAATCCCTAAACAAAATTCATCCTAATTTCTAGAATTGATATGGTATCTAATTAACTACCGATCATAATCTAACCTTAGAACAATAATCAAAGCAGGGTGCTGGGATTGCATGTTCCGAAGATAGCCTAGAGTTTAAGTAAATTCATCTTTGTGGTTAAGTTAACTCTTGTAGGGTTCGAGGGTTAACAAATTAGGGGATCATAATTAAGTGGATATTTATTTAAATTATAATTATTAATAAGTAAATGAATAGGTAGATTTAGATCGATTACACCTTTTAAATATTTTCTAAAAAAATATCTTCTTATTGTGTCATTTTAATCGAACTTCATTTCAAAACTAAAAACCAAAAAAATACAATCTTCTTCCAAAAAAATTATTATAGATTTATAAACTATAAAAAACCCCATCCTTTAAAGTAGTGTTTTAATTATATTCTATTTTATTTTTAGAATACCTTTAAGAAGTTATTTTAATTTACTTCCTCCTTTGAGAAATGACCTTGGTCAGCCACTCTACTGCACATAAGTACCCAAAAACCACTAATCATTTGAGGGATCCCACGACATCGCTTATTTTAAATTGGTTCCATTTCCAGGGAGGAAAGTAATTATTTCAACCAATTAGAGGTATTTATTTTATTTTATATTTTATTCACTTCCTCTCTTCTTTCTTTCTCCTTTACCCAATCTGAATTTTTATTTTCTTCTTCTTTTATTTTCTTTTATTTCTTTTTGGATCATCAACTAAAAATTCTAATTTTTATTTTACTATGTTCCAATTTCCTTATTTTAATTTTTATTTGATTTATGAAATGAACTAATCCCGAAAATCTCTTAGATCTTGACCCTGAGATTGAATGTAGCCTTAGGGCTCAAATCAGACATTCTCAGTCTACGGGAAGTTTCAACATTCAAACAGTTGGAGAATTTATCCACTCCAAGAACATTGAAATTGGAAACACTTCTAAATCCACCATAAAACAAGAACCAATGGCTGAAAATAATGTAAATTAACTTAATAGAACTATTTGATAATTGGCTACAATAAATATTAACTATCAACCAAATTGTATTGCATACCCGAATCTCGAATTGAACTTTGAACTGAAATCTGGGTTAATTCATATTCTTCCAAAGTTTCATGGATTATCTGGTGAGGATCCCAATAAACACCTTAAAGGATTTAATTTTGTTTTCTCAACCCTTAAACCCAGAAATGTTTCTGAAGATCAAATAAAACTAAGAGCATTCCCATTCTCAATTGATGGAGCTGTGAAAGATTGGATGTATTATTTACAACCTGAAGATGTAACTTGTTGGAATGATTTAAAATGTCTTTTCTTGAAGATATTTTTTCCTGCATCAAGGACCACTTCCATTTGTAAAGAGATCTCTAGGATCAAGCAAGCACAAGGGGACTCAATTTATGAGTACTGGGAGCGATTCAAGAAGTTGTTTGCAAGCTTCCCACATCACTAAATCAATGAAAAACTACTCATACAGTACTTCTATAAAGGACTCACACCTATGGAGAGAATCATGGTGGATGCTGCGGCTGGAGGAGCGTTGGTGGACAAGACACCAATAGCTGCACGTGCGTTGATCGACAAAATGGCCCAAAACTCCCAACAATTTGGTGATCGAGGTACACCACATGTTAGGGGAGTGCATCAGGTAAGTCCATCCTCTATTGAAATTCATTTTATTGATACCAAGTTGGAAGAATTTACAACTATGGTGAGACAGATTACTTTGGAACAAAAGACATCCCAACCCCCTCCTTCAAGGCCTTGTGGCATTTGCACTGAGACAAGCCACCCAACTGACTGTTTCCCACAACTACAATAGATAGAGGATTGCGCAATAGTATTCCCAGGGAGACCATATCAGAAGCAAAAACAGACATACCCCCAAAAGAAGTTTTATTCATTTTCTCCAACATACAACCATGGGTGGAAGGATCAATCAGAAATTAGGTATGGCTCTGGACAACAACAAAGGCCCCCTTTTCAACAAAACTTCCAGTATCCTGTACCTTACCAGCAAGGTTTCCAACAACCCCAAAGGAGATTTGAAGCCCAAACATCAATAATCCAACAACAAGGTAATCCCCCACCCAAGGTAGATTCTAACACTGATGATCTTTTGAAACAAATTTTTCTTAATCAACAGAATGAGCTGAAGAGTCAAGGTTCAAAGCTGAGGGAGTTAAAGACACAAATGAGCCAGATTTCCACTTCCCTCCATGAACTGGTAAGTAAGAATTCTGGAAATCTATCATCCTAACCTACTCAAAATCCCAAGGGTAATGTTAATGCCATCACATTGAGAAGTGGGAAGTAAACAATAGATACATATGCACCTATCATTCCACTAGGATTCACCTCAAATCTGGAGAAGCCGCATTCTATACCAACTAATGAGAAATCCAAGGAGAAAGATAAAGGTAAGAAAAATATTGATGATGTTACTCCTAAAACCCTTCCATTTCCAAATAGGGTTGTACAAACCAAGAAGATGGCTGAGGAGGTGATGCAAAAAGAAGTTTTGGATGCATTCAAGCATGTGGAGATCAACATCCCTTTACTTGAATCCATTAAGAAAATCCCAAGGTATGCGAAATTATTAAAAGAACTTTGTACCAATCGAAGAGTCCTCAAAAGAAATGAGAGGATCAACCTTGGAAGGAATGTGTCAACACTCATTACACCAACTCTAGCAATGCTGACAAAGTGTAAGGATCTAGGGACATTCACTATCCCATGCACCATAGGGGAGTTGCACTTTTCTTATGGACTTTGTGATTTGGGAGATTCTATAAATGTGATGCCTCACTATGTATTCTCTTATTTGCAGGTTGGTGAGCTGAAGCTGATGAGAGTAGTGGTACAGTTGGAAAATAGAGCTACAACATATCCAGCAGGAGTCATTGAGGATGTACTTGTCCGGGTAAGAGAAATGATCTTCCCAGTAGATTTCTACGTGCTTAACATGGAGGACGATCAGGAAAGTTCTCATGCTCCCATTATCTTTGGTAGACCCTTCCTAAAAACAACAAAAACTATCATAAATGTCAATGAGGGTACACTTTCCATGGAGTTTGGGGATGAAGTTGTGATATTTAATGTTATGGATTCCATGAAGTACCCCTCAGAGGATTATTCTGCATTTTTTATCTCCCATTTTGAACCACCAAATAAAAACCCCATGGAAATTGATTGTTCTATGCTTAGGGAGATTATGAGTATTGGTTTTAGTTTGATGTCTAAGAGTACTTCCACACCTATTTCTAATGCACAAGACTCTCTTAGATTTGATTTTTAAATGGAATCATATTCTGATTTTGATCATGTGAACTTTGATTATGACATGGCTATTGAGTATGCTGATGGATTTGATGCTTTATTCTCTGATTTTGATGATGCATATTCTGATATTGATGCTCTTTGTGCACATATTTCAGTTCCTTCTATGTCTTCATCCATAAACCACCCCCCTACACTGGAACTCAAGCCATTGCCACCAAATCTCAAATACTCATACTTGTTGAGTGGTGAGAAATTACTTGTTATCATTGCTAACAGTATCATTTTTGACCATGAAGAAAAACTTTTGAATCTTTTAATGGAGAACATTAGGGAAATCAGATGGACCTTGGATGACATATCCAGTATTAACCCCTCTATTTGCATGCATAGGATTCTTTTGGAGGATGGAGATAAACCGGTGAGGCAGCCACAAAGGAGACTCAATCCAACCCTTCTGGAGGTTGTTAAAAAAGAGGTTGAATTTTTTTTGAGGTAGGTATAATCTATCCCATTTCAGATTCTCAGTGGGTAAGTCGTATTCAGGTTGTGCCTAAGAAAAGTGGTGTGACTATTGTTAAAAACAAGAAATATGAGTTAGTTCCAATGAGGGTGAAAAACAGTTGGCGTGTGTGTATTGATTATAGGAAACTAAATCAATCTACTTGAAAGGACCATTTCCCCCTCCCATTTATTGATTAGATGCTTGAAAGACTAGCTGGGAAAACACACTAATGTTTCTTGGATGGATTTTCTGGATATTTCCATGTTCCTATAGATTCATAGGATCAGGGGAAGACTACAATCACCTATAACTTTGGCACGTTTTCCTACCGAAGGATGCCATTTGGACTTTGCAATGCCCTAGGTACCTTCCAGAGATGCATGGTGAGTATTTTTTCTGATTTTATTGAGACATATATGGAGGTATTTATGGATGATTTTAAAGTGTATGGATCCTCATTTAATGAATGTATAAGTAGTTTGGGAAAGGTGTTGATTTGTTGTATTGAGAAGAATCTGGTCTTGAACTTTGAAAAGTGTCATTTCATAGTAGAGCATGAAATTATCTTAGGGAATGTAGTGTCAAAACATGGGATAGATGTTGATAGATCTAAGTTATATATTATTTCATTCTTACCATATCCTTCATTTGTGCGTAATGTTAGATCTTTCCTAGGGCATGAAGAATTTTATCGGCGCTTCATCAAAGATTTTAGTAAGATTTCTATTTCTATGTCAGGATTACTTCAAAAGGATTTTGATTTTGTGTTTAATGATTCTTGAAGGACTTCATTTGATGAGATAAATAAGTGTCTGACCACTCCACCAATCATACAACCCCCACGGTGGGAGATTCCTTTTGAGCTTATGTGTGACACCTCCAACTTCGCAGTTGGAGCTGTCTTATCTCAGAGGGTGTAGGAACGTTCACATGTGATTGCCTATGCATCGAGGACACTGGATTCAGCCCAATCAAACTACAAAACCACAAAAAAGGAGTTTCTTTCTATCATATTTTCTTTATATAAATTCTGTTCATATTTATTGGGCTCTAAAGTAGTTGTTTTTTCTGACCATGAAGCTCTGCGGTACCTCTTAATGAAGCCAGACGCAAATCCTAGACTTATCTGATGGATGATCCTTCTTTAAGAATTTGATATTGAGATAAAGGACAAGAAGGGGTCAGAAAACCTAGTAGCAGACCACATGAGTAGGCTTACTCACACACTAGAGGATGACACCTTGGACCAGGTACCACTTCAGGACACTTTCCCCGATGAGAATCTTTATTCCATCTCATGTATGCATCCTTGGTATGCGAATTTAGTGAACTACCTTGCTACATCTAAAATCCCTGCAAATTTAAAGAAACATCAAGTCCAAAAGTTAAAGAGTGAGTCTAGATTTTATGTGTGGGATGATCCCTACTTATGGCGCATGTGTAGTGACCATGTTATTATGAGGTGTGTTCCTGATCATGAGTTTGAGTCTATTTTACATTTTTGTCATACACTTGCTTGTGGTGGACACTTTGGACCCCAATGGATAGCTAGGAAAGTTTTAGACTCTGGATTATATTGGCCTAGATTATTCCATGATGCCCATGTGTTTTGTAAGTCATGCTCTCATTTCCAACACACTGGGAAAATTTCTAGGAGACATGAGATGCCCTAACAACCCATACTATTCTATGAGATTTTTGATGTATGGGGAATCGATTTTATGGGTCCTTTTCCTAGTTAATTTGGGTTTTTGTATATTTTAGTTGCTGTTGATTATGTGAGTAAATGGGTGGAGGCTAAGGCCACCAGGACTGTTGATTCTCATGTTGTAGTGGACTTTGTAAAGACATAGATTTTTTGTAGGTTTAGAGTACCAAAGGACATCATCAGTGACCAAGGGACACACTTCTATAATCAGAATTTGGCTTCCCTCCTTCGGAAGTATGTGGTGACACAAAAAACATCAACACCATACCACCCCCAAACAAATGGGCAGGCTGAGGTTTCAAATCATGAGTTGAAACAAATTTTGGAGAAAATCATGCAACAAAATAGGAAGTATTGGAGAAAGTGCTTGGATGATGCATTGTGAGATTATAGGACAGCATACAAGACACCCATTAGTATGTCCCCATTTTGGATTGTTTTTGAGAAATCATGTCATCTCCCCGTGGAGGTTGAGCATCGGGCTTATTGGGCTATAAAGAAATGCAACATGGATTTGGCCCAAGCTAGAATCCAAAGGAAGATGTAAATTCAAGATCTTGAGGAGATTCTATTGTCTTTATATGAGAACTCAAGGCTCTATAAGGAAATATCAAAAGTTTCTCATGATATAATGATCCGAAAAATGCAGTTTCATGTTGGAGAGAAAATCCTTCTCTACAGTTCACGACTGAAGCTAATGCCTGGTAAGTTGCATTCCAGATGGTTAGGTCCTTATGTTGTGACTAATGTTTTTCCTTATGGTGTAGTGGATATCACACAATAGGACACAAAAAATATCTTTACAATCATTGGGCAACATTTGAAGAGATACATTGAGGGAATTCCTACTGATGTAGTGGATTTTATCACACTGCATGACCCCATCATCACTTGAGCACATCTGGCTGTTCCTAACCCTTTAACTATTTTTATTATTTTTCCTATTTAAAATTATACATTTCATGTGCATATATCATCTCGTGGTCTCACATTGAGGACAATTCAATATTTTAATTGTGGGGGAGGGAACCTTTTAGTTTAGTAATTTCAATTGTTTCCCTACTAAAAAAACAAAACAAAAAAATTGTGTGTTTTTCAAAATTTGTGTGTTTATTTTTCAATTTTCTGTGTGTTTTTGAAACTTTTGAGCTGAAATTATTCTCATAACCATTTTTAAATCCATATCAATAAGTGAAAAAAATTATCCCTTGAAACTAAGCTTAAATGGATGCTGAAATGACTTTGTTTCAAGTTCAAATATTTAGTAATTTCATGAAAAGTACACTGAATTTTGAATCCCATGCCACATCTCACTGTCTTTATATTTGAAATCACTTTCCTGTAACGCTTCTAAACCATTATTTTCGTATTCTTTACATTCACCTCACTTCTTGAGAGAACCAAACCATGCTTGATTTAACCATAATTTGATTTATTTTTGTCAAAACTTGAGGGTTTGAGGTACTTATGTTTAAATGATTGAGACATTTGTTTGGTATTAAAGCCCCTATTTCAAAGAATACTTTTTTATAATGGTCTAACTTGAACATTTAATCCTTTTATCCCTTAAAATCCATGAACATCCTGGTAGGTTAGCCACATTACAAGCCAATTTTCCCTATCCAACCAACTCTTGAAGTGAAATTGCATAATCTAGTTGAACTGAAGTGTGGGGGAAGCTATCTTGTGTTCATCTACGACATTCTGTGATACTTTGGGAGGAAATTTAAATTCTGAAGAGATTTTTTTGTTTCTAAAAAGATAATTCTATAGAAATATATGCCTTTTCTATAGCTTTCATGACAAGTGAATTTGTGCCTTTCTAGAGCTTCTAATAGATGAAGAAAGTTGTGCCAATCTGGAGCTTTCATGAAAAACTATTTTGGAGAAGATTGACGTTTTTGTTGCTGAAATGATGAATGGTGTAAAATTCCCATGACTTTTTGTGATGATGGAGATGAATTTATGATAAGTTTATTAATGAGGAGACCATATTTAAGGGAAAATTATATTAATGCAATTTTTCTTCAAAAAGAGTCAAGCCCTCCTCATTCAACCTCAGAGTTTTTCACATCTAAATCCTACCAACCGAAAGCCACAGAACAACCCTGAAAAGTACTCATGATAAAAATATTTCCTTGACTCACATATGGTGGCTATGTAGGAATTTATCAAGCCTATGGTGACCCTTGAATTAGTTTGGATGAGAAAGACATTGCAAAAAAATGACATTTGTGTGATAAGAGAAAATTCAAGTGAGGTAAGTATTTTGTGCATGGGAGAATAAATGAAGTGAAAATATATTAAATTATATAAATGAATAACTTGAAATAATGGTTTTTTATGAGGCATGATATCTTTTGTTTCTTGGTGTGTAATTGTTGGATCTCAAGGATATGTGTTTTAAAATTCGTTTTGATTTGATATTGATGTTTACTTGATATGAGGTTTTTCCCAGGAGTGTAAAAGGGTAAGTGTGTGAGAGTTGATAAAAAAAAATTTATTGAATATTTTATTGATAATAAATGATATAAATTCCTCACATTATTCTAAATATGATCAATTATGAAATATTTGGGATTAGATCATTCATTTGCAAATTTGATGAAAAATCCAGTTTTACCCTTTTAAAATTCATAGTAGTATTTTGGGCATAAATATTGTTATGTAAAATATTTTGACTTAAATTTTGTAACTGTGTTCCTGAATTAATGGGATACAAATTCTATTTAGGACATGGGAGCTGGATCGTGCATTTGAGGGGAGTAAATGGGCTATAAAGACAAAGCTGGATAGAACCATCCAGATTGGACATTACTTCACCATTTGGGCCGTGTCTTCTTCATATGGGCTTGGCTTGAGCCCAAATTTTGAGGGAAGCTCGGGGACATAATTAGGAAAAAATAATTCTTCTATAAGTCCGGACAATTAACGCGTTTTGGAGGTAAAATATGTGGTGAAAATTAGAATAAAATATTTGGCCGAGTTTTCATTTCACACTTAAAAATGTTATGTAACCCTAGCCCTAAAAAACTCTATTTAAAGGAAGTTTTCACTCTTTGGGAAGGATGTTAGAGGATTTGGGAAGGTGTGGACGAAAGGGTGTCTCTTTGGATCCCCTCATAGCTCTTGTAATAAGTAAGGCTTTGTGAAAACCTTTCTTCCAAAAAGGCTCTCCTCTCCCACCTCCTTTTTGTATTTCTTTTCATTCTTGTTTGCATCTTGAGTTTTTCTTCAATTAATATTCTGTGTTCTTACATTTTATTATTATATTAATATTACTAATTGGGTTGGAATCAAGAGTAGAGACAAGATTGGGTTCTACCCTTTCAATCCTTTTCTCATATAAAACGTCTCCATAATGACCACACCGCCCAAGGATGAGTGGTTTTATTAGTGAGCGATCTATCTTATACCCTCTTCATTTAATTATTTTGAATCATTGAGATAATTTAATTCACTTAATATTATCCAGGAATTGTTTTTTTAAATTATAAGAAACTAATCAAGAAATTGAACAATTTACACAAAAACACACGAAGTTGAGATTTTGTGTAAATTGTGAGAGCGTGATCTTAATCGGTAATACAAGACCACACGAGATAAATTTGTACAGTTAAAATATAATACCTAAACAAAATTAATCCTCATTTACAGAATGGATATGTGCTCTAATTAATCACTAATAATAATCTAACCTTAGAACAACAATCAAAGCAGGGTGCTGCGATTGCGTGTTCCAAAACTAGCCTAGAGTTTAAGTAAATTCATTTTTGTGGTTAAGTTAACTCTTGTAGGGTTCAAGGGTTATCAAATTAGGGGATCATAATTAAGTGGATATTGATTTAAATGATAATGATTAATAAGTAAATGAAGAGGTATATTTAGATCAATTACGCCTTTTAAATATTTTCTAAAAAAACATCTTCCTATTGTGTCATTTTAATCAAACTCCATTTCAAAACTAAAAACAAAAAAAAAATACAATCTTATTCCAGAAAAATTCTTCTAGATTTATAAACTATAAACAACCCCCATCCTTTAAAGTAGTGTTTTAATTATATTCTATTTTATTTTTAGAATAACTTTAAGAAGTTGTTTTTATTTACTTCCTCCTTTGATAAACGACCTTGGTCAGCCACTCTTCTGCACCTAAGTACCCAAAAACCACTAATCATTTGAGGGATCCCACGATAGAACTTATTTAAAGTCTCCTTGGATGAATCGAAAACTTCATCAGAAAATTGAACACACTTCTTCTCACCAAATGATGTGTCACTTCCACCATCTTCAATCGATCTCAGGATGACTACGGTCCCCAAAAAATGATACAACCCTTGGGACTCTTTCCCTGCAAGAATCGTTGCATCCCTACATGAGACTTCCAACACTCCACCCACTATGAAAATCTTTTATCCTCTCGCATCGAGCCTACATAATGATACTAGGTTATGTCTCATCCTCGGAATGAATTTCACGTCAGATAGTTTACGAACTCCTCCATCAGGTGTCTTCAATTTCACCATCTCAACTCCTTGAACCTCGCATGTTAACCCATTACCAAGTCTCAACAAATATCATACCTGTTGAAAAGTATGAAACACACATTTCATCGTACATATGTGTGTCGAGCTCCCCGAATCCAAAACTAATCAGTATTCCTTTGGATTTTGATCCCACTCATTCGTCCTTCTTAGAAATCGACATTCCCGCTTCATGTGCCTGTATCTTTTACAGTAATGATACTGCACTTCTCCCTGTTCAACTCTCTCATATGAGTGCAAGCTTCCCATTTTCACGTAGACTTCATCATCTACTGATAATTCTGTGATGTTCGCATTCTTCTCTTCAACTTTCTCTTTCCCAACAACATACCGATTGTGCTCTCCACAATCACTTTTATAGTGGCCATTTTTCTCACATTAGAAACACGTGATTTTGCTAGGATCACGTCCTCTTGATTTTGTACACCATTCTTTACCTCATAAAATCCGATATTGGCTCCTCCCACACTGGTCATCTCACATCACCATGATTTTCTTGCCTGATTGCGTCACGGGTCTTCAAAATGCCTTTGAATCTTAAAGAGACGACATCACCTCATCCAGCTTCAATGTTTCCTTCCCCAAGAGAAATTCGGTCATAAGTCCATAAAATGAACTTGGTAGATGTGAAAAAAGAAAAAGTTTTTTGTCTTCCTCTCCAAACTTTACAACGAACCCCAATAATTGTGTCATAATTTTGTTGAATTCGTTGGTGTAATCCAACAAATTTGTTCTCTCATCCATGTGGAACCGGTATAATTTCTTATTTAAGAATAGTTTGTTGGTGAGAAAATTCATCATATATCGTTGCTCTAACTTCTTATGGATCTCCTTCGGTGAGGTCTCGTCCAACACTGAGTAATTTACCTCATTCGCCAGACACAGTCAAATCTTGCTGACAACCCGCATCTCGAGCTCTTCCCAATCATCATCACTAGTTGTCTCAGAATTTTCTCCAATATATGGTCTGATCATGCCCTACTTCACAATAACATCTTTCACTATTATTTTCCACAAGCTGGAATTATTATAACCATTGAACTTCTCGATCTCAAATTTTGGTAGTGCTCTGCCACCAGTCATCGTCGTTGTCGCAAAATGCGATCACCACTGTCGATATCACACCCCTTTGACACCACCTTATGGATTGTGAATTTTAAAAATCTAATTGTACAGATGCGTTCAGAATGATTGAAATAGTGGGAATTGACTCTTTGATTGTCAAAATCAGAGTCCGATTGGTCGAGATATCACCAAAACAAATTCAACAGTCCAGATCATCTGTTGATGTGGTGATGATGTGGCACACCGGAGCATCCATCGAAATCTCTCCAGAAATTTCACTGGAGTCGTGAAAAATACCATCTTTTCCGGAATGGGGTTACTATTCACTCATAGTTTGATCGAAACTTTGACCTGCTCTATAGGGCTCTTTTCAACTCTGTTTTCAACATCGCTTGCGCAGTTGGAATCATCTCATCATCCTCTTCACAGATCTGGCCTCATAAAAAATTTCTGACCACTTTCAATTTTTTGATCACCAGAAAAACTCATCTTCACCTCACCATTTCAAACTCCCTCGCTCTGGGTCCCTCTGATTGCACTTTTAAGGATGCATCAGAGGTGCATGACAATAAAAACACACAAAATGAGAAGAAAAACAGAGAAACACAAATTTTTAACGTGGTTCAGTAAGATGAAATACATCCATGGGAGAAACGGGGAAACTCTATTATCTATCCAAGATATCGTCAGAGGAACACCAAAAATACACTATTACACAATCACACCATTCAGTTTATTGTATTGAATCCTATTTTAAAGAGAAGGAAAACCAAAAAATATTTGGTTGGTTTGGGTAGCTTATCTACCCATGAGAACCTGTCAATGCCAGCTGATCAACGTTGGTTGCTTCAACGATGGCTGATGCCCACCATATTGCCCATCAAAGGAGACCTACATTATGCCAACAATGGAGAAAGGCTATTGTCGATAGAATGGAATCCTCTGACTTCTCCCCATATTGGGAGTGGTCCCCACATGTTCCATGTTCTTTTGATACATCGAAACCAGTTTGCCTTCTCTTAGAATTTGGAGCCTTATGTATTGTATGTTTTAGTCATTATTGTTGATACTTCATTCTTGATTTCTAGGATGATTCTTCATATTTACAAATCTTTTTTTCCACTTTTTAGTGTTTACATGTGTGAATCTAGAATCGCTTTCTCGTGTTTGTACATATATGTGTTTTTGTTTATGAGAATTCTTGTAACCTTGTATGTTGTATTAACCATTGGATTGTAATGGTATCCAGTTCGTTCACTATTAAGTGGTTTCATAAATGATGGTGAAATCTAATCATACATTGTAATTTGATCAATATTAACAGTGTTGATTGGTGCTACTATAGCTTGGGTTGATAACCTTCATGTTGTAAGGGAGTTTCTGATGGTGGTGCTGGATCGGGTTGATGACAAGGGTGTAAATTTGCATCGTGCCGCATTGATATGACCAAATTGGTTTTAAGAGTGTCTGAAGCTTCTCTATATTTTTTTATCTTCTCAGATATTTTATCTCAAGTTCCAATATATGGAATCAACCTTTGAATGCAGTTAATAGAACTCAAGTTTGCCTTTTCAATATCTTTAATGTTAAGATTGTCATTAAAGAACCTGGGATTCAGGTATTATTCATCAACACGTAATGATTGATGAACTTGATCTTCCCATCTTATATCAATGATTTTTAAAATCACTTTATACTTGTCTTCATCATTGTTAAAAGCCCTCATGCTTAACTTTCTTTCTCTATCCATGGCTTCATAAATGCATCCCATCAGAGGTTTATTTTCACTATGAATCAAACTAAGGAATTTAACCACAGGAGCACCCACTTAAAAAACATTATTTCAAAATTAAGTACTCTACACAATAAGAGTTATCCTTTTACCTCCATGCTAATTTTCCCACTTACTAACATTCTATTAATTTGAGAAAAACATCTTCTTAAATTTCTCTGTTAGTAGTGCATGCTAGAGATACAATAGTAACAAATCTTGATTTTATAGGCATAATTAGCTCTCGGTTTGGTAAACTGTCTCATCATGTTCAAAACACCCATATGATTATTAAAATAACCATTCACCTACATTTCCATTTTGAAATTTGGGGAAAAAATAAAAAAATTTCATGTCTTCCAATGTCAAATCAAAATAGTTAGCGACACATAGTTGAATATAAATTCCTCATGCAATTTTCCTATTAAAGATAAAACAAAAATGCAAATTAAAACACTATCACTAAAAAAATCTAAAATTTAAATTACATTCAAAAACATTAAAAAATATAACGCTTACTAGTATAAAAATTATTTAAAGAATCATTGGTGACAACTTGAACAACATTATACGGTTTAACATTTTTGCTCTATTTTTTACATCAGAAGAAACATAAACATATTTAATGAATGGCCAATCTATTTGGGCTATTCACCAATAAATTGATTATTATTCTTCCTCTTATATTTGTACACCAAAGCCTCTTTTTTAAGGATTGATGTGTTTTCCGACCCATTGAATTGCCCCTTTAATTATTCTTTAAGCCCTGACCATGAATATTTTGAATGGTACTCTACGATAATGTGAACCAATGTTTTTCTATTTGAAGGAAAAATAATGATAGTTCTACATCTAATGAATCGTGTTGGATTTAATGATATAGTTTTGTGTAACTGTCAGATTAAATGCAATGGCATTCCCTAAAAGTAAACATTTTTTTGTCTAAATCATAAAAACTTTGATAACATCATTAGTCATATATTAAGGGCAGGGAGAATAAAACACCAGGATTTCCAGTGTAATGGTACATACATCCTTCTTATTAGGGAAAAAACAATGATTAGTGGTTTGAAACATGCTCAGGGGTTACTTGATTGCATATTTTTTGGATGGAACTTCCTAACAACCTGGTTAGTTGACATAAATAACATGAAGGTAAGGAAATGAAAAGAAAGGAAGATAATGCAAAGTTGAGGATAAAAATTTATTAAGAAATGGGGTTTTTGGGAAATGGGTTTACAAATGTAAAAGTGAATTTTATTGACAAGGGTAATAATATTAAATTCTTGATATTACATTATTTTGTAATGCCTACTCAAAAATTTCCATGAATTAAGAATTTCAGTGTCACACATCATAGATTAGAAACCAGTGACCAAGATTTCAGTTAATTATAAGAGGACCTTACCCTACCCAAAATATAGCATTATCTCGCCTATTTGTTTTACATTTCAAATATTCTTGCAAGGAAATTGATGCTTCAAATAAATGGGTTGAATTAAAAACTCGGTGAACCTTGTGGGCAGTTGGCTACACCTTCTTGTTTAGAAAAGTTGATCCAAAATATGTTGAGGAGACTCTTGAGCACAAGGAATGGGTTGAAGCTATGAATCATGAGCTTGACTAGATTGATAAGAACAAGACTCAAGAGCTTGTTCCTTGACCCAATAATAAAAACGTGATTGGTACAGAGTGATTTCTTTCTATAAGTTGAATGAAGTTGCAAAAAATAATGCAAGGCTCATATGCGAGGGATATTCTCAAGAAAAAGACATTGATTTTATGACACTTTCACACTTGTGTCAAGGCTATAAACAATCTATCTAAAAAAATATGAAATCTTTCAGGTGGAATTGAAGTCTCTAATGATGATATTGAAGAAAAAGTTTACAATGAACAACCAGAAGAATTTTTGCTAGATAAAGATGACACAAGTATTAATTAATCAAAGATGACCCTCAGTGGATCAGATCAGGCCTCATGGGCATGGTATTCAAAGACCGATACTTTTTTGAGGAGCGTGTAGTTAAAAAAGAGAAAAGTGGACATCAATTTAAATTTGAATGAAAATCCAATAACTTCACTCATAGTGTTTGTGCATGTAAAAAACATGATATTTGTGGGTGATGAAGTTTAATTGTGAAGTCGACGCCGCCCAAATGAAAAAGAATTTTTAAATATCTATTCTTGTTGAGATGACTTTTTTCTTAGGTTTGAAAAATATCCAAGTTGTTGGAATGATGTTTTTCTCGCAAGAAAAACATGTTCGTGAGCTGTTAAAGCACTTAGAATAGAAGATTCAAAAGTGGTTTCAACACATGTATGTTAGAAAAAACGTATCCAAGGATAATCAATGGAAAACCGTGAATAAAAAGAAATATCAAAGGTTATTTGGAAGTCAAGTGATCCTAAGGAGTATCATCTTGTGATAGAAAAATAAAAATCTTTGGTATGAGAGAGTCACTTGAGAAAGCTCTTATATACGACAAAGATGAACATCTGCAATTGTATGACTACACTGATTCAAATTGGACCAGAAATATTGATAACATAAAATCTAAATTTAGCAGAACTTTCATTCTTGAAAGATGTGTGGCATCAAATAGCAAGAAACACGCCTCAATTAAGCACAACCGAAGCCGATAATGTAACGTCAACTCAAAAAACTACAAATATTATGTGGATGAAGTCCCAAGTGAAGGAGATGAGAGAGAAAATTAAATTTCCTTTGACCATTGGGTGTGATAATCAAAGCACTAGGAGGTGAACCAATTTCCACCATTGGGTTTGATAATCAAAGTGCCATAAAGTTGTCCAAAAATTCAGTTCAACACTCTTGGTTGAAGCACATCGATGTAAAATATCACTTCATTAATGATAAAGAAAAGAAAAGTGAGTTGTTGTTTGATTATTTCCACCAAGGAACAAGTAGTTAATATTTTCATGAAACCATAGCCTTAGAATAGAATTCATAACTTAGGTTGATGTTGGGCGGTTCAACCTCTTCCCCAATCAAGGCTATGGACTTCTAAATTTCTTTTTTTATTTTTGTTTTGGATTTCATTGACAATGGGATAAAATTCATAAATCCGGACTGAATTTTTCGATATGGGGGGGGGGATTCTTGATGTATTTATGAGAAAAGACCTAAATTAAAGAAGATAAAAACATGAGTATATTCTTAAAAAATTAATTTCAAGAAAAATAAAGGAGCTCACATCAAGTGTGTGTTTGAAGAGACAATTTATTTCTTCCCATGAATTTATTTTGGGAGTTTTGCTAACAAATCCAAAGTGGAAGATTAAAAATATCATAGGGAAGGTCATTGAAAAGTTCCATAAGAATAAAAATTCTTTCCACTGAGTAATGAAGTTTTCTAAAAAGCATCACTCATGTGGTGTGGTGTGGTGTGAATAATTCTCTCTTGAGAGTAAGATATGAAATTCATTTTTGAGCGAATGAATTTTTTTTAATTCTTTGAACACAATCTCTGTTTATATCATTGAATTTTTTATCAACTTAAAAGTAAAAAAAGAAACAAAAAAGTATATAAATAAATATTTGGAAGTATTCTTAGAAGTATTATATAATTTTAAAAATTTGTCCAAGTGTAAATTAGGCAGGAAGTGTATCATATGCAGGGAGAAACTCTACTGGATGCAGTCAAAAAATGGAGTCATTTGTGCTTATAATAGGCATGAAAGTCGAATGGATTAGTGTTCAACTCTATTGGATGTTGCGAGTTGCATAGAGTTTTATTTGAATTTACCTAACGCAACATGCAAACTCCACTAGGCACAGTGTTTTTGTGTGGAGTAGTGCTAAAATCTACCAAATGCAACATACTAATCTACATCTGTCGGGCACAATGTTAGAGAAGCTTATCAGACATATTGATACTCGATGCAATGGGAAAAACCGGATTAGTGTCAAAATAAGTAGAATCTACCTTACGTTGAAATGCACAAATCTGTTTGATGCATCATTGCTCAATGCATCACTCACAAATTCTACTGGATGTAAAGCCCGCAAAAAGCTACTGGATACAATGACATTGTGTGAGTATACTCAACATATTATTAATGAATGCAGATTTCTACCCAATGCATGGTTTTCATGGGATTCTTCTTAGGTTCTTTGCTTGAGACTATCCGACGCATCATGGAATATTTTACCAACCGTAACCTATTGCTTCATTTTACCCAACGCATTGTCCACTCTGTGACTCTGCCATATAGCATTAATTTTCCTATGTTATTTCAACTGATTTATTCAAGGCATTTTTAATGATTTATTCCATTTATTTTCTAAATTTGTGAGGATTTAAGGATATTTATTTTGAAGAGAAACCCCTTGATTTAAAATTAAAAGAAAATTTTTAAATTTCACGGTGATGGATGAAGTTTTTATATCAGATTATTCAAATATTTGGGTTTTCATTTTTAAAACCCCCGGTGGTTATTGAGATGGACCTTACTGCTTCAAATTCAATGAGGGGAACAAAACCTAAAAATCCCTTTACAAAAAAATTGAAAATATTATATTCCAACAAGTTTATCCCATGATATTTTGTCTCCAAAAGGGATCAATGCATGCATGGAAGGATGGATGAGGTGACCAAAGATATATTGAGGAATATAGGTCACTCATAAGTTTATGTGAAAAAAGTGGATTTTGTTTTTCCTTTAGAGGGATACACAAAGATGAAGACAGAATATGTCATGAGACTTATAAATGTGGTGAAAAACTTTCGAGGACCAAAATATTGTGGTGGATTATTCTTATTAGAAGAAATGAGTGTTCATCAACCCGAAAAAGAAGATAAATGTTGTAGCAATAATTGTTCATATTTTCGATTCTTCATCACTCCAAAAATATTTTTACTGTTTTCATTATGAGAGAGGCACAAATTGAGAGTAGGAGACTCTTTATAAATATGGTTTAAGGTTATCCCTTTATTGACATTTTTTGTTGTTTTTGATAAAAAGAGACAACCATGTGAAGTGAGATATCACACACTACAAACCAAGGATTAACCACTTTTATTGAGTGATGAACCTTGTAAAAATGGATTTTTCATTCACTATTTGTTATTTGTTCCATTTAATAGTCACTATTTATCGAGATAAAGAAACGTGCATAGATCGTTGTGCTTTAACATATCTTAAAGGCAATATTTGAAACGGTTAAAAGTTTAAACCAATGTTAGATCACTGATTCATTCCCCCTTCATGTGGGAGTGTGGAGGGTGGATAAGACCTACTAGAGAAAGCTTCTTTGTATAGAAATATAGAGAAGCAGTAGTAGCATAATTATAGAGAATTACAAGGGAAAGAAGGAATGCGAGACAGAGATGAGATATAGTGAGAGAAAGACTTGAGAGTCACCTCTTTTCTCGTGTCCAAGTCACACCGGCTAAACTACTCTAAACAGAATAATTTCTATGCCTCACTCCATCCCCCAACCCCCCTTTATAATAGCTCTATCCCCCTTTAGTTTCCCATGTGTCTCTCATAGTTTGTTAGTGTGTAGAATGGACCTCCCTTTCTAGAATATATTTTTTTTAGTTGTTCCAGCTGTGGCTTGCTTAACTCCCTTGCCGTATCCCCATTCTAAAATAGTCTTCTAGGCTGTGATCAACTGTCCCTCCTTGAGAATCATTCTTGTCCTCAAGATTGAGGAGAAGAAACTGATTATGGTTGGTGGTGCCCCAAACAATTTCTTTCACTTGACTCCCCACTATTGCACAAAAGGCTTGAAACTATTGAATATTTTGTAAAAAATCAAAAGCGCTCGCGCCTTCATCAGAAACCATCTCCCAAAAGCTCTTGGAAAACAAATCCAGTGGGTTGGAATTTGCACTATTCATGGGAACAATATGTTGAACAACCTGATTTGAAAAATCTAGAGCCCGTACATAGGCAAGTACATGTGCGACAAGTACTTGTGCAGTAAGTGGAGCTTCTACTTGCTCATGATTACCAAATTATATATAGTCAATGGCCCTATCAGGGTTGATATAGGCAACATAGAGATCCCACACCACAATATTCCTATCCCAACTTTCCCCACCCATGTCAAGAAGCTGTTGAATGATAGTCTTCAATTCATTCCTTTCTACAAGATTTGATGCTTCTTGCCCATAAACACCAAATTTATATGAAGAAGATGCCAAGGAAATATTGTTTTTAGCACTGAGTTGCATTTTTCCTGCAACAGGAACCAAGTTTACTGTAGTTTCTTCCAACTAAAAAGCCATTTCCATGGATGAGTATCATTACATCCACTACATTTATTGCCCAATAACCTTGTGGGTAAGCCATATGAAAGTGGTAACCCAGATGATTTGGTGTACATTTCTGAGCCTATGTTTTCCTTCACAAAAACCCTAGACGAATTATCCATTGGCTGACATGGTCAGGTATAAAACTGAAACAATGTCCTATGTTGTGTAGGTCCTTCATAGAAAAATTTGGAAATTGGAACCTACAAATCACCATGATTTATGTGAATTTTGGAATGTGGTTCAATGAAAAAAATCCAATCAGTAAGAACAAAAGACTCGCCTCCTATAATCGATGCCTTCACAACTTGCCTTATGTCATTTCATAACCCGTAACTCTGAGCTTTCCAATAGACTTTGCTGACAACTGCTCGCATGGTCCAACTCCTTAGATCCCTTCCCTTGTGCATATATAGTTCAACACCTCAAAAATATTGCATTTGATCATACATATGTGTGGTCAAGTTCTCCATCTGGATCACACCTTTGTGTTTCTCCTTCAATTCCTCCTTGATCATTGATGGCTGCACAACATCCTAACATTAGAAAAGTGCAGTTTACTCTCAATGAAAACTATCAGTAACATTCACTGCCAAAACCGCATTGCACCTCTACATCTTCAATGCTCTAGGTGCCACAAATATTGACAAAACTTGTTGTAGAGACATCTTCTCATTCGTGTCAAAGTTTTCTGTGTCCGATCCCTTCATAGTTTTCTTCGTTCATTCTTCTCCCTTCAACGACATCTTCTCCATGCGGCATGCCAAGCTGGAGACATGTTTCAAGAATTCAGGCTGCTCCCTCAGCCTGTGTTCTCTCTGCTACCCTTGATCCCTCTGTTGGTTCAACGTGAGTTCTTCCATTTTTGACACCAAAGTAACCAAACTTTCTTTGACACGTCCCATAGATGGGAACCTCCCTCCAAGTTGCACCGTTGCACGTGGCTTGCTGGTTTTGTGGCATCCCCAGCGTCGCGCCCTTGTATCGTGCCAGATGTTGTGGGTTACGCCTCTAGTAGTTTGATCATTTTAGGAGACAGAGTCACCTCCTACTACGGTACCCATACCATAAGTGTGAGAGCTTCCCGATCCTCAACTTGCTTTAGCTAGCTCTTTTGGATTAAAGTGTAGCATTGATATCCTCGAGTCGTTGTTCCACTACATCCATAAGCGTCGTCATCTTCACTACTTCTAGATTTTTTGAAAGGTTGGACCAAAATGACAGGACCTGTTAAAGTAGACTTCTTTGTATAGATCTATAGAGAAGCAGTAACAATAGAATTACAGAGAATTACAGGGGAAAGAAGGAATTTGAGAGAGAGATGAGAGAAGAGAGAGAGAGAGAAAGACTCGAGAGGCTCCTCAGTGCTCCCGCCCAAGCCACACTGACCAAACTGCTCTAACCAGAATAGTTCCAATGCCTCACTCCACCCCAACCTCCCTTTATAATAGCTCCAACCCCCATTAGTTTCCCACTTACCTCCCTCACTTTGTTAGGATGTAAAGTTTCCCCCCCCCCCTTCAGAATATTCTTTCTAACTGTGCCAATTGTGGCTTTCCTTACTCCCTTGCCATATCCCCCTTCTAGAATACTCTTAGGTTGTGACTAGTTATCCCAGTCCCTATCATGGGCCGTATGAGTCAAGACCAAAATGTGGTGGGAAAATAGCATTACTCAAGAAAGTGGTGAGAACCATCATATTCTAAAGAAAGGCCCAACACACTTCTTCTATTAGATTGTCTTTAAATCTGTACTTGATATCACTTCAAATGATCTTCACAAGTCTTTCACGAGGTTTCAGTTTTGGCATGAAAAATAGTGTTGTAGAAAGCACATGACAATCCTCTCTTTTCAGTAGGCACTACTTAACACTTTTTTCACAAACAATTATTATCACCATAATAACGCCTTGTACACATGAGGTTTCTCGAATTTATACTTTTTTTAAAACTTTAATTATCCATTGTAGGATATGAATAAATTAAATCCTCATACCGAGCATGCAATTTGGGAAAAGCTAACTTTGTCTTCAATGCTCCAGAGTAGCCATTTAAAAATAATAACTCTTAAATCCATGTACCGACCAACCCTCTAACTTGCATTAAATTCCATAAACTAGCTGTTGGAATTTAATTCAAATTTAATCTCAAATAGTCATGGAAGAAACAATATTCACATAGGAAAAATTTAGGAACAAAAGTAAAGATTTCATCTCATGTTTTCATATTCCATCTCATGGTCGCACATATTCCTTCATGATAGTAGATCTCGCTTCATGATAACTGATTTGGCTTCACGGTTGCAGAATTCACCTGATGGTAGCAGAACTCTTCCAACGGTAAAAAATCATTTTGACGGTAGCATGAGTAAACATATGGTTGCAGAGTTTACCTTTACAGTTGTACGTACGAATTCAGACTACTCCTTCATTGTAGTAGAGTCTGGCATATAGTCACACTGCTTAAGGCACAGTGGAAAAACTCTCAAGGTAGAAACATAGATAAATTTATGTAAAAGAAATGAAGTGATATCACAAAACACAAAAACAATTAGTCATAAATTAAAAATGATTTGTGAGTATTAAAACAACGAATTGCTGGACTATCACAAATCATGGTTGAAAATAAATTCAAAACAGTAGTAAGAATTATCAAGAGATGGATTGGCCATCGAGTACAAAGGCCGAAGGGAGCTTGACTGCATGAACCACCCTTTGGGTAGGGATGGAAGTAGGCCTTAGTGATCTAGAAATGCTAAGTGGAGGGGTCGTTGCTCAATGGATAAAAGTTACTTTAGGGATAACAGGCTAATCTTCCCCAAGAGATCACATGGACAGTAAGGTTTGACACATCGATGTCGACTCTTCACTATCTGGGGATGTAGTATATTCCAAGGGTTGGACCGTTTGCCCATTTAAAAAAAATTATAGGGAAAATACCGATTCAAATGGAATGGATTCAAAATTATGTGATTACATGGATCAGGATTATAAATTATCCCATTTTCATCCATGAAAAATCATTTTTTTAGTCCTTGAAAGCTTTGTTTAAAATTGTCTGCTTGAGTAATGCAAACATTGGCGAGAATCCAATGCCACGAAAACCTAAGATTTCCTCCAAAACCTAAGGTTCCTCCGAAACCTAGGGTTCCTTTACATGGTTCATCCATAGAGGGTGAGTCAGGGGCTAAGATTAGGCCGGAAGGTGTAGTTGTTGGACAACAAGTGAATATTCATATACCACCCCTTGTTGGTCCCAAGGGACAGGAGTATAATTAGAGCACAATCAAAAATAAGAATTAAGGAATGGTGGAAGAACTCTCACAGCAGTAACTTGTACTTAGAGAAATTTATGTAAAATCCATCAAGTGCTATTATAAAACACATAAACATTTTGGTAATAAAGTAAACATGATTCGTGATCATTAAAACAAGGAATTGTTGAATAAGCCAACAATCTCTTCTTTTTGATGATAAGAAATCATGATTGAAAATAAATTCAAAATAGTAGGAAGAATTATTAGAGCATAATCAGAGTACAATAAAAAATAATAATTAAGTGTCCCAAAATTCCACAAATTCTCTTCCTTTTGGTATTATAAAAAAAGTCCTAAAATTAAAGAGGAATATGGAATGAAAATTATGTCAACACAACATAAAGAAGACTGAATTTTCATTAATATCAAAGTGAAAAGATTATATCATCATAATGCAAAAGAAAACTAGTCTTATCAGATCCTAATCAGAGTCTGAATCTGAATCCTTAACTAGTGGAGCTTTGTCCTTAGAGGAGGAAGGAGGAGGAGCTAAGGTAGGTGGAGGTGCAGAGTCCTAAAGATAATGCCTCAATTGGAGTAAGACCAAAGGGGATGACTGCTATGGATGTAGTGGAAACTGGAGCTAGAACTGATGCAGTCATAGGTAAAATAGTAGGAGCAATCACAATAGTCTTAGTAGTGTAAAGTTAAGGCTAGATCAACTCAACAAACTGAGAGATAACTCTACCACTATGCTCCATAACTTGAAAGGACTGCTTCTTTTATTCCATAAACTACTTCAACAAAGAAGATAAAACCTTCAACTAATTTACTTTTTCCTTGAAGGCCTTAGTGACGGTTCTTTTAAACAAAACCTTTGTTAAATATCATATTCTGGCTTCTGATGTTAATTTTTTTTGTTATCATCCCAAAACTGATAACCAAACTCCTCATCACCATAGCTAATAAAGAAACATGATTTGGACTAGTATCAAACTTTTCCTTCACATCGGAATTTATATGCACATATGCCAAACAACCAAAGACTCATAAATGAGTCTTACCTCCTTTCTTGACCAAATCTCCTCAGGTAGACATTCTCCCATTGGTACAGTTGAACTTCTGCTGATGAGATATGGTGCCATATTCACTGCCTCTGCCCAAGTCTTAGGTAACCCTGAGTACAACATAATACTCCTGGAATATTCATTCAACGTTCTATTCATCCTTTACATAATTCTTCAATGGTGTATGGAATAGTCTTTTCCCACCAAATTCCATTGTTCACACAGAATTCCCTGAATTCTTTACTATCGTACTTTTCTCCATTTTCAGACCTCAAACATTTCAGCTTTGATCTTGACTCATTGTACACCATGACCTTCCACTTTTGAAACATGTTAAACACATCATATTTTCTTTTTAGATTGTAAACCCATACCTTTTGGGTTTAGTCATCGATAAATGTCACATAGTATAGTGATCCTCCAAGAGAGTGTACTGGTGGAGACCCCTGAACATCAGTGTGCACCACATGTCAAGATTCCCAACCTTTAGTGTTCTTCCGCTTTTTGAAAAAGATACCTTATTTCCAAATATAAACTCTTCACACATTCCAAATTCCACAAAATTCAACTCTGGTAGCATTCCTTTTGATGTTATCACCTTCATTCTCATTTATGTGGCCTAACCTATAGTGCCACAGTTGCACATCATCAACAGAATTCATTATCACAAGCATTTCCATGTGCATTTCTGTCATATTGTACATAGTTCCATTCTTTACTCCATGAGTTATGATCATAACTCCTTTTGTAATTTTCTATGCACCACCAGTGAACATGGTACTAAAACTTGCACCACCAAGCTGCTTGACAGAAATAATATTTTTTTCTCAATCCAAGGATATACCTTACATTCTCCAGAATTGAAAACTCATACTATTTTTTTTAATCCACGTGTCTCACTTCTCCGTAATCTGCAAAGTTTCATCATCGACAATATGTACCTTGTCAAAATTTCCAAAAACATAATTGTTTAGGAAACTCTTATCTAAATTGGAATAGAAAGATGCCTTTGAGTCTAAAATCCTAGATTCCATAGGGCTATCCATGCTTAGTAGCAACACATCATTGGTTCCTTCAGCTTTTGTATTTTCTGTATTGGTTTCAGATGTCTTTCAATTTTCTTTTCACTCCTTGACGTGTCCTTTCTTCCCACAAGTTCATCATGTAGGACCATACCCCTTTGTCTTGTCTCGACATTTTATTCTTTATTTTGACCATCCTATATGAATATCCCATTGTGCATATCCGCCTCTTCGTTCCATGTTTAGAGAAGAATCATAGAATCTTCCTGATTCTCTTCTCTGAATATCCTCATTGAGGATCAGGACTTGCACAGTCTTCAAAACCAACTTTGTATTCCTCGAAGAACTGCTCACAAAACCAAAACACATACCAGTAAAACCAGAGCACATACCTCATCATCTAGCATAATTCCCACCGATGAAAACTGACTTGTGATGGTATTGAATTCGTTGACGCGATCAATAAAAATTTTCACTTCAATCATCTTCAGATTGGATAATCGTCGCATCGAGTATACTTTGTTTTATGCAGAAGGCTTCTCGTATATGTTATCAAGAGCTTTTATCAACCCAATCGTTGTCTTTTCTTCTCTGATGATGAACTCGATGTTTTTGGCCAACATAAGGCGCACAACTCCAAGAACCAGTCGTTCCAGTAGCTCCCACTCCGTATTCTCTATCTTTGTTGGTTTTTCACCCAAAAGTGGTTAGTGAAACTTCTTCTGATAATGATATTCTTCGATCTACATCCTCTAGTAACCGAAACCATCCATAGACATCATTCAATTCAAGCTGACCTTAATCTTCTGAACTCAACCCTTGATACCAATTTTTACAGAAATGCATAGAGAAAAAAATGATCGATGATTTGTAAAATAAGAGTAAAAGGGAAAAAAAGAGAACAAAAGAACAAGAAGAAGATTAAACATGAGATACATCGATTTATGTGGTTTGGGAATAATCCCTACGTCCACAGAGAGACAAAAATTTTGTAATGACCAGAACTTTTTAATAATTTTTGTTTCCTATTTTTGTGTGTTATTTTATTTTATACTCAATAAAACTATTTCATTTAATGAAATGAGTATAATTAAAATGAGACCATTGTGGGTTTTGACTATTATATGATCGTTGTCCAATATGACCGTTGGAAACTAAATGTTGTGATTATTGTCTATAAATACAAGCGATCATGGTTAATTAATACAGAAAGAAGATTTGATGGCCTCATCCAGTAGTCTCGGGCCGATCAAATCCCATCTGATGGAACTTGGGAAGGAGGTAGCACCACTGGGCTTTGCTCTGGAACAAACCCAAGATGAACTTCATCATGTGAAGCTGGAACGAAATCGACTTCGGGAGAAGTTCAAGCTGATAGAAATCACTACTCGGGTAATGTTGGCCGAGCCGCCCCCAGATTCTATCACCTAAGCACACCTTACACTTAGGTCCTATGCTGGTGTTATAAGGGGATATGTAATGAGACCATAGCTACTTTGTGCAATCCTTTGAGAAAAATAAAATTGTGTTTTCTTCTTATGGTGAAGTTTGTGAATTTTCAAATATCCAGATAAATATAGGATGTATATTATTTATGAATTTTGAAAAAAAGGATATTTTAAAATATTTATGTAAACCTTAAATAATTAATAATGTGTAATGATTTTCAAAAAATGGTCTTCTACAGTTGTGTTTAGTAAGAAATTTAGAGTCTAATAAGATCAACTTAATTTTTAGTGAATAGTAATTTTACACTTATGAATAGTAATGTGACCAAATGGATTAGTAACCTCACTTAAGAAAGTATTTATATATTTTAGGCACCTTCATTAGGTAATGTGATTCAATAAAATAAGTAAATAAATGTTTCAGAAATTATTAGTTAAGTATTAGTTTTTTCAGGTGAATAGTATTTTTATTTAAAAATTAAATTAAAAACATTTAGAAAATTATTTTTATAAAATGGATTTCATTTTTGAATTTAGTGCATCAATATTAGGTTAAGGTAAATTTTTGGGATTTTTATGAAAAAGTTGAATTTTTGGTGAATAGTGAAAATACAGTTTTAAGTTTCGGGTGTTTAATGAAATCATTAAGTATGTAATAATTATGTAATAATTTTGGTCAACTTATGAATAGTGAGATATTCTATGAGGTTTCCCAAGTGGCCAAAACCATGGTCAAGCCCATGGTTTAGCCAATACCACCGATGAGGTGTCCCTTGGAAATTAATGCTTTGTTCCTTCACTTATCTTATAAATACCAAGCCATTACCTCATCCATTTCATTAAAAAATCATCCTCAACTAATTTCTGGTCTCTTTACCTCCCTAGGAGTCCTCCCAAGGTTCCCTCAAGCCTCCCAAGGTCCCGACCTTCAAGCTTTCGAAGTTACTCTTCAAGGTAAGGGATCCTTTCACCCTCCTCTTCTAAGTCGTGATTTCATCTATGTTGTGTCTTCTAGTTTCCATCTATGTATGTTGATGGTATGTTATTATATGTTATCATTACTATCCATTTAATGTATAATTTTTGAGAGACCCTTTCCGCTCTCATCAATTTGTTTTCTAAAATTTTAAGTGACGTCATTAGGCTACCAGATTTCTTTTAAATGATATCGCATCTTCTCTTTCCTTTAAAGCTTCTTTTTCTTTTGGTATGTCATTTAAATATCCATAACATGTTCTTATATCCATTTTATTTTGTATTTATATTGTAATATTAGCTATTTATGAGTTCTTACCCTTGTACCCCCTCTTTTTATTATTTTCTAAAAACATGTTATGTAGTTGTTATGTTGCAGAAATTTCGTCTCAAAAGTTCTGTCTCTTTCTCTAAAGAAATTCTCTTGTTTTATTTATGTGAATAATCATAAATATTTCATTTCTATGGGTGTTCATAAATACACAAAAAAGATATATTTGAATATGGAATTGACATACATATAACCCTCACTCCCTTTCCATGGATTATAAATGACATAATGATCCTATTTTAAGTACTTCTTAAAACGTCATGATTTTGAAATGAAACCCATTTATTTTATTCTCTATGGGTTATTTATGAAATTTTTTATTATGATCTATTTGGATCACATTAAAGTAAAGACATATTAAGGGTGTGCCTTGATAGCACCCCAATGCATTGGGTAAAGAGTTAATCTCTATATATGACAAGTTTCATGATACCTTGGTGAATAACCTTGGTAATTTTTATGACACCTTGGGGATGGACCTTGGTGATATGTTCATGAATGTCTAAATGAAATGTTGTATCCACATATTCAAGTTATGTTTCAAGTTTTCATTAATCAAGTTCTTATTGATATCACAAGTAAACTGATTTTTTGTTTACCCTTACTAGGCCTTCTGCTCACCCTTTACTTTGATGTATGTATCCAGGATATGAGATGCAGTAATTGTACATAGTATGAACATATAATGAAGCCTTACAAGTGTATTAAAAGAGTTTTTTATGTTGTTTTCATGTTTTATGTCCCTGATTTTCAAGACACTAGACTTTAAAGATCCTCTGTTTGTAAAATGTAATGAAAAGTTATGTAATAAAAAGGCAGGATGCCACAGTTGGTATCAAAGGATAGTTTAGTTATTTATAGAAATTAGGATATGAAAACTTTAGGAAGAACCATATAGAAAAGTTTAAATATAGGAAAACTTCCTAGTATTTTGGTGAGTATTGAGTAAGTGGTTTATCAAATAAATGCATCCCTGTCTGGATACAAGCAGGTAGAGGCGGCTCTGGCACAGATGTACATAGGGGTAAAACCCAAAAACACCGCTTTGAGCTAGACTCGAATGGGAACTGGTGCATGATAATGGGCCTTGCTGTACTCTTGGTTACGACACTCCCGGAGGATATGTTCGGTTAATCACAATCTTTTTATGAATCATTATGAAGGAATTATAGAGAAATGTAATTGTCTAAGAATGAGGTTTTAGTACATAAAATCCTTTATAGTTAAAAGATTCGTAAATGAAATAAGTTTCTCATTAAGGATTTATTCTTTTAGAAAATGGCAGGTAATAGGAGGAACCATGAAAATGGTGACCATAATGGACCATGCGCTGACGACCCTCCGATGGAAGCTGGAATGGAAACATTCATGTGAATGATGAACCAACTGACTCAAGTTATGGGAAATAACTTGAATCAAGCTGAGAGGCCGATCTCATCGCGAAGGGAACAACATTTTTTTGAGTCCTTTATGCATCAATGACCACCAACCTTCAGTGGATCGACTATCCCATTGATTGCTGAGTAGTGGATCAGCTCCATCGATAAGATCTTTTCTGTGCTCCGTTGTTCAGAGCAAGAGAAGGTCACCCTGGCTGTCTATCGCTTAGAAGGAGAAGCTGATAAGTGGTGGGAACTAATCAAAAACACGAGGCAAAGAGAGGAATTTAAAGATATGGATTGGGAAGAGTTCAGAGGGATCTTTTTCAGTAAGTATTTCCCTCGTTCTATGAGAACAAGAATGGAGAAGGAGTTTCTCGAGCTGAAGCAGAAGGAGAACGAATCTGTCGGAATCTATGAGATGAACTTCACTCGACTTTCATGATATACCTCTAGCTTTGTCATGGGTCCAAATGGTAAGGTTGATAGATTCTTCAGTGGACTGAGACCTCATCTGCGGAAGAATCTAGCCAAATAAGACTATGATGGATATAAGGAGATCGTGCAGAGTGTGATGAAAGTCAAGCTAGAGTTTGGTAATATGTAGTGGTCTCATAAATCAAACGACAAGAAGAGATCATTGGATCCAATCTTGGGGAGGAGCTTCAATCAAGGAAGAGGAGGCAAGCAAGTAAAACTTTCCACGTGTAATAAATGTGGGAAGAAGCATTCAGGGAACTACCTGCTCGGGAGTGGGAAGCGCTACAAGTGTGGTAGAGATGGCCACATTGCGAGGAATTGTAATAGTGAGGTGAAACCTCAACTTCCAAACACTAATGACAAGGGGAAGATGGTGTAGGCCCTACCTGATGTCCATTGATTTAAGTGTGGAAAAAATGGACACTTTTCCAATCACTGTCCAAATCCAAGGGCAGTGGAGGGGAACCACCATCAGCCTCAGCAAAGGCCAAGGGAGCAAGGCCATGATTTTGCTATCACGACAGCTAAAGTTGAAGCTCTAAATGATGTGGTAGCAGGTACTCTTGTTGTCCTATCAAATCAAGTAATTACTTTGTTTGATTATGGTTCTACGCATTCCTTTATTTCCTCCAAGTTTTCAAGGAATTTAGAATCAACCCCTGATTTTATAAAAGTAGAGTTATCAGTCAAGACTCCTGGTGGGACTATCCAAGCATTGTCAGTGTTTAGAAAATCTAGTATTTACTTTAGTGAGCACAATATTATCGCAAATCTAGTAGTCATTCCCATGCTGGAATTCGACATTATACTAGGAATGGACTGAATCTCAAAGTATAATGCTAAGATCAAATACAGGAGCAAGGAAATATCAGTAGTCTTGAATGGAAAGCCCGAAGTTATCTTCCAATGAGAGATATCTCAACCTGATCTTTGTTTAGAAGAACCTCCTATATCATTATTTATGGAGTTGATCAGTGAAGAAGAAGAAGGAGATGAGAGTTTAAGGATAGAAAATGTTCCCATAATCCAGGAATACATTAACGTATTTCCTGAGAAGTTACCCAGACCTCCCCCAGAAAGAGAGGTAGAGTTATCCATTGAACTCGTACCTGGATCTCATCTAATATCAAAGACCCCATATAGGATGGAAAATGGGGAACTAGAGGCATTAAAGAAGCAACTCCAAGATCTTTTGGAGAAGGGGTTTATCCGATCGAGTGTGTCTCCTTGGGGAGGACCAGTTCTCTTTGTGAAGAAGAAATATGGATCGATGCGGCTATGCATTGATTATAGAGAACTGAATGGGATCATAGTGAAGAACAAATACCCTCTTTCAAGAATTGATAACTTATTTGACCAACTTAGTGGGGATCAATTCTTCTCTAAGATTTATCTTTGATCTGGTTATCATCAATTGAGGGTGAAGAAATAAGATATTCCAAAAACTGCCTTCCGATCAAGATATGGGCATTATGAGTTTGTTGTTATGCCCTTCAGACTGACTAATGCACCTGCTATTTTTATGGATTTAATGAATAAAGTCTTTAAGTACTAACTTGATAACTTTATGGTAGTTTTTATTGATGATATCATGATATATTCCAAAAGTTACGAGGAGCATGAGGATCATATAAGGGATATTTTGCAAACTATACGGAAGGAGAGACTTTTTGGGATGTTCAACAAATGTGAATTTTGGTTACAACAAGTTTCTTTCTTGGGGAACATTGTAACCAATGAAGGAATCATAGTTGACCCTGTAAAGACAAAAGTTATAGAGGAGTGGCCTCAACCTACAAAAATAACTGAGATTTATAGTTTTCTTGGATTAGCAGGATATTATAGGAGGTTTGTGAAAAACTTTTCATGACTTTCTAATCCATTAACCAAGCTAACTCGAAAAGGGGTCAAGTTCATCTAAACAAAGGAGTGTGAGGAAAGTTTCTAAGAGATGATGAAGAGATTGGTTACTGCACCTGTGTTAACTCTACCCTCAAGTGTAGAAGGATTTGTTATTTTTATTGATTAATCTCTGAAAGGTATTGGGTACGTCCTCATGAAAAATGACAAGGTCATTGCTTATGCATATCGATAGTTAAAGACTCATGAGCAGAATTATCCTACGCATGATCTGGAGCTGGATATGGTCATTTTTACTCTGAAGATATGTAGGCACTATCTTTATGGGGAGAAATGTGATATATACACAGACCATCAATGTTTGAAGTATATTTTCACACAAAAGGAATTGAACATGAGACAAAGGAGATGGTTGGAACTTCTTAAAGACTATGATTGTTTAATTCATTATCATCCTGGAAGAGAAAACAATGTTGCTAATGCATTAAGTAGGAAAGACCCAGTTGTCCTTTCCATGATGAGAATTCAAAGAGATCCTTTTATTAATGACCTAGTAAAGCTGGGAATGGGAATTATAAGGGAAGGGACATCATTAAACCTAACCCAAACGATTTCTCAACCGTCATTACTAGAGAAGATCAAGAAAGACTAGAAAGAAGATCCTTTATTATAGAATAAGTTTGAGGATGTAAAGGATGGAAAGTCTCATGAGTTCAATATTGATCAAGAAGGTGTACTAAAATTACGCACAAGAATATGTGTTCCATCTATTCCGAAAATAAAGGAGATGATGGATGAATCACATAGCTCTACTCTCTCTATACATCCTAGAAGCACAAAAATGTATAGGGGTCTTCGTGATCATTTTTGGTGGGATAATATGAAAAGGGAGATTTCTGGCTACATTTCAAGGTGCCTGGTATGTCAGTAATTGAAGGCAGAACGACAAATTCCTAAAGGGGTATTGTAACCACTACCCATACCAGCATGAAAGTGGGATAATATCACTATGGACTTCATCACTGGTGTCCCGAGAACTTCCAAATGAAACAATGCAATATGGGTTATTGTGGACCGTCTCACTAAGACTGCCCATTTTATCTCTATCTGGGAAGATTTCTCTCTTGATCAACTTGCTAGGATTTATGTGAAGGAAGTGGTAAGGATGCATGGAGTTCCACTTTCTATCATATCTGATCATGATCCAAGGTTCACATCAAAATTCTAGAGAATTCTTCAACTTGCTATGAGCACTGAATTGAATTTCAGTATGGCCTATCACCCCCAAAATGATGGCCAATCTAAAAGGACTATTCAAACACTCGAGGGCATGCTGAGAACATGCTCAATGGAATTTAAAGGTGGATGGGATCAACATCTTCCTTTAGTTGAGTTCTCTTATAACAATAGCTTCTACTGGAGCATTCAAATGGCACCCTATGAAGCTCTCTATGTGAAGCTATGTAGAACTCCTACTTGTTGGGATGAAGCTGGTGAGAGAAAGCTTCTTAGGCCTGATCTTGTGCAAGAGATGACAGAAAAAGTCCATGCCATCCAAAAACACATTAAGGCTGCTTAGATTCGACAAAAGAGCTATGCCGACAACCATCAAAGGGACTTGGAGTTTGATATCGGTGACAAGGTCTTTCTTCAAATATCACCTTGGAAAAGAGTCATGAGGTTTGGGAAGAAAGGGAAGATCAACCCTAGGTACATTGGCCCCTATGAAATCCTTGATCGCGTGGGAGCAGTGGCCTATCAGCTTGCACTTCCACCAAATCTAGCACAAGTTCATGATGTCTTCTATGTATCCCTCTTGAGGAAGTACATACCTGACCCTTCACATGTACTAAACCCAGAGGTGGTACAACTGGAATATGACCTCTCTTATGAGGAGCAGCTGGTGGGGATCTTGGATCATATAGATAAGGTTCTATGCAACAAGACTACCCACCTTGTAAATGTGTTGTGGAAGAACCACAAATATGAAGAAGCCATGTGGGAACCCGAGGAGTCTATAAGGCAGAAGTACCCACACATTTTCTCTTCAGAGGGTACGAGTTAAAAATTTCGGCGATAAAATTTCTTAAGGGGGGAAGAATATAACGACCTGAACATTTTAATAATTTTTGTTTCCTATTTTTGTGTGTTATTTTATTTTATACTCAATAAAACTATTTCATTTAATGAAATGAGTATAATTAAAATGAGACCGTTGCGTTTCGACTGTTATATGACCGTTGGTCAATATGACCGTTAGAAACTAAATGTTGCGATTATTGTCTATAAATACAAGTGATCTTGGTTAATTAATACAAAAAGAAGATTCGATGGCCTCATCCAGTAGTCTCAGGCTGATCGAATCCCATCTAACAGAACTTGGGAAGGAGGTAGCACCACTGGGATTTGCTCTGGACCAAACCCAAGCCGAACTTCATTGTGTAAATCTGGAACAGAATTGCCTTCGAGAGAAGTTCAAGCTGATAGAAATCACTACTCGGGCAATGTTGGCTGAGCCGCCCCCAGATTCTATCACCTTAGCACACCTTACACTTAGGTCCTATGCTGGGATTATAAGGGGATATGTACCGAGACCGTATCTGCTTTGTGTAATCCTTTGAGATAAATAAAATTGTGTTTTCTTCTTATGGTGAAGTTTGTGAATTTTCAAATATCTGGATAAATATAGGATGTATATTATTGATGAATTTTGAAAAAAAAGAATATTTTAAAATATTTATGTAAACCTTAAATAATTAATGATGTGTAATGATTTTCAAAAAATGGTCTTCTACATTTGTGTTTAGTAAGAAATTTAGAGTCTTATAAGATCAACTTAATTTTTGGTGAATAGTAAATTATGAATAGTAACTTTACGCTTATGAATAGTAATATGACCAAATGGATTAGTAACCTCACTTTAGAAACTATTTATATATTTTAGGCACCTTGATTAGGTAATGTGATTCAATAAAATAAGTAAATAATTATTTCAGAGATTATTAGTTAAGTGTTAGTTTTTTTCAAGTGAATAGTGTTTTTATTTAAAAATTAAATTAAAAACATTTAGAAAATTATTTTTATAAAATGGAGTTCATTTTTGAATTCATAGCATCAATATTAGGTTAAGGTGAATTTTTGGGATTTTTCTGAAAAAGTTGGATTTTTAATGAATAGTGAAAATGCAGTTTTGAGTTTCGGGTGTTTAATGACATCATTAAGGATATAATAATTATGTAATAATTATGGTATACTTATTAATAGTGAGATATTCTATGAGGTGTCCCAATTGTCCAATACCATGGGAAAATACCATGGTCAAGCCCATGGTTTAGCCAATACCACCGATGAGGTGTCCCTTGGAAATTAATGCTTTGTTCCCTCACTTATCCTATAAATACCAAGACATTACCTCATCCATTTCTTTCCAAAATCATACTCAAATAAGTTATGGTCTATTTAACTCCCAAGGAGTCCTCAAAAGGTGCTCTCAAGCCTCCCAAGGTCCCGACCTTCAAGATTTCGAAGTTACTCTTCAAGGTAATGGATCCTTTCACCCTCCTCTTCTAAGTCATGATTTCATCTATGTTGTGTCTTCTAGTTTCCATATCTATATGTTGAGGGTATGTTCTTATATGTTCTCATTATTGTTCATTTCATTTCTAATTGTTGAGAGACCCTTTCCGCTCTCATCAATTTTTTTTATGAATTTTTAAATGACGCCATTAGGCTACCAAATTTCTTATAAATGATATCACATCTTCTCTTTCCTTTCAAGCTTCCTTTTCTTTTGGTATTTCATTCAAATATCAATACCATGTTATTATCTCCATGTTATTTTGTATATATATTGTAATATGAGTTATTTATGAGTGTTTACCCTTGTACCCTCTCTTTTTATTATTTTCTAAAAACATGTTATGTAGTCGTTATGCTGTAAAAATTTCGTCTCAAAATTTCTCTCCCTTTATTTCAAGAGATTATCTTGTTTTATTTATGTGAATAATCAGAAATATTTAGTTTCTATGGGTGTTCATAAATACACAAAAAAGATATATTTGATTCTGGAATTGTCATACATATAACCCTCACTCCCTTTCCATGGGTTATAAATGACATAATGATCCTATTTTAAGTACTTTTTAAAACGTCATGATTTTGAAATGAAACCCATTTATTTTATTTTATATGATTTATTTATGAAATGTTTGATTATGATATATGTGGATCACATGAAAGTAAAGACATATTAAGGGTGCACCCTGATAGAGCTCCAATGCATTGGGTAAGGAGTTAATCTTTAGAGATGACAAGTTTTACGATACATTGGTGAATAACCTTGGTAATTTTTATTATACCTTGGGGATGAACCTTGGTGATATGTTCATGAATGTATAAATAAAATTTTGTAGCCACATATTCAAGTTATGTTTCAAGTTCTTTTAATTATAATATTCCTATACTTTCATTGCTCATGTCTTTATGTTTTAATCAAGTTCTTATTGATATCACAAGTAAACTGATTCCTTTTTTACCCTTAGTGGGCCTTCTTCTCACCCTTTACTTTGATGCATGTCTCCAGGATATGAGATGCAGTAATTGTACATAGGATGAACATATGATGAAGCCATACAAGTGGATTAGAAGAATGTTTTATGTTGTTTTCATGTTTTATGTCCCTGATTTCCAAGACACTAGACTTTAAAGATCCTCTGTTTGTAAAATGTAATGAAAAGTTATGTAATAAAAAGGCGGGATGCCACAAATTTTACTATATCTTGGTAGAAAAATTAAAAGGTGATTTCTCAAAGTATCACACACATAAAACCTACTCGAACAAGCTCATAAATGAGACGGTGCAAGAGTTCCACCAATCGCACAGTAATTCCACTGTGATACATTGACAGATGGTCGGAAGTCTGTGGAGCTACGGTACTGCTATCTCCAAAGTCTAAGATGCTACAGTAACACTATTGAAGTCCACACTACTATAGTTTGGTCAGAGTTGGTCAACTCTGCTATAGTTCTTTCAGAGTTTCTACAGTGCCCAAAATTTGGACCAGGGGTCATAGGCCCCTGAATCTCTGAGAAGGTGGTGCGCCGCTCCCTGTAAACCCCAGTGACCTTACCGTGGAGGTTGAACTGTGAGAGTTGCGGTCTTGTGTGCAATCCAAGCCATTAGTAGTTGGACCAACTTCATCCAAAGGACCGGACTACACGATTCCAATAAGTACTTCTTTATGATAGTAGAGTCTAATACACAGTTTCACTACATAAGGCACAGTGGAAAAACTCTCACGGTAGTAGGTGAAACTTATGGTGACAACTTGTACCTAGAGAAATTTATATAAAAGCCACAAAGTGTTATCATACAATACATAAAAAATTAGTAATAAAAAAACAAGGAGTCGCTGGAGTAATAAAGTAAATGTGATTTGTAAAATTAAAACAATTAGCAATAAAGTAAACATGATTTGTGAAATTAAAATATGTAATTTCTGGAGTAAACCTACAAAACGTTTCCTAAAAACTTTGCCTCCCACTAAACATTCACACATTTGAAGTGAGTGATAAATGTATTTTGGTGTTTGTATTCTATAATCAAAGGTGTATTACATAAAAAAACAACCTTTATGAGACCAAAATTTTCCAAATGTATCCATGTATTGCCAAAATTTCATGGAATGCAACATACAAGATTTGAAAGGGTGAAAGAAGGAACCCTTCCAATGTTCAATTCCAAAATAAAGAATAACACCATATAACTTGCAACAAAATGGTTAATGAATGCTTTTATGATAGGATACTTATCCAATTAAGCAATCTAAAATTATGTTGGTCTTCTTTGGTATAATAAGAAATTAAATTGGGGTGAATTTAATCTTCATTATAAATATAAAAAAAATCAACCAACCACAAAAACATAAATAACCACAACTTTATAGTTGTTCGAATCACATCCAAAAACCTATGTTTTCTAAGTTTTCATCATTTCTATCACATATTGAACAATTTAAATAGCCCTTTTATGAAGTAGTAAAGCTAATGGAGTTGTGTTCATGTTGTACATCTCACTCTCTTAGGTGGTTTTAATGATCGTAAACACCAAATTATGTTTCAAATGTTTTAATTTCATGGATTATAGTGTTTATTTTAGAAAATTTGTCATGAGGGTACCTAGACCAAACAGAGGGCTCAGGAGGAGCGTGAAGAAAGTTTTTAAAGTCCTCCACCAACAGGTGGCAACGACTACTCAGTGGGACTTGGACAGAACACCAGTTCTATCCAAGTTCCACCACCAGCTATTTGGCAGTGTCTAGATAGAGAAAATAACTAGTTGTTAGGAGTAGTCCTTGTCAGACCGTTTTTCCCTAACAGTTCTATTCAACCCCCAAGGACTCAAGAATCATCCCTAGGACCTCCAGAGGCTATAAAAACACCTCAAGGGTGTTTGGATGCATACAGATACCATGAAGATCATCTTAGAACTCTCTTGTGCTACTTTATTTTATTCTCAATCTTTCTTTAATATTTTATTACATCCTCCCTCTTTCCTGTTCTAAATTCTTGTAGGAGGATTGTGAGTGTGCTTCAAAGGGTTTTCATATTGCAAGTCTCTTATTTTTTCTTTTCTTGGGAGATCACTACCATTTAGTGTGGGAGATTGGGTTTTCACTACCATAAGTGAGGGAGATTGGGTACGCACCACCATTGAGTGTGAGGGGGATACGGGATCACTGCCTTAAAAGTGAGGGAGATCGAGTTTTTATCAACAAACACTAAAAGGCTAGCTGGTTTCTTTCTACAACCGCTAAAAAACAAGGGTATTACTTCTTGTAACTAGTTTCTTGCTACAACTGCTAAAAATTAAGGGTTTAAACCAAATCCTCTCAAGGATCTTGAGAGGAGGAGATATAGGGATCCCATAGTGGATTATTTCCGAACTCCTTTATCAAACTCTTGTGATTTTCCTTTTAATTTTATATTTTGGATGTGCTTAACTTTTATAATTTTAGTCTATCACTTTAATTGTTTTAATTTCATCAAATTTAGTTATAATTTCTAAAAAGTTTTAATTTCTAAAAATATCCAAAAGAAAATTCACTTCCTCTTACCTTCTTTACTTGGGCCAACAACTGCACCATGCACCTTTTGTGCTTGTTTGGAAGCCAAAAGTGTTACATTTGGGTGCTTGGTTGGAGATGTTTCTAACCATAAAAAATTTAAAGTCCAACCCAAATAATTAAAATCTAATGATTTGTTATAGTAGTTTGTCTCTCACATCCAACAACACAGGTTTTATGGGTTTTCATCGTCCCTATCCAATATTGAATTTAAATAGTTCTTTATGAAGCAGTGTAGCTAATGGCCTTGGTTTTGCTGAGGCATGCACTTTTATCAAGTTTCATGCTTGTTTGGAAGCCAATTGGTGCATTTGGGTGCTTGGTTGAAGCTGTTTCTAAACATAAAAAATTAAAAGTCTAACCCAATTAATTAAAATATAATTATTTCTTTTAGTTTAGAAAAATAATAGTCAAACACAATTTTTAAAAAATAAAATTTCCAATTTTAGATCATGAAAATTGTAGAATGATAGAGAGGTATACCCAATACCCAATATTCCTGTCTAAGGGAGGTCTTAGTGTCTATTTATAATTAATAACAAAAGATGACATGATACTTATGTCTGATGTGGGACTCAGGTCAACTTAATCTATAACACTCCCCCTCAAGCTAGGTATGCCTATCTTGGATACATAATTAAAGAAAGAAAAGAGAAGAAAAAAAGAAACAAAAAACACTACAACACTACACCTCAAGTTAGACATACTTAGTTTGATTACAAAAAAAGATGAAAAAAAATCATCCGTGATCGCAGCTCCCCCTCGAGGTCGGTCAATGGGGTGTCAGAAAATCCGTACTTGGTGAAGCTGGCGAGGCAAGGAATGAGCCCAGGTGGATGGGTAGGTTGGCGTCAGGGTGGAACAAGAGGGAGGAGTGGCTCATTGCAGGATAAGTGCGGTGAAAGGGGTGTGAGGATTCCACACAGGAGGATTCAGCAATGGGAGAAGGGCCGATAGGAGGTTGATGGACTGGTCAGGTATGGGAGCAGCGCATCGCTATGACCACCCAACTAGTTGATCGGGACGGGCAGCGGTGGGTGAGGAAGATTCAGGGGGCAGCTAACCACGGTGGGGTTTCCGGATCTGAAGCGAGGTGGTCAGTCGATGATTGGTGCATGGTATGCGGTCAGGATAAAGCAAGGCGACGACGTTAGTTGTGGGCGGTGAGAGGTGCATGACCAAGGCCGTCCAGGAGGGCTAAATGCAACAGAGGCTGAGCTCGCGACGACTCAGTGGAGGGGAAACCTAGAGTGGCGAGGTCGGCCGCGGGTGCACACGTGAGGGTTGGTGCCGTTGGGGCTGGCACACAGGCTGATCGACAGCGAGCAGGTGGATTTTCATAGGAGGGACGATCGCCGGATGGAAGAGGTGCCATGGCCCAGTAGTGGAGGCAGACGACCGTCGACAAGCACACCAAGGGAGGGCCCTTTGTGCTGGGGATTGTCCTGCATGAGATGCAGGGGGCGGTGCGGTTGTGACAATGGCCAAGCGCCTAGGGCCGCGTCCCCCAACTGGAAGAATCAATGGAGAACCTAGGTTGAGAGATGAAAAATGGGAGGGTGAGATTGGGTTAAAGAACCCCCTGTGATTCCATGTAGAATGATAGAGAGCTAGACCCAATACCCCGGATGCATCTCTATGGGAGGTCTTGGTGTCTATTTATAATGAATAACAAAAGATGGCATGATACCTAAGTCTGATGTGGGACTCAGGTCAACTTAACCTCTAACAAAAAATTTAAAACACAACCCAACTAGTGATATAGTATTTTGTAAATAAGTATAAAAGAATTATTAATTGTTTAGGGTTTTGTCAATAAGTATAAAATTGATTTGCTTAAATCTCGACCCATCTATCAATTTAATTTAAAATTTTATTTCATTAAAAGTAAAAAATACAATAAAAATATTTTAAAATATGAAATACATCATTTCATGATTTATTTTAAAAATAATATCATGTTATATTATTATTTGGCTAAATGAGTCAAGGTAAGGGTCAATAATTGTGGAATGGGCCGACTCGAATATTAATTGCTCTTTTAAAATTAACCCAAGAGGCTCCAAGCAGGATTGGTAGATAATATCTGAAGTATGGAGTTGTTTAAGACATCGTGGTGTGATGAAGTTGAAAATACAAGGGAACCATACATAGAGATGGTGTCATAGGAATGCTTGTCATTGAGTTGTATGGGATTGGTGTTTCAGGATTATTGCTGATGTTTAATGAGCTCATTCAAACATATTTTGGCTTTGGAAGAGGTTTGAGTGGGTTCAAATATGGTTGAGATGAAGTCTGAAAAATTAGTAGTCCTTATACATAAGGGTATTCCTGATACGTAAGGGTACTCTTGAGAAATTCAGAGTTGCAAGAATTTGACATAGTACCTTATATGTAAGATTATTCTTGGGACTTTGTTGGAAATATGGCAAAGACATTATGTAAGAGTCACCTACTCTGATACGTCTGATACGTAAGAGTCACTCTGAGAAGTCTCAAAAGGGAAACGTAAGATCTGCATGATACGACATAAGGGTCATTTGGATGATGCGTAAGGGTTGATCTGGACTGAGAAAATTCCAAAGTACATGTACATAAGAGTTGATATGTAAGGGTTGATCTGGATTATATGCAAGGGTTACTCGATAAGTAAGGGTCATCTGGATGATGCGTAAGGGTTGATCTGGACTGATAAAATGAAAAAGTACATGCACGCAAGGGTTGACATGTAACGGTTGATCTGGATGACATGTAAGGGTTACTCGACAAGAAAGGATAATTCCAGAATTTGTCAAAAATTGAGTTGAATCTAGAAGCATGGCCCATACGTGATATTCTCATCATGAACCATGCTGCAATCTGTTTAGCGTAAAGGAGGACCACACTGTGGGGGATGTGATTTTGGCAGAATGGAATAAATCTGGGTTTTCAAAAGATACATATCGTTGCGCCATGATGCGGTATATCACAACACAATAGGTTGGGAGATCGAGAAGTATTTTGGGAGTATCATGTCGTGATCTTCATATAGTTTTAAATGAGATATTAAACTGGATTTTATGGATCTAGTAGTTGACTGACTACCATGCCACAGTGGAGGAGACCATGCTGCAGAATGGTTGGAGTCAAGGTATGCTACATCATAATGCATGACATCACACTGTAAACAAGTTATTTTTACAATATTTGGCACATTTGGTTGGAGTTTAAAATGATGGATTTGGATCGAGATTTTAGGAGGTCAAATTGATTTAATTGGCGCATTATAAAAGGTTTCTTATAACAACTTTGGAAAGAATGAGGGTTTGAATATATTGAGATAACTAGTTCAGAAAAGGGGAGAGAGTCACTAGGGGAATTACATTATTATATCTGGTTCATTCAAGAGAGAAGGCTAAGGAGTCCCATTGCTATATCTGGCTGTTGAAGAGGACAGAGTGCAACAAGGTAAATCCAATGCGGGATCCGGAAGAGGTTAGTCGCTGTTTTGATCATTTGGAAGAAAAAGAGTAAATCCTCACAGAAAGAGGATAATTTCATCTGTATTTGGAAGAAGAAATAAGATTCAACTCTCTAAAAGGAGTTGATCTTATCCAACTTGAAAAATAGGAGCTCAACGAATGAGGATCTTAACAAACCATCTATTCATAGATGTGGATGTAAGGTGTCTTAGTAACCCATGTTGATCTGGAAGAGACCCTCATGTATATAAACTGTTGAAGAGACCCTCACGTCTATAATTTGACTTTGCCTTCACCAAAGTAGTGCACAAAGGAGAAGAAGAGGGAGTGACCCTAGGATCTACAATGCTTTGTTCCCACATCTTTGTAACAATTGTAGTGAGTAGTGTTATCTCTTGATACGCCGACACACTGTTAGCGTATACTCTTTGGATTAGCCTTTTGTGGGGAACCAAGTAAATTTCCTACATCTTGTGCATGCTTTATATTTCTACATACATGTTAAATGATTCAATGAGAACATCATCGAGAGGTTGAGAGATTGGACTTGTTCCTTCCAATGAGGGAAGAAGATCCATACGACCTAGGATACTAATAGGAGAGGAAAAATTTTAATTGGTTTACACCCTGATTCACCCCTTATCTCATTATGGTTACATTCATCTTGATCCCAACAAGTATCATCAGAGCCTAATGGTTCTGTTTTGTTGGGGTTCAATCTTGAAAACCTATTATCAACTTATTATGACTCCTATATCTTGGAAGGGTAATTCAAGATGAGAATGAACCCGGGGGAGTTGTTGGACTTGAAGTGGATATTGAGGGTTCTCTTAAAGAACTAGGTATTCAAAGAAAGGATAACCAAAAGATTAGTGGATTGTTAAAAGATTCCTTTGAGTATGTTGAACAACTTGAGGCTAAACTTTGGTGGCTTGAACAAGTAGTTGAAGATCAGGAAGAATCAAAATCATGCAATGATTTGAATCAAAAGGATGAAGAACAAGCCAAGGTAATTGATTTGATGTCATCCAAGAATTTTCTGGATGACTATGACATGTTAGGATTGATTTAATATAGTTTGTTCGAAGAAATCAAGTTATGATTTTTTTAAAAAGTCATGTAATGAATAGTTTCAAAATTTATATAATTCACATTTTAAAATATAAAATATTTAATTAAATGATATAAAATTTCTAAAAATATAAGATTTGGATAAAAAAGTTGAGATAAGTCTAAAAATTTCATTAATGACTCATTGATTGGTCGTTTGGCATGATTTGATAATTATTTTAACTCTCAAAGTGTAAATTACATAATAAAAGGGTAAAAATTAAAAGGGGTTAGAACAAAAAGATAAGGATTAAAAAATATTCAAAACTTGTCTAGTTTTAATTGGATGATGGGGATTCAACCCAACATCATTCTATCTTCGAAATAAATCAGTTTGAGACCATTTTGAATCAAAATTGAATTTATATTAATTTAAAACTTTTAATAATTCCAAAGGTGTATCTCCCCTATCCTATAAAAAGGCACTCATTCCCTCTATTACTCACACTTTCAAAACCTTTTGGTTCAGCCAAGCTCTGCCCAAACCCCTTCCTAAAATCTCTCCCCACATTCTTGAGGTCTTAGTTTATGCATAACACCCTTCTTAGAGGTGTTAAGGTGTTAAGAATTGTGATTATCCGAAGGAAAGGAAGAATAAAGAACATACGTGACGAATCGAACTCAAGGTAAGGGATTTTGTCTCAATCTTCTTTCATTGGGACATTTCTTGATGATATGCATCTTTATTCTTTTATAAAGTGTATATACATCCCCTTTGAATTTTCATATCCATATTTTATTTATCTCATATTATTTAATGTTTTGTAAAATTTTCTACTTTCATTTGGCTTCTAATTTAAATGTTAAAAGTGGTACGAAACTCTTTAACTAAAATATTGTTTTAAGTGTTAAAGATTTATTCTTCTAAATCTTTCTCATTCATGTCCATGTTTTCAAAATGATTTTATTGATTTATGTATATGGACATAAATATTTTATAATTTCAATTCTTGAATTTATTTTAAAAGTTTCAAAGTGGTATGAGACACTTTGATTCAAAAATCTCTTCTATAAATGTTTTAAATTGTTTTTTTAATGGATTAGTTATTTTAATAACTTGAAATGTTTTCTTATGAGTGAAAATGTAATTTTATGAGTGACATGTTGAAAATTATAAGCTTTTATATGTTATGATTGTATAATGGTATTTGGACATTTCACGAGTGAGCCCGATATAGCTTATACGAAGGGTTAGGGCCCATTATAGCTCATGGGTGAGCATGATACAACTTATAAGAATGATTGAGCCCCATTATAGCTTACGGGTGAGCCTGATATAGCTTATATGAAGAGTGATCCCCATTATAGATCTCAATGCATTGAGTATGGAAGTCAGTCGTATAGCTATTCCATTTATGATATGTGTGGAAGTTGACTGTATGGTTAATCTATTTAAGTATGATTATGTCTTAAGTTATCTTTATATGTTATATGTGATTTCTATGGGTTTTATGGTAATATTTTGATTACAAAAATGGTAAGCAATGAGCATATATTCAGTTAAGTGTATTTACTACTTAGAAGTAAAAACTATTGTTGTACGATAAAGTATTCATTGTTTACATGCTTTCGCAAGACTAATTTTTTTTTTCTTTTTTGTGTATCCCAAACTGAGATTTTTATACTCATATCATGTTTTGAAATGTTTTTCAGAGGATTTAAAGAAGAATAGAGTCAAAGATGAGATAAAGGAAAAGTTATGAAGTATAAACATGAAACGAAACCATGTTTCTCTTTAAACGTTTTTCGTTTTATGAAAAAAAGATAGTGAGTAGAAGTGTCTGCTTTGTAATATTGAGCTGTTATGTATGAGTTATAGCCTCATTCTCTAAAACTCAAAACTTGAAAAGATAATCAATGTGAAATAAATTGAAATTATTGACTTAACTCAAGATTAAGTAATGTTTAAGGTTGTGGCCTTATAAAGAAAAGCTAACAAGTTTCAAGGATTAAGTTTCTTAAAAGTTAAAATTTGTAAAAGGCAACAACTGAATCAACCCACTCACCCCCTTCCCCCCACAGTTGTTTTTAGATCCCTTAAAACTTCACTACCTCAATGGCTACAGTTTTTTTTAACCATGGCGGAGTTGTGTACATGGATGCACTAAAAAGGGAGCATTCTGACCTCACTAGTAAAAAGAGGCTTTTTAATGTTGTTTGTATTTTCACATTGGTTTTTGACTGATGTTATTACACCCATCGTTTTAAATACACTTCTAATGTTGGTTATATAAAACTGATGTTACATGGTGGTTTTAAGAACACTTGAAAAATGCATTTCACATCAGTTATATGTATAACCGACGTGGAAAACCACTTCTAATGTTGGTTATTAAAAAACCAACGTTAAAAATATTTCTTTGAATAGTTTTAATGTCGGGTTTATATAGAACCTACATTAAAAACGTGAAATCATAATTAAAAGAAATATATTTCATTGCATGAGCTTCAATTTGACAAGTCGTGAAGTTAAAATGGACTTACAGATCAAAAGTTATGACCCTTAAAAGTTGAACTTCTCTAAAGGAGTCATTTTTGCACAAAACCCATTACATATCTTTAATAAAAAAATAAGATAACAATCAAAACATTGATACATCCAAATGAAAAAAAAGAAAATTCTTTACTTTCTTCTCCACAATTTCACTCGTTTCCTCCAATATTAGAGATCATTTTTGGATATTCATTTGCTCCAAGATGAAAAACTCATGAGGCATTTTGAGCACTGCCTTGTAGTTATTTACTTTCTTCTCTATACTTTCACTCATTTCCTCCAATATTAGAGATCATTTCTGGATATTCGTTTTCTTCTCAATGAAAAACCCATTAGCAATTTTGAGTCATCATCATCAAAAAAATGAAAATTGTAAAAAAACTGTATATAATAAAACAAAATCAATAAAATAAAAATAATACAGATTGATTACAACTTCATATATATTAATAGGTGAAATAGGATTAAATCGAGAAATCAAAAAGTGAGATAAATAAAAAGTCTTAAGGAAAGATCGGTTAGATGCATTTTTATGCAAAAAGAAAAAAATCACAATCATGCCATGAATTTGTATGCAAGAAGACAAAAGTTACAAGCACACAATGTGAAAAATTGAAAATCAATAACGCACTCATTTTAAAAAAATTCAATAGCAAATTTTAACATTATTTTTTTCAAAACCGACGTTAAAAGGTTACTTTTAACATTAATTTCCAAAAAATGGGTGTTTAAAGGTATACTTTTGATATTATTTTCCAATAAAGGTCCTTAAAATTACTTTTTCAACCTTTAATATTTAAAATTTTATCTTAAAAGTAGCTTTTAACGTAGATTTTTTAAAAACCCATGTAAAAATGACTTAATTCTAGAAAAAAATCCAACAAATGAATGTTAAAAGCCCAATGTGGAAAACTATTTTTTTACTTGTTCCTCTCTGTTAACATTTAGTTATAGTTTTTAAATTATTTTGCTATATTTTAATTATGTCAAAATCATGAAAAGGTAAAAAAAACACATACATTTAAAATCTAGTCTATTGACCTTTTTTTCTTGTTTTCGAAAATCAAAAAAGTTAAAAAAAATATGAAAATTCGAGAAAGAAAAAAAATCAAAAAAAAAAAAATAAAATAAAATGTTGAAAACCATAAAATCATAAAACAAATTAAAAACATAACACTAATTTTTTAAAAAAACTATTTGATATGTGATTCTATATTCTATTTAGTGCTTGTAGACAAGAGTTTTTTGTTTTTCGACTACTGTATTTTTGTTGTGAATTATTAAATTATGTGGATGTCATCAATCATAATAAATGGGGCCTTTTTCATTTCCCAACAAGCCTCTTCATTTGGCCAACCCTTTGGTATTCCCACCGTTAGATTTGGTTTGTTGTAATTGATATTGACCGTTGGATCAACCTTTTGTAATCTATAAATATGGTGGTATGATAATGGAAATGGTGTGATTTTGTGTGACCATATACTTGTGTTCTATCTTTCTTGTTCTATTGTGACTGAGACATTTTACTTCGCCATCATTAACCCGAGCAATTGACATCGTCATACGTTTTCGCTTCGCTTCACCTTCAAACGACGAATTTCACAACACGTTATCAGCACGATCATCCTCTCCGCGTTGCGCATCGTGATGACGCTACCTTCATCCCCATCATCAGCATAAGAAGAATTTTGTGGGAAAAAGGTATGTCGCATGTTTTTATAAACATTATTCTTTTGACATACTCTTTCGCATGCGCATCGACTTCACTCGTTCGAAGTGCTGCATCAAAAATGTGAGTCTTATTTTACATGTAAGATATTGTTACATTTATTTTTCCCTTATTGATAAATATGAAAATAATATATGATTTCCTTAATCTTTTGCTGTGAGAAAAATAATGAGCTCCTGAAGAGATGTAATGACTCACGATTGACAAATTTCACTTCATTCCATGGAGAGAATGTATTTGATTAATAACCGATGTGGTCGATGTTGAGACAAACATCATTCATCAAATGAATAAAAAACTACACCACCAGAAGTGGTGGAATGATGAACATCGCGTACCCATCGTACGTTGAGCCATTGAACGATGAACATCACGTACCTGTTGTACGTCGAGCCGTTGAATGATGGACATCGCGTACCTGTTGTACGTCGAGAGGAAGTTCGATGAACATCGCGTACCCGTAGTACGTCGAGACAAAGTTCGATGAACATCGCATACCCGTCGTACGTCGAGATGAAGTTTGATGAACATTGCATACCCGTCGTACGTCGAGCCGAAGTTTGATGATCATCACGTACCTGTCGTATGTCGATCCGAAATTTGCTAATCATTCCATGAACCATGAAATTTCATATCTCTTATTTCTTGTTCACCCTGAAGGGGTCAAGTTTGATTATGCTATATAAAGGTTCATGTTGGAGATGATATTTACTTTCAATATTTGTAAATATTTGTTTTATTTTTGTTCTCTTTCTTTTATTTCTTATAAAATGTTTTAGAGAAATTAAATGTTCTTGATAAACAAGTGTAAATATATTTTATATATATTAATCCCCCGAAGTGGATGAAATTGATGAAATTGCTGAATTGAATATTCATGCAATTGTCTGGAAGACACTATAAAACTTGAACAAATAATTTTATTCTATTCCCTGGAGTGGATGAGAATATTTATTGAAAATGATTTATTCCCCGAAGTGAATGCAAATATACCTGGTTTTATTGTAAATCAAGTTCGAGGTGAATATGATGTTTTGCGAATGATCATTATGTTGTATTTGTTTATAACTAATAATAAAAAATATAACCACCATAAGTGGTTTGATGACAATAAACATTTACGGAGCACAATAAATTTTATGAATATTTATAAAATAATACATCCCTGAAGGATGATATGAAAATAATGTCCTTTGACATTATATTGAAGAATATCTTCATTTATCATTTATTATTCCTGCAGCAACAATATAAAGGGAAACATTATTATTTATCATATTCTTATGGATTATCAATATCATCTCATGCAATTCATCTATCCCCTGAAGCGAATGTTGTTGTTCATATAATTCATAAATGAAATGATTGAATTGCATAATTTTGATAATCCGATATATATTATGAAAATGATTTTACCACCTGAAGTGGTTAAAGCAATGATTATCATAATCAATAAAATTTATATTTTATACAAGATGATTATTATTGATAAATAATAAATTGTCATTCATGGACCATGAAATACAAAGAATGAATGAATTCCCTGATGTAAATGTAATATTAATTACTATATCTCATTTCTTGAAGCGAATAAAATTATTCATGATTTTTTTATGATTTATGATATCATGAATATTTGAGAGTTGATGAGGTTTGATCAAATGATTTATCTTTCATTTGATAAAGTGAATGTTGTTTATGAACTATAATTTTGGATGACGATAAGGTGTGTCGTGAATCCAGAAGATTCTTCCACATTGGTTCTCGCTACCACATTCACCAGCTTCAAAAGACGTGGGGGATGCTATCCCAGGTAGATGTATTGCAAAATAATATTTGGGCTTAAAGTTCCAAAATATTTTGGGTAGAAGTTCTAAATTATGCAATAATCTGCTTGGTGATGGGCCTAACTCGTTATGATTATATTACGAATTCATCAACCACCATAAGTGGAAATTATAACGACAAATATGAGTTTTCACAATGAAAGATCCTGAAGATCTTATATGTGTCGATCTTGAAGCAAAATACTATTTTGATTAAATGCTTCAAAAGAACTCATATATGCATTAGTATATGCTCATATAAGTACATTTACCGGTAGAGAAAATTAATAAATGACTCCAGAAGAGCGAATATATTCCTACCTTGTAGTACAAATTCTTAATGCTTTGTTATATCTAAAGTCTCAATGAGATATACGAATGGTATTCATGAAAATGAATATCATATGGAGACAAAAGAGGTACCTCGATATGTAACAAGCATTCATAAAAGTGATTATAAAGAATTTGTTATGTACAATCGAATCAATAATGGTAAACCATAAGTTTATTGATCCTGGAACTTTAAATATATGACATGATGATTTAGGCCATCTGGGATCAATTATAATGAAAGATGTCGATTCAAGTATACATGAGCATCGATTTATTGATAAAATAGTAGACATCCATCAGGGGAAGAATGATGAATTTATTTAATGGATGCATGTTTACAAAATTATCAATGAATTTATTATCATTAAGTCATTATGAATTCCCCCTGTATAATAATTTACCCTGAGGTATCCATTTTTGAGGTAAATTATTTATATCATCAACAGTTATTATGGAAATAAATTTCTCATATACTTATGAAGAAGTATATATGGGGCGCGCCCACCATGTGATCCATCTATATGAAAGATGCATCCAATAAATGATTGCATGTGTTATTTGCTGCTGGTGAGTATACATTGCATGTTATGCATGTTGATTAAAATAAATATTGAGTATCATATAATATATGGTCCTTCAGAACCATTGACATGATGCTCACAACACTTACATGAATGTAAAGTGTTGGAAATCAATAGTTTGATTATACACACCTGAAGTGTGGTTGAACTGATTATATAAAATCATTGTTCATCATGAGTAGAAAACAATAAATATATTTTTCCTTGAAGAGGAAAATGAATATATCGACAACATTATATCTTTTTAGATATTGTCCCTGAAGTGACACTGGTACCAGAAAAATTATGAGATCTCAATCAAATGTTGTTGATGATATATTTTCTATGAATGCTTTTAAAACTCATTGATGACAATGAATTTTGATAGATTTCGACATCATAATAATTGGCCAAAATTATTAAAGGAACTTATGAAATGTTCAACACATAAAGTTCTAGATTGATTATCCAGACTATAAAGACTATTGAATATCAATGATCTTATATTCTTCCTTATTTGGATATTTATATGAATCCCAGAAGGGTTTGAAATGCCTGAAGCATATTTAAAATTATGAAAGTTTCACCCAATCTGATAAATTATGAGGTGAATTGAATAAGTTGTATCCATATTAAGTTAAGGAATAATATAAATTGAATTTATCATCCCATGGTTTATATGAATCATTATATTCGTCATATTATTAAGATGTTTTGAAAAACATCTAAACTCTTGAAGAGTTTTTCAGAAATCAATGACTTAGAGGGAATGTCCTAGTATTTTGAATTAATCATCCTGAAGATGAAATATTAATTTTTGGAATGGTTTTACCCTTAATAATTAAATCTCTTGCTTCCAAGAGTGATAGATTTCATACATAAGGGGTTGATGAAGAACATACCTATCCCAGAAGGATTAAATATAAATTCAAATTTTATTAATCCCTGAAGGATATAAATGTACATGTGCATATGTACCTTGCAAATGACAATAAATCATATTATGATGCAAGTTAATGTTCTTCCCCATTTATTAAAATCTAAAGGGTATAAGTTATTATCATTCCAAAATTCAAAACTGAATGTTTTGGTTATGAATTGATCATGTAAATTCTATGAGTTAAACGTAGTAATGATCACTATGAATGGGAGATGTAACTGTTGTACTCTTTTTCCCTTAGTCAAGTTTTTTCCACTGGGTTTTCTTGATAAGGTTTTTAACGAGGCAACACTCAGGGGACTTGATGTTATTGTACTCTTTTTCCCTAATCAAGTGTTTTCCCCTGAAGGGTTTTTCCTTGATGAGGTTTTTAATGAGGCAATAATACATCATGACAGATATCCAAGGGAATGTTATAAATTATTATGGATATCTATAATTAATGGAAATTGTTGGTCTTCCCCGTGAGTTGTAATTTTTAATGAGACCATTCATTATTACCTATGGTCTTCCTCCCATGTCCTGAAGATATAATTAAATAATAATATTAATTGATATCCTGAAGACATAACTAAATGATATAATCAGGGGGAGTTGGGAACGCTGCACTCTTTTTCCCTTCATCAGGTTTTTTCCCGCTGGGTTTTCCTGATAAGGTTTTTAACGAGGCAGCATAGCATGGAATCATTTTAATTTGGCTTCACTTGTTTTTCCCACAGGGTTTTTTTAAGTGATGATTTATATTAGATTCCATGGGATTATGACATCCAAGGGGGAGTGTTGTGAATTATTAAATTATGTGGATGTCATCAATCATAATAAATGGGGCCTTTTTCATTTCCCAACAAGCCTCTTCATTTGGCCAACCCTTTGGTATTCCCACTGTTAGATTTGGTTTGTTGTAATTGATATTGACCGTTGGATCAACCTTTTGTAATCTATAAATATGGTGGTATGATAATGGAAATGGTGTGATTTTGTGTGGCCATATACTTGTGTTCTATCTTTCTTATTCTATTGTGACTGAGACGTTTTACTTCGCCATCATTAACCCGAGCAATCGACATCGTCATACGTTTTCGCTTCGCTTCACCTTCAAACGACGAATTTCACAACAATTTTTAGTTTTTTTATGTTATTTTTGTTTTTTATATAAGATAACACTGAAACATGTTGAAATGTTGTACATAAATGTATTGTCCATGAAACTGCTTGTATATAAAAATTATGCAAATGTAGTTTGTAAATATTTGTGTAGTTTTTCTTGTAAAAAAATTAAAAAATATATATTAAATATATAACTTTTAAAATATTGATTATATATAAATAAATGTATTTATTCATATATAAACCATTCTATATTCTTTGGTGTACAAAATAACTTTTTAAATTATTTATTTACAGAATAATAGAGTGAAATTTCTTGGAAGTGGGTGTTGAAGCTCATGTATTTAAAGACTAGATAGGAATTTACTTAACCTACACTTAAGATTATAATTCTTTTTATGTTTTTACTTCATATTTCTTTTCAATTTAATTTTTAAAGAGGTTGTGTATGCCAAAAACACTTAAAAATAAAATTTAAACTCATCCTTTTTAAACTATCTATTTCATAATTTTTGATAATTTGAGGGTTGGTTTTGAAAGATCCAAGTTAATTTTGAATATCATAGATACACACTTTAGTTTATTATCCCTTACCTTGTGAGATTTGTGCCTTATTTCCATACATGGTCCCATTTGACCATATATTTCATTATGAGTAAATTGTATTCATTGAGGTGATTTTTATCTAGAACGTGCTTCTATTATTAAGCAAAATAGAATTGATATAATTTCACCTAAATGATAGAGGCCTTCAATTGAAATACGTTTAAAATCTAGCCAAATACGCCCTCATACAAATATTTAAATCTTTCTTAAGCCCCCTAGATCCATGAAGAAGCTTTGTTGATTAATTAAGCACATTTTATAAGCCAAAAATCGTAATCTACCAATTGCACGTCAGCTTCATTTTCTTGAGTGGGACTGTTAAATTAAATTATACAATCTCTGTAAAAAATAACATAATAGACTGAAGTTAAATTATCAAAAAAATAAAAGTAAGTTGAAAAAAACTACATTTTAATAAGGCCCAAAATATTTTTTAATGATAACTAAACAACTAAGTATTTTTAAACAATAGCCAAACATTTCGTTTCATCTCATTCCATTAAATTCATTTCTTTTTCATTCCCTTCATCCTTCCATTGACCCTAGAGTTTCATTCCTTGTGTAATTTAGTTTCTATTTATTAAGTCAATTATGAGTTCCTATAAAGTATCATGTTCATTTCCCTATTGTTTTCTTTTCATTTATCACCCACCAAAGGCACAAAACGACATGGAAACATGTTTTATATCAAAGAAAACACCACCTAAAATAAGAAATCACAAATGGTTTCATGATCAAAAGGAGTTCTATAGAACAACCTACCAATGAACAATGTAATCGATGTAAAAGGATGTTTCTCCAGCAACAGAGATAAAGAGGAATCCTTGGAAGTTGTTTAGAAGCCCTAAAATTGGAAATCTCCTAAATTAAAATTTGTTGAACCCTATTTTTATTATTCTGGGTATTTTCGAGTCCCACATCGGAATACCCCTTTATGTATTCCGTATTTTCAATCTATAAAAGAAGGCCTACTCCTCACCTTGAGGTATAGAAATTACCTATTCTAAATGGTATCAGAGGGAACCTAATCCCGAGCCCTCCCTCCTTTAGATATTTTTTTTCTCTCTCCCGGCTTTTCCCTAAGTGGTACCCCTTTACAGCACCTTGTAATTTCTCCAGTGATGGCACAATAAACCACTTGTGATCAAGCCAAGGAAACTTCCCCCCACCCCTCTGCTATTTTAAAAATTGATTTCAACCATTCTTTTACTTTCATTCAAATACACACAGAATTGTTCTCCATTTCCCCAATAAAAATTAAACCCATACACTCACATTAAGAATATACTGAAAGTCTTTCCTCTCTAGAGTCAACATGAGTCACATTAGAATGCATTTATATTGGGTTTATTTTTCTTACTGTGAGGCTCGCGGCTACCGCCACACCAACCTGGCACTACCATTTTAGTTTTTCCTTTTTTGTAATTTCCTTTTGTTTGTAATGTTTTCAATACATAACCAGATATATTTCTGACCACCACTTTGGTTTTGATCGATAGGTTGAGAGGAATTTTGTAGCCAGAGTTTGAAATCTGAGAATTATTGAGCAAGTGGATAGGGAGTTTGTCATCAATCCATTGATAGATTTTCCATCTTCTTTAACTTTATCTAGAGCTTCTTTAAGCAGTGATAATGTAGGTATTTCATACATAAATATTACATTTTATTAGATAAATATTCATTACATATCAATATGATCCATTCTAGAACTGTAACGATTTAATTTCTTTGGAAACACAGACACAAAAACAACTGATACATAAAAGATCTACATTATCTCACACTTAGTTCTTCACAACTAGCATTTTTCTTAGACATCATACTTAAATCCTTTCTTTATATCCTTGAAAAAGGGAAACATAAGGAGTGAGTTCAAGACTCAGTAAAAGTAAACAAGAGAGATATTAATCAATGATCATATGTAAGCATATCATAAACATAATGATATGAGAACATGATATTAACATTTAAAATTCATACCTAACAATTCATAAAATCATGAGTCATGACATAAAGTTTGGTAGTTCATAAAACATGAATCATAAAGGAATCAAAGAATATGAGTCATTAGAGCATAAAGTGTCGCATAATCGTAATCATAGAAATCTTATGTCAAGACTATCCACCAAGACATTCATTGTGTGTTAGGATTGTGCTGACCACCCGTGCACCTTCTTCGGGTTTGGGATAACCTTCAGTGTACCCTATTTTGGGCTTGAGATAACATATCGTGTACCCTTTAAACTCATAAAACATTAATATTTACCCAATACATTGGAGAGCTATAATGAACAACTCGTCCCATAATCATAATTTATTCTTATCTATGTCACAAGAACATGAAAACATTTATCATAACATCAAAGTTTAACACGTAGAAAATAATACGGATTTAATAAATATTTCATAATCATAATCATAAACCATTCAGAGAGAATAAATATTGAAACATCGGATCATATCCCTAATAAAACATAAAAAACATCAAGGATGTTGATATAGATGAAAATACCTTTAAAAGATCACTAAAACATTTCCCGAGGAAAATACCCTTTTTATTTTGAACACCAATTTAAAATCTAAAAAATTTCAAAATATTAATAAAAACATTTTCCTTGAAAACAACCACGAAAACTTGTAAAGGAAACTTCAAATCAAAAAGTAGTCATGATGGCGGGAAAATTCATTCATGTGGTGCACATTAAATCAATGGTTCCTTTCAAAAAATTTGAACAGGCAACTGATTCGGCCATTTCAAAAAAAAATTGAAGATTCGTTACCATGGCTTGGTGATTCTCACCATGGTCATGGTGGCTTTGATCGCACCATGCCCATGAGATCCACCGTATTAAGACTCTGGAGAAAAATCCTTGGTCGTTTTAGTCCCACCACACCATCCACCACGACATAGTGTTGACATTCTAGCCTTAGTCCACAAAGAGACTCTCAGTGCCTCACACCTGAGACCATGCACATCCATTGGGTGTTTTTAGGTGCACCAAGGGAAGGGCCACATCAGGTGGAGGTCGTATTGTGCTTAAAATCCACCTAGGATGCTATTTTGGCCACCGATTGGCCGGTGGCATGTCACCAGCGAGCCTATGGACCTATAGCAAACCCAACTGCTCCACTTTTCTTAAAAAAATTGGGTTCGGAACTCCCGAACACCCCCGAGACGTCCCCTATTTCCAAAAACATATAAATCCAAGGGCAAATCAAGAGGTCTAGTCAAAAACAAATTACAACATACCTCAAGAAAGAGCCAAGATGTTACAACAAACATCCGTTAGAAGTAAGAAGTTTGTGTCAACCTCATCCTATTGGACTAGTTATTTGACTCTAGAAGAACTTCTCAGAGAAGTTTCTTCACTTACCGAAACTTCAACTTCTGGTTTATGAACTTCCGGTGCTCCTGTGGCTGATTGTTCTACTATCGGAATGTTCCCTTATACTTTTTCAATGCTTGAGCATTCTGGCACATCTGTTGTTGGTCGAATTTCCGATGCATTTGTGCTGATATCTTGTATCACTAATACTTGTGAAGTTCCGATCTTTTTATCTGTATCGACTTGTACTTCAGTAGTTGATTTCTCTCCTAAGTTCATGTCTTTCCATAGAATATTTTCATTAAAGATTACATCTCAACTTTTGATAATCTTTTGTTGATCATCATTCCATAGTCGGTAGCCAAATTCTTCATTTTTATAGCCTATAAGAAAATAGGCTTTGGACTTTGCCTCCAACTCATCTTAATCCTTTGGATCCAGCATAATATAATCAATGCAATTGAAGATTTTGAGGTGAGATACTTCCGAAAATTCACCGGACCGTGGCTCTTCTGGTAGACTCTGTACCACTGTTGAGTCTGGACTTCTATTGACTAGGTATGTTGTTGTGCTAATTTCTTACATTCAGATGGCCTTGGGCATTCTAGAGTGCACACGCATGCATCTAGCCTTCTTAGTCAAAGTTCGGTTCATCCTCTATGCAGCTCCATTCTGTTGTGGAGTTTCAGAAACTGTCCTCAAGCCCAATCTCCTTCTGACATAAGTTCTGTAAATTGCTATCATTGTATTCTCCACCATTATCAAATCTATGGAATTTCAATTTTCGTCTGCTGTCCAACTCCACAATGGCTTTCCACTGTACAAAGGTACCAAACACATCATGATTGGTGTTTAAATCATAGTTAGAGGAGCGATTCAGTGGGATGGAAGTTTGGAATCCATATTCCGCAATGACAAATACTGTTAGCAACACATGGTTACCAGTGACCATGGAGGAATCAGACATGTCGCCATCCGGGATCACAGAAAAAAAAAAGTTGGAACATCCACTAGAAATGGTCGGACTCCCAGATGAAGAAGAAGACTCATTTAGTTCTTCTTGTTTTCTAGTAACGGATACAAAATCTGAGCTCCCTAGGGGTGGGAGTGGCTTAGAGGGATTTGAGAAAATTACTTGTGGGTCTCCCATGATCATTGGAAATATTGGAATTCTCCTATACAAGGGAATGAAAGATGGAAAAAAGAGGTCTGCAACTGGGATCCTGGTTATCTATGGAAACAGTAGTGAAAACACTAAAAAGGTTTTCTCTACGTCCCTGGAGTTGAAAGAAGCTGACAAGAGCCTTCATGCTTTAACTACCAATCAAGTTGTCCATGTTTTAGAGGTTGTTAATGGCCCCTATGATGCTTCACTACATGCGAGGCTACTACATTGGCCATGCGGATTGGGATGATATGCGACACCATAGTGTGTCCATGGATTTTTGGGGGATCATGGATCTTAGAAGTAGCACCTGCTGAGACTTGTGTGGACACAACTTTTAGATCTTCTAAAGCTGGAAGGACCACTTGGGAAATAGCTTGGATAGGGCACCCAATACAGAACCACGCCAGCAATGTCCTAACTCACCACTGGTGTCCCGTTCTACGCAATACAAAGGTGGTAGGGGTGGCTGGATCATGAGTTGTTGGATTATACAACAAATTTTATGCACATAATTAAGAGATCAACTGCAGGGGTCCTCACTTGCAGTATGATTGAGAAGCCTATGCGAACAAACATGACGAAGGGATTCTTCTGGATGAAGGGCTTCTTCTGGGTTTTGAGCCATGGTGGCTAGCACACTCCTATCTCATCTGGGACACTTGCATGTGATGTCCGAGATTGGACCTGGGACAGAATGCTTGGGCACCATTTGGAAGCTTCTGCTGACTTAGAAGTTCAACATCTGGTCAGGACAGTAGGGCAACAGTGGCAGCAGTCTAGACAAGAAGTAATTTGGTGTGGAAGAATATTAAGTTGTTGTCAGCCTTCAGGCTCGTGAAGGTGTTCACACTCGCCACTTGTGGTCCAGTAGATAATCCTCTGCCAAAGGGGCCCCCGTCACACGAGCTTATCATGCTATGTGATCTTCAAGATACATCGAAGAAACATTTGGATTTTCATCAAGATCTCCACCTTGCCGACAAGGTGAATTTTCAAAGAGGTGAAAGAGGGAATAGTTGTTGGGACTATAAATGATTGGTCCACCGGTGCAGCGATAATCACGAGATAAAAATAAAGTGAAAATGCGGAAATAAATGAACACCAGATGTAATGTGGAAAAACCCCCAAATGGAAGGGGTAAAAAACCACGGGAAAATAGAAGGATCACTATGGGCAAAGTGGGTACACACTCCCTCACTTATTACAAGGAGAAAACCCTTGTAATATTCTCTCTTGAATAGAGCGGGGAAACCACCTCACTAATACCACCCAAGTAGGATCTGCCGGTGATGAGAAATTGATGCTACAATTGATGATGGGATCTGTTGGGAGAGAGCCCCATTTATAGGCTGCTTCTCCCCTTTCCGTTGCATTCTTCTACTGGTGGATTTGGTGGGGGTTGGCCACCCACCATCTACCACCACTAGCCCCCCCCCCCCTTTGACAATTGGGGGGGCACCGTCCTGCCGACACTCTCCCACTTGGAGATTTGATTGTAAACCAATCACATCTCCACATCTTTCTATCTTCCAAACATGCTGCTCAAGTCTCTGTGACGCTGCTCGAGGATCTACACCATCTGAACTTATCATAGTTAATCACCTTCATCAGGAAATCTGCCAGATTTTCTTTAGTATGAATCTTCTGCATGTCCACACTTCCTTCCTCCACCACATCTCGGACAAAGTAATATTGTACCCCAATGTGCTTTGTTCTGGAATGAAAAGATGTATTTCTTGCAATGTACAAGGTGCTCTAATTGTCACAAAACAATGGAATTTTCTCATGTCTATGCCCGAGCTCCTCCAACAACCTTCTCATGAAAATTGCCTCTTTGCAAGCCTGTGTAGCTGCCATGTACTCTGCCTCCGTCGTGGATAAAGCCACAACTGACTGTAACTTCGAAATCCAGCTCACAGCTCCTCCTACAAGAGTAAACACATAACCAGTAGTGGATTTCCTCCGGTCAGAATCACCTGCAAAATCTGAATCAACATATCCTCTGACAGTAAAATCTGATCCTCCGTAACATAATGCAGCATCTGAGGTCTCCTTGATGTATCTCAGGATCCTCTTCACTGTGCTCCAATGCTCTCATACTGGATTTTCCAAGTACTGACTAACTGCTCCCACTGCATGTGCAATGTATGGTCTAGTAAAAACCATAGAGAACATTAGACTACCCACCGCTGATGCATACGGTACTTGAGAAATTTTCATCATCTCTACTTCACTGCTAGGACTCATCGTGGAGGATAACTTGAAATTAACGGGAATAGGGGTAGAGATTGGCTTAAAGTATTGCATGTTGAAGCGTTTCAAGACTCTATGTAAGTAACTCTTTTGTGATATCCAAATCTTCTCATTATTTCTATCTCGGTAAATCTTCATCCCAAGAATCTTGTATGTTGGTCCCAAGTCCTTCATATCAAACTCCCTAGCCAACTGTGCCCTCATCTCCTGGATCTGATCATTGTTGGGGCTTGCAACCAATATGTCATCCACATACAACAGAAGAATGATGAAATCATTACCATACGAACCTTTGAAATATGCACAAGGATCTGAATGAAGTCTGTCGTATCCAAGGCTTATGATATAGGGATCAAATCTCTTGTACCAACACCTCGGCGCCTGTTTGAGACCGTACAGATATTTGTTCAACCTACAAACCAATTTCTCTTTACCTTCATCTGAAAAACCTTCCGGTTGGAGCATATAGATCTCTTCATCAAGATCACCATGGAGAAAACCAGTCTTCACATTCAGCTGCTCTAGATGTAAACTGTATGTTGCACACATCGCCAGAACTATCCGAACAATCGTCAGTCTAACAACAGGAGAAAATATTTCATTGAAATCAATACCTTCCTTCTGAGAAAATCCTTTGACCACCAATCTTGCATGACATCTTTCCACCTGGTCCTTTTCATCCCGTTTTATCTTAAAGACCCATTTGTTTTCGATAGCCTTCCTTCCATGAGGTAATGGAACAAGATCCCAAGTCTTGTTCCTGTGCAGGGCTTTAAGTTCCTCCTGCATCACCGCCATCCATGAGGATACATTTGGACTCTGGGTCACCTCCACAAAAGAAGACGGCTCTTCATCCTCTTTCAATAAGCAATACGCAATATTGCTCTCAACGACATAGTCTGACTACCATACTGGTGCTCTTTTCTCCCGAGTTGACCGTCGTGGTCCAGACTCAACCGGTACTTGATCATCATGCTCTGGTAATGCCTCAGAGGAAACTGGTTCTTCCTTGGATTTGTCCTCTACTTCGACTGTTGTAGTTTTTGTATTCTCCTTCTCCATGTCTTGATCACTTGTCATTTTCACCTTGTCTTCTGCAAAAATGACATCTCTGTTGATGATAAATTTGTGGGCAGTGGGGTCCCATAAATGATACCCCTTCACACCATCAGCGTACGCCAAGAAGATACATTTCCTGGATCTCGAATCCAACTTCGATCTTTCCTGGTCATTAAACATTGCATATACAGGACTTCCAAAAGTATATAACCAAGAATAGTCAGCGGGTTTACCAGTCCACATCTCTATCGGTGTCTTCAGCTCAATCGCTATTGAAGGAGATCGATTGATCACATAACAGGCGATATTCACTGCTTCTGCCCAAAAAGTTTTGGCAATACCTGCAGTCTTCAGCATCGCCCTTGTTCTATCTAACAGGGTTCTGTTCATCCACTCTGCCACTCCATTCTGCTGAGGAGTGTACGCCACCGTGAACTGTCTCTTGATCCCTTCTTGTTGACAAAAATTATCAAACTCCTCACTTGTATATTCTCCACCATTGTCTGTCCTCAGACCCTTTATCTTCTTTCCAGAGTCAAGATCCTTCCGTGCTTTGAATGTTTTGAAGACTTCAAAAACATCTGCCTTCCTCCTGATTGGGTATACCCAACATCTCCTGAAATAATCATCAATGAATGATACAAAGTACCTTGCTCCTCCTAGGGATATAACTGGTGCTTGCCAAACATCGTAATGAATCAACTCCAAGATATCCCAACTTCTTGTTGTTGACGTCCCGAACTTTAACCTGTGTTGCTTACTCAAAACACAATGCTCACAAAATGGTAAGGATACCTTTGTCAGCCCAGGCAGCAACTTCTGATCTGCAAGAATCTTCATGCCTCATTCTGAAATATGGCCAAGCTTTCGATGCCATAACATCGTCAATGCTTCTGTCGAGGTAGTTGATGCAACAACTATCTCTGCCTCCTTGTACGTTTCACCCATAAGCACATACAGGTTCTTTGAGATCTTTTTCGCCTTCATTACCACAAGCGATACCTTCACGATTCTCATCACTCCATTCTCTGTGCGAGTCTTGCATATGATGTCATCAAATTGTCCCAAAGACAATATGTTCTTCTTCAGGCCCTTCACATGACGTACTCCTTGGACGGTCCAAACAATACCATCATGCATCTTCAGTTTGATAGTATCGACTCCAACGATCTTCAGAGTGTGATTGTTCCCCATGTACACAAGTCCTTCCGGGGATGGTTTCATATTGGTCAAACCATTCTCGTCGAGACGTCATGTGATATGTTGCTCCTGAGTCGATAATCCATGCATTGTTGAGATGCTGTCTACTTCCAGTAGTCGTTTCCGCTTCACTGACTAGTATATCTCCTTTTCCAGAAGTACTCACCACATTCCCCTAAGAGCTCTTTTCACCACTCTTTTTATTCTAACAATCCTTCTTGATGTGCCCCTTCTTGCCACAATTGAAAATTTTGACATTCTTCTTCTTACTCCTCGATTTGGACCTGCCATGATTTTGGCTCCCACTGGAACCACACTCCATCATCCTTCCTCTCTCCATTGACAGAGATTCTTCTTGGTGCGAAGTTGTCTGTCTGTCCTCCTTGTTCTTGTGCTAACTTTCTTCTTCTAGAACTGTGGCTGCAACATCATTAATGAGTATCATATCCATTAAGATATTATTGGTGAGGTTGATGATGAGTTGGTCATACAAATCTGGAAAAATCTGGAGTAGAATCTCCGCACCTTTAGTATCCACAATCTTATAGCCCAATGCCCTAAGATGAGTGAACAAAGTATTAAGGTTGTTGATGTGGTCGGTCATCGATGATGACTCCGCCATCCGAAGAGTGTACAATTTTCTCTTCAAGAAAATTTTGTTGTGCAGTGACTTGGCCTCGTATAGCTTCGTCAGAGTATCACATATTTCCTTTGCCGTCTTTTTCTCCGTAATGCTCGATAGGACCCTGTCTGCCAAAGCCAAATGGATGTTGGCAATAACATTCCCGTCCATATCGTTCCATTTCTCCTCTGTCACACCCGTCGGATTTTTGCCAATTTCTAGTAGGCAATTATCCTTTCGCAACACTGCCTGCATCTTCATTTTCCACAACGAAAATTTATTCTCGTTGAATTTTTCAATCTCAAATTTTGCCTCCATCTAGACACGCCATCAATCCAGAACCTCCTCCGTTTCACAATGGTGTATTTAATAATCTCAATAAATTTTTCTCTGATGTGACAGATCAACCGGAGTTGCAATCACAGAGCATACTCAAATTTATGAGAATTATTAATACCCAAAAACGTGAACAGCACCGGGCCAGAACCTTGCCTCTGATACCACTTGTTGGGAGTGTAAATGATTGGACCACCGGTGCAGTGATAATCACGAGATAAAAATAAAGTGCAAAATGCGAAAATAAATGAACACCAAAAGTAACGTGGAAAAACCCCCAAATGGAAGGGGTAAAAAACCACGAGAAAATAAAAGGATCAATATGGGCAAAGTGGGTACACACTCCCTCACTTATTACAAGGAGAAAACCCTCGTAATATTCTCTCTTGAATATGGTGGGGAAACCGCCTCACTAATACCGCTCAAATAGGATATGCCGGTGATGAGAAATAGAAGCTGCAATTGATGATGAGATCTGCCAGGAGAGAGCCCCATTTATAGGCTGCTTATCCCCTTCCCACTGCATTCTTTTGCTGGTGGATTTGGTGGGGGTTGGCCACCCACCATCTACCACCACCAGCCCCCCCCCCCCCTGACAATTGGGGGGGCACCGTCCTGCTGACAGTAGTAGGGTAGCCTTCCCAAGGGGTGAAGCTCTCAAAACGACATGGGAAAAGGAAGACATTGTCAACTGTAATCATTTGCATTTCCTCAATCTTGAGTACAAGACCGTTTTTAAGGGGTTGCGAGTGATAAAACCCATACTTGGCGACAACTGTTTGCTACAACCTTGGAAGCATTTTCTAGAAAAGGGTATAAGTGTCATTCAAGAAGAGGGATGCAGTTGTTTACAGATCTGTTAGGGAGGGGCCCGTACATGATGAAAAGATGGAGACAAGGGATGTTAAATTGGGGGAAGACTGGCCAGTGGGAGATAGGGAATATTATTTCTATTTTGGGACTTTGGCCAATTTGTCTTGGGGAGGGGAATTACTAGGGAATCTCTCGAGTGTTTCTTATCTCTCCCTCATACCTCTTCTTCCTCCTTCCGTTGTAGTTCTATTCTGATTCCATCCTTTAATATACACAAGTAGCCCTCTACTTTCTTAACATTCATTCCCTGCCAGAAACTTCATGTGCTTCTCACAGAGGTGACCAAGTCTGCAAGGTCAGACCTCCAGATTTTCAGAGGATGAAATTTCTTCCATTTCACCTCCCCTCCTGAATTTCCATCCATTTAAAGTATATCATCCGGTAATCTTGCCACAACCATGGATCTTCGAGTCAGTTTCCAGACTCCGTTGTTGAAAGTTGTGTTGAAGCCTTTACCATCTAACTACCCTACTGAGATGAGATTCATCTGGAGATCTGGTAAGTGTCTCACTCCCTTCAACCGAAGAATACTCTCATTCTACATCCGAAGATTTACATCTCCCTTTCCGACAATATCTAAAGCTTATCCATCTTCTACATGAACTCTCCTAAAGATTCATGATACATAATTCATCATGCATCCATGATCTGTTATTAAGTGGAAGGATGCTCCAGAGTCAAATCACTCAAGTATTCACTAGATTTTGAACAGTGAGTAGAAGATTGTCTCCCCTTCATCCATTGAATTAACGGAATTTGAAATTCTGGAAGTTGTCCTTTTGGTGCCTTATTTATGATTTCTGCAATTCCTTTGGAGATGTTCTTGCTTGCCGCAATGTCAATCAGCAGGTCTTAGACCAGTCGAATTTCCAAGACACTTCTCCATGGACTTCTCTTCTGGTTGTCAATGATTCTTCGGAAGAGGTGAGCATCCACTTCTATTGGTATTCAACACACCACCCGAAGGTACTTAAACATCTCTTATATGGACCTCATTGAGGATCGAATTCCGAATTTCTTCGAACACCAGATTAGTCTTTCCACGGGAATTGCTTATCACAGTAACCATGTCACCCCAAGATTCCAGAAAAGATGAATGTGGTAGTATAGGCCACACATCATCAACGAAAGAAACTTTATCGCTTCGAGCCAACTAAGGATCATGTTGAAGTCGTTCACATAATTTGCCATTGACCGTCTTTTCGGTAAAATACACAAATGTCTCGTCATGAAGGTCACACTTCGTGCCAATGTCATCCTTACCAAGACTAATGTTTTCTTGTTCATCTTTTCTCATTCACCTTTATTCATCTTGTCAGGTTTCTCTCCACCCAACGAATGTTCAAGATCCTTCTAGATGAGATAGTCTTCTATCTACATCTACCAGAAGTCATAGTCGGTTCAATCGAACTGACTGATCTGAACTTTTCCCTCTTTCGTTGTCATATCTTATGATAATAGTAAAGACCAACTGAAATCAATGAGTTTGAAACAAGTGATAAAGTTACCCAAGTTATCGAGTGTGTTCCAACCAAGCTCTGATACCAATTGTTAGAGGAAACCTGAATAACTAATACAAACACTAGAAATTTGTATTCATGGGTAGTTCAGTGTTGCAGAATTTCTCACCTCATCTTATAGTACCAAAATTAGGAATACTATTGCACCCTAATCACCATTTCTAAGATGCACACCATTCACACATCAACTAAAAGTAAAAAAAATCAACAGGAAAAGTAAATTGGACACATGATATTAAGTGGTTTGGACTTTCATCCTACGTCCATGGGAGAACACTACAACTCTCCAATGAAAAAGGTGAGATTCAACCTATTATATTTGTTATATGTTATCATTTTGGTTTTGTTTCTTGATAATAAAAGTGCTTGTTTCATGAATCTGGGGACATTCTCCATCAACATTACAGAGAAGAAAAGACCTTGGTCCTCTCAGGGCTGCACCTAGTGGCCGAACTATGGAAGAAATCATAGGGCCTTCATAATTAAATCCTGGGATGGATTTATAGAAAAAGGTTTTGGTGATATAAAATTCCTAAATATTCCCAAGCCTTCTTTAGTCATTCTGGGGTGTATGGTAGTTCAGAAGAGTTTTCATATTTAAATAATTGATTTTTAAATGATTTTGAAAATTATGAAAGTAATTTCAGAGTTTTAAAAGTTTATTGGGAAATTAATTGGGAAGTTTTTAAATGATTCAAATATTTTTGGAAGCCTTTTAGAATTTTGAAAGTAATAATAAATTCTTTTATTAATTATTTATAAGTTGGGTTAACTAGAAATTTAAGATTTTCAATAAAATATTCACCCTTACACATGATTTTTGAAGTTACGTATAGGTGGGAGGGGGTTCTAAAGGATGCTTAAGGGTAAGACAATCTTCAGTTACCTACGTAAAGGTAAGTCATACTTCACATAAGGGTAAGTCATACTTCACGTAAGGGTAATATTTCCTTGGGGTAATGTGTTTCTCATGTAAGGGTAACCATTTGAAACTAAAGCTCGCAGAAGGCTAGTTTGAATGTTGCGTATAGATAGTCCCAGATTTCTAAAGGCTACGTAAGGGTAGTTGCACCATTGCGTAAAGGTGCTTACGAGTTTCTTAAGCTCACGTAAGGGCTGGTCACTTTTACCTTAGCCTGCATAAGGATAACCGACAGTGTAAGGGTAAAACTCCATTACCCTTACGCAGTGTGTATGAGTTGCGTAGGAGTGGCGAGTTTTCTTAAAAATTCCAATTTTACTTTCCAAGCTCTTCCATAAAGCGTTTTTGTTAGAGTCTGCATCCCACATCGGACTTGTGGTCCGATGTGGTCCTTATTATTCATTATAAAAGAACCTCAAAGCCACCTTTAGAGAGAACATTGAGGATTCAGGTATACCTCTTTATACTTCTACACGGTATCAGAGGGAAACTAATCCAACCCAAGCCCTCCCTATTTTGTTCTCTCCCGGCTAGGGTTTCTCGTTTTTTCCCCCGTGGGGGGCGGCAACCTCCATGGACAGTGAGCTGTCCTACCACCCTACTGAATCTCCCTCCCTCTCAGCGCATCTCCCCCCTGCCAGCATCTCCTTTCCTGGCATCCCGACGACCCACCCTCCATCTGCGGTTCCCAGACCGCCTTCTGTGACTCCTTTTGCGTGGATCCCTCTAGGCTCCCTCTCGACGACAGACTTCCAATGTGGTATCCTGGTCCCGTCCCCCTGAGGCGCGTTTCGGCCCACCTACCTCAGGAGTAATCCTCCGCTCCACCTCCTCCCGAGGCGCTCCCAGCCACTGCCTTCGACGTGGTTTCCTGGCCCTCCCACCTCCTCAGCGCTCCCGACCACCACCTCCGACACGGTATCCTGAGTCTCCCACCCTCCTCAGCACTCCTTCCTACGCATGAATCCTTACAGTCGCCCCCTCCCTAGTGTGCTTGATGAAGCGTCTTCCTTGACTCCCTGTGCGCATCCCACCTAACTGGAATCTCTGTCCAGACACCTCTCCAAGTGGACGTCGCCCCTCCCTCAAGGCCTCCAGGCAGAACCCTCCCGACCTCCTAACACCGTCCATATCTGGCTGCTGCCTCCCCTGCTCGGTGGCCCTCTCTGTGTGCCCACTCCTCTGCCTCTCCTCCCTGCCAAACAACCTCCTCCTGCAGCAGCTCCTACCTCTGTGTCGGCACACTCCTGCAGAATTCACCTTCCCCTCTATCAACCGGCACCGCTAGTGTGGCATTCCCGGCACTCCGATGACCGGCCTGCCACTGCGACATTCCCAACGCCCCGATGACCGGCCCGCCAGTGCGGCATTCCCGACGCTTAATCAATCGACACCGCCAGTGATGCTTTCCTAATGCTCCGACGACCGGCCCGCCAATGCGGATTTCCCGGCACTCCGACGACCGACCCCATCCTTTTCACCAGTTTCTTGCATCATCCATCATCTTTTTGAGGGGGAGCAGCAGCCATACCGATTTATCTTTTCACTGTTTTGTCTTATTTTGTAATCAAGATGGGTATGTCCAGTTTGAGGGGGAGTGTCTGCAATGTTTGTTAATTACTTTGTTTGCTTTTTTTTTCTTTATGTGTTTAAGCTAGGTACACCTAGCTTGAGGGGGAGTGTTGGAGTCTGCATCCCACATTGGACTTGTGGTCCAATGTGGTCCTTATTATTCATTATAAAAGAACCTCAAGGTCTCCTTTAGAGAGAACCTTGGGTATTCGGTCTCTCCTTTTATCATTCTAGAGTTTTCAACATAAATCGATGAAAATAAATGTGGAAACATGGTTTTTAAAACCGTTAATAAGAGATAAATTCATATCTTTACTCACGATTTTAAGAGTTTTAAAACTGGTGTTGCAAAGTAAATTAAAAGGGTGGTTTGAGTCTTTGTTTCTCAAGTCCTAGTGATCCCAAAGTCTTCTTTGAGTCTTACGAGTCATCTTCAATTGATTCAGGTTTCTTCCTTGCAAATTTCCATATTTAAGAAATTTCTTCCTCTCTGTATTTGGTTTAGCGTGTGAAGTTTCTCTTCTCTAGATAAGGGATTTGCGACTTCTCTTTGTTTTTGTGCAAGTTTGAATCAACAGACAATGATTATCGCATAGCTACTGACATAGGTTTCTTAACATAGAAAACCTATGCATAGTAACATAATTAATTCATGAAGGAATTAAATTGGAAGTCTACTAAAGAAGAATTGTTTGGGGGATGAGCGAGCTCATTCTTGATCATGGGAGGCTTGAATGTCTTGATGTTATGGACTTAGTTTCCTTTAAAATTATGTATGTATGCTCAAGAATGTAGAGTCTTGATGTGAATGATCAATTACCTAATATGATTGGTATGATGATGATGGTGACACAAGGTGCTCATTATGATGATGATGGTGGCATAGTGTGGGACACCAGGGCAGTCGCGATGAGTTCAGATCTAGGCTTGCTTATCGACGTTTAATTCTAGCTTGATGCTTGATTGATGCTCAATGGTCAATTGTACTTATATGATCAGTTTTCAAATGCAGGACATTTTTTGATGTTATGCACTATGAGATCAGCTTTTAAATTGGTAGCTTATGTTGAGTCCTAGAGTACCCAAGTGTTTACAAAATGATATTTAATTAATGAAAGAACGGGGATTAGTTATTGATACTTACCTATGATGATTTCATACTTGAGAATACATGCAAAGAATTAATAGTGATGTCAGCACTTGTCTTGGAAGATTAAAATATTAATCTTGGATTATTTAATGGCTAACAAATTAATTGGTATTGAACTTGATGCTTGTTTGCTTATTTGATATCTAAACCTTAGCAGTGGCAGGTAAGTGTCCTATGCGACGTTAACAGTAGATGAATTTAAGGCTAGGTAGTTGTCCTTAGTATGATTGTGAGGTATTATCCACTTTGTATGTTTTGTTATTTCATACGCATCCCCACCCATGTCGGAAGGGAAACCGACAACCAGAGGTTCTAAGGGTGTTTTCCCCAACATTGAATATGGAGAGGATACGAATGGTTGACTACCCTCTCTCTTTCTCTCACTCTTCGGTTGTAGTATTTCATGCGAGTATGCATGAGGTGATTTCTCATACATGTGAACCGCGGGCTGTGATGACTTGAAGTTGTAACACCCCAAGATTTCATAGTGTGTTATTTCTTCAAAATAATTCAATAACTTGAACTACACGCAACACCGAGTTCAATCACACCATTAAAAGAGGTCATGAATAGTATTAACTACATTTTGAACTTTATATAATCCTTATAATTTTAGAATCCCTATTATGAGTTTCTTAGTCATATTGCAAGAACAGATTCATTTTCAGTATTTCACTTTTATCAACTTCTAATAGTGAAACCTTTTTAAATACAATATTTTAAACTTTTTGACTAAATGGGGACATCAAAAATTTAAAATGAAACACCCCAAGCTTCCACGGTACGTTTCCCTTCGAATAATGTGATAACGTGTGTTGTACGCAACCTCGAGTTCTAACACACACCACAACTAATTAAACTAGCCGTTGTGAATAGTAATACCTACTTTTTAAAATTATATATATTTTATATTTCAAAATGGACTTCATTTTTGGATTCGGAATATCTAATTTAACCTAAGGTGAAATTTTGGTACATTTCGGATAACTTTCATATTTTGATGAATAGTGAAAATTACTAAATTTTAATTAAAAACAACTTTTTTAATCAAAATAATTAATAGTGATAAATTATGAATTTGAGTGGTTTTAAAGTATATTTAGAATATATTTTTACCACTTAATATAATGTTGGTCATTGGACATAATTTTACAATTAAACCGAACATAAACAAGTGTCAATCTTTTGATAGTTATTATCTCTTAAAAACACGCTTTCTGTTTTGACAGCGGGAATTAATTTTAAATTAATTTCTGCCACTTCTGTGTTTTGAATTTAGGAAAATGGATTCCATATTTGGAATCAGGATGTCCAAATTATGTAAATAGGTAACTTTTATTTTTACACATTTTGAATAATTACTGCGGTAAATATTTTATTTACCATGGTTAAGGGTAAATCCGGTAAATAAGGGTTAAAAAATAATATTATAATAATACTAAATTACCCTAAAACGTGTCTTAACCCTATTGGTTGATACATGGTCGACCATGGGAATCTTTGGGTCTATTTTGGGACCCCATGGATCCACTTGTAAGTGATAATGACACATTATATTAATAAAGCTTAAATAAAAATAAAAATGGCATAAGCTTACATCTTTTAGAAGAACAATTTTTACATAGGGTTATACATGTTGGATTTTAGATTATAAATATTCATTAGAAAGATAAAAAGATTTCCTACATAATGATATTTTATTTATAATTTTTAGACATTAAATAAGTTATTTTATTTATGACACAATGATGATGCAGTAATTACTATAATAGTGAAAAATTAAAATAATTGATATTATAAATACCCAAATAATTATAATATGAAACTTTTAATGAATTAAACTAATTTTATAGGATAATATGATATATTAGGATTGATTTAATTTACTTTGTTCGAAGTAATCAATCTGTTATGAGTTTCACAAAAATCAACTATTGAATAGTGTCAAAATTGACATAAAATAGTTCTTAAAACAAATATTATATTATTAATTGATATTAAATTCCTAAAAATCTAAGGTTCGGCCAAGAGACTTATATTATGATAGGTTAATCATTAATGGACCACTTGGGGGTCGCTTGGATGTATATAGTAAGTTTATTAACCATATTATATAAAAATACAAAGAGACATTGTAAAAGTGAAACTAATTAACTTAGAGTTAATACTTAAAGATAAGGTTAATATAAGTACCAAAACCTGTCTAAATTCTATTGGATGAGTTGTTTTCGACCTATCCCCACCTCATCCTTTGAATAGTTAACTTTGGAGCCTTTAGAAACCGAATATGAATTTATTATAAATTAATATTTCTAGATTTTCCAAAGGTGCCCCTCACCCCTCTTATAAAAGGGCACTCCTCCTTATCTTTTCCTCACACCTCTCAAGCCACTTGGCTCGTCCAAACTCTGACCAACTAAGCTCCCCACATCCCTCTCCTCCTCCTTGAAGCTTCCCCTTAGGAAGAAAGCATTTCAAGAAGTCCTTTGGTTCCAACCAAAGTGAGTTACCTAAATTAAAGGTAATGATTTCTCTTAAATTATTTTCATTTATTTTGCTTCTCCAACCCCCAAAATCTTTTTATTTCCTTTCTTTTGTAACAAAACCAGTATCCTCAATATACTAGGATGTTGTTATAAGAAGGATTCAAACTACACATACACACAACTCCATCTAATGGATGATGAACATAATGTTTCTGTGGATGGAAAACTAACGCCTCACGAAACGATGATTGTTCAAATACATCTTACCACCTATCATGGTGGCCATTATGATGGCACTGTAATTAAATATGATATTAATGATATATATTTTATATATAAGCTTCTGTAATTCCATTTTATTTCATACCATTATTCGTTTCATGTTGTATATACATACGATAATTTCATTTGAGGAAGTGCGGACTACCGCCCCCTTAAAATGATATGACTCGTTCATACCACACATGGAACGTATAAATGATGGTGTTAATGAACTTAAGTAACATATATAAAATATTATATTATACTGGAATAGTAATATACCTATGTATCATTTGGATTTGATTCTTTTAAAATGAAAATCAAATGGAAGTAGCGTTCGTGCGTACGTACGGACTACCGTCTCCACGAACGCGATAAGATTCATTCTCCATCATATCCATTCAAGTATTATTCTCATTTTAGGGTTAAAAATAATTTTAATATCATTATGATTATGAATAAGATATAATCTATCCATTACAAACATGTCTTACGTAACCAAACATTAAAGAAGAACGAATCGATTATCACCCGAAACGACGATAATACTAAGATATTATTAATAAAGCAATGTTAAAAGATCATATATGATATCATATTAATGTATATGATTCTTGTATAATTTAATAACAATTATTTCACCATTATACAGGAGGTTAACCTACCCCAACCAAGGAAAAGTACAAGGTAAGGGTTATTTCACAATCTCTTCATTATCCGAGGTTGTATTATACGTAATAATCTACTGGGATCTCTTTATCATCCACATCCATGTTTTTTCGAAATGTATTTCAAAACATTTTTACTATTTACAAGAATATGGGTTAAAGTCATTTATACCCTTGTTTGACTTTTTATAAGAGGTTTATAAAGGAATCTTTCCGTCGTTTTCAAAACAAGGTCCTTTTTAACCTTTTCGACAGAATTGAGGTAAGAATGTTTTTTTTAACTTATACGGCGGGTGCGGTTATTTTCCGCCGTTATAAAATTGTCGAAGCTTTCCTTACAAGATTATAAGAATATTTTCAAAGAAAATGTTTTATTTTATATGGATCTTAAATGATTTCAAAATAAAAGGAGATACTTCTTTTAAAAGAATTTTGATTTCATCTATGTCAACATCCTTTGATGGATTTTAAGATTATTTGAAGTTGATTTATTATAATACAAAACTTCTATATTGTATTGAAGGTTTTGTGATATGTTTGAATGTGGATGTGCTATTTTATACCATTCATAGTTTATGGTGAAACTATTGACATTTCGTATGCTAGTTTTAACCCGAATGTTTATGTTATATTTCAAACTTTTCTTCAGATGAATGTGCTAAAAAAGTATGTTCCGGGTTGGGGACCGGTAAAAGTAAGCCCTCCAGGTTGGGGACTGGTTAAAGTAAGCCCTCCAGGTTAGGGACTGGTTAAAGTAAGCCCTCCAGGTTAGGGACTGGTAAAAGTATGCCCTCCGGGTTGGTGTCCGGTTATTAGAGGCACTCCGGGTTGGTGTCCGGTTATTAGAGGCACTCCGGGTTGGTGTCCGGTTATTAGAGGCACTCCGGGTTGGGTTCCGGTTAGAAGTAACCCCTAGGTCTTGGGATGAGGCCTAGACAATGAAATTAACGTTTGGCATTATGCATTCCAACATTATGAAAGTGGTTATTGATATTGCATGTGATTATTCGATTAGTAGAATATCCATGTGAACAAGTAAATGGCATTATTTCATTTTACTTTTGCCATACTATGCTGAAGTTCAATTTTTAAAAGGCTTTTGTTTTAGTAATTCATTGCCTTAAATGTTTATGCTTATTTTGAATGTTCCGCTATATTGTTATCCTTACTGGGCATTTGAGCTCACCCCTTTTTTATGTTTTATTTTTCCCAGGTAGTGAAGAAGTAAATTATGATTGACTTGCAGGGATATTATGGGTTTATAGTGTGGACGTTGGAAACATTATGTTGTTGTAGTAGTTTTTCATTTTATAATGTAATGTAAAACTTATGAATATATCTAGTGTTTCCAAGGCTACTAAACTAATCGGTCTTTCGGGATTTGATCTTTCTTGTGATCATGCCAATGTTACGAAGTAATGCACCGACTCTGGGTAGCTGGGGTCGGGGCGTTACAGTTGGTATCAGAGGAAGTTTAGTACAAACCTTGGAAGCTAGATTTAGATAAACTCTGATTAGAGCACGTAGACCTAAGATGAACATTGAGGATTAGTATAGAAGAACTTCCTAGAATTTTGGTATTGTAGAGATTTTGTGAGTTTTCCGAGCAATACATCCCTGTCTGGATACGAGCAGGTAGAGGCGGCTCTGGCACAGATGTACCTAGGGGTAAAACCCGAAAACACCGCTTTGAGCTAGACTCGAACGGGAACTGGTGCACGACAACGGGCCTTGCTGCACTCTTGGTTACGACACTCCCGGGGGATATGCTTAGGATAACTCTCACTATCTTTACAAATCATTATGAAGGGTTTATGAGTATATACTTCCTCAAAGAAAACATTTTTATGATTATGGATTATATCCATCAAATATTTAATTTATGTTATGTGTTTTACAAGTTTGGGATTAGGTATTGTTATTCATAAACTAATCTAGTGTATGCCATTGTTTAGAAATGGTGCCCAGTAGAAGGAATGAGAACTCCAGAAATGCACATGATCCAAAGAGAAGGAAGGATCATATCTTTCATGGTCTTAAGCAAGAATTTATAAGAGAAATAGTCTCCCATGTATTATCATCATATGAAGAAATAATATCATGTGTTGATAAGATAAGTAAAGATTTTACTGAGTCCTATGGCTTTGAAGGGAAGCAAGAGAAGAAAAGGATGAAAGAGAGAAAGATGGATAAAGGGAAGAGGGAAAAGAAGAATTTTCCCATATGTGGTAACTGTGAAAAGAAACACCCTGGAACTTGCCTGAAAGGAATGGGAGTTTGTTATAAGTGTGGAGGAAAAAGGCACAAAGTACATGACTGCAAGGGTAAGAAAATGGTTTCAAATGTACAATGCTTCATTTGAAAGGAGTTTGGACACTACGTGAACCTATGCCCCAGTCATCAGACTATGCCGCAAATGATGCTATTGGATAATAATCAAGTTATGATACTACCACAGATTAAGAGGAATGATTAGAGTTATTATGTTGATTATATCAATTGAGTGTTGTATCAACAATGTACTTGTTATAATAATTATGGAGTATATAAGGATTGTACTGCAGTACTATTTCATTAAGGACTTGAGATTGTGTGGAACAAAGAAAAGTGACTCAATAGAAGGTTAAATTTTTGGAAAATATATGGGTGAGAGAATGATAAACCATAATATAGTTCTGATACTGAGGTAGTAATTTTGGAATAATACATGATTGTTTTGGATAAATTATATTGGATATTCTTGACTACCCTGGAACTGATTAATGATATTCCATCATTGTTGGGGTTTAAAACATTTTTGGATTGATGAAGTATATCCAGCATTCTATATGGAATAAGGGAGCATGAATGTAATCAATAAGGAATATGGTAATTCAGGATGTTTCGGTGTATTAAAAGAATACATGATGAAGGTATTCATATGCTATTACGGGGTAAAAAGGTTCTACATTATGTTTACCTTACTTATAAATGTTGGACTGTGAGTTTGGATAGAAGTATTTTGGATAGTTCAGGTTTGGATTATTTTGGATTGCCATAAAAGGACAACCCGGAGGTCGGGCGGCAACCCGTCGCGTCCGGCAAGGCTGCGAGACTTGAACCCGCAACCGAAGGGCGACAAGGGTGTATCACCTACCACTGGCCCACGAGATGTCTTGGATTAAATAATGTAGTTTTTTTTAAAAAGATCTGGTAGATGAATTATAAATTCATTTATTTTGGAACCCTGTACGAATAGTATAAATAGAAAAAAAAATTACATTCTATTATCTTTTAGAGTGAAATATGAGTTTGTGGTAGAAATTTATTAATGGATAAAACTCTAATTATAAAGTAAGTATATCTCCTTATGATATTAGCCAATATCATAAATAAATTCCTCAATATTAAGAAAAGAAATTTAGAACAAAAATGTTTTCCTAGATGGTACCTTAAATCATCACTAATTTATGGCTTTGGGATTGTTGGCCTTTTCATAGCCATGTTCTCTACCACTCTCCATCAGATAATTGATGGTTAGATTTTTCTTCCATATCCATATTTTACTACATGGAACCCTAGTATGTGTTCTTTTCGGTAATCTTCATACTTTCCGCTCTTTATTTTAAATAGAGGCCTCGTTAATTCATTTTTCGATGTGGGATTTCAACTAAGATATTTTGAAATGTCAAAAATGTGTTATCCTAACACCCAATGTTTTGTTGAACCGATGGTATTTCAAATCATCATAGATTGATGAATTTAAGGACCTCAATTTTAAACTTGTTTGTGATTGATGACCTCAATCACTACCTATAAATATTTACGTTTTTCCTCCAATTATATGTCTCTAATTGCCACCAATGTTCTCCTAATCGAGATCATAATTTGGTGGTGACCCTTTCATTTCTCTTTTCCTCATATTAAGACTAAATTTTAGTAACCCAATTTCCGATGTGGGTTTTCCCACAAATATATTTTCTACTTTCAACCTTTTATTTTCGAAGAACAATTTCAAATTGCGAGGACGCAATTTATTGAAGGAGGGGAGAATGTAACACCCCAAGATTTCATAGTGTGTTATTTCTTCAAAATAATTCAATAACTTGAACTACACGCAACACCGAGTTCAATCACACCATTAAAAGAGGTCATGAATAGTATTAACTACATTTTGAACTTTATATAATCCTTATAATTTTAGAATCCCTATTATCAGTTTCTTAGTCATATTGCAAGAACAGATTCATTTTCAGTATTTCACTTTTATCAACTTCTAATAGTGAAACCTTTTTAAATACAATATTTTAAACTTTTTGACTAAATGGGGACATCAAAAATTTAAAATGAAACACCCCAAGCTTCCACGGTACGTTTCCCTTCGAATAATGTGATAACGTGTGTTGTACGCAACCTCGAGTTCTAACACACACCACAACTAATTAAACTAGCCGTTGTGAATAGTAATACCTACTTTTTAAAATTATATATATTTTATATTTCAAAATGGACTTCATTTTTGGATTCGGAATATCTAATTTAACCTAAGGTGAAATTTTGGTACATTTCGGATAACTTTCATATTTTGATGAATAGTGAAAATTACTAAATTTTAATTAAAAACAACTTTTTTAATCAAAATAATTAATAGTGATAAATTATGAATTTGAGTGGTTTTAAAGTATATTTAGAATATATTTTTACCACTTAATATAATGTTGGTCATTGGACATAATTTTACAATTAAACCGAACATAAACAAGTGTCAATCTTTTGATAGTTATTATCTCTTAAAAACACGCTTTCTGTTTTGACAGCGGGAATTAATTTTAAATTAATTTCTGCCACTTCTGTGTTTTGAATTTAGGAAAATGGATTCCATATTTGGAATCAGGATGTCCAAATTATGTAAATAGGTAACTTTTATTTTTACACATTTTGAATAATTACTGCGGTAAATATTTTATTTACCATGGTTAAGGGTAAATCCGGTAAATAAGGGTTAAAAAATAATATTATAATAATACTAAATTACCCTAAAACGTGTCTTAACCCTATTGGTTGATACATGGTCGACCATGGGAATCTTTGGGTCTATTTTGGGACCCCATGGATCCACTTGTAAGTGATAATGACACATTATATTAATAAAGCTTAAATAAAAATAAAAATGGCATAAGCTTACATCTTTTAGAAGAACAATTTTTACATAGGGTTATACATGTTGGATTTTAGATTATAAATATTCATTAGAAAGATAAAAAGATTTCCTACATAATGATATTTTATTTATAATTTTTAGACATTAAATAAGTTATTTTATTTATGACACAATGATGATGCAGTAATTACTATAATAGTGAAAAATTAAAATAATTGATATTATAAATACCCAAATAATTATAATATGAAACTTTTAATGAATTAAACTAATTTTATAGGATAATATGATATATTAGGATTGATTTAATTGACTTTGTTCGAAGTAATCAATCTGTTATGAGTTTCACAAAAATCAACTATTGAATAGTGTCAAAATTGACATAAAATAGTTCTTAAAACAAATATTATATTATTAATTGATATTAAATTCCTAAAAATCTAAGGTTCGGCCAAGAGACTTATATTATGATAGGTTAATCATTAATGGACCACTTGGGGGTCGCTTGGATGTATATAGTAAGTTTATTAACCATATTATATAAAAATACAAAGAGACATTGTAAAAGTGAAACTAATTAACTTAGAGTTAATACTTAAAGATAAGGTTAATATAAGTACCAAAACCTGTCTAAATTCTATTGGATGAGTTGTTTTCGACCTATCCCCACCTCATCCTTTGAATAGTCAACTTTGGAGCCTTTAGAAACCGAATATGAATTTATTATAAATTAATATTTCTAGATTTTCCAAAGGTGCCCCTCACCCCTCTTATAAAAGGGCACTCCTCCTTATCTTTTCCTCACACCTCTCAAGCCACTTGGCTCGTCCAAACTCTGCCCAACTAAGCTCCCCACATCCCTCTCCTCCTCCTTGAAGCTTCCCCTTAGGAAGAAAGCATTTCAAGAAGTCCTTTGGTTCCAACCAAAGTGAGTTACCTAAATTAAAGGTAATGATTTCTCTTAAATTATTTTCATTTATTTTGCTTCTCCAACCCCCAAAATCTTTTTATTTCCTTTCTTTTGTAACAACACCAGTATCCTCAATATACTAGGATGTTGTTATAAGAAGGATTCAAACTACACATACACACAACTCCATCTAATGGATGATGAACATAATGTTTCTGTGGATGGAAAACTAACGCCTCACGAAACGATGATTGTTCAAATACATCTTACCACCTCTCATGGTGGCCATTATGATGGCACTGTAATTAAATATGATATTAATGATATATATTTTATATATAAGCTTCTGTAATTCCATTTTATTTCATACCATTATTCGTTTCATGTTGTATATACATACGATAATTTCATTTGAGGAAGTGCGGACTACCGCCCCCTTAAAATGATATGACTCGTTCATACCACACATGGAACGTATAAAGGATGGTGTTAATGAACTTAAGTAACATATATAAAATATTATATTATACTGGAATAGTAATATACCTATGTATCATTTGGATTTGATTCTTTTAAAATGAAAATCAAATGGAAGTAGCGTTCGTGCGTACGTACGGACTACCATCTCCACGAACGCGATAAGATTCATTCTCCATCATATCCATTCAAGTATTATTCTCATTTTAGGGTTAAAAATAATGTTAATATCATTATGATTATGAATAAGATATAATCTATCCATTACAAACATGTCTTACGTAACCAAACATTAAAGAAGAACGAATCGATTATCACCCGAAACGACGATAATACTAAGATATTATTAATAAAGCAATGTTAAAAGATCATATATGATATCATATTAATGTATATGATTCTTGTATAATTTAATAACAATTATTTCACCATTATACAGGAGGTTAACCTACCCCAACCAAGGAAAAGTACAAGGTAAGGGTTATTTCACAATCTCTTCATTATCCGAGGTTGTATTATACGTAATAATCTACTGGGATCTCTTTATCATCCACATCCATGTTTTTTCGAAATGTATTTCAAAACATTTTTACTATTTACAAGAATATGGGTTAAAGTCATTTATACCCTTGTTTGACTTTTTATAAGAGGTTTATAAAGGAATCTTTCCGTCGTTTTCAAAACAAGGTCCTTTTTAACCTTTTCGACAGAATTGAGGTAAGAATGTTTTTTTTAACTTATACGGCGGGTGCGGTTATTTTCCGCCGTTATAAAATTGTCGAAGCTTTCCTTACAAGCTTATAAGAATATTTTCAAAGAAAATGTTTTATTTTATATGGATCTTAAATGATTTCAAAATAAAAGGAGATACTTCTTTTAAAAGAATTTTGATTTCATCTATGTCAACATCCTTTGATGGATTTTAAGATTATTTGAAGTTGATTTATTATAATACAAAACTTCTATATTGTATTGAAGGTTTTGTGATATGTTTGAATGTGGATGTGCTATTTTATACCATTCATAGTTTATGGTGAAACTATTGACATTTCGTATGCTAGTTTTAACCCGAATGTTTATGTTATATTTCAAACTTTTCTTCAGATGAATGTGCTAAACAAGTATGTTCCGGGTTGGGGACCGGTAAAAGTAAGCCCTCCAGGTTGGGGACTGGTTAAAGTAAGCCCTCCAGGTTAGGGACTGGTTAAAGTAAGCCCTCCAGGTTAGGGACTGGTAAAAGTATGCCCTCCGGGTTGGTGTCCGGTTATTAGAGGCACTCCGGGTTGGTGTCCGGTTATTAGAGGCACTCCGGGTTGGTGTCCGGTTATTAGAGGCACTCCGGGTTGGGTTCCGGTTAGAAGTAACCCCTAGGTCTTGGGATGAGGCCTAGACAATGAAATTAACGTTTGGCATTATGCATTCCAACATTATGAAAGTGGTTATTGATATTGCATGTGATTATTCGATTAGTAGAATATCCATGTGAACAAGTAAATGGCATTATTTCATTTTACTTTTGCCATACTATGCTGAAGTTCAATTTTTAAAAGGCTTTTGTTTTAGTAATTCATTGCCTTAAATGTTTATGCTTATTTTGAATGTTCCGCTATATTGTTATCCTTACTGGGCATTTGAGCTCACCCCTTTTTTATGTTTTATTTTTCCCAGGTAGTGAAGAAGTAAATTATGATTGACTTGCAGGGATATTATGGGTTTATAGTGTGGACGTTGGAAACATTATGTTGTTGTAGTAGTTTTTCATTTTATAATGTAATGTAAAACTTATGAATATATCTAGTGTTTCCAAGGCTACTAAACTAATCGGTCTTTCGGGATTTGATCTTTCTTGTGATCATGCCAATGTTACGAAGTAATGCACCGACTCTGGGTAGCTGGGGTCGGGGCGTTACAGTTGGTATCAGAGGAAGTTTAGTACAAACCTTGGAAGCTAGATTTAGATAAACTCTGATTAGAGCACGTAGACCTAAGATGAACATTGAGGATTAGTATAGAAGAACTTCCTAGAATTTTGGTATTGTAGAGATTTTGTGAGTTTTCCGAGCAATACATCCCTGTCTGGATACGAGCAGGTAGAGGCGGCTCTGGCACAGATGTACCTAGGGGTAAAACCCGAAAACACCGCTTTGAGCTAGACTCGAACGGGAACTGGTGCACGACAACGGGCCTTGCTGCACTCTTGGTTACGACACTCCCGGGGGATATGCTTAGGATAACTCTCACTATCTTTACAAATCATTATGAAGGGTTTATGAGTATATACTTCCTCAAAGAAAACATTTTTATGATTATGGATTATATCCATCAAATATTTAATTTATGTTATGTGTTTTACAAGTTTGGGATTAGGTATTGTTATTCATAAACTAATCTAGTGTATGCCATTGTTTAGAAATGGTGCCCAGTAGAAGGAATGAGAACTCCAGAAATGCACATGATCCAAAGAGAAGGAAGGATCATATCTTTCATGGTCTTAAGCAAGAATTTATAAGAGAAATAGTCTCCCATGTATTATCATCATATGAAGAAATAATATCATGTGTTGATAAGATAAGTAAAGATTTTACTGAGTCCTATGGCTTTGAAGGGAAGCAAGAGAAGAAAAGGATGAAAGAGAGAAAGATGGATAAAGGGAAGAGGGAAAAGAAGAATTTTCCCATATGTGGTAACTGTGAAAAGAAACACCCTGGAACTTGCCTGAAAGGAATGGGAGTTTGTTATAAGTGTGGAGGAAAAAGGCACAAAGTACATGACTGCAAGGGTAAGAAAATGGTTTCAAATGTACAATGCTTCATTTGAAAGGAGTTTGGACACTACGTGAACCTATGCCCCAGTCATCAGACTATGCCGCAAATGATGCTATTGGATAATAATCAAGTTATGATACTACCACAGATTAAGAGGAATGATTAGAGTTATTATGTTGATTATATCAATTGAGTGTTGTATCAACAATGTACTTGTTATAATAATTATGGAGTATATAAGGATTGTACTGCAGTACTATTTCATTAAGGACTTGAGATTGTGTGGAACAAAGAAAAGTGACTCAATAGAAGGTTAAATTTTTGGAAAATATATGGGTGAGAGAATGATAAACCATAATATAGTTCTGATACTGAGGTAGTAATTTTGGAATAATACATGATTGTTTTGGATAAATTATATTGGATATTCTTGACTACCCTGGAACTGATTAATGATATTCCATCATTGTTGGGGTTTAAAACATTTTTGGATTGATGAAGTATATCCAGCATTCTATATGGAATAAGGGAGCATGAATGTAATCAATAAGGAATATGGTAATTCAGGATGTTTCGGTGTATTAAAAGAATACATGATGAAGGTATTCATATGCTATTACGGGGTAAAAAGGTTCTACATTATGTTTACCTTACTTATAAATGTTGGACTGTGAGTTTGGATAGAAGTATTTTGGATAGTTCAGGTTTGGATTATTTTGGATTGCCATAAAAGGACAACCCGGAGGTCGGGCGGCAACCCGTCGCGTCCGGCAAGGCTGCGAGACTTGAACCCGCAACCGAAGGGCGACAAGGGTGTATCACCTACCACTGGCCCACGAGATGTCTTGGATTAAATAATGTAGTTTTTTTTAAAAAGATCTGGTAGATGAATTATAAATTCATTTATTTTGGAACCCTGTACGAATAGTATAAATAGAAAAAAAAATTACATTCTATTATCTTTTAGAGTGAAATATGAGTTTGTGGTAGAAATTTATTAATGGATAAAACTCTAATTATAAAGTAAGTATATCTCCTTATGATATTAGCCAATATCATAAATAAATTCCTCAATATTAAGAAAAGAAATTTAGAACAAAAATGTTTTCCTAGATGGTACCTTAAATCATCACTAATTTATGGCTTTGGGATTGTTGGCCTTTTCATAGCCATGTTCTCTACCACTCTCCATCAGATAATTGATGGTTAGATTTTTCTTCCATATCCATATTTTACTACATGGAACCCTAGTATGTGTTCTTTTCGGTAATCTTCATACTTTCCGCTCTTTATTTTAAATAGAGGCCTCGTTAATTCATTTTTCGATGTGGGATTTCAACTAAGATATTTTGAAATGTCAAAAATGTGTTATCCTAACACCCAATGTTTTGTTGAACCGATGGTATTTCAAATCATCATAGATTGATGAATTTAAGGACCTCAATTTTAAACTTGTTTGTGATTGATGACCTCAATCACTACCTATAAATATTTACGTTTTTCCTCCAATTATATGTCTCTAATTGCCACCAATGTTCTCCTAATCGAGATCATAATTTGGTGGTGACCCTTTCATTTCTCTTTTCCTCATATTAAGACTAAATTTTAGTAACCCAATTTCCGATGTGGGTTTTCCCACAAATATATTTTCTACTTTCAACCTTTTATTTTCGAAGAACAATTTCAAATTGCGAGGACGCAATTTATTGAAGGAGGGGAGAATGTAACACCCCAAGATTTCATAGTGTGTTATTTCTTCAAAATAATTCAATAACTTGAACTACACGCAACACCGAGTTCAATCACACCATTAAAAGAGGTCATGAATAGTATTAACTACATTTTGAACTTTATATAATCCTTATAATTTTAGAATCCCTATTATGAGTTTCTTAGTCATATTGCAAGAACAGATTCATTTTCAGTATTTCACTTTTATCAACTTCTAATAGTGAAACCTTTTTAAATACAATATTTTAAACTTTTTGACTAAATGGGGACATCAAAAATTTAAAATGAAACACCCCAAGCTTCCACGGTACGTTTCCCTTCGAATAATGTGATAACGTGTGTTGTACGCAACCTCGAGTTCTAACACACACCACAACTAATTAAACTAGCCGTTGTGAATAGTAATACCTACTTTTTAAAATTATATATATTTTATATTTCAAAATGGACTTCATTTTTGGATTCGGAATATCTAATTTAACCTAAGGTGAAATTTTGGTACATTTCGGATAACTTTCATATTTTGATGAATAGTGAAAATTACTAAATTTTAATTAAAAACAACTTTTTTAATCAAAATAATTAATAGTGATAAATTATGAATTTGAGTGGTTTTAAAGTATATTTAGAATATATTTTTACCACTTAATATAATGTTGGTCATTGGACATAATTTTACAATTAAACCGAACATAAACAAGTGTCAATCTTTTGATAGTTATTATCTCTTAAAAACACGCTTTCTGTTTTGACAGCGGGAATTAATTTTAAATTAATTTCTGCCACTTCTGTGTTTTGAATTTAGGAAAATGGATTCCATATTTGGAATCAGGATGTCCAAATTATGTAAATAGGTAACTTTTATTTTTACACATTTTGAATAATTACTGCGGTAAATATTTTATTTACCATGGTTAAGGGTAAATCCGGTAAATAAGGGTTAAAAAATAATATTATAATAATACTAAATTACCCTAAAACGTGTATTAACCCTATTGGTTGATACATGGTCGACCATGGGAATCTTTGGGTCTATTTTGGGACCCCATGGATCCACTTGTAAGTGATAATGACACATTATATTAATAAAGCTTAAATAAAAATAAAAATGGCATAAGCTTACATCTTTTAGAAGAACAATTTTTACATAGGGTTATACATGTTGGATTTTAGATTATAAATATTCATTAGAAAGATAAAAAGATTTCCTACATAATGATATTTTATTTATAATTTTTAGACATTAAATAAGTTATTTTATTTATGACACAATGATGATGCAGTAATTACTATAATAGTGAAAAATTAAAATAATTGATATTATAAATACCCAAATAATTATAATATGAAACTTTTAATGAATTAAACTAATTTTATAGGATAATATGATATATTAGGATTGATTTAATTGACTTTGTTCGAAGTAATCAATCTGTTATGAGTTTCACAAAAATCAACTATTGAATAGTGTCAAAATTGACATAAAATAGTTCTTAAAACAAATATTATATTATTAATTGATATTAAATTCCTAAAAATCTAAGGTTCGGCCAAGAGACTTATATTATGATAGTTTAATCATTAATGGACCACTTGGGGGTCTCTTGGATGTATATAGTAAGTTTATTAACCATATTATATAAAAATACAAAGAGACATTGTAAAAGTGAAACTAATTAACTTAGAGTTAATACTTAAAGATAAGGTTAATATAAGTACCCAAACCTGTCTAAATTCTATTGGATGAGTTGTTTTCGACCTATCCCCACCTCATCCTTTTAATAGTCAACTTTGGAGCCTTTAGAAACCGAATATGAATTTATTATAAATTAATATTTCTAGATTTTCCAAAGGTGCCCCTCACCCCTCTTATAAAAGGGCACTCCTCCTTATCTTTTCCTCACACCTCTCAAGCCACTTGGCTCGTCCAAACTCTGCCCAACTAAGCTCCCCACATCCCTCTCCTCCTCCTTGAAGCTTCCCCTTAGGAAGAAAGCATTTCAAGAAGTCCTTTGGTTCCAACCAAAGTGAGTTACCTAAATTAAAGGTAACGATTTCTCTTAAATTATTTTCATTTATTTTGCTTCTCCAACCCCCAAAATCTTTTTATTTCCTTTCTTTTGTAACAACACCAGTATCCTCAATATACTAGGATGTTGTTATAAGAAGGATTCAAACTACACATACACACAACTCCATCTAATGGATGATGAACATAATGTTTCTGTGGATGGAAAACTAACGCCTCACGAAACGATGATTGTTCAAATACATCTTACCACCTCTCATGGTGGCCATTATGATGGCACTGTAATTAAATATGATATTAATGATATATATTTTATATATAAGCTTCTGTAATTCCATTTTATTTCATACCATTATTCGTTTCATGTTGTATATACATACGATAATTTCATTTGAGGAAGTGCGGACTACCGCCCCCTTAAAATGATATGACTCGTTCATACCACACATGGAACGTATAAAGGATGGTGTTAATGAACTTAAGTAACATATATAAAATATTATATTATACTGGAATAGTAATATACCTATGTATCATTTGGATTTGATTCTTTTAAAATGAAAATCAAATGGAAGTAGCGTTCGTGCGTACGTACGGACTACCGTCTCCACGAACGCGATAAGATTCATTCTCCATCATATCCATTCAAGTATTATTCTCATTTTAGGGTTAAAAATAATGTTAATATCATTATGATTATGAATAATATATAATCTATCCATTACAAACATGTCTTACGTAACCAAACATTAAAGAAGAACGAATCGATTATCACCCGAAACGACGATAATACTAAGATATTATTAATAAAGCAATGTTAAAAGATCATATATGATATCATATTAATGTATATGATTCTTGTATAATTTAATAACAATTATTTCACCATTATACAGGAGGTTAACCTACCCCAACCAAGGAAAAGTACAAGGTAAGGGTTATTTCACAATCTCTTCATTATCCGAGGTTGTATTATACGTAATAATCTACTGGGATCTCTTTATCATCCACATCCATGTTTTTTCGAAATGTATTTCAAAACATTTTTACTATTTACAAGAATATGGGTTAAAGTCATTTATACCCTTGTTTGACTTTTTATAAGAGGTTTATAAAGGAATCTTTCCGTCGTTTTCAAAACAAGGTCCTTTTTAACCTTTTCGACAGAATTGAGGTAAGAATGTTTTTTTTAACTTATACGGCGGGTGCGGTTATTTTCCGCCGTTATAAAATCGTCGAAGCTTTCCTTACAAGCTTATAAGAATATTTTCAAAGAAAATGTTTTATTTTATATGGATCTTAAATGATTTCAAAATAAAAGGAGATACTTCTTTTAAAAGAATTTTGATTTCATCTATGTCAACATCCTTTGATGGATTTTAAGATTATTTGAAGTTGATTTATTATAATACAAAACTTCTATATTGTATTGAAGGTTTTGTGATATGTTTGAATGTGGATGTGCTATTTTATACCATTCATAGTTTATGGTGAAACTATTGACATTTCGTATGCTAGTTTTAACCCGAATGTTTATGTTATATTTCAAACTTTTCTTCAGATGAATGTGCTAAACAAGTATGTTCCGGGTTGGGGACCGGTAAAAGTAAGCCCTCTAGGTTGGGGACTGGTTAAAGTAAGCCCTCCAGGTTAGGGACTGGTTAAAGTAAGCCCTCCAGGTTAGGGACTGGTAAAAGTATGCCCTCCGGGTTGGTGTCCGGTTATTAGAGGCACTCCGGGTTGGTGTCCGGTTATTAGAGGCACTCCGGGTTGGTGTCCGGTTATTAGAGGCACTCCGGGTTGGGTTCCGGTTAGAAGTAACCCCTAGGTCTTGGGATGAGGCCTAGACAATGAAATTAACGTTTGGCATTATGCATTCCAACATTATGAAAGTGGTTATTGATATTGCATGTGATTATTCGATTAGTAGAATATCCATGTGAACAAGTAAATGGCATTATTTCATTTTACTTTTGCCATACTATGTTGAAGTTCAATTTTTAAAAGGCTTTTGTTTTAGTAATTCATTGCCTTAAATGTTTATGCTTATTTTGAATGTTCCGCTATATTGTTATCCTTACTGGGCATTTGAGCTCACCCCTTTTTTATGTTTTATTTTTCCCAGGTAGTGAAGAAGTAAATTATGATTGACTTGCAGGGATATTATGGGTTTATAGTGTGGACGTTGGAAACATTATGTTGTTGTAGTAGTTTTTCATTTTATAATGTAATGTAAAACTTATGAATATATCTAGTGTTTCCAAGGCTACTAAACTAATCGGTCTTTCGGGATTTGATCTTTCTTGTGATCATGCCAATGTTACGAAGTAATGCACCGACTCTGGGTAGCTGGGGTCGGGGCGTTACAGAAGTTATTGTGCATGCATGTATTCTGGATGTAGTATTTGAAAGATTATTATAGGTGTGTTATGTACAAACTATGATGGCTTGGGGTATAGTACATGATACATGATGTGGTGGCTGCCAAAAATAACCTGGTTACTATATGGAGGATGTGGATGCAATGATGTGTTGCACAGGGTGCATAGTATGGTATGGCTGCCTAGGTGTTTTTGGATAGGATTATTTATGGAAGTGATGATGGCTCAGGACGTGGGACGTTGGGGCGTGAGCGGCAAACTAGTGGGGGAAGTGGTTGTTGAGTACCCATTTCTATATGTGTGTGTGTTCTCAACATTGTGGTAATACTTTTGGGCCTTATTTGGTTAGTGAGTCATGGTGAGGATGGAAAAAGAATAGTATACATGTTTAGGCAATGAGTTAGTTTCATTTGCTTATTCACTGGGTTTTAGTATGCTTCTTTCACATTTTGTATGTGAGATTTCAACAAAGATCCTACTGAGTGTAAAGGTCATGCTTACCCTACGTTTATATAAATTCTTTTTCAAGTCAGTAAGGATTGGTTAGTGATTGTGCTGGACATTACTAATTCGAGGAGATGTTCAGGAGCTGTTGGAGCTTCGTGATAACTGCTGAGGAATTATTTCTTTTGCATTTTTTTCAGTTTTATTAGTTATGTATAAAATCACATCAAGTATTGGTTTTGCTTTATTTATTATGAGCAGGAGTTGCTTAGTGGTTGTTCTCATCTAATCTCTTCTCAAATATTTATAAGGGTAATGTCTCCCATGTGTGTAATTATATACCCTTAGTATTAGTCACCAACCCATGACCTGTTGGAGGTGGGCTTCGGGCGTTATCATCTCTCTTTCGCCATTGTCGGCCCAGAAGGGGTACTTCTGGAGAAGGGGGTCGTGACAGGTGATCTGCAAACAATAAGTAGGATATTGGAAGCCCTCTTTAACCCAACTGAATTAGATGACACTGACCACTCTAAACATGGTGAGAAATTCCACAGGTTGAAATAAAATCATCTTATTAATTCCATGACTTGAAAATAATGAAGGGAAAGTTAACCCAACATAGTTGCATTGACGGCATTAAATCACACAGCATGATAGTGGTGGTTAGTTTGAGAGGAAACTATGCATCGTGAACAAAGCACTCAAGTAGGTCCAAAGCATTGAGTATATCCACCTTTATCATCAAAAGATCGTTCTTTGACCCTGAACAAGTTTCTGAAACCAAGATTCTTGATAACATTATTAACACTAACAATGGAAGGATAGTGCTCACTGAGAAAAGAGCAAATGAATCGGGAAAAACCTAGGTTAGCTACCCATTAAAATTCCAAATAGAAATTTTGAGCTCCATAAGGAGATGAAAGATTGGTGTTTTCCTTGGAACGCTAACTCTCCCTAAACAAAATCAGCACATTCGAAGGCATGTCTCCCTTCTTCACTTCCATTCTTGATGTATGAACCAATGCAATGTTACCTTCTCTTTCCTAAGAGGATTGAGGATTTTGTGGTTTTGGAACCTATAAGGAGTTCAGGTCACCATCACTTGATATTATCAAGGATGCGGAGGGTAGAGTAGTCATTATAGCCCTTAGCAGAACTGTTAGGAACTTCATGTTGCAGAAACATTGGGAGTCGCAGCAACAAAATGGTTTGCAGATGAAGAAAACAAAGAACAAAAGAACAAGAAGAAGATGAAAATGAGACACGGTAATTTACAAGATTCGGGAAATGATCTCTATGTCCATGGAGAGGCCAAAACATCACTATTTCGAGAGCATAATTATAGAGATATTTTTAGAGCTTCAAAATGCACATAGAAACCCTAGCTCGAATGAGCTAATAAAGGAAGATGATGCAACTGTTCTACCAACCGCACAATAAGTCCAATGTGCTACAGTACCATAGTCACCCAAGTCTAAACCGTTATAGTGTTCAGCATCTAGAAGTCCATAGAGCTACAATACCGCTGTCTTCAAAATCTAAGATGCTACAATAACCATGTCAAAGTCTGCACTACTATGGTGCCATGTAGATGTCGCCTGGTGATCTCTGTTACAGTCTGGATGACCAGCATTCGACCCAACTTCATCCAAACGGATCGGGCTACACCATTCCAATACTTCGATCCCTGGATATATATATTAATGTTGTGAATAGGAATTACAAAGAAGAGGAAGAAGAGAGGTGAGAAACAGAATCACTCGAGAGCTCCCCTTGGTTCTCCTACCTAAGTTAAAGTCGAACATCCCAAAACAGAAAAAGATTCCCCTCGTGGGCACTATGCATCTGATCCCATATAACAACATATTACTCCCACATGTCCTAACTACATTATCCCCCCTCTTGGACTATTTTTCCCCTTATAGAGTAGACTTTCCACTATTATGGAAGATCTCAAACTCTATTACTCGTCACCCCTTGAAAAGAAGTCTTGTCCACAAGACTAAAAGAAGGGAATTGATTGCAGATGACAAACATCTTCCCATGTGGCTTCCTCAACCACTCATATCTGCCATTGAATTAAGCTTCGAGGCTGAAGAAATCCCTCTTGAATAATTTCTGGTTCATACATTGAGCGAGGGACTGTGCTTGTGTGGCTTGAGTAGAACATAAACCCGCTCCCCCACTGTAAAAGAGATCGGTCACATGTGGTGGTCGTCCTGCTAGCACATGAAGTCCTGAGAGAAATCCAAGTGATGCTTGAGTTGCTTCAAGTCCTCATTGCGGTCCAACAAGGCCTTGGTAGCTACTTCCACCCACATTTCCAAAGGAAGGTGGCAAAGAATTGTTGGGAGCTCGCGACCATAGACCACTTCAAAAGGAGTAGCATTAATAGAGGCAAGTCAAGTAGTTGTAAGAGAGTTTGGCCCATAGTATCCAATAAGATCAATCCTTCAATTTCTCCCTGAAAAAATAACACAAATAGATTTTGTGGCAACGGCTGACAACCTCAGTTTGACCATCAGTATGAGGGTGGTAAGATGAACTAAACTGAAAATTGGTGCCTTGAAATTAGAATAATTCCATCCAGAAATGGCTGATGAAGACGAGATCTTTGTCACTGACAATAGAGGTGGGAATGCCATGAAAACAAACAACCTCTCAAAGAAAAACCTCAATCTACCTTTGTTGTGTAAGGATGCTTTAATAAAAAAAAAGAGTGTATTTAGAGTCTGTCCACCACCATGAAAATAAAATCGTACCCTCGGGATTTGGGCAGCCCAGTAATGAATTCCATATATAAATAAACCCACGCTACTTAGTGAATTCCTAATGGTTGTAATAATCCAGTGGGGAAAGGGTGGAGTACTTATTGTGTTGGAAAACAGCACACTGCCGCACAAATTCCTGCACTTGTAACTTCATGTCGTACCAAAATAAATTGGCAATGATCTTGCAGTAGGTATGGTAGAAGCATTGTATGGTACTCTTACAATAGTCGGGGTATCCATGGGGAGGTGGCAGATAAAACTAAGCAGCCTTAGAACTGTAGAGTACTGCGATCATAGAATAAACCAGGATAAGAATGTCGTCCAGCCTACAGGTCCTGGATGATCTGGCAGAGATAAGGTTCAATGGGTATGTCTGTTGTCAAATCGCGATTGTCTTCCCACACTGGAACAGATCGGGTCAAATGTAGAGAAGTTTTGTCCTCCCGCTAAGAGAGAGCGTCAATGGCAAAATTCTCTCTCCTATGTTTAATCTTGATCACAAACTGGTAGCCTAAAAGTTTGGCTATCCAGCATTCCTGATCAACAATAGTGATATGCTACTAGAGTAAAATATTTGAGTCTCTGCTGATCTAAATAGACTGTAAAGGGTCTACCCAACAGATAGGGCCAACAATGTTGGATATCTATAATGAGCGCCATGATTTCTTTTTCATAAGCGGACTTGGCCAAGTTCTGATCAGATAAAGCCGTAATAAATAAAGTAATAGGTTGCTCATGTTGCACGAGGAAATCCTCAACCCCCGCCCGGAAGTGTGACAAACGAGTTCAAACACTTGGGAGAAATCTGGAAACACCGATACTATATCTTTAGTGATGAGCAGTTTTAGAAGATGAAAAGTGTGTTGAGAAATAGATGACCAGAGAAAACCATAATTTTTAATGAGGGTGGTGAGGGGTCGGGCAATAGCATCATACCCTTAGATGAATTTGCGATAGTACCTGGTGAGGCCAAGAAATCCCCAAACCCCTTTCACAGTCACTGGGGTAGGCCAGTCAAGAACTTCTTAGACCTTGGATGGGTCCATGGATGAATCATCTTCAAAGATGATATGGCCGAGGTACTCCACTTTCCATTGAGAAAATTGACACTTGTGGTGGTTGTCAAAGAACTGATTGTCTTGGAGAACCTATAGAGCGGCGGCTAAGTGGGACACATGTTGCTTCCAGCCATGGCTGTAGACTAGAATGTCATAAAAAAATCAATACAAATTTACGAAGGGAAAAAATCATTCATAGTGGCTTGAGAAGTAGGAGAACTAGTAACCCCTAAGGGCATTACTAAATACTCATAATGATCGTTAGGGGTAAGAATGTAGTCTTGTCCACATCATCATCTCGCATCCAGATTTGATGATATCCAGATTTTTAAGTCCATCTTGGAAAAACATGTTGCACCATGTAATTCATCTAATAATTCTTCAACCACTAGGATACGAAATTTATTGAGAATGTTTTTCATGTTGAGAAAGTGATAATCAACACAGATCCGCCAAGAGCCGGTTTTTTTAACCAAAAGAACTGGGCTTGGAATAAGCACTGGTGTTGGGCCTAATTATTCCAGCTCCTAACATTACTTGTACAAGTTATTCAATTTCATTTATTTGAAAATGCGGATACATGTATGGTCTTACCATCATTGGACTGTTATCGAGAACCAGGCGAATGGCATGGTCCCAAGGCAGCCAAGGGGGTAGCCTTATGGGTTCCACAAACACTTGGTCAAACTTTTCTAACATTTTTTTGAGGTCCAGTTTTTGTTTCTCTAATGAATTGTGAACTCTGTTGGTCTTCCCTCCCATCATTAGGCATTGACTTCCCTTTTCTCCCGAGACAGTTGGCCCACCCTTCAAGGCGGTGGCTGGTAGGATGAGTGGGGTCACCCCACAAAGACAATATTCCCGGTCTCCAACCATAAATTTCATAGACATTGTTTTCCAATTTGTTTGCACGTCCCCCCAGAGTTTACAGCCACACAATTCCCAAGATAAGGTCCTAGCTACCAATTTCTATGACTTCAGTGTCCACAACGCAACTATATTCTCCCATGGACAAGGTTAACTGCAAACAAGTCTATTGAGACCACAACGTATGATCGTTACCCACTATTTGATTCACATCTTATGTGAATCTTGCACAGTAAATTTGAGGAACTGAATCAACATATGTGATAAATAATTATGTATTGATCTTCTATCCACCAAAATGAGGATAGGAATTCTCCTCAGAAATACTTCAACTTTGATAGAAGACATTCTCGTGTTGTGATGGCTTTGGGGTGCACAACAGACCTCCGGATGTTGATACTCCACTTTACATTCTGCCACCTCCAGTTTCTCAAGTTCCACATCTTCAGCCTATGTGAAATCCCTGTGCTCAATATCAATGTCACCCTCTCTAAATATGACCACCCAGAGCCTAGGATCATCACACCTATGTATGGGGGTATGGGGCAATCAGCACTGAAAACACAGCCCCTTTTTCCACCGCTCTTCCCACTCCTGGCTAATTAATTGGTGAACACCCCTTTCTCCATTCGGCAATTGTTTAAGAGTTCCAAGTGAGGCCCCCACACCCTTACCTACTCGTGTTAGAGGACTTATGGGAATTATACCATGGGGTAGGGAACCCAAGCGTGGTAAGGGCTGCCATATTCTGCCATCACACCCACTGGTGAAAGTTCGTGTTCCTCCTCCACAGAACTGAGGGCCTGCTATGTTTACTGGCAGTTCAACATGACACACCATACACATTTCCTGCAGATGCATCATCTGCAGATGCATCTCAGGACCAGGATCAAATCTCTTTTCGTATGACCAAGATCATGTTTCTATTAGGATTTACAGACATTTTAAATGTCATGAATGCAGCGAAACAAAAATCCCACCAAAGACCGTCTAAGAGATAATAAGTGGTGTTTCATATATCAAAAAACAATAATAAAATCTTACATAGGGGTTTCTCGATGACATTCTTTGGTGTGATGGAGCAATCTGGATAAGTTTTTTCACTTACAAAAAGACTTGGATGATGGATGAGCTTAACAAAGAATCGAGGCTTCATGAGTATCCATCAAGTAATGAGAATCACTAAAGTACTCCAAGTCCTCCAACTAGATTTAAACCTCCCTAAATGGAAAGGAATAGCTTGGATGATAGAAGTTTTGTATAAAAAGATCAAAACGATCATCAACAGTGCTTTTGAAGGTGAACTTTTGTTTAGAAACCATAATGTTACACGCTACACAAAAAAGATTAAGTTTGGTCATCTTGATCTAAAAAATACATGGTTTGACTTCATATATAAAATCTCATAATATATATGTATATGATTAACAAAATAAAAGACAAACTAAAATAGAAGGAAGGAAGAAATATGTGGTCATTTTTTACCATTAAACATGAGGTCGTTTATTTGGTCAATACCAATATCAAATATGGGATCAATTGCCCATTCTTCTCCTTCAATTAGAGGAGCAGATAACACAACCTCTCTACTGTTCTCATCTGCAAAACCCCAAAAGTAAATATAGCACTAATCAATGTGTTATTAAAATATAAATAATTAAGCATAATTTAAAAAGAAATGAACTCGTATACAGAAAATAAATGGCCAACCAAATACAGTGTATAGGGAATCTGGAGGAGGGTCACCATGAAGTTAAGGCCAATATACAATCCCAATGCTAAAAGCATAGTCACCATCAAATAGGAAGACACTGCCAATGCCCAATACATGACCATTTAACATTAATATTTGGTAAAATGAAAAAAAAAACTAATGATATCATTAAAACTCAATTCTTTGATGCCGTTTTATTTCTAAAATTTCACCATAATATTTTCTCAAATCAAGACCCATTGAAACTTACAAAAAATAGCATAAACAAAAGAACCAACTTACTGACCTGCTGGGGTAGTAATGTATACCAAATAGATGCAACCAAGGTTCTGTAACACATGCCCATATGAGGTAAACAACTGGATATAGAAATAATGAAGATTACAAAAAACTTTCCTAAGTTTCTTAAACAATTCGGAAACAACCTAGAAATTAAACAGGAATGTTTTTAATATCATACGTTCTATCCTAAACAGAGCCAAACAAAAAAAGTAAAATAATGAAAGAAAATGACTTTCAAAACATACTCCATAAATCCCACCAAGAATCATAGATTTCTATCCTTAATAAAATCCAATTACATTTTACAGACAATTTTAGCAGCTGATACCAAAAACTAGCAGAGAAAACAGAAAAAATTGTCTCCTTTTTCACTGGAGGGACAACTCAATAATCATTCAGATTATGCATAGAAAATTTCTAGGAAAGAACAACCACAAAACATTCACCACCACAATGATGAAGTATAGTTTGTGCATTATGGTTGAAAGGATGATCAAACTACTCTCAGGGCATGTTTGGTAGGAGATGTGAGATGGAATTAGAAAGGAAGAGGGAGAGGAGTTTCCCTCAAGCAGTGGAATTTTGATTTCCAAGTAAATTGAAAATTCCGCATACCAAACAATAGAAACTCATTTTCCACTTAAACCCCTTTACATCACCGTGTATGCACCATAACAAACATTCCCTTATAACCCTTTCTACCACAAGATAACTTGTTATGCTTATAACGTGCATGTGATGGGGAAAGGACTGGGATCACTGATCAATGGATGAATTCTCAATGCTGGTAAAACTGAACATGACAAAGGAATCTATCACTATTCCTTTGTTACTATCTCTAAGGCACCATGGTGAAGAGAAATAGGATGAATTGGACCTATGGCAGCAATGGTTGTTTTGGAACTAGCAAAACCATAAGCTTTAGAAGTCTTGGGACCGTGTTTCCCAGACAAGCCAAAACCAACAGTGCTGTCATTGATGTCAGAATAAGAGATAGTGACCCTTCTCTTTTTGGATAAAATAAGGATTCTTATGGGGCTACTTACAGAACCCATATCTTCCATTTATTGCCAATGCATCAACCTTCAAGCCATAATATACAAAATCAATACACAAGGGAAAGCAAAGAAGCCATAAAATAAATTATAACTAAAGCCCTACATAACAAGGTAGTCAACACCGAAAGGCACCATTAAGATACCAAACCCATAAAAAACGTTCGGTGACATGCACAAGAAAGACGCACACATAAGTTAATTAAATCAAAACAATAGGGTAAAATATATGAAAACATAAAAAAATGCACAACTAAAATTATAAAAATTCAAGTTAAAAATGTCTAATAATAAAATTCAATCACAAAAGTTAAGCCATTGACAAAATATCGAAGGATGATGAGCACAATCATGATTCAAAAATTCATTTTAGTGTTTTATTGTTGAATTATCAAATATAGATTTATAATTATAATCACTTTCATATCGTTTTCCATTAGACTCTTATCATTCAACATCTCCTTCCATATCATCTGAATCAGCCAACTTCTATATCAAATTGAACTTTTTTCCTTTGTTGTCTTGGCTCTCGATTTTGATGTGCTGGCATTTTTTTGGCATCTCATTTGCTTGTTTGCTTCTCATACATTTGTTGTCCTTGCTACAACTCCCCAATTTAATCCTCTACTCATTACCAAATACAAGCACATCTTTAGTAGTGTTGGGACCAAGATGCACGTAAGCACCCTGAAACAGGGGGTGAATCAAGGTGCACTCATTACCAAATACAACTCAATATTTTGTGGTGTTGAGACCAAGATGGACGTAAGCACCCTAAAAGGGGGGGGGGGGGGTGCATCAGGGTGTAAAACGATTGAAACTTTCTCTCTCTTGTTAGTCCCCTAGGTCATACAGATCTCATTCCCTCATTATAAGGAACACATTCAATCTCTCAACCTCTATATGGTGTTCTCACCGAATCATTCAACACATACACAGAAATATAAAACATGCACAAGATGTAGGGATTTTACTTGGTTCATCACAAAGGGCTAATCCAATGAGCATAAATCAATGGTGTGATACTCCCAAACTTCTCGATCTCCAAACCTGTTTTGGCATGATCTATTGCTTCATAATGCAAAGACATATATTCTCTGCAAACCTATATCTCTTCTATTCTGAAAAAATCACATCCTCTATGGTGCAACCACTATATCGTGGTGTGATCCTTTATACTGAACAGATTGCAGTGTGGTTCATAATGAGTCTATTATGTATGGGTGGTGCTTCCAGAGTCACACTCATTTTTTGGAAAAGTTTGGATTTACCCTTACTTGTCGGGTAACCTGATAAGCCCAAGCCTCTCCATGAACTGACTTCTTTATCTATTAAGTAGTTCGAGAACAGAACTACAAACGAAAAGAAGAATTACAGGGGGATGACAAGGATAGAGATGAATGGAAGAAGGAGATGGAGATGAGACTTCGGGAGATTGCACTCCCGCCCAAGCCGAAGTCGTCAAAGCCAAAGGATGATTCCCAGATAATCTCTTGCTGGCCCTCTCACCCTCCCCTACTACATATTTATAACAGATCCCCCACCTCCACGTGGTCTCAATCCTAAAAAAATATTAAACATATTCTAAAACTAATATTCTCCTACTATGATGACGCTTATACCACTACTCTCTTATAGCATGTCTCTAACACTGCCACCCCCTTCAAATTCACCTTGTCCTCAAGTTGAGGAACACGATGAAGTGTTGGTGCAACGACCATTCCCATGGGTTGTATGTCTAGGAATGTGCCACCAAATTGATCGACTTTGTCTTGCCTCATACAACACAACCTCCAAGAAATATGCCAGATGGTCCTTTCTACGATATGGCGATGCACCCAGTCTTTATTTACTTTCCAGGTAATCTTCTAGATGGTTCATCCTGCATGGCAGGTCGAACGTGTTTCCTGTTTCCCAAGTGTCATCACATCACTCCCTTGCACTAGGGTAGAAAATAATCCCCATGTCACGGTGTCGCCCGCCACCCATTTCCACACGTCAACCACCACAGTGAAGAACGAGGGTCGCTCCCTTTGCTGCTCACAATCCTTCCATCATTGGCCCAGCATGAGACGTTTTATTTTCATCGTTCGTCCATCGTACCCCATAGCCTTCCACGGCTTTCTAGTGCTCGCGCCAATCATCAGACAAAGCGACACCTTCCTATTGAATTCCCAATATGCGTTCAAGCCAATTGTGTCTGACGTCCATAGCTCACGATCGACGATTGCCGACCCGTAGTCGTCCCTGACATGATGCATGTTGGTTGCCTCTGAAGGTTGCGTCGATCGATCAACTTCTAGAACCCGGATTGGCATAGATACTGATGGTAGCAGTGTGGGAAATTCACCACACAACAATTTAATGTCGGGCACATCGTTGCGATTCGATACCAGAGTCTCTATCGTCGCCCCTAACTTCACCAGAGGCACCTATTTCATTATGGGAGGTTAAGCTACGGTTGCGTGCTGCGACATCTGCTCTTGGATTCAAAAAATTCACAAACAGTAGTTCCGAAAGTCATCTCCTGGTCGTGTTTGAGCAGGCATTGGATTGAGGCGAGAGTCGCTTGGATCTGCCTGAGTTGCTGGACCACCTCATCTGGTGATATCACCATCGTTAAGTTGTATTCTGCACCCAAAAAAAATGGAATGCCCTGTGTATTTCTGTTTTTTTAAGTACCATGTAAATTGGATCGCAGCCAGTGTATGACGATACACCTTTGCCTCCACCTTTAATAACCAGTGAGCCCCCACTTTGGACAACGGTGCAGCGAGGTGCAGTAGAATGCACCCCCAAGCGAGAAAAAAAATGATCGTGCACATCATCTGACCAAAACAAGAAGACGTGGAGCGTCCCCCCTAGGAACGCACGTTACAGTAGGTCAGCGCACCACTCTTGTGATCCACAAATGACGATCCAACAATGAGCGTCACCAGTGAGCGTGCTGAAATTCTCTATTGCCTGAGTTGTGCCGAACATGAAGAATCTGCAGTGCATGGTGCACGTTGAAGACAAGTCGGCTGGGGGTGTGTCGAATGAGTGAAGCGGGATGCCTCGTCGCACTGGACGATATTTGGTGGGAGAAGGTTGGAAGATCCGACCAATTGATAGGACTAAGCCTCTCCAAAAACTAACTTCTTTATCTATTAAGTAGTTTGAGAATAAAACTACAAACAGAAACCAGAATTACAAGGGGATGACAAGGATGGAGATGAATGGAATAATGGGATGGAGCAGAGACTTCGGGAGTTTGCACTCCCGCCCAAGCTGAATTCATCCAAGCCAAAGACCAATTCCCAGATAATCTCTCATTTTCCCTCTCACCCTCCCCTACTACATATTTATAACAGATCCCCCCACCTCCACGTGGTCCCAATCCTAACAAAGTACTAACCATATTCTAACAACTAATATTATCCTACTATAATGACGCTTATACCACTACTCTCCTATAGCAGGTCTCTAACATAACCCTTATGTGTCATCGAGATCAACACTTATATAGGTGCTTTTCCATTTTCCCAGTCCATATCAACCCTTACACATCATCGAGATGACCCTTACCTACCATCCAGATGAGCCTTATGTACAGGTACTTTGCCATTTTCCTAATCCAATTGGGGTAACCCTTGTGTGTAATCCGAGCTACCCTTATGCATCCTTTTTGTGTTGTGGGCTGACTTTGAGTACCCTTACGTATGCTCTCCTGAGTACCCTTACATAGCAGGTACAACCATTTTCCCAGACTACTCAGAAAGACTCTTACATGTTAGAGTAGGTGACTCTTACGTAATGCCTTTTCCAAATTTCCAATGGAGTCATTAGGTTACTCTCTTACATATTAGGAATGCCCTTACGTATGATGACTAACAATTTTCCAAACTTCATCCCGCCATTCTCCAAGCATCTTCAAACATTCTGAAAATCCAATCCCATATATATCTCAGTGTCAAACATTCTTATGTCACCATCATCATGTATGCCCTCATCATGTCTTCAACAACTTCATCCTTCAAATATTTTCTTCCAATCATTCTCACAACCTCTTGGCAACACTCATCAACCTTTAGTGATTGTCAATAAAACAAAAAAAAACCTCCCGATTACAAAAATCTTCCCCTCTGTATTTTGTTAACATTATTTTCATAAAATCCATAAACCGTCAAGAGATGGAGATAATATATCCCCCTCTCTTCCAGTCCATGATCCTCTAAACAAACAGATTTTATGGACTTATTTCCTCCCCCTTTGACAAAAAAAATTCAAAGGGTTCAACTTTGTCAGATGTTTCATTCCTTCTTCCTCTTTTGTCCATAAAAGGTATTGGGGTATCTTCATCAACTTCACTCCCTCTTTGTCAATATGCTTCTTGCACCAAATTTAAAGAGTTGTAACTCTCCCCTTAGGTAACTCATACCTTCACACCTTTCATCCACTTGCTTTCACCATCAAAACTTTAGGCTCTTTCAACCACTTGTTGATTATCTTAAAAACCTTTTAGCTTCTTTCAACCATCTTTCATTGTAACTTCAACTTCAACCCACTTTCACTTTCAGCTGCATTCTTCACAAGGAACTCCAGTGAGTGAATTTAACACTTGTAACTGAGTTATCAATAAATCATCTAAGTCTACTGAGTTGGAACTCGGTGTAGGAAACATGAGTCTAAGTCAATAACTTCAATTTTGTCCATGTGACTCACTTATTTCCATAAACACTTGCAACAAGAGTTGTTACTTACAACATTTCTCCATGTGATCACAATCACACTTGAGTATGAACATCAGCGAATAAATAGTAAATAATAAAATGTGTGAGTCATACCTCAAATTGAAACAATTGAAACCACTTTCTCATGATAAACTAGTAATACCACTTGATATCCATGATTTTCTTTTTCTTCGAAGGGTTTCTCCCCTCTTGAATAAGGCTAACCAGCCTTTGAATGTTCATCACCAACTCCCCTTATTTTCTTCATCACTTGACACCTTATATTGAGAAAGACCTTAGCATGGGGATACCACTTATTGGTCAAAACACATTCTTTTCAACAACTTTTAGTATCATGAAAAACCAACAGATGACACCACATGTTAGCTCACAAACAAATATAACATGTATTCTTCCATGGGTGTTGATGCTATTTCTACATTCCTAAATAAGGCTAACCAGCATTTGAATGGTCATCACCAACTCCCCTTATTTTCTTCATCTCTTGACACCTTATATTGAGAAAGACTTCAACACGAGGATACCACTTGTTAACACATTCTTTTCAACAACTTTTAGTATCCTGAAAAAAAATCAAATGACACCTCAATGTTAGCTCACAAACAAATTGAACATGTATTACTCCATGGGTGTAGCTACAATTCCATCAAGCAATTTGTAATCTTCTTCAGGATCTTCCACCAATTGATAAAGTTCTGATACCACCTTTTGAATTCCAAAATTAGCTTGATACCAATGAGAAAACACAAATATGGTTTTGAAACTAGTTTCACTCCAAATCAGGCTTTGTACCACCTGTACTTCATCATCTCAGCATGAATAACCAAATTGATATTTGTTTTTTTTATAAAGTGGTTGTTTGATATCACTTGTTGATCATGATTGGTACTTGAATTTCTTCATCACTGCATGTATCTCCAGATTTAGAAAGGTTCTCCTCTAAATCTTTCTCACCCCACTTGTTGTCTCAGATTTTGATGTGACATCCATAGTAGCTGCTTCAAACAACACTCATTTCATGTATTTATTTTCAGCACATACACACCTCATGGATCGTATCTCACCCTTAAATATGAATCACTACAAACAATAGTTAAAAACATTTAAACACATGGGGAGAGGGTCACTTCATGTCATCCTCGAGTTGAGGACTATGGTTGGTCTTGTTGAACCAGCCCATTTCTTCTATCTTTCTTGCAATCCTTTTTAGCGGTATTTCTTTCAATAATACCACTATTGAATTGTTCCCCATGAGTCTTCTTTCTCACTCTTCTTTCTCCTTTGACTTCATGTAAATTCCCTTTGTGGTGATCTTTTCAATGATTCCACTTGTGCAGGCTTCCTTCATTTTCATAACAAGACATCTTCCGTGTTACAAGTCTCTTCATGATCATTACTTTTTTCATTTTAAAAAGACGTCTTTATCTTTACTTCTTCTTTGTTGGCCATGAGGGCAAATTCCTATTTCTTCTTAGTTTTCCACAATTGCTCATTTTCCTTCCATGAAGGTCGCTATACTATAACAACCTTTGATGTCTAACACACGTCCCATTGATAGTCAGTCTCATCTTTCTTCAAGCATGTGAAACTGTTCTTCAATGTAACAGATATTTTATCTGTAGAATGAGGAAACCCCCTCGCCTCCTTACATCAAAGTGAGGAGGAGGCGTTCTTTTATAATGAATGATAAACTCCACATCGGACCACAAGTCCGATGTGAGATACAGACTCTAACACTCCCCCTCAAGCTAGGTGTACCTAGCTTGGACACATAATGAAAAGAAATCAACAAAAAACAGACGCTAACACTCCCCCTCAAGCTGGACAGACCCAGCTTGATTACAGAATAGACGAAATAAAAAAAAAAGCTGCAAAGGGCTGCTGCTCCCCCTCACGATCAAATATCCTTCGCAGGATGATGGATGGATGATGTTGCGGGCGCAGCAGAAGAAACCACTCAGATCGGCTAGGTGACGGAGCGCCAGGAATGCCGCACTAGTGGAGCCGGTCGATGAAACGCCGGGAAATCCAAACTAGCACCGGGAAAACCGCACTTGCGGGGCCGGAGACGGGAGGCGGGGATTCCGCAGAATTGTTGCGGGACTGGCGGCGCCAACGGGCCCAAATCCTAGGTGGTCGAGGTGCTGCGCTAGCGAATGGACGTGCCGGCGGACAGAGATGCGGCTGCCGGGAGTCGTCGGGAGATGCCGGCGAGGCGGGGATGCCGCAGGAGGTGCCGGAGAGCCGAAACAGAAGTTGGGCAGCCGCAAGGAGAAACTGGAGCCGGGTGGCTACCGGAAGAGAAGCGTAGGAGGAGGCCGGCGAGGGAGCAGAAGGCCGGGAGGTAGCGCTGGAAGCCGGAGGAGGCCGCCGACGTGGAGGGGCCGGCAAGGGTGGAGGCCGGTTGCTGGAGGCCAGCTGCTGGAGGTGCTGGCAGGAATGGAGGCCGGTGAAGGAGGTTGCCTTGGAGGAGCGCTGCTGGAGGGCCGCAGTCCGGATATTGCCGGATCTGGCCGGATCTGGCCAAAAATCGCCGGATCTGGCCGGAGTAGCTTGGATCAGGCCGGAGCTGTCTGGATCTGGCCGAAAATCACCGGATCTGGCTGAATTCGGCCGGAGCTATCCGGATCTGGCCGGAAATCACCGAATCTGGCCGAAAAATCCAGGAAGGGCCGGGAGGGCGCGCGGAGGGCCGAGGGCGCTGCGACGCGAAGGGAGGGCCGCCGGGAGGGAGTGCCGCCGGGAGCCGGGGCGAGGCGCGCCGAGGGAAAGGCGTCGGGGCGAGGGCGCTGTGGCGCGAAGGGAGGGCCGCCGTGAAGGGAGTGCGGCCGAAATGGAGGGAGGGGGCGACGCGGGGGAGCGAGCCGCGTGGGGGGAGATCCGCCGGTAGGGAGGGGGTGACGCGGGGGGGTGTTGCCGACGGTGGAAGCCGTCGAACGGGAGGCCGCGCGTCACAGGAGGCCGACGCAAGGGATGCGGGGTTGGAAGCCGAGTCGTGCCGCGGGAGGGAGGCGGGATCCGCGACAGGAAGCCGGAGGGAGGCGGGGCCGATCGTCGCAAGGAGGCGAAGCCAGGAAGCCGCAGGAGGGGACGTCGTCAATGGAGCAGCGGAGCAGTGCCGGATGACGGGAAGTCGCGGGACGGAGGGAAGCCGGGAGCCGCGTCAGGCAAGAGGTCGACGCGGGGAGCCACGGGAGGGCGACGCGGAAGGAGGGGCCAGCGGGAGCCGAGAAGCCGCATCGTAAGCAGAGGGCCGCCGGTGGGGAGAGCTGCCGGGAGGGAGAGCCGCCGGGAGGGAGCGCCGCCGGGAGGGAGCGCCGCCGGGAGGGAGAGCCGCCGGGAGGGAGAGCCGGCAGGAGCAACAGAGGGAGGGGGGGGGGGCTATTTGGATTGGAGCCGCCGCCCCCCAGACGGGGAAACCCTAAAGGAAGGGGGAAAAAAATCAGGAGGGAGGGTCGGGAGGGTCGGGAGTAAATCGCTCTGATACCATGTAGAATGAGGAAACCCCCTCGCCTCCTTACCTCAAAGTGAGGAGGAGGCGTTCTTTTATAATGAATGATAAACTCCACATCGGACTTGTGGTCCGATGTGGGATAGAGACTCTAACATTATCCATACCTGCTTGATTTCTACGGATCGCAAGAGCAGTGGTCTTCCTCATCATTCCTTCTCTTCTTCTCATATTACAATACTTTGCAATATGTTCTTTGTAGCCTCATTCATAACATCTTTCTCATCATTCCTTATCTTCTCATTCTACACTTATTCAAGAGTGTCTTTGTTGTCCCCAACAAAAAAAATACCTCCAATGGTATAGTTTGAATTCCTTTGTCTGGGCATAGCCTTCCTTCCAAGTTTGTATCGGTTTCTTAACTTACAAAAACCACAATGAAAAGGTTAATAATTGGAAGAATAAGAGTTGTAACTTCTTTCTTTTGGCATGAAAAACTTTGATACTCTTCCTTTCCCAATCTAAAATCAACTTAATAGTATATTCACAAAAACATATTGTATGGGCAGGCATTCCACAATGGCAGCACATGTTGCCATATTTATCCTCTTAACTCCACCTGTTTGATTCAAACACTTCACTTTCTGATTTACATTCCTTGATTTATCTTTTTGAAGTCCCCTTATCTCCCTTTTCAGTTTACTGCAAGTTTCTTGATTTCTTTGGATGATGATGTATCAGTCACCAAACCTGCTTTGCCCTTAATAGTTTGTCTTTAGGCTTCAAGACACTCCTTGGGCTTTCTGGATGACTCCAAAACTCTTCAAACTGAGCCGATCTCTTTCATATAACAGAGATTTTAATTTTTCTTCATATTCCCTTTTGATCAACTGCACTTGATCTTCATTTCCACCTTATAAAGAGACTAAATAACTTTTAAGCTCTTTAATCATTTTTACTTTTACATCTAACAGAAGATTCTTAACTGTTATGCCTGATTTTAATGCTCCTTCCATTGATTTCAATTTTTTTTCAAGAGTCAAGATCGAGCATTCATCTCTAACTCCATTCTTCTCAGACAATAATTGATCAAGAAGACATTCTTTGAGCTTCTTTCTCAATGAGATCCTTAGAGAGCTTTGTTATATTATCACCAAACTCTTTCAATAGTTTCTCCAGAGATTCATTATTTTTCTAAAGATCTTCCTTGTTTCCCTTCATTGAAACCATGTCCATATATTCTTCATCAATACTCTCATCATACATATGTTACTCATTTTCTTCACAAGTCCCCAAAACAATTTCCCTGAGATAAAACATATTTTGAGAGATCCTCAGAAATCCTTCTTTTAAATGATGCAACTTCTTCCTCGAGAGACTCGATTCTCTCACTTCTTTCTTCAACATATGTTCTCATATATTCAATTACATTGGCTTGTTGTTCATCATTTTGATTAAAATCAATGCATGATTTTGATTCTTCCTGGTCTCCAACTACTTGTTCAAGCCAACAAAGTTCAGCCTCAAGTTGTTCAACATACTCAAAGGACTCTTTTAACAGTCCACTAATCTTTTGGTTCTTCTTTATTTGAATACCTAGTTCTTTAAGAGAACCCCCAAGATCTACTTCAAGGTCAATAACTCCCTCGCGTTCATTCTCATCTTGAACCACCCTTTCAAGATATAGGAGTCATAATAAGCTAATAACATGTTTTCAAGATTAAACCCCAACAAAACAGAACCATTAGGCTCTGATTCCACTTGTTGGGATCAAGATGAATGTAACCACCATGAGAGAAGGGGTGGATCAGGGTGTACACTGATTAAAATTTTTCCTCTCCTGTTAGTCCCTTAGGTCGTACAGATCTTCTTCCCTCACTGGAAGGAACAAGTCCAATCTCTCAACCTCTCAATGGCGTTCTCATTGAATCATATAACATGTATGTATAAATAAAAAGTGTGCACAAGATGCGGGAAATTTACTTTGTTCACCACAAAAGGCTAATCCAAGGAGTATATACTGAGAGTGTGTCGACATATCAAGAGATAACACTACTCACTGCAATTGTTACAAAGATTTGGGAATGAATCATTGTAGATCCTAGGGTCACTCCATCTTCTTCTCCTTTGCGCACTACTTTGGTGAAGGCAAAGTCAATTTATAGATGTGAGGGTCTATTCAACAGTTTATAGAAATGAGGGTCTCTTCCAGATCAACATGGGTTGCTGAGACACCTTACATCTGCATCTCCAAATAGATGGTCTGTTAAGCTCCTCATTCATTGCACTCCTCTTTTTCAAGTTGGATAAGATCAACTCCTTGTAGAGAGTTGAATCTTGTGTCTTCTTCCAAAGCCAGATGAGAGTATCCACTTTCTATGAGGATTTACTATTTTTCTTCCGAATGATCACAGTAGTGAATAACCTCTTCCGGACCCCACACTGGATTTATCTTGTTGAACTGTGTCCTCTTCAACAGCCAGATATAGCAATGGGACTCCTTATCCTTCTCTCTTGAATGAAACAGATATAACAATAGAATTCCCCCAGCGACTCTCTCCCCTTTTTTAAACCAGATATCTCAATATATTCAAACCCTCATTCTTTCCAAAACTGTTATAAGAAACCTTTTGTAATGTGCTAATTAAATTGAGTTGACCTCCTAAAATCTTGAGCCAAATCCCTCATTTTAAACTCCAACCAAATGTGTCAAATATTGTGAAAATAACTTATTTATAGCGTGATGTCGTGCATTATGACGTAGCATACCTTGACTCCAACCATTCTGCAGCATGATCTCCTCCATTGTGGCATGCTAGTCAGTCAACTAATAGATCCATAAAATCCAGTAAAATATATCATTTAAAACTCTTTGAAGATCACGACGTTGTTGGTCGGAGAGTGATGGCAAGAGGGGGGGTGAATTGCCTTTTAAAAAATAATTAACAATTTAAAAAACAATTTATAAATGCAGCGGAAATAAAAAGGGGCAAGACACAATTTGATAACGGAGTTCGGCTTAAACCAAAGCCTACGTCTCCGCTCCCAACTCAACCGTTGAGAGATTTACTTCAGCTTGCTTTTTAATGGTTGTAGCAAGAAACCCACTAGCCGTTTTAAGGTAGGCTAGATCACCTTCGTACAACTTGCTTTTTTATGATGGTTGTAGCAAGAAACCCAAAATGAAAGTGAGGAAGAAAAGGATGGTTTGTTTTAATACAAACCCAATGAATAACTAAACAATTGAAATAAATAAATTACAACAAACTTGAGGAAGCCTTGAGCGCCAAGAGTGTGAGAGTAGTTGATGTAGAGGCAGCCCAAGTCTTCAAGGATGGAGGTGGATCACAAGTAGCCTTGGAGATTTGTCGTTAGAGCTTTAAGGGATCAAAATATCATTCCAATGTTTCGGTGGTGTTCCCGGCATCCATCCTTGTCTATTTATAGGAGAAATACCCCCCAAATACTTCAATATGGCCGTTGGAGGGCTTTCGGAGCCGTTGGGGGCCAAGTGGACAAGTCTGGTCAAGGCCCAACGGCTAGTTTGACTTTGCTTACCGGCTGACCGGTGCTCCAGACAGAAGGCAGAGCTCTCTGTCTGGGCTCCACCGGCGGGCCGGTGATGGGCCACCGGCTGGCCGGTGTGTCAGACAGAGAGCAAGCTCTCTGTCTGGTTCTACCGGCGGGCCGGTGGTCCAGACACCGGCGGGCCGGTGGTCCAGACAGAGAGCAAGCTCTCTGTCTGGTTCCACCGGCTGGCCGGTGGTCAGGCACCGGCTGACCGGTGGAACCTGGCAGAGAGCTTTGCTTCTGCCAGAGACCACCGGCTGGCCGGTGGTAATCCACCGGTAGGCCGGTGGACTCAGAGAGTCCTTTTCCAGTCTTCTTGGGCCAACTCTTTGGAAACCTTTTTCCTATCATCCAAAACACTTGAAAACAAGTTAGAACATGATGAGAGTGATTGTGATCATTAAAATCCAAGAGAGAGAGGTACAACAATCTCCCCCTATTTTGATGATCACAATCACAAAAGAGAAAGCTTTTTAAAAAGGATATGCCAAGTAAAAGAAAAAAAGAAACTTGGACATGGAAAAATTTTAGTGATCATTTTAATACAAGAATTTCATAGATGTATCATGTATTGAAAATAAAGAGAATGGTTTATTTTGAAATTGTAATTATAGGTCATTTAAAAGAAACAACTGAAATAAAAAACTTAACCATTTAAAAACAGATTTTGATGAAAGTAATAAATTAAAATTGAACTTTTAAAAAGAGCGCTTAATTAAATGAAATAAGTAACTAAGGTAATAGAGAGTTTTTCTCCCCCTTTGGGATTATCAAAATAGGAGTAAAAGTATGAAAGAAAGTTAGAAAAACAATAATAAAGAGGTAAGCAATGACAATAAGAATGGATAGATAAGACAACTTGAATTTTATAAAAGTTGAAACGTTACATAGAAAGTTCAAAATACAAAGCCAAAAAACAAGAACGGCTCTATTCACTCCTAGAGGGCCGAGAGTGACGACGACGCCTGAAGGTCGGAGGAGCCGGAGGAGCCTGGACCGCCTCAAAGCGACGATCTAGAGAATCAATCCGAGAGTGGAGCTGATCAAACTGAGAGCTGATGTAAGAAAACTTTAAGTCGAGCCGGGTCTCAATCTGATCCTGGAAGCGAAGGAACTGATCAGCCGTCACCGACAAGCTACCAGTATCAGCGGGAGGGGGCACAGCCTCAGCAGGCTCCGGTGCATCATCACTCGCTCCATCTCCCTCATCAGCAGCAGCAGCAGCCTCACCTTCGTCGTCACCGCTCCCTTCCTCTTCATCATCACCACTGTCCTCACTATCTGAAAGAGGATAGGCAGCAGCAATGGCAGGAGGTATGGCATGGGTAGGAGGGTGTGAATGTGTCTGAGGGGAGTAAGCCTTGAGAAGGCCCTCCTTGTCAGTAATCCACTCCTGACGCCAAGGATGCCAACGAATGTTCATCCGTTGCACCATCATAAAATTGATGATGCTATCCTTCTTTGGCTGCTCGAAGGAGGTAGCACGGAGAGGGATATCAAGAAAGGTAAAGATTTTGGTCAACAAGCGCCCATGAGGTAGAGTTTTGGACCGGCGCGGGTGCTCAGCCACATAAGTCATGGCCCGGAACAGGAACCGGACCAAATTGAAGTGAACGCCTCTGGTGATATAAGAAAGAAGATAAATATCAATAAATTTCACCGTATCGTGATCACCGATACGGGGTGCAAGGGTGGTCTGAATGAGGTGCTCAATGATGCGATGGTTAGGGGAGAGCTGGGAGAGATTGACAATGGGATCGGTGGGCTGCCCTGTGAGATGCTCAAGAGAGACAGCAAGATCAAATTCAGGGTCTCGAGGAAACTCCCCCTGAGCAAATGCATGAGGTCCAACATGAGGAACCCCTAGCATCCTGGCAATCTCCAAAGAAGTGATAGTGATGGGTTGCCCAAGAGCAGTGGTAGTAATGGTATCGACGTCGTCAGAGACCGACCACGTCAGGTGAGCATAAAATTCTTTGACAAGAAGGGGATAAATAACATCCTTCTCAGGAGGTTCAAAAAAAGAATGCCAGTGTTGATATTCAATGATTGAGAAAAGCTCGAGTCGAGCAGAAGAAAGCCAAGAATAATCAATTACCCTACCCGGCAAAATGACTTTGTCATGCCAAATGTCCGGAAGTTGAGGGATTGAAGGAGGAGGAGGTGCCTCTTGAGCGATGCCCTTTCCCTTGCGTGAAGATCGAGGACCCATGATGGCAAAAAGAAGAAAAAGAAGAAAGAGATTAAGAGAAGAAGGAGTTTGAGAGAGCAAGGAGGAAGAAGAGAGATTAGGGCAAGAGGGAGGCGCTGGTTTGGAGGTGCCGCACGAGAGGGAGAGAAAGAAATGGGAGGGGAAGGGTTTAATTTAAGTTTTAACCCTTTCCCCGGCCGGCCCAAAAAAGGAAAACCCGACACCACCGGTTAACCGGTGATGTACCACCGGTTGACCGGTGGTATGAAAATTCATAAAAAATTAAAATAATAAAAAAGAGTTTAAATAACTTAAAAAAGAAATATAAGCAAGCCAAATTGAGTCAAATATTTAATAGTGCTCATTGACGAATCATTCCTAACTCCCCCTTAATAAAATCAAAACGTTCAACTGGGAGCGGTTTGGTAAAAATATCAGCTAATTGGAAATCAGTAGAAATGAAGTCCAAAGTGATATCCCCTTTTTGAAAATGGTCACGAAGGAAATGATGCCTTAAATCTATATGCTTAGTCCTAGAATGTTGTATTGGATTCTTAGAAATACTAATGGCACTAGTGTTGTCACACCGTATAGGGACATGATCGTAGGAAAGGTCATAATCCAAGAGAGTGTGCTGCATCCAAATAATTTGGGCACAACAATTACCAGCTGCTACGTACTCGGCCTCGGCAGTAGAAAGAGCAACACAGTTTTGCTTTTTGCTACTCCATGAAACAAGGGACTTGCCTAGCAGATGACAGGTTCCACTAGTACTCTTACGATCTAATTGACATCCGCCAAAATCAGCATCCGAATATGAAGAAAGTTCAAAAGAAGTATTAGAGGGATAAAACAAACCAATGTTTTTGGATCCTTTTAAATACTTAAAAATTCTTTTGACCGATTTAAAATGAGATTCTTTGGGATTGGCTTGAAAACGAGCACAAAGACAAACACTGAACATGATGTCAGGACGGGTCGCAATTAGGTAAAGTAGACTCCCGATCATACTCCTATAAAGCTTGTTATCCACCGGTTTCCCGGCTTCATCTAACATAAGTTTACAAGAAGTACTCATGGGGGTACTAATTTCCTTTACTTGATCCATACCAAAACGACTTAAAAGTTCGTTTGTGTATTTGCCTTGGTTTAGAAAAATACCATTTGAATTTTGAAAGATTTGAAAACCAAGAAAAAATTTTAATTCCCCCATAAAACTCATTTCAAATTCTTTTCTCATTAAATCTGAAAAATCAGTACAAAGTGATTCTTTGGTTGAACCAAATATAACGTCATCAATGTAAATTTGGACAATTAAAAGATCTTTGGAAGTGTGTTTTAAAAATAAGGTACAATCAGCTTGACCCATTTTAAAATCATTTTCTAAAAGAAATTTTGTTAACCGCTCATACCAAGCCCGAGGGGCTTGTTTTAAGCCATATAGAGCCTTGGTTAACTTAAAAACATGATTTGGAAATTTTGGATCTTCAAAATCGGGGGGTTGTTCAACAAAGATTTTTTCTGAAATAAAACCATTTAAAAAAGCACTTTTAACATCCATTTGAAAAAGTTTGAAATTTAAGTGAGCGGCGAATGCCAACAAGATCCTAATGGATTCCAATCTAGCAACGGGCGCAAAGGTTTCACCATAATCAATTCCTTCTTCTTGATTATAGCCCTTAGCTACTAGGCGAGCCTTGTTCCGAGTTATATTTCCTTGATCATCAAGTTTGTTCCTAAAAACCCATCTAGTGCCAATAATTGGATGATCATTGGGTCTTTCAACAAGAGTCCAAACATCATTTCTAGAGAATTGATTTAGTTACTCTTGCATTGCAAGAACCCAATTCTTATCATTAATGGCATCATTAATGGTTTGAGGCTCTAGTTGTGAAAGAAAGGCTTGATGTTCAACCTCGTTGAGGATTGATCTTCTATTTCGAGTACCGGCTTGAAGATCACCTATAACATTTTCTAAAGGATGGTCTCTAGAAGGTTTCCAAACCTTAGGCAATGTGGAAGGCGAAGAAGGTGAAGAGGGTTCTTGATGGTCATCCTCCTTGGGAGGAGAAGAGGAATCATTCAAATGAAGCTTATCAAGCTTATCTTCAACATCTTCAATGACCAGGTGAGGTTTTGGAAGAGTTTCATCAAATTTGACATGAGATGATTCTTCGATGGTTTTTGAACGTTTATTGAAGACACGATAGGCTTTGCTTGAGTTGGAGTACCCAAGAAAAATACCTTCATCGGATTTGGCATCAAATTTCCCTAGGTTATCTTTTGTGTTAAGGATAAAGCATTTACAACCAAACACTTTAAAATAACCAACTTTGGGCAATTTGCATTTCCAAAGTTCATAGGGGGTTTTCTTAAGAAGGGGTCTTACAAGGACTCTATTGATAGTATAACAAGCAGTGTTTACCGCCTCGGCCCACAAATATTGAGGGAGGTTGAATTCACTAAGGAGGGTTCGAGCAATTTCTTGGAGAGTTCGGTTTCTCCTTTCAACCACTCCATTTTGTTGTGGAGTCCTAGGGGCAGAGAAGGTGTGATTGTATCCTTGAGAGGAACACAATTCATCGAATTCTTTGTTTTCGAATTCACCTCCATGGTCACTACGGAGCGATATAATTTTATATCCTTTTTTGTTTTCTACTTTCCTAGAGAATTTCAAAAAGGTTCTACAAGCATCATTTTTATGAGCTAAAAAGAAAACCCAAGTGAAACGAGAAAAGTCATCTACTAGGACAAAGGTATAGGATTTTCCACCTAGACTTGCTAGAGGGGTAGGACCAAAAAGATCAAGATAAAGGAGCTCAAGAGATTTTGAAGTGGACACTTCCTTCTTAGATTTGAAAGAAGATTTGTGTTGCTTGCCAAGTTGGCATGGCTCACAAATCAAATCTTTCTTAAACTTAAGTTTAGGAAGGTCACGGATGAGCTTGTTCTTATTAAGCTTTAGAAGTGAATGAGAGCTACAATGCCCCAACCTTCTATGCCAAAGCCAAGACTCATTGTCAAGAGCACTTAAACATTTAACATTTTGGCTAGCTAAAGACTTTAAATCAATAATGTAAACATTTTGAAAACGGGAAGCAGAAAATATCAATTTGTTTTGAAAATCAAACACATTGCATAAATCATTTTGAAAATTCACCGAAAAACCACTATCACAAAGTTGACTAATGCTAATTAAATTATGCTTTAAACCTTTAACAAATAAAACATCTTTAATTAAGGAGGTGCTACCAAGACCAATGGTACCTATTCCGACGATCTTGCTTTTTGAATTGTCACCGAAGGTGACGTATCCTCCATCGAATTCTTCAAGGGAGTTGAACTCGGAGGGATCGCCACACATGTGCCTCGAGCATCCGCTGTCGAGATACCACGAGCCTTTCGAAGTCCTACTTTTTTGGTGTTTATCCTACAAAATCAAGAGAGAATAGATTTTGGTACCCATATAAGTTTGGGTCCGGAAAGATTAGCTAAAAGAGACTTTTGAACCCATACTTGTCTAGAGGGATACATCCTAAGATATTCATCTGAGTAGGTAATGATTTTGGGGCGGCCATATCTAGCATTTTTACAATCGCATTCATAAATCATATGTCCGGTTTTTCTACAATAATTACAGAATTTATTTTGAGAGATCCCCCTTACAAAAGTAGTGGATGCTCTAGAAGAGGTGGCTTGCTTGTTAAAGCCAAGTCCATGTGTGGTTCTAGCCGAACGTTGAGAACCTAGCAATTTGGTCAAATTTTGTTCACCTTGGGTGAACTTGGCAAGAGATTCCCTTAAATATTTAATAGTTTAATTCAAAGAATCAACATTTGGAATATCTTGGACCTTAAGGGCAAGTTCCTCATTCTTTTTGAGAAGTTGATCTTTTTCAGAAATTAGAATTTTGTGTTTCTTTTCTAAGGCCAAAAATTTAGAGGTAAGTTCGTGAAAACCTTCCTCTAATTGATCTCTCGCATTTTGGAGATCTTCATAAGACATTTCATTATTAAAAGAAGAAGATGAGGAAGAGGAGTCGGAATAAGATACCTCATCAAGTGCCATTAGGCATTTTCCACCTTCATCGCTTGAATCGCTTGAAGACATGGAGTCATCGCTTGCACTCCATGTTGACGCTTTGAAAGCCTTCTTGTTTTTCTTTTCCTTTAACCTTTTCTTGAAAAGAGAGCACTCCGGTTTGATGTGGCCTTTCTTTCCACATTCAAAGCATGTAACTTCTTTTTCTGCTTTTGGTTCTTCCTTTCGTGCCCTTTGAAAATTCTTCTTTTTCTTCATGAACTTGCTCATTTTTCTTGCAAGTTGAGCAATCTCGGATCCGCTATCATCGTAAGAGCTTTCTTGCTTTGCTTTGAATGCTATGTTCTTTTTCTCCTTGAAGATGTTACCTTCTTTATCGGCTTGCCTCTTCATGGTAATCTCATAGGTCATAAGTGATCCAATGAGTTCTTCAACCGGCATTTTCTTGACATCTTTCGCTTCTTGGATTGCCGTCACCTTTGGAGCCCATGAGCTTGGTAGGACCCAAAGAATCTTCTTGACCATCGTCTCTGCAGAAACATCATCTCCAAGAGACTTTCTCCCATTACACACATCAGTGAAGTGAGTAAACATTTCCGTAATAGATTCGTGTGGGTGCATGGTGAAACTTTCAAAGTCTTGACGATACATATCTAATCTAGTGTCTTTGACTTTGTTAGTGCCCTCATGGGTCACTTCCAAAAGCTTCCAAATTTCATGAGAAGTGGTGCAAGTAGAAATACGATTAAATTCATTACGGTCTAACCCACAATGAAGAGCATTCATGGCTTTGCCATCAAGCTCAAAATTATCAATGTCTTCGGGGGTCCATTTAGACTCATCTTTGCTAGAGAGAGTATAGCCTTGCAAAACAATTCTATATATAGCATAGCCAATACTTCTAAGAAATGTAATCATGCGAGTTTTCCAATAATTATAGTCGGTTCCATCAAAGAATGGAGCCCGAGTCATGGAATACCCTTCGGGTGCTTGTGAGGAAGAAGCCATCACTATGGATTTTGAGTTTGTAACCGGTTAAGGTATTACACAAACTCTCCCTTTGATACCAATTGTTGGTCGGAGAGTGATGGCAAGAGGGGGGGGGGGGTGAATTGCCTTTTAAAAAATAATTAACAATTTAAAAAACAATTTATAAATGCAGCGGAAATAAAAAGGGGCAAGACACAATTTGATAACGGAGTTCGGCTTAAACCAAAGCCTACGTCTCCGCTCCCAACTCAACCATTGAGAGATTTACTTCAGCTTGATTTTTAATGGTTGTAGCAAGAAACCCACTAGCCGTTTTAAGGTAGGCTAGATCACCTTCGTACAGCTTGCTTTTTTATGATGATTGTAGCAAGAAACCCAAAATGAAAGTGAGGAAGAAAAGGATGGTTTGTTTTAATACAAACCCAATGAATAACTAAACAATTGAAATAAATAAATTACAACAAACTTGAGGAAGCCTTGAGCGCCAAGAGTGTGAGAGTAGTTGATGTAGAGGTAGCTCAAGTCTTCAAGGATGGAGGTGGATCACAAGTAGCCTTGGAGATTTTTCGTTAGAGCTTTAAGGGATCAAAATATCATTCCAATGTTTCGGTGGTGTTCCCGGCATACATCCTCGTCTATTTATAGGAGAAATACCCCCAAATACTTCAATATGGCCGTTGGAGGGCTTTCGGAGCCGTTGGGGGCCAAGTGGACAAGTCTGGTCAAGGCCCAACGGCTAGTTTGACTTTGCTTACCGGCTGACCGGTGCTTGGCCACCGGCTGGCCGGTGCTCCAGACAGAAGGCAGAGCTTTCTGTCTGGGCTCCACCGGCTGGCCGGTGATGGGCCACCGGCGGGCCGGTGTGTCAGACAGAGAGCAAGCTCTCTGTCTGGTTCTACCGGCTGGCCGGTGGTCCAGACACCGGCGGCCGGTGGTCGAGACAGAGAGCAAGCTCTCTGTCTGGTTCCACCGGCTGGCCGGTGGTCCAGACACCGGTTGGCCGGTGGTCAGGCACCGGCTGACCGGTGGAACCTGGCAGAGAGCTTTGCTTCTGCCAGAGACCACCGGCTGGCCGGTGGTAATCCACCGGTTGGCCGGTGGACTCAGAGAGTCCTTTTCCAGTCTTCTTGGGCCAACTCTTTGGAAACCTTTTTCCTATCATCCAAAACACTTGAAAACAAGTTAGAACACGATGAGAGTGATTGTGATCATTAAAATCCAAGAGAGAGGGGTACAACAGACGTGATACTCCCGAACTACTTCTTGATCTCTCAGCCTATTGTGTTACGATCTACTGCATCATGGCGCAAAGATCTGTATCTTATGCAAACCCAGATCTGTTCCATTTTTCCAAAATCACATCCCCCACGATGTGGTCCTCCTTTACGCTAAAAAGATTGCAGTGACCCTTACTTATCGAGTAACCCTTGCGTACATGTACTTTGTCATTTTATTAGTCCAGATCAACCCTTACGCATCATCCAGATGACCCTTACTTATCGAGTAACCCTTGCATATAATCTAGATCAACCCTTACGTACAGGTACTTTGGCATTTTCTCAGTCCAGATCAACTTTTACGCATCATCCAAATGACCCTTATGTCGTATCATGCAGCTCTTACGTATCCCTAAAAATTTCATCCTCTAAAAATTCGGAGGTCTGACCTTGCAGACTTGGTCACCTCTGTGAGAAGCACATGAAGTTTCTGGAAGGGAATAAATGTTAAGAAACTAGAGGGCTACTTGTGTATATTAAAGGATGGAATCAGAATATAACTACAACGAAAGGAGGAAGAAGAGGTATGAGGGAGAGAGAGGAAACACTCGAGATATTCCCTAGGAATTCCCCTCCCCAGGACAAATTGGCCGAAGTCCCAAAAAAGAAATATTATTCCCCATCTCCCACTGGCCAGCCTGCCCCCTATTTAACATCCCTTGTCTCTAGATTTTCATCATGTGCGGTCGCCTCCCTAACAACTTGATAAACAACTTCATCCCTCTTCTTGAATGACACTTATACCCTTTTCTATTAAATGCTTCCAAGGCTGTAGCAAACAGCTGTAGCCAGGTATGGGTTCTATCACTCACAACCCCTTAAAAACGGTCTTGTCCTCAAGATTGAGGAAATGAAAATGATTACAGTTGATGATGTCTTCCTTTTCCCATGTCGTTTTGAGAGATTCACCCCTTGGAAAGGCTACCCTACTGCTCCCTCTTCCGCCTCTTTGAAAATTCACCTTGTCCACAAGGTGGAGATCTTGATGAAAATCCAAATGTTTCTTCGATGTATCTTGAAGATCAAATGGCACGATAAGATCGTGTGACAGGGCCCCCTTCGGCAGAGGATTATCTACTGGACCACAAGTGGCGAGTGTGAACACCTTCACCAGCCTGAAGGCTGACAACAACTTGTCCAGACCAGATGTTGAACTTTTAAGTCAGCAGAAGCTTCCAAATGGTGCCCAAGCATTCTGTCCCAGGGCCAATCTCGGACATCACATGCAAGTGTCCCAGATGAGCCAGGAGTGTGCTAGCCACCATGGCATAAAACCCAGAAGAATCCCTTCATCATGTTTGTTTGCATAGGTTTCTCAATCATACAACAGGTGAGGACCCCTGTAGTTGATCTCTTAATTATGCGCATAAAATTTGTTGTATAATCCAACGACTCATGATCCAGCCACCCCCTACCACCTTTGGATTGCGTAGAACGGGAAAATAGCGGTGAGTTAGGACATTGCTGGCGTGGTTCCGTATTGGGTGCCCTATCTAAGCAATTTCCCAAGTGGTCCTTCCAGCTTTAGAAGATCTAAAAGTTGTGTCCACACAAGTCTCAGCAGGTGATACTTCTAAGATCCACGATCCACCAAAAATCCGTGAACACACTATGGTGTCGCGTATCATCCCAATTCACATGGCCAGTGTAGCAGTCTAGCATGTAGTGAAGCATCATAGGGGCCATTAAAAACCTCTAAAACATGGCCAACTTGATTGGTAGTTAAAGCAGGAAGGCTCTTGTCAGCTTCTTTCAACTCCAGGGATGTAGAGCAAACCTTTTTTGTGTTTTCACCACTGTTTCCATAGATAACCAGGATCGCAGCTGCAGACCCATTTTTTCCGTCTTTAATCCCCTTGTACCGGTGACTTTCAATATAGCCAATGATCATGGGAGACCCGCAAGTAATTTTCCCAAATCCCTCTAAGCCACTCTCACCACTAGGGAGCTCAGATTTTGTATCCGTTACTAGAAAACAAGCAGAACTAAATGAGTCTTCTTCTTCATCTAGGAGTCCAACCATTGCTAGTGGATGTTACAACTTTTTTTTGCGATCCTGGATGGCGACATTTCCGATTCCTCCATGGTAACTGGTAACCATGCGTTGCTAACAGTATCTTTCATCGCTGCATATGGATTCCAAACTTCCAGCCCACTGAATTGCTCCTCTAACTCTGCTTTAAACACCTATCATGTCAATCGCAAATGGAACTCCCTTATAATTCGAAACCAATATATAGCGTCTCCTGAAAAACTTACCTGGGCACAGGGGACCTTAGATTGGTCAGGTATCCACTATATGTGGAAATTGTCCTCTGCACACCCGATCCAGCCATGCAGATCACTCTCATCAAACACCGACAACTCCTCCCATTGCGCAATTGTAGACTGACAACTCACTCCTCGAGACACCATTCTCATGAATTTGTTCTTCCAATCTATTGAAACTCTCCATAAGGTCTTTAAACTTCCGCCAGGTCGCGTTCGGCTACACCTCGATTGGAATGGAAATCCAATGGATGAAAACTCCTTTCATACTAATATGATCCAGCATCAATTTAAAAGCATCGGTGGTTCGATGAATCTGGAAATACTCATCCACACGAGCTATCCATCCTCTTGGATCCGCTCCATCAAAAATAGGAAGCTCAACTCGTTTACCAAATGCCGTCAAATCTTGTACCGGTACAGGAACCGCCATCGCTCTATGCTCAGACCGGTCCAACGGCTCCCTTGTTGCACTCCCAGTGGAACGCTTTCCCCGACTGTGTTGTCTCCACTATTGGCAGAGTATCCTCATGCAATGACTGCTTCTCCAAATGGTGCACCATGTAACAGCGGAGCTCAGCTTGATCATTGATCCATGTCTCCCATCGTTTTGAATCTTGTGGGGATTAAGATGAGTTGGAGGCAAAGTCCAAAGCCTGCTTTCTTATAGGCTATAAAAATGAAGAATTTGGCTACCGACTATGGAATGATGATCAACAAAAGATCATCAGAAGTTGAGATGTAATCTTTAATGAAAATATTCTATGGAAAGACATGAACTTAGGAGAGAAATCAACTACTGAAGTAAAAGTCGATACAGATAAAAAGATCATTAATTCACAAGTATCGGTGATACAAGATATCAGCACAAATGCATCAGAAATTCGACCAACAACAGATGTGCCAGAATGCTCAAGAACCGCAAAAGTATAAGGGAATGCTCCAGTAGTAGAACAATCAGCCGCAGGAGCACCGAAAGTTCATAAACCAGAAGTTGAAGTTTCAGTAAGTGAAGAAACTTCTCTGAGAAGTTCTTCTAAAGTCAAATGACTAGTCCAACAGGATGAGGTTGACACAAACTTCTTACTTCTAACGGATGTTTGTTGTAACATCTTGGCTCTTTCTTGAGGTAAGTTGTTATTTGTTTTTAACTTGACCTCTTGTTTTACCCTTGGATTTATATGTTTTTTGAGATAGGGGATGCCTTGGGGGTGTTCGGGAGTTCATGACCCAAAATTTTTCAGAAAAGTGGAGCAGTTGGGTTTGCTACAGGTCCATAGGCTAGCCGGTGACATGCCACCGGCCAACCGGTGGCCAAAATAGCGGCCCAGGTGGATTTTAAGAACAACACAACCTCCACCCGACGTGATCTTGCCCTTGGTGCACTTAAAAACACCAAATGGATGGGCATGGTCTCAGGTGTGTGGCACTGAGAGTCTCTTTGTGGACTAAGGCTAGAATGTTAGCACCATGTCGTAGTGGAAGGTGTGGTGGGACTAAAACGACCAAGATTTTGCTCTAGAGTCTTACCGTAGTGGATCTCATGGGCATGGTGCGATCAAAGCCACCACGACCGTGGTGGGAATCACCAAGCTATGGTGACGACTCTTCAATTTTTTTTTGAAATGGCCAAATTAGTTTCCTGTTCAAAGTTTTGGAAAGGAATCATTGATTTAATGTACACCGCATGAATGGATTTTCCCGCCATCATGACTAATTTTTTTCTTTGAAGTTTCCTTTACAAGTTTTGATGGTTATTTTCAAAGAAAATGTTCTTCTTAATATTTTTGACTTTTTTTATATTTTAAATTGGTGTTCAAAATGAAAAGGGTATTTTCCTTGGGAAACGTTTCAGTGATCTTCTAAAGGTATTTTCATCTATAACAACATCCTTGATGTTTTTTATGTTTTATTAGGGATATGATCCGATGTTTCAATATTTATTCTCTTTGAATGGTTTATGATTATGATTATGAAATATTGATTAAATCAGTATTATTTTCTATGTGTTAAACTTTGATGTTATGATAAATGTTTTCATGTTCTTGTGACATACATATGAATGAATTATGATTATGGGATGTGAGGTCCGTTATAGCTCTTCAATTCATTGGGTAAAGATTAATGTTTTATGAGTTCAAAGGGTACACAAGATGTTATCTCAAGCCAAAAATATGGTACACTGGAGGTTATCCCAAACCCGAAGTAGGTGCACGGGTGGTCAGCACACACCTAACAAGCGATGAATTTCTTGGTGGATAGTCTTGACATAATATTTCTATGATTACAATTACGTGACACTTTATTCTCTTATGACTCATATTCTTTGATTCCTTTATGATTCATGTTTTATGAACTGCCAAACTTTATGTCATAACTCATGATTTTATGAATTGTTAGGTATGAATTTTAAATGTTAAGATCATGTTCTCATATCCTTATGTTTATGATATGCTTACATATGATAATTGATTGATATATCTCTTGTTTACTTTTACTGAGTCTTGAACTCACTCCTTATGTCTCCCTTTTTCAAAGATATGATAAAAGGTTTAAGTATGATGTATTAGAAAAATTATAGTTGTGAAGAACTAAGTGTGAGATAATGTAGACCTTTTATGTATCAGTTGTTTTTGTGTCCAAGTTTCCAAAGAAATTAAATCATTACAGTTCTAGAATGGATCGTATTGATATATAATGAATATTTATCTAATAAAATGTAATATTTATGTTTGAAATACCTGCATTATCAATGCTTAAATAAGATCTAGATAAATTTAAAGAAGATGGAAAATCTATCAATGGATTGGTGACAAACTCTCTATCCACTTGCTCAATAATTCTCAGATTTCAAAATCTGGCTACAAAATTCCTCTCAACCTATGGATCAAAACCAAAGTAGTGATCATAAATATGTCTGGTTATGTATTGAAAAAATTACAAACAAAAGAAAAATACAAAAAAAGAAAACACTAAAATGGTAGCGCCAGGTTGGTGTGGCGGTAGTTGCAAGCCTCAAAATAAGAAAAATAAACCCAATATAAATGAATTATAATGTGACTCATGTTGAATCTGGTGAGGAAAGACTTTCAGTATATTCTTAATGTGAGTGTGTGGGTTTAATTTGTATTGGGTAAATAGAGAACAATTCTGTGTGTATTTGAATGAAATGGTTGAAATCAATTTTTAAAATATTAGAGGGGTGGGTGGAAGTTTCCTTGGCTTGAGCACAAGTGGTTTATTGTTCCATCACTGGAGAAATTACAAGCTGCAGTAAAGGAAAGGAAAACTATATCAAAACTAGCTGAATCCTCTCTAAAGTGAGTTTCATCCCCTTTAATAGGAGAAAGATGAATATTCAGAAATCTTTGAAGTTGGGATGGTCATAAAATGCTCTAGTTAGCTCGATCTCCCCATATAGATGGAACAAACTCCCTGTGAATGTTTGAAAAAAATTCCGCGTTCCCTTGATGCCATATGATTCCTAGTTCACATCCCTTTTTGCCTGATTTGGCTAAGCAATGATAATGAATTACTTCTTTAATATTCTTATGCCTTGGATGGGTTCCACGTGTATTGGAGATGATCTCCATGGTCATGGTTCTTTGGGATTTCTCCGGGTGCAGTTGACCAGATATTCTTCAAGTACCATATTTTGTATGGTTGAACCATTACCTAACTGTGCATCCAAATCATGAACTCTTTTAAAACTTAAAATTTTTATTTTTAGAAAATTTCTTTAAATGAGTCTTAAGCCTTATCACTCATCTTTGAGAGTCTTGTAAGACATCCACCCCTTTGGCCCTCCCTCTCTTATTGATCTCTATGGGTGAAAATCCATTATTTTGAGATGAATATTCAAGGTAAGTCCCTTTAAATCATCTCCTATATTCCTATGCTTCTTCTTCCATGTAAGATGCATTTTGTAGAAGAGGTAATTTACATACCTCTAGGTGAGGTGGATGCCTTCTTTTATAGATTGAAAACACAAAATACATAAAGGGGTATTTTGATGTGGGACTCAGAAATACCCAGAATAATAAAAACAGGGTTCAACACTCCCCCTCAAGCTGGACATGCCCATCTTGGAACACAAGTCCCAAAAAAGAAAGATAACATCAAGGAAATACTAGACACACTCCCCCTCAAGTTGGGTCACAGATGCTGTGGATGTCCAGCTTGGAACTGAGCGAGGTGAGGTGAGCTTTTGGGAGGCCTTTGGTGAAGAAGTCAGCAAGCTGATCCAATATCGGGATGTGACTAAAGCTGACATGATCGTGCTCTAGGTGGTGGCGAAGAAAGCGGCAGTTCACCTCAATATGCTTCGTGCGTTCATTGAAGATGGGATTCAAAGAAATATTGGTGGCTGCCTGATTGTCACACCAGATGTGAGCAGATATCTATAGAGAAAAGCCAAGATCCTGGAGGAGATGTCGAAGCCAAATGATCTCTGTAGTGACAGTGGCCATGGCTCGGTACTCGGACTCCACACTGGAGCAGGAGACGACGGTCTGTTTCTTGCTGCGCCAGGAGATGAGGTTGCCTACCAAGAACAGAGAAAACTCAGAAGTAGATTTCTAGGTAGCAAGACAACCAGCATAATCAATATCACAAAAGACCTCAATATTCAGATGAGCATGCTGGTAGTAGTGAAGACCACAGGCATGATCTCGTTTGATGTATTTGGCGATGTAGAGGGCAGTATCCCACTGAGTGGTGGTCGGATGTTCCATGAATTGACTCACTTTGCCAACAGCGCAGGCAATGTCGGGATGAGTATGTACACCCTGGCCTGCAGATGACCTCTACCAAGTTCCCAATTCGTCGACCGCTCCTAAAAAACAACACCTGAGGAGGTAAAAATAGCAGCATAATTTAAATCTTTGGTGAGTTTGTTGATGGAGAGAAGATTAAACTAGCTGTGAGGAATGTGTGCCACTGAAGACAGACTAATAGACGGGGTCAGATGGAATGTGCAAAATCCCAAAATGGGGATTGCTGATCCATTGGCAATAGTGATTGGAGAAGCACTAGTAGATGGATGGTAGGTAGTGAACACACCAAAATCCCCAATGAGATGTTCAGACGCACCGATGTCGAGCATCCATGATGACACTTAATGATATGAGGATGGGTGCTCAAATAGGGGTCGGGAGACCGCGGGAGGTAGGTCGAGAGACCACTAAAGAGGGCGGGGGCCGAGAGACCGCATCAGATCCAGTAGCTGGGAAGAGGTGGGATCGTCGGGAAGAGGCGCCTGTAGACTGTGGAGAGAGGCGAGATGACCAGCTGAGGAAACCGTGGGGATATGGGACTTTCTACAGGAGGGCGCTGTTGATCCGGTTAGTGTTGGACACAGATGGAGTTGGGAGGCCGCCTGAGGCTTCGGACCGCATCTGCGATGAATGACCGCAAGAAGGAGGGAAGCTCCGGGAGTCGGAAGCACCTCTGAGATCCGACGTAGGAACCGAGAGGATGCGTAGGGAGGTACCATTGAATCGGGTAGCCGGTGGAGGGGTGGCACTGGTGTAAGAGGGCTAGTGTGGAGGCGGCGGGCTGCCAGTGACGTTGCGAGGGAGCTGCCTGAGGTAGCGCAGACAGAGAGAGCCGCCTGGTGAGTGCCGTGCGTAGAGGGATCCAGGAGGATGTCGGGATGCCACCGGGAAGGGAGGGATGATCATACTAGAGGATGTCGTTAAGAGAGGTGGAGCTGATGGAAATCAGTTAGCTACTGGAGGATGTCTAGATGTCGTTGGAAGGGAGAGTTGGTTACACCGGGATGCTTCCTGGAAGAGAGAGCAGGCCGGTAGGGGTTACACCTGGATGGAGTCGGGAGAGCAGGTCGTCAGGGCAGAGTGCACCCACTAGGAAGGGCGGGACACATCCAGGAAGAGAGGTTGCGGCCTTCGTCGGGGCAAATCGAAGCCGTCGGGAGGTTGGGGGGGGGGGTCACTTGGAGGATGGCGCAGCGGGTTGAGGGAGCCGTGGGAGGGATGGGAGCCGCCGGGCGAGCACTTGGAAAATAGAAGAGGAGCCGTGAGGCCATCTGGAGTGGGATCTGCGCAGAGAGGAGGAGGTGAGGCAGGCTGTAGGGGAGGGGCATTGTGAGAGCACCAAGAGACTTCCGGGGAACGAGCCCAGAGGGGGTGTCCAGGCTGAGCGGCACTCGGGAGGAAGGGCTGGGAGGGTGGCGTAGCAGAGGAGGCACCGCGTAGGGCAGAGCCGGGGTGGCCGCATAGGGCAGACCCATGAGAAAGGGGGGGGGGGGGGTGGCTGTATAGGGAATACCCGCAGGAGGGGATGGGGTGGTCGCATAGGGAAGACCCACGGAGGAGGGGTGCCACTCAGGGAAAAGCTGAGAGAGAGAAAAAAATATCTAAAGGAGGGAGGGCTCCGAATTAGGTTCCCTCTGATACCTTTTCAAAGTGGTAATTTCCATACCTCAAGTTGAGGCGGATGCCTTCTTTTATAGATTGAAAATACAGAATACATAAAGGGGTATTCCGATGTGGGAATCAGAAATACCCAGAATAATAAAAACAGGGTTCAACAAATTTTAATTTAGGATATTTCCAATTTTAGGGATTCTAATCAACTTCCAAGGCTTCCTCTTCATCTCTCTTGCAGGAGAAACATCCTTTTACATTGGTTACATTGTTCATTGGTAGGTTGTTCTATAGAAATCCTTTTGATCGTGAAACCATTTGTGCTTGCTTATTTTAGGTGGTGTTTTCTTTGATATAAAACATATTTTGGTTGACTATAATTGTTTTATGTTGAGTTTCCTTGTTTTTATCAAGATCTCATTTGATATATAAGTAATTTTCTATATTCATCATGTAAATTCTTCTCATTAAAGATTTTCATAGATGTTTTTTTCTCATGAATTGATCAAAGTTGTTTTAATGAATGAATTTCAAAATCAAATTAAACAATGACCTCTAAACTCGAGAAAAAAAAACTTATTCTAGAACCATATGTTTCAATGTTTAATCATAAGAATTTCAAATATTTATAATTAATAAACTTAAATTCAGAATTTTAGAACAAATCAAGTGATCTCAATGTAAATTTTACAACAATATTTTTGCAATAATTAAAAATATTAAGAAGAATAGACCTACAATGATCTGGAGGAGGAGAAACGACTACTGGAATTAACACTACCATTACTGCTACTGGTTTTACTGAAATCTTGAGGAAACTATAGGAAAAACCACACCATTATAGGAAGAACCACAACACTGCTACATGAAAATTACTACTGCTACTGCTACTGGAGAAATGGAGTAGGAGAAGTTTCTATTTTACTCTGAAATTTTCCACTTTACCTCTCCTCTCCTGCTTATTATACTTGGTTACTATTTTTCTATATACACATGATTATCAGGATACTATTCATCCATTTAAATTGGCCACCAGATTTTGGCCTCTTCTCTCTATGCCATGGTTGCCCTTTCTCTCGGCCATTCATCTTCTATGATTTTATTCTTACATGTTGATTATCCATTACTGGGAATTCACCTGGTTTAATCTTATGCATCGAGCTCTACCTGTATTTGATCTTACATTTACTTCCTTTATTTTTTCGCATCATAAATCCCTCACTAGGGTCACTCACTCCACTCAATTGAATGTAAAGTTGAGTACAAATTGGAGTTTCCCTCATTTATTCATTAGGTGCATCATACCATTGGCTTGAAAAGATCCTACAATCTTCACCACATGGATAAAACCAAACCCTAAGAGAACTTTTCCATGTCGTTTTGTGCCTTTGGTGGGTGATAAATGAAAACAAAACAAAAGGGAAATGAGAAGGACACTTTATAGGCACTCATAATTAACTTAATAAACAGAAACTACATTGCACAAGGAATAAAACTCTAGGATCAATGGAAGGATGAAGGGAATAAAAAAGAAATGAATTTAATGGAATGAGATGAAATGAAATGTCTGACCATTGTTTAAAAATACTTAGTTGTTTAGTTATCATTAAGATTTTTTTGGGCCTTCTTAAAATATAGTTTTTTTCAATTTACTTTTATTTTTTGATAATTTAACTTCTGTCTATTATGTTATTTTTTTTACAGAGATTGTATAATTTAATTTAATAGCCCCACTCAAGCAAATAAAGTTGATGTGAAATTGGTAGATTATGATTTTTGGCTTATAAAATGTGCTTAAGTAATCAACAAAGCTTCTTCATGGATATAGGGGGGGGGGGGCTTAAGAAAGAGTTAAATATTTTTACAAGGGCATATTTGGCTAGATTTTAAACGTATTTCAATTGAAGGCCTCTATCATTTAGGTGAAATTATATCAATGCTATTTTGTTTAATAATTTAAGCACGTTTGAGATGAAAATAACCTAAATGAATACAATTCAATCATAATGAAATATATGGTCAAATGGGACCATGTATGGAAATAAGGTACAAATCTCTCAAGGTAATGGATAATAAACTAAAATGTGTATCAATGATATTCAAAATTAACTTGGATCATTCAAAACCAACCCTCAAATCATTAAAGATTATGAAATAGATAGTTTAAAAAGGATGAGTTTAAATTTAATTTTTAAGTGTTTTTGGCAACACAACCTCTTTAAAAATTAAATTGAAAAGAAATATGTAGTAAAAACTTAAAAATAATTATAAGCTTAAGTGTAGGTTAATTAAATTCTTGTATAGTCTTTAAATACATGAGCTTTAACACCCACTTCCAAGAATTTTCACTCTATTATTCTGTAAATAAATAATTTAAAAAGTTATTCTGTACAAAAAAGAAGATAGAATGTTTTATATATGAATAAATTCATTTATTTATATATAATCAATATTTTAAAAGTTATATATTTAATAATTATTTTACAAGAAAAACTACACAAATATTTACAAACTACATGTGCATAATTTTTATATACAAGAAGTTTCATGGATAGTATATTTATGTACAACATTTCAACACGTTTCAGTGTTATCTTATATAAAAAACAAAAGCAACATAAAAAAACTAAAAATACAACAGTCGAAAAACACAAAACACATGTTTACAAGAACTGGATAGAATATAGAATCACATATCAAATAGTTTTTTTTTAATTTTTTAGTGTTATGTTTTTTTTTATTTTATGGTTTTCAACACTTTATTTTTTTATGATTTCTTTTTCTTTCTTGAATTTTATGATTTTTTAACTTTTCCAGTTTTCTAAAATAAGAAAAAAAGTTTAATAGACTATATTTTAAATGCATGTATTTTTTAATTTTTTTTTATCTTTTCATGATTTTGACATAATTACAATGTAATAAAAGAATTGAAAAAGTATTACTAAATGTTAAAATAGGCACAAGTAGAAAACTAGTTTTCTGCATCGGGCTTTTAACATTCATTTTTTAAAAACCGACTTAAAAAACAATAAAAATATTTTCAATTACATTTATTTATAATACCATTGTTAAAAATATTATATAAAATATTTGTAGCGTCAATTTTAAAAATAACCGATGATAAATATATACTATTAAATATATTTGACCCCTATTATAAAAAATCTGACTTTAAAAACTTTTTTCAGAATATTTTTATCATTGGTTTTATATGAGACATTAAAAACATGAAATCACAATTAATATAAGTGTAGTTCATAGGTTTTTATTTGATTATGAACCCAAAATGAACTCACACATCAAAAGTTATGGATGTCATAAGTTGGAATTTTTTTCTAGAATTAAGTCAATTTTACATTGGTTTTTAAAAAATCTACATTAAAGGCTACTTTTATAATCAAATTTTAAATATTGAAGGTTGAAAAAGTAATTTTAAGGTCTTTTTGTTGGAAAATAACATTAAAATTATACCTTTTACACCCATTTTTTTGGAAATCGGAGTTAAAAATAATCTTTTAACGTTAGTTTTGAAAAAAATAACGTTAAAATTTGCTATTGATTTTTTTTAAAATGAGAGCATTATTGCTTTTCAATTTTTTACATCACGTGTTTGTAACTTTTGTCTTCTTCCTTGCATGGAATGGTTGTGTTTTTTTTCTTTTCGCATAAAAAAACATATAATCAATCTTTACTTCAGACTTTTTATTTCTCTTGCCTTTTAATTTGTCAATTTACTCTTATTTCACCTATCAATATATCTGAAGTGGTAATCAATCTGTATTATTCTTATTTTGTCAATTTCGTTTCATTACATACAGTTTTTTTTACAATTTTCATTTTTTTGATGATGATGACGCTTTCAACAACGAATAAGGTTGTTCTATATGATATCTACAAGGTAGTCCTCAAAATGCCTCAAGAGTTTTTCATTGCAAAGAAAATGAATATTCAGACATTATTTCTAATATTGGAGGAAATGAGTGAAAGTATAGAGAAGAAAGTAAAGCACTACAAGTCAGTGCTCAAAATGCCTCATGAGTTTTTCATATTGGAGCAATTGAATATCCAGAAATGATCTATAATATCAGAGGAAATGAGTGAAAGTGTGGAGAAGAAAGTAAAGAATTTACTTTTGTTTTTTTCATTTGGATGTTTCAATGTTTTTATTGTTATATTATTTCTTGATTAAAGACATGTAATGGGTTTTGTGCAGAAACTACTCCTTTAGAAACTTTCAACTTCTAAGGACCATAAATTTTGATACTTAAGTTCATTTTAGTTCCACGACTCGTCAAATTGAAGCTCGTGCAATGAAATACGCTTATTTAAATTATTATTTCATGTTTTTAATGTAGGTTATATATAAAACCGACATTAAAACTATTCAAAGAAATATTTTTAACATTGGTTTTTTTAATAACCAACATTAAAAATGGTTTTCCACGTCGATTATACATATAACTGATGTAAAATGAATTTTCCACATAGAAAGTGTTCTTAAAACCACCATGTAACATTAGTTTTATATAACCAAAATTGGAAGTGTATTTACAATGATGAGTGTAATAACATTGGTCAAAAACCAATGTGAAACTAAAAAAAAATGATATTAAAAATCCTTTTTATACTAGTGAGGTTAGAATTCTCCATTTTTTAGTGCATCCATGTACACAACTCCGCCATGGTCAAAAAAGAAATTATAGCCATTGAGGTAGTTAAGTTTCAAAGAATCCAAGAACAACTATTAGTGGGGGGGGGGGTTGAGTCAGTTGTTTCCTTTTACAGAATTTAACTTTTAAGAAACTTAATCCCTACAACTTGTTAGAGTTTCTTTATAAGGCCATAACCTCAAACATTACTTAATCTTGAGTTAAGTCAATAATTTCACTTTATTTTACATTTAATGATCTTTTCAAGTTTAGAGCTTTAGAGAATTAGGTCACAACTCATACATAACTACTCAATATTACAAAGTGGACACTTCTACTCGCTATCCATTTTTGTTCATAAAATGAAAAACGTTTAAAGAGAAACATGGTTTCGTTTCATGTTTAAACTTCATAACTTTTCCTTGATCCCATCCTTGACTCTATTCTTATTTAAATCCTGTGAGAAAATTTCAAAACATGGGATGAGTATAAAAAGATCAATAAGGGATACACAAATAAGAAAAACTGCTAGTCTTGCGAAAACATGTAAACAATGAATACTTTATTGTAAATTAATACTTTTCACCTTTAAGAATTAGTAAATACACTTAACTGAATATAAGCTCATTGTTTACCATTTTTGTAATCAAAATATTACCATAAAACTCGTAGAAATAACATTGTTTACCATTTTTTGTAATCAAAAGATTACCATAAAACCCATACGGTCAGCTTCCACACATATCACTAAATGGAATATCCATTCGGCCAACTTCCAATGCATTGAGATCTATAATGGTGACCATCCTTAGAATAAGCTTTATTGGGCTCACCTGTGAGTTATAATGAGGCTCAACCATTTGTATAAGCTGTATCGGGCTCACCCGTGAGCTATAATGGGGCTCAACCCTTTGTATAAGTTATATCGGGATCACCCACAAAATGTCCAAGTACCATTATACAATCATAGATTTTTAGACTTATCTCAACTTATTGGATGAATCTTATATTTTTAGAAATTTCATATCATTTAATTAAATATTTTATATTTTAAAATCTGAATTATGTCAATTTTGATACTATTCATTATATAACTTTTGAAAAAAATTATAACTTTATTTCTTCAAATATATCAAATTATATTTATTTTAATATTATTAATATCATTTATTTGATTCTTTCTTTAATAAATATATCACTACATAATCTTTGTGTCACAATTAAATTTAATTATTTAATTCTTAAAAATTATAAATAAATTACCATGATTTAGGTAATATTTTTAACTTTCTAAAGACTATTTATAGGCCAAGAGATCCCTTGTATAACTCCATATTAAAATACTTTTATTTTTAAAATTAAGTGTAACAAAAAATGACTATTCAATGAATATAATATTATAAATGCATTAAAGTCATCCAAGTGGTCCTAAAATTGACCCAAGTATGCTCATGGTTGGGATACACTCATCTAATTAAATCAGGACAAGTGTTAGGGTAGTTTTATATTATTATAATATCATTTTTTTCTTTAATTATCCGATTTACCTTTAATTGTGATAATAAAATTTATTACTAAAGTTACTATTCATAATGTCCAAAAATAAAAGGGACCTATTTACATAATTTTGAACTTTTGATTCCAAATATGGAGTCCATTTTTCTAAATTCAAAACAAATAATTGGCAAAAATCAATTAAAAGTTAATCTCGTTGACAGAATACGAAACCGAGTTTTTTATGTAAAACGTTCAAAATTTCATATAGTTTTTATATTCAATTTCAATGTGAAATTTATTCCAATGAACAAAATTGGATTAAATGATAAAAACATAATTTAAATATTCTTTTAAACCAATTAAAAGGACAATCTAACAATATAAATAACTTAGATGAAAAAACAGTTTTGAATTAAAATGCAGTATTTTTCACTATTCATTAATAAATGAATATTATTAGAAAAATAACAAAAAATAATCCAAAGTAAAATTTTATTCCCTGCTTCCAAATAAAAAGTTTATTTTTTAAAATAGAACTTATAAAAGTGTTAAAAACCAGATTTAAAATGGGTTCGCCATCAAATGACGGTAAAACTAAATTTTTAGAAAAACACTCATTTTATCCCTAAAATTTTATTTGTTCTTATATAATATCTAGAAAACATATATGATGAATTTTAAACATCATATTTAATTTATATTTAATTAATATTATCCAACAAGTGTGATTTGATTATTTTATAAACACAATTATTCGCACTTAAATAGTTTTTTCATAAAAAACACATCCTTTATATTCAATTGGTTTTTATTTTCATTTTTAATTAATTTTTTAACCAATGAATCATTATATAAACATGTTCAAACCTTATTTTCATAATTTTGATAATATTTTTCATTCTCATCAGTCTAACAGCTATGAAATACCTAAAACTTAAAATAATAATAACAAAAATATATTTTTTTTCGGTATAACTTAGTCTTGTGTGCAACGTAGGATTTCGAAGAAACCTATTGTTGCGTGTCAGGTATGATATCATACATAGCATCCCTTTTTAAGTAAAATTAAAATATAATTCATAAATATTAATAAATATGAAAAATAATTATTCTATAATTACTTGGGATGTTACATCCTTCACCCCTTTTGGAAATTGCATCCTCATAATTTTAAATTTGGGCCCGATAACTAATGTTTCACTTTTAAAAATTACTTTATTGAAATCCCACATCAAAAAAAGAGTCAATAAAACTTTCACTTTAAAAGGAAGAAATTGAAGTACAAATGTCACCTGAGATAACACATTCTAGGATTCCATGTAGTAAAACATGGACATGGAAGAAAAACTAACCATCATGTTCTGATGGAGAGTGATAGAAAACATGATCAGGAGAAAGTTAACAATCAGAAAACCACAAACTTGTGATGAGTTAAACAATTTTGATTTCTTAGTAGGAAATGTAAACATAAAACGTTTTTTAAGATCCTTTTCATAAAGTTGAATAATTCTTTTACTACTTAGAATAAGAACATAAGAAATTACACTTACTTGAAAAGTATAGATTCATCATTTAATCAAATTCTACCACAAAATCATCTTTTTCTTTAAATGATGAGTATTTAAGAGGATTTTTACACCTGAAAAACTAGAATAAACTTATAGAGAACCACATAATCCACAAATAATTAACTATATATTTATCCTATCTTGAAACACTAACCAAAACCAAAAAGGTTATGATAAGATCAGATAATCCCCCTAAAAGAATAAACCATTCTATGATGAAAAACTACTTTTAATCTCCAAAATTCAAAAGTAATACCCAAATTCTAACATAGACCACTTGATAAATAATTGTCCTAAAAATTCCTCAAAATAATACAATCTAATATTGAAACCCAAAATTTAGAAGTATTTGATCACATAGTCTTCCAAGATAAGTTTTAACATTTATCTCCAAATAACATAAATCACTCTTAATGTCTCATACCAAAAAGTAATTTCTTAATCACATATTCTCACTGATAGGTTAATAATTTTCATAAATTACCCAATTCCCATAAGTCCATACTTAAAAATCATATATTCTTATAAAATATAATTCAACCATTACTCCTCAAATAATTTCCCATAGTATTATATTTACTTTAATCATATAAAATTTCCAAAATAGTGAACGTCTTCTGAAATAACATTTATCACTTAATTCCCAAATCATTTTCCAATACCAAGGATATCCATTTGATAAAATACAAGTTTACAAAATCAACTTATCAAATCGTTTAACTAAAAACAATGAATTCAAACTAACCAGAGACTTTACGTATACCATTGGTTGGAAATACACCATTGTCACCCTTCGGTTGTGGGTTCGATCCCCACGGCCTTGCCGGACACGACTGGTTGTCACCCATCCTACAAGTTATCCTTTTTCCTAAAACTATAGCATTCTTGTAATATTCTCCAAATATGATATAAAATAATCAAAAAATAACAATAATATGTTCTAACCTCAAAGGTTATTTCATACCTCTCATTTTGCATCCCAAAAAGTAATAACCTATAATTAGCTCAATGGAGAATGTCTCTAAAAAATACCGTTAGTCACCTTAAAAGTGCATAACATAAAATCTCAAAAGGTATTGTAAGATATTAAACTTATAATAAACCTTAAAATTATAAACTCATGATGATATCCCTAAATCTTTAGAAAACATCCTAATCTCCAAAGTTGTCTAAACCATCCTATGATACCAACTATAAGGCTCCATTTTTAAACATTACTTAATCTTGAGTTAAGTCAATAATTTGACTTTATATCACATTTAGGATCTTTTCAAGTTTATATCTTTAGATAATTATGCCATAAATCATACATAACAACTCAAATATTACAAAGTAGAAATTTATACTCAATATACATTTTTTTTTCATAAAACGAAAAACGTTTAAAGAGAAACATGGTTTCATTTCATGTTTAAACTTTATAACTTTTCCTTGATCCCATCATTGACTCTATTCTTCTTTAAATCATGTGAAAAACATTTCAAAAATTGGGATGAGAATAAAAATCTCAGTAAGGGATACACAAAGAAGTAAAACTATTATTCTTGAGAAAACATGTAAATAATGAATACTTTATCATAAAGTAATAGTTTTTACCTCTAAAAAGTAGTAAATACACTTAACTGAATATAAGATCATTGATTACCATTTTTGTAATCAAAATATTACCATAAAACCCATAGAAACCAAATATTACATATAATGGTAACTTGGGAAATAATAATACTTAAATGTAATAACCATACAATAAACTTCCACACATATCACTAAATGGAAGATCCATACAACCGAATTCCATACCCAATGCATTGAAGATCTATAATGGGGATCACCCTTCATATAAGCTATATCGGGATCACCTGGGAGCTATAATAGGGGTTAACCCTTCGTATAAGCTATATCAAGATCACCCATGAACTATAATGGGTCTCAACCCTTCATATAAACTTTATCGAGCTCACATGTGAGCTATAATGGGGATAAACCCTTCCTATAAGCTATATCGGGCTCACCTGTGAAATGTCCAAGTACCATTATACAATCATAACATATAAAAGCTTACAATTTTCAACATGTCACTCATAAAATTTTATTTTTACTCATAAGAAAACACTTCAAGTTATTTAAATAACCAATCCATTAAAAAAACAATTTAAAACATTTATAGAAGAGATTTTTGAATCAAAGTGTCTCATACCACTTTGAAACTTTTAAAATAAATCCAAGAATTAAAATTATAAAACATTTATGTACATATAAATAAATCCATAAAAACATTTTGAAAACATGGACATAATTGAGAAATATTTAGAAGAATAAATCTTTAAAACACTTAAAACAATATTTTAGTTAAAGAGTCTCATACCACTTTGAACATTTAAATTAGAATCCAAATGAATGTAGAAAATTTTAAAAAACATTAAATAACATGAGTATAGATAAAATATTGATACGGAAAGTCAAATGGGTTGTATATACACTTTATAAAAGAATAATGATTCATATCATCAATAAATGTCTCAATGAAAGAATATTGAGATGAAATCCCTTACCTTGAGTTCGATTCGTCACGCATGTTCCTTGTTCTTCCTTTCCTTCAGATGATCACATTTCTTAACACCTTAACACCACTAAGGAGGGTGTTACACCTAAAATAAGGCCTCAAGAATGTGGGGAGAGATTGTAGGAAGAGGTTTGGGTAGATATTTTCTGAACTAAAAGGCTTTGGAAGTGCAAGTAATAGAGAGGAATGAGTGACTTTTTATAGGAGAGGGTAGAGGCACCCTTGGAATTATTAAAAGTATTAAATTAATATAAATTCAATTTAGATTCCAAATGGTACCAACCTGATTTATTTTTAAGATAAGATGATTATGGGTTGAATCCTCATCATCCAATTAAAATTAGACAATTTTTGAATATTTTTTAATCCTTATCTTTTTGTTTTGACCCCTTTTAACTCTTACCGTTTTATTAAGTAATTTTTACTTTGAGAGTTAAAATAATTACCAAATCATGCCAAAAGACCAATGAATGAGTTATTAATGAAAATTTTAGAATTATCTAAACTTTTTGGCCAAATATTATATTTTTATAAATTTTATATCATTTAATTAAATATTTTATATTTAAAAATATGAATTATGACAATGTTGACAGTATTCATTACATGAATTTTTGAAAAAATCATAACAACTTGATTACTTAGGAAAAACTAGATCAAATAAATCCTAACACGTCATAGACATCCAGAAATTTTTTGGATGACATCAAATATATCAAATTATATTTATTTTTGTATTATTAATATCATTTATTTCATTCTTTCTTTAATAAATATTTTACTACATCATCTTTGTGTCACAATTAAATTTAATTATTTAATTCCTAAAAATTATAAATAAATTAATATGATATAGTTAATTTATTTATATTTTTAAAGACTATTTATAGTTGAATATAACCCCTATATAACTCCATATTAAAATACTTTACTTTTTAAAAATAAAATTTTAACAGAAATGACTGTTCATTGAATATAATATTATAAATACATTAAAGTCATACAAGTGGATCTAAGTGGTCCTAAAATCAACACAAGGATTCTCATGGATAGGATACACTCATCCAATTAAATTATTACAAGTGTTAGGGTTGTTTTATATTATTATAATATTTTTTTTACCTTTAATTACCTGATTTACCTTTAATTGTGGTAATAAAATTTATCACTAAAGTTACTATTCATAATGTCAAAAAATAAAAGGGGTATATTTACATAATTTGTAATTTATGATTCCAAATATAGAATCCATTTTTCCAAATTCAAAACACAGAATTGGAAGAAATTAATTAAAAATTAATCTCATTGATGGAATAAGAAAACAATTTTTTATGTAAAAAGTTCAAAAGTTCACATAGTTTTCATATCCAATTTCAATGTGAAATTGATTCCAATGAACAAAATTGGATTAAATGATAAAAAAATAATGTAAATATACATTAAAACCAATTAAAATGATAATATTAATATATAAATAACTTAAACAAAAAAGCAGTTTTGAATTAAAATGCAGTATTTTTCACTACATTAAAAAATGAATATTATTAGAAAAATACCAAAAATTTATCCAATGTAAAATTTTATGCCCAATACCAAATAAGAAGTTTATTTTGTCAATTATAACTAATAAAATTGTCAAAAACTAGATTTCAAATGGGTTCTCCATCAAAAAGTGGTAAAACTACATTTTTTGAAAAACACTCATTTTATCCGTATAATTGTATTTGTTCTTATATAATATATAAAAAACATATAAGATGAATTTTAAACATCATGTTTAATTTATATTTCATTAATATAATCCAAAAAGTGTGATTTTATTATTTTATAAACAAAATTATTCGCACTTAAATAGTTTTTCATAAAAAACACATCCTTTATATTCAATTTGTTTTTATTTTAATTTCTAATTAATTTTCTAAATAATGAATCATTATATAAACATGTGTAAACCCTATTTTTATAATTCAATTAATATAATTAATTCGTTCCATTCTAATGGTTATTCTATAACTATAACTTAAAATAATAATATTAATAAAATATTATTTTTCGGTATAACCCAGTCTTGTGTGCAACGTAAGATTTCCGAGAAATCTATTGTTGCGTGTCAGGTACGCTATCAGACATAGCGTCCCTTTTAAAGTAAAATTACTATCTAATTCATAAATATTAATAAATATGAAAAAGTATTATTCTATAATTACATGGGATGTTACATTCTTCTTTATCAATTTTAGTAAACTCAAGTGAATATAGAAAAAGAAAGGTAAACAAGGAACACACGATTTACAAGGTTCGACCTCAATGTGAGAACCTACATCTTTGCTGTAGCTACTTTTGCGGGTCTATGTAAATTCACTATTATAAAGAATTAAATATAACTAGTGTTAACTTCTATTTAACACTTTCTATCTTCCGATAGGAATGACTATACTGACTCCCATCAGTTTAAAAAAATTGATTGCAAAAAGTGAGCCACAATAAAAATGAAGAAATTTGAAACTTTCTACTCCATAAAGGTCTGTCTGAAAATTTGTGTCCAATCAGCCTCTGTATCATATGCTTGTGTTCGATGACCTGTATCTGATAACCTCATACCGGTGGCCCTATTATCAATCTATGAAATTTCAAACTTTCTGATCTACCTATATAAAACATTTACGCTTATCAAACAACTACTAAAAAAATCAAATTGATATCCTCAGTCTGAATCTCTTTGTCTGGTAAACTGAACTTGCCTCAGTTTGATATTCTGATCAGAATACTCTGTCTAGAAACTTTTCTTCAATTTGAAACAAATTCAGTTGGAAAAATCACTTCTGACACAAATTCTACAGAGTATCAGCTTTTATGCACAGGGGAACAATGTTAAGTACCAATGTAATTTCCTCCTCTATTTATAGGTGCTCCCAGAATAGAAAAGTTGGGGAACCAATTTCTTTCCTGCTCACTGAAATTACAAATCTTCAAATTTCATGTTCATTTGAGCTTCATTTTGATCACTTTAAACCTTATAATCTATTCTGGTGTCTTCTAAAAACTTCTTGATTCTAATTGAATTTCCTATCTCTAATCAAGATAGAAAACCATTTAAAAGAACAAAACTTCATCATAGAAATGTTACTATGAAAACTCATCATTTTATAATCCTCTGGACCCACTTGAAAAAAAGAACGTCGATTCAATCCGATCAATATTTTCTCAGATCAAAATTTGTAAATAGATTCCTTTCGATGGAAAAATTATAAACTTCACAACTTTTGACTTCAGTATTCCTCTTTCAGATACTCTCAAACCACTGAAGCAAAAACTCTCTAAAAATAAATTAATTATTTCTCACTCTAATTCTATAAGACAACTAAAAATGGTTGACTACATTATAGAAACTTCTAAAGATTTCAGTTTCCTGCAATGATTGTTTGGTAGAAACTTCAACCTTTCTAACATTTTCTTTGTAAATAGACTTTAAAATCTTATAAATCTATCTTCATAAGTATTTAGAAACTCACTTCATCTGATCATCTTTTTCCTGATGAAACAACTTTGAAATTCTCATAGATCTCTTTCTGAAAAAGTATGTCTGGTGAACTGTATCCAGAGCTCTGCATTTGATGACTTATGGTGTCAAAAACTCATCTATTGAATCTCATTCTCCATCTTTTCATATATATTCAAAATTATACATCTTTGTCCTCTTCATATTTCTTTCACATTTTCAACACTACAACAACTCAGAACTCAGAAACTAAAAATCCAGACTCTCTACCAAAAGAAACGTCTGATGATTCGTGTTTGATCGGGTGTGTTCGATGACCTACATTCGATAAAATGAATCTGATTATAAAATTTTCATTTCTTTAAAGTTAATAAATATTTATACTTCCACTCTTCTGAGAACTTCTGCATCTGGTGCTTCTTAGTCTGATGATCTATGACCAGAAGAATTTAATTTTTTGAAATTGTGGAAATTCAAATGTATCTTTTTCACAAATTTCATCTCGTATCATGACTTCTTTATGATTTTTTAGAACTTTATAGAAAAAAAAAGCATAGTGTGACTTATTTTGAAAAGTTTTCCAACTTCCAATATTTTAAAGTCTCAACAAATTTCAAACTTTATGAATATGATATCCAGAAACTTCTGAATTTTTGTCAAAATCTTGATCCGATGAACTGTGTCTAATGGATCTTCTAATTTCCAACTTTTCAAAAAAACTTTCTTTATCCAGATTCTTAATAAATTCTCAAAAAACAAGTTACAAGTTTCTAGCAACACTTATCTCATCTAATTTATAAAAAAATTCTTTTACAAAAAGTAAGTTGTCAATAAAAATAAAACTTTGTAAAAAAAAACATCACAAATGATCTTGAATATCTCCCTTTGGTTTTGTTAGAAAATTATTATTAATAACTTTTTAAACTCAACATATTTCAACACTCAAAATTTTTATAACTCATTTTTAAACATTTACCAAAGAACAACCTTTCTCAAAAGAGAGTGTCCTGACACCACACTACTGGATAAAGTAATGTTTTTGAAGGAATTTAATTCCTCGGTGACAAACAAATTTAAAGATATGTTAAGATAAACTTCCCCTCAATTTTATCTTTTCCTATCACTTATCTTTATCTCATCCATTTTATGATAACCACAACTTCAGATTCATTTAAGAATTAAAAATACTTATCTTCGCATAATAGGATTAAGTTCTACAAATTTTACCCATTTTTCAACACAATCCAAAGAATGGTTGGATATTATTACTTTAGAGGTTTAGGAAGACTTTGGTGGAGTTTGAACATGAATTTGCAGCCTAAATTCCACAAACCTCTCTTTTAACATTTATTTTGTGAAAATATCAATAATTTTATATTTTTTTGAAACATATTCCCACACAACATCTGCACCAGTAACTTTCTCTTTTATGAAGTGAAACTTGATATCAATATATTTTGATATTGTGTGTTGGATAAGTTATTTATAAAGATAAATTGTACTATAATTATCATAAATTATATTCAATGGTTTTCAAATTCCAACTTTCAAATCTTCCAACTAAACTTTCATCCATAACATTTGAGTATAAGCCTATGTAGAAGTAATATATTCTGATTCTGTTGTGCTCAAAGTTTCCGAACTTTGTTCCTTACTATGACAACTCACAAAACATTCTCCCAAGAAAAATGTTCCTCTAGAAGTTGATTTTCTGTCATGAAAATCTCCTTCCCAATCAAAATTAGTATAAAAATGAAAGTTCATATCATAAATTCTTTTGTAAATCAACCCATATGAAGTTTTTCCTTTAACATATCTCATAATTCTCTTTATTACGAACATATGAAATACTTTTGGATCACCTTGATATCTGACACACAAAGTCACAACATAAAGAATATTAGGTTTTGAGTCTATGAGATAAAGAAAACTTCCTATTAGCTTTTAAAAATATTTATGATTCAGAATTTTTATGATTTCATATTTACTCATCTTAATCCCAACTAAAATAGGAGTAGAAAATTCTTTAGATTTTTCCATACCAAACTTTTGTAACAATTACCTAACATACTTTTCTTGAGATACAAAAATGTATTTTTACTTTTTTCGAACTTGTAGACAAAGGAAGACTATTAATTCTCCCAACATTGACATCTCAAGGTTATTTTCCATTTTCTCAGCAAATTGTTTACAAAACATTTCTTCATCTCCAACTAAAAATATATCATCTACGTACATAATTTCTATTAGGGTGCCGAAGTTAACTTCTTTCACATACAAGTTACTACCAACCTTTCCTTTAAAAGAATTTAGCTTTTTAAAGAAACTATCAAGTTTGGAATACTAGGTACATGGAGCTTGTTTTAACCAATACAAGTATTTCTTCAATTTACAAACCTTGCTTCCATCATTATCAAGTACAAAACCACAAGATTTATCAATGTAAAATTTTTCTTCAATCTCACCATCAAGGAAATAATACTTTACATAAATTTGATAAACCTTTTAATTTTTATGTACAAACACTACTAGAAACATTATAATAGTTTTTAATATTGCAACTGGGGCCAAATTTTCTTCAAAATCCACACCTTCAACCTATGCATAACCTTTATAGACAAGTCTTGCTTTATTTATTGAAACTTGTCCATGTTCATTGAACTTGTTTATGTACACCCATTTTATTACAATAATATTTTTATTTACTAAACATGGAATGATTTCCTAAGTGTTGTTTTTCTAAATTTAATGCAACTCTTCAATCATTACATCAACCCATTATTTTTATTCAACTGATTTTGGGACTGATTCTGGTTTAATTTTTAAAATGAGTGATGTATGATTTTCTAATATCAACCTTCTTCTTGTTTGAACCATAGCTTTCTGATTCCCAATAATATTCTCAGTTTCAAAATGTTTCTTTAAAGTAGAGAATTTCAAAGTTTCTATTCCAGATTCACTTACCTCATCACACGATTCTTTTGAATCTTAATAAGTATTTTTTTTGACCCACCTTCACTTTCATTGTAAATATTCAGTTTGTCTTCAATATTTTCAACATTTTTTGTTAAGGAGTTAAAATTTTAAATGACTTTCACATCATATTAATCCAACAACTTTTGTAAATGATTCTTCCAATATTTATAATTTTTTCCATTGGGTGAGTATCCCATAAAAATTCATTATTCAACTTTCTCATCAAATTTTTCAATATATGGATTTTTTTAGTAAGCATGGACTTCCAAAAACTTTGAAATACTCTAATAAAGGTTGTTTTGTTATACCACATTTTATAGGAAGTCATACTGGATTCTAGTCTCAATAAACATATGTTTTGTACATGCTCAAAAATATTAATAGCTTCTCTCCAGTAGAACTTTAAAAGTTTTTATTATGATAACATGATTCTTCCCATTTCTACCAAACTTCAATTTTTTCATTTCTGCTATTCTATTTTGTTTTGGGGTGTAGGGAGCATTATATTGATGTTTTATTCCATGATTTCTCAGATTATATTCAAAAGCATTACATGTGAACTCAATACCATTATCTGTTCTCAACTTCATTATGTAAACACCCATCCCTCTCTCAACTTATCTTTTGAAAAATCTAAACATTTATACCACATATGACTTGTGTTTGATAAAAACAATATTGATAATTTGGGTGAAATAATCAATAAAAGTGATAAAGTAAAAATCTACTTTTATTGATTGATGTTTCATCAACCCACATAAATTGGAATGAATAAGGTCAAGAGGTCCGGTCGACTGAATCTCAACTCTCTTATGACTTTTATTAGTCATCTTTATTTTCTTACAAGTTATACAAACATTTTCTTATCTTATTTTCAATTCTGGTGAATTTTGAATAATATAAACTTAAGAAATTTTATTCATATTTTTCTTTCCAAGATGCCCAAGTCTTCAATGCCAGAACTTGTTTTCATCTTCAACACTCAAGTAATAAGAGTTTAAAGGTTCTCCAATTTGAAAGATATTTCCACTGGTTCTTTCTCCCCTGGTAATAACTTTTCAATCTTCAATACTTCTGATGATATAAGAATATTTTCTGAAAACAAATTATTTTCCATCATCACAAGGTTTACTCACACTTAGTAAGTTGTATTTGATCCCATCAACAAATAGAACTTCCTTAGACTTCAGTTTTTAAGGTTCTATCTTAGCAGTCCCTTTTCCTCTAATTTTAAAGGAACTATAATTTCCAAAAGTAACTGATCCTCTATCAAAATTTTAAATATTTTTCAAGATTTTTTTATCTCCTATCATATTTGAGGAAAAACCACTATTAAGAATTAATGGTTTAAACCTTTTTCTAGATTTCAATGATGTCTCACCAAAAAAATATCTTTCAAATTTCCATTTCATTTTTATCATAAGAAACTTGTTTCGGAAGGATTGTTATACATTTTTTCATCAAAGTGACCCATTCAGTCACATATTCTATATATTTTCTCTAGTAAATCAAATTTATTTTTTGTTGGAAAGTTTCTAACATCTTGAGATTTTAATTTTCTTACATCCTATGGGTTAGGAGAGTTACTCATTTTTCTTCCACCATTTCTTCCATTATGTTCAAATCAATTTCCTAAAAGAGACATTTTATGCCAACATTTGTAAGCTCTGTGACCATAAATTCCACAACACTAATATAATCCATTTCTTCCACTATCTTCAAACCAATTTTCTAGAAGAGACATGTTATGCCAATAGTTGTAAGCTATGTGCCCATAAATTCCACAAAACCAATAGAATCCATCAAATATTGTTTTTTTGTTGAATTGATATCTTTATCTATAAAAACTTTATCAAGGTTGATAACTTATTTTTGCTCTAACATATTCTAGGGGGAAGAGTAAGAGAAGTTTCTATTTTACTCTAAAATTTTCCACTTTACCTCTCCTCTCATGCTTATTATACTCAGATACTATTTTTCTATATACACATGATTATCAGGATACTATTCATCCATTTAAATTGGCCACCGAATTTTGGCCTCTCCTATCTATTCCATGGTTGACCTTTATCTTGGCCATTAGTATTATATGATTTTATTCTTACATGTTGATAATATCTTATTGGGAATTCATTTGGTTTAATCTTATGCATCGAGCTCTACCTATATTTGATCTTACATTTACGTCTTTTATTCTTTTGCATTAGTAATCCCTCACTAGGGTTACTCACTCCACTAAGTTGAATGTAAAGTTGAGTAAAAATTGGAGTTTACCTCATTTATTCATTAGGTGCATCATAACATTGTCTTGAAAATATCTTACAATCTTAAAAAAATGGATAAAACCAAACCCTAAGAGAACTTTTCCATGTCGTTTTGTGCTTTTGGTGGGTGATAAATGAAAAAAAACAAAAGGGAATTGAACAAGATACTTTATATGAACTCATAATTGATTTAATAAACAAAAACTACATGACACAAGGAATGAAACAAAAGTATCAATGGAAGGATGAAGGGAATGAAAAAGAAATGAATTTAATGGAATGAGAGGAAATGAAATGTATGACTATAGTTTAAAAATATTTAGTTTCTTATCCATCATTAAATTTTTTGGGCCTTATTAAAATGTAGTTTTTTTCAATTTACTATTATTTTTTGGATAATTTAGCTTAATTATATTATGTTATTTTTTTACAGAGATTGTATAATTTAATTCAATATCCCCACTCAAACAAATGAATTCGATGCACAATTGGTAGATTATGATTTTTGGATTATAAAATGTGATAAGTAATCAAAAAAGTTTCTTCATGGATCCTGGGGGGCTTAAGAAAGATTTAAATATTTGTACAAGGATGTATTTTGGTATAATTTAAACATATTTCAATTGAAGGTCTCTATCATTTAGGTGAAATTATATCAAAGCTATTTTGATTAATGAGGCTCAAAGCTTTGTATAAGCTATATCAGGCTCACCCGTGAAATGTCCAAGTACCATTATACAATCATAACATACAAAAGATTATAATTTTCAACATGTAACTCATAAAATTTCATTTTCACTCATAATAAAATATTTCAAGTTATTGAAACAACCAATCCATTTTTAAAAAATAATTTAAAACATTTTCAGAAGATATTTTTAAATCAATGTTCCCCATACCACTTTGAAGATTTTAAAATAAATTCGAGAATTAAAATTCTAAAACATTTATGTCCATATAAATAAATCCATGAAAGAGTTTTAAAAAAATGGACATGGATGATAAATATTTTTAAGAATAAATATTTAAAACACTTAAAAATAATATTTTAGTTAAAGAGACCCATACCACTTTGAACATTTAAATTAGATGCCAAATGAAAGTATCAAATTTTACAAAACATTAAATAACATGAGTATAGATAAAATATGGATACGAAAAGTCAAAGGGGATGTATATACAATTTATAAGAGAATAAACGTGCATATCATAAAGAAATTTTTCAATGAAGGAATATTGAAATGAAATCCCTTACCTTGAGTTCTATTTGTCACGTATGTTCCTTGCTCTTCATTTCCTTTGGATGATCACACTTCTTAACACCTTAACACCTCTAAGGAGGGTGTTCTTCCTAAACTAAGGCCTCAAGAATGTGGGGAGGGATTATAGGAAGGTTTTAGGGTAGATATTGATTGAACCAAAAGGTTTTGGAAGTGTGAGTAATAGAGAAAAATGAGTGCTTTTTTAAAGGGAAGGGGAGGGGCACCCTTGGAATTTTTAAAAGTATTAAATTAATATAAATTAAATTTCGATTCTTAATGGCCCAAAAATAATTTATTTAGAATATAGGATGATTTTGGGTCGAATAATAATCATCCAATTAAAATTAGACTACTTTTGAATTTTTTTTTAATCCTTATCTTTTTGTTCTGACCCCTTTTTAACTCTTACCGTTTTATTAAGTAATTTACACTTTAAGAGTTAAAATAATTACCAAATCATGAAAAAAGACCAATGAAGGAGTAGTTAATGAAATTTTTAGACTTATCTAAACTTTTTGGCCAAATATTATATTTTTAGAAATTTTATATCATTTAATGAAATATTTTATATTTTAAAATATGAATTATGTCAATTTTGACACTATTCATTACATGAATTTTTTAAAAAAACATAAAAACTTAAAAAAAATACATTAACTAAATACTATCATGTAATAGTAATCCAAAAAATTTATTTATGACATCTAATATATAAAATCATATTTATTTTAATATTATCAATATCATTTATTCGATTCTTTCTTTAATAAATCTATTACCACATCATATTTGTGTCACAATTAAATTTAATTATTTAATTTCTAAAAATTATAAATAAATTACCATGATATAGGTAATTATTTTATATTTATAAATACTATTTATAATCCAACAGATCCCCTATATAACTCCATATTAATATAATTTACTTAAAAACAAGTGTAACAAAAATGACTATTCATTGAATATAATATTATAAATGCATTAAAGTCATCCAAGTGGTCCTAAAATTTACCTAAGGATGCTCATGGTCATTATACACTCATAAAATTAAATTATAACAAGTTTTAGTATAGTTTTATATTTTTATAATATTATTTTTACCTTTAATTACCCGATTTACATTTAACCATGGTAATAAAATTTATTACTAAAGTTAATATTCATAATGTCCAAAAATAAAAGGGTCATATTTACATAATTTTTACATTATGATCCCAAATATGGAATCCATTTTTCCAAATTCAAAACATAGAATTGGTATAAATTAATTAAAAATTAATCTCGTTGATGGAATAAGAAAACAAGTTTTTTTATGTAAAACATTCCAAAGTTCACATAGTTTTTATATACAATTTCAAAATGAAATTGATTCCAATGACCAAAATTGGATTAAATGATAAAAAATAATGTAAATATACTTTAAAAATAATTAAAATGACAATATAACTATATAAATAACTAAGACGAAATAACTATTTTGAATTAAAATGTAGTATTTTCACTATTCATTAATAAATGAATATTATGAGAAAAATATAAATAAATTTATAAAAACTACAATTATATGTATATATTCCAAATAAGAAGTTTATTTTTTCAAATATAACTTATAAAAGTGTCAAAAATAAGATTTAAAATGGGTTCACCATCAAAAGGCGGTAAAACAACATTTTTAGAAAACAATCATTTTATCCATAAAATATTATTTGTTCTTATATAATTTCTAGAAATCATATAATATAAATTTTAAACATCATATTTAATTTATATTTCATTAATATAATCCAAAAATATTTATTTTATTATTTTATAAACATAATTATTCCCACTAAATTAGTTTTTCATAAAAAACACAACCTTTATATTCAATTGGTTTTTATTTTCATTTTTAATTAATTTTATAATGAATGAATCATTATATAAACATGTGTAAACCCAATTCTCAAAATTCAGTTAATATCGGTCATTACCAACATTCTTACAGCTATGCGATAACTACAACTTAAAATAATAATATTAATAATATATTATTTTTTGATATAACTCAGTCTTGTGTGCAACGTAAGATTTCAGAGAAACCTATTGTTGCATGTTGGGTACGCTATTAGACATATCATCCCTTTTAAAGTAAAATTACTATCTAATTAATAAATATTAATAAATACGAAAAATACTTATTCTATAATTACCTGGGATGTTACAACCTTTCACACTTTTTAGAAATCGTGTCCCCGAAATTTTAAATTTGGGCTAGGTAACTAAGGATTCACTTTTCAAAATTACTTCATTGAAATACCACATCAAAAAAAGAGTCAATAAAACATTCACTTTAAAATAAAGAAAATGAATTAAAAAGGTCAGTTAGGATAACACATACTAGTATTCCATGTTGGAAAATATGGATATGGAAGAAAAACTAACCATGATGTTCTGATAGAGAGTGATAGAAAACATGATCAGGAAAAAGTTAAAAATCAGAAAACCAAAAACTTGTAATGGGTTAAACGGTCTTTGATTTTGTAGTAGGAAATGTAAATTAAAAATGTTTTTGTTTTAAGATCCTTTTTATAAAGTTAAGGAATTAGTTTACTACTCAGAATAAGAACATAAGGAAATAACTTACTTAAAATTAGAGATTTATCCTTTAATCAAATTCTAACACAAACTCAACTTTTTCTCTAAATGATGAGTATGTAAGAGGATTTTTTTATTCTTGAAACACTAGAATAAAATTCTATAGAATCACATAATCCACAAATAAATAAATATCTATTTATCCTGTCTTGAAACATTAACCAAAAAAAAATGTTAGGATAAGATCAGATAATTCCCCCAAAAGAATAAACTATTCTATGATGAAGAACTACTTTTAATATCAAAAATTCAAAAGTAATACCCAAATTCCAATATAGACAATTTTATAAATAATTTTCCTTAAAATTACTCAAAATAATCCAAACTAATATTGAAACCCAAAAATTCAGAAGGATTTGATCACATAGTCTTCCAAGACAAGTTTAAACATTTATCTCTAAATAAAATAAATCAATCTTAATGTCTCATACCAAAAAGTAATTTCATAATCATATATTCTCACTAATATGTTGATAATTTCCATAAATAACCTAATTCCCATAAGTCCACAATTAAAAATCATATATTATTTCAAAATATAATTAACCATTACTCCTAAAATAAATTCCTATAGTATTCTATTTACTTTAATCATATAAAGTTCCCAAAAATAGTGAACATGTTCCAAAATAACATTTATCACTTAATTCCCAAATCATTTTCCAATACCAAGGATATCCATTTTATAAAACATAAGTTCCCAAAATTAACTTATCAAATAATTTAACTAAAAATAATGAAGTGATACTAACCACAAACTTTAAGTATGCCAGTGGTAGGCGATGCACCCTTGTCTTCCACCAGTTAAGGGTTTGATTCCCATGACCTTGCTGGATGTGACAGGTTTTCAACCATCATACAATTTTTTATTTTTCTAAAACTATATCATTCTTATAACATTCTCTAAATATGATATAAAATACTCAAAAAATAACAATAACACATTTAACCTCAAAGGTTTTTTTCTTACCTCTCATTTTTCATCCCAAAAAGTAATAGCCCATAATTACCTCAAAGGTGAATGTCTCCAAAAAATACCATTATTCACCTTAAAAGTTCATAACATATAATTTCAAAAGGTATTTTATTATATTAAAGTTATAATTCACATTAAAATTATAAACTCATGATGATATCCCTAACTCTTTAGAAAACACACTAACATCCAAAGTTGTATAAACCATCCTATGATACCAATTATAAGGTGCTAGCCTTAAACATTACTTAATATTGATTTAAGTCAATAATTTGAATTTATATCACATTGATTATCTTTTCAAGTTTATATATTTATATAATTAGGACATAACTCATACATAACAAATTAATATTATATAGTAGACACTTCTACTCACTATCTATTTTTTTTCTTCATAAAACGTAAAATGTTTAAAGAGAAACATGGTTTCATTTCATGTTTAAATTTCATAACTTTTCCTTGATCCCATACTTGACTCTATTCTTCTTTAAATCATGTGAAAAACATTTCAAAAATTGGGATGTGCATAAAAATCTCAGTAAGGGATCCACAAAGAAGGAAAACTGTCAGTCTTGTTAAAACATGTAAACAATGAATACTTTTATCATAATGTAATACTTTTCACCTTTAAGAATTAGTAAATACACTTAACTGAATAGAAGCTCATTTCTTACCATTTTTGTAATCAAAAGATTACCATAAAACCCATAGAAATCACATAAAACATATAAAGGTAACTTAGGACATAATCATACTTAAATAGAATAAGCATACTTTCGACTTTCACACATATTAATAAATGGAATATCCATACGTACGACTTTTATACCCAATGCATTGGAGATCTATAATGGGTATCTCCCTTAATATAATCTATATAGAGCTCACCTGTGAGCTATAATGAGGATCTACCCTTTGTATAAGCTGTATCAGGATCACACATGAGCTATAATGGGGCTCAACCATTCATATAAGCTATATCAGGCTCACCTGTGAGCTATAATGGGGCTCAACCCTTTGTATAAGCTACATCAGGCTCACCCGTGAAATACCTAAGTACCATTATACAAGAATAACATATAAAATATTATAATTTAAAACATATCACTCATAAAATTTTATTTTCCCTTATAAGAAAACATTTCAAGTTATTGAAATAACCAATCCATTTAAAAAAATTTAAAACATTTATAGAAGAGATTTTGGAATCAAAGTGCCCTATACCACTTTGAAACTTTTAAAATAAATTTGAGAATTAAAATTATAAAATATTTATGTCCATATAAATAAATATATAAAAGAATTTTGAAAACATAGTCATGAGTGAGAAAGATTTAGAATAATGAATCTTTAAAACACTTAAAACAATGTTTTAGTTAAAGAGTCTCATACCACTTTAAACATTTAAATTAGAAGCCAAATGAAGGTAGAAAATTTTACAAAACATTAAATAACAATGAGTATAGATAAAATATGGATACAGAAATTCAAATGGGTTGTATATACACTTTATAAAATAATAAAGGTGCATATCATAAAGAAATGTCTCAATGAAAGAAGATTGAGATGAAATCCCTTACCCCGAGTTTGATTCGTTACGTATGTTCCTTGTTCTTCCTTTACTTCAGATGATCACACTTATTAACACCTTAACACCTTTAAGGAGGGTGTTCTGGCTAAACTAAGGCCACAAGAATATAGGGAGAGATTCTAGGAAGGGGTTTGAGTAGATCTTGGATGATCCGAAATGTTTTGGAAGTGCGAGTAATAGAGAGGAATGTGTGCCTTTTTATTAGAGAGAGGAAGATCACCCTTGGAATTATTAAAAGTATTAAAAAAATATAAATTCAATTTCAATCCAAAATGGTCCAAAATTATTTATTTAAAAGATAGGATGATGTTGGGTTTAATCCTCATCATCCAATTAAAATTATACAATTTTGAATATTTTGTAATCCTTATCTTTTTATTTTAACCCCTTTTAACTCTTACCATTTTATTAAGTAATTTAAACTTTGAGAGTAAAAATAGTTACCAAATCATGTCAAATGACTAATGAATGAGTAATTAATGAAATTTTTATACTTATATAAACTTTTTGTTCAAATATTAGATTTTTAGAAATTTTATATCATTTAATTAAATATTTTATATTTAAAAATATGAATTATGTCAATTTTGACACAATTCATGACATGACTTTTTAAAAAAATCACAACTTGATTCGTTAGAAAAAACGATATTAACTCAATACTAACATGTCATAGTCATCCATAAAATTCATGGATGACATCAAATATGTCAAATTATATTTATTTTAATATTATTAATATCATTTATTTGATTCTTTCTTTAATAAATCTATTACTGCATCATCTTTGTCTCACAATTAAATTTAATTATTTAATTCATAAAAATTATAAATAAATTACCATGATGTAGTTAATATTTTTATCTTTCTAAATACTATTTATAGTCTAAGAGATACCATGTATAAATCCATATTAAAATACTTTACTTTTTAAAAACAAAAGTGTAACAAAAATGACTATTCATTGAATATAATATTATAAATGAATTAAAGTCATCCAAGTGATCTTAAAATCGACCCAAAGATCCTCATGGTCGATATAAACTCATAAAATTAAATTTGGACAAGTGTTAGGGTAGTTTTATATTTCTATAATATTATTTTTACTTGTAATTACCCGATTTACCTTTAATCATGGTAATAAAATTTATTACTAAAGCTACTATTCATAATGTCAAAAAATAAAAGGGATCTATTTACATAATTTGGGAAATATGATTCCAAATATGGAATCCATTTTTCCAAATTTAAAACACAGAATTGACAAAAATTAATTAAAAATTAATCTCGTTGACGGAATAAGAAAACTGTTTTTTAATGTAAAATGTTCAAAAGTTCACATAGTTTTTGTTATTTAATTTCAATGTGAAATTGATTCAAATGACCAAAATTGGATTAAATGGTAAAAACATAATGTAAATATACTTTAAATCCAATTAAAAGGACAATATAACTATATAAATAACTTAGATGAAAAGATAGTTTTGAATTAACATGGAGTATTTTTTGCTATTCATTAAAAATGAATATTATCTAAAAAATACCAAAAATTTATCCAAAGCAAAATTTTATGCCCTGATTCCAAATAAAAATTTTATTTTGTCAAATAAAACTTATAAAAGTGTCAAAAACTGGATTTAAAATGAGTTCACCATCAAAAGGCTGTAAAACTACTTTTTTAGAAAAACACTCATTTTATTCGTATAATTGTATTTTTTCTTATATAATTTATAGAAAACATATAAGATGAATTTTAAATATCATATTTAATTTATATTTCATTAATAAATCCTACAAGAGTGATTTGATTATTTTATAAACACAATTATTCACACTTAAATAGTTTTTCATAAAAAATAGATCCTTTATATTCAATTGGTTTTTATTTTCATTTATAATTAATTTTATAACCAATAAATCATTATATAAACATGTATTAACCCTATTTTCATAATTCAGTTAATATCATTCATTCCCGCCATTTTAATGGATATGTGATAACAAAAACTTAAAATAATAATATTAATAATATATTATTTTTTGGTATAACTCAGTCTTGTATGCAACATAAGATTTTGGAGAAACCTATTGTTTCATGTAGGGTATGTTATCAGACATAGCGTCACTTTTAAATGAAAATTACTATCTAATTCATCAATATTAATAAATATAAAAAAGTCTTATTCTATAATTATCTGGTATGTTACATGTTTCCTTATCAATTTTAGTAAACTCAAGTGTATATAGAAAAAGAAAAGTAGACAAGGCACACATGATTTTCAAGGTTTGACCTTAGTGTGAGAACCTACATCTTTTCCATAACTACTTTCGCGGGTCTATGTAAATTCACTATTATGAATAAGTGAACACAACTTGTGTTAACCCCCATTGAACACTTTATATATCTTGATAGGAATGACTATAATGACTCCCATCAGTTTAAAAAAATTTAATCACAAAAAGAGAGCCAAAAAAAAATGAAGAACTTTTAAACTTTCTACTCCATAATGGTTTGTCAAAAAATTTGTGTCCGATCAGCCTCCATCTCATGTTCTTGTGTCCAATGACCTGCATCCTATAGCCTCAGACCAGTGTCCCTATTATCAATCTGTTCAATTTTAAACATTCTGATCTACCTGTATAACAAATCTGTGCTTATCAAACAACTACTCAAAAACTCATACCGATACCCTTAGTACGACTCTATATGTCCGGTAAACTAAACTTGCCTTAGTCCGATATTCTGATCAGAATACTCTATCTAAAAACTCTTCTTCAATTTGAAACAACTTCAATTGACAAACTCACTTCCGACACAAATTCTGTAGAGTATCAGCTTTTATGCATGGGTGACCAGTTTCAAGTACCGATGTACTTTCCTCCTCTATTTATAGGTGCTCACAAAATAGAAAAGGCAGGGAACCAATTTCTTTTCATACTCACCCAAATTACAAATCTCTAAATTTCATGTTCATTAGAGCTTCATTTTGACCGCTTCAAACCTTCCCATATCTTCTGGTGTCTTCTCAAAACTTCTTGATTCTACTTGAATTTCTTATCTTTAATCAAGATAGAAAACCATTTGAAATAAAAAACTTTAGTCTAGAAATGGTACTCTGAAAACTCATCCTCTTTATAATCCTCTTGACCCACTTAAAAAAAATAGAACATTAATTCAGTCCGATCAATGTTTTCTCTGTTCAAACTTTGTAAATAGATTCTATCTGATGGAAAACTTATAAACTTCACAAATTATGACTTCAGGATTCCTATGTCAGATAATCTCAACCCACTGAAGTAAAAATTCTCTCAAAAAAAAAATAATAATTATTTCTCGATCTGATTCTCCAAGCCAACTAAAAATTGTTGACTATATTATAGAAACTTCTAAATATTTTAGTTTCCTACAATGATTATCTGGTAGAAACTTCAACCTTTCTAACATTTTATTTTCTAAAGACTTTGAACTATTATACTTCTATCTTCACAAGTATTTAGAAACTCAATTCATCCGATCAACTTATATCTGATGAAACAAATTCAAACTTCTCATAGATATCTTTCCAGAAAAGTATGTCTGGTGAAATTTATCTAGAGCACTACATTTGATGACTTATGGTGTAAAAACACCATCTGATGAATATCATTCTCTATATTTTCATAGATATTCAAAATTATACATCTCTATCCTCTTCATATTTCTTTCACATTTTCAACACTACAACAAATCAGAACTTAGAAACTGGAAATCCATACTTTATAACAAAAGAAACATCCAGTGATTTGTGTCTGATCAAGTGTGTTTGATGACTTGTATCTGATGAAATGCGTCTAATTAGAAAATTTTAATTTCTTAAAACTTCATAAATCTTTATAGTTCCACTCTTCTGACAACTTTAGAATCTAGTGCTTCTCAGTCTGATGATCTATATCCAAAAGTCTTCAATTTTTGGAAACTGTAGAAATTCATATTTCTCTTTTCCCCAAACTTCATCTCGTATCATGACTTCTTTATGATTTTTAAGAGCTTGATATAACAAGAAAGCATTATGTTACTTATTTTGGAAAGTTTTCTAACTTCCCATCTTTTCAAGTCTCAACAACTTTCAAACTTTTTGTATCCGATATCCAGCAACTTCTGAATTTCTGTCAAAATCTTGATTTGATGAACTGTGTCCAATGGATCATATGATTAAGCGTCTTATTTACAAATTTAAAAAAACACTTTCTTTATGTGGATTCTCAATAAATTCTCAACAAAAAAGTTACAAGTTTCCAAAAACACTTATCTTACCTGATTTACAAAAACATTTTTTTACAAAAAAAGTTAGTTATCAACAAAAACAAAACTTTGTTAAAACAAAACATCATAAATGATCTTCAATCTCCCCCTTTGGGTTTTTTACATATTATAATTAATAAAATTTTCAACTCAACGTATTTCAACACTCAAACTTTTTACAACTCATTTTTGAACATTTACCAAAGAATAACCTTTATCAAAAGAGAGTGTCCTGACACCACACTACTGGATAAAGTAATGTTTTTGAAGGAATTTCATCCCTCGGTGATAAACAAATTTGCATCTATGTTAAGATAAAATTTCCCTCACTTTTATATTTTCCTCTCACTTGTCTTTCTCTCCCACATTTTATGATATCCACAACATTAGATTCATTTAATAAAGAAAAATACTTCTCTCCGCATAATAGGATTAAGTTGTACAAATTCTCCCCCTTTGTCAACATAATCCAAAGCATGGTTGTAGATTCTCCCTTTATATGTTTAGGAAGAATTTGGTGGAGGTTTAACATGAAGTTGCAACATCAATTCCACAAATCTCTATTTCAACATTGCTTTTATGAAAATATCAACAATTTGATATTTCATTGAAACATATTGCTGCACAATATCTCCACCAGAAAATTTATCTTTTATGAAGTGAAACTTGATATTAATGAGTTTTGATATTGAGTGTTGGATAATTTTTTTAAAAAGATCAATTACACTCTAATTATCATAAAGTATCTTCAATGGTTTAAAAATTCCAACTTTCAAATATTCCAACTGAACTTTCATCCATAACATTTGAGTAAAAGCCTATGTAGTACCAATATATTCTGATTCTACTGTGCTCAAAGTTACTGAACTTTATTCCTTACTATTCCAACTCACACAACATTCTTCCAAGAATAATTTCCCTCTATAAGTTGACTTTCTGTCATTGCAATCTCCCACCCAATCAATATTAGTATAACCATGAAAGATCATATCACAAATTCTTTTGTAAATCAACTCATATGAAGTTGTTCCTTTAATATATATCATAATTCTACTTATTGTGAACATATGAGATACTTTTGGATCACTTTGATATCTGGAACAAAAATTCACAACATAAATAATATTAGGTTTTGAGGTTTTCTGATGAAAAAAACTTCCTATTAGATTCTAAAAATATTTATAATTCACACTTTTTCTAATTTCATCTTTACTTATCTTCATCCCAATTGAAATAGGAGTAAAAAATTCTTTAGATTTTTCCATACCAAACTTTTGTAACAATTCCTTGACATACTTTTTTTGATATAGGAAAATGTATTTTTCCTTTTGTTGAACTTGTAGACCAAGGAAAAATATTAATTCTCCCAACATTGACACCTCAAAGTTATTTTTCATTTCCTCAGAAAATTGTTTACAAACCTTTTCTTCATCTCAAGAAAAAATTATATCATCCACGTACACAATTACTATTATGGTGTCAAAGTTAACTTCTTTCACATACAAGTTACTATCAACATTTCATTTAGAAAAATTTAACGTTTTCAAACGACTATAAAGATTTAAATACCATGAATGTGGAGCTTATTTTAACCAATACAAGGATTTATTCAATTTACAAACCTTTCTTCCATCATTATAAAGTACAAAACCACAAGGTTTCTCAATATAAACTTTTTATTCAATATCACCATTAACAAAAGAAAAATTTACACCCATTTGATAATATTTTTAATTTTTTTGTGTAACCATTTCTAGAAACATTCTAATAGTTTTTAGTCTTACAACCAAGGAAAATGTTTCTTCAAAATTTACACTTTCCACTTGTGCATAGACTTTAAAAACAAGTATTGCTTTGTTTATTGAAACTTATCCATGTTAATTCAACTTGTATATGTACACCAATTTTAATCCAAAAACATTTTTATTCAATAAACATGGAAAAAGTTCCTAAGTGTTGTTTTTCACAATCTGATCCAACTCTTTATTCATTGCAACAACCCATTCTTTGTATTCAAATGATTTTGGAACTGATTCTAATTCAATTTTTTAAATAAGTGATGTATGATCTTTTAATATCAAACTTATTCTTATCTAAACCAGAGCTTTCTGATTCCCAATAATATTTTCAGTTTCAACATGTTTTTGTAAAGTAGGAAATTTCAAAGTTTCTCTTTCAGCTTCACTTTCCTTATCACACGATTATTCTAAATCTTAATAAGTCTATTTTGACCCATTTTCAATTTCATTGAAAATCCTCAGTTTGTCTTCAATATTTTCAACATTTTTTGTTAAGGAGTTCAAATTTTCAATGAATTTAACATCACATTAATCAAAAAACTTTTTAAAATTCCCTTTTCCACATTTATAACTTTTACCATTGGGTGAGTATCCCATAAAAATTCATTCTTCAGCTTTCTCATAAAATTTTTCAATATCCAAATTTTTGATTTTTAGTAAGAATGGACTTCCAAAAACTTTGAAATACTCCAATGAAGGTTTTTTTATTATACCACATTTTGTAGAAAGTTATATTGTATTCTATTATTAACAAGCATATGTTTTTACATGTACAACAATATTAATGGATTCTCTCTGGTATAACTTTGAAAGTTTGTATTCTTTTAACATGATTCTTCCTATTTACACCAAACTTCTATTTTTCCTTTTTGCTATTCTATTTTGTTTTGGGCTGTATGGAGCACTATACTGATGTTTGATTCTATGCTTTCTCAGATAAGATTCAAAATTATTACATGTGAACTCAGTACCATTATATATTCTCAAATTCATTATGTAAACTCCCATCTCTCTCTAAACTTATCTTTTGAAAACTATGATCATTTCTACTACATGAGAATTGTGTTTCATAAACATAATGTTGGCCATATGGGTGAAATCATCAATAAAAGTGATAAAGTAAAAATATCCTCTTATTGATTGATGTTTCATCGGACCACATAAATTGGAATGAATAAATTCAAGAGGTATGGTAGACTGAATCTAAACTTTCTTATGACTTTTATTAGTCATATTTCTTTTCTTACAAGTTATACAAATATTTTATTCTCTTCTTTTCGATTCTGGTTAATTTTTAACAACATAAACTTTTGAAAGTTTATTCATATTTTTCTGTCCAAGATTCCCATGTCTTCGGTTCCAAAATTTTTTTTCATCTTCTGCACTCAAGTAATAGGAGTTGAAAGATTCTCCAATTTGAAGGAGATTTCCACTAGTTATTTCTCCCATGGTAAAATTTTTTCAATCTTAAATAATTCGGATGATACAAGAATATTTTCTAAAAAAAATCATTTCCATAATCACAAAGTTGACTCTTACTATGTAAGTTATGTTTGATCCCATCAAAAAATATCACTTCCTTAGACTTTAGTTTTTGAGGTTCTATCTCAATAGTCTCTTTTCCTATAATTTTCAATGAACTATCATTGCTAAAAGTAACTACTCCTCTATCTTTATTTTCAATATTTTTCAAGATTTTTATATCTCTTATCATATGTGATGAACAACCACTATAAAGAATAAATGGTTTGATCTTTTTGTTTGATTTTAATGATGTATAAACAACAAAATATCTTTCCCCTACTGTATTATTTTCAATTTCTATTTCATTTGTATCATAAGAAACTTGTTTTAGAAGGATTGTCATACATTTTTCATTAATTGATCCATTCATTCACATATTCTATATATTTTCTCTAGTAAATCAAATAGATTTTTTGTTTGAATGTTTCTAACATCTTCAGATTTTACTTTTCTTACTTCCCATGGCATAGGAGAGTTACTCATTCTGATTTCACCATTTCTTCCTCTATGTTAAAAACAATTTCCTGGAAGAGAAATTTTATGCCAATTATTTTAAGCTCCATGACCCTAAATTATAAAACACCAATACAATCCATTTACTACACTATGCTTAAACCAATTTCCTAGAAGAGATATGTTATGCCAACAGTTATAAGATCTATGCCCATAAATTACACAAAACCAACAAAATCCATCAAATCTTGGTTTTTTGTTAAAGTAAGATATTTATCTGTAGAAACTTTATCAAGGTTGATAACTTCTTTCAGCTCTATCATATTCTGGGTGTGTGTAAAACTTCTTATGGGGGTAATTTTCAACTTTTAGGAATGTGATAGATTTTTTACAACCCTTCTCAACCCAAGATTTCTCAACACTTTTCTTAACACCTAAAATGTTATAAAAATTAGATGAAATGTTATTTTTGGAAGGTGGGGAATTCACTCGATTCTCAGAATTTGATTTTTCTACAACATAAGATGATTCAAATTTTACATCTGAAGCCTTATTTAAATTTTCATTCAACTTTCGTAAAGTACTTTCAGCCTTAAGAATTTTTGATTGAGTTTTGTTAACTTTGTCTTCCTTACTGAAAAATTCTTATTGAGATCTTCATCCATCATACCCTTTTCAAAAATTCTCAATTTGTTCCTTAAGATCTCCTGAATGTATTATTCTTCCTACTTATAAACATATTTTATTCCTTAAAAAACTTCTATACTATCTTTATTCATCATTCTGATCTCTTTCTTAAGAGTTTAGTTTAACTCAAGACATGTAACTAATTTTTATCTGAACTAATACAATCTATAATATTATTCAGCTTCTTCTTCTTCTTCACTATCCGAGGAATATTTTGTTTTCTCAACTTTTTCAATGAATTCTATGAATTTTTTTAACTTTCATCTTCTGAAGAATTGTTTTTAGTTGAGTCCGATTCATCTTTCTTACTCAACATACTTATTTTGTTTCCAGTGAACTTCTTCTTATATTTTTTGGATGAATTTTATTCTTTAGAAATTTTGTTTCACTTATTCTATCATGGTTTTTCATCAGAATCATCTCAATATTCTCCAACTTTATTCTTGGGGAAATTCATAGCAAAGTTACTAATTCCACCACACTCGAAACATTTGAGAGAAAGTGTTCCTCCACACTCTCCTCTTCCTCTTCGGTAATTATTAGAGATAAGTGACATGATTTTTTCATTCAACTCATAATCCTCATTATCATCGAAATCATAAGGATCAACATCTTCAACATCTTGAATTTTTATCTTTCCATTAGCTACAAATTCTATTTCACATTTCATTATTTTTTTGAACACTGGAGATTTTCTCAGTTCATAAACAATAAGAAAGTTATGCAGTTCATTAAGAGATAAATCATATTTATCTTTTAAAGCATAAATTTTAGAATAAAATATGTCTGGAAAGTTTCTCACGAGTTTATTCACAATTTTAGAATCTTTCAAGAAATATTTGAAACCTTTGATGTTGCGAACAACTTCATTTACTTTGGTGAATTACTCATTAATAGTTTCTTCATCTCTCATTCTTATGTCATCAAACTTGCTATGTCAAATTTGTAGCTTTTCTTTCTTTACTTTAGTTTTCTATTAGAAAATAATTTCAAGATTTTCCTACACACTCTTAGCTATTTTGTGACCCATGATATTTATATAAACATTTTATGGAATAGATATAAGAATAAAATTTCTAGTTTTTCCTTCAACTTCAATATTTCTATTATTAGAAAAAGTTATAGGAATATCTTTCTCAATGGGTGAAAAAACAATTATAATAGCATCAATAAATTCTAGTCCAAGAGATAAAAGATATGGAATTATCCTATTTTTCCAACCATGATAATTTTTTTCCGTCAAATATAGGAATTTCTTTGCGGTTGATAGAATTGATATTCTACATGATAAGGATTTAACAGGGGAACCTGCCCCTAATTTCCATTAAATTTCCAAAGGATCAAAGAAAAACTAGGGGGGGTTTAATTAGTTTTTTCCTTTTAAAAATTTCAAATTTTAAGAAACCTAACCCCTGTAACTTGTTAGAGTTTCTTCCTTATCAATTTTAGTAAACTCAAGTGCATAAAAAAAAGAGAGGTAAACAGGGCACACACAATTTACATGGTTCAACCTCAATATGAGAACCTATGTCCTTACCATAGTCACTCCTATGGATTTATGGAAATAAAATATTATAAATAAGTGAATAAAACTTGTGTCAACTCTTGTTAGACACCTTCTATCTACCAATAGGAATGATTATACCGAATCTTATCAGTTTGCAATTTTTTTTTGCAAAAAGCAAGCCACAACAAAAATGAAGAACTTTGAAACTTTTGTCTCCACAAAGGTTTATCCAGAAATCTATGTTTGATCAACCTATATCCAATATGCCTGCTTCCAATGGCCCATGTATGATAGCCTCAGATCGGCGACCCTATTCTCAATTTTCTCAATTTCAAACTTTTTAATATGGCTGTATAATAAATTTTCACTTCTCAAAAAAATACTCAAAAAATCAAACCGATACCCTTAGTCTGACTCTCTTTTTCTGGTAAACCGAACTTGCCTTAGTAAAATATTATGATCATAATAATCTGTCTAGAAAATCTTCTTCAACTCAAAACAACTTTGGTCAACAAACTCACTTATTACACCAATTCTACAGAGTATCACATTTTATGTGTGGGTGAAAAATGTTATGTACCACTATACTTTTCTACTCTATTAATAGGTTCTCCCAAAATAGAAAAGGAAAGAAACAAATTTCTTTTCCTACTCACTCAAATTTAAAATTTTAAAATTTCATTTTCATTTGAACTTCATTTTGGTCACTTCAAACATTCTCATCTATTCTGGTGTCTTCTCGAAACTTCTTGATTTTTCTTGAATTTCCTATTTTAATCAAGATAGAAAACCATTTGAAGGAAAAAAAATTCAATCCAGAAATGGTACTCTGGAAAAATCATCATCTATCTAATCCTCTTGACCCACTTGAAAAAACAGAACATTGATTTAGTCCGATCAATGTTTCTTAGATCAAACTTTGTAAACAAATTACATCTGATGGAAAACTTATAAACTTCACAACTTCTAACTTTAACATTACTCTGTTAGATATTCTTAACCCACTGAAGTAAAAACTGTCAAAATAAATTAATTATTACTCACTTCGATTCTCCAAGACAACTAAAAATGGTTGACTACATTATTTCAACTTCTAAAGATTTTAGTTGCATGCAAAGATTGTCTGATAATAACTTCATACTTTCTAACATTTTCTTTGTTTGCAGACTTTAAACTCTTATACTTCTATCTTCACATGTATTTAGTAACTCACTTCATCCAATCAACTTCTATCTGATGAAACATCTTCAAAATTCTCACACATATCTGTTTGGAAAAGTATTTCTGGTGAACTGTATATGGGGATCCACATCCGATGAATTATCAGTGTAAAAAATTATCTAATTTATATCCTTATTTTTCTTTTTATAGATATTCAAAATTACGCATCTCTTTCCTCTTCATATTTATTTCACATTTTCAATACCACAACAACTTAGAACTCAAAATTCGTAAAGCTAGAATTTCTAACAAAGTAAGCGTCCGATGATTCGTGTCCAATCGGGTGTGTCAGATAACCTACATCTGATGAACTATGCACAATTAGAAAATTTTTCATTTCTTAAAACATTATCAATTTTTATACTTTCACTCTTTTGACAACTTCTGTGCCTGGTGCTTCTTGGTCCACTGATTTGTGTTCAGAAGACTTAAATTTTAGAAACTCCAGAAATTCACATTTCTCTTTTCCAAAAAATTTAGCTCATATCATGAATTCTTTATGATTTTTAGGAACTTCACAGAACAAAAAAGCATCATCTTACTTATATTGTAAAGATATTTTACTTCCCATATTTTCAAGTATCAACAACTTTCAAACATCTTGAATTCAATATTCAAAAACTTTTAAATTTTTGTCAAAATATTTATCCGATGAACTATGTCCAATGGATCATCCGATCACCAGCTTTGAAAAAAAACTTTCATTATCTGGATTCTCAATAACTTCTCAAAAAACAAGTTACAAGTTTCCAACAATACTTCATTCACCTGATTTACAAAAACATTCTTTTACAAAAAGTTAATTGTCAATAAAAACAAAACTTTAAAAAAAATCACAAATGTTCTTTAGGTAGTTTGGAATTTTAATATTTTTTACCTATGGAATCAATATATATATAATTTTGTTAAAACTCTAAACAAACAGTTAAATTTCACATATAACCATAGGAAACAAGTATATTTTTTAAGCTGATTAATTAAATATGACTCATTTCTCTATTTAGTTTCAAAAAGGATTTTTTAAAAGTTTTTTCAAAACAAATAGTCATTATATCATTTATTTTCCTAACAAAATGATTTTTTTCAAATAATACTATTTCTTAAAAGGATTAAATTTCAGTTTCAAAAGTTAAATTCATTAGTTATTCTAGTGAAAAAATTTGTAAAATTTCACCCATGTCAACATTAAAATTCAGAACTTCATCACCATCAAGTGGCTGAAATTCTATTTCAGTGGAAAATGGTAGTTAAAAATTAAACGTTCTCAACACTAACCAAGAAATAATTAATGTTATCAATAAATTTTAATTTAGCACACCTAATTTCTTTCATCCTTAAAAAGTAATTCAATTTAGAATAATTATCTTCACTCCAAGGACATTTTAAAAAGGTTCAACATCACCATCCATAAAAAATAAATCATCATCAATGTGAGGGGATTTCATTTCTAAATTGATGAAATAATTTATTTAAACATTAATATCACACACTCCATATGAAATTTCATCCAAATAATCAAATACACTAACTTATAAATCATTTTTAGCAAGTATAAACTCATTTTGAAAATTGAATATTTTATAAGAATATAATTTCAAATATCTTAGTTTAATTTCAAGTGGAGTATCAAAAGTTGGAAAAAAACTCAAGTTCCAACTTAACTTGATTCTCTTGGTTTCCCCTTTCATTTTCACCACAAAATTAATCACAAACATGTTCAATTTTTTTTCTCACTCCCCTCTTGATATTTATACTTATCATAATCAAAATAATGAATTAAAACATAAAAAATTCCATCCCAATTTGGTTTATCATTTGAAGAAATGATTTTGATGGGTTTTAGCTTGTTTCTTTCTAAAAAAGAATCATTTTTAGTAAAACAATGTATGAAGAAACATTAGAAGAATAAAAAATATTATATTCTCTATCTAAAATTGATTCACAAGGGATATCAAATTAAATAAATTCAAGGTAAGTTTTACCAAATTCAAAATAAATTTGATAATTCTCTTATTATTCACTATTGGCTCTTTGAAGTTATGCTTTTTTAATATTTTCAAAAAGAATTAGAAATTTAGAGTTTATTTCATCCAACATGAAAGTAGTGTTTTCATTACTTTTCTCAGTTTCTTATAGAAAATTTCCCCATCTTTGATAAAATTCATTGAAATACTCACTATTCTCAAAATTTTACTAGGGAAATAAATTCGGGTGTCCACTTATTTGATTTGAAAATTCATTAAATGGTTGACATTTCAAGTTTTAATCAAAATTGTTTTATCCATTTAAATTAAAATTTTTATTGTTTTGAAATTAAAATGACTATATATTATTGTTTGGATCATTAAAACCACCACCATCTTGATTTTGAAATTCAAAATTTGAGCCATTTTGATTAAAAAAATTTAATTTTCCTATTTCCACTACAATTTTGATTATTTTTAAAATTTCATAGGTTATTAGAGTTGTTATATTGATTATCAACCTAAAATAAATTTGAATTTTCATTATATGGGGGATTCCATAGTTTATTTTAATTAAAAATAGTTTTGTGATAATTTATTAAAATAATTTTGATTATAAAATATTTATGGTGGTGAATTTTAATCAAATTAATTTTATTTTGGTAACAATTTTGATTTTAAAAAGTATTTTTATTTTGAAAATAGTTTTTGAAAAAGGAATGTTTATTAAATTTATTTCCAAATTGATTATAATTACATTCTTGAGTGTGATTTATTTGAAAACAATTTGAGATAAAATAATTTGATCCAAAATATGAGTTATAAATGTTAAACATGGATCACAACAGTTCACATAAATAATTCTAGTAAGTTTTCACATAAAAAATGATCAAACTACTCAAAAAAATATACATCTAACAACAATAAACAATCAATTATTTATTCTAACACAAATAAGTTACCCAACAGTAGATAAAACTACTCTAACAATATCAAATAGTAGTAATAGAGCAGTCTATAGTAGAAATATATCTCAATTCAATACTATTTTTTTCTTTAGTTTTTGAATTTCATGATTTTTTAGATTTTAAATTTTAAATTTTTGTTTTGTTTTTGACTTTATAAATTATCTCTAACAAAGAAAAGTTACCTTACCTAGAAACAATGTAAATGTTTATTGTATCAAATATACTTTCATAGGAATTACACAAAAAAATTATACCTCGACCTTACTAATATGGAAATAGTGTTGACCACATGCCATTATTCTCTCATGGAATTAGTTTATTTAATTTACCTATTTTTATGAATGTTTGAATGAGTTTTACAATGCAAGGCATGGAATTTTAGGTATTTATGATGATAAGAAATTATAGAAGATTAAATCTATACTAGAAATCATAACTTTGATTCCGATTATTAGATCCTTTCCACTTTAATTGAATATGTTTTGATAATTAAAAAAATACTATTTTTATTCCCTCTAATGTGATTTTGAAAAAGAAAAAAGATTTCATTATTTTAAGATTTTACTGCATGTAAATGAAATGAATGATATTGAATATATTTGATCTCTATTATTTATTCTTTATATATTTTCTTTCTTGTTTTTATTTTGTTATCATTCTGTGTCAAATAATTTTCAAATTAAAAATTATTATGTTTTTAAATTTTTCAATAATTTTCACAAAGTATAAAGTTTTACATAGATGGTAAAGTCTTTTACATTGAGCCTTTAAGTATTATATTGTTTAAAGTCTTATAGGACAATAGAAAGTTCTACAAAACAATAGAAAGTATTTTATAGGAATAGAAATTCATACATGATAATTTAATTTATATGTGATCTAAAGTCTTATGAAATTAAAATCGGCCTAATTATAGTCTTATGAGATTTCCAAAAGAAATGTTCTTTTCAAAATTCTTTCAAAATGGTTTTATAGTTAAGGGAAAATTATTACATGAAACATAAAGTCTTACATGATATCAAAGTTATACGAAATCAAACATCTTAAGAGATATAGTGTCTTACAAAATTCAAATTCTTACAAGATGATTATCAAAGACTTACAGAATGATGAAGTATTATGAAATTCAAAGTCATACGATTTCAAAAATATTACATGATTTCATATGACTCAACAATTTGTTTTTAAAAAACTCAATATATAACCTTATTTTATTTTTTGATTTTGATACACTATATATTCATGCCACTTTTTCCCTTAATTTATTTTTTCTATAATTAATTATTAATTAATTCAATTATATGAAAAGTAAATTAGAATTATTTTATGTAGAATTAAATTAAAATCATAGGGGAAGAAGCATGATTTTTATTTATGCTATATATTTTTTGAATTAAATTCGAAATTTTAATTTTCTTATTATTTGTAGTAAGATGTTGAGCATGATTATCTTGTAACTATATAAAGTATTTAAGGTAAATTAAGTCATATTTAAATGGAGTATTTATTATTAATTCATTTATTATTATAATTATTTTTTCTATACAATTGTTTATTTTTAAAGAATATCAATGATGCTTCCAACTGTGAAGTAGTTCGTTATCATTAAGAGAGATAATTGTGGATGATATTTAGGAAAGTAAAAAATTAAATTTCTATTTATGTGGCTATTATTTTTGAAAGTTTCTATGAATTAATCAACTCTATAAAAAGTGTTCAACAAAACCAATGAAAAATACTTGGATAAACATTGAGTAATTTGCATGCAAACTTGATGCTCTTACTTTGAGATTATTTTTGGATGAACTCAATTGTGAAAGTACACACTAAAAATAAGATCAAAGTTTCCTCTTCCTTGAAATTCAAAACTTCATGGTTTTAAACTAATTTCTATAGTTCTGTATTTACCCTACTTTTGTGTGTGTTATTTTTCGTTTATTATTTTTTATTATAAGGAAATACTGACTAGGTTAAACTATAAATAAAAATGTACATTGGTTTGTGCCTCTAGGTTATAGAAGATGGGTCTTTGGGTTGTGCCTCTAAGGTGAAAAAGTCATCCTTCTAGGATGTTACTCCAAGTTGAAAAATTCATCTATATAGGGTTGTAACTCCCCTATAAATGTTAGGTGTTGTGTTGGTTGTGCCTCAACAAGAAAAGGTATTAGTAATTATGCTATGTCTTCCCATCAAAATTCAGGAGTTTAGTGGGTTCCATTTCTCTTGAGGATAGTGAGAAGTGTAGAGTAGATTCAGGATCACTTTGATCCAAACTACTATAAAAATATGTCATGTTCATATTTTATTTTCCATTACTTAAATTATTTTAACTTTGATAATTTATTTAAAATTTTATAAACTGGTCAATTCACCCCCTCTTTACCATTTTACCATCTCACTATCTGGGAAAAAAATTAGTTTCAAAATAGGGCATTCAAAGAATTATTAACTCTATTATATAGATATATTTTATTTTTAACCACAACTCATACTTAACCATATAATGAAAAGATTATTTTTAGATGTTAAGTTCATGTTCTAATGAAGTAATAATTCCTTAGAGACCACCATTTTTTGATGGTATTTACAATAGCTATTAGCAAGCCAGGATGGAAGCCTTCCTTAAAAAACTCAACATTGATCATTGGATTATAATGGTAAAACCTTACACATTAATTGATATTGATCTAGATTCTTTTTCTATAAATTTTATTGTTGTATATGTCTTAAATTATAAGTTAATGAGTATATTACATTGTACTATTGGAATAAATGTATTTAGTCAGGTATCTATATGAAAAACTATACATGATATTTGAAGAATATTGCAAGTTACTTAGTATGGAACTAATTAATTAAAAAGAAAAAACTTGGGATGCCTGTAGCTAAATATATAGATTTTATAATATGTGGAGAAGAAACTATGAAACAAATGTTTCATCTCTTTACTATTATTATAAATAGAATGAGTTCTTATGAGAATCCTTGAAAAATATAGTTCTTTTTGAAAGAGTACTTAGATCTTTACCAAATAAATGACACGCTAAAAAGGTTTCTATTGATCAAATTAAGAACTTCAAAGAATATAATCTTTATGAACTTTTTGGTTCACTGATGTAATATGAATTGGAACTTAAAAATATTATAAATGAATAAAGTTCAAAGATAAAAAGTGTTTATTTTAAATCAAATATGATTGATACTTATTATTCATCTGATTATGAGTTACAAGTAAGTGAAATAAATGATGTTTCTCATGTAGAAAAGTGAATTTCTATAAGAAAGAAAGGATATTCTAGAAGAAATATAATAGATTATCCTAGAGATTATTACAAAGGAAGTAGGAAAGGTAATGTTGTTTCAAATGATACTCTTGAAGTAATATGTTATGAATGTACAAGAAAAGGAAATATCAAACCTAAATTCCTAATGATAAAATGGAAATAAGAAAAGAATAAACAAGAAATAGAAGAGATCCATAATAACTGGTTAGATTTTCAAAGAGGATTGTGATTCCAATGATGAATATAGAATATAAAAAGAATTAGAAAACTTGTGTCTTGTAGATTTAATAAATCAGGTTAGTGAATGATGATTATGATTCCAATGAATCCGATTCTGAAAGACCTCATATTGATGAGTTATATGATGATATTGAAATATTATAAAATGATATTATTGAAATTTTTGATATATATAAGAAACTTAAATAAAATAGTAAGACGAATGTTGAAGAAAACAAGATTATTTAAAAATAAAATAAGAAACTTAAAGAAGAGATTTAAATTTATATATATTTTGTTTCTATGAATAATGAAATTTAAGAAATAAAGTTGAAATACATATGTGATGCCTTTGAAATTCATTAAAAATAAAATGAAAGGCTTAAAAAGAAAATTAAATGATTAAAAATGAAATTGAAAATTTGAAGCATAATCTTTCCACATTTGTTCATGGTGGATAAATCTATGATAAAATTATGTCCATTAAAAAAATATAAATAAAACTAGACTTTTTTATTAAAATAAATTTCCCAAAATATACAAGACATTCTTTAAGAAAATTTTCAAGGGAAGTGTATCTATTTATATATGTTTTAGATGTATAATCAATTGTCATTATGTAAGTGAAATTTCCTTAAGATTTACAAAATATTTTAAAAACACTTGAGATTTCATTTAAAAATCTTTATATTCAAGATTACCTATGAATACTTGTTTAAAATCTATTTGGGTTCCCAAAAATTATTTTTCTAACCCGAATAGACCCCAATTTTCATTGGTACCAAAATTGTCTTACAAATGAATTTATAATAAATATGAATTTGAGGTATAAACAGGGAGACTTGGTATATGGATAGTTTATTATACATGCATAATACTAGAGATTCATCAAATTTTTTATTCTTCAATAAATTTGATGGAAGAAATGTGAATTTTGGAGGAAACAAAAAAGAAAAGTTTAAAGGTTTTGGTAAAGTATGAATTTATAAATTTGTTATTATATTTAAATTATTATATGTTTAAGGTTTGAAGTACAATATGATTAGTATTTCTCAGCTATATGATTATGTCATGTTAATTAAATTTCAAAATAGAAAGTTTATTGTGTTTAAAGATGAATCTATTTTGTTTTATGATAATAAAAATTACAACTTTTATTCCATAATTTTTTCCCAACTAATAAATCAAAATGTTAATTGTTTGAATACTATATAGTTAGAAAGTATTCTATAGAAAATGAGGCTCATTCATGAAAATTTCAAGCTACTACACAAGCTATCAAAGAACTAAAAAATTATATAGTTTTTTTAACACTCATGTTTGTGAATCATGTTTGGATGTTAAACAACATAAAGAAATTTTAAACCTATTAATGAAGTTAGAACTATAATACCACTTGAACTTATTAATTTTTTCTTATTTGAACCTATACAAAAAACAAGTATGGGTGGTAATAAATTTGTTTTTGTTATTTTTGATGACTTTAGTATATTTACTTAGGTTTATTTTCTTGCACACAAAAGTGAAACCTTATCTATATTTATTACTTATTGTAAATTGGTTCAAAATGGAAAACATTATTTATTTTTTTCAATTATAAGTGATATATGAGGAGAGTTTTTAAATCTATAATTTGATTTTTTTGAATAAAATAGTTATTTTCATAATTTTTCATCCCCTAGAACACCCCAACAAAATGGTGTAGTTGAATGAAAAAACAATATTATTCAAGAATTGTATAGAACTATGATAAATGTCTAGATACTAGTTTAGTTGTGATACTATTGAGATGGGGGGGGTGAAGCATTAGTATTGGTTTATATTTTCTTAAATTCTTCTTTTGAATTAAATCCCCATGACTGATTAATTTCTAGATTCACTCTTTAGAATCTCTTACTCACCTGTATGCAAGCATATGAAAGGCATGAAGCACGTAATAAAATTTAAATGGTTTTTACTTAGTATGAGAGCCCACTCTTTATTGTGGACAAACACTTGTTGGTTTATGATTTTTATTATCACTATAAATTTTTAATTATAACAAATGTAATAAAATTATCATACAAGGTTTGAGTAGGTATTATCAACTTCTTGAAAAGGAAATGAATTATTCACTCCCCCTAAATGATATGGTATTATTTAGACTGAAACCACAAGTACTTATAGACTCATTTTTCACTATTATGTTTGAATAAAATCTTCAAATCATCAATGGAATATTTAGTATTAAAAAATAAATCTTCTTAAAGAAATAATTTGACTGCTAGAATGATTAATGCAACAATAACCAGTCGATATTTCTCTCATAGATCTTTCAGATGATCAAGTCATGCATGAGAGAATGAATGCATGAAAATATCTCCTTCCCCTCAACAGAAAGATTCTGGATCATTGAAAATGGAATAATATTTCCTCAACCTATTTATAACACTCAGATGTAGTGCATGTCATGTTCTTCAATTTTCTCTCTCCTCATTACAACACGTCATCAACACTACTGAGTATCAATACCTTCTATTTTTAAAAATTGAACCACTAATTTTTCATCATTTAAAACTTTAATTGTTCTATAATATTTATGAGAAATATTTCCATAATTATTTTATATAAATTCCTTGAAACTCATTCATAGAAATATTCCCTGAAAAATATCAGTTTTATTATTCGAATATTAATTTTAAAATTTCCAATTTTATTGAATTTTAATTAATTTAAAGTTGAATTAAAATTAAAACAAGGATTTATACTAATATTCTACATCATAAAACTAATTTAAAATATCTTTAATAATAGGCTTGAATATCTTGTTGTCCATAACTAAAGATATTTTTAAAATATTCACACAATAAAGAATTGTCTAATTATTATTTTTCAAAAAGTTATGAACCTTATGAAGTTGTAAATAACCTTACAATGAGAAATAACCTTATGAAACATTGAAACCACATTAAAATCTTTGAACCATATAAATATGCATTCTAAACATTACAAAGTTAATTTTTTTGAAAAGTACAAAACCTTATAAAGTTTTGGTACCATATGAAGTTCACTATGGAACCTTACAAAGGTTGTACCAACCATAAGAATACCTTTAAAAACCTTAAACGTAGGTTAATTAACACTACAAGGTCCCTTATGAACCTTACATTCATTTGTAACAACCTTATATTGATGTTTGTCTCAACCTTACATTGATGGTTGTCTCAACCTTACAGCGGTGGCTATCTCAACCTTACAACGGTGGTTGTCTTAACCTTATGTGATCTAAGACTTAGCCATATTTCATCACGTCAATATCAAAATTCTATATTACCTTGAATAATAATATATCGCATTGAAAAAAATCTTTGACCACTTCCAAATATCTAAAAAAACACTTCAAGTGAAATATCAAACTTTTAATCTCATAGTTTACAACAAAGATAACTTTCTCAAAAATTACAAGGACACTTAAATCTACCACTATAATAAGCCAAATCTAACCATTCTCTTGGAAATATCCGAGGTTCCAATAACCTTAGGTGAAATTCCTTGGACACCAAAGGTTGAAAATAAATACTGATGGTTTAATAAGAATGATAGGGAACATTTTACCCTTTTTACACACACAAACACACATATAAAACCATAAAATAAACAAGCCCAAGATATCTATATTAATGATGCATGAATCAAAATAAAAAATAAAAGTATAAAAGATGATTAATCAGAGTAACAACATAAATAAATGAAATGAGAACAAATAAAACTATAAAAGAAAGCAAAACATATACGCTAAGGTGGTACCCCTCTTGACTCCTAGAACATGACCAACTCCCAAGATCCATATCCAACATCTATGATAGATACATCAAGAATAACCACTAGTGAAATATTTGATCTTACCATTTTTTTATCATGGAAAATAGTGACTATATATACACCAAAGTTTATATGCAGGGGGTGAGTTTGTACTGTAACACCCCGAAATTTTAATGTACAACTTTATATTCAATAGTGTTTTTGACATGTAACACCAAGTGTAAAAAGGGGAATATATTAACCCAATAAATTAAAATATATTTACTATATTAAATAAAAATAAAATATTCTATATCTTTTAATACATGCAATACCGAGTTTTCTTTCATTACATACAAGAGAAACCTTCCTCGATAACTTGCGTTACACGCAAGACTGAGTTTTACCAAATAACAATGTATTATTAAAACATTATTATTTAATATAATATAATATAACCTATACATTATTTTAGAATTTATGAATAGTATTTACTAAAATATGAAAATTTATGTTTTATATAAATATAAAATGAATTCATTGGTTACCAATTAATGAGAAATGAAAATAAGAACCAACAGGATATAAAAAGAAATATTATTATTTTTATGCTTCCAAAAGAGTTTTGTATTAATAAACATAATTAATTAAAATTATTTAATTATTTAAATGAAATATATATGTTATATATTGTAACGACCCAAATCCGGAGCCACATAACTGGTGCCCCGTACTCGGTTCGCCACATAACCTCAAACGCATTTCCCCAAATGCCAGAGGCTGCCAACTAGCAGCGAGGGCCTTGGTGAGTCAGTGGGGAAACTATACCCTCATTTGGTAAGGTATGCAGTGGAAGAATAAAGATAATCAATAGAGGAAGCAGTAAATAGCATGCAATAACTGAAGTAAAAGTAGAAGCAATGTCTGATATAATAATGATGCAGAATGGTACATGTATCTATGGAAAGCAGTAAACAAAACAACGTGCTGAAATACAACTAAAACCAAAGTACTAAATGTAAACAGCAACTCCAGTAGCATCGCGGGCCAAAGCCCAATCCCATGCTCTCCAGCTCCAACCAGCAATCAAGTACCTGAGGTAGAAGGGCCACAATCCCTACCTACATCTGTAACCATATAATCTGTTTGGGTCAAAAAATAGGACCCAAACAGGGTGTGAGACTAATCCCAGTAGGCAACCACCACAAGATTTGTGCCCTACTATCAGTGAGTGATATAGTAAAAGTAAAGGTAAATAAATATAGTAATGAACTAGGAGTACACCAGTAAATAATCCTACCAATTACCATTCACATTCATTTAATTAAACGACCAAGGAAAACTAGAAAGTTCCCAATTCCAAGGTAAAGTAAGTATCACAGTTGGTATCTCAAAAGAATACCTAAACACAAGAAGTACAAAAACCAAGCTTGTTCTTTGGCTTGGTGGACTCATCACAACCAACCATCAAAATTCACACTGAACCTCTGGGTGGATCAAACTAGCAGACCCCTATAGTCTAGTAATCAAACAAGGCACAAACACTCTGGGAAGCTCTCACGTCAATTCCCCTATGGTCTTGCAAAAATAGCTACAAAATCTCTAAGGAAGCACTTACGTCTAATTACTCCTGTGGTCTCGATGTGTGGGTAAACTAAGAACACTCTTGGGAAGCACAAAGTCCTATTTCCATAGGTCCTGCGTACGAACTAAAACCAATAGACCCTCTAGGGAAGCACTTAATCGTCTATTCCCTCTTTGATCTCCCACACCAGGTTCTCACAGCCCTGAGCAGTCCAGTCGTGCGTAATCGACTGCCAGCAGCCCTAAGTAAGTTCAACAACTACTTGTCTAATATCTACCATGCATCAAAAGCATTTAAATAGCAGGCAACACATGCAATTAGGGATAACAATTAAACTAACAATTTCAATAGGGTTTTCCTCATAGGCAAATGGTTCCAAATGACAATAAATATCCAAATAGGGAGAGACACCCATGGGGTGATCCTCAAACATGCATCCTAGCATATATTAGCAACAATTAATCATAATATAACAAGAAATCTAGGGAAAACAAACAATAGGATCAAAATCCCAAACCCGGGATACCCGATACATGGGTATCCGACACTTTTGCAACCAAAAATCAAAGAACTTCAATGAAGGGAAACAAACCACCTACCTCGACCCTTGAAGATCGATATACTTGAACCTAGGCCCGTGAATTGGCCTAGAACGGAGTGGATCTACAAAAACATCTAAAACGTTCAACCTCAAACAACTCACACGAGAGGAAGAATTAGGAAACGAGGCCAAAGAAGAACCAAGAACTCATCGCTTCAATTCTTCTGCAATCGATGGAGTTTGATTCAGACAACCGACAACGGATCGGTGGCTTGGAGAAGAATCGGCCTCCTCAGACGATCTGGATAGAATTAGGCGGAGAAGAAGACGTTAATGATCATTAGGTGTGACCCCGGTCTGATTAATGAAATAAAAAAAATACACGGTGTGTACTTTTAAAGTACACGGCGTGTAGTGGGTTCTTCCGTACTCTACCAAAATCGGCCTCCACGTCACCCCTACACACCGTGTGTGTGGCCCAGACACGGCCAGCACACGGCTTTGGGCGGGAAAAGAGTACACGACGTGTACTCAGAAAGTACACGACGTGTACTTCAATACTTTCTAGAAACTTTGTTTTTCCTTAAAAAGACTATAAAAGAGATTCGTACCTGAAACTGAAGATCCGGGTTCTTACAAACTTCCCCCCTTAAAGAAATTCATCCCTGAATTTCCCTAACAAGGCATAGGAGAAGAATCATCGAACAACTTTGGCCACTGCGATTGAACATCGGCCTACCTCTCCCAGGTCTCATCCTGTACTCGCCCGTGCTGCCATAACACCCATACTAGAGGAATAGACCGGACACGAATAATTTTCGTACTGCGATCTACAATCTTGATAGGATGCTCCTCGAAAGATTCATCCTGCTCCAGCTCAAACTCCTCAGGTTGAAGAACATGAGACGGGTCTGAGAAATACCGTCGAAGCTGAGAAACATGAAAGACGTCGCGCATGGCCTGGTACCTCTGAGGTAACTACAACCTGTACGTAACCATCCCGACTCTTTCCAGAACCTCAAATGGCCCAACGTATCTCGGAGAGAGTTTCCCATGTCTCCTAATCCTCTTATTTCCCAACCTCGGGGTAACATGTAGGAAAACCTGATCTCCAAACTTAAACTCCAAAGGTTTTCTCCGCTGATCAGCATAAGACTTCTGTCGAGACTGTGCTGTATCCATCCTCTTCCAAATCAACTCTATCTACTCTGAGGTTTCATGAACATGACAAGGTCCTAGAAAATCTACCTCTCCTTCCTCTAGCCAGCATAAAGGTGATCGACATGGCCTACTGTACAAATCCTCATAAGGTGCCAGCTAAATAGTCACCTGAAAACTATTGTTGTAGGCAAACTCCACCAGAGGGATATGCTTCTCCCAAGTACCTCCAAAGTCTAGAATGCAAGTTCAGAGCATATCCTCAAGCACCTGGATTGTACGCTCGAACTGGCCATCAGTCTGGGGATGGTATGCTATACTCAAAAGTACCTGTGTACCCAAATCCCTCTGTAGCCCCTGCCAGAAGTGTGAAGTGAAACGTGCATCCCTGTCTGAAAAAATGGAGTGTGGAACTCCATGCAGACATACAATCTCTCAGATGTACAACCGTCCCAACTCATCAACACTGAAGTTCTCCTTGATCGGCAAGAAGTGTGCAACCTTCGTGAGCCTATCCACTACAACCCAAACCACATAATTTCCTCAAGGTGATCTCGGTAATCCTGTCACGAAGTCCATCGCGACATCATTCCATTTCCACTCAGAAATGGGTAACTGCTGTAAAAGCCCTGCTTGTCACTGATGCTATACCTTCACCTACTGACAGTTGGAACACCGCATAACAAAACCAACCACATCCTTCTTCATACCTGGCCACCAATACTGACGACGTAAGTCTCGTTACATTTTGGTGACACCAGGATGAACTGCCCAAGATGAAGCATGAAACTCCCACATCATCTCCTCACGTATGTCTGCTGAAACCCATACGCGACCATGAAAACGTAGCACCTCGTCATCACCCAGTGTCCACCCCGGAGTAGGGTCTCCATCTGACACACTCTCCTGTAGGACTAGGCCCTCTGGGTCTGATAGCTGCCTTATTCGAACTCGATCTAAAAGAGTAGAGGTAACAACTACAGAATAAATAATTGTCTATCCCAGTCTGTCATGCACCTCCAAATGCATCTCGGAGAATAGATCCATGTGCTTCCACTCACTGCTGGCCTCCTGAACTACCTAAATCTGATTCCTTCTGCTCAGTACGTCTGCCACAACATTGCCTTTCCCAGGAATATAAGCAAGCTCGAAGTTGAAAGATTGTAGGTACTCGACCCACATCCGCTATCTTAGATTCAAGTCACGCTGCGTGAAGATATACCTGAGGCTCTTGTGGTCATTATATACCACCAAATGCTCTCCCATGAGATAGTTCCTCCAACAACCCAAAGCATGAACAACAACATCCAACTCCAGGTCGTGCATAGGATAGTTATTCTCATGTTTCCTCAATTGCCGAGATCCGTACGCAACAACACGATCTTCCTACATAAGCACTGCTCCAAGCCCGATGCCAGATGCATGACAGAAAACTGTATAACTCTTGCCTGAATCTGGAAGAACTAGAATTGGTGCTGAAGTCAATCTCCCCTTAAGCTCTTGGAAGGCTGAGTCGCAAGCTTCCGACCAAACGTACTTCACACCCTTCTTAGTCAAGCCTTTCAACGGCGCTGCTAAGCGTAAGAAGTCCTATATAAACCTCCTGTATTAACCAGCCAGTCCCAAGAAATTCCATACCTCAAAGACATTCTTCGGCTGTTCCCAGGTAACTACTGCTCTCACCTTATATGGGTCTACTGATACTCCTGTCTCCTAGATGACATGGCCCAGGAAGTGAATCTCGTTCATCCAGAAGTGTAACTTTGAGAGCTTAGCATATAACTGATGCTCTCTCAGTGTACTCAATACGATCTCAATATGGGTAGCATGGTCGTGTCGAGTGTGAGAGTACACCAAGATATCGTCCACAAAGACTATGACGAAAGAGTCCAAGTAAGGATGGAAAACTTTATTCATCAGCACCATGAAAACTGTAGGCACGTTCATGAGACCGAACAGCATAACCAGATACTCGTACAGACCATACCTACTTCAGAAAGATGTGAGAGGTATATTAGATGCTCTGACCCGGACCTGATGATAGATGGATCTCAAGTCGATCTTCGAGAACACCCTTGCTCCTTGAAGCTGAACAAAAAGATCATCAATCCTCAGCAAAGGATATCAGTTCTTGACCGTCAACTGGTTCAGATTCTGATAGTCCACACAAATCCATAAGGTATCATCCGCCTTCTTCGCAAACAGCACAGGTGAACCCCAAGGGGAAGTACTGGGTTGGATGAAACCCTTAGCCTGCAACTACTGCAACTGCTTCTTGAGCTCTTGCAACTTAGGCGTAGACATCCTATAAGGAGGCATGGATACCGGTGCTTCTCCTGGCACAAGATCAATAGAGAAGTCTACCTCACGCTCTCGAGGCAACCCTGAAAAGTCTTCTGGAAAGACATCTGTAAAATGGTCAACTACCGGAGGAAAGTCCATCTGAGAGGTCCCCTGATCATCTAGATATAAACTAGAAATTTGGGCTGTAACACTGCCCAAACCATGATGCTCTAGTCTAGATCTGCTTGCCTGGACATCCCACTCGCCCTTGTAAAGAAAGGACCCACCCTCTGGTGATGTAAAACTCACCCTACGGTGATAAAAATCAATAAATTCCTGAAAAGGAACTAGCCAGTCCATTCTGAGAATGACATCATAACCCGTCATCTCAAGGAAATAAAGATCACACAAGAAGTGACACCCACAAACCTCAAGGGGGAACTCCTTGCACTGACACACACTAGTAGTTCTATGTCCCAAAGAAGTTTCTAGTGCCAAAGTATCCTCAGAAGTAAAGATAGTAAGTCTAAGGCTCTCCACAGTGTGCACATATACAAAGCTATGAGAAGCTCCGGTATCGAAAAGTGAAGAAGATAAAACTGAGGCTACTAGGATAATACCTCGAACTGTGGAAGGTCCAGGATCTTTCTCCTGATGAATATGCTCTACTAAAAACGTCTGGCCAGTACCGCGGCCCTGTGTAGCAGCCTGATATCCCTGAACTAATCCTCCCTAAGCCTAACCACCACATCTGCAACCTCTACCCTGGCCTGAACGACCTGAAGGACTCCAGGCCCCAGTCTACTGCGGAACGGTAAATCCTACTCCTGTACAAGGAGTAGAAACCGATCCTCATTCACTAGCTACTGGAAGAAGAACCCTGCAAAAATGCTGTCGATGACCCATCTTGCTGCAGGCTCGACACTCCACTGGATCTCTCAGGAACTGAGGCTTTTTATGCCCGATCTTTCCACACTGATAAAACACCACCTGGTTTCCAGAAGGAAGATCTCATCTACTAGAAGTAATACATCGCTTCCTTGAGTCACCTCGAGTAGACTCTCGGTGGCGCTTCCTACTGTCAGCATGAAATGAGTCAGCCTTGGATGCTGAACCGCCCTGATCAACAACTCCAGTCTTCCTCAGATTTCTTTCAGTGATCAATTCCTGGTTGACTATTAGGGTAATATAAGTCAACTAGAAGACGTTCACCTGCGATCTGATCTCTGGTTTGAGGTCTTCCTCAAACTTCCTTGCCAAAAACAGCTCGTCATTTCCCAGAACAGGAGTGAAACACTGTAACTCAGTGAAACGGGAGGAATAATCCATAACCGAAAGAGTACCCTGCTGCAGGTTCATGAACTCTCTGGCTCTGTCGGCCCTCATCATCACCGGATAGAAGTAGTCATAGAACGTACGCTGGAACTCTTCCCAAACCATAGTCCGCTGGAGCCTTGCCTGCAAGACTACATCCCACCATCTCTTGGAAGAATCTCGCAGCATGTAAGTCGCAAGCTTCACCCTTCTGTCTGGGGGTGTATCCAGATGCTCGAAGATGGAAAGCATGGTTTCTATCCACGACTCTGCAGCCTGAGGTCCTCCATCCCGTGTAAAAGTGGGAGGATGATGCTGCTGGAAGACTCACATCAGCTCTGCCATAGACGGGGCAGGATGCTGAGCTCCCTGGAAGGTTTGCATAAACCTCATGAAACCCTCTATGAACTAAGCATCAGCACCAGTGTCTGGAATCACTGTGGGTGCCATGTACGGAACGATCAGCGGAACTACAGGTAGTACCTAGTCTGCCGTATCAGGCGTACGGTCATTTCCTGGTTCCTAGCGTGCAACGGGAGGACGTCTTGGTTCCATATCCCTGAAAGGTCAAAAGCACACTCCAGATTTAGGATTAACAAGGACAGAAAACACAAGAGTACAAAATGGGTACAGGAGAGAGAAACACTTAAGTTTGAAAAACAGGACTACACGACGTGTATTTAAACTACACAGCATGTTTGTTAAATCCATTTACATGGGTGTGTACTTCCGCCACCACTGGTCGTGTAACATCCCAGACTACACAGCGTGTTGTCCTAAAACATGGAGTGTACTTGAATTCTACTCCCCTACCCGAGTCTCTTTACACGGCGAACCTACACGATCCTCCAAATCCTAAACTACATGGCGTGTGCACTAAAGACACGGTGTGTACTAGACAGGTTTCAGCGACCCGTGTAGCGGTTACACGGCCGGCTACACAATGTGTTCCGAACAAACATGGCGTGTATAAGGATAGATCACATCGACCCGTGTTGTTCGTGACACAGCCGGGTACCTAGAAGAAAACTACACGACGTGTTCTTATAACACACGACGTGTACTAGACAGGCTCAGTGACCCGTGTAGTAGGTTACACGGCCGACCACATGGATAACCCCTTACACGATGTGTTCCGAACAAACACGGCGTGTATAGGAGAAGATAACACCGACCCGTGTTGTTCGTGACATGGCTGGGTACCTAGGAGAAAACTACACGGTGTGTTCGTACAAAACATGGCGTGTACTACATGAGTTTCCCCGACCCATGTTGTTAGTGACACGACCGGGTAGACGGTTGAATACCACACGACATGTACTTAAGGTACACGACATGTCCCCGAAGACTCTCCGACACCCCGTGTTTTTGTTCACACAGTCAGTAACACAGTTTAAAAACTACACGGCGTGTATTAATAAACTATACGCTGTGTGTTCTGGGTTTTTCCGGGTAGTAGCTTAGAAACTACACCGAACGCCAGAAACACTAAAAAACGAACATCTATGTGCCAAATTCCGATCCGTGGGGACCCATACTCCCCGCGAATCAAAGCTTGGCATCATAATAATGCATATATCAAGTAAAGCAGCATAGAAAGTATGTCCGTCATAACAACTATCACAACAACATGCATAATTTATCACGACATCTATCACAACAACATGAAATTCTAATGCACCCTAGATGGCATGGTAAAATGCATGAAATGTGATTTCCTACTCGGTGCTTATATGATCCATGAGATGACACACCCTCATCTCATCGGGTTGCAACAAAATAGAACAACAATCATATAAACAGTAACAACACAAAACATGTGTATCACCCAACGGTGAAATATAATAAACTGTAACACTTGCAAAAACTGAAAATTGCAATTACGAGGTAATATAGATTTTCCCTGTACACGGGTTAATTACTCCCGAGCACAGTTAAGTACTAACTACCCATTTCTTCCTATCCCTATCTATTGTCGCAAAATAGTAAGGCAATAGAAAAGAAGAAAACTCATTTGATACCACTTTGTAACGACCCAAATCCGGAGCCACATAACTAGTGCCCCATACCCGGTTCACCACATAACCTCAAGCACGTTTCCCCAAATGCCAGAGGCTGCCGACTAGCAGTGAGAGCCTTGGTGAGTCAGTAGGGGAAACTATGCCCTCATTTGGTAAGGTATGAAGCGGAAGAATAAATATAATCAATAGCAGAAGTAGTAAATAACATGCAATAACTAAACTAAAAGTATAAGCAATGTCTGATATAATAATGATGTAGAATGGTACATGTATATATGGAAAGTAGTAAACAAAACAATGTTCTAAAATACAACTGAAACCAAATTACTAAATGTAAATAGCAACTCCAGCAGCATTGCGGGCCAATGCCCAGTCCCATGATCTCCAGCTCCAACTAGCAATCAAGTACCTCAGGTAGAAGGGCCACAATCCCTACCTACACCTGAAACCATATAATCAGTTTGGGTCGAAAAACAGGACCCAAACAGGGTGTGAGACTAATCCCAGTAGGGAACCACCATAAGATTTGTGCCCTACTATTGTGAGTGATATAGAAAAAGTAAAGGTAAATAAATATAATAATGAACTAGGAGTACACCAGTAAATAATCCTACCAATGACCATTCACATTCATTTAATTAAACGACCAAGGAAAACTAGCAAGTTCTTTATTCCAAGATAAAGTAAGTATCACAACAGGTATCTCAAAGGACTACCTAAACACAAGTAGTACAAAACCCAAGATTGTTCTTTGGCTTGGTGGACTCATCACAACCAACCATCAAAATTCACACTGACCCTATGGGTGGCTCAAACTAGCAGACCCCTATAGTCCAGTAATCAAACAAGGCACAAACACTTTGGGAAGCTCTCACGTCAATTCCCCTATGGTCTTGCAACGATATCTACAGACTCTCTGAGGAAGCACTTATGTCTAATTCCTCCTATGGTCTTGATGCGTGGGTAAACTAAGAACACTCTTGGGAAGCACAATGTCTTATTCCCATAGGTCCTGCGTATGAACTAAAACCAACAGACCCTCTAGGGAAGCACTTAATCGTCTATTCCCTCTTTGATCTCCCGCACCAGGTTCTCACAGCCCTGAGTAGTCCAGTCGTGCATAATTGACTGTCAGCAGACCTAAGTAAGTTCAACAACTACTTGTCTAATAGCTACCATGCATCAAAAGCATTTAAATAGAAGGCAACACATGCAATCAGTGATAACAATTAAACTAACAATTGAAATAGGGCTTGCCTCATAGGAAAACGGTTCCAAACGACAATAAACATCCAAACAGGGAGAGACACCCATGGGGTGATCCTCAAAAATGAAACCTAAAATATATCAGCAACAATTAATCATAAGCTAACAAGAAATCTATGGAAAACAAACAATATGATCAAAATCCCAAACCCGGGATACCCGATACATGGGTATCCAGCACTTTTGAAACCAAAACTCAAAGAACTTAAACGTAGGGAAACAAACCACCTACCTCGACCCTCGAAGATCAATATACTTGAACCTTGGCCCATGAATTGGCATAGAACGGAGTAGATCTACAAAAACGTTTAAAATCTTAAATCTCAGATAACTCACACAAGAGAAAGAATCAGGAAACGAGGCCAAAGAAGAACCAAGAACTCATCACTGTGATTCTTCTGCAATCAACGGAGTTCGATTCGGACAACCGGTGACGGATCGGTGGCTCAGAGAAGAATCGGCCTCCTCGGACACTCTGGACGGAATTAGGCGGAGAAGAAGACGTTATGATCATTAGGCATGACCCCGGTCCGATTAATGAAATAAAAAAATAAACGATGTGTACTTTTAAAGTACACGACATGTAGTAGGTTCTTCCATGATCCACCAAAATCGGCCTCCACATCACCCCTACACATCATGTGTGTGGCCTGGACATGGCCAGCACACGGCTTCGGGTGGGAAAAGAGTACACGACGTGTACTCAGAAAGTACACGACGTGTACTTCAAAAATTTCCAGAAACTTTTTTTTCCTTAAAAATCCTATAAAAGAGATCCGTACCTAAAACTGAAGATTCAGGTTCTTACATATATTCAATAAAATATTTTTTATATTCATCCATTAGGTTTGATAGGCACAAGATAAAAACAAACCGAAAGGTAATATTACCACCTTTTAACAGTGAACCCATTTTAAAACTAAATTTTTGAAATTTTATAAATTTTATTTGGAAAAATAAACTTCATTTTTGAATTAATAATGTGAAAATTAAGTTATGATGAATTTTTGATATTTTTTGAAAAAATATCATTTTTAATGAATAGTTGAAAATACTGAATTTTAGTTCAAAACTACTTTTTCATATAATTTATTTATAAGGTTAAATTATACTTTTAATTGGTTTTAAAGTTTAATTATATCATATTTTTATCAATTAATACAATTTATTTCATTATAATTAATTAAACTTTTAAATTTATTATACAAACATAGCAAACTTTAGATCATTTTTACTTTAAAAACCCGCATTGTCGTCCCGCCTGCAGGATGAATTTTAAATTAATTTATTCCACTTTTGTGATTATAATTTGGAAAAATGGATTAAATATTTAGAACTATCATAATTTACAATGTCTAATAACACCAACTTAATTTTTTACCAAAAATTATCAGTGAATGTAATTAAAATTAATTACAACGATTAAGGTTAAATTAAGCATAATAAGGGACTAAACCTTACCTTAAGGCCCCAAATGACCTATAAACTTGTCAAAAATAATTTTTTTGGCTATATATATACCCTATAATACCTTTTATCGAATTTGGTCTATTATTGGAGCTACTTGCAATGTGAAAAATGTGTATGAAATTCCTTTGTGAAAATATTACAAGAGTGCCACTCCTTCTCAACTATAAAAGGGCCTCCTCTCCTCCAACTTACTCAAACCTATCAAGACACTTTGGATCAAAAAATAAATTCCCAAATAGATTCTAAAAATCCCTCCAATAATCATATAATCCTCAACTTGGGTAGGAAGCAATCCAAGTAATCCTTTTCATACAAACCAAAAGTAGTTACCTGATTCAGAGGTAACAAACTTCCTCAAGATTTTTAGTTTTATTTCCATTATACACTTCCTAAAATCTTATTATTATATGATTACATAAAAAATAAGTATAATAAATATACCATGATTTTTTATGTTAATATTTCTACCTAAAATTACACACACCTCCATCTAATGGGTAATGAACATATTGTTTCTGTGTACGACGAACTACTGCCACATGAAACGATGATTGTTCATTTTTCCTTTACCACCTATCATGGTGGAAATTATGATAGAAAATATATTTATATAGGATATATATGATATTTATAATGCATTTATACTTCTATAATTTATATTTATAACATACCTTTATACTTTCCATCTTGTGTAAATACGATAATTTCATTTGAGGAAGTGTGGACTACCTCCTCCTCAAAGCAGGCTCATTCATGCCATGCATGGAATCTATAAAGGATGGTATTAATAAAACTATATAACATATATAACAAAGATATTATAATGGAATTATAATATTAATATATCATTTACTTTTAATTATTTTAATACTACGAATAAATTAAAGTATCGTTCAGGCGTACATATGACCGACCATCTCCATGAACGGTGCATTTCATTTCTTAAATCAAAACTTTATAGATTATTATAAATACATATTTACTGAATATATATGATAAATAAATCATGTTTTAAATTATGTATATGATGAAACCATGATCTTATTAATAAGAACAACAAATAACAGGTCAAAACATACTTGAGAAAACTAGATAATTAACACTCGGAATAGTCAAAACAATGAAGGATTGTTAACAAAAGGCTAATACGATATTATAAGAAGTTAATATATGATATTATAAACATGAGTATGGTTCTATTATAAGTTAGTAACTTATTTGGAACCATTATATAGGTGAATAAATACCACACAACAAAATTAAGGTTAAGGTAAGGGATTTCATCTCAATTTACATTCCTTTGAGACTTATTATTGTTACGAACCAACTCACTTTTATATGGTGTATATACTACCATTTGGCACATAATATCATGAATATTATTATTCTCATGATATTATATGTTTCATTTAATGTCATAAATTCATGGATATTATTATTTAAATGTTTTAAAGTGGTATGAGACACTTTGAAATGTTCAAATATTATTATCCCCAAGAATGTTATTAATGATTATATTTGCAATCTCACTACTTTTTGTGATTGTTAACTTTATATTGAAACAATTATTCTATTTTAATAAATTTTCATTCTAAATTTCCTTGAATATCCATATTTTCATAAAATGGATATTATTATTTCCTAAATATTATATCATTTTACATATGGTGTTTACTTTGATAGTTATTTGATTAACCAGGGAATTATTGATAAATTTGTATCTTATATTAACTAAATATATTTGATAAGGCATATTTTCTATTGATTAAATTAATTATTTGATATGAGTAATGCTTTGGACATGTATTTATGGGTGGATCTTGGATTTTATATAGACCCTTGATGCATCGATAGGTTCTCATGAGATGATTAAGTTAGCCAAATTAAAGAGGTTTATAGCTATAGTTTTAAAATATTCAGAGGATGGATCTTGATAGTATAGGTCCTCATGTGCCTAAGACACGACGTCTAATAATTAATAATTTCCTTCATATATATTTTAGTTATTATTCATCCATGAAATTTTCACATCGACATATCTATGGATATATTTAACTTTTAGTTCATTGATTAAATGACATTTTTCAGTTTATTACCTTTCCATATTGATTTTTATTTATCTAGTTATTTGAATGGAATGTGTTATCAATTATTTAACTTTAAATGTTGGTTTATTTCCATTTATTAATTATTTATTCCACTTTACTTACCCTTACTGAGCATTTGATCTCACCCTTATTATGTTTCATTTACCTATATTATGAAGAATAAATCTTTGAATAAGTGTTCAGAGATACATTTTACTTTATTTTATTACATATCGTGTTTATATTTTCTATTTACCAATTTATTATGGGTATCATTTATGTAATATGGCTTTCCAAGACTGCTAAATTGACTGGTCCTTCAGGATTTGATTCCTTGTAATCATGCCAATGTAATAAAATAATGCACCAGCTCCAGGATTCTGGGGTTGGGGTGTTACAGTTAGTATTAGAGGGAGGTTTAGTAGTAACCTTAGAAACTAGATTTAGAAAACATAGATTAGGGATAAAAAACCTAAGATATACATTTAGGATAAGTATACAATAACAACCTATAATTTTGGTAAGGTAGATATTATGTGGGTATTATTAGAAATACATCCCTGTTTGGATACTACAAGTGGATGTGGTTCTGGAACAAATGTACCTTAGAGTAATAAATCCAACGAGGTGTCCCGAGTCTAACTCGAGGTAACCTGGTATATGAAAATGGGCCTTACTGTGCAACTGGTTTGAAACTCCTAGGGGATATGCTTAAGATAATTCACATTTTCTTTACAAACCATTATGAAGGATTAAGAAGTAAAGATATCCCCAAATAATCCATATTTATGATTATGAGATTATACATGCATAAAAATTTCAATTTATGTTAATTGTTTCACTATTTTTGGGATTATAAATTATTTTATGATTTAATTTAGTATATTCCATTGTTTAGAAATGGTTCCTAGAAGAAGGAATGAAAAATCCACCAATGCACATGATCCAAAGATTAAGAAGGATCATATATTTCATGGTCTTAAGCCAACATTTAAAAGGTAAATAGTCTCCCAAGTATTATCATCATATGAGGAAATAGAATCACGTGTTAACAACATATGTAAATAATTATCCTAGTCCTATGGATTTAAAGGGAAGCAAGAGAAGAAGAGGATGACAAAGAAAAATATGGATAAAGGGAAGAAGGGAAAGAATGATTTTCTCACATGTAATAACTATGGAAAGAATCACCCTGGTAAATTCTTTAAGGGAATGAGAGTTTGTTATAAGTGTGGAAACAAGGGTCATAATACTAAAGAATGTAAAGGAAAAAATAAAAAGGATATTATTCAGTGTTACAACTACAAGGAGATGGGACACTCTATAAATGAATGTATCAAGAGCCAAAGGAATATACCCCAAATGATGATATTAGATAATGATCAGGTTATGATACTACTACAGATGAAGAGTAATGATTAATATTCCTATTCAATAATTATTTCATTTGAATATTTTATCAGCAATGTATTGGTTGTAAGAATTATGGAATATATGAAGATTGTACTACAATAATTTTTTATTAAGTATTTGAGATCATATACTAAATGGTACTAAGAAAAGTTATTCATTAAAAAGTTAATATTTTTGGAAAAAACATGATTGATGGAAATACAACCCTTAATATGATATTGAATTTGATATAATGATGAATAAATGATTGATTTTAATAAGTGCTGATTACCTTGGAATTTATTAATAACTTTTTGAAAAGTGGTCTATTCTTTCAATGATGGAGTTTACAACACTTTTGAATATAAGTAATATATACACTAGCATGTGTATTACATAAGGAACAAGGAGGAATTCATGTTTCTAATAAGGTTTTATGGCAACTTGAGTTATTACCATAATTTAAGAGGATACAAGGTGAAGGTATTCATATGATTGGAATGTGAAAAATTTAGAACTGCTTCGTATTGATTAATGGATAATGATAAGTTAATTTTAGAAATTCAGTGACCTTCTTTATAAATTTTTGGATCGTAATATTTTGGAAAATTTAACCATTTATGAAATTGATTAAGTTGAACTTCATATGTGGTTTTAGTGATTAATATATTCCATCACTATACAATTAATTTTTTTTTCTATGAGATGAAGTATAAATAGTTCAAGGCATGACCAAAGGATAAAATTGTAGAAAAATACCAAGTATATTTATTTATATTCTTATAGAGTGAAAGAATTCCTCAACTCTAGGAAAAATGATTTTGAAACAAAAAATGTTGTCCAAGTACCTTCTTTTTCGATGAATCAAATGGCCCTTATATCATCACATATTTAGGGATTTATGATTGTTAACTTTCTCCTAACCATATTATCTATAACTCTACATCAGAAATTTATTTTTATATTTTTCTTCTGTATACATGTTTCCATTTCCCACCTATAATCTTCTACCAGAGAACATAGTTACATAACTATTGTACTTTCCTTTCTCTCTTATTAAGAAGATGTGATATTAACCCTATTTATGATGTGGGTTTTTCAACAATATTTTATTTTAAAATATAAATCCATTGATTACTGAGATAAAGTTTCAATTGTGAGGACACAATTTAATTAATGTGGGGAGAATGTAACACTCTGAAATTCTAAAGTACAACTTTATATTCAATAGTGTTTATGACACATAACACCGAGTGTAAAAAGGGGAATATATTAACCCAATACATTACAATATATTTACTATCAAAAATAAATATAATATATTATATAGATTTTAATACACACAACAATGAGTTATCTTTCATTACATGCAAGAGAGACCTTCCTCGATAGCTTGTGTTACATGCAAGATTGAGTTTCACCAAATAACAATGTATTATTAAAATATTATTATTTAATATAATATGATATAACCTAGATATTATGTTAGAATTTATGAATATTATTTAATAACATATGAAATTTTTTGTTTTATATTAATATAAAATAAATTCATTAGTTACCAATTAATGAGAAATGAAAATAAGAACCAATTGGATATAAAAAGAAATATTATTATTTTTATGATTCTAAAGGAGTTTTGTCTTAATAAACATAATTAATTATAATTAGTTAATTATTTTAATGAAATATATGTTTTCTATATTTAATAAAATATTTTTTATATTCACCCATTAGGTTTGATAGTCATAAGATAAGAAAAAACCTAATTTCACACATAAAAACCTATATTTTTATGAAGGCAATTTTACCGCCTTTTAATGGAGAAACCATTTTAAATATGAATTTTAAAAATTTAATAGATTTAATATTTCAAAATAAAATTAATATTTGAAATAAAAACATAAAAATTAGGTGAGGGCAATTTTTTTATATTTTTTCGAAATGTATCATTTTTTAATGAATAGTTAAAAATATTGAATTTTAGTTCAAAACTACTTTTTCATCTGATTTATTTATAACATTAAATTACACTTTTAATTGGTTTTAAAGTTTAACTAGATAATATTTTTATAAATTAATAAAATTTATGTCATTGGAATTAATTTAACTTTGAAATTGATTATAAAAACAAAGAAAATTTTAGATCTTTTTTACTTTAAAAACTCGCATTGTCGTCCCGCATGTGGGATTGATTTTAAATTAATTTCTACCACTTTTTGATTAGAATTTAGAAAAATGTATTCAATATTTTTAATCAGAATAATTTATAATATCTAATAATATCAACTTATTCTTTGACCAAAATTATCAGTGAATGTAATTAAAATTAATTACAATGATTGAGGTTAAATTAAGCTTAATAAGGGACTAAACTTTAACCTTAAGGCCCAAAATGACCTATAAACTTGTAAAAAATCTATTGGATGACCATATTTAGATCATATAATAAATTTTATTGAATTGGGTCCATTATTGAATTCAATTTCAATTTGAAAAACACGTATAGAATTCCTTTGTGAAAATATTACAAGAGTACTACTCCTCCACTATAAAAAGGCCTCCTCTCCTCCCACTTCATCACACCTATCAAGCCACTTTGGCTAGACCAATATCTTCCCAAATAGCTCCAAAAAATACCATACCTCATCCTATAACCCTCTTCTTGGTAAGGAATAAATCCAAGGAACCCTTTTGGTACAAACTAAAAGTAGTTACCCGATTAAGAGGTAACAAACTTCCTCAATATTTTTAGTTTTATTTCCATTCTCCACTCCCTAAAATCTTATTATTATATGATTAAATAAAAACTAGTATACTAAATATACAATTATGTTTTTATGTTAATATTCATACCTATAATTACACCACCTCCATCTAATGGGTAATGAACATACTATTTTTGTGTACGGTGAACTACTGCCTCACAAAACAATGATTGTTCATTTTTTCTTTACCTCCTCTCATGGTGTCCATTATTAGGGAAACTATATTTATATATGATATAAGTTATATTTATAATGTATTTATACTTTTTTAATTTTTATTTATAACATACCTTTATACTTTCTATCTTGTGTAAATATGATAATTTCGTTTGGGGAAGTGTGGACTATCGCCCCCTCAAAGCGACGTGACTCGTTCATGCCATACATAGAATGTATAAAGGATGGTATTAATAAAAATATGTAACATATATAATATAGATATTATACTGGAATTATAATGTACATAAATAATTTAATTTTAATTATTTTAATACAATAAAGAAATAAAAGTAGCGTTCATGCGTACATACGACCTACCGTCTCCATGAACAGTGCATTTCATTTCTAATCTCCAAAATTTATAAATTATTATAAATACACATGTACTGAATATATATGTTTATTAAATCATGGTTTAAATTATGGATATTATGAATCCATGATCTAATTAATAATAACACAAAATAACAAGTCAAAACATACTTGAGAAAACTAGACAATTAACACATGAAATAGTCAAAATAATGAAAGATTGTTAAAAAATGGGTAATAAGATATTATATGAAGTTAATATATGATATTATTAATATGAGTATAGTTATGTTATAGGTTAGTAACATATTTTAAACCACGATACAGGATGATAAAGACCACACAACAAAAGGAAGGTTAAGGTAAGAGATTGCACCTCAATTTACATTCCATTGAGACTTATTGTTGTTATACACCAACTCACTTTTATACGATGTATATAATAACCTTTGACACATAATATCATGAATATTATTATTATCATGATGTTATAAGTTTCATTTAATGTCATAAATTCATGTGTATTATGATTTAAATGTTTCAAAGTGGTATGAGACACTTTGGAATGTTTAAAAGTTATTCTTCTCAAGAATATTCTTAATGATTATCTTTGAAATATCACTTAATTTTGTTACTATTAAATTTCTATTGAAATAATAATTATATTTTAATAATTTTTCATTATAAATTTCCTTTAATATCCATATTTTCATATGATATATGTTATTATTTCCTAAACCGTATATCATTTTACATACAATGTGTACTTTGACCGTTATTTGACCAAGTATGGAATTATTGATAAATCCATATCTTATATTAAGGGTGGATCCTAGAATTTATATAGATCCTCAATGCATTGACATGTTCTCATGAGAGGATTAAGTTGGCCAAATTAAATAGGTTTCTACCTATAGTTTTAAATTGTATGGAGGATGGATCTTGAAAGTATAGGTCCTCATGTTCCTAAGACATGAAGTATAATAATTAATAATTTCCTTAATATATATTTTAGTTATTATTCATACATGATATTTTTCATCAACATATCTATTGATACATTTAACTTTTAGTTCATTGATTAAATGACATGTGTTTCAGTTTCTTATCTTACCATATTGAATTTTCCTTATCTAGTTATTTGAATGGATTTTTTATCATTTATTTACCCTTAAATTTTAGATTATTTCCATTTATTCATTATTTTTTCTTCTTTACATACCCTTATTAACCATTTGAGCTCATCCTTATTATGCTTCCTTTCCCCAGGTTATGAAGAATAAATCTTTGAATAATCATTCAAGGATACAATTTATTTCATTTTATTATGTATCATGTTTGTATTTTATATTTCCCAGTGTATTATGGGTATCATGCATTTAATATTGATTTCCAAGACTTCTAAACTGATTGTTACTTTGGGATTTTATTCCGTATAATCATGCTAATGTAATAAAATAATGCACCAGATCTGGGTTTATGGGGCCAGGGTGTTACACGTACCCAGTAGGTAAACTCCATGAATTTTCTCACATACATCTAAAACAAGAATTAGGTAAGATCATAGTTTTTTATAAATAATTTTACAAAATTTAAAAGCAGTTAAAATATTTTTCTAGTTTATATATGAAATATGAAGAAAAAAAGTCAAAATTAGTTCACTAAAAATACAGTTCTCATAGGTAGTAAAAAAATTTATCTTTAAATCACTTTGCATAACCACTCCATGTTCTCACACATACACCTATTCAGGTTGAATGATACCCCTTGCTCATGTGTAGAGATACGTCCTCCACTAAGTCATCACTTAGTGATAATCATTGGACCAAAGTGTCCCCATGACCAAGTCCCACTAGACAAGGTCTAATGCCCAAGAACACATACAAACCATACTATGAAAAGTTTACACATAAAAACCTTTATTTGTTTTAGGAAAAAATTTAATGAATTTATCAACCACCTTGTGTACATCACCAAAAATCCATGTTTTAAGAAACAACCAGTGAGTGCACAATCCAACAAAGTTTCAGTGTGATATTTTTATTTCAAAGAAGAATGAAATTCTTTTATATTTTAAAGAACCTTCATATTCCAAAGAAAGTGGAAAGATGTAAAACCACCTACCTTCAAAATGTTCGACACAAAGAATCTTTACAAGATCTTATAGATCTATACTCTTTCTTATATTACTCTAATAAATCATAATAAGGTTCAATCAAAACTTGTCTGATCACATAGACCCATCCTTAAAAAATATGTTCTAGGGTTCTATTTAAGAGAGAACGAGTGGATTTATATTAAAAGGGAATAATATTTCCCTTATATTTTGTTTCTAAGATCCAATAATTGAAAAATCATTTATAACCATGTCTAGAAGCTGAAGATCACCAAAACGTTTATAGAGAGAGCCTGAAGTTTTAGGGGAAAGAGAAGGTGACTAATTATAATAAAAGGATGTTTGAATTAAAAGGGCAAGGAAAAAAGGACTTAATTCATAGCATGGAAGATGAGTTCACATTGTGAAATTTCAGAATATCCACATACATTGAAATTCAAATCGCCTCGATTAAAATCATCGAAACCTATTCACAACTTGAATATAATTCACAAAAACTGCCCAAAAATTATTCACACCCTGAATAACCATTCATGGAATGAATAATTTCCTATATCCAAATTCCAAATTCTTCTCTCCTTCCTTATAGAAACATAATTGGATATCCAACCCAAAAAACTGAAACTCAAAAGTAAAAGAATAAAAAATAGGGACACACTAAAAAATGGGGGTACTATATTCCCCCCACCCTTAGGATTTCCATCCTCATAAAGATATAGATTGATGTTTTGTTTGAAGAGTTCCTACCATGGCTTCACAATGAAGTTATATTGTTCCTAAGTCTCTTCTCAAATTTTACCACACTACCACAACACCTGTACCAAGGAAATAATTACCCATTTGAAGGAATTTTCCTATCTATCTAGAATCTAAATCGGTTCATGGATAAATATCACATCAGTATTAAGAGACACATGATCCCTACTGATCATATGACTAGGATCTAGATGGTACTTCTTCAGTTGAGACACATGAAAAATGTTCTGAACAACACTGAATCTCGGTAGTAAATCTAATCAATATACAACATCAATAATATGTTCTAGAGTCTCAAAGGGTCCCAAATGTCAAGGATATAGTTTTCTTTTCTTTTACAAATGATGATGGCCCAATTTTAGTGACACTTTGAGAAATACATGGTCACCTAAATCAAATGATAATGGGTGAGGATGAGGATCAGTATATGATTCCTGTTGGATCTGGCCTATATCCATCTGCTTCTTAATCATCTGAATCTTTTATATAGTCTATTAGACAAGACTAGATCCAATTAGTGTATATTATCACATTTTTACCCAAAAAATTAAAGATAGACAAGGTTTTCCAGAGAATACCACAAACAGAATCGTGGATTGATAATTGTTTTTATATAATAACTTCACTAAAGGCATAAGATCTTCCCAGAATCCACAAAAGTCTATGAAATAAACTCTAATCTTATCTTCCAATGTCTAAATCATATGTTATGACTTTCCATATGTTTGAGGATGATATGTTTTGAACATGGTAAAATAGGTTCCAAGAGCATGTTGTAAAGCGCTCTAAATCCATGAAGTAAAATTAGGATATCAGTTAGAGACAATAGATACCATCACTCCCTGAAAATTAACCACTTATCGAATATACAACATTTCTAGATCCTCTACTGTGTTGGACTATAGTATTGGGATAATGTGTACCAACTTTCTAAGTCAATCCAAAATTACCCAATAAATAATTGAGAAGGAGATGAACCCATAAGGGGCGCAACTTCTTTACGGTTTCCCCCATCGCTTCCATCCTCTCCTCAGTCTCAGGTTGGCTGTAGCTCCTCTCCTTGGTGCTTCTTCTCGGTGAGATCACGGTATACTATTACTCTTTCTATAATGGTGTCGAGGGTTTGAATTTGTGGGATCGACCATCTCCATGGAGGCGCATTGAAGGTCCAATGGTCTAGATCTAGTCTTTTGCAGTATGAGGGTTTCCTCCACATTATCTATGTTGGATATGAGTGATTTGGGTGGATAGATGTAGTCTCCATGAGTGGGATTGATGGCGGTGATGAGATTTGTTGATCTGGCTTGGTAAGGTTTGTGGCAGGGCCTTCTTCTAACATCGGTTCTGGTATTCGGGAAGCTGACTATGTGGTGATGGTTTTTGATCTTTGATTTTTTTACTACATGAATCAGATTTGGTTGTGAATCTGCTGTGTGATGTTACTGTGAATCTGATGTGTGAACTTGTTGTGTGATTCTATTATAGTGTGTGAATCTGTTATGGTGGTGAGATCTGCTGTGTGGTCTGTGGTCTATGGTTCAAGGTTCTATACATCCATATCTTCTTTAGGGGCTTCTCTATATGAGTTTTAGAGTTGATCATTTTTACTAGACCATTTCTATCTAGAATTAGATGTTTGAGAGGGTATGCCATTTTCCATCGGTACTAGGCCCATGCATCTCTACATGGGACAACTAGCCGAGCAGCAATGAGAAGGTGGAAGCTAGAATTAATTTTTTTGATGCTAGAGAGGGTCATTAATTTGTTTAATTGATTAGGTTTTTATGGATTTTGGACTATTGGGGCATGATTTTTTTGTCTTAAGTTTTTGATGTCATGTTGGATTCCCCCTCATCCCTTAAAAGGGGGTTTATGATAATAATTTTTTTTTGTCAATCCATAATTTCAAAAATAACACAATGTTTATGAACCATACACAATAAACCTATGACAAAATTTAGGATAATTTTCTCCCATTTCCAAATAGGTATAGGCACAGATTGCAACATACCAGCTGTACATTGATGATAAGACTTTACCTATTAACAAGTGAGACATTTCATGGAATCATCTATAATATTTATTTTCACACCTAACCACCATAAATAATCTTTCATTTCCTTGTAAATTTTCTAAGTTCCTGGGTTAATAACCCATTTTTAATGATGATACACCAAAATAATTTGTTCTTGGAAATATAGAGGTACCACAATTTGTTTTTGGAAATGAAATTCAATGTTTTCATCCTCTGTCTAATCATCCATAATTTCCCCAATATTTAGGTTTTACCTAATGGTGATGCATTTGGGATCTCATAATTGAGCTTGTTTGAATAAATTCATAAAATTAGGAATAAGAGTGATCGGGAGGAAAATTGAATTTTCATTCTATCTATCAGAATCTAGATACATGTTAATAATAATTCTTATAAAATACTATTTTTCATGATCCTATATAACTATTTCAGTATAAGACATCCAACTCAAAGTATCAGCCACTGAATTTTTTTCCTAGGTGTATACACCAAGTTGAAGTCAAATATCTAGAGATACTCCATCCAACATTACTACCTCAAGTTTAGGTCTCTCTGATAGAAGATATGTTTCAATCTTTTATGATCAATGAAGAAAATGAAAATTTCCCAAAGAGATAGTGGCACCATATTTTTAAGGCATAGATCATTGTAGATAATTCCAGGTCATGCATCAGATAATTTTTTTCATGTGTTTGTAACTACCTTGAGATATAGGCAAAAACATGATCTACCTCTTGTATAAGAACATAACCCAATCCTAATCTAGATGCATCACAATATACCACATAGACATGACCTAGTTTTGGTAAGATAAGGATATATGATAAAGTGAGTCAAGCTTTAAGACCCTAAATGAAGATCTTAAAATCTATTGTCTGAAGAAAAGGTATTCCATTTATCATTAATGTGGTCATGAGAGAAGAAAGCCTATATAAATCTATGATACCATTTGTAATAAACTGATCCTAACTATTGTCTTATAAAGAGTCAAGGTTCTATCAAGCTTAGGTGATATTCCTTGGACAAAAAAGGTTAGAAATAAATATCGTGGGTTTAACAAGAAAGAGGGGAAATTTTTAACCCTTTTTACACACACACACAGACACAAAAACACACACATAAAACTATAAAATAAACAAGACTAATACAACTATATAAATTATGCAAGAATCAGAATAACAACTCAAAGTTTAACAACATGAGTAATCAGAGTAATGATGGAAACAAATGAAACCAAAACAACTAAAACTATAAAATAAAGAAAGAAACATGTGATAATGTGGAACCCCTTCATACTCCTAGAATATTACCAAATCCCAAGATTTATATAAAACATCCATTACAACTACATCAAAAAACACTACTAGTGAAATACAAAATATTCACCTTTATTATATCATGTAAACCAATGTTTGCATACATAAAAAAGTGCATATACAGGGGGTGAGTAATCATAACCAGTAGGAAAACCCCAATAATCTTCTCATATGATACTAAAATAAGAATTGGGCCATCTCATAGTTTTTATAACCAATTTTACAAAATATCAAAGCAATTAAAATAGTTTTTCAGTTTATATATAAATCATGTTGGAAGTAAAAAATAAGTTCACAAAAAATACATTTCTCAGAATCAATATAATCATTTATCTTTAAATCACTTGGCATAACTACTCCATGTTCTAACATAAACATACACCCATGCATGCCGAATGACACCCCCTTGCTCGTGAGTAGAGACCCATCATCCACCAAGTCATCACTTAGTGATAATCATTGACCCAAAGTGGAACTATGTCTATGACCCTCTAGAAAAGGTCTAATTCATATAAACACATTCTAACTATAATATTTCAAGTTCACACATCAAAATATTTATTTATTTTAGGAAAAAAATTAATCAATTTATCAACCACCTTGTGGGAATCACCCATGATACATGTTTTGAGAACCAACCAGTGAGTCCACAATCTAGTAGAGTTTTAACATGATATTTTCATTTCAAATAAGAAAGAAGTTGTTTTAGAAATAAAATATCACTCTCATTCTAGAGAAAGTGGAAAAAGGAAAAAACCAACTACCTAAAAAATGTTCGACATGAGGAATATTCACACGATCTCACAAATTTGGGATCTTTATTCTATTCCAATAATGAATCACATGAAGGTTTGATCAAAAGTTTTCTAATCCCATAGATATGGACATAAAAAAACCCAATCTAGGGTATTGTTAAAGATAAAATGTGCAGATTTATATTAAGAGGAAAGAGTATATCCCTTACCTTTTGTTTATAATATCCAATGCTCAAAGAATCATCAAGAATGGAATCCGATGGTCGTTGATCACCAAAATCACCTAGAGAGAGCTTGGAGTTAAAGGGGAAAGAGTAAGAGACTAATTAGAATCTAATGAAACTATAATTAAAAGTGTTATATAAAACTGTCTAAATTTATAGCATGAAAGATGAATTAATGCCGTAAAAATTAAAAATATCAAGTTATGCTAAAATTCATTTTACCTTTCTTAAAAGTCCTAAAACCTATTCAAACCTTGAATAGAATTAATGGAAACTACCTATAAATTATTCACACCATGAATCATTTACTATATCTAGATTCAAGATTATTATCTCCTTTATCCTCCTAACATAACTAGCAATCTAATACAACAAAGAAAAACTCAAAAGTAACAACATAAAAATAGGGACATACCTTAAACTGGGGGTAATACACCCCCTTTGGATCTTTTTTCAACCTCATGCCACTATTTATTAAAAACTCAATATATCATTAAAGAGACACCAAATAACATCATTTTTTATGTGACAAACATCTTGACACTATACTACATGTTAGATTAGCGTTTTTGAGACAACTTTATCTCTTAGAAACATCCAACATTTTAGCCAAGTGATAAAATGATCTCCCTATAAATCAGGGAACTCACTACTTAAAATAACACCCCCTTTTCACAATAAACATATCCAATAAATTAATAATAGATAAAGGTAGATTTACACATATACCCCTTTTGATATACCACCCCCCTTATGAAGGGAAAATGTTTCTTCCAAGAAAAGAGTTGTGCATATGCTTCTCCCCATTTAACAACATAATCCAAGAGTCATTGGGGTCCTAAAAAAGGTTATCAATTATGTGTTCATGTGTGTGTGTGTGTGGGGGGGGGGGGGTTATGAACATTCAAGTTCATCCTTAATATCTCAAATATATACTTAGGTACAACCATAGTGAAAATGTCACCCAATTGTTCTCAAGTTGGGATAAATTATAGTTTAATATCACCATTGGAAACTATCTCCTTGATGAAGTGCAACATGATATTAATATTATTATACCTAGAGCGTTGAATAGGATTTTTGTAAAGTGTAATAGAAATTTTATTATTACAATGTATTTTGAGAGGTTTTCTAACTTTACACTCAAATCATCAAGAATCTTTTTCATCTGAATCTTTTTGGTGAAAGAACTTATTATAACAACATATTCAACCTCTATAGTGATTAGAGTAACTGAATTTTTATTCTTGTAGTTCCTGCTAATAAATAGTTAACCAATAAAAAATATTCCACCTAAAGTGAACATCCTATCATCACAATTCCCTGCCCAATCTGCATCAGTGTAACTAGAAAACCTCAAGTTTTATCCTTTTCTATACTAAATCCCATAGTTTAATGAATATTTTATGTATTTTAGAAATATTTTGGATTATAAAATATGAGACACTCTTGTATAACTTTTATACCCAGCACACAAACTCACAACATAGAATATATAATGACCAGAAGCATTATGGTAAAGAAAGCTCCCAATCAACTCCTGGAACTCCCATTGATCCACACTTTCACCATCAACATATTTGGAAAATTTCAACCCCACTTGAATAGGTATAGATATAGGTTTAGAGTCCCCCATATCAAATTTATTCAATAATTATTTAGAATAATTATCTTGGGAAAAGAAGATAAATTTTTCTTTTTTGTATCAATTATAATCCCAATAAGTATCTCAACTCACCTATTATGGACATCTCAAAAAGTATCTTCATTTATTTATAAAATCCATTGAAATAACTCTCTTTATCATATATAAAAATGATATCATCAACATAAAAAATTACAATGAGTGTACCTACTCTTATTTTATTTAAATATAGATTGCTATCCACTTTTCCTTCAAATAATTTCTTATTTTTCAAGGAAATGTCAGCCTTGAATACCAATCCCTTGGTTCATACTTTAATCCATATGAATAATTCTTTAATTTTCACCCCATTAATACATCATTATCAAGAAATAAACATTAAATATGTTCAATATATACCCCTTCTTAAATATCACCATTTAAGAAGGTATATTTGACATCTATTCGGTAACTTGCATATTACCTATGAGCTACCACAACACGGAACATTATTATAGTCACTAATCTTGAAACATGAGCAAAGTTATCTTCAATTTAAACACCTTAAACTTGAGAGTTTACTTTATAAAAAAGTTTATATTTGTTTCTTATTACTTTTCCTTGATCATTCAACTTGTTTTTGAACACCCACTTGGTCCTAATGAAATTTTTATAATCAAGTCTCGAGGAAAGGGCCCAAGTAGAATTATTCTATCTCTGGTCCAACTCCTCATCCATCACTTCAATAAAATATTTATGCTTGAAAGATTCATCCACTAACCAGGGATTAATCTGATAGATAAGTGAGTTTTGATTATCAAAATGCAATCTTCTTCTAGTTGGTTCCTCTATATAACTCTCATATCTCCACTTCCTTCTTGTTTGAACTAGTTCACATTTATTTACAATTATATTATATACCTTCACATAATTATTAAAAATTTGATACTTATAATTTTTATTTCCATCACTATCTTCCCTATCTCTAGTTTGATGAGATTCATTTTTAGTAGGCTAAACTTCAATTTTAGCCTGTATAACACCATCTTTCCAAAAATCTACTCGCTATTTTCTACAAAAAATTCAAAATTTGTTACATATAGAATATGATTCTTAGATTTCTTTTCAATGATTCTCAGATCAGAATAGTCCAATAATTTTTGAAGTCTTTTATTCCAACATCTATGGCCTTTTATATTGGTTAAGTATCCAAGAAATATACAATCTTCATCCTTTTCATTGAATTTTTCTAGATTTGTGTATTTGATTTTAATGATACAAGGGATTCCAAAGGATTTAAAATAACTCTCTATTGGATATTTTTTATACCACATTTCATACGAGTTCAGGTTTTAATTTTATCTTATGAATCACCTATTTTGAATGTGTATAGTTATTCACATGTCTTCTCTCTAAAAAAATTGATATTTGATTGCACCACAATTCACTGTTTTACTTCACCCTTACACCATTATTCAAAATTGATTTTTTTTATAAATTAAAAATTTAATAAAAAATTTAACTTCATATTTTATTAAATAATATAATGTTAGTAACTGTTTAAAAGGTCAAGTTTACTTGTTTTTATGGTTTCATTGTCAGTGGAGGCGATTTGGAGAGCACATGATGGAATTTAAGCAGAACGGGCCAAACTACATGAGATCCCGAGCACACTTGTGGACTTAAATATTTACTATGGATAATTTTCCATCCAATTGAGTTGAAAATTGGTGGTATTGCATAAAAATATATGTTATACATTTCTCTATAAGACCATAGATCCCAATTCGACCATTTAGAGGCCTAAAAGTGGCCTACAATGAGAAGAAATTATGGGCAGTCCAGATTGGACCATCCTTTTATATTTTGGCTATAAATCAGACCTCAGAATTTATATTGAGATGATTCTACCTCCATTGGACACATATTTCTAAGTCCCACCTCTCCACCAAATTTCAGGACAATTTAATGTATTTTGGTCAGTCAACCAGGTGAATCAACCTGGTGGAAAAATATATCATGAATAGATCACCTACAACCATAGACCATTGAATATTCATGGATATAACCTACCAAATTTCTCTTTAAAATCACTCCATGGATCATTGTAAAGGTTCGAACAACTATGGGTAAGGTTGATTCTAATTTTAGAGATATCTACATCCATTTTCCCCTCTTATACAACATGTACTTATAAACTTTTTAGTGATCGATTTGGGGGGGTGTTATTTGTTGTAATCCCGAGATCCATGATTGTAATCATTGGAAGGTGATTGAATTTATAGTTTTTTATTCTATTTTTATTCATTTATACCTTTTTAATTTTTTTATTATGGTATGATTAAATACAAATCAATGGAAAAGGAATCCTCATGATTCCATGCACAACCCAGATCTTATGATGATTTGAGTGCGTTCGTCTCTTTTCTCACCCCTTCCCTTTCATGAGTGTGTGAATATGTTACATTGGATAATAAAATCCAGAAGCTTAAACCCATGAACATTCATGTTCTTGTCTTGTGTAATAGTTTACCATTGAAATAAATATGGTCATCTCATCATATTGTTGATGTGATTACTTAATTGAGTTCATTTTTTTACACCGATGCAATTTTGTTGATTTTGATTAGTCATCGGTAATATATATCTTTGATCAATAAAATTATAGGTGTTAACCTAGTAATAAATTACATAACTTACTGGTTTTAGTGTGCATAAATCAAGGAATCAATGATTCATCCCATTCCCTTGAGAGCGATGGTGGATTGAGTATCAAGGGACACTCACCCGGGTTGATCATGATTTTTCCATCTTATTTATACCACTTAGTAATAATATTTAAATTTATATTTTTAAATCATAAAACCCCAAAACACTTAACACCATTCCCATTTTATTTTTATAATCAAAACGTTTTTATTAAAACAATGATCTAAGGCTCCATCGAGAGATGACCTAGGGTTACTACTATACTATAGAAATTCTAGGAAAAAACATCTATTTTGTTGTGCTCAACAACACGATCAAATTTTGGTGCTTTTGTCGGGGAGCCATGATCATTATTTCTCTCTTATTTCATTCCTTTTTACTTGTTACCACTTTTCAAAATCCCCCTTCCCTTTTTATTGTATTTTTTTTTGTTTTTGTGTGTTTCTTTTCTCTCTATCTCTTATCTCTCTCTCTAATTCTGTAATATATCAGTCTTATTTGTTTTCAATATTCGTTATTATTAATTAGTTTTAATTTATTCACATTCCATTAAAAAAAGAACAAAAGGAAAAACAAACTTCACAACTTATTTTCATGACCCGATCTAGAAAAGAAAAACTATTTGAAATAACCTTGAAATTGAAAAGACACTTCACTCAAAAATTAGGTCATCTAAATTAGGATAGCCTAGTAACATTGAGGAACCCCTTGTGGAACCTCGAGTGGTCTTAAACCAGTCTAAGAATAAACCAACTAAAACCCCAGAAAACATGGATGTAAATAACCAGACCTTAAAATAATTGACCACCCCATATGTGGAGTACCAACCAATATACATCCAATATCCTGAGGAAGCTGCCAACTTTGAGTTGATATCAAGTCTCATCCACCTACTTCATAAATTCCATGGTCTTCCTGGTGAGGTCCCACACAAAAATCTCAAGGGGTTTCACATAGTGTTCTTCACCATGAAACCCCAAAATGTGTCTAAAGACCTCATAAAGTTTAGGGCCTTCCCTTTCTCCCATAATGATGTAGCCAAAGATTGTCTATACTATCTGCCTACCAAAATTGGGGGCTAGAATTACCTTAAATAATTATTTTTAGATAAAATTTTCCCAACCTCCCAAAATACATTTGACTAGAAGCTGGTTCCAATTGGAAAAGGTTATTTCCATATGCTTCTAAAGTCTCAAGATGAACTCGATCAGGTTTGGAGGCTAGGAAATCTGCAATTAAGGCCTGGAGTTCTTCGCATCTCTGACTGGGACTACACATTCAACCCTAACACATCAAGAAACTCTATGGTACATATCTAGGTGCGTCTATATGGGATCCACTGGTACTTTTGGCTTAAAAAAAATTCTCAATGATATTGCCTCTTGCATAGGTATACCGCTCAAAATTAATCAACACACTTTGAATGCTGATATTGGTCTCTATGCGAGGGTTGTGGTCAAAGTTGATATATCCTCCAAACTCATGGACGTCATTTCTTTCATTGTAAATTATTTTAAAACTGAGATTAGAGTTTAATGTGAGATAATTCTTCTATACTGTGAGTTATGAAAGATCGTGGATCATTCCCCACTGAAATTTCGAGTTGTGAAAAGTCAGGTTGTTCAGCCTGCCGATGATGGGTGGATTGAGGTAAAACACAAGAAGAAAAATAAATCCACAGATCCTCCCATTCCTGATCCTCATAAGAAGAACTCGGAAGTTTGGGTCAAGAGGGTTAGCCTTCTGGGCGAGAGCTCAAGTGTTACCTGGTCAAAATAGGTTGAGGAGGAGGAAAACACAGAAATTGAGCTTTCTATTCTGGAAGATATTCAACAGATAGTGATTGGGGTCTTCTACCTTCCTCTGGTAATGCCATCAAAGGATGTATCAGTCCCTTTGGTTCCTGAGAAAGATGATCCCCCGGTGTCTGGGAAGGATGGGAACTCCCAAGAGCTTCTACGGACGAATAAGACCAAGAAACAGGCTCATTCGGATGTTGATGTTTCAGTTGCAACTCATGCCGCCGTGGTTGAGAAAGAAGATCTAGTTGTGGATGTACTGGTAGAAGACACAATTACTTGAACTTTCCAGGATACCTCTCATCATATGCTTACTTTGGTTAACATAGTTCCTATTATAAATCACAATATAGCAGTTTGCAATCATTCTGATTCTGATATATGCACTGACTCTCAGAAGCCTCCTTTGATTGTTAATTCATCTGTTCAAAATGATATGGAACCAACTATATAGTCTATTAGGAAAATATACATGCAATCCATTCCTGTTCTGCCAACTGTACTTCAGACTCCAAGCCTATCTCTTGAGCTATTTGGAGACTCTAGGTCCTCTGATAAAGTTCTTAAATCATCTTCTAGAATAAAGGAATCTGTTAACTCAGATGCTTCTAACACTTTTCCTGATTCTCCTATGAGCAAGCATGTTATGAAGACTACTCTGACCTCTTCTTAAAATCTTAAGAGATTGAAGAGGAACAAAGGCTTGAGTGGTTATAAGAAGAAAAAAAGGATCCCCTGCTCTAAACACAGGTCTTAATGGATGTTATCTTTTGGAACTGTCAGGTTATAGCTAACTCTGACACTATTTCTGTGCTTAAAAGCACTATTTTGATGCATAAACCATTTTTTTTGCTCTTGTTGAACCCACAGTTAATTTTTCTTTGAAATTTATGCATTTTTATGCATTTGGATATAATTTTCTAGGTGATTTCAATAATACTTGTGCGGTATAATCCCTCTGGATATTCTATCATACTTCTCTAAAAGATGTTAAGGTTCACAAGTTTTCTGATCAGATGCTCACTTGTGAATTTATTCTTAATATTCTTCATATATATTTCACTCTTGTTTATGCTAATAATAGATACCAAGAATATAGGACTCTTTGGAATGACCTATTTCTCTTAGCTAACTCCATCAAAGATCCTTGGTTGGTGATTGGAGAATTTAATGATATCCTTTCTCCCAGTGGGAAACTTGGCCCTTCCCATTCTCACATTTCTTCCAGGGAGTTCCAAGCCTCAATAGAAGTCTGTAACCTAGTGGAAATCAATCTCACTAGTTCCAAATTCATTTGGTAAAGAATACATTATAATAGGGTGGTTGCTAGTAAACTTGATAGGGCTATAGTGAATTTCCCACCTCTGGATGCCTGGGACACCATCTCTAGCATCACCTTACATAAGCTAAACTTGGATCACCATCCTATTATGGTTAGTTTCTACTCTAAAAGTATCAAGCCCATTATTCCTTTCAAATTTAACAATGATTGGTCAGAGGACTTGGAAAGCTCTAATATTATACAATGTTTCTGGAAATATATGAGTCATTATAGGGAAGCTTTTGCTTGTATCACAAAGATCAAGAACCTTAAACTTTGTCTCAAGGGTTGGTGTAGTGCTAAATCGAAACAAATTGATAAGGATATATCCACAGTTGAGAATGATCTCAATCAAATTAAAAATAATGCCACCTATACTGACTTCTCCTCTGACCCTAAAAATGATGTCAACATTGCTATGAAGCTCAATTCCCTTTTGGTTCATCATGATAACATTTGAAAACAAGTTTTCAAAAATAAATGGATCTCTGATGGTGATCAAAACACCAAATTCTACAATTCCCTTTAAAGGGTTAGGAAAGTCTATCACCCTCTATCATTTCTCAAGGACAATGACATCTTCTATGATTTTGAGGCCACCATTTCAAATCACGTGGTCTCTTATTTTGAAACTATCTTCAATGGGTCAAGTATAAACAAGAACCTCCTTCCTGGGATCATTATGACATTGATTCATGAGGAAGAAATCCATTTTCTCTTGAGCACTCCCCTTGATCATGAGATAAAAGCCATAGTATTTAGCCTCAATCCTGATAGTGCTCTAGGTCCTGACAGTTTCAACAATGGTTTCTTCCAGCACCACTGGGAGGTAGTTCATATGGATGTTTTTAAGCTTGTTAAGAATTTGTTCTCTAATGATGTCCTTCCTTATGGTCTCAATGCTAAATTCCTTACCTTAATACCTAAGGTGGAAAATTCCTCTGAAATTCATATGTTCAGGCCTATTACTCTCATCAACTACCTCTACAAAATCATTACCAAGCTCCTGGCCAACAGGCTTTCCTCTCTGTGTAACAAAATTATCTCTTGGAACCAATTTGGGTTCATCAAGGGTAGGTATATTCAAGACTACATTTTTCTTGCTTCAGAATCCACTAACTCTCTTAATAAAGCTTCCAGAGGAGGAAAAATTTCTATTAAGCTTGACATTAGGAAATCTTTTGACACAATAAACTGGAATTTCGTTTTCAAAGTTTTTCAAAGTTTTGGTTTCAATGATGTTTTCATTATTAGGATCAACTCTCTTTTCAATTTGGCCTCTATTTCCATCCTTATAAATGGCTCTCCCAAGGTATATTTTAAATTATCAAAGGGATTCTGAAATGGTTATCCCCTCTCTTATATCCTTTTCTCCATTGTGGAGGATTACCTTAGTCGACTCCTTACCTCTCTTGTTCATCAAAGTTAAATCAAACCTACTTAGGTAGCCCGAAATCTCAATGTTCCGACCCATATGCTTTATGCGGATGATATAATCCTTTTCCTTAATAAAGTAAAACATAATATAATTAACTTCAAAACTGCCTTATCTCACTATGAAGAGATCTCAGGTCGATCAATTAGTTGAATAAAATCGTTTATTTTCTTTGGGAAAAGTTTCCCCACCTCTAGAAAAAGCTACATCATTGAGAGTATTGGTATCAAAGAAGGGTCCATTCCTTTTATTTACATGGGAGTTCCCATCTTTTGGGGAAGGACCAAATCTATGTACTTTAATGCTATCTCTGACCAAATCATTAACCAAATTTTATTCTGGAAAGGAAAATATCTCTCTATGGTTGGTAGAATCTACTTTATGAAATCATCTGCTGTCTCCAAAATGGTTTACTCTCTGATGATCTACAGGTGTCCTCTCAGTCTCCTCAATAAAATTAATTCCTACATTAAAAACTTTGTTTGGACTGGTAGTATCCTTTAAAAAATATTTTTACCGTACCCTGGTCTACCTGCTACAAACCTCTTGAGAGAGGAGGGCTTTGAATAAAAAACCTCATGCTTTTTAATGAATCACTCCAAGACAGCCTCACTTGGAACTTGATAAACAATAAGTCTGACTCAATCACCTTTCTCAAGAATCATTTACTATAAAAACTTAAAAACCGAAGTTTGAGTTATGATAATTCTTCCCTCTAGCCATCCACTAGGACCTCCTTTTTTAATATCATGCACAATTCTAGATGGATGGTTAGCTCAGACTCCACCATGAAATTCTGGCTTGACAACTGGACTGGTACCCCCCCTTAATTTTATGATTCCTTCTAATGCCTCTCTGGATAGTATCAAATGCACCATAAAGGAGGTGATTCATTATAATAACTTAGATCTCCCTGATCACATCAAGAATGTTGTTGATGAGTATCCCTTCTCTAATGATGAAGAATTTCTTATTTGGGAACCATCCCACAATGGTATTCTTGATTCAAAAAATTATTACAACCATATTTTTACTTCCTATGAATCTAATTTTGCTTGGATGGAACCTTTTAATAAACCATGAATCAAACCTTCTTGACTTAATATTGTTTGGCATATTCATCATAATCATATTCCTACCGAGGTTTTTCTCCAATACTTTGGTGTCCAGATCTGCTCAAGATGTCCCCTATGTCATCAACATAGGGAGGACATCAATCATTTATTTTTGTCTTGTACCATGACCACCGCTCTTTGGAATTATGTTACTGACATCTTTGACTGCAGATGGTCACTCGCCGACTATATTTTATCTCTGCTAAAATGTTGTGTGGAGCTTGATTCTTCACAGCAAATCAAAAATATTTTATTATCCTCCATTGCAGAGCTGCTCCAAGTTATCTAGTATGATAGAAATTCCATTATCCATAACAACTACCCATTCAATCTTAATGTAGGTCAGACAAGAATTATTATTTCCATTAGGGATGCCTCCACGCTTCAGAAACCCCATTGCGACAACTCGATTGGTGACTTTGTGATCCTTCGCCGGCTTAGAATCAATGGGATTTACAAATAGATAAAGCTATTGTTCGAAGTGTTTTGGCAAGCCCTGATTCCTGTCTGGATCAAAATCAATGTTGATGGTGCTTCTAAAGGAAATCCAGGTCCTGCGGGCTATGAGACCATTTTCAGGGCCTCTCTTGGGCATTGTCATGGCTGCTTCTTTGGTAGCAACGGGATTTCCTCTTTTCTGGAGGTTGAGATGATGGATGTGATTCATGCTGTCCACTTTATTAAGATAAGAGGCTGGAAGAACATTTGTATTGAAAGTGATTCCACCACCATTATCCAAGATATTTGTAATGGTGTATTACACCTTTCTAGGCCTCTAATAGCACGTTGGAATAATTTTCTTAACTCGCTGCTGGAGCTCAGATACATTTCCACACATGCCTACCATGAAGTAAACATGATGGATGATGGTCTTACCAATAAGGGAATCAACCAAGACATTACGTGGAGTGATGTTTTTCTAGTTGATATCTTCCCTATCTATGAAAAATATTGTAATAAAATTCCCTCTTTCAGACTCATGTAGTTCAATTTATTCTTTTTTTTAATAAATTGTGTCTTGGTCTTTAAAAAAACCAAGAACCATTTAGGCCAAATCCAAACCCCGGGAGGAAACCACAACCACAGTACAAACAAGGTGGAAACTCGAGCTACCCTAAATAGAACTGGTATCAATAATTCCAATGTATGCAACCTTATTATTATTCAACATCTTGAAACAATCCTCTTCCTCCCAAATTTGAACCAAGACTTGAGGACATGGTTAAGCAAATGGAAACCCAGAACCTCTAGTTCCGATATACCACACAATCGGCTATTGAAGACCTACGGACTCATGTGGGATAATTGGAAAACACCGTTAGTGAGATGAAGATGCAAGGTTCTGGACAATTACCATACCAAACTATTTCTAATCCAAAAGACAAAGGTAATTTTTGTGTAATCATAATTTGTAGTAGTAAAGAAGTTTCTTCTTCCACTAGTTCTACACAACAGGTAATTCCCCCAATTGAAAAATCTCTTTCTCTACCCACAAAACATTCTAATGAATAAAAATATAAAAAGGGTAAATAATCTATTATTGAGAATTCCCTTGAACAATCCATTCCTATTCCTTTCTCCCAAATAATCTATAAATCTAATAAAAAAATTGGATAATGATATTGATAAATAAATAATGGATATATTTAAAAAGGTGCAAGTTAACATTTCTTTAGTAGATATAGTTAAACAAATCCCTCACTATGCCAAATTTATTAAAGAGATTTGTAACCATAGACGGAGACTAAAGAGGAATGAGAGAGTTAACCTTAAAATAAATGTCTCATCTTTGATCCAACCATAAATGCTAACCAAATGCAAGGATTTGGGCACTTCCACAATACTTTTCACTATAGAGAAGACCTTCTTTTTTTGATGAAATTCTAGATTTGGGTGATTTAATTAATTTTATACCTTACACTATATACACTTTTCTACAGGTTGGAGAGATTCAACCAATTGGCATCACCATGAAACTTTCCAACTAGAGCACAACACACCCATCTAGTGTCATTGAGGATATCCTCGTAAGAGTACAAAATCTCATCTTCCCTACAGACTTCTATATTCTTGATATGGAAGATACCTGAACTCAAGGACATGTTCCTATCATACTTGGGATGTTATTCCTTAAATAAGTAAATATGATCATAAATGTTCACAATGGTATGATTTCCATGGATTTCAGTGGAGAAAAGGTATGTTTTAATAACCTTGATTCGATGAAACACCCCATTGAAGAGCACTCTACTCTTCCTATAATTTGATAGAAGTTATCTATAATGACACACACACACACACAACATTCTCTCCTCAACCCATACTCTGATTCATTTTCTTCTTATTCACCATTAAATTATTTTAGTTTAGATTCATATTTTGAGTGTTTTTTGGGTTTAAAAAATTGTACATTTTATGCTTTAATTATTGAGTGGGTTTATGTTGAGGTACCCATGATTTTCAATGATTTTGAAAATCTCATTTCCATAGATTCTATTTCTATAGAGAATAAACATGAGAAGATATACAGTTTCATGGACCTAACTCTACCTAAATCCCCTCCCTCAATCCAAAAACCAATGGTGTTGGAATTAAAACCACTTCCATCTATTTTAAAATATGCCTATCTTGAGGGTATTGACCAATTAAATGTAATTATTTCCAATAACATCTCTCTATAGTAGGAATAAAAATTGAACAAACTTTTTATAGAGTGTAAAATGGTTATAGGATGAAAATTGTATAATATCCCCAAGATTATCCCATCTATTTTTATACACCACATAATTTTAGATGATGAGTTTAATACTGTAAGGAAAGCTCAACACTAGTTGAATCCAACTCTCTTTGAAGTGGTAAAATTGGAAGTCAATAAATTACTTGATGCTAAGACATTTGTCCCATATATGATAGTAAATGGTGCAGACCAATGCAAATTATTCCTAAAAAAATTGGAACAATGGTTGTGTCAAATGAAAAGAATGAATTGGTTCTAACATGTGTAAAAAATAATTGGAAAGTCTGTATTGTCTATTGTCGACTGAATCAAACCATGTGAAAGGAATTGTTTCCTCTTACTTTCATTGACCAAATGTTACAAATACTGTTCGGTAAGCCCCATTATTTTTTCCTTGATGGATATTCAGGTTATTTTCAAATCCATATAGCCCCTGAGGATCAATAAATACAAAATTTACCTATCCATTCAGAAAATTTTTATACAGGAGGATGCCTTTTGGTCTATGTAATTCTTATAGTAATTTTCAACGATGTATGTTAATTATTTTTTATGAGTACCTTAATAATTGTATGCAAGTTTTTATGGGTGATTTCATGTTTTATGAAACTTACTTTTATGACTGTTTGGAACACCTAGGTTCTGTCCTCCGTCATTTCATTAAAAAAGATCTTTTATTAAATTATGAGAAACTCCATTTCATGGTTAAACAAGGGATGGTTCTTGGGAATGTTATTTAAAATGAATGAATTCATGTTGATAAATCAAAAATTGAATTAATTTCATCCCTACCATATCCAAAATGTGTTCATGAGGTGCGATCTTTCTTGGGTCATGCTAGTTTTTACTGTCTATTCATTAAAGACTTTAGTAAGATCACACTTCCCTTATCCCAGTTATTACAAAAAATACTTTGAGTTTATGTTTGATAAAGATTGTTAGGATTCATTAAATTCACTAAAAAGGAGTCTCACATCACCTCCCATATTCTATCCACCAAGGTAGGATATCCCCTTAGAACTTATACGTGATGCCTCTAACTTTTCTATTGGGGTAGTTTTATCATAAAGGGTTGAGAGGGATCCTCATGTCATTGTGTATGCCTCACGTACCCTTAACCCTGCCTAGGTAAACTACACAACCACTAAAAAATAATTCCTTTCTATTGTGTTTTCCTTGGAAAAATTCCATTCGTATATTCTTGGGTCAAAATTCATTGTGTTTTCCGACCCTGTTGTCCTTCTATTTCTCCTTAAGAAAGCTAAAGCCAAGCCCCACCTCATATGGTGCATGATCCTCCTCTAGGAGTCTGAACTTGAGATTCAATATAAGAGACGAGTGTAAAATTTAGTATATGACCACATTAGTAGGATTTACACACCATTGGACCACCATGTTGACTCATCCCTCCCCATTGGATAATTTTTTCCTCATGAGAACCTTTATAATGTTGTGGACCTTACCCCTGGTATGAAAACATTGTAAATTTTCTAGGAGAATCTAGGGTCCCCATATATTTTAGAAGTTCACAATCCTAGATACTTAAACATGATTCATAATGGAACATCTGGGATAACCCTTACTTGTGAAGAATTTGTAGTGACCAAGTTGTTCGTCAGTGTGTCCCTAACCATGAGTTCACTGATGTTTTGACCTTCTACCACACATTGGCTTATGGGGGCCACTTTGGATCTCAAATTACTTCTTGAAAGGTCCTTGACTCGTTATTTTTTGGGCAATATTATATAGATATTCCCATCGGTTTTGTAAGTCATGTAATCAATGTCAATTCATAGGGAATAACTCTAAGAGGAATGAAATTCCCCAAACACCCATGTTTTTTTGGGAGATCTTCGATGAATGGGGTATTGAATTCATATAGCCTCTTCCAAATTAATTTTGTTTTTTGTAAATATTATTGGATATTTACTATATCTCTAAATTCGTGGAAGTAAATTCCACCAGGAATGATGACTCTCGAGTGGTTCTTGATTTTGTGAGGTCATACATTTTTAGTAAGTTTAGTTTTCCAAGATTTATAATTAGCGAAGAGGGTTCACATTTTTGCAATCATAAAATGAAAAAATTTCTCTACAAGAATGTGTTTGTTCATAAAGTATCCACTGCATATCACCCCCAACTAACATACAAACAGAAATCTCAAATCGGGAAGTTAAGTGAATCTTGGAAAAAATAGTACAACCCAATAGGAAAGATTAGAGTTTTTTCTTAGATGATGCACTTTGGGAATACTGTAAAACTTTTAAAAACTGGATTATAATTTCACTATATATGATTATGTTTGGAAAGTATTTTCACCTCCTAGTATAGGTAGTTCACCATGCATATTGGAATGTTAAATAAAATAATATGAATCTTTCTAATACAAGTGAGTATAGGAAGTTGAAGATTCATGAGTTAGAAGAAATTCAGAATGATTCATATGAGAACTCCCAAATCTATAAAGAGAAGAAAAAATCTATCCATGATGATATGATTCATCAACAAGAGTTTCATATTAGTGAGATGGTCCTTATGTACAATTCCAGGATAAATCTCCACCCAAGTAATCTTTGTTCTTGATAGCTCGATCCTCACACTATTACTAATGTTTACCCTTTTGGCGCAATACAGGTCTTACATGACCAGAGTGACCAAAGTATTACCGTTAATGGGTAGAGACTTAAATACATTTATGAGTATTTTCCAAATCACCTGGTGGATGAAATCCACCTTCAAGAAGCAACATACTAATGAATCCCACAGGTCTTTATCCTTTATTCCCATAGTCTCTTTTATTATATTGAGGAAACTATATACTCTAGGTGTGGGGTATGGGTATATTCTTGGTTTAGTTAGGAATTTTCATTATCCATATTATTTTTCCCTTTATGGATTTCTGAATAGTATTGTTACCTTCCCCCACACTCCCCTTCACTTTTGTCCTGGAATGTTAATTTTTGATGTTCACTTTATTAAGGAAAATGATGCCCACTTTATCATAAAAAATTATTCCCACTTAATCATATTAAATTATTCCCACTTAATTATAAATGTTATTGAAAATGCATAAGGAATTTCCCTATTTCATGTGTTTTTAACATTTTAAAAAAATTCCTTCAATAAAAAATGTGTGTTTCAACATGAATTTAACATCGAGGTGTTACTTTTTCCAAAAAATTTATAAATGATTGTATCATTTTGAAACCTTTTTGAATAATTAAACCCTTTGTGTGGGTAATTTATGGGAAAATTATGTCACTAAATATCTCCACACATATTTTCACCCAACCATGAAGTGTGAATTTTTATTATTCAATAGAAGGTAAATATAAGTTAGGGTAATATTTATCAGCTTACCAAAATTATTTTTACATACATTCAGTCCTTATAGGATCTTTTTAATTACTATACCAGATTGACCTATGTGTGTGTACCTGTTATCTGAATATTGTATGCCCTAAAATAACTAAAAAACAAAAAAAGACACAAAAAAAAGACACAAAAATATGGGTTGTGTTTTTGGAAGTTCAAAAAACACTCTTCTTCAACCTTTTATATTGTTATAAATATTATAATTAGTGTTTTGAGATGATCAAACAAGGGTTGAGTGATGAGTGTGAGATTTGTTCTAAGTTTAACTTTCGAAAAAAATAATATTAAATGAGGGGAGTGATGAAATTTAAAACATATGGGGATATATAGGTTAGAATATTAGTGTTTGACTTCTAGGAATGATTAAGTGAGCGGGTCTGGAAATTTGATTGCAAAGGATGTAGGGTAGGTTCAAGGAAAAAATCATTTAAGTAGATTTTTTTTTAAAATAACCTATATTTACTGGATAGAAATTTGAAAAAATAGCACGAAATGGTTATCACATAGACATATGGATAATTAGTGACATGTTTAAATTTTCAATTACTTTCTCTATTTGGTATCATACTTTTATAATTTCATTCTGATACAATTTGTGAGACATATTTTTCCATGATCATTGAGAATAACTTTTTGGTGTGATTTTTGCTCTGATCACACTGCTATCATAGATTAAATTTTAATTTAATGTTAAATATTAATTAATTTGGGAATATATACATGAATAAATTTTTTAAATGTGACTTTTCATAGGAGTTCAAATGTTTAGGTGTGGGGGTGTGATCGTACCGTGATATACTGCTTTATTTCACCCTTACACCACTATTTTAAACTATTTTTTTGTAAATTAAAAATTTAATAACAAATTTAAATTCATGTTTGATTAAATAATATAATTTTATTCACTATTAAAAAGGCACATTTTACATGTTTTTATGGTTTCATTGTAGGTGGAGGTGATTTGGAGAGCCCATAATGGAATTCAAACAAAAAGGGCCAACTATGTGAGAGCTCAAGTACACTTGTGGAATTTAATATTTACTTTGGATAATACGTGGCTACAATTGGGATGAAAATTTGTGGGAGAGTATAAAAATATGTTTTCTACATTTCTCTATAAGACCATTGAGCACAATTCAAACATTTTGAGGACCAAAAGTGGGCCACAATGCGAATAAATTCTAGAAAGGCCATATTGTACCACCCTTCTGTATTTGGTCCATAATTCGGGAATCAGAACTCCAATTGGTATGATTCAACCTTAATTGTAAATATAGATCAAATTAAAATCACTAAACAGAATTACAGAACAATTTAATGAGTTTTTTTTCAACTACCTGAATCAACTTGGTGAAAAAAGAAGTCATGAAAAGAAAAACTACACCCATAAACCATTGACTATTCCTGGATCCAACCTGCCAAATTTCTATTTTAAATCACTCCATGGATAATTTGAAAGTTTGGAATGACTAGGTGTAAGGTTGAGTTGAATTTTAGAGCCATATCCATCCATTTTCTCCCACTTATACATGATTTACTTCTAAACATCTTAGTGGTCGATTTGGGGGGTGTTCTTTATTGTAATCCTGAGATCCATGCTTGTAATCGTTGGAAGGTGATTGAATTTATAGGTTTTTAGTATATTGTTATTCATTTATACCTTTTGAATTTGTGTTCATTTTGGTATGATAAAATACAAATCAAATGAAAAATAATCCTCATGATTCCATGCATAACCTGGATCTTATGATGATTTGAGTGTGTTCGTCTATTTTCTCACCCCTTCCGTTTCATGAGTGTGTGAATGGGTTATGTCAGTTGATAAAATAGATAAGATTGAACCCATGAATATGAATGTTCTTGTCTTGTGTAATAGTTTATCATTGACACAAATATTTCCATCTCATCATTTAGTTGATTTGATGCCTTTATTAAGTTTGGTTTTTACATCGATATAATTTTATTAATTTTGAGTGGCCGTCGGTAATCAATATCATTGATAGATAAATTCCTAGGTGTTAATCTAGTAAGAAATCACATAAAATACTGGTTTTAGTGTCTATAAACAAAGAAATCAATGATTTTTTCCATTCTTTTGAGAGCTATGATGAATTTAGCATCAAGGGACACTCACCTAGGTTGATCATGATTTCTCTAACTTATTTCTCACACTTAGTATTATTATTTCAATTTCAGTTTTTAAATCGTAAAACCCCAAAACACTTAATCCAATTCCCATTTTATTTTCATAACCAAAACCTTTTGTTTAAATTAATGATCTAAGAATCCATCATGAGATGACCTAGGGTTCCTGCTATACTATATAAATTCTTGTAAAAACAACATTTAATTTGACATTCTTGGCAACACGATCAATCTTTCAAATTTAGTTATCATTATTCTTCATATTTCAATAATGATTATATTAATCATATCATAAAATCCATTTTAATGAGGATTTCATGATATTATATATTGATTCTTAATCCTATACTTATAAAGATAGGATTCAAAATTATTCATAGTAAATTCCTTCCCATAATTGGTTCTCATTTATTTGATGCGAACACCAAGTTTTCCTATGACTTATCTTATGAAAGGTTTGAAAATTTACACTACTTGTGATTTATATTTCATGAATGATACTCTTATCATTATTTTATGTTAATATTTGAATGTAATGAAATATAATTCACCTTTAGTGGACTAATGTCTCATGGGTCTGCAAATATTTGAGTAGATCAACTCAAATTGTCTATTTGATTGTATCTACACTCTTTTATGATTTACTTGGACCATATTCCCCTTCTGAAAAGTTGTAAAAATATGATCTATATCTCTTCTATATTGGGTCTAATATAAATATTTTTTTCTTTTGAAACCCTACTTAGGTTGTTTTTTCATATATGACCAATAATTCTATGATAAAGATTATTATCTTCTTTGGTGCTTAGATAATAGGAATTACTAGGATCTATAATCTAAAATAAATTCCCACATGTTTTTTTCACCTATTCCAATTACTTTTCTATATTTATTTATTTTAATGAAGTAAATTTTTTTTCTAAAAAATAACCCTATTTAATTCATTAAAAATTTAAATTACACTAATTAGATTATTCTTAATCCCATTAATAAATAAAACTTCATGTGAATTCTATAAGTGTGGATCAGTTTTAGCTGAGACAATTCCTTTAATATTCAAATATCTCTCATTATAAAAATTAAAATTCGCACCATAATGTTATTAAATATTTTTCAAGATATTTTTATCTCCTATCATGTGTGATGAGAAACCCCTATTAAGCATCCATGTTTTTCTCTTCTTGCCGTATTTGAGTGCAACTTCAACTGTGAGATATTTTTCAGCATTGGATTTATATTGAGCCTTATTTCCTTTAGTAATATATTATTTTTTCCCAAGAATTAAGGTTATACACTCTTTTTCATAATTACTTTTCTGTCTACATGTTCCATAGATCTCCTCAATCCCACCAACCTCATTTTGTATAGGTACCATAAGTGGTATTTCATTATCAGTCAACTTACACACACCTCTATTACTTATATTTTTAGAGTATAACCCATTAATTATTTCCTCCTTTGGTTACAAGGGGGATATGTATTATACAAAAAATATAGGTTTTATTCCCATAAGAAGAAAAAAACCAACAAAATCCCCTAAAATTGGATCTTTGATGAAATTGTTGAGTATGTATTTGAAAATTTAATTGTTTTCTTAGTAAAAAATAAGCCTTATTCTATATAAATTTTATGGAAACTTTCTTCTTTTGAACATTATAAACTGACATAAATGTTTTAGTCATCTTCTAATGGTTTTTATTAATCCAAATTTTCCAAGGTTATCATTTAGAGCATGTACCATTAGCTGAAATTAATTTAACATTTTCAGAAATAGAAGGCATAGATTTTACCTGATTTGATGAAAAAAATTTCTCAATACCCAATAATGATGCATAATTTACTTCAATATATTTATCAAATTCACTCTTCAACATTACAAGGTTCTTTTTAGCCTTAATACACCTTGATTTATCTCAAGTAAAAATTTATTCTTGTTTATCCATCTTCTTCTCAAATTATTTTATAATTCTTTCTTGCTCATCCAAATTCACTTTTAGGATTTTGATTTCCTCAATAAAATAATTATACATACTTTGGAACTCATCTTCACCTTTCATATATTTATTAAATTCCTTCTTGAGAGATTTTATTTCTTTCTTGTGTTTTGTTTTTGTCTCAAGGAACACTTCAAGTTCACTTTTCAACATATGCTCTATATAGGTTTCTTATCCCTCTTATTCTTCACTACTTGAGCTATCATAAACCTTTTTAATATTTTCCATTAAATTTATATCTTTTCATAGAAATATATTTCTTATAACCACTTCTTAAGAAAGAGATATATTCTTCCTATTTACTCAACAAGATTCACTTATTTATTCTATGAAATTTTATTTTACCTTCATTATATTTCTTTTACACTTTGGAAGATATTTTTTTAGATGATATCTAAGTATTTTCTTCACTGTCTTCATTATCATACTCCATAATATTATTTCTTCTTAGGTAGTTAGATAAAAATTACCCAACTCCTCAATAATTAAATAATTTGAGTGGTATTTTCCCCTTTCAACCCTTACATTTTAAACTTTTTTAGAGATAAAATCAACAACACTTTTGAGAATATCATCACTATCATTATCTTCTTCTAATTCACTTACTGATTCAACCTCCTAATCTTTAATATTCAACTTATGCATGTATCTAAAATCCATCTCCTCTCTATCCTTCTTAAAAATTGATTCTTTTATATTTTCATAGTTCAAAATACTATTGTGTAACTCATACATGGAAATATATTCTCTATCATATATAAAAGAAAATTTTAGATCGAATCCATTTGGGAAGTTTATCATTAATTTTTAAAAACTATAGATTCTTATAGATTTTATTCAAAACCACTGATGTGACTAACTACCTCATTCACCTCATTGAAGTAGACATCCACAGTTTCATCTTCATAAATTTCAATATCTTCGAATTTATATCTTTATATTTATATTTTGGCCTCCTTTATTTTTAAATTTACTTCATACATATCATTTAAATTGTCCCACATATCTTTATCTTTCTACAACCCCATCACTTTGGTGTACACTTCATCTGATAAAGATGAAAGTATATCTTCTCTATATTTACCATCAACTTACAAGTTTAATTTATTTGTAAAAGTAATAGGCATGTCTCTCCCAAGAGGAGAAAATCCCATAGTATCAATATCACTAACCACCACTCCTTATGAAAGAAAATAGGGTAACATTCGGTTCTTCCACCCACAAATTTTTTCCCCTCAAATAAGGGAACTACTATACTATTCATATAACTCAAAAATCTCTATGATATTATTAATGAAGTGTATAATCCTTGGTGAACCTAACATTGATAATACATATAGAGATCATATTAGTTAGGATAATACTAGGGGGGGGGGTGGAATCAGTTGTACAAGTTTATCTTTCTATAAATTATTGTTTTGAATTAAACCCCTCTGACCAATTAAATTCTAGATTCACTCTTTAGATTATCTTCCAAACCCATATGAAAGAATATGAAATGAATATGACACAAAATAACTTCTATAAGGTTTAAAAATAATATGAGATTCAACTCCTTTCAATGGATAACCACTTATTGGTGTATGTATTTTATTATGACTATACATTTGTATTGATCACAAATACAGTACATGTCACATATAAGGTTTGAGAAGGTATCATCCAATTCTTAAAATGGTATGGTATTATCCTTTTCCCACAAATAACATGGTGTTATTTAGATTGGAACCACCAATATTTCAAGATTCCTCATTCACTCTTGTGTTTGAATCAGATCTTCAAATCATAACTAGATGCTTTAGTATCGAAGTATATATCTTCTTCAAGAATGAATTAAACTTCCAGAATGATTAGTGAATTAGAAACAGGTTGGTATTCCTCTCACAATTCTTTAGTATGATCTTGTCACACGTGAAAATATATTCTTACTTCTTAGTAGAAAGTTCCTGGATCAATGACTATGAAATCAGAAAGCCTCAACTTATTTAGAATACTCATATAGAGTGAAGGTCATGCTCATCAGTTTTCTCTCTACTTGAAAAATCAAGTCATCAACACAACATAATATCAACTCCTTATATTTTTTAAAATTGATCCACTCATCTCTCATCATTTCTAACTTTAATAATACTATAATATTTATGATAAATATTTCCAAAATTATTTTTTCAAAATTTCTTAAAACTTATTCATAGAAATATTTCACGAAAAATAGATGTTTTAGTATAAGAATATTAATTTCAATGTTTCTAGTTTTATAATCTTTTAATTAATTTGAATTTGAATTTAAATTATCCCTAGGATTTTTCCTCATATTCTTTGAACAAGAATGGAGATATTTATGAAATATTAGCATAAAAAATCATCTAATGAGTTCTATTTTTCAAAAATAAAGGAAAATTATAAAGTTTTAAAGAACCTTATAATGATAACCAAACTTACAAGGACTTGTAATAACCTTATGATCTTCAAAACTTACAAAAATACATGCTCAAATTTAAGATTTTTATTTTTCATAAATTACTGAACCTTATGAAGTCTCGATACCATAAAATGTTTAGTGTGAAACCTTAAGAATGTTTTAATAACCTTATAGAGACCTTTAATAATATTATGTATAAGTGAATCAACCTTATGAGGTCCATTCTAAACCTAATGTGCATGTGTATCACCATTATGATAATGGTTGTCTCAAACTTATGATGATGGTTGTCTCAACCTTATAGGATTCAGGACTTATCCATATTTATTTATCTCAATATCAAAATTCTAGGTTTCTTTGAATAATCATAGAGTTTCTTAAAAATCATCCCATACCACTTCCAAACATCTCAAAAAAACATCAATAAAAATATCAAACTTTTAATCTCACGGTTGAAAATAATGACAACTTACTCTAAAATTCTAGGTTTTGAACATAGAAAGAAACTTGATCATGTTTTAAAACATTAAAAATAACTTTATAGATAGGCCCCTAGAGTATGATATGAAATAATATCTCAGTTAATTTTGAAACATATTTTTATAACAGGAAAAACTGATCCCACTTAATTTATTAATAAAACTATAAATTTATTTTTATTATTAAAATTTATATATATGAAACAATATTTGGATCTTCAACTAAAATGAATTTTAAGTAATTTTTAAACATATTGCATAGTGAATTTTACATGAGTCTTATGAGAAAATTAAAATTATTTTTATGACTTCAAATATTTCAAAGAAACGATGAAATATTTATAAGTATGATAAAGAATTGGTGAAAATATTTGGACTTGATAATTATAAATGTTCAAATACCCCTATGAGTTCTTCTTGTAAATTAGATTATGATAAAGATGGAAAATCAGTGGATGAATTTTTTTATAGGAATGATTGGTAGTTTAATTTATTTAACTACTTATAGAACATATTTAATGATTAGTGTATGAATGTGGGATAGATTTTGAGCTAAACCTAAAGAGAATCACATAAGGTCTATTAAAGGAATTATTAAATATGTTAAAGTATCTTTAATCATGGGTTTTTAATCTAGTAAAAACCAATTTTGAATTAAAAAGTTATTTTGATTTTGATTTTAGAGCTTGTAAAATTGATAAAAAAAGTACTAGTGGTATGTATCAACTTTTAGGTAAAATTTTAGTTTCTCAGATTTCAAATAAACAACTTTCTCTTTATTTATCTACAACTGAAGTAGAATATATTTGTATTTCTAGTTGTCGTGATCAATCTTTATAGTTCAAGAAAATATTAATTAATTTTGATGTTCATTTAAACAAGTTGCCCATTTTATATGAAAAAAATATGTGATTTTTATTTCTAAGAACCCTTTATAACATTCAAGTACCAATCATATTGAATTTAGATATCATTTTATTAGACATCATATAAAAAACTTGAAATCTATTTGGAATATGTCTCTTATGATGATCAACTGGAAGATATATTTACTAATCCTTTGGATATAAGAAAGTTTGATAAAATAAATTTCTAATTTTGAATGATATAAAAATTATTTAATTCTATTATAATTAGAAGGATTAGGGGTAATTTATTATTATTTTTATTTTTTTGTGGATCCTTTATAGAATTTGTTTTTACTTATAAAAGTAGTGTGAGACTTCCTATTATATCTATTTTAGAACATGAAAGATGTAATTTTAGAGAAGTTCTCATTGTATTAATCTTTATTACTAGATTTTTAATTTTTCCATTTTATATTTTCATCAATTTTAGATGGAGTTATGACTGAAATTATATATTTAAAAAATCTTCTCTAAATCAATTTTTAAAATCAATACACAATGTTTTTCTTATTTTATAGTTTTAATTAAATTAAGTACTTCACTGATTATATTTCATTTGTTTCTATATATACAAAGAAAAATAATTCTTTAATTATGTTATTTAAATATATCTTAGTGTGTTGAAATTATAGAATGTGAAATCTACTATATATTTTTTAAAATATATTTTTCAAATTTGTTTTAAATGATGAAATTTCAGTTCTTAAATCTATTTTAAAAATTTAAAATAATATACTGTGATTTTATATTTATATTGTTTATAAAAAAGGAAGATATCTTAATAAATATATAGATTTTTTTATTAAAATATATTTATTTTCACAAATTTGAAAGTGTTTTGTTTATTTTCATTTTAAATTTATTTTTACTTACCAAAAAAGAGGTGTGTTGTGAATTTTTTTCTATCTCAACCTTTTTCTTTATTCCAAAAATGGGGATAATTTTCATAATTGGTTATGTAATTATAAAAAATATAGATATTGTTGAGTTTCTCCTTACTAATTGATTTTTTTTGTTTTTATAATTACAAAACCCTTTTTTTATTCCCCCTAATATGAGTGTTAAAAGGATAAAGGATTTCCTTATTTGATGCTTGCACTACTTGTAGAAAAAAATAATGATGTTGAAATTATTTTTTGTTTATTATTTATTCATTTTATTTCTTATTTTAATTCTATTATCATTCTGTGTCAAATAATTTTCAAATTAAAAAGTTTTACATTTTGAATTTTTCATAATTTTCATGAAGTATAATGTAAAATGAAGATGGTAAAGTCTTACATGTTGAGTTTCTAATTATTATTCTAAGAAAATCTTATACAACAATAAAAAGTCCTATGATTAAATAGAAAGTATTACATACGAATTAAAAGTCTTACATGTGAATAAAAAGTATTACAAAATCTAAACTCCTATGAAATAAAAATATTCCTAAGTATAAATTATTACGGGATTTCTAAAAGACTTACATACTCTTGAAAAAATATTACAAAATGGTTTTATGCTAACGGAAGAGAATTATAAAAAATGTGAGGTCTTATATGATATAAAAGTCAAACGATATCAAAATTTTTATGATATATAATGTATTATGAGATTCAAAGTCTTAAAAATTGATTATTTAAGTATTATGGAATTCTAAAGTCTCACAAAATTCAAAGTATTATGATTTCAAAAGTTTTATGCGATTATGTATGAATCAATATTTTTTTTCAAAAACTAAAAATATGATATGTTTTTTTTATTCTTTGTATTTTTATCCACTACATATTTATATTATGTGTTATCCTTGATTTATTTTTTCTATAATTATTTTGATTTTATGAAAATTAAATTATAATTCTTTTATACAAAATTAAATTAAAATCATTGGGGAAGAAGCGTGTTTTATATTTACACAACATATTTTCTAAAGTAAAGTTTAAATTCAAATTTTATTGGTATTTTTAGTAAAATGTTGATTATATTTGAACTATAAAAAGTATTTAAGACCAATTGAGTCATATTTAAAAGGAGTATTCATTATTCATTCATTTATTATTCTAAAATTTTTATCAATAGAGTTTTTTTATTTTTATAGAATATCGAAGTTGCTTACAACTCTAAAGTATTTCATTACCATTGAGAGAGAGAATTGCGGCTATTGTTTTGGAAAAGAAAAACTAGTAAGGCTATGCATGTGACTATTATTTTTGAATGTTTCTATGCATGAAGAAACTCTATAAAAAGAGTATGACAGAACGAGTGCAAAATACCTGGATGAATGTTGAGTGATGTATACATTAACTTGCTACTCTAAATGCGTGATTTTTTTGGTTAAACTCAATCATGAAACTATACACTATCAAGTAGATCAAAACTTCCTCTTCCTAGAAATTCATAATGTAATGAGTCTGTTGGTGCCAAAATTTGGGATAGAGAAGAAGCCAAATGAGGGCACCATTGACTGCCTCGCAAAGCCACTTCGCGGAGTCCCCCCAGCACTAGGCCGTCGTGAAGCACGGAGGCAGGCCTCTCTACGAACGCATTTGATGTTCACGAGAATCTAGGAGGTGGGATGATCCACGAAAGCATTTAACATTCAAGATCCCGCCATGAAGCACAGAGGCGGGCCGATCCACGAATGAATTTGACGTTCACGAGCCTGCCGTGAAGAAAGGAGGCAGGATGCTCTGAGAACCCATTTGACGTTTGTAAGCCCGCCACGAAGGAAGGAGGCAGGACGCTCTGTGACCACATTTTCCGTACGTGACCTGCGACGAAGCAACCAAGTCCCTATTTGCGCCACGTGAGCTCCGCTTCACGGCGCCTCTTGCTTATAAATATCAGGATCCCCCTGAGCCCAAAGGGCGAACAACCAGACCTTTCGACTTCCTAGCTCTTGAATCACGAAGCATCCTTCTGCTCTACAAACCATGAGCTGAGAGAGGTACTTCTGCTCCGTGAAGTGCCTCCCCTTTGTCTCGTTTTGATCTCCTCTTCTGAGAGGGATGCATTTCATGAAGACTAAGGGCCTTCCCGAAAGAAGGGGATCCCCAAGGGGACCCAGGTCGTCGCGGAGCATTTATGCTTCACGAAACACCCTTCATGTACAAATGATCCGTATGCTAAGGTAGGGTCACTATACTTTGTGAAGCACATTGCTTCATGACACCTTTCTTTGCGAGGAACCTTTGATCCATGAGGCAGTGCTTCGCGAATTCCTTTACACTTCGTGAAGCACCTCCCATATGCACCTCTACCTTATGCTTAGGCTAAGGCACCCCACTTCGTGAAGAAAACCCCTTCGCAAGTGCCCTCTGCCACACAGAGCAATAGCGCTTCTCAAGGCCCTTGCCTATGAATCCCTTTGCTTGGAAATTCATTTTCCTATGTGACCCTCCAGGTTTTCACGATGTGACTTCAAAGTCACTTGGACGATACTACCCGTTGCGTTGATTCGCCTCATGATTCTTCACATAGGCACTCTAATGGATAGTGCTTCTTCGCATAGCCATGATAACGTGGGGCCCTCGATGGTTCGCTCCATGACACCCCCTCACCACGGATTTTCTTGTCCCCTCTCTGCACCAGGGTAGAGGGTATCAATTATGTAAGTCCTAGAGGTGCAGAGTGAACCCACCTCGTCCGAGATGCAAGACGTTAAACTTCCAAGCACCATCATCCTCAGCACATGATGTTAAACTGTGACCTCACCCCATGCCTCGGACATGGGGTACCCCCACCTTGGACATTATCCGTGCCCACTCGTCTCCATGGGGATGGGATCACCCCTCATAGGGGATGATATCCTACTTATCAGAGTGGAGTTCGTCTGCGGGGAAAGGGCAGCCACCTTGGTGTAATCCCCTTGCTTTTCTTGCCGGAGGTAGCATCCCTGCTCCTCCTTTCATCTTCGGTCCCCAGGGCCAGTGAAGAGCCTGGAGGGAAATGGTGCTTCTCATTTCTTTGGTACCAAGTCCCTCTCCCACTGCGCTTTGTCTCCATTGGGCCTCCATACTGGAGTAAGTCCCAATCTTTCTCTCCTTGGGCCACTCCACGAGTAAGCCCCACTCCACATTCCACAGGCATACCTTCCATGACGTGATCGTTAGGTCTATGCTGCCTCTTTTTTCTCACACTGAGCATGACTCACATGGGCTTAGAGTAAGCACCAACCCTGACACAATCATCCTGGGTAGCCTAGAGTGTAAGCCCCACACCATCCTAAACTATGGGGTCTTTGATCCTTACTAAGGCAGGGTATGTAGGAACCCTCCTTGAGGTTCAATCCCACCATCCATCAGATCCTTGTTCCACCTTCATATCGGTTTACCGATGCCAACCTGAACTACGAGGTCTTTGATCCTTGCCAAGGTAGGGTACGTAGGAAGCCTCCACGAGGTTCAATCCCAAAAACCGGTCATTCCGACCATCTTCACATCGGTTCACCAACACCTTGGGCAACCTAGAGCGTAAGCCCCATGCCCCATACCTGAACTAAGAAGTCTTTGATCCTTGGTAAGTCATGGTGCGTAGGAAGCCTCCTTGAGGTTCAATCCCACCACCATCCATTGGCCCCGACCATTTTCGTGTTGGTACACCAAGCCCCACACCATCCTGAACAATGAGGAAATTGATCCATGTCAAGTCATGGTACGTAGGAAGCCTACACGAGGTTCAATCCCACCACCCGGTCGTTCCGACCATCATCACATCGATTCACCAACACCTTGGGCCACCTCAAAGTGTAAGCCCCAAAAACCATCTGAACTACGTGGTCTTTAATCTTTTCCAAGGCAAGGTATGTAGGAAGCCTCCCTGAGGTTCAAGCCCGCCAAAAACCATTGGACCCCAGGTCCACATTCACGCGGGTTCACCATCCTGATCTACATGGTATTTGATCTAAGTCAAGGCATGATACGTAGGAAGCCTCCACGAGGTTCAAACCCACCACTCGATCGTTCTGACCACCTTTACGTCAGGTTTTCCCCCGTCCCTCATGATGATAAACTGTATCCACCATCCCGAACTACGAGGAATTTGATCCATGTCAAGGCATGGTATGTAGGAAGCCTCCCTGAGGTTCAAGCCCAACACCTTGAGCCGCCTTAGATTGTAATCCCCAATCCTCATCCCGAACTACGAGGAATTTGATCCATGTCAAGGCATGGTACGTAGGAAGCCTCCCCAAGGTTCAAGACCACCATCTATCAGGATGCTAGGTCCACCTTCATGTCGGTTTACCAACCCCATGGGCCGCCTTAGAGCATAAGCCCCAAATTCCACATGAAATCCATGGACTTTGATTACCTTCCATGGGGATATGTAGAAAGCCTCCCTGAGGTTTGATCCCTTCACTCACGTCTCATCCTGATCTCTCCCTCAAGCATATGCATCTCAAAAAGCTCATGCACTAACAAAGAGGTTCCACTTCTTCTAGGTCTCATCCATGCATCCATTCTCATGGGTCACCTCCTCAGGTGTCCCATCATCTCATCGAACTATGCAGACTTTGATTCCCTGCCATGAGGATATGTAGGAGGTCTCTACGAGGCCCAAAACCAACTTCACCGTCACTCTTGCGATGGCCATATTCCACCCCCCTTCACTTCATCACCCATCCTGATCCTCACCCCGACCGCCACATCCCGATGGGATCATGCCACCCCACTCCCCATTTCATCAAACAACATTTGGGAAGCCACTCACATGATGGCACTAGTATCAGTGTTCCCTCCAGGGGGTTCCTCCATTTGATCCACTATAATAGTGTTCTGATCAGTCTGATCCATCTCCACTAGACGTTAAACTTGTGGAATACCCTATGTAAACATGGTAAGATAAGGAAAACCTTAGATATATTCCCACGACATACAATTCCCCACGTTCGATGTGGGATGCCTCGGGCTTCCGCGCCCTAGAGAAGCCCTATAATAAGGGACAGAAGATAGACACACCAATCCCCAACGTCCAGACATGCCAATGATGCCCAGTGTGACTACTCCCCTAACCAAAGGTTTCTACCCTGACCAGACCCCTTGGAATGTACTGACAGAAGCAGCGTAATTAACTGGTGCCCATGAAGATATGGCATTGGGAAGAGTTTCACGAACAACATCTTAAGTCTATAAGGGAGACCCGAACTAGGTGACGAGCTCCAAGGAGGAATCCACAGAAGGAAGAACCAACATCCCACCATCCCGTTTTGATCAAGGAGCAGAAGTCCCTGAATAAGGAGTCAATTACGCCCGCCTTTGGAAAGTGGGAATGCAGGGTAATAGCTGCGCGTCCTCCCTATGACGGATGCATGTGCCCTGGAGAAAGAATATGAAACAGAAATGGTGAACCTGAAGTGAATTTATTCTCCTCAATATGGAGATTAGTAGTGCTCGGGGCATCAATGGATTGACGTGTCACTGGATCTAGCTATCCAACGCCGGGTCCCGCCAAGAAAATAGCGGGCCTGGAATAAAACACACCATAAATTGGGGTAGTAGAATGTTGGACATCCCGTTCTGCGACGTTGTAAGCGTGGATCCCTTTTATCAATCACAGGAGATGGTATGGCACTGGGGAATTGGTCGTCGATTCCTTTTAGCACTGACAAGTTCATCTCTCTACTTCTCAGGAATCAGGTTGCTACCTTAGGAACATGATCAACGCCCGCTCATCTACGTAGGGGCAGGGGAAATGCCAGCATAACCGCTCCACCTGGATTCACTGCTTCTACAACAGCCTCTGCGTCCACGACCATGGGGCGCACACACCCTATCTCCCCATCATAAATTATCCAATGAAGGGTAATTAAAAACCTCTTACATCATTACGAGGAGGAGGAAATCATCCCAATGCGGGATATGGACCGCCTGGATTTGGAGGCGTCCGCGCCACACCGTCAACGCCACCCCCGAGGGACACGCAGGGAGCCATTTCTCCCCACCCTGACATAAAACTGCTTCAGAAGACTATCCCCGGAGCGCTTTGATGACTCCCTACCTTACGCTGATGAGGTAGGTGACGTCCGACCCATCCCGGTCAGAGTCCCAATTCTAGGGCTCCCAGCGAGGGCTCCCACTCGGCCACGTCAGCACTGCCGCCTGGTCCTTCCAGAGGAGGGGCAGGTAAGCTATACACCTGTGCCACAAGCCTCGAATCGTCCGACCCAACACCAGCGTTAGGCACAAGTTGAGGAGGAAACCCGCCAAGGGGCATCAACGTCGACGACTACTGTGGCCCGAGCCACCACCGACACATATCATTAGGCCCCTGCATGCACTGAGAAAGGAAACTTATATGCCCAATCAGGATCGAGGCCCCAACCGCCCCACGGGTAGGTTGGGTTGACTCTCCTGGTCGCAGGCACAAATAGTGGTCACTACGAACCAACCGCAACAATGCCACCCCGTACGAAGGTCCTCCCCATACCACTGTCACATAGAGCATGGGCCTTCCCTGCTCTGAGGCTCGACATGGAGGTTCACCCCATGCTACCCCCAATCTGAATGAAGGTCTGCCCCATGGTAGTGATGCTCGGCACGAATGCCTCTCCTGTGACTATTACACTAGGTATGGAGTCATTTCTCCTGCCCCAACTGCCGATGTAGGGACATCCCCCATCCAGTCTCTCTCCAACCTGGGGATCCTCCCTACTTCCTCTCCGTAGCAGGTGAAGGTACTCCTCACCCTGACAACTAGAGGGGTATAGGCTAGCCTCGCTCCACCCACACCAAGCATGTAGGTCCTCCCCATGCTCCTGCCGGTCCCATTGGAGGTTTTTCCAACTCTGGCATTATTCATGGAGGTCCTACCCATGTCCCCTTAGAAATTTTTCCCGGTGCTCCACGCACCTCAGTTTTCTCAGGTGGAAACCCTCTCCACCCTAGCACGAGTGCAGCCAAAGGACCCCATGTCAAGAATCATCCCTGTCCCGAGGAGCCACCCAGGGGAAGGAAGGAGGTCCATCGCTGCCACAAGAAGAATCCTGGTAAGGACTGGATGGAGATCAAACCAATCTACTTCTTAGACTCTAAAGCGGAGTACGACTCAACTCAAGAACCCTCCCCTCACTCATCCGAGCCTAGGGCCGAGGCAGGAAAAAGGCACATCATCCTGGTGCTCCCGAAATGAGAGGTACATAGGATTCCCACCTCCCTCCGTAGGTATATCCAGGTGGATGAAAACTTGGTGAACTCGTAGTTCACAGTTGTGAAATCACCACCATCATCGCTAGAAGTGATCTCTAACTCCACAAGAGATCACAAAGAGATATTCTGGGGACCAATGGCAGGCGAGAAGCAATGCGAAACATCACCAGCAGCCCTGGCCCCTGAACAAGGAACATCGGCTGTTAGCCCCTCTTATCGTGACGTAGTGGACAGGTTGCTACACTCTTCAGAGGATAGCCCGAGAATTGGTGGCTAGTCAGCCCACTCGCCGTACTCTCCACCGGACAGCCTGCCGTCCCAGCGGTCTGCCTCAGTACCACTACGGGTTCCTCAACCACCCCCAGTTGGCGAGTGGGGAAATCAAGAGCCAGACCCTGAATTTGAGCCAAGGAGCTTTTGGAGAATCCTAGCAGTGGACCACTTCCCCGAGAAGTTCTGGTCCGTGGTAGTGCAAAACTTCTGCATACCGGAATCCCTCACCCTAGAGGAAGTTGAGTGTTTTTGCTACACCCTCTGGGCGATGAATTTCAGTCTCCATCATCAGCATGTGGTTTATCCAAGGATCCAAGTGCATTTTAAAGACATCAGCAAGTACTGCCGTCTAGTCTATCTGGCTGTGCTCCCTGTGGCCCAGCACCCCAAGTCACCAGGTCGCCGTGAGGCCCTCCAGCAGTAATGCGTTCAGAGTATCAAGGTTCTCCAAAATGTTATCAGGGAGGATACCCCCCACATGAAAATCCATGGATGGGGGAAATATGCTACCCTCCTCTTCAGTCCTATCTGGTGGCAGCCCAACTCGCTATGCGATATTAAGGACATGCCCCCAGGAAGGGTCATGATCCACATGGATGACATAGTGGACAAGAAGGACGAGCTAGAGTTTCTTGATGGAGACTTACCCCCTGAGGGTGTTCCACCACTGTTGGACCCATCGGGGAGGATTACTCATCAGTAGTGGAACCTCCTAGGTCTCCCTGCGCCCACTAAGGCATTGGTACTTGGAAAGAATACTGGTAAGGGAAAAGAGCACATCGGAGCTGTCAAGCACTCTGACCCGTCTGCCTCAGTGCAGAAGATGGAGGAGGATCCCGAGAAGGACACTTTGCACCAACAACTTACTGAGCCGAAGAGGTTGGTCGATGAACTCCTGGATGAATTCACTGTAGAGAAAAAACCCGACTATGGTGATCCTAGGCTGGGGCAGCAAGGGTAGGAACAACTACCCCTCGGTGAGATACCCCCATGCCTCCCTGATCATACCACTCCTGCGGACAGGGTAGAAGCCAGAGCCCACATCAAGAGGGCACAATATGTCTCACCAAACCCTACTGAACGACGCAATAATCCAAGGAATCCCGCTCGGGCTCCTCCGGCCGCCCCAAGGGTCGCTCCACCAGCCGCTCCACGAGCCGCTGATCTTGTCTACTGCATTGAAGAACCTGACAACGCGCTCGTGGTTAGGGACCCCCATTAAGATAGGGACCCACATCCAGATGATTCAATGGTGGCACTCATTGCCCGCTTAGAGGATTTGAATACGTGACAGGTGGCCATCCCACCATATGGCAAGCCATACCCGACGTGGGTGGATGATATGAAAGAACCCCCGGGATTCATAAACCCCACCTTCTCCCCATTTAATGGGACTCGGAACCCACCGCAGCACCTGGACAACTTCAACTCAAGTTGTGTGCCTATGTTAGGGACTCCAATGCAACAGAAGGCCACCAAGCTCCGCTGTTTTGTTTAGACACTGGAGGGTCTGAAATTCGTCTGGTGTAGCCAGCTCCCCGTCAGATCCGTGACCAGCTAGGAGGTCCTTTGCAAGCAATTCCTCTACCATTTCAGCTCTACCACCTAAAAAACGAGCATCACAGACCTCTTCAAGTGTAAAAAAAGGCCTGATAAGTGAGTCATAGACTTTATCTCCCTGTGGAAGGGTATTACATACTCCCTTGACATGCCACTGACTCTGGATCAATTACTGACGATGTGCATAGGGAACGTCAAGACGGAACTGGTTCCTTATTTGATCACCCTGAAATACCCTGGAGGATTCCGAGACTTCTCTGACAAGGCCTAGTGCCTTGAGGAAACCCTGCAATAGGCCATCCAGGCACGTATGTTGCCCACTGTGATTCCAGAAAGGAGAGATGCCAGAGCCGAGCCCGCCGTAGTGGCCCAAATAGAATCCCCCAGATAGTTGGAGTTACTATCAGTGGCACTGACCCCACAGCCTCGCATAAGCCCTCCCCCTCAGGAATAGCCTTCAGCTCAGCAACATCTTCAGAATCGGCAAGCACCCCCGCATAATGCGCCGCCACCGCCCAGGTAGGACAATCATGGTCCACCTCCTCGACAGGCCCCTTCGGCCCCTTGCCAGGGTCAGGCTCCAAGGGACCCCTTTCAGGAAATAAGAAACTGGACTTACTCATTCAACAAGAATCAGGTCCCCAGATACTTCCGTAGCGCCTTGGCACAAGGGATTGTATGCTTTCCTGAGTGCAGAAGGACAGAAGAGGCGAATCTCACTAATCTCCCCAACTACTGCCCCTACCATCAGATTCTGGGGAACACCCTCAAGCAGTGCTATGTGTTTAAAGACTAGCTCTAAGACCAGGTCTATAAAAACATAGTCATAATGGGTCCAGCCTCGACACAAGTGGCAGGTGTCTTTGTAAGGTCAGACAGCAGTAGCGACAGTGAAGGCGAGTGGAAACAGGTTTCTAACTATGGGTCCCAGAAGTGTGATGACTGGATGGCTTGCAAGACGATTTCTCATGCCCATGGCATCATTAAAGCACGCTTAAATCATCCAAAGGCTTTACAACCTATGGACACCACTTCTGCATCATCATCTCAGCCGACCTCTTCCAAGAAGAGCAAGAATCAACGACGCAAGAAAAAGAAACACGCCCTGCCAATGCCGTCATCATCCCACACTCTCGGCGACTTCATGCCTCCTAATATAGGGATCCCTCCTAGAATTCTCTCAATAGTGGATGAGTCTTTAAGTGAAAGTCAAGGGTACACTTCAGTTAATACCGTTGAGTTGTTAAACCTCTACATGAATCCCGGTGAGGGGGAGCGCCAGGAGAACCTCCCCAATGTCCCCAGCTGATGCCAATGTCGGCAAAACCGCAACCATATGGGTCATTGAGGCACATCAGTTGGAACCTCCAACTAGTCCATGCATGCCACTGAGACCAGACAGTAGGCCCAACTCAAAGCTCAACACTCACAGCCTCTTCATCCGATGTCGTCAGGACCACTTCCACCACCGTTTGTGCTACTGGATCCGGCCAAGCTACCTCGTCCAGGCTGCGGCCAGCCTCACCTAGCTATAGGATGATCTTAGTCGTCCGGTCCTCATCTGACAGTGACTCTTCAGGCTTCGACTAGTGAACAACGGGATGTGCCCAACACCAGTCAGCCGCCGATCCAGCCAACAGGGCCCGCCATGTCTCCAATCACAGAGCGACCTCCTATAAATATAAGTTCGCACCTGGAGCGGTAGTATGATTTCCTCATGAACCTATTCGGCATCCCAGTGAGGCTTTACATCCTTGAAGCCCTTCATCTATCATCGGATATGCGCAAGGCCTTCACTAAGGCTTTAAGAAGCCCCCTCAAGTTTGAGATAGAAGTAGCAGCTGTAGAAGCCTTTCATGCTGAAACAGTTGAGAATGCCAAATGTTAGGACATCATTTCGTTCTCTGGAGAGGATAAAGTCTCTCCCATATAGGGGAACATCTGATCACTGTACATCACCAGCCAATTTAACATCATGGAGGTTCGCCGCTATCTCGTTGACACCGACTCTAGGATTAACCTTATCCTGATGTGGACATTGTGGATGTTGGGGTTATCTGAGGATGACCTGACTCCCTCCAATTTAAGGATCCAAGGATATGATTGGACTGAGCAGACCCCAGTCGGTAAGATATTCTTGAAGAACCAGTTCAGTGGCCTAGTTTCCAATACTGAGTTCATGGTTGTCTTCCAGGATACCGCGTATAATGCATTGATGGGAAGACCATGGCTCCACCTGCATTCAGCGGTCCCCTCATCGTATCACCAATACCTCAAATGCTCCCTAAATGGTCGAGTAGGCATAATACAAGGTGATGCATCTTTTTTTGCCTCTTGTGAAGCCTGTTATCTGGAATCTGAGTATTACAAGAGCAAGGATAAGCAGATTATGGAAAGTGAGGTTGAGCATGCCACGGTCAAAACTGACCCCTGGGCAGGTCTGGATAACACATATGTCTTCCCAATCCATCCATTGGAGACCAAGACCCCCAACATGGGGTAATGTTTTGTTGTATTTGGTATAAGAGGAAATAATTTCCCAAGTCCAAGAGATAGTGTAAAATCACCTCGTACTCCTACACAAACCAGGCTCAGGTGATACCGAAAACTACTACCCCCGTACGGTATCAGGATATACGCCCCATGGCCATGACAGTACATTATACGTGTCTGTTTTTCCAGTCTGAGATTAACCAGCTTAATCCGACGCACCATTATTGCTTTGATATCATCAAGTGTGGCCTCTTGGGCTAAAGACCAGATGGGATCGGATCGACTGCCTTCGTCGCTATGGTCTCAGCAGCACGTGAATCCCCTGATATGTTATCCACTACTGTCCAGGCTAGTACTAGGCTCCTGTCAGGATTTTCCGACCCAGAGGAAGCTCCTCCCGCAGAGAATCCCTCCTCCGCAAGCAATGAAGAGGATTTGGAGGATGCTCCCCTACCTTTGAAGAAGGAATTTCCGCCACGGTCGATGAACTAGTACAGGTGAAACTTGGTAGCGAGGTAGATCCGAGACCCACATTGATCAGTGCCGCCATGTCCCTCATGGAGCAACAATGGTACATGGATTTCTTAAAGTATAACCGTGATGTGTTCTCCTGGAGTTACGATGAGAATCCAGGACTAGATCCTTAGGTAGCCATCCACTGCCTTGGTATCACTGCAAATCATCACGGGTTCAAGAAGCCTCCCAGGAAGATGCACCATTCTCATGGTGCCATGGTCGCAGCTGAAGTTGACAAGCTCATCAGAGCCAACTTCATCAAGGAGGTCTAGTACCCCAAGTGGCTATCCAACATCGTGCTAGTTAGGAAGAAGAACGAACAGATCAGAGTATGCATCGACTTCCTAGATCTCAACCGTCACTATCTGAAGGATGATTTTCCCCTTCCAGTGATATAATTGCTGATCAACGCTACAGTTGGGTTCCAAGCCCTCTCCTTCATGTATGGTTACTTCGGATATAACTAGATATGAATGGACCTCGAGGACGAGGAGTATACAGCTTTCAAGGCGCCCCAAGGTACTTTCTGTTACCAGGTTATGCCCTTCGGCCTGAAGAATTCCGGTGCCACCTATCAGCGGTCCATGCACCACATATTCAAGCCAATCCTAAGGAAATTGGTGGAATGTTATGTGGATGACTTGGTGGTTAAATCTCTCCAGTGCTAGGAACATCTCAAGGACCTTGAGAAAGTGTTTGGATTCCTCCGTTCTTTCCATCTGAAGATGAACCCGCTGAAATGTGCCTCCAAGGTCACCTCCGGGAAGTTTCTTGGCTTTGTTTTCAGGTACCGAGGCATTGAGATCAACCCAAATAAGAACAAGGCCATCAGTCAAATGCCTCCCCCAAGAAATATTCCGGAGCTTTGAGGTTTCAAAGGCCACTTAGCCTACATATGACGATTCAATGCGAATTTGGCCAGCAAGTGTAAGCCTTTTTCCCAGATCATGAAGAAAGGCTCTGCCTATGAATGGGACAAAGATTTCCAGACCATGTTCGAGGAAATTAATCAGTATCTGCTCCAGCCTTCAGTCTTGATGCCACCCATCCCCGGAAATCCACTGATCCTGTATGTGACAGCCCTATAACGATCTCTCAATGCCCTTCTCGCCCAGAAGAACAATGAGGGGATAGATAACAATCTCTATTACCTAAGTTATATGCTCATTGATACGGAGACCAGATACTCCTCCACCGAGAATATCTTCTTTGCACTGGTATTCAAAGTACAAAAATTGTGACACTATCTATAGCACCAATAGGTACATCTGGTGTCTCAGGTAGACCCGCTAAAGTACATTCTGAACCACTCTAGGTTGACCGACCATATAGCACGGTGGGTGGTAATCCTTCAGCAGTTCGACATCAGGTTCATCCCTCAGAAAGATATCAAGGGACATGCATTGGAAGAATTTCTTGCTACCCATCCAACCCCCGTGGACCAGTCCCTGGATTTGGATTTTCTCGATGAGGCAATCCTCTCGGTAGATCCTTCCATCCCATGTTGGAAGATTCCCTTTGATAGCGCCTCCTGGAGCCCCATCGGCAGGAGACTAAATGATTTGAGGATCAACAGAGTGGTCCTGGGTATTGTCTTTATTACCCTGATGCAATCCATTCTGTGATGTTCATTCCTATTTTCAGAAGGCTGCACCAACAACGAGGTAGAGTATCAGGGTCTCATCACTGGCCTCGAGCTGGCTCTCAAGATCAATGTACCCCATTTTTATGTGAAAGGGGATTCCAAAATAGTCATAAAACAAGTCAACAGTGGCTATGTTTTTAGAAAGATAGAGATCATACCATTGTTGGAGCGCACCCTCCATCTAATGGCCCAGTTTCCATCCCGACCAGAAGTTACTCATGTCTCTCGATCTCAGAACGGTCAAGCTGATGCCCTGACCAGCCTGGCTGCATCACTTGCAGAACCCAAGCAGAATGATCTGATTATACACATGGCACACTAGAGAGTCATTCCCCCTTCACCCCAGAGGATTATGGTGACTTGTGAGTAAGACATCTTACCACCGGGTCCTCCACGTCTGGAACCCTAGGTTCTCCAGATGCAGTGGTTGATGTGACTCCCGACTGGAGATCCCCTTTTGTCGAGTACCTCCAAAATGGTTTCCTCCCAGATGATTGGGCCGAGCATGAGAGAATCTGATGCCGCGCACTGCAGTTTACCCTCTAGAGTGGTCCCAGTCCTGCGAAGATCCTCTACAAGTGCGGGATTGATGGTGTTCTCCTCCGTTGCATCCAAGGAGTCGATATTTCTCAGGTCATGCATGAGGTTCACGCCGGTTCGTGTGGGGCTCACCAGGCTGGGCCAAAGCTATCCCATCAAATCTAGAGACTGGGGTACTTTTGGCCCTCTATGATCCATGATTGTATCGAGTTAGCCAAGAGATGTCACGCAAGCCAAGTTCATGATAACTTCCTACATTGGAAACTAGAACCTCTCCACTCTACCAAGTACTCTTGGTTGTTTGTGGTATGGGGACTCTATGTCATGGGACCATACCCACCAGCGATAGCTCGCCATTGTAGGTTCATCCTTACCACCATATATTTTTTTTCTAAGTGGGCAGAAGCAGTTCCGCTCAAGGAGGTCAAGGCACAATCCATCATTGAATTTGTGAACTCCAACATCATCCACCAGTTTGGAGACCCTCACATTGTCCTCACCAATAATGGAACTAACTTCTGAGCAGCCGAGCTGAAGAAATTGTATGCTAAGTACAACATCCATTCAAACCATAACTCCCACTATCACGCACAAGAAAATGGGTAGATCGAGGTGTTCAACAAAACCCTCTCAAAAATTCTGCAGAAAATGGTTGGTCAGAACAGGAAGAGTTGGTCAGATAATCTCCCCAACACCCTCTGGGCCTATCAGATGATGACTCGTAATTCCTCCCAATTGACCCCATATTCCCTGGTGTACGACGTTGAGGCCATCCCTCCCATTGAGATCCAGCTGCCCTCATTACGCACAGTGGTATATGACCAGCAGGTGCCAGATAAGGTAGCTAAAATTTGGCTGGCTGAATTGGAAGCGCTTGACGAAAATAGGTTTCGTGCCCTGTACGATCTGGAAAGGCATCATAATAAGATATCTATAGCTTTCAACAAGAAGGTTCACATTCGCTCTTTTCTGCAAGACGACTTGGTATTGGCCCTCATGGCACCAATGATCCCCACCAGGAAACCACCCAAGTTGGATCCCAAATGGGAAAGACCTTACATAATTCACAGGGTTTACCCCAATGGAGTATTCTCCCTGGTGAACATGGATGGTGAGCATATAACTCCTCCCACCAATGCCAAGTTCCTCAAGAAATAATTTGCCTGAGCCATGCTGGTCCTGCACGACCCTAAACTGCACACCGGTCTTGCATGACCCTAAACTGCATGCTGGTCCTGCATGACCCTAAACTGCATGCCGGTCCCGCATGACCCTAAACTGCATGCTGGTCTTGCACGACCCTAAACTGCATGTCGGTCCCGAATGACCCTAAATAGAATGATGGTCCCACGTGACACTAAACTGCACACCGGTCCTACACGACTTTAAACTTTGCATCGTCCTGCATGACGTTAAACTGCATTTTGAGAACTACATATGGCTTGATTCCCATCCTTATGGGATACGTAAGAATGCTCAGATGCCTCGTCCTGAGCCCAGCCCCAAACTCTTCTTTTTGACTATCCCCTATGGGTGTAGTTCTCCCAGAGGATCCTTGCATGATATGGTGTAGGATTCCTTAGCCCCACTTATACCAGGATTGTAATGATCACACCATGTGCCCACTCTCTGTTCTTATATCCTCCCGCGTCCTCACCGCATGACATTAAACTGCATGGAATTGATTCCCATACTTATGGGATACGTAGGAACGCCCGGACATTTCGTCTGTTGGCCCAACCCAAACGCCAAAATCTTCCCATCAGGTCAAGAAATATGGTGGGGTGCAGACTTTCACCCCAATTCACGTAAATATAATCTCCATCTGGCCATACGTCCCACTCCCTGGAGACGTTCACCTCTTTCATATATGGGTACATCTATGATTTACCCACTCCTTTTATTGGGACTCCATCATCTTCCCCGTCCAGAAGGGCCCCGAACGGTATGGATGCTAGGCCTAAGGGCTCTCTTACCACTTCGGGCCAACGCCCTCACAAATGTTGAGCAACAAGCCAATATAAGCCCCGCATTTTGAATATGGTCAGCATTCGATGCTCATTTGTTTCTCCCATTTTACGTCAATATAGGGACACTGTGTTTCGAACATGGTCAAAAGCTATCCTGCGGCATTGGAACCACCCCAAAATGTCCCAAACATTGAGTGTAGTGGTTCATTCTGCTTCGTTGTATCTACAAGCGATGAACTCCCTTCAGGAAAAGCCAGGTTTTAGTCTCCCATATGACGGGGAGAGCTGAGACTAGCTCCTGGTTTCCCACACCGAGCACTGCTCACGTGGGCTTAAAAGCTGTGATGAGGCAGTAACTGTATAAGAGGGCGTATGGCCTTCCATCCGAGGCCCTGCCTCAGGCCCCTTGGCCTTTTCGGCCCCCGGCCTAGGTTCTCTCTTATGTGATTATACGGTGTGGTATGAGATTATGTCCTCATTCACGTCGGGTTACTTGCCTTTCCATACACATCCCCGGATGAGACACCTTATCAACTCTTTCATCCTCACTACAAGATGTTAAACTACAAACCGGTTGGGCCTTCCTGACTGAGGCCTAGCCTCAGGCCCCTTGGCCTTTTTGGGCCCCCGACCCAAGTTCCTATTTAGGAGGGTGAGGTGTGGTATTGGATTATGTCCTCATTCACGTCAGGTTATTCTACGTGCCATACACCTCCCTTGTTTGAGGTATCCTCCTCCTCTCTTTCATCCTCACTGAAAGACGTTAAACTAAAAACTGGTCGGGTATTCCTGACTGAGGCCCAGCCTCAAGCCCCTTGGCCTTCTCGGGTCCTATCCCATGTTCTTACCCGGAGTGTATGGTGTGGTGTGGGATTATGTCCTCATTCACATCGGGTTATTCATCATGCCGTACACCCCCCTCGTTAGGGTATCTTACCCCCATGTGCTTCCAGAACTATGTGTGGCTTGATTCCCATCCATATAGGATACGTAGGACTGCCCGAATGTCTAGACTTCTGGACTAGCCCCATATCCCAGAAATCTCCATTTCACCTTGGCCCCTTGGCCTACCCTCTCCCTCCTAGGACTTACCTATCCCCTATTATACACTCATACCTTCAAATCGGTTACTCTCAAGTTGAGCACCCTCTTCGACCCTCTTCGGTGATTCACCAACATGCCTAAGGGTACTCTGGGTTAGTACTTGGAATGTTAGACTCTGCTCGGACATGCTTCCACCCATTTTTCAGGCTTTGTGTTCCCCTTCATTAGGGCTTCCATAACCTTTCACACCCGAAGGGACCCCAAGTGGCATGGATTCTAGGCCTAAGGGCTCTGCTACCATTATGGGCCAACATCCTTGAGGGTCTCAAACAACAAGCCGATACAAATCCCACTTTTCAAATATAGTCAGCGGTCGATGCTCATTTTTTGTTCCCATTCTAGGAATACGCGATATGGATACTGTGTTTCGAAAACGTTCAACGGTTATCCTCCATCATGATTCTAACCCCATTAAGCCCAAAATGTTGGTTAAATGATTCACATCCTTCTCCACCTCATCATGACTAAGTTGAACTTCGAAATTCTTGGTACTATTCCTCTGTGCACATTCGCACGTTAGGAGGACAAAAGACGCAATAAGGGTGTAATTCGGGGCTCCACACTGATTTACCTTTGGCGTGCACTCCCAGTATTGCAATAAACATCTTCCTCCCTTGTTTCCCACACCGAGTTCGACTCACGTGGGCTTAGGGATTGGGTTGAGGTCTGAACTTACTTGGAGGGTTTTCGCTCCTCTATGGTCCGAGCTTTAAGACCATAAACTAAGATCTCATCCAGAACTATGTACGGCTTGATTCCCATCCTCATGGGATATGTAGGACCACTCGAGCATCTCGTCTCCGGGTCCAGCCCCAGGAATCCAAAATCTTGTCCCGTCACTTTTGGCCCCTCGGCCCGAACTCTCTGAGGAACAAGTGGTGTAGCGAGTACCTCATGGGTCCTCATTCACGCTGGGTTTTGAAAAGACTGCAACATGTGCCTCTCATGTCTTCTCCTCACCTGGTCCGAGCTCTAAGACCCTAAACTAAGATCTCCTCTAGAACTACGTACAGCTTGATTCCCATCCTTATGGGATACATAGGAACACCCAAACATCTCATTTTTGGGTCCAACTCAATTGGGAGTTAGTTTCTCCTACCCCTTTTACCCTCTTACCTCTATTTAGGCCCCATGGCCCGAGGTTCCTTTCTCGGAATTTCATACGGTGTGGTATGGGATTATGTCCTCTTTTACGTCGGGTATGTTTTATTGCATCATACACATTCCCCATTTAGTATTTCATCTGCTAGGTCTATGCCGCGTGACGTTAAAATGCACACTTGGTCCCATCACATGACCCTAAACTGTGACATTATCATCCTGGACGCACGATAAAAAACAGCAATGCATTGTGATGTCCTCACTCAAGGGGGAACCATGTTTGGAATTGGTCACATGCCATACCATTTGTCAATGCCTACTATAGATTGATTCTTGTGGAGATGCCAGGGCCTGCTACCATAGGCCTGTCGCTTCACAAAAAAAACCACTCACTTTAAAGGACAAATAAGATTTATCAAATACTGCTTCTTTCGGTGCAAGGGCCACGCCCGCATGCCCCTTTTATCCCTGACACTAGTACCTTACCGTACCTTACCATGCCAACTCTTAGAACTACATACAGCTTGATCCCCATCCTCATGGGGTACGTAGGAACGTCTGTTCACCTTGCCTCAGGCCCATCTTAACTCTCGTTTTTGGTCCCTCGACCTAAAACCCCACCATGTGTCTCCCACGTTTCCTACCATCCATGGTCCGAGTTCTACAACCCTAAACTAAGATCTCCCTATGGGAAGGGACTCGACTCCCTCTATCTAATACGTCTCATTGTCATATTCAGATGAATTTTGACAAAGAACCCAAAGTGTAGAATTTTCATTGGGACATTCCCCTCGTTCCATGTCCAAGCTTCATGATCTCGTTATTTGGATCCTTATCCTCTTCCACATATGCAAGCACCCCCTGGGAAACTTATTGGTGGACCATTCAGGTCGGGAACTTGGACGATTTTCTGGCTGGTTCGTGAAGCTTGTCTGCAGAGCGCAATCGCGAAGACGCTTCACAGAGACTGTTCACAGAGCGCTACCTAAGAGTTCAAGCACCGGATCTCGGAGTGCAAACGTGGAGTCGAGGACTCGCTGTGCATGACGAAGACTCGATTCAGAGTGAATACTTGTGGAGGATGTGGAGCTTCGCGAATCAAGAGTGCAAAAGGAAAAATTCACAAAGTAGGGAAAGGACAAAAGATACGACCACCCCCTATTTATAGGCGATAGTCTTCAGAGATTTGCGGCGCGTCTAGTGCATGATGAGCTTCACGGCGCTCTCGGCCCGCACATACCCTATCCACCTCGCAAGACCTTTGCACGGGCCATCATCACGAACGAATGAGGATTTTGACGATTACCCTCATACTTCGACCCTTGATCTCTCCACAGCTCTAAGTCTGAGGGGGGAATTTGTTGGTACCAAAATTCAAGACAGAGAAGAAGCCAAAATAAGGCCCCATTGACTACCTCGCGAAGCCACTATTTAGAGTCCCCCCAGCACCACGACCACCGTGAAGCACGGAGGCGGGCCGCTCCGCGAACGCATTTGACATTTGCGAGAAGCAAGGAGATGGGATGATTCACGAACACATTTGACATTCGCGAGCCCTCCGCGAATCAAGGAGGCAAGACTCTCCTTGAACGCATTTTACATTCACGATCCCGCCACAGAGAAAGGAGGTGGGACGCTCCGCGACCTCATTTGACGTTCGCGACCCGCTGCGAAGTAACCAAGTCCCTATTTGCATCGCGTGAGCTCCGCTTCGTGGTGCCTCTTGCCTATAAATACCGAGCTCCCCCTGATCCCAAAGGATGAAAAATCAGACCTTTCCACTTCCCAGCTCCCGAATCATGAAGAATCCTTCTTCTCTGCAAACCATGAGCTATGCGAGATACTTTTTCTCCGCGAAGTGCCTCTCCTTTGTTTGGTTTTGATCCCCTATTCCAAGAGGGATGAATTTTATGAAGCATAAGGGCCTTAAATAAGGAAGGGGATCCCCAAGGAGACCCGAGTCATCACAGAGCATTTATGCTTCGCGAAACACCTTTCATGTACACATGATCCGTATGCTAAGGCAGGGTCACTGTACTTCTTTGAAGCACATTGCTTCACAATACCTTGCTTCACGAGGCACCTTTTCTCCATGAGGTAGTGATCCACGAATTCCTTTACACTTCACAAAGCACCTCCCATATGCACCTCTACCCTATGCTTAGGCTAAGGCACCCCACTTCGCGAAGCACACCCCTTCGCAAGTGCCCTCCTCCATGCGGAGAAACCAAGCTTCTCAAGGCCCCTGCCTATGAATCCCTATACTTGGAAATTCATTTTCCCATGCGACCCTCCTAGTTTTCACGATGTGAATTCAAAGTCCCTTGGACGATACTGCCCATTGTGTTTTTTCGACTCATGCTTCTTCGCATAGGCATGCTAACGACTATTGCTTCTTCGCATAGCCACGCTAACGTGATTCCCTCGATGGTTCGCTCCGTGACACCCCCTCACCATGGATTTTCATGTCTCCTATCTGCACCAAGGAGTAGAGAGTACTGGTTATGTAAGTCCTAGGGGTGCAGAGTGAACCCACCTCGTCCAATCTATAGGACGTTAAACTGCCAAGCATCTTCATCCTCACCACATGACGTTAAACTGTGACCTCGCCCCGTGCCTCGCACATAGGGTACCCCCACCTTGGACATTCTCTACACCCACTCGTCTCCACGGGGATGGGATCACCCCTCACAGGGATGATATCCTCCTTATCGGAGTGGAGTTCATCCGTGGGGAAAGGGAAATCACCTTGGTGTAAGCCCCTATCTTTTCTTGCCGGAGGTAGCATCCCTGGTCCTCCTTTCATCTTCGGTCCCCAGGTCCAATGAAGGGCGTGCTGGGAAATGGTGATTCTCCTTTATTCGGTACCAAGTCCCTCTCCTGCTGCGCTTTTTCTCCATTGGGCCTCCATCCTGGAGTAAGTCCCAATCTTTCTCTCCTTGGGCTGATCCATGCATAAGCTCCACTTTACATCCCACAGACTCACCTTTTGCGACGTGGTGGTCAGGTCTCTGCTGCCTCTTGTTTCTCACACTGAGCATGACTCACGTGGGCTTAGAGTAAGCACAGACCTTGACACAATCATCTTGGGAAGCCTAGAGTGTAAGCCCCACACCATCCTGAACTACAAGGTCTTTGATCCTTGATAAGGAAGGGTACGTAGGAAGCCTCCTTGGGGTTCAAGCTCACCATCCATCGGACCCCAGGTCCACCTTCATGTCGGTTTACCAACGCCAACCTGAACTAAGAGGAGTTTGATACTTACCAAGGTAGGGTACGTAGGAAGCCTCCATGAGGTTCAAGCCCAAAACCCGATCATTCCAACCATCTTCACATCGGTTCACCAACACCTTGGGAAGCCTAAAGTGTAATCCTCGTGTTCCAAACCTGAACTATGAGGTCTTTGATCCTTGATAAGGTAGGGTACATAGGAAGCCTCCCTGAGGTTCAATCCCACCACCATCCATTGGTCCCGACCATTTTCATGTCGGTGCACCAAGCCCCACACCATCCTGAACTATGAGGACTTTGATCCATGTAAAGACATGGTACGTAGGAAGCCTCCATGAGGTTCAATACCACCACCCGGTCGTTCTGACCATCATCACATTGATTCACCAATACCTTGGGCCACCTCAAAGTGTAAGCCCCAAACACCATCTAAACTACATTTTCTTTGATACTTGTCAAGGCAAGGTACGTAGGAAGCCTCCCTGAGGTTCAAGCCACCAACAACCATTAGACCCCAAGTCCACCTTCATACCGGTTCATCATCCTGAACTATGTGGTCTTTGATCCATGTCAAGGCATGGTATGTTGGAAGCCTCCAAGAGATTCAAGCCCACCACCCGGTCGTTCCGACCAACTTTACGTCAGGTTCGCCCCCATCCTCCATGATGATAAACTTTATCCACCATCCCGAACTACAAGGACTTTGATCCATGTCAAGGCATGGTACGTAGGAAGCCTCCTTGAGGTTCAATACCAACACCTTGGGCCACCTCAGAGTGTAATCCCCAATCCTCATCCCGAACTATGAGAAATTTGATCCATGTCAAGTCATGGTACGTAGGAAGCCTCTCTGAGGTTTAAGCCCACTATCCATCAGGACCGTAGGTCCACCTTCACGTCGGTTTACCGACCCCGTGGGCCACCTTAGAGTGTAAGCCCCAAATGCCACCTGAACTATGTGGAATTTGATTCCCTGCCACGGGGATACGTAGGAAGTCTCCCTGAGATTTGATCCCATCACTCACGTCTCATCCCGATCTCTCCCTCAAGCCTATGCGTCTTAGGAAGCTCATGCCCCAACCCAGAGGTTCCACTTCTTCTGGGTCCCATCCATGCGCCCATTCTCACAGGTCTCCTCCTCAGGTGTCCCATCGTCTCATTGAACTACGCAGACTTTGATTCCCTACCATGGGGATACATATGAGGTCTCTGCGAGGCTCAAGACCAACTTCACCATCGCTCTTGCGATGGCCATATTCCATCCCCCTTAACTTCATCACCCATCCTGATCCTCACCCAGGCCGCCACATCCCAGTGGGATCATGCCACCCCACTCCCCATTCCATCAAACAACATTCGGGAAGCCACTCACATGATGGTCCCAGTATCGGTGTTCCCTCCCGGGGGTTCCTCCATCTGATCTACTCTAATAAGTGTTCCGATCAGTCCGATCAGTCTCCTCTGGACGTTTAACTTACAGCATACCCTATGTTAAACATGGGAAGCTGAGGAAAACCTCCGATACATGCCCATGGAAAATGATTCCCCACGTTCAATGTGGGATTCCTCAGGCTTCTGTGCCCTTGAGAAGCCCTATAATAAGGGATAGAAGACAGACACACCAATCCCCAGCATCCAGACACGCCAGTGATGCCCAGTGTGACTACTCCCCTAACCGAAGGTTGCTTCCCTGACCGGACCCCTTGGAATGTCCTGAAAGAAGCATCATAATTAACTGGTTCCCATGAATATATGGAACCGGGAAGAGTTTCATGAACAACGTCTTAAGTCTATAAGGGAGACCCGAACTAGGTGACGAGCTCCGAGGAGGAATCCAAAGAAGGAAGAACCGACATACCATCATCCCATTTTGATCAAGGAGCAGACGTACCTGAATAAAGAGAAAATTCTGTCCGCCTTTGGAAAGAGGGAATGCGGGGTAATAGCTGCGCGTCCTCCCCGTGATGGATGCGCGCGCCCCGACGAAAGCGTTGGAAATAGAGTACACTTGGAATTCCATATAAAATGACTCCTAAATAAACCCCCTTTGGCCCAAAGGGCATTCCAAATCCCCATGGGTTAGTGAAAAGCACTCGAGCATCAATAAGAATGAAATAAGAATGATTTTTCCCAATAAAAATGAACATAAAAGGATAAACAGTGGAAATAAAATCAAAAAAAGGCATAAAATGCGATATCTATCTATAAAAGAAACCATGGGAGTACAATAGACCATATAATAATTCCAAGGACCGATATAATTGATAATAAGGGAAAATATACCAAGCCACCAACATCTCCATGTGTAAGTGAGGCGATGTCACCCACACCTCTAGAAAAACATGAACCCAAAGATATAAGAAAATCCACTACACTAAGAAACCTTATAAACCTATAATATATATAGGCATGAGCTAAATTCCTCGTAGTTCATCACTCGTAGACCCAAACCATAACACTTTAAAAGAGAATCCATATCATGTAGGTTTTAAAATAAGGATAAAAATTAGATTTTCAAAGTTTTCTTTAAAATAAACAAGTATCAAACATTTTCCTTAAAAAATAATTTTCCCCAAAACCAAGCCTTTTTTGGAAATAAAACTACAATTTATTTTTTCATAACATAACATTCATAAATTACAATTTATAATAGTTTTTAATGGTAAATTAAAGGAAAATATGACATGTTTTCATAATTTTCCGAATAATCATAACTTGGAAAATATACATAATTTTTTATGGAATACAAAGGTAATAAAGGGAAAATATATAGAAAAAATTCAACATATCCATCAATAAAGAAAATTACTCACAACAAAATACAATAAAAACATCAACTAGCCTTATCCTAAATGCTTGGTCTTACCCTATCCTGGCCCAACTGATGGCAAAACCCTTAAGTTGACCAAAGTCCCACCTAAGACCATTATCCAAAACATGATTTTAAACTAGTTAACATGTGTACCTATAATTCCCACCTAGAAACCTAGGTCATCACATGACATTAAAATGGAGTTAAGCATTTCAAAGTAGCATCATACCATATATAATATCATATAATCATATTTTAAAACAATAAACAAGTCTTTCTCACACCTCCAAACTCCAACATAGGAACATTCCACTTTATTAATCATATCAATTAAATTAAATTCAACTTCCATTAAAAGGTACATTCCATTATAAGAATTCAAACATCTATCATTTCCATTACACATAAAGGTTAATGTCCTATGGGTTTACATTTTCCAATAAATTATTTAATGTGATAATCATGCCTTTCAACATTCTACTTAGAATAAAAAGAATTTAAAATAAATTTAAGGCTATTTATAAAACCATTTATAAATCATTACACTTTAATAAATACTTTATTTCAAACCATCATTTCAAAAAATGGTCAAATGCACCCCATATTTTAAAAACCACACTTTACTCTTTATTTTGGAAATCATAATCATAATCATATCAAGGAAAATTATGAAGAGAAAAATATTTATTTTAATTTACAAAACTAGAGTATATTCCATTAACATAGTTTTTACATCAAATCATATCAAAATCCCCTTTTTCCAATTTCATTCTAAGATTAAGAAATTATAAACCTTTAATATAGCTATTATATATATGTGTAAATATTTTATGACATTGAAATTTCAAGATGAAAGAAAAATAAATTATAGATTCAATTCTAAAGGGATATGATTGGGACACCTACGTCAAAATACTTGAAATCTCAATCACTGGAAGAAATCTGAAATCCAGTGAGAATAATGACTTGGAAAAATTAAAAGGAGATACCTAGAGTCATAAATCACAATTAGAAAACATGGATCTAATGAAATCACATGGATTACATATAACTTGGTAAAAAAGAACATAAATAAGATGAGGATTCGTGATCAAGAATGAGAATGAATTATTTATTGAGAACTACTATTATGAAAAAAACTTTGATCCACTATATATAGAGGTTGGGGAAGTAAAAATTTCCCAATAAGATCTTATAGGTTCACATAGGTCAAGGGGAGGTCAAGGAAAAGATTAGAATAATAAAATAGGGATTTTGGATAAAAAGACATACAAGCCCCTACTAATTCTCGTATCCAGAAACACCACCAGTTACGTAGTGGATCTCACTGGTTCATCGATGGATATAATAAATCTATTTTAGCCACTTTCCATCACAATAATTGGCTGGTGGATACACACTAGCTGGACGATGGTTGCAGCAGATTTGTTGCACCACTTTTCTACCCATCGGCTGGTCGGTGGACCTCATCAGCAAGCTAGTGGTTCTGTTGTAGCTATTTTATCTAGAGGTAATGGTCTACACTAACTTTAAACTTATGAGCATACCTTTGAGTCCTTGAGAAAATTATAAGAACACTTAAAAAGACACCCAAATAAAATTCAATATGTGAAAATTTCCCCCACCATAAGGATTTCCTCCCCCAGAAGGCTTCAAGGATATTGGTGAATCAAGAAGAAAGAGGAAAGACAACCCAGGGTACACTAATGAATATGAAACATTAAGTAGTTCCAAATGATATAATTTCTTAGAAAATAATTATTGGAGATTAAAAAAACAAAGGAGGAAATTGAGATCAATAGATTATATATCCAAGAGCTCACCCCACAAAATGAAATTTAAAAATAAAACCAGAGAACTAGTTTATAAAAATATGATAAACTCTCCAAAGAAAAACCACCGAGTGACCAAGATTCATAAATCATAAAAAAGAACCTCAAATACTCAAAAAAACTATAACCATTTAACTTTGAAGCTACCTCAAAAGCACCAAACATGAAATCCTCAAACATCACACTGAAATAAGAAACCTAAAAAGATTACCACCTCAAAAAATCCAACCAAAATGCCATGAAAGAGGATAATTGATAACAATTAAAAATTAAAAAAGTAGAAACATGCCTCATAGATATTTACATAGTCTAGATTTAGTTCAAGTGGGGGTAAACTAGGACCACATTCATGGAATACAAGATTCTAGTAATTCCAATCAAAACATTAGATCTTCATCAACACTGCATCCCGATTTCCTCAATACTTACCCATGATCTCCTATACACAATAAGAAATAATAACCCTTGAACAAATGTAGTTCCCAATTCAACACGAGTGAAGATAATTACAATAGAAACTGGAGAATAATCATTTCCAAAAAAACCCAGTCCTAGAGTGGATTGTCAAAGGAGAATGAAATAAAATAAACACACATGGATCATCTCTAAAGAACCCATGACCATATAAAGGATAACTCAAACTAGGATTACTAAAGGAGTTAAAATTACATCATTACAAATATAATTTTTCTCATGAATAATAAAAAATATATAATTTCTTATTCCATGTCTTCTAGAATGTGAAAAAACAATTCCCAAGGAAGAGAATAAACAACCTTTCAAAATGATAAATTCAATATTAGTGGTCTCCCCACTATATTTTAATTTTCCTTAGATACAAACTCCCTCAAATAAACTCATAATAAAATTGGAATTCAAAAAATCAAAAGAAAATCTAAAAATCCATAAAAAGTAATTATTACATCACCATGATAGATTCCTTCAATGAGACTCGAAAAAAAAAACATCGCCATAGAGAAGCTAGAGAAACCAGAAAGGAAACTACTAATGTCACAAGGTCCACAAGATGAAAATAACTACATCAAGGTAAACTAAAATGGTTTTCACTCTAACATCGAGATCAATAAGCTAGACCAAAATCAACTTCCATTGGAATCTCCTCTACTACATGAAACTTATTCACTCTAAGGAATATGGATAGAGACCAGTTTTATTGAAGTTTATACTACATCTTAGTTCCCTTAGGAGCTAATGATAACTAAATATAAAAAGGTGAAGATAGAGTCTGACTAAACCTATGTAGATGACTCAAACATACAAAAGTGATACAAGATTTAGGAGGCTTCTTATAGGTGTTCTTCATATGACCTACCTCAATATACTGGTAATAGAAAAATTTCCACTTTCTTAAGGAAGATGGTGAGAAGAAACAAAACAACCTTTTAATTCCACTACTCATGGCGTATGACTTGTAATACTTATTTTTTTTATTGCTGGATCTTCTTTTATCACACACAGGAATAAGATAAATTTCCAATGCCTTTAGTGCTCCTGTAAAGTCTACTTCAACCTCGATACCACACATAAAAAATGTTCCATACAAGTCAAGGATGAGAGAAAAAAACTTGTGATAGATCTGGTTGATAAATTCTCAAAAACACCAAGCCATTAGAGAACCATCTCTGGCTAGATGATGAAAATAAATTACCAACTTGATAAAATGGTGATCATAATCCAACACCATTTTATCTCCTTATCGGAGACTATAAAATTATATAGCCTTTTCTAACCTCACTGAATCATGAAATAAATCTTGAATTAACTCCACCACAAAATTTTCCAAAGAATGGTACTTTTTTGTCTTAATATGGTTAATAGAATTCCCCACTTCCAATTTAGACTCTCTAGAATGAAGGTTACAAACTTAACCATGATATATTCTAGAAGTTTAATTTGATTGACAATCTCTTAAATCTTTTTCGTCCATTTCACTACTTTTTAATAAACCTAACTTCCAAATAATTGAGGAGTATTAAATATTTAGAACCTAAAAGGTAATCCTCACATAATTGTATGAGAGGAAGGAAACAAATCCCTGAGAGTAGAGCCGATGGATCAATTATACAAAGATAATCTTAATCAACCAAAGAATATATTAATTATAAATGATGTGTACTCTAAAAATAAGGGAAAAAACCTATCAAAACAAATTTTAGAAGTCACATATTATAAAAAAAAGACAAAACCACTAATGTCCTTAAAACACCATTGAATCAAATAAAAATACAATACTAAACAAAATCCAAACTAACAAAACCAAGTCTAAATTTATTCACAAAACAAATTCACCTATTTGAACCAAGAGGTTTTTACCAAAATTCATTTATAAAAGAATCTATATTCTTTAAACCAACATTTTCACACCCTTGAAAAATTTTAATGAAAAAGGATATATCAATGAAATACTTTAAAACATAATTTTTAAAACATTTTACACTTAAACCCTTTAAAAGGTTTCAATTAAAATTTATTAACATCACACAAAACATTGAAAACAATTTGGATTCCAACCCTTTCCTAAAATAATCAACCAAATTTTTCAAAAAAAAAATCATCGTTTTAAATTCAATATATTCTAAATACAATAAAAACCAAAAACCCCTTTGAATTTAAAACATTTTGATAGAGAATCCCACATTTATAAAAAAACTCCTTTCTCAAAAGAAGGAAAATGATTAGAAAAATGTCTAAAACTCTAGTAATTCTCAACTCTTTTCAAACAATTGAAGGGTTTTGATTTAAAAGATAAACTTAAACCAACTAAAACACTAATAAAAACTTTGTGAAGGTACTCTCAAAATTTTCATGATCCAAAGGAAAGAGAAAGGAAAAACAACCCAACACCGAAAGAAAGAAAATATCAAAATTATAATAAATATCAAATGCAAATGATTTGGAAGACCACACGCTAATCATGAGAAGTAAACTAGAAGTCAACCAGTGCCGATTGCACAACCTATGCATGGTTTTCCAAACCATTCACAGTAATCATATTCTATTTGAATCCCTCCAAAACCCACTTCAAAACTTATAGCTTCTCAAAACAGATCATGAATTCTCAAGGTCATAAAGAAACACCAAAATAAAAAAATTATCAAAAACATTCAAGGATCTAGCTCGAACTTGAGACAAACTATTATTATAAAACCATAGTAACATAAACATCATATCATATGGGTAGTGATCAAGAACCCTCCTATGAATAAATAATTATATTATGACATTTCTACCTCCAAACTACCAAATATCTCAGAGTAATAAAGGAAAACCACACTTTGATACTAATTATGATGAACTAACCCATAAAACTATCTAAAACAGCACCTGAATCCATACTCCACTGAATTGAAGGGTGTTCCTGATCTCTAAGGACTGGCGATAAGAACCCATTCCTCAACAAGAATTATTTATCCCAACAAAAATAAATATAAAATTATAGATAATTGAAAAATACAAAAAAGGAATAAACTAAGATATCCATGTATAAAAGAAACTAGGGGAGTAAAACATACCGGATAATAAGGATAATGGACAATAGTACTAAAGACAAGGAAAAAGATGCAAAACTGCCAATATATCCTTGTGAAAGTGAGACAATTATATATACACCTCCACAAAATCTTGAAACCAATGATATAGGAATATCCAATTCACCAAGAAACTTTCTAAAGATGTAATATATATAGATGTGAGCTAAAATACTAGTAGGTCACCAAACACTGACCAAAATAATTACACTTTAATGTAAAATTCATATCATGTTGGTTTGAAAATATGGATGAAAAATAGGTTTTCCAAGTTTTCTTTAAAATAAACTAGCATCAAACATTATCCTAGAAAACACCCTTTTTCCCAAAACCAATCCTTTTTACAATTAAAACCACAATTTATTTTCTCATAACATAATAATCATAAATTATAGTTTAAAATAGCTTTTAAAGGAATATTGAATAAAAATAGATATATTTTCATAGTTTTCTAAATAAATATACCTTGGAATATATATATATATACATAACATCATCATGGAATCCAAAGGTGCTAAAGAGAAACAATATAGAGCAGTGTCAACCTATCCACCAATGAAGCAATGTCTATGTGCCAAAATATAATGAACACATCAATCGACCTCATACCAAACACCCAGTCTTACCCTATACCATCCTAACTGAGGGGAAAACCCCTTAGGTTGACTAAGTCCCACCTAAGGCCACTAGTTGGATCATGATTATAAACTTATGAACATGTGTACCCAGACTTCCCACCTTGAAACCCAGGTCATCCCATGACATTAAAATGGAGATCAACATTTAAAAGTAGTATCATACCATATATTATATCATTTAATCACATTTATAAACAACAAACAAGTCTTTATCACACCTTTAAACACCCACATAGGAACATCCCCCTTTATTTAGCATATCAATTAAATTTAATTTAACTTCCAATGAAATGGATATTCTATTACAAGCATTTAAACATCCATAATTTCCATTACACATAAAAGGGAATGTCCTATGGGTTTTTTCATTTTCTAATAAATCATTTAAAGTGATAATTGGGAATTTACACATTCCACTCATAATATCAAGACTTTCAAAGAAATCCAAGTCCATTTATAAAACCATTTATAATTAATTTCACTTTAATAACTACCCACTTTCAATGAATCATTTCAAAAAGGGTCAAACACACCCAAGATTTAGAAAACCACACTTTTCTATTTATTTTTAAAAACATCATCATAAACATCTGAAAGAAAATTATTAGAGTAAAACCAAGCATTTCAATTTCCAAAACAATAGTATATTCCCTTAAAATAGATTTCACATCAAATCATATCAATATCCCATTTTTTCTAATTTTATCAAAATATAAATAAATAATCAATATTTTTATATCTATTAGGTATACGTGTAAAAATTTTATGACATTTAAAACACAATATGAATGCATAAACAATCATATATTTAATTATAAAGGGAGATGAATAGGACACCTACCTCAGAATACTCATAAAATCAATCACTGGAAGAGATCAACAAGCTAGAGAGAGGAACTGATCAGAGAAATGAGAAGGAGATACCTAGATACATAAATGCAAATTATAAAACATGGATACAATGAACACCCAGGGTTTCCATATCCCTTGGGAAAGAATAAAAAAATCAGATGAGGATCCATAATCATGATAGAGAAAGATTTAATGATCAGGAACCACCATGAAGAATGAAACTTTAATCAACCAAGAATCGAGGTTAGGGAATCCAAAATCACCCAAGGAGAGCCTATAGGTTCACATAGGTTAAGGAAAATTCTAGGGAGAAGATTAAAAAAATAAAATAGGGATTTCTGATAAAAAGGCATAAAAGACCCTACTAAGCCCTATATCTAATGACACCACCATCTACCCAGTGAATATCACTGGCTATCCAGTGGATGAAGAAGATATTATTTTGTCACGACCCAACCATACCCGGGCTTGAGCCGCAACTACCCCAAGCCCTCCTCCATAGGCCAGGGGCTGGCGACAAGCACCGAAGGCTAAATAACTTGGGGAGGCCTTTCCCTGAGTACCTGTACACACACACACACAACACAATCAATGCAAAAGTGCAGAGTAAACGAAAAAGAAAAGTAAAGAAAAGTGAAACTGCTATATATAAACTAAAAATGTGCATTGACCTCTAACAGTACAAAGAAAGTGTTGAAGGTAAACTGAAAAAGGAAAGGGGAAAACACACGCCCAACCAGAAAAGGTTCCACAACTCATCAACAGGTAAATAAAAGAAAAACAGCTAGAAGGGTCCCCCACCTGAAACCCAACTCCGACCACCGGATGTGGTCCAAGCTCCCAAACTCCTAAGCTCCACTGAATTCACATCTAACATGTCCGTCGTCTTTAAGGTCACACCAAGTGCGGGCAAATCCCAAGTAGGGGTGAGTATAAAAATACTTAGTAGGATGCCCTGAAGGCTCAAGGGAGCAACAAAGGAGGTACTTAAGAGGTGAGTAGTAGATCGAATAGGGAAAAGTACAGGAGTACAACCGAGAGTGCAGTAAATAGTACAACTCATCCCAAAAAGAATAAGGAAGTAGACTCATCCAAACCCAAGGAGCTAGAAGTAGTGAGAAGATGAACTTTTCTTCGAGTCTTTTCTACCTATAGCAGAAGAGTAGACTCATCCAACCACGAGAAGCTAGACACAGAAATCACGTCGCATACCCCATGTGTCTTCACCTCTCATGGAAGGAGAGTAACGAAAACCCAAGGAGTGGGTACTGGAACAAGGTATACATATACATATGCTATGTCAAGAAACCCGAACAAGATCGTAAGGGGATCTACATCCCGAAGCTCAGCCCAAGAAAGTGAGTATCCAACAGTCCCAGAAGTAAATACCATTGATGCCCAACATCCCACACGTCTGCCCCAAACTGCAAGTCAAGGGGCTCAAATCACCGCACCTTGACACTATCCTCTTTGGGCGGCACTAACTCGCCCGCACAGTTTTAGGTCACATCATAAGGATGCGTCTCGGTGGGGAAAGTGCCCCTCGTACTTGAGAGTTCTGGGGGAACATAAAACCACACCTCTTCACTACCCCGCAGTCAAGAGGTCTCCTCAAAGTCGACAGGCGACCCCCTACCCAGCCTCGCTGGTGGATAATCCCTGGAAGTCGATGAGTTCCCACTGGAGGGAGACCCGGAAAAAGTCATCGACGAGTCCCAATGCCCAGTCCCATAAAAGGGTACTCCACTAGAGGGAGTCTCAGAACCATCATTAGGGACCACTTCCCAGCCCACCTGGAGGTAAAACCAGCATCGGGGACCACTTCCTAGCCCAGTTGGAGGTAAACCCGGCATCAGGGACCACTTCCCAGCCCCAATGGAGGTAAACCTAGAACCGCTCTGGCCATCCCTACTAGATGGTTACCCATTGGCCATCCCTGCTGGATGGTACCGCTCTCGCCTTCCCAGCTGAATGGTACAACTGGCCACCCCTGCTGGATGGTACCCCACTGGCCAGCCCTGCTGGAAACAACCTCCTGGGTAGAAGATCGATGCCCGCGTAATGTGTTGGTCACACCAAATCCACAAGAACTCTACGATGGAACACAAAGCAACCCTACCGGACAAGCCATCGAGAAAAAAACCAGGGGAAAACCACTCAACCCTCCTGGTCGAAACCAATGTGAACAGGACCAGGGGAAACCCACTCAACCCTCATAGTCAAACAAACGAGAACAGAACCAGGAGAAACTCAACCCTGCTAGTCAAACAAATGAGAACAGAACCAGGGGGAAACTCAACCCTGCTGGTCAAACAAATGAGAACAGAACCAGGGGGAAACTCAACCCTACTGGTCAAACAAACAAGAACAGAGGGACCCTTTATGTCGCGAGAGGTCAAAGGCACGTAAAGCAGAACCTGGCACGCACATGGGGCCCACACGACCTGTGTCCCTAAGTCAACTCCAACCAAGTGCACAAACGTTCTCAGGTACAACCATCCACATGTACCTCCAAGATTTCTCGCATACTCCCAGAGTATGCCACGTTTCCATCCCAAAGGCTAACGTGCACATGACCCCCAACGTCAACGTGAAGGCGTAAACGTAACAACTCTAACTTTCTACCTCAACGGCTGAGGTACGACCAACCACATCTCTTCAAGCATTACTTCACTCACATGGGAGTACATGCGATCACACGCCAAGGGTTCGCTACAAACACAGTAGGATGAACCACCACCGGAGCACCTTACTTGCTTCCGCATTGAACAAGATCTTGAATGAGGCTCCACACCTCCAAACGGATCGTACTGCTGTACTCCTCGCGGAAAAACATGCGAGGGGATATTTACTTGCCTCAAATGGATATCCGACGGAAATTTCATCCAACACCACTTTATGCCCGAATGGTGTCCCATTGTCTCGAGCCTCGGCCCTGAAAATAGTCGGGCACATCGCACCATTGCAATCCCCTCAGGAAAACACGTCAAAAGGACTGATCACTTGAGTGGAATGGATATCCGGAGAAAAAGATGCGTTCCGACATACTGAACATGAGCGGTGCTGCGTGGGACCCGCATCCCAGTCCTGAAGCGCTGCCAACGGATTGCACCATTGCGATCCTCTTAGAAAAGTACACAATATGGACTATTCACTTGTCAAAAACGGACACCCGATGATAAAGCTGGAAATCACCACCAACTCCCAAAATGGCCCTCATGGGGCCTACACCACCGTGTGGAATTAAAGCGGGTGGATTGAGACAATACAATTCCCTCGAAAAAACACCCAAAAAACAACTGCTCGCACGCCCCGAATGGACATCCAATGAAAAAGTTTCAAAACGCTGCTCATAACTTAAAAGATGGGCTGTGGGGGCCCACACCTCAACTCCGACTTCAACGCCTAAAACCACCCTAGAAAGATCTGCCTCGGTGCTAGGGTCCCAATGCTGCTGATGGCGCTTAAAATGGATATCAGATGTGTGCACACCACCCAAAATAAGACCCCGTTAGAAAAACTCCAAACTACTTAAAGGCGTGTCACGCCACCGAGGCCCACATTTCGGGAGTTAAAAACCCAAAAACCATATCAAAAAGTCTGCCTTGATCCAAGGATCGCGTCACTGTAGACGGAACGCGAATCAGACACCCAGATTAAGAGTTACGCCAGCTTAAGCATCATCGGACGCAAGTGGGGGTGGACCGGACTGGTCCGGCCGGTCCCCACCCCCTGGACCGGCCCAAGCCGGCCGGCCCGCGGCTCAGCCAGCCGAGCCGCCGCGGCCCGCGGTTTAGCCGGCCGAGCCGCCGCGGCCCACGGTTCACCCGCATGGACAGCGGTCCTCAAAACCGACCGGCCATGAGGCCGGTCGCTATTCCACGTGGAGACCCGCGTTCGGCGGGTCTCTGTCTCCCAAGCGGGGTCGCGCGCCGTGACCTTGACCTCCGCGTCAACCGGCCGGCTGCGCCGGCCGGTCCTTCCGCTCTGCCCGCCTGAGGAGCCCCGCGCTGACCTCAGACTGGAGACACCGTTTGGACGCCCTGCTACCAAGCCCACCGCCTGGAGCACAGCCGCGCGGAGGAGTCTTTACTGCCGTCGCCCGCTCGGATACGCCACCTGCTGTCGTACCGGTTCGCCGGAAACCCACCGGAGAACCCAAAACCCATTGATCTTCGTCGGACGTTTGTGAGCTCCTCGGATCTCGGATTGACAAACCGAAACAGGCGATGGAAAGCTCGGAAAAATTACTACGCAACCGTGGAATTTTCTTGGAAATTAAACAGCAATTTGACGCTATAATTCAACTTGAAAGAAGAGTTTGGAAATGAAAATGCAATAACAGAAATTCCTACATGCAAGGGCATAGCCCGACGCTTCGCAACGATCCGCCGGACTACCGCGCCTCGCCGAAGAGGTGGAGGAGAGTATGAAGTTCCCCTTTCGTTGGGATATCCTTGCACCAGAGAAGAACAACAAGGGGGAGAGGGTGAGGTGGGTTAAGTGTTTAAATAGAAAACACACTTAACCACCCACCCGTCGGCCTGAACTCGAACTTCCGGCGGGGTCGAGATTAAGCCTCCCCTAGGGCAAACACCACCTCCCAAGAACAACGGCTGTCTTGAAATTTTAATCTGAGGGCACATTCAAAAGTTATTAAACTCAACGTCCGAGGCCGCCAAATTATGAAAACGCCCCTGGCAGCATTTTCCACATAAGGGTCGCGCCCACTAAAATTACACCCCTCATGGGGTAAACGACACACTCCGAACTCAACGGTGCCCTTGGTTTTCCAATCCGAGGTACCATTTAAGAGATACCTGAGTTTAACCATTAAACAAATAAATAAATTTATTTATTTATCCGTTTAATGTTCCGTTAACGGGCTAGGGGTACCAAACTTCCATTAATGGGTGAGGGGGTTAAGTGTTTAAATAGAAAACACACTTAACCCTCAGCCCGTCGGCCCGAACCCGAACTTTCGGCGGGGTCAAGATTAAGCCTCCCCTAGAGCAAACACCACCTCCCGAGCACAACGGCGGTCTCAAAATTTTAATCCGAGGCCCCGTTCAAAAGTTATTAAACTCAACGTCTGAGGCTTCCAAATTACGAAAACGCCCCTGGTGTCATTTTCTACAGAAGTGCCGCGCCCGCCAAAATTACACCCCTCCTAGGGTAAATGACACTCTCCAAACTCAACGGTACCATTGGTTTTCCAATCCGATCTACCGTTTAAGAGATACATGAGTTTAACCATTAAATAAATAAATAAATAAATAAATAAATTAATTTATCCATTTAATGTTCCGTTAACAGGCGAGGGGTCCCAACGCCCCACGCTGTGACAACCGGGTCCTGGTGACAGCACAAACACCCCGCCTTAACATGGCCGTCGGGTCCTGGCCTACCAGGTAACTCCAGTTGCCCCGCAGACATGTGGGGCCCACCCTAGGGTCCACCCACATGACCGAATGAGTCATCTGACTAATGATTTTCCCCACATTCCATCACATGTCTTTTCCAGTGTGCTTTGTCCTCACTCACACACACCCTGGGAAACTTCCCAGAAGGTCACCCATCCTGATCACTACTCCAGAGCAAGCACACTTAACTATGGAGTTCTAATCAGACAGACTCCTGAAAAAGAAGGTGCACATTGTTGACATGAGTCATATCATTTAGTCATTTAACCCTTTATCATTTAGGGGTGTTACAATTACCCCCCTTTAGAGTACAACGTTCTCATTGTGGGCCCTACATCTCAACCCAGATAGTGCACCATACTTAAGGCTGGGTACCACCTTTGATACCAAATGTGACAACCGGGTCCTGGTGACAGCACATACACCCCGCCTTAACATGGCCGTCAGGTCCTGGCCTACCAGGTACCTCCAGTTTCCCCGCAGACACGTGGGGCCCACCCCAGGGTCCACCCACATGCCCGAACGGGTCATCTGACTAATGATTGTCCCCACAGGCCAACACATGTCCTTTCTAGTGTGCTTTGTCCTCACTCACAGACACCCTGGGAAAGAAGACCACCCATCTTGATCACTACTCTAGGCCAAACACACTTAACTATGGAGTTCTAATATGAGAGGCTCCCAAAAAGGAAGGTGCACGTTGTTGACATGAGTCATATCATTTAGTCATTTAACCCTTTATCATTTGGGGATTTTACAATGGGTGCGATTACACCGGCATTAATGCACCAGATCCCATTAGAACTTTACAGTTAAGTGTGCTTGGGCAGAAGTAGTACTAGGATGAGTGAATGTGACAACCGGGTCCTGGTGACTGCACAAACACCCCGCCTTAACATGGTCGTCGGGTCCTGGCCTACCAGATACCTCCAGTTGCCCCGCAGACACGCGGGGCCCACCCCAGTGTCCACCCGCAAGCCCAAACGGGTCATCTGACTAATGATTCTCCCCACATGCCAACACATGTCCTTTCCATTGTGCTTTGTCCTCACTCACACACACCCTGGGAAACTTCCCAGAAGGTCACCCATTATGATCACTACTCCAGGAAAAACACGCTAAACTGTGGAGTTTTAATCTGACAGGCTCTCAAAAAGGAAGGTGCACCATGTTGACACGAGTCATATCATTTAGTCATTTAACCCTTTATCATTTAGGGATGTTACAATCACACCCCCTTTAGAGCACAACGCCCTTGTTGTGGGCCCTACATCTCAACCCAGGCAGTGCACCACACTTAAGGTTGGGTACCACCTCTGATACCAAATGTGACAACCGGGTCCCAATCACAGCACAGACACCCCACCCTTAACATGGTCGTCGGGTTCTGGCCTACTAGGTACCACCAATTACCCCGCACACACGTGGGGCCCACCCCAGGGTCCACCCACATGCCCAAACGGGTCATCTGACTAATGAAATTCCCCAAAGGCCAACACATGTCCTTTCCAGTGTGATTTGTCCTCACTCACACACACCCTGAGAAACATCCAAGAAGGTCACCCATCCTGATCACTGCTCCAGGCCAAGCATGCTTAACTGTGGAGTTCTAATTAGACAGGCTCCTGAAAAGGAAGGTGCACCTTATTGACATGAGTCATATCATTTATTCATTTAACCCTTTATCATTTAGGGTGTTACAATAACCCCCTTTTAGAGTACAACGTCCTCATTGTGGGCCCTACATCTCAACCTAGGCAGTGCACCACACTTAAGGCTGGGTACCACCTCTGATACCAAATGTGAGAACCGGGTCCTGGTGACAGCACAGACACCCCGCCTTAACAGGGCCGTCTGGTCCTGACCTACCAGGTACCTCTAGTTGCCCCGAAGACACGCGGGGCCCACCCCAGGGTCCACCCACATGCCTGAACTGGTCATCTGACTAATGATTGTCCCCACAGGCCAACACATGTCCTTTCCAGTGTGCTTTGTCCTCACTCACACACACCATGGGAAACTTCTCAGATGGTTACCCATCATGATCAATACTCCAGGCCAAGCACGCTTAACTGTGGAGTTCTAATATGATAGGCTTCTGAAAAGGAAGGTGCACCTTTTTGACACAAGTCATATCATTTAGTCATTTAACCCTTTATCATTTGGAAATGTTACACGCACGGACATGTTTTATGTCGTTCCTAGGGTAGACACCCCATTTCAGACCCATACGTACACTCAGATTTTTGATCTGAAGCACCGTTTAGGAGTTATACCATTTATTTGGCATGCCCAGTGTGAACGCACTAAAAATTTAATTTCGACCACACCGGGGTTCAAAATTGCACGCCGTCTGAAGGCACTTCTCTATAATAACATCAAGAATATTCCAAAGTCTTTTATAAAAAAAACTGGGTTCTTACATAATTCCCTCCTTCAATCTCTTCGTCCCTAAAAAGAAAAACTAGGGAAAAACTTAGGGTACTAAGCCCACACTAAGCTCTTCTGTACTCAGAAGAACTCTTGCACCATCCCGCGTCACCACACATAGATTAAAGGATTTGATCAGTTCACGTGAGGTCTGCCCTTGCCGATGACGTGCATAGGAGCACACACACTTCTTCTCGGGTGAGTAACGTGGGAGAAATCATGCACCCCCTCCCGACCTTGGGGTTAGGGCAAGGTGGTAGGGAACCTCGCCATCCCTCTACATGGTCTCAAAAGGCCCGAAGGCTCTCGGGGGTAGCTCACCTCCCCAACCTAACCCCTACGTCGCACGCCGTGACTAGAATCACCACCCACGCCTAGAAAAAGGCCTGATGATTCCTTTCTTCAGAATATACATATGGTGGAACACCCAAGGATATATGTTCACACAAGGATTCACAGTTGATGTCTCGCAACCAAGACTCTCTTACACGCTCGAAAGGTGAAGGATTCGCCACCATCGACTAAAGAAAAAGGTTTCACGACTTCCACTCTCTGACACAGGGTTACAACGACATCCTGTGTCACCCTGGTAACACCTCAAGAAAGGAGCAGGGAGAAAATAATTTCACTCACAAAGTCTAACAATTGTACTGAAAAAAGTAGAAGAGCTATAGAGCGTACCTCTTATCACCTCATTCTCTGTAGGATCGTAGACATCCAAACCTCGCGGCTATCCGCGGTCCCAACTGGCAGCTCTCAGAGCCTGACGTGGACCTCCTGGTGGTGATGGGAAGACCTAGTAAGGTCATCCTCCACTTCCAGCTCCTCCCACTCCTCTACAAGCACCACCTATTTGAGTGCTACTCCGATCATGATGCTGCCTCTACCGCGGTTGTGCACCTACTTCCTACGTGATGTTCTCAATGTGCCTGGTCGAGTAGTCTCGTGGCAAGTGACCTTGCCCATCGCAATCATAGAACCGGTGCTCTCTGGGATTCACTGGTTCTCTCTGGCACCACTGTGGTGTATGACCACGCCCCTGAGTCCGGTTGTCATAATGTCACCTGCTTCGAGGTTCTGCTTGCCGACACCCGCTAGCTGCGGCAGACGTCTCGGCTCCAACGTGCCTGCTGCCACCACCAACTGTAGAACGTGACATGAAGCTTTCTGTCACCCACGCCTACTCTAGCACCCCATCATAAGTGGGAATTCCCAAGGGTACTATGATACAATGAATATATCAGAGGAGATCCTGCACAAACTTCTGCGCTTGGAAGTTGCCGTCATGGACCAAGTCTGGGTAAAAGCATGCACGATCTGCAAAACTAGCTGCATACTCAGCCACCGTCATCCCTCCCTACTGAAACTGCAGGAGTTATTGAATCCAAATGGAGTGTAAGCAGGAAGAGAAAAACTCCTCATGAAACAACAACTGAAAGTCTCCCCACGAAAGCGACGACTCATCAAGAAACCGAGTCACCAGACTCCACCAACGCCCAGCTGCTTCGTGGAAAAGGTTGGCAGCCAAAGCCACCATAAGATCTATCGACATCTGCACAAGCCTGAAAAGGAAACCACTGCCCCAAGCCAAACCTATGCTGCCTGAGGGTTTGGCTCACCACTGAACCTCAGTGGTCTTTGTCACTAGAACTCATGGAGATCGCTCAACCTGCGCTCAAGCTCATTCCGCTCTACTGAAGCTGTCTACTGCTCAATAGGTGGGGGTGATGCTACCGGCCCACCCGGAGAAAGGGACTCGCATGATGGGTCCTGGACTGTGGCTTCATAGCTCACATGGTCTTCATCACGAACCAAAGCTGGTATCCTGGCTGTCTGCCTTCGTGGAGGCATCCTGAATGTTATCAAGGAGTACCGTAGTCAAATGAGCATATATGTATATAATAGTAACAATAATGGGGAGCTGACCCAAGAAGGACAGTCAAAGACTCAATCCTATATGATGCACAAACCAATTTTCCTACAATGAGTGTCTCAGTATGCCGAGTCGACAAGTTGGTTATCAGGGTCCTAGTGAATGGATACGTCGGCCTCTACACCATCACTGGACTCCCTGGCCTGAGAGCCACTCTCGAGACATGTTAACACTATTGCCCTAAATCCCAACCAATTAATTTTTAGGGACATCTGCACAACGTCCCAAGGAACAAAACACCTCTAATACCACTTTGTCATGACCTGACCCTACTTGGGCTCGAGCCAAAACTACCCCAAGCCCGCCTCCATAGGCCAGGGGCTGGCGAAAAGCATAGAAGGATAAACAACTTGGGGAGGCCTTTTCCTGAGTACCTGTACACACACATGCAGCACACTCAATGCAAAATTGTAGAGTAAAAGAAAAAGAAAACTTAAGCAAAGTGAAACTGCTATATATAAACCACAAAAGTGCATCGACCTCTAACAATATAAAGAAAGTGCTGAAGGTAAACTAAAAAAGGAAAGGGGAAAACATGTTCCCAACCAGAAAAGGTGCCACAACCCGACAACAGGTAAATAAAATAAAAATAGCTGGAAGGGTCCCCCACCTAGAACCTGACTCCAACCACCGCACGTGGTCTAATCTCCCAAACTCCCAAGCTCTGCTGAAGTCACGTCCAACCTGTCCATCATCTGCAAGGGCACACCAAGTGTGGGAAAAGCCCAAGAAGGGGTGAGTATAAAAATACTTAGTAGGATGCTCCGAAGGCTTGAGGGAGAAACAAAGGAGGAACTGAAGAGGTGAGCAGTAGATCGAACAGGGAAAAGTAAAAGAGTACAACCGAGAGTGTAGTAAAGAGTACAACTCATTCCAATAAGAGGAAGGAAGTAGATTTTTCCAAACACAAAGAGATATAATCGGTGAGAATATGAACTTATCATCGAGTTTTTTCTACCTATAGCAGGAGATTAGACTCATCCAACCATGAGAAGCTAGACATGAAAAGCACGTGGCATACCTTGCACGTCTTCACCTCTCCTGGAAGGAGAGTAACCAAAACCCAAGGAGTGGGTACTGGAGAAAGGTATACATATACATATTCTATATCAAGAAACACGAACAAGATCGTAAGGGGATCTCCATCACATAGATCAAACCAAGAAAGTGAGTAGACAAAAGTCCCAGAAGTAAACACCATCGATGCCCAACATCCCGCACGTCTACCCCAAACTGCAAGTCAAGGGGCTCAAATCACCGAACCTTGACACTATTCACTTTGGGCGGTACTGACTCGAACGCACGGTTTTAGGTCACGTCACAAGGAAGTGTCTCGATGGGGAAAGCTCCCCTCGTACTTGAGAGTTCTGGGGGAACGTCAAACCACACCTCATCACTGCCCCGTAGTCGAGAGATCTCCTCAAAGTCGACAGGCGACCCCCTGCCCATCCCCGCTGGAGGGTAATCCCTGGAAGTCGACGGGTTAACATTGGAGGGAGACCTAGAAAAATTCGCCGACGAGTCCCAATGCCCAGTCCCGTAAAAGGGTACTCCACTGGAGGGAGGCTTGGAACCGTCATTGGGGACTACTTCCCAGCCCAGCTGGTGGTAAACCCAGCATCAGGGACCACTTTCCAGACCAACGAGAGGTAAACCCGGCATCGGGGACCACTTCCCTACCCCGCTGGAGGTAAACCCGAAACTGCTCTGGCCATCCCTATTGGATGATACTGCTTAGTGAACACTGCTGTACTGGCCATCCTTGCTGTATGGTAACCCACTGGCCATCCCTGCTAGATGGTATCGGTCTGGCCATCCCTGCTAGATGGTACAACTGGCCACCCCTGCTAGATGGTTCCCCATTGGCCAGCCCTCTTGGAAAAAACCTCCTGGGTAGAGGATCAGTGCCCACATAATGTGTTGGTCACACTGAATCCACAAGAACTCTACCAGGGAACACGAAGCAACCCTGCTGGCCAAACCATCGAGAAAAGAACCAGGGAAAACCACTCAACCCTACTGGTCGAAACCAACATGAACAGGACCAGGGGGGAAACCCACTCAACCCTGTTGGTCAAACAAACGAGAACAGAACTAGGGGAAACTCAACCCTATGGGTCAAACAAACAAGAACAGAACCAGGGGGGAAACTCAACCCTACTGGTCAAACAAATGAGAATAGAACCAGGGGGAAACTCAACCCTACTCATCAAAAAAACGAGAACAGAGGGACCCTCTACGTCACGAGAGGTCAAAGGTACGTAAAGCAGAACCCAACACACACATGGGACCCACACGACCTGTGGCCCTAAGTCATCTCCAACCAAGAGCACAAATGTTCTCAGGTAAAAACATCCACATGTACCTCCTAGCATTATCACATACTCCTAGAGTATGCCACATCTCCATCCCAAAGGCTAACATGCACACAACCCCCAACGTCAACCCGAAGGCATAAATGTAAGAACTCCAACTTTCCACCTCAATGACTGAGGTACGACCAACCACATCTATTCAAGTATTAATTCACTCACATGAAATTTCATGCGATCACACGCCAAGGGTCCGCTACAAACACAGAAGGACGAACCACCACTGAAGCACCTTACTTGCTTCCACATTGAAAATGATCTTGAATGAGGCTCCACACCTCCAAACGGATCTTAATGCTGTAATCCTCGCGAAAAAACATGCGAGATAGGCTATTTACTCGCCTCAAATGGATATCCGACGGAAAAGTCGTCCAACACTGCTTTACGCCCGAACGGCGTCCCGTGGTCCCTAGCCTCGGCCCCGAAAATAGTCGGGCGCATCGCACCATTAGGATCCCCTCAGGAAAACACGTCAAAAGGACTGATCACTTGAGTGGAATAGATATCCGGAGAAAAATATGCATTCTGACATACCGAACATGAGCGGTGCTGTGTGGTACCCGCATCCCGGTCCCGAAGCACTGCCAGCGGATTGCACCATTGCGATCCTCTCGGAAAAGTACACAAGATGGACTATTCAATTGTCAAAAAACGGACACCCGGTGATAAAGCTATAAATCACCACCAACTCCCAAAACGGCCCTCATGGTGCCCGTACCACCGTGCGGAATTAAAGCGGGCAGATTGCGCTAATGCGATGCCCTCGTAAAACACCCAAAAACGACTGCTCGCACACCCTGAACGGACGTCCAATGAAAAAGTTTCAAAAAGCTACTCACAGCTTAAAAGACAGGCCATGGGGGCCCACACCTCAACTCTAGCTTCAACGCCTGAAACTACCCTAGAAAGCTCTGCCTCAGTGCCAGGCTCCCAATGCCGCTAACGACGCTTAAAACGGACGTCGGATGTGTCCGCGTTGCCCAAAATAAAACCCCCCGAGAAAAACAACAAACTACTTAAAGGCGTGTCGCGCCATTGAGGCCCCCGTTTCGGGAGTTAAAAACCCCCGAAACCATCTCAAAAAGTCTTCCTCAATCCAAGGATCGCGTCGCCATAGAAGGCACGCAAATCTGACTCCCGGATTAGGAGTTACGCCAGCTTAAGCGTCATCGGACACAAGTGGGGGTGGACCGGACCGGTCCGGCCGGTCCACACCCCCTGGACCGGCCCAAGCCGGCCGGCCTGCAGCTCAGCCGACCGAGCCACCGCGGCCCACGGTTCACCCGCATGGACCACAGTCCTTCAAACCAACCGTTCACGAGGCCGGTTGATGTTCCACGCAGAGACACGCGTTCGGCGGGTCTCTGTCTCCCGAGCGGGGGCGCGCGACGCGATCCTGGCCTCCGCGTCAACCGGCCGGCACAGCCGGCCGGCCCTTCTGCTCCGCCCACCTGAGGAGCCCCGTGCCGAACTCCTCCTGGAGCCACCTCACAGACACCCTACTGCTGAGCCCGCCGCCTGGAGCACAACCGCGCGGAGGAGTCGCCACCGCCGTCGGCCGCTCCGATACGCCGCCTACCGCCATCCCGGTTCACCAGAAACCCGCAAGAAAACCCAAAACCTATTGATCTTCGGCGGACGTTTGCGAGCTCCTTGGATCTCGGATTTACAAACTGAAATAAGCGATGGAAAGATTGAAAAAAGTACTACGCAACCATGGTATTTTCTTAGAAATTAAACAGCAATTCAACGCTATAATTCAACTTGAAAGAAGAGTTCGAAAATGAAAACACAATAACGGAAACTCCTACCTGCAGGGGCATAGCCCGACACTTCGTGACGATCCACCGGACTACCCGCCTCGCTGGAGAGGTGGAGGAGAGGATGGAGTTCCCCCTTCATTGGGAGCTCCTTGCGCCAGGGAAGAACAACAAGGGGGAGATGGTGAGGGGGTTAAGTGTTTAAATAGAAAACACACTTAACCTCCCGCTCATAGGCCCGAACCCGAACTTCCAGCTGGGTCGAGGTTAAGCCTCCCCTAGAGCAAACACCACCTCTCGAGCACAACGACAGTCTCAAAATTTTAATCCGAGGCCCCATTAAAAAGTTTTTAAACTCAACGTCTGAGGCCGCCAAATTACGAAAATTCCCCTGGCGGCATTTTCCGCAGAAGGGCCGCGCCCGACAAAATTACACCCCTCCTAGGGTAAATGGCACGCTCCGAACTCAACAGTGCCCTCGGTTTTCCAATCCGAGATACCATTTAAGAGATACCTGAGTTTAGCCATTAAATAAATAAATAAATTAATTTATTTATCCGTTTAATGTTCCGTTAATGGGTGAGGGGTCCCAACATCCCATGCCGACATGTTTTATGTCGTTCCTAGGGTAAACACCCCATTTAGGACCCATCTGTACACTCATATTTCTGATCTGAAGCACCATTTAGGAGTTATCCCATTTATTTGGTGTGCCCAGTGTGAACAAACTAAAAATTTAATTCAAGCCACACCGAGGCTCAGAATCGCACGCCGTCTGAAGACATTGCTCTGGAATAACATCAAGAATATTCCAAAGTCTTTTATAGAAAAAACTGGGTTCTTACATCTATAGTCACCTTATATCCCACTAGATGACTGGTTGAGATCCACAAGATGGAAAAAAGCTATAAAAAATTTTCTACACCACTGCCTGATTCACCGGCTAGCTGATGGGCCACACTGGCTAGATAGTGGACATACTGTAACTATTTTAGTTACATAACAAGGTCCATACTAACTCTATAATTTTTAGAATCCCTATTATCCCTCAATAAACTTAGAGTCACACTTAAAAACCCACCCAAGGATAAGAGAAAATTTATTATGTGACGCATAACATCAATGTTTTAAATTTATTTGTGTGGTGATGTCTTCCTGCCATATTTTCTATGAGTGTTATTTTTTGTTTAGGATTTAGCATTAAAAATTAATACTGAGTGGGTTATACTACTAATCAAAAGGTACATTGGTTTATACCTCTAATTTTCAAAAGTTATGTCTTCAGGTTGATCCTACTGGGTAGAAAATGAAATCTATGGGGTTGTGACTCTAGATTAAAAAAGTAAGATGTAATGAGTTGAAACTCCCCTTTAGAAGTCAAGTGTTGTATTGATTGTTCCTACAATAAAAAAGGTAGTTTTAATTGGGTTGTGACTCCCCATGAAATGTCAATATTTTTGTGGGTTCCTTTTCTCTCAGGGATAGTGGGAGGTGGAAAGTAGAAGTAGAATCACTATGATCCGAAATACTATAAAATATCTCATATTAATATTTTATTTTTCAAAATTTAAATTATTTTATCTATAATAATTTATTTAAAATTTTATAAACTAGTAAATTCACCCTCCCTCTTTACCATTAAACTATATCACCATTTAATAAAATAATTTCTTTATTAGGTTCTTAAAAACTAAACTCAAGTTAAATGTTTAATCTTAAATAATTATTATGATTGATCAATATGAATTTTAAAGGGGTAATTCACTATCAATATATAGACTTGAGTGTTGATATGTGAATTTCAAGAATCAAAATCAGATTAAAAAATAGCCTCTAGACTCGAGTGTGATAAAAAATCATACTTATACTATAATCATATGGTTCAAAGTTTAATCATAAGAATTTCAATGATTTTACAATAGATAAACATTAATTCAGAATTTTTGAAAAAAAATAAAAATTTCACTAATATTTTTTCAAGAATTAAAAAAAATAAAAGGATTATAGTGATCTATAGGTGAATAAAAAACTATTGGAATTAACACTACCATTAATTCCACTGGTTTTCAAATACTAGAATGATTGAGAAAACTTTTTGAAAAACTATAATACTACTACTGATACTAGAGAATTAGAGGAGTAAAACGAAGATTATATTATTCTCTTTCTATAAAATTATTTACTGTACCTCTCTCATGTATCCTATTTCTTATTCTACTCAACTACTATTTTTCTATCTGCACATAATTATCAAGATTCTAACACTTATTATTGTAAATACCCAAATCCTAGTAGCCCATATTCGATGGTTACTTTATTACATTGTCACTAGATACATGCGATCACATCCCAAAGGACTAAATAAATTAGTAGTCTTGTTAAACTAGACACATACATGATTTATATATTATATTATAAATATAATAACATAGCATAATAAATTTTTTTACATCCTTGATATCATCCTTGATATCATTCTTCATATCTTAGGGAAAGTAAAATAAATAAATGGTGAGATTAGATGACCAGTAAGGGTTTCATACAACAAAAGTTATCAGGAGTAAATAATAAATAATTAACAGGGTAGAGTGTATAATAAAAACACATGAAATTCAATCAATAATTTGAGTTCAATGAGAATCCAAGGATAATATCAATATATAAAACACATGGATAATGAAAACTAAATTCTTAATAAAGGAAATACATAATATTGGACATTCATAATCAAGGCCTCTAAACCAAGAAATCATGAATCTTACCATCAAGGACTCTCAACCAAGTCATTATCATTCTAATAAGGCCTCTCAACCAAGCCATTATCATTGTATGGGTTTGAATACAAAAAATACCCAACTATTATGACATGGTATTAAAGCATCAATCTATACATCATTCCAACCTTTATTTTCTCACGAGACTTATCAATGCATTGAGGGGATATTTATAAGTATGACTCACCCTTTACTTTTATATCTAATGCATTCCTTACATTTAGAATTATCAATACAATTAATTCTAAAAATTCTTTTATAATTCAACAATTATCTATATTAAATAAAGAATATGAAACATCAATACTTCATAATTATAAACCATCTAGAAAAATAATAAATATGGTATTCTTTTATCATATTCCTAGTAACATAAATGGGTATTTTCATAGTTTAAAATACCTTTAAAATATTACTAGAACATTTCTTAAGTAAAATACCCTTTTAATTTAAAAAAAATATTTAAAATATAAAAAATTATAGAATATTTGGAAAAACAGTTCTTTGAAAATAATCTTGGAAACTTGTAAATGACGCTTCAAAAAATATATTTTTTATACTAGGGGGAAAAACTGTTCATACGGTGTATGTTAAAACAAATATTATGTCCACACCTTCGATAAAAGGTGAATCATTTGAAAAAAATACAAGAATATTCCTTTTAAACCTTTATAAAAATTCAAAGTTGGGTAAAAATTTCTTTCAATAAATCATTATATAATTTTATAAACATTCTTTATTTTTCTAAAGAAAATATTGACATAGAATAAAAATATTATTGATCAAAAGAAACAAGGTTGGTTTTCCTTAAAAACACTATTTCGGTATTGTTGAGTTTCAAAAAAGGTAAAAATGGAACTAATAATTTCAAAATATAGAAATAAATACAGGAGAAGAAAATATATTTTATTTAAGATGTATATATTATAAAATTCCTCTAACATAAGCTTAAACATAAACAATCCCGAATAAGGATGAAATTGTGAAATAAACCCTTAGTAATTTTGGGAAATTTTAATCATAACCCCAATGAAATAAATGAATTCAAATGACACATTAAATACCATGAATATTAATAGATTCCTGATATAAAATATCAAATGGTAATTATTTACACCACACAAATGAATCAAGTGGTGAATATGTCATATGTCTTATAGAAATAAAAGTGAGATGAGAAAACCCATACCTCATACCCAAATTAATTTGTAAGTGATTTTAGACTCCTATATAAAAAGTTTAAATTTATTATAATTATATAAAATAACCATATAAAAATTTATAATATCATATATTACCTAATTATTATATTAAAAAACTCATTTGTTAATAATTATATATTAAAATCATTATTTATGAGTGTTAACTGTTTTATTTTTTCTTGAGATTTTTTGGTTTGGTAGTTCCAGTCATTGTACATTAATCATGGTTATATAATATAAATAACTCTATTCATGATATAAATATAATATATATTAATTATATATATATTTATATACATCCATAAAAGGTAGAGATAGAGAAATTAAATACACCATTCATGGAGGCGGTAAGCCGTACGTAAGCGTAAACGTTGTTTTCACTTTTCAATGGATATAATGAAAGAATGGTAAATAATAATTCAAATTTAAAGAATAATTATTATATAACATGTATAATATATATTAATTAAATATATCCTTATTACCATCCATGTAAAGTGGAAACAAAAAATGGATCACATCGCTTTGTGGAGGTGGAAGTCTACACGTACACATAAGCGACACTATCATTTTGCAATAGATTAGAAGATAAGAAAGTAGATATGATATTATAATTAGAAAATAATAATTATGTCATAAATATAATATATATTCATTAGTTTCATCTTTATAACCATCCAAGTAAGGTGGCGATGAAAAAAATTGCATCGCTATGTGGAGGTAGTAAGCCGTACGTAGGCACGAGCGATGCTTACTATTATCATAGGAAGAAAAATAGAGGGAAAATGGTTGTGTGATAATCATAATAACATATTATTATATTTATTATATTGGATTTATTATTTTAGTATGATTAAAATAGATCTAGAGTAATTATAATAAGAAATAAATTTGAAAGATTCGGTAAAGATGATTACCTATTCTTTGATAGACTTACTTAACATCCCTTCTAAAGGACCCTTTTAATGGTATTTTAAGAATAAAATAACCTATAATTAGTTTATATATAAGTTGTTAATATAATTTTGTAGGTTTTTGGTTGAGATAGGTTGCTCAAAGTGGTGTAAATAAGATAGGGAAATGATGTCCTTTTATAAGGGAGGGAAATGACACACTTGGAATGACTAAATTTTTTAGAATATAATTAATGTATTTATCAATTAGAATGAATCCAAATAGAAAATAATTCAAATAAAAATAGTTTATGGTATAAATATCATCATAAAACGAAAATTTTACTGGTTTTGGTGTCATTTGAAACCATATCTTTTGGTTTAACCCCTTTATTAACCATTTTAACCTTAACCGCAATAATAACTATTTCAACATTAAAGGGTTATAATTTTACTTATATAGTAAAAATTGGATCATAAATGGACAAGGAATGAAATTTTATACCATATATTATCCCATTTTCCCTATTCAATTTTTTTAAATATTTTAATAAAGTACTATTTTTATAAAATATCATTAATGTCATTTTTGACACAATTCATTTAATTTGACTTTAAAGACATCAAGAAACATATTTAATTAAAATATAAACATTTATAAAACCTTTAATATGTTATATTTATCTAAATAAATCATGAAACCCAATTACTCGTCCAAATTATGTCACTTTTAATATTTTTTTAAATCATTTATTTTATATTCCTATTAATTGAATAAATACTATGCCGACATCACGTAAGCATTTAAGGTAATTATTTAATGAATAAAAATTAAAAATAAATTACCATGATGAAAAAAATAATTTATATATAAAATAATTTATAAATTAACTTTTACTATTTTTATCCAAATGTAAAATTTTTAGAGATGTTAAAGTCAAGAGAGTGACATATTGCATTTATTTTTTTTGTTAAAATAATATAAAGGTCATAATCAAAGAAAATTGGAACCAAGTGGAAATATATTAAATAATTGGATAGAAATGGATAAACTAAACTCATCCAATAGGATAAAGTGAAGTGTTATCAAAATTCTAAATCTATATCCCCAAAATTTAACCCCATTTTACCCATTTTACCCTTACCGAGGTGACAAATATTTACCAAGGTTATTATTCAAAATGAAAAAAAATTAAAGGGACCTAATTACCAAATTTTATCCTCAAAATTATAAATACAGTATCCATTTTTCAAGAATAAATATATAGAAGTGTTAGAAATCAAATTTAATATAAATATGTAAACATAAGGAAAATCAGTTTAAAAAAAAATACTTTTTTAAACATAAAAATCAAATTATTTAAAAATAATTAATATTACTGATTAAAATAGAATTAATTATATTATTAAAAATCAATTGTATAATATTTAAATTTAATACCAAATCTAAAATATAATTATACTTTTAAATTATTTATTTTAATACATTAGAGTATTTGAAAAATCAGTATTTTTCATTATTCACTGAAAAATAAATCATTTTAGGAAAATACTAAAATTTAATCCTAAGTTAATTTTAATATGATAATTTTTAAAATCATATTCATTTTATAGAATAAAATTACTAAATTTATAAAACATTAATTATAATTTCCTTTCCTAAAATATAATAAAATCATTTTTGAAGAAAATGCATTTTTGAAGTATAAAATGATTTCATTAAAAATTGAGTGAGAATTTACAAAGAATTAATTAATTAATTTACATTGAGTAGGAAAATTATATATATATTTTATAACGTGGCTACTCATATAAATACCCCCCAATTAAATTTCTAATTTATCACATATAAATAATAATATTTTTATAATACATATCAATACGCTTAAAGCTTAGTGTTGTGTGTTAAAAAAGCTATTGAAAAACTCAAATTATTTAAATAGAAATATATCATAAAATATTAGGATGTTAAATTATACCCCTTAAATAAATTTATTTCTTTTAATTTTATCTCAGTCATCAAAGGTCTAACCTTTATTGAAAACCCACATCATACAAAGGGATAATAAAAATTAATTTAACAAAGGAAAGTGAGAAACATAAAGGTTACCTGAAATATAACATATTTGGGTTCCCAAATAAGGAGAAAATTGGTGGAAATTTTAAATATAGACATGTAAGATAAGACTAACGTATAAGGAATAATTGAGTTTGATAGAGAACATGGTCATGAGAACATTAGTAACCATAAAACCATAAATTAGAGAGGGGTGAAAAAACCACCAATTTATTAGAAATGAAGGTAAAAGAATAACATTTTTATTTGAAGATCCTTTTACTATATTATTTTATGCATCATATATTAATTCTTAAATCCTTAAAATTAAATAAATCCAAAAAATCATAATTATTTCAAATCCAAAAATAAGTATAACGACTATATTTGAAACTAGAGAATAATTTTCATCTTAATAGAAACTGCTCAATAACCAGATATCTATTAGGCGTCTTGATTGATTATTATTTCCTCAGAGTGTAAAGTGATGATTTTATATCCATGAAAATATTGTGTAGATTTATAATCAAATAAATCCTGAGTTTATGATGCCTATTATTACAACTTAAGGGATTTCAACTTTAGTTGTAGTAATTGTATAAGCCTGGACTTCTCCCCATAGCTTATTATATGGTAAGTTCCCTTGATTCTTGGTAAATTGGTTTGAATAATTCCCCATATATTTGTAGATAAATAATTTTATAGCAGTAGTTTATTTATTTTCCTTGCATTCAAGAGCCTTATGACCCCATTATCTATACTTGAAACAGAATCCAATTCCCATTAAGAAAATACCTAGGTATTTATTTACACAATTATAACATGTGGGAAGTTCCATCCTTATATTCCTTTCCTTAACCTCATTTATTTTTTCTTTGTGCTCTGTTATCCTATTATTCTCTTGATTTCCTTTGAAAATATAACACTAAGATAATTGTTTCTCTATTACGATGGAACTTGATACCATATTATTATATGATGAAAATGTTTGGGAGAGTAGTACCCTTTAGAGGCTTGTCTTAATCCTATCAAATAAATTCTCAATATTAAAATCTTAATTACATATATAGTCCATAATAAATCTTTCTAATATTATAAAGTTTTCATCACACTCAGCAAAACATTCCTCTTACTTCTATCTTAGATTGAGGAATTTAATTTTCATATTAGATCATTTATGATGAGGAAAGTATTTATTAAAAAATATCACTTTAAATTTTATCCATTCCATGATTTATATTTTATCAACCTCTTTAGTATTTTAGATCAATGAACACCATTGATCAAAATATAATTTCAAATAATAAACTGATAGAATAAACTTTTCAATTTCATTACTTCCCAAAGATAGGAATGTTTTTTTGATGGATTTAATCCATTGTTAAGGAACCAATGGATTAGTAGTTATATTAAAATATGGAGGCTTATATTGTGTGAAGCGAACCAACATAGGTGAATCACACTATGTAACAACATGTTGTTCTATATAAGAAATGTTATTCATCATAACCTACGTCAAATTCCCTAATATGGCCATGATATACTCAGTTCGAACACTAGATATATTGGAATGATCAGTAGTGAAATCCCTACATTGACTACGGGTGTTGAATCCCTTTCTTATGTTAGGTTCCATCACTAAAAAATGACACATTTTGAGTTAGCTCATAATCATCAGGAATATTGAGCCATAAATTAAAAACCCCTATATGGTAAAAGTTATCAATTACTATAAGGGATTATCATAATTATCATATGAGAAATGTTAATATAAAATATTATTCCTAAGGTTCCTACTAAACTTTCTCTAATACCAACTATAAATACCCCAACCCTAGTGTAATATCCGGACCTGATATCCACTTAACCCGTGCCCTGAGCTTGTGGGTCACATAAGCTCAAGTTCATCTCCCCATACACTAGAGGTTGCTGACTAGCAGTGAGGGTGTTGAGGTGGTATAATGGGGGAGAATATAACTTCATATCAGAGTGGTACAATAGATATAATCAGATACAATCAATAATATAAGCACAATATAAGTAGACAAAATAATAATGTATCATAATAAAAAATACAACTGATATAATAGGCTATTTTGGAAGCATAAATAAAAATAACAACTAAATAAATAACTCAAAATACAATAGGAAATATCAGATGCATGGATTCGTGGCATACTGATAATAAAAGGGGAATAGGGGTAAAAATGACACAAAAATGCTATACAAACTAAAAAAAAGAATAAAAAATTTCTCCACTAATATCTCAAGATAATGCCCGATCCTATGCTCCCAAGATCCATCTATAAGAAAAATCATATCAATAAACTATAAAAGGGTGTTTTTCCTTATCAATACCTATAGAGAGAAAATCTTCTCAGGTACCAAAGGTAGCCCGAGTAGGATTTGAGATGAAAATCTTAGTAGGCCACCACCAACGGTGTCTACGTGTAATCAAAGCAGTGCTCGTAACTAAATAGTGTTCATGAAAATGTAATTAATTAAAAATACTAAAATAACTAAACAACCAGCCTACTCAGGTTCTTATAGGAGACGTGGTGGGTCTACCTACTTCGACTCATGGCCGAAATTGAAGTTTGAACAGTCACTATATACATAGTAATAATATATATATATATATATATATATATATATCTCATCCACCTATATGATCCCAGTACATGTAGATGTAAGTGAACATATACCTAGAATACTAGTGTGGCTAGATTGGGGTATTACTCTGACATCCATAACTAGCCTGGATGATCCTAAATTCTCAATCAATAGGGTTCATGCCATACATCCCAATAGAGTGAGATACATCATGCAAGTCACTTGGGATGGTGAGTGATCCATCATGTCATCACTCTATGAAAGGGATGTGGCACATAAATCCCAGTGTCCTAATAGTGTTAATGGTGTGTGATGTCATGGTAAACACTCGATATAAGTGAGTGTGACACCATAATGATCAACAATCCCTTACCATCATATTACATCCTATATGAAGGCATATTCATATTTATATTTGGCATGGGGCATTACCTCCCATACATCCATTTTATCCAAGACATATATATATAATTAAGGCCTTCAGTATATTCTTTCTTGTAATATAACAAATGTGAAAATGCCTCTCATATACCCCATTATCTAAGTTCAATTATATACATGTCATTTCAATTCAAAATGATCATTTAGATAAATCATAATCAAAAGACATGGTTTTATCATCCTTTCTGTGTAATTAATTTAATCAATTTAATTCATTTAAAAGAGGGAAATACATCATGAGAATTCCATTCAATTCAATTAAATTCAATCCATTCATTTTACTAAATCATGAAAAAACAATTCATAAGGCTCAAGGGGCCATTTAAAAGGTCACATGGTCAAAGAAGGAAATTTATTACTTGGGAACTTCCAACCATAAGTGGGAAAATCACCCAAGGGGTGACTTGGGTTACATTTAATACTCACATCTCAATGGAAATTACATTTAAAGGCTAAGAAAAAAGATAATTAGGTTTTCTGGGAAATTTAGAAATTAGCTACAAGGTCCAATTTAAAGTGGCACACCCATGGGGTGTTCATAAGATGGGTTCAACGCCTATAATTCACTGAATAAAGACCAATGAATATTTATCAAGGTACAAGGGTCAATTTGATATGAAATAACCAAATAAAAGGGGATGCTTGAAAAAAGATAGAGTGATGTGCAACAATGTAGATATGAGACATCAAAACACAAAGGGAAAATGACATGACCACCTACCTCAAGGCTATTGATGACTCCTCGCTCAATATTGGCCTCAGATTTGGAGTAGGTTGGAAGAGATATGAGAAACGGTCCAAAGCCCTAAAAATAGGGAAAATGATCTTGCAGCTAAATAGCATGATTGATTCGAAGGAAAAACGAAATAGGAAGGGAGGGGATTAGAGAACATACCAACATATATCCAATGATTCCAATGGATTAAGAAATGAACATCAGATAAGATAGTTTCTTCAAATCCTAGGTTGATGATTTTTTGAGCTCAAAGGTGGAGAAAGCCCACTTTCATATGATGAATAAAGAACGAAAAATAAGAAATAGGTTAAAGTGTTAAATGAGGGAAAAATAGCAACTTCACCCCGAAATAAGGGGGCATATGGATTAGGAGCATGGATTGAAAACCATGCGATAATCCACTATCCAAAAACATAACAGCACTGCACAACCATGCACCTCAACCCACATGATTATAGAAAAACCATTCAGCCTAAATGTGCCCATTGTATGTAACCGTATGATTAAAACTAACAGTGCATCCTGGGTTGCATGATTTAAACAAACTGTGTGGCTAAGTTCTTTAGCCCAATTTCAGGAACTTCAGGCTCCAAACAAGCCTCGAACACTCATTGGACCTTCCTTAGGCCATAGTAAAACTTTACCATGATTAAACAAAGGATTAAAAATGAAAAACAAAAGATCTGCAACTTTTTGAAAAGATGTGTCATTATAACCACCCCTCCTTAAAAAAACTTTTCCTCTAGTTGGAATTCTGATGGTAAATAGGTATCATCAATGAAGAGTTCCAGCCACTGAGCTCATACATCAACTTCCCGATCCCAGGTCTCATCCTGTAATTTTTCATGCTACCATAACACCTATAACAAAGGGGCTGACCTTCCTTAGAGTGTTTTCACATTCCGATCAATAATAAGAACAACTCCTCGAATGAAGAATCCATATATAGCTCAACCTCATCAGGATGAAAGACATGTGATGGATCTGGATAATATTGGTGAAGCTGAGATACGTAAAACAAATCATGCATAGACTAATATTTCTAAGTAATCATTAACTGGTAAGCCATTGGTTTGATCCGTATCATAACCTCAAAGGGTCTAAAAAACCTTGGAGAGAGCTTACCTAGCCTCCAAATATGTCCATGGACTATCCCAGACAAGACTCGCAAGAAACCCATTCTCCAACCTCAAACTCAAGAGGTTTCCGATGTCTTTTGGCATACAACTACTGTCTAGACTGATTTGTCATCATGTGATTTTAGATCAATTAGACCTACTGCATAGTATCCTATAAGAGATTTTGTCCAATCATAGGTGACTACCCTTCCTCTAGCCAGCATAGAGGCGAGAGACAAGGCTTACCATATAAGGCTTCAAAAAGATCCATCTTGATGGTATCCTAAAAGATGTTGTTATAAGAAAAAATCACAAGAGGAAGATGCTTCCCCCATGAACCTCTAATGTTAGGGATAAATGCATGGAGCATGTCCTCTAGCACTTGAATCGTACACTCCATCTTTCCATCAGTCTATGGGTGATAGGCTATGCTTACAAGTACTTGTGTACCTAAGGCCTTCTACAACCCCAGCCAGAACCATGACATAAAATGAGCCTCTCTATTAGAAATGATTGAACGAGGAGATCCATGAAGAAGTAAAACCTCCTTGACATACAACCTTTATAGATTTTATACTTAGAAGGTCTCTCGCATAGGTAATAAGTGTTCATCCTCTATCAACTGATCAATGAAAATACACACAGTATCATTGACATGAGGTGATATGGGTAAACCAGTAAAAAATTCCATCGAAACATCATCCCATTTCCACTCAAGAATGAAAAATGGATAAAAAATCACTATCGGTTTCTGATGTTACACCTTCACCTGCTAACAGGTGGAACACCAAGTGATGAAGTTGTGAATTTCACATTTCATACTAGGCCACCAATATTGGAACCATAGATATCGATATATTTTGATGAAACCAGGGTGAACCGCCCATGCTGATCTGTTTAATTCACACATCATACCCCCTCAAATGTCTACTAGGACCCATACACACCTATAGAACAATAGAGTATCATTCCCATCTATGGTGAAACCTAAAGATTCATCATTATCCAATACACATTCCCTTAGGAAAATTACTTCAGGATCAGATAGTTGTCTCATTCTCATCCATTCTAGAGGAGTATAAGATACTACTAAGGCTAATATGATTGTTTGACCATAGTCCTCCTAAACATTAACAAGAATATCTAAGAATAAGGATATAAGCTACCATTTTCCACTGGATTCCTGAACTGCTTGTGTCAGATTATTTTAGCTCAGAGAATCAGCTACTAAATCCCCCTTCCCAAGAATGTAGGTAAGATCAAAATCAAACGACTGTAGGTACTCAACCCACTTGAAATTCCTGAGATTAAGTTATCATTGTGTAAAGATGTACTTGAGACTTTTTTGATCTATGAATACTAAAAAAATATCTCCAAGTAGATAGTGTCTTCAACATCATAAGGAATGAACTATAATAGATAACTCGAGGTCATGCATTGGGTAATTCCACTCATGATGCCTCAACTGATGAGACCTATATGTGATGAATCACTCTTCCTTCATCAGAATAACTATAATCCTGATAATTGATGTGTCATAGTATATGGTATAGCCTCTTCCTATCTCTATAAGAATCAGTATCGACACTTAAGTCAAATGTCCCTTCAACTCCTAAAATGATGCTTCACAAGACTCTGACAATATGATTTACACCCCCTTATTTGTTAATATTGTAAGTGGAACTTCAAGATGTGAGAAATATTGGATGGAGATTTTGTAATATTTAGATTTCCCTAAAAAACTCCTCATGTCAAATATTTTCTTGGGTATCTCCCAAGAAACTACAACTCTCACTTTCTCTGGGTCTACTGAAACTCCTAACTTTGAGATGATGTGACCCAGAAAGTGGACTTTGTGGATCCAAAAGTTTCATTTACTGAGCTTAGCATAGAGCTAATTCTCTCTCAATTTATTTACAATGATCTCAATATGGGTTTCATAGTCATGTCTAGAGCATTAATACACCAAGATATCTTCAATAAATACTACAATGATTGAGTCTCGATATGAGTGTAAAACCCAATTCATAAGATCTATAATGACTACAGGTGCATTCGTGAGTCCAAACAACATAACTAGATACTTGTATAGACCATAATTACTCCTGAAAGTTGTGTGAGGTATGTCTAAATTCCTGACATGCACTTGATGATAGCCCAACCACAGATCTATCTTTGAAAACACCTTATAGCCTAGAAGCTTATCAAAGAGGTCTTCTATTCTAGACAGTGGATATTGATTCTTTATTGTGTGATGATTCAAATGATGGTAATCCAAACAGAGCCTAAGGGTAACATCCGCCTTTTTGAAGAAAAGGACCAGTGAACCCCAATGAGATGTGCTGGGGAGTATGAATCCTTTAGACTATAGATCACACAGTTGCTTCTTGAGCTCTAGAATCTCATTAGGTGCTATCCTATAAAGAGGAATGGTCACTGGTGATGCTCATGGTACTATCTCAATAGAAAATATACCTATTGTATTGGAGGTAGACTAGAGAAGTCATCCAAAAAGATGTCCTTGAAATTCTTCACTATAGGAAAAAAGATAGCGGGTCATAACCCCTAGTCATAAAAGGAAAATACTAGTGATCTGATCTATGACATTATCTAGCCTCTGATGCTCAGATCCAATTCGAGTATCTATAACATCCCATTCTACCTTATGCATATGACTAACTCCCTATAGTTATGTCAATTTTACCCTCTAATGATAACAATCAACATGGGATCAATAGGGAACTAACCTATTCATCTTGATGATTATGTTAAAGCCCATCATGTCAAGGGAATAAATATTCCACATGAAAAGGTAATTTCCTATCTAAAGAGGAAAATTCTTACAATGGTGAAAAACCTCATAATGGATACCTAACAGGATGTTTAGCATCATAACACCATATTAGTGATTGATATCGAGGCCCATAATCTCAATGATTTCCTCATATATAAATGATTGAGACATGCCTGTGTCAAATAAAGTAGGAAAAAAGTGGATAATTCTAGAATAGTACCTCATATAGTAGAAGGTTTGATACTCTACTCCTCAAGCATAGGCTAGAATGCATGTAACTAGATTATACCATGACCTTGAGTCACTACCTAACTTCCTTGAGAAAGACCACTCTACTGGCTCTGAGAATCATAAGTCTGACTGCCTCTTCCTTGAACACCACCTCAGCCTGATTGACTAGTGGTATTCTGTTTTCCTATCTTTCATGATCCTAATAGCCCCACTTCAAATTATTGAGTAGGCGTAGATCCCTTGTTACAAGTCATTGTTAGAAAAGTCCTACAGAAACACTAGATATATCCCATCCTACCACAACCTATGCACTCTACTAGATCCCGCAAGCACTGAGGCTTTGTATGCCCTGAATTTCCACACTAATGACATATCAATAACATTTCAAGGCAAGGAAATTGGCTGTTTATACCCTCATGAGAAACCTCAAAGTGATTCTTATTCCTAGATGAATAATCACTACTATATTTAGGTTCTGAACCTCCTTAAATCACACCATCATATTCCCTTAGATTCCTCTCTATAATAAGGGTATGGATGATGATTTCAGAAATAGTTTTCAACCTGAACACATTGACCTGTGACCGAATGAAATAAACTAGACCATTCTTAAATCTCCAGGTAGTTAAAAGAAAATTTCCTACTCAAGTAGGATTGAACTACTGCAGCTTAGTGAAATGAGTAGAGTATTTTATAACTAGAATGATTCCCCACTATAGGTTCATGAATTATTTGGCTTTATCATCCCTCTGAGTACGAGGAAAAAATTATTTGTGGAAGTTTATTTGGAAATCCGCCCAGACCATATCTCTATGCCGATCTACCTAGGTGATTACATTGCACCAACTCTTAGCTAATTCATGTCTAAGATGCAAGCATGAAAATCTTCTTTGGAGGCTTCTATAGATGCTTAAATATAGATAGGATTGATTAAATCCAAGAATCCACAACATGAGGTCCTCTATCCCCCGAAAACGTACGAGGATGCTATTGCTGAAACTCTCAAGTCAACTCTACCATACTTGGGGCTGGTCGAACTACACCTTGTATATTTTAAATAATACATAGAAAACCCCCACAGAACTAGGCATTGGTTCCCATATCAGGACTTGGAAGAGGTTATATAGGTGGCACTGTAGGTGGAATCACTAGTGGCTTAGGGGCTGCCACCTCAAGAGAATGGTCATCACCCTTCTAGGCATGTGACCAGAGGACATCGTGGTGGATTGATACTACAATTCCAAATGCACACCTTATAAGAGATTTAATCAATTGAGAAGATTTCATTTATGAAAACAAGGACAGGAGTAAATTATTCCTATATATAGATCATGCCTCTCTACCTACTTCAAAATCCATGTATAGACGATATAAAGATACCACAATAGGCTATAAGAACATAAGAGATACCCAAATACCCACTAATAAGGCTAGGTTTAGGTTTAAGTCTCTGTTTCACATGTATAGGACAACCAATTTCACTTTAGATGTCATATTAATTTTGAATTTGTGTTTTTTAAATTGTGTAAATTACTTAAAATGGTTGAATCATATGGTATACCACTTTAAATCCATAAGGCCCCATACTATTTATGAACCAAAATATGATATCCTTTCAACTCACACCATAACACGTTCCAGCCCATGTCAGGAATATTCCATGGATCAATGTTCCATAACTAACTACTTAAGGTGTATGCTTTAACCTATTCAGGAAAATACTATTAGGATAAAGAAGACACTTTATGTATTAATTATGTTTTCCAATCCTTGTAAAAAGTGTTTGAAAAATTCAATACATATTCAAGGCACTATAAATATGAAAAAGGAAAATGCAAGGTGAAAATAGACGCGACAAGAAACAATGCAAGGCACATTATTCCTAGCGTGCCTAATAATGATTCATGTAACAATGTACTTTAAACTCATGTCATTGATCCACGGATGAAATAAACTCCCAATTATAACGATAATAATAACCAAAACACAACATGTGCATCACCCAATGGTGAAATGACATCAACAGTAATAGGTAAAAACAGAACAACAATTATAGTTTAGGAAACTTGGCCTTTACCCCGAACACGGGTTCATGAAAACCAAGAATGACTTATGACCAAGTTACCAAAATTCCCAATATCCAATATATTATCCCCAAATAGTAATGTAAGAAAGGAAACTCCTCTGATAACACTTTTTAATGTCCTGACCTAGGATCCACTTAACCCCTACCTCAAGTTGGTGGGTCACATATCCTCAAGTGCACCTCCTCGCATGACAGAGGCTACCAAATAGTATTGAGGGTGTAGAGGTGGTATAGTGGGGATACTATAATCTCATATCAGAGTGGAATAGTGGATACAATCAGATACAGTCAACATCAGAAGAAAAATATAAGCAGAAAGAATAACAATGTAGCAGAAAAATAAATACAACTAAAATAATAACTAGCGTGTAAGCATAAATAAATAGATTAACTGAATAAATAAATCAAAATCCATTAGGAAGTTTCTGATACATTGACACATGTCATGTTGATAATAAAAGGAGAAAATGGCTCAGGTAGATACAAGTATGCTATACAAACTACAAAAAGAACAAAAAACTGCTCCACTAGAATCTCAAGACAATTTCCGATCCTCTACTCCTAAGATCTATCTATAAGAAAATTCTTACCAAAAAACTATAGAAGGGATATTTCCATTATCAATACCTAAAAACATATAATATTATTGGGTACTAAAGGCATCCCGAGTAGGGTGTGAGATAAAAATATCAGTAGGACACCACCAATGGTGTCAATGTGTAATCCAAACAGTTATCATAACTAAAAAGTGTGCAAGAAAATTTAATTAATTAAAAATGATGAAATAAATAAACAACCATACTACTCATGTTCCTATAGGACACATGGCGGGTCTACCTACTTCATCTCATGGCTACAATGGAAGTCTGAAAATTCACTATATATATAGTAATAATGTATATATAGTTTAATTATATATATTTCATCCACATATATGAACCAAGTATGTGCGGAAGTAAGTGTCCATATACTTAAAATTCTAGTTCTGTCTAGACCAGGGGTAACTTAGATATCCCTAACCAGTCTGAATAAGCCTAAGATCTCAAACAATAGGGTACATCCCTAGATCCCAATAGAGTGAGAGACATCATGAAGTTCACTCAAGATGGTGAGTGAGCTATAATGGTATCACTCTAAGAAATGTATGTGGAATTTAAATCCAAACATACTAATTGTGTTAATGGTGTGAGATGTCATGCTCAACAACCGATGTAAGGGAGCATGATATCGTCATGCTCAACAACCCCTTACCATCGTATCACAACTTTTATGAAGTCATATTCATAATTATATTTTCCATGGGGAATTACCTCTCATACATCTCTTTTATCCATCCCATATGCATACAAGTAAGGCATTTAGAATATTCATTCATATAATATAACACATGAGGTAATACCTCTTATATTACCCATTATCCAAGTTCAATTACATACATGAAATTTCAATTCAAAATTATCATTCAGATAAATCATAATCAAAAGGAATGGTTTAACTATCCTTTACGTGTCATTCATTTAATCCATTTATTTAATTTAAAAGAGGGAAATAAATCAGGAGAATTTCCTTCAATTAATTTCAAGACATTCATTTTACTAAATCATAGAAAAATAATTCATAAGGTTCATGGTCTCATTTAAAATATCACATGGTCAATGAAGGCAATTTCCTACTTGGGAAATTCCAACCATAAGCAGGCTAGTCACCTAAGGGGTGCCTTGGGTTCCATTTAATACTCATGTATCAATGTAAATTTCATTTAAAGGATAATAAGGAATATAATTTGGTGTTCTAGTCATTTTAACAGTTAGCTATAAGGGCTAATTTAAAGTGGCATACCCATGGGGCATCTATAAGATGGGTTCAACAGCTCTAATTCACTAAACAAGGATCAATGAACATGTATCAAGGTACAAAGTTCAATTTTATGTGAAGAAAGCAAATAAATGGGGATTCTCAGCAAAAGCCAGCATGTGACACAATGGTGTAGCTACGAGACATCAATGCTCAAAGGGAAAAGGATGTGACCACTTAACTCAAGGTCATATATGACTCCTCTCTCAATATCGACCTCAGATTTAGAGTATGTTGGAAGTGATTTAAGAAATAGTCTAAAACCCTAAAAATAGGTCAAATTATCTTGCACATAAATAGAATTATGGATTTGAAGGAAAATTGAAATAGGAAGGGAGAGGATTATAGAATGTACCAATATAGATCCAATGCTTTCAATGGATTGAGAAACAGACACCAGGTTAGAGAGTTTCTTCAAATAATAGAATGAAGAGTTTTTGAGCTATAAGGAGGATAAATCTGACTTTCATCCATTGGAGTAAGAAGGAAAAAAAGAAATAGTTTAAAGAGTTAAATGAGGGAAAAATAGTAAATTCACCCAAAAATAAGGGGGTTACATATTTTAGGTAAACAATTTTCAAATGGTACACAAACCATGTAATAAACCACTATACAAAAATACAGTAGCACTATATAGACGCATGCCTCACCCCACTCGATTGCAGAAAAATTGGGCAGCCTATAGGTTCCCACTATCTACAATCACATAGTTAAAACTAACTGTGTGGTCTGGGTTGCACACTTTAAACAAACCGTGTGACCTAGTTTAAAAACTCTGTGGCCCAGTTCTTTAGCAATTTTTTAGGAACATCGGGCTCTGAACAATCCCTAGATGATATTGGGAACTTCCTTAGGCCGTAGTACAATTTTAACATGATTAAACAATGGATTCCAATTAAAGAACAACTGATCCATACCTTTATGAAAAGATTGGTCATTACACATAGTAGCTCACATCTAATGGTTAATTTATTATATCGGCACTAAATAAAAGTGATCACATCCTAAAGGACTGAATAGTTTATATATCTTGGTAAACTAGATATATACATGATTCCCATATTATATTGTAAATTTAAAAACATATCATAAGAAATATTCTTGAATCCTTGATATCATTCATACTATATTTCTTTATATATTGGGAAAAGAAAAACATATAATGGGTGAGCTCATATGCCCAGTAAGGGTTTCGTACATTAGAATCTATCATGATTAAATAAGAAATAATTAACATGGTAGAGTCCATAATCAAAACAAATTCATTCAATTGGTAACTTGAGTTGAATGAGAATACATTGCTAATATCAATATAGAAAACACATGGATAATGAAAATTGAATTCTTAATAAAAGAAATTCATAATTCTGGACATTCAGTATCAAGGCCTCTCGACCAAGAAATCATGAATCTTACTATCAACGCCTCTCAAACAAGACATTATCATTCCATCAAGGCATCTTAACCAATATATTATCATTGTTTGGGATGTAATACACCAAATAACCAACTATTATGACATGATATTACAACATCATCCTATAAATAATACTAACCTATTTTGTCTCATGAGACCTATCATTGCATCGAGGGGCTGTCTATAATTTTTCCCCACCCTTCACTTTAATGTCCAATACATTCCACATATTTATAATGATCAATACAATTCATTTTGAAAATTCCTTATAATTCAAAATTTTTTTATATTAAATAAAGAATAAATAACATAAATAATTCATCATCATAAACCATATAGAGAAATAATAAATATGGTATCATTATATCATATTACTAGAAACATCATTGGGTGATTTAATAGTTGAAAATACCTTCAAAATATCACTAAATCATTTTTTAGAAGAAAATACCATTTTCATTTTGAAAAAAATTATTTAAAATAAAAAATTTCCAGAACATTAGGAAAAAATTTTATTTGAAAATAATATTGGAAACTTGTAAAGGATTATTCAAATAAAATATTATTCATGATGATGGGAAAATATGTTCATGCAGTGTATGTTAAAACAAATATTCTATTCACACCTTCTGTAAATGGTGAATCATTTGAAAAAAACAAGATGGTTCATTTTAAAAATTTATAAAAAGTAAAACATGGTTAAAAATGACTTTTAATAAGTCATTGGTGAATAATAAAAACATTTTTTATGAAATTTTAAAGAAAATATGGACATGGAATGAAAATATTCTCGACTAAAAGAAAACAAGTTCAGTTTTCCTTAAAAACATTATTTCAGTGTCTTTGAGTGCCAAAGAAGGTAAAAATGGAAATAATAATTGAAAAAACTAGAAATAACTACTGGAGAAGAAAATATATTGTATTTAAGATATAAATATAATTTAATTCCTTCTATATAATCTTAAATATAAATAATCTAAAATAAGGATAATATTGTGAAATAAACCCTTAGCAATTTGGAAAATTTTGAATCATAACCCCAATGAAAGAAATGAATTAAAATGAAAAATTAAATACCATGAATATAAATATATTCATGATATAAAATATTAAATGGGAATTATTTACACTACACAAATGAAAAAATTGGTGAATATGATATATGTCTCACAAAAATAAAAGTTAGATGAGAAAACCCTTACCACATATTCGACTTTATTTATAAGCGATTTTAACCTATTTTATAATAAATTTAAATTTATTATAATTATATTACAAAAACATATAAATAATTATAATATCATATATGATCCACTTATAACATTTCAACAATCTTTTATTAATTATTCATTATTAAAATCGTCATTTCTGAGTGTTAACTGTTTTATTTTTTATAAGAATTTCGGTTTGGTAGTTCTGGTCCATATAATTTGATCATGGTCCCATCGTATCTATAATTTTATTTATGATATTAATATATTACATATTAATTATATATATATATATATATTTAGATTCATCCATAAAATGTATAGATAAAAAAATGAATTACATCATGGGGATGATAGACCGTACGTACGCATGAACATTGTTTTCACTTTTCGACAGATGAAAAAAATAAAGGTAAATAATAATTAATTTTTTTAGAATAATTAATATATCATATATATCATATATATTGATTAAATATATACTTATTACCATCCATTCAAGGTGGAAATGGAAAATATATCACATCGCTTCATGGCCGTGGTAGTCCAAATATATGCACGAGTGATGTTATCATTTTAAAATGGATTGAAAAGTAATAAGTTAGATATGATATAATAATTATAGAAGAATTATTATTTCATAAATATCATATATGTTAATTATTTTCATCTTTATAACCATCTAAGTAAAGTGGTGATGAAAAAAAAGTGCACCACTATGTGAGGACGTTAAGCCGTACGTACGCACGAGCGATGTTTTTTCTTTTTCATAGGATGGAAAAGAGATAAAAAATAGTTATACCATAATCATAATAACATATCAGTATATTTATTATTTTAGGATGATTTAAACATATTTATAAGAAGTATAATAAAAAATAAATTTGAAAGAGTCATTAAAGATGATTACCACTTCTTTGATAGACTTCCTTTAGACACTTTCTTAAGGACCCTTGTAATGCTATTTTATGTAGACAAAAACCTTTGATTCATGGATAGAAAAGTTATAAGATAATTAGGTAGGGTTTGGGTGAGTTAGGTTTCTCATATTGGTGTAAATAATAGTGGGAAGGTGTGTCCTTTTATAATGGAGGGAAATTACACACTTTGAATTGGATCACAAATGTTCGAGGGATGAAATTTTAAATAATATATTTTACCCTTGTATTATTTTAATATTTTTATGTTTTTTAAATAATTTAATAATATACTATTATTAGAAAATATCTTTAATGTAATTTTTGACACTAATTATTTAATATTAATTTAAAGACATAAATAATAATATGTAATTAGAAAATAAATCTTTAACACATCCCTAATATGTTATATTTATCTAAAAAATTCATTGAACCCAACATTTCATTCAAATTGTGTTACTTTTAATATTTTTAAAATCATTTATTTTATTTTTATATTAATTGAATAAATACATTGTCACTGTCACATAATAATTTAAGGTAATTATTCTATCACTAACAATTAAAAATAAACTAACATGAAAAAAAATTAATTTATAAATCAAATAATTATTTATAACTGAAATTTTCCTCTTTTTATCCTAAGGTAAAATTTTTAGATATATTAAAGTCAAGAGAGTGACATTTTGTATTTATTCTTTTCATAAAATAATATAAAGTTCATAATCAAAGAAAAATGGAACCAAGTGGCCATATTTTTTTTAATTTAATGGAAATGTCTAGATACACTCATCCAATAGGATAAAATTAAGTGTTATTGAAATTTTAAATCCTTATCCCAAAGATTGAACCCTATTTTACTAATCTTACACTTATCAAGGTGACAAATATTTACCAAGGTTATTATTCTTAATGACTAAAAATAAAAGGGACCTATTTAACAATTTTTATTCTCATGATTATAAATATGGAATAAATTTTTAAATATTAAGTATCTATAAGTGAAAAAAATTCAATTTTAATATAAATGCATAAAACACAATGAAAGAGTTTTTAGAAAAATTTGTTTTTAAACATAAAAATTAACTTATATAAAAATCATGAATATTAATAATTTGAATGGAATTAATCATATTATTATAAATAAAATGGATCATATGTAACTTTAAGACTAAATCAAAAATATAATGGGACTTTTAAAATACTTGATTTAATATATGAGGGTATTTGAAAAATAAGTATCTAACACTATTCACTGAAAAATAAATCATTTCAGAAAAATCCTAAAATTTCACCTTAAATTAATTTTGATATAATGATTTAAAAAATTTGGTTCATATTATAAAATAATATTAATAATATTGGAAAAATATTATTTTAATTTACACACACAAAAGGCAATAAATATATTTTTGAAGAAAATTAATTTTTGAATTATAAAATGACTTCACTAAAAATTGAGGGACTATTTATTAAGTATTCTTAAATAGATTTGTATTGAGTAGGATTAATATGCATATATTTTATAATTTTTTTACTCATATTATTACCCACCAATTCAATTTATAAGTTATCACATTTTAATAATAATATTTTTTATAATATAACTCAATTCACTTAAAGATTAGTGTTACATGTTAAGAAAGCTATTGAACACATAAAATTGTTTATAGAGAAATATATCTTAAAATATTAGGATGTTACAATTATCCCCCCACTTATTGGTCTAATATTCATTAATTTATAGCTACTTAAAAATAAACCATTAAATTTTGACATCCCCTCTTTAATCTAGGTTTCTCTTTCTATCATCCTGCCAACTTCTCCTCGCCATTTCAATTTCTTGGTTTTGGTTTGTTAAGTATTCACAACCAAAATCTGGTAATAATAAGCATCACATTGGTTTATACTATTTTTTGATGTTACTCCACCTTTACTCTTTACTGTCTCATCCCAATCAATTAATCATTGGATAAATAGGTTAGTCAGTTGCTTATCATTAAAAAACAATCACTCAACTGATATCCCCTATTGCATTCACTCATTTCATTCCATAATTTCATAAAAAATTTCAAAATCTATTTGGAGATTTTGTGTAGTTTTTTAAATCTATAATTGACCCTCTACATGAAATATTCTGTCGATGTCTTTGATTCTTACAGTGTTTTTGATTGCTCCTAATGCTTGTTCTTAATATTTTATAGCTAACTCAAAATACTTTAATATAATATCACATTGTTCCTGGATCAATAAGCTTAATCTTAAATAAAGGAACTCCATTCACATGACTATATTTGCATGATTTTATTCTTACATGTTGATATTCCATTAATGTGAATTCATTTGATTTAAACACACATATCAAGCTCCACCTATATCTAATCTTACATTTTATTTATTTATTCTTACACATAATTAGTACCTTGAGTGATTATTTTAGTTTTTTTAAAATGAAAATATATTATGTTACATATAAAAATGTTTTCCCTCAAATTGGAAAAGGAAATCACTACACTTGAAATTCATCAAAAGTTGAAATATAATATTAATCTAAAATTGTTAAATGAACATAATATTTAAATTAAAAAATTTATAATATTAATTTAAATTAAATCCATTATTTCTTATGGAATACTAAAAATAGTAAGTACCTCTATATAATATTAAATCAAAATTAAACATAAAACATAAATTTAAATTGAATATTCTACACCACTCATATGAGAGTCTAAATTGATTAAGTGATATTAAACATAAATTATATTACATATATAAAATTTAATGTAATTGATTACATAATATTAAAATATAATTATTAATACATACATAATAATAAATTAAAAATAGATTTAATAATATTAAATTTAAATCTCATAATACCGTATAATATAAAATCTAAAAACTGTGATATTAAAAACTATATAAATTAATAATGTTTATATAAGATAGAAAAACGAAAAAATATTCTTAGAAAAAATATTTTTAAAAATACTTATATAAAAATACTAACTTATTTATGAACTCAAAAATCAATAAAAAATCCTAAATAATATTTTAATAATATATTTAACAAATATAAATTAATAAAATTAAATAATAAAATAACTTAAAATTACTTAAAATTATGAATATATAAATATAAATTATAAAATTTCTATTACACTAGTAATTAAAATTAAAATGTTAAAAATTTAAAATATTAATAAACAAATAATAAAAATAACATATAAATGGGAATATTCAACTTATCTTTTTTCTTCAAAAAAGTTTATGTTTTGATTAACATGTTTTATTATGACTTATAAAGAAGGTGTGTTATTATTTTTTTGAGGTTTTTGAAAAATGAAAGTCTATTTGGTAGGAAATAAATAGATTTAGATATGTAATTTCCACCCTTGAACAAATTTCTCCTTTTTATTTTGGTTTGAATGGATATAGAATTATACAACGTGAATTTCCATTGTTTTATTATATGTATAAAAGATGATGTTTCTTTTAAGGGAGTTCATATGTGAGATTTAATTTTATTTGATGTATTATATTGAATTGATATTATGATATTTTGATTTATTTCTCATATATATTTAAAAAATTCATGATATCCTTAGGTAGCAAAGTGGTAATTCAAGGGACAATTAATATACAACTATATTATTAAAATCTAGTAAATATCGCCTAGTTTAGTTCATTCCAAAGATAGGGGGTTCCCACCCAATGATAATAGAGAGAGTAACTCATGTGCAAGTCCCATAGGATCGTATTATAGGCCAATATATGGTTCCACCCAAGTCAAGTCCTAGATTGTCTCTTTAAGAACTAAGGTGTCTTCCCATGATGATCATTAGGTGATATTAATTTGAATATATTATATTTGGTCCTTTATCATGGTTTACTCTTATGATATATGTTATGTTGTGATAATTTAATTTTATGCTCTTCTATTATTATACTATGCATATATAGTGTTTGATTATTATGTTTATAATAATCCCCCTTCTCTTTGATATTCATATTATGATATTTTTTTCATTACGATCCATGTATTTCAAAGGTTTTCTAAGGCATTTATAAAAAATCATTTTAAACTAATAAATAATAACTTTATTAGTAAATGAAATTATAAATTTATAGACTAGAGGATTATATTCTTCTTTTTAATTCTAAAAGCTCTTAATTTTATAAATAAAAATTTTATTTTATTTTATATTTATTATCTTTAATAAAACATATTTTAATTACCTTGTTTTTTATAATGAATGGATGACTATGATACCATTTTTATTTGATTTTAAAAGATGAAAATAATTCTTTTATTAGATTCATTTTAAATTTTCATAACATGATTTGTTTCTTAAAAGGATTTTTATAGAGTATTTGGTGGAATCCTACTAGTAATATTTTATCACAACCTAGATACACGCTTTATATGTATGTAGTTTTATTTTTCTCTTTTGAAGTCAATTTTTGGTTCTATTTTTATCTTAGTAGATGACCAGGTAGTATGTATGGGTATAAATGAGGTGAAAAGAGAAGTGAATTTACTCATCACATGGATCTAGGTAGTTTGGTCTTATTTTTTATATGTATTCAATTTATATATTTTGGAAAATTCATGTATATTTTGATAATTAATCCTCCCACCCCTTTTGTTTCTTTTTTTAAAAATAATTTTGGTCTTTTATATCATTATTGTAGTTGTGTAAATATTGATGGTCATGTTTATGTGATTTTATTTATGTTTTATTATTATTTGAATATTTCATGATGATACTATACCTTGTTTGGATATGTATTATTTCAAAACTATTTATTTAATATGGATGATTCCTTCATCATATGGAGTGGTCATGCCATACTTTTAGATGAAATTCCACTTTTATTTTTTGTTTATTTAGGAACAATCATTATTAAGGAGTAAAGTTGATTGCTCAAAACTTTTTTCTAGACCATGGTAACCAGAAATTTTCTTTGGGATTTATGATGAGTGATATTAGTTATCAAGTTGAGGTAGCATGAGTTGGTTTATTATAAAATGGTATTAGATATATGGTTTATTTTATGTTTCTTAGAAATTTATTAGTATACAAGAGATAGGATCATCAAAGCTCAATAGGTAGGTTATGAATAAGTATCTAGTGAACACTTTTTATGATGAGTCTTGAGTATCAATGGGATATTGAGAATATGTAGTTTTGGATTTTGAGTTTGATTATAATTTATTTTAAGGAATTTTAGCTTGAAAAGAGAAAATTTAAGGGACCTTATAAGGCTGTATAGTTAATGTGAATGAGATAAAAACTACAAATAAGAACCATAAAACCCAATATAAATGGTTGAATGATGAATATAGGATCCAAAAATTTTGGTAGACCATGAAATCAAACCATGAACTATGAAAAATATATATTTTTCTATATTTTATCCTCTTATAGAATTATATGATATTTTTGAGTGTTCCTGAGATATTTTTGATTCAAATTAGCGTTTTTGTATATTATTTAAATGCATTTGATGGAAATTTTATTTTTATGAAATTCATATAGAGTCACGCCTCCCAAAAAATTCTTAATGAATCCTCTGGAGATAGTAGAATATAATTTATCACAATATAATCTTCCAGTTGATCAAATATTTATTGAATCAATAATTTATGATTTGTTAGTTATGCAAGTAAGTGGTGGTCTTAGCACAACTTATAATGATTGTGACCCAAATACCTGAATAGTACTAAATTAGGTCTCTAAAACACCTTAGATGCACCTATATATTTCCATAGGATGGTGTAAACAATGAGTTATAGATAATACTAATATGGGAGATATTTTTCCCACTTTGAATTAAAAATATATAACATAAGAGTTATGCAAAAAAAATTCACAATGGATTTTAGAGAAACATTAAAAATGAAACAAAATACAACAAATATCCAATGAGGTACCTATTATTTCAGTTACCTAGACAATAATAAATGAAACCAAATACATTTACATAAAATATCATACAACCAAAAGCCAAAATGTCTATATGGTCTACAAAACAAGTGAATACAGACAAATCAACTTATAAACATATTATGTGATTCAAAATTATCATAGAATAAAAAGTAGAGAATACCATGAGTGAGACTTCCTCTATAGACATGTATAGATAAACCATATGTCCTTCCCTATTCTTCCCATCCAAAATATCAAAAGACACCAACTGAACTAAAAACTCCATCTTATACTAACTTCCATTCTATAAGGCCTTTTCTTACCCTGGATCATATAAAAAGTGTCTACAAACATCCTAAATTGGAAAACATATAGGGTGTGGGTATGATATACCAAGTAGGTAGTCCCCACCCCACCCCTATATACTATTTATAAACTAAATTGTATGTAATAATAATGAAAATATAGAGGAATAAAAATAACAATCAATCAAAATTCTTTATTATATATATGTGACATGAATATAAGTTATAACATGTAACACTAAATAAAAGGAGGTTTTATACCCATTTAACTAATTCAAGCCTAAAAAAATGTGACGAATGAATACAATAAGTTAGGGTGATATTTTAACTCCAAAGGAAAGTTAATTGGGTATACAAATCAAGGAAATATTATATCCCATCCCATGGGGGAAGGGGAAAGGGTATACTAAGTTAGGGAATTATAAACCCATCCCAACCCATCAACCTATATATTAGCACGAGGTATACCTACTCATGTTGTATATAACAACAATTTACAATTTCTAGTAATTTTAGAAATCATAAAATAAAAATTATCATTAAGAAATAATATCAAACACAAATCAACTAGCCATAGTTCCATAACTTATAATAATAGGGAATTTAATTTAAGATAGAAATATAATTAAGACTATAGTGGACATGAATATACCTAAGATAAATATTCATAAATAATACATTAATAACATGGATTAATTATTACCTCCACAAATAGTTGAATAATATAAGGACATAAAGCTTTAGTGTATTGGAGACTATAAATAGAAAAAAACTTATTTAATATGATGTGAACATTTATTCATAATATAAATCCAATATTAGGAATTCCATGGGACATAATCCTCTTAAAATCCTAGGGAAGGGAAAACATAATAATGGGTGATCTCAAATTCTCAACAAGGGATACAATAAGAAAGGACATAATGGTTAGATCATAAACATGTTTACAATCATAAATAAGGAAAAATATTCGATTTATAAGAAATATAAATCAATTTGTGTTTACCATAAGAATGAAAGATATAAATAACTTCTCAAATGATAAAACTTTTACCATGTAATGAGAAAATAAAATATGAATCATATAAAATGAGGCATGAACCATATGAAAGAAAGTATACCAGTCATAAACATATGATTTCTTATCTTTGTGAACCTGGTTACCCTCCAACCCGTTCATTTGTAAAATTTTGGTTAGAGCTAAATGATATCACAACCACCCTTTATGAACCTAGATACTTTCTAATTAATTCACATAATATTTCTATATCATGATATATAAGAATTTACCTAATTCATTGGAGGGAGATATAGGTCCCACCTATTTCATAATCCACATATTTTTGTGCCACTTAAAAAAATAATCATCACATCACAAAATAACCCATAACAAGAAAATGGGTTTCATGACATATCTAAATCATTAAATGAATAACCCATGGAAATAAAATAGGTTTTATAGAATATATAAGATGTAAATAATTTAATTTTTATATGAAACTCATTGAAATAAAATGGGTTTCATAAAACATCCAAGAGGTATAAAATAACATCATGAACTAAGTCATTTGATACCAAAAAATTGATCACTAAAAATAATAACAAAAAATCATAATATATGGTGAAACATGAAAGATTACTCCACTAGAGATATACCATTTTAATATAATTAAAATAAATTATAAAGAAAATAACTTTTGAAAACATTTTGTATTTTCCATTGTAAAAGGTATGGTTACAAGTCTCTTTTCAAAAGTATCCTTTGTTTTAATGAAAAATGAAAAGAAAAACTTTCATGGAAATGGAATTGGTTAAAAAAAATTCCCCCATAATTAAAAATATAATATCATTTAAAAGGTAAATTATATGAAAAAAAATTTAAAATAATAAATTGTATAACTCAATGAAAGGAGTTTGAGTTACAAAGTCCCTTACAGATATCATAATTCATGGAACAAGGGAAAAAGAATACCTTTTAAAATTTTATTATAAACAGTTAAAAATAAAATAAACTTTAAATAAATAAATTTTTTAATAATTAAAAGTGAAAATAGTTTGAAAACATTTACTCTTAAAATAATCCTTATAAAGTTTTTAAAACGAGGAAGTGAAAATACTTTGAAAACTTTTACTTTTAAAAAATATATTTAATAATGGGAACTTAAAAAAAGGCATAAGGTTTTAAAACAGGTAAAGTAAAAATACTTTTAAAACTTTTAATTTTTAAAAATAATATTTAAAAATAGAAAAAATATATTAGGGTTATAAAATTAAAATGTAGAGTGGATGATAAAACTTTTTATTTTGAAATAATGGGAAAAACCTTTTGATAACTTTTGAATAACATTATTAAAAACCCACATTGTTAAAAGAGTATTAAATTTTACTTTTTTAAAATTGATAAAGAATTATTAATATCATATGAAGTAGTCCATATTATCTTTAAAAAAGAGAGGTGAACATCGGATAGAGGGAAAATATGGACAAAGCAAAAAATATCCATTGGTAAGAATGAGAGTTATTCTTACCAATGATACACTTTTATTTTATAAAGCATTTAATTGAAGTATTTTATATAAATAAAGAGAATTTATTTAACCATAAAATAAGTTGAAAATAAAACATAACATAATCATCAGTTATAATAGATCAATCTTTAAAGATTAAAGTCAAAGAAGAGTGATTATGACTCGATGAAGAGATTTAAGTCACGAAAACCCCTTACCGCCTTTGTAAACTTTGAATTGAAAATCCATGTGAGGTATAAAATTAAATAAAAAATTTAATATGATTAAATATAAGATAATAGTGATACAAAATTACAATGTTTTAGTATTTACACCATTTAAAATGAAAAATGGTGTTTAGAATAAACATGTCTCAAGTGATTCAAATTTAAGACAAAGAAAGCCATACAAATTGAGAAGTGAATGGATTAGAAGAACATGTAAGGGATATTGTAAAATAAACATTTATATATCATCATAATGGGTTATTGATTATTAATTAATTAATTTGTGCAGTAGTTATTCCAAATCAATGAGAAATAAGTGAAAAACATGAAATCATGCCTCAACAAAAGTGAACTTGAGACAATAAACCCTTACCACTACCCTATATTTCTATGGAAGTTCTTTAAAATACTATATAATAAAGATAAAAATCATAAATAAATATTTGAGACATTTTTTATATATTCCCATTTATAATATTAATTAATTATGATTGTCTTCATGTATCAGATTTTTGTAATCTATTCTCAACATTGGGTGTTAATAACTTTAACTGTTTTGTGCATGTTTTATAATTTTGATATTATTACCGATCATATGATACCAAGTTAATTATTGATTTATCATTTAATATTCTAAAATATATAAATTATATTTATATAAAATGTTCTTATTTCATTCCATATGTTTTTTGGTTATGTTATGTGAAAACCGAATTGATAATAGTTTATTTTGGGTAATTTTAGAAAACTCAAAAGTTACTTTAATAATAAGTTAAATACTTAATATAATATTTATATAAGCATATAATAATCATTATTTTATTAATATATTATAATAATATTACTTTTTATGTTTATATATTCATCCATAATCAGATTTTGTAGCATTGTTCACATAAGTGGTTAAAATGACTCAAACATGAACACACTTTAACTCTATTGGTCAGTATGGTTAAGGAGGTGTTTAATTTGAAAAAATATTATTATAATAAAATAATATTGAAATTATTTTCATTTTTAGGAAATTTAATCATATTTAAATATTTTTAGTTAATTTATGAAAATCTATAAAAAAAATAAAAAATGTTTCATCATGGAGGCGATAATCTGCATGTACGCACAATTAACGTTCCCGTTTCTCATTACATGAGAGAGGGTGAAGGTGTATATTAAATATAAATTTAATGATAACTATGGTTATATATATATAAAATTTATTCATCATTACCACCATTAATACCATCCATTAAAACCAGTAATGAAAAACAAACGATGTCGTTTTCTAGAGGAGGTAGTCTGCACAATGCACTAACAGTGTTCTTTTATTTTTCTAAGTAGATGGAAATGAATAAATAAGAGTCATGAAACTAATATAAAAAAATATAATTATAATATTTATACTGAATTCATCATATTGTTATAGTGATAAGATATTTGTAAGCGTAGGATTAGGAAGAAAATCTTAAGAGAAGATAACACTTAGGTTGGAGACTTGATTTTTCCCTTAGAAGTTCCCTTGAAATTGAAGGAATTATGATAACTATGAGTGAATAGGGGATTAATTTTGTGTAATAAGGTTATAGGTAGAGTAAAAGGAAATATTTTATAAGATTAATTAAAAGTATAGGTGTAGCTTTGAAGGGTGGCTGTGGTATCCTTTATAAGGGGAGAAACATTGTACTTTTAGAAACACTCATCATTTTTCAATAATTACTTGATGCTATTACAAGGTCAATGGATCCAAAATTTTGAAATTATTGAGTTTGGGGTGACTTTGGGTCGATAAATTCACAAAAATGTGTTTCCACACATGTTTTAAACATGTAATAGAGTTTTTACTATTATGTTTTTACATTTTACTATTTTAATTTTAAACTTGTTAACTTGTTTTTAACAATGAAATTTTATATTCAATTAAACATATAAAATAACCCATATAAAAAATTTTGGGTGTGATATAACTTAATTTAAAATATATTTAATATAGATAAATTTATAAATTTTTATAAAATTAACTTTTAAATTAAAACAGATAATGTGTAGAAAAATTATTTTAGTAGAAAAAGACATTCTGACCACTATGGATTCTTAATATTATTTAGTATTAGTTACCAATTAAATGAGAGTTAATTTATTTATTTATGTTGTTATAAATAATATTAGATTAATTATTTAAAGTATTTAAATTTAATTTATCTGATATAAATTCCTTGATACTAACAAAACAATAGTTTTAAAATAATTATTCCACCATTATTGTGGTAATTAACATTCCACATAACAATCTAAATTTTATATAAAAAAATGAAATTAATCATATTAAACATTATGAAAAATATTATATAAAATATAATAATAACTTTATCAAATTAAATTTCTATATATATGGAAATTAATCTTAATATTAGAGCATGTAACACACAAAAAACCATTTTTTGGAAAAAATATTTTTAAGAAAAAATATTTATGATTAAGATATAATTATAAATTATATTTATTCCATTGAATTTAAACTATTTATTATTATTAAAAACTTATTTATTTAAAAATAAAATAAATAAAAACCTCATTTCATCACGTTATAATAAATTAAACAAAATAGTTGAAAAACAATTTTCATTAAATCACTATATAATATTTCAAAATGTTGGGAATAGGTTTATAAATTTAACATAGTATTTTAAAAAGATTTATCATAATTTATAATACATAATTTTATATTAAATGTTTTCAAAATATTTCAATGTATTCATATAATAAAAATTTGCATAAAAGTAACTACATTAATAAAATTAGTATTTTAACTATCCACCTAAAAATTAATTATTTATGAAAGCTCTAAAAAATTCATCTTAATCTAACATGAATATGATAAATCAAAAAATGATTTTATTTTTTCAAATCCAAATCATAAAGTTTATAAAATTAAAATTAAAACTAAATCATAAAATATTGTGAAAAATAATTTTTTATAAGAATTTATTTTTTCATATGTTACCTATTCTTTTAAAATTGGTGCTAATCCTAAATATCTCAAACTTAAAAAATTTTAATTTTACAAAATAAGTTTTAATCACAAGGAATTATTTTATTAGTTTATTATCTATAATAATTGTATTGATATTTAAAATGAATATATTTATTTATATATATATTTCATAATTTTTTACTACTCTTTATACCTTCTAATTTTATGACTAAATTATTCAGACTATATTCATTTAGTTTTGGTGTTATGTGTAAAGTAAGCCATTGAATATGGTATTTAATTAAGGAGGAAAAACTTGGGTTGTTACATTCTACTGTCCTTAAAATAATTTCATCCTTGAAATTTCACTATATGGAAGAAAACAAGCAAGGGTAATTTTCATTCATCATATCCTTAGGTTCCTATGTAGCCTCCTAAAAACTATGATTTATCCATATAATTTTGACCAGATGAGTGTTTTTATATGGAATTTCCTAATATATTCAATCCAAGATCTTCACAAGTTGTTCTTTATAGGAGAGGTCATGTTCCAGTTACACATTTTCTGAGCTTAGTAGATGTGAAGGGCCTGGTATGTACTTTCTTAAAAGTGATACATCAAACACATTGTGTAATTGAAAGAGGTATGGAGGAAGAGATAAGTAATAGGATGATACCCAAACATGATCAAGGATCTCTAAGGGAATGATATACTTAGGGCTCAACTTTACTTTCTTCCCAAATTTTAGAACCCATTTCCATGTCGTTATTCAGATAAATACCATATCACAAACTTCAAATTACAGATCTCTTAGATGATTGTATGTATAGATATTTTTTTGAATTTTTATAATTTTTACATTTCCCTAAATGTTTTAGACCTTCTCCATCATTTCATAGACAATATTAGGCCCTATTAGATTTCTTTCCCCAGCTTTATCCCAACATATTGGAGTCCTACATCTCTTCCTATACAAAGCCTCATATGGTGAAATTTATATGGTAAGAAATATATAAGGGGAATATGTTGATCTCAATATCCCTGGAAATACATTAACTAAGATATAAAAATATCTTATATATTTTTAATGGTTCAATCAGACTGACCATCCATCTGAGGTTGGTAAGTGGTGATAAAATTCAGCTCAGTTGGCAAAACTTGTTGAAGACTTTTAAGAAATATTAATGTAAAAATCATATATTGATTATATAAAATAGACATGGGTACACTATGTAGTTTAACCAAATATTTAATTTATACCTTTTCAATATGATCAAGTGAGAAATCTTATTTTACAGAAATAAAATGTGCTGACTTGTAAGAAAATCAATTACAACCCATATGACATTATGAACTTTTAATGTTCTAGGGAGTCTTATGTTGAAATCCCATGTGAAGTTTTCCCATTTAAATATAGTTATAGGTAATTATTGTATCATCCCTTTAGGCGTATGTCATTATTCCTTAACTTACTGACATACCAAGCATTGAGATATATAATCCTTGATTTCCCTCTTCATGTTATCCCACCATAAGTTTTTCTTCAGATCTATATATATATTTGTGCTTATAGGATGGATAGAAAAGGATGAAATATATGCATCATCCAAAATATCCTTTTTTTCATTATGATATATATGGGACACATATCTGATATCCAAACCTTATAACACATTCTTTATCAATGTTTAACTTCAGAATATTCTCTACATTTTTTTGTGTCACCATATCATCCTTATAGGATTCTTTGATCATTACATAAATAGAGGGTTAAATAGAAACTTAGAAAAGGTAATATTTATTTCTTTCCCTTATTAATTCAAGAATTATCCTTTGTATATCAAAGAGTATAAGGTATTTTTCAATCCTCATCATGGATAATATATCATGATCTCATCTACTTAGAGTAGAAACCACCTTATTTTCCTTTCCAGGGTGGTAATGTATCAAGTAGTTGAAATCTTTGATTAGCTCTAAACAAATAATTTGGAACAAGTTTAACTAATTTTGTGTGAATATATATTTCAATCTATTCTGATTAATTTATATATCACAAATTTTAATACAAAGGTAATGCCAATTTTTTTTAATATGAAGCACTACCGCTAATTCTAAATCATGTATCTGATGATTTTTATCATGAGTATTTAATTGGAATGTGACATAGAAAATTACATATTAATTTTTCATGTGGATTTATCCTAATCCTTTTAATTATTAATCACTATAAATTAAAAAACCATCACCATTATAGGGTAATGTAAGCATAGGTTCAATGACCAACTTTTCCTTAATCTCTTTAAAGATTTCCTAACATTATTTTTGTAGAGGAAATTGAGTCATATTCCTGTTAATTTGTCTAATGTATTTGATATCCATGATAAATTTCTCACAAACCATCTATAATATCAATTTAACCAAAGAAAACTTTGGATTTTAGCCAAAATGGTTGGTTTGGGCCATTATTCAATAATCTCAACCTTTGAAAGATAAATAGATATACCCTCAGTTATGATGACATGAACCAAGAATGATTCTTTTTGTATCCAGAATTCACATTTTTTGAGTTTGTTGTAAAATATATCCTTAATTAGGGTATTAAACACAGTCCTTAAGTGATATTCATGCTCTTACTTACTTTTAGAATATATAAGTATATCATCTATAAAGACTACAACAAATTTATCCAAGTAATCTCTAAATAATTTATTCATATGATCCATGAAGATTGAGGGGGAATTAGTAAGTCCAATAATCAAAACTATAAACTCATAGTTTCTATACCTTTTTTGGAATGCTATCTTTGAAATATTCTTCTTATTGAACCATAGTTGATGATATCCACACTAAAGTTCAATTTTTGAGAATAATTGAGATCCTTTGATTTGATTAAACATGTCATCAATAAAGGGAATAAGATATTTTTTTTTAATTATAATTTTTTGAGATCTTGATAATTGATGCAAAGATTCATTGATCCATCCTTTTTTTACAAATAGGACAGGTGCACCCCATGGTGAATCATTAGGGAATATAAAAAACTTGCTAATATTCTCTAATAATTGCTTCTCTAACTTCTCTAATTCAATATAATCTATTCTATAGGGTGACTTTGAGTTAAGTAAAGATCCATATATGAGTTTTATTGATAATTCATCCTCAAGTTCTATGTTAAACCAAGAAATTCCTTAGAAAAAACATAAACATATTCCCCCATAATATGCATGTTCTCTATGTTAACTTCATTCGTTGTAATATGAGATAATAAACCCTTGTTTCTAAGTATCAAGGACCTTATTATAGAATTTTATACTAAATAAGGTGTGGGTTCATCCTTTTATTAATACTTGATAACTAGATAATTAGGGATATGAAAGGATATTTCCCTTTCTCATAATTTTATTTGAGATTTATATAAGGAAAGATATTCCATACCCAGAGTTATGTAAAATTCAAATATAGGGAGAAGAACTAAATTTTTAGATGTATCTCCCCAAAAATATCAATTGGATAATATTTCTACACCTTATTTTCATGTAGCTCTTTAGTAGGTGTTTTCATAGATTGATCAATATTCAAAGTTTCTGGTGGTGAATCCATATTCTTTGAAAACTTATAAGACATAAAAAAACAGGAAGAAATATAATTAAATAATACATTCATGGTTGTAGAGTGGATAATGAGTGTACCTTTTAATACTTTATTATTATGGTCCACCTATATAGTATTAATTGCATATTCCTTCCCTTGTTCCCTTGTATTAGGAGGATACTACCAGCAATTACCATAATTAAAAATAGAGTTAGGGAATTAATTTTCATAATTCCCATACTAATGACATTTAAAGCATTGAAAAGTAGGTGGAGAATCATATGGGTACTTATTCTCCTAAATGGTGTTATTCAGAATTTTTCCATTGCTTCAACAATCACGAGATAAATTTCCTTCTTTAACACACTAGTAACAATTCTCAAAACCTTTAAGGTAATTACACAAGTGTTTCCTACCACAATTTTTACATGTGTCTAGTTAGAATTTATTACCCCATGTGATTATTAATTAGGGATTCTGTGATGCTTTATCTTTCTTTTCCTTTATCCAGAATCATGTGGGTCTCTAAATTTTGTTTTAGCCTTAAGTGTGCACCAAAAAACTTTTTCATAGCTTCCAAATTACCTTAAAACTAATGTTATATAAATACAAGGTTTTAAGAAATCAAATAATCGATCAATATTATTTTTAGGTCTAGATATATACTCTAATGTGTACGCTGAGATCCTTATAATGTTCACCTTATAAGATCCCACAAACACATATCCCCTTTGTGTCAATTCAATGAATTATCATTCTATCTTAGTGCGAAGAGTTCAAGGTAAATATTTAGTGAATAATATTCCCTTGAAATCCTATCACTTCATCGAATCAAATTCCTACCTTTTCATTGTATTCCTAATTATATTTCACCATTGGTCAAAATCACATTCTAGATGATAGATATGACAACCCTTGTCTTTATTACACATTAATTCAAGATTTATTAAAAAATATTATACACAATTCAACCTCTATGATTGATAAGTATAATTTATTTGGGTAATTAGATACATTAAACACAAACTTAAATTAGGGCGTACATAACCATTATTAGAAACTTTCTTAACATGCTCATAATATTCCATCGTACTTAAAACTGTAGGGGATTACCTGGGGACATACATAAGAAGGGTGTGAGATATAAATCCTAGTAAGGGAATAAAAAATAAACAACATGAAGAAGGTATTTAATTTTAAAAAATATGAATATAAATTGGACATAAAAGGGGTTATAATCATAAAAATGAACAATAAGGCATGATATAACATGATAATATATAGGAAACATGGGAAAGTGGGAACAACATTAAACATGACATCATAACAAAGGTAAAGGCTAACCACCAAGACATCATAACACGGTAAAAATAATTACCATGATGGATTAGATTCACTCACTAATCCCTTTTATAATATCTCATGATACTAAAACATCTCCCAATTCATTTGAACCCTACATAATTTTGGGTACACCTGTTACTTTCATATCATGTACATGCATAAGTGTTCTACATAGATCATTCAACATAAGATCATATTTAATCACATTTAATTACATGATTAAGGAGTTTAGAATACATACATGTAATTACCAAATCAAATATGTATAAGTGCATAATGTTGAACACCCTTAATAGGAATTGGGTACGAGTATTCACTACATAATTGTTTGTCATGGAAAATCGTAGTGAAAATTTGACAGCATAATAGGGACACATAAATGTTAATGGGATGGATTAATGAGAGTGATAGGGGTATATCATAATTTATAAATAATAATTCCAATAAGGTGTATATGTAATACGTATCCCAAAATTAGGAATTGAAGATAAAAGTTATAAGATAATGAAGATTCTTGAATAAAGAGGAGAATGAGAGGATCCCTTACCATGAGAGGGTGATTCTAAAAGCTTAGGATGAGCTTATTGATATACTAGAGGAACCTTGGGAGGACTCTAGAGAAGTGAGGGAATAGTAAGGACTTTATAAAATGTTTTTTAGTTAAGATTATGTGGTTATTGTGTGGGTTTATATAGTAAAAGAGAGGGGAGTTCTTTATTATTTATCAAACATAGGTTTCAGATTCTATATAATAAAGTAATCAAAACAACAAAAATCACCAAAGTTTTTGCCCAAGGTTTCTACTAAAGGGAATTTTTTTGTTATTTTATATGTCTAAGGTATGAAATTATAATAATATTACCCTTGCTGATGTGTAAGTGATTCATGTTCTTAAATAAATGATTTTAAAACCTTAAAATATAATATAGGTTTTTGAGGATTCATAAAGGCTTTATAAAATTAATCAAACAACCTAAAAATCAAATTATTTTTAATGGGAAACATATATTCGGTATTTTATACCACTTATGTCATTTATTAAATCATTTTGGGTCATTATAATGTCATAATACACACCATATATATAATGTATTTAATTTTTACCTAAAAATTCAACTATATAAGAAAATTAAGAAAAATTCACCATTGGATAATTTCAACATTCTGATTCAAAAAATAATATTTATTTAATAAAAATAATTTTCTAAATATGTTAATTTTTACTTTTGAAATAAGAATCTACATTTATTGAGAAATACTGAGATTTTTATAATAATAGTTTTCAAACCCCAATAAATATTATTTTTGAATTTGTAAAATTATATTATCAAATATAATTAATAAATACTATTTCATAAAAATAATTTATTAAAATATAATTTATTTAAAAATTTATTAATTAATCAAAAGTAATGTCTTATTTGAAATTTCATATTAACCCAAAATACAATTTGTGTTTTATCATATCAAAATAAAGATCATTTGTAATATAACAAAAATAAAAAGTAAATATACTTATTAACATATTGAAAATAAAAAATATATATTCACATTATTATGTTCTTGATACATATCCCTTTATTACAACAAAAAATTCCCTGAGATTAAGGTGTGTGATGGTGAGATTTTCTTAGGGTGGTTTGACATACATGGTTTGGGCCGTGATCTTAGTGAGTTTGAACTTCTCCCATAAATGGTTTCACTCATGCTTTAGTTGTTGGATATAAGATTTTTCTTGGTCAAGGTAAAATCTTAGTGATGCGATATACCTTATAATCTTTTATAAATGGGATTCATAGTGTACAATACTACCAGTTGAGACCATCACTTCCTTGGTCTGTATCAATTGGATTTTTCAAAACCCTATATTTACACTAATAATATGATCACTATTCAAAGGCTATATTATTAATGGTTATAATGATTAATGGTATTTTAAATTCAGTATGATATAATAAGACCAAATATTTTCATGTGTTTTCTATAACCATAAAATATAATAATCCATTTAATTAAATCATAAAGAGAATTTTATTTATTAAAGTTCAGGTCACTACAATATCCCCCCTTTAGAAATTTCACCCAAAGTTTTTTCATTTCACACACTAAAACAGATGAGGGTAATCCTGTTTCACCACTTCCTCTAGTTCCCACACCACTTCTTCAAATTTTTGGTTTCTCTATAACACTTTGACCAGGTGCATTGTCTTACTTAGCAAGACTTTGTCTCCATGATCTAAGATGTTCATTAACTTCTCTTCATATGAGAGATAATTCTCCAATGGTACCAACTCTATATTTACAACATGTGATAGGTATAATATTTCGTTCCTTAAGAGTGACACATAGAACACATAAAATACTCGAGATAAGTTAGGTGGGAGTGATAGGCTATAGGCCACCATTTTAATGAGATTAAGGATCTTAAAGGGACCGATGTATCTTGGAATAATCTTTACCTTATTCCAAAATCTCATGAATTTATTAAATAGATATATGTAGAGGAATACCTTATGACCTACCTCAAACTCTAGTTCTCATCAATGATTGTCAGCATAACTCTTCTTTAAACTCTAAGTAGCCTTTATGTGCTACTGAATGGTCTTGAACTTTTATACAATTTCCTCAACCATTTTAGGAAACAACATATTGTATTCAACAATATTATTCTAGCATGTAGGTGTTTTACACCTATTCCCAAAAAGGGCTTCATATAGATCCATTTGGTTGTTTGAGTGGAAACCATTATTGTATGAGAACTGGACCAGAGGAAGATGTTTATCCCATCACCCTTTAAAGTCAATTGATAATTATCTCAACATGTCTTAGAGTATCTAGATAGTCTACTCATATTGGCCATCAGTTTGAGGGTGATAAGGCGTTATGAAGTTAAAATAAGTATTTATATCATGTTGTAAAATCTTCCAAAATTTTGAGGCAAATCTTGGGTCTCGATCATATACAATTGAAAGTAGTGTTCTATGTAGACTTACCACTTCTATAATTTATATCCTTTCAAGTGGATCAAGTGATAATTCCTATAAAATTGAAATTAAGTGACAAGTCTTTGTAAGATGATCCACCACAACCCATATATAATTATTTCCTATTGATGTCTTCGTAAGAAAAGTGAAAAAGTCCATGGTTATATTTTCCCATTTCCATGTAGGTATGGGTAATGGTTGAATTATCCCATTGTATTTTTTCCTTTCAGCCTTCACTTGATGACACAAAAGACCCCTTAATTTATATTCTATGATCTTATTATTCATATTGTCCCACAAATAGCACTCTTGGAGATCTGTATACAAATTTTTGCTCCCTAGATGGATGAAGAAGGTATAGATATATGCATCATCCAATTAATCCTTCATCAAATCAGGATTTGATGGTACACATAATCTTTACCCAAATATTACAACTCCTTTTTAAATAATTTTGAACTATGATGATTTCCCTTTTCTTATAGCTTCCACCTTATTCAAAATTTCTACATTATATCTTTGATCATCCTTTATGTTCTCTATAAGGAATGGTTGAGAAATTATTTATGAAAGGATTGATGTTGTTATTTCCTTGATGATTTCTATTTCTATATTTTTTAAGTCTAATAAGATCATACCCTTATCAATTATCCTCAATGATAAAATTTTAGGATCCTTCATACTTAGAGTTTCTGCTACATTATTTTATTTCCCATGATGGTAGTGGATTGAGAATTCATAGTCCTTAATCATCTCTAAACATATTTTTTGGCACATATTAAGCTCTTTTTGTGTGAATATATACTTGATAATATTATGATCCATATGTATTTAAAACTTCTCTCTAAATAGATAATTACATCGAGTTATCTTGGTTAAAGGGTTTGAAAATCATGATAAATTTCTCAAAAATTGACGATAGTACCTAGATAGTCCAAGGAAACTATGGATTTATATTATAGTGGTTGGTGTTGGACATCATTAAATTGTCTCTTTCTTTGAAGGGTCCACCTATATCCCATTTCTTATGATAATATTCTCCTAGAATGATACTTTCTTCAACTAGAACTCACATTTTCTATACTTTGAATAAAGATTCTCCTTTTGTAAGTTCTTTAGTATAATTATCAGATGCTCCACATTCTCCTCCTTACTTTTGGATTATATTATAATATCATCTATAAATACTACAAACAATTTGTTGAGGTAAACTATAAAGACTCTATTCATCAAGTACATGAATATTTCTAGATAATTGGTGAGTCAAAATGAAATTACAATGAACTCATAGTGCCCATACCTTTTTCAAAAAGAAGTTTCGGGGATATCCTCCTTCTTCCCCCTTACTTGATAATACCCTGACTAAAGATCCACCTTGGAGAAGTATTGGGATCCATATAACTGATCGAACAAGTCATCAATCAGTGGTATAGGATACTTGTTATTTATCATGATCCATTTGATCTCAAGATAATCAATGTAATGGCACATTGACCCATCCTTATTATTAATAATGGGGATTGATGCATCCCAAGGTGAAGAAATTGGGAATATAAACCCTTTATCCAGATTCTCCTATAGTTTTTTCTTTAGATCATAAAATTCCACAACATCCATTCCATACTGAGTCTTGGATAATGTCAATGCTGCAGGTATAAGATCGATTGAAAATTCAACCTCTCAGCTAGGAGGAAGACTATAAAACTATTTGGGAAACACATCATCATATTCCATCCCAATGGGCACATATTCAAGGATGATATTTTCCTTAGACTCAATTATTTTATCTAGATATGATTTCTATTAGGGTAATAATATCCATGATTTATATATTGGTTCTAAATAAGATTCATCATCCTCCTTTCATATATATAGAATCAGAGGTCGATTCATGATATTGGGAGTTATTTCCTTCTCATGGTAATTTATTCTAGATCTATATAAGGAAATCCAATCCATACCTATAATTGCATCAAATTCCACTAAAAGGAGTACCACAAGGTTCCCTAAGAAGTTCATCCCATAAATCTTTACAAGGGAGAATTTATATAATTGGGATGAAATAATTGCGGCATTTTCCATTTTCACCAACATCTATACTTCCATAATTTTTTGTTGTGTTTGAATAGTAATACTAAACTTGCATGATATGAAGGATTGTATAAAACTATAATCAAAAAGTAAATTTTCTATTATTGAATGAATAACTAGCATACCTTTCACCACTTCATTTTCAGGATCCTCCTAAGCAGTTTTAATGGAATAATATCTCCCTTTATTACTTGGAGGTTATTGGAATTGATCTTCTATGACCACCCTTGTATTAGTGCATTGATTTCCAATTTACCCTTGTTCCTTGAAGTTGAAACATTATACAAAAGGCTTAGAGTTGACTAAACATTCCTCTCTTCCATTACATTGGTGGGTTTCTTCAGTCATTAATCACGATCTGGGCTCCCTTCCTTTCAACACATAAAGAATTTCCTCACCCCCTTAGGCAATTTTTGGGGTGATTATTTCCACACTTTTGACAAGTGGGATATTGAAATTTCCTACCACCATTATATTTATCTATCATGCTAAAAGATTTAAATTATACTTTATGCTTATTATCCTCATGAGGCCCTTGAGTTTTGATGATCTTTATTTTGACTTTAAGGGAACATCATAGAATTTTCTCATAGTTATCAAAGTCTCAGATCGTTAGAGATTTTCTTAGGCTCAGTTTTATCCCTCCAAAGAAGCGTTCAAAATTTCATTTTGAGGTAATGATAATGTCAAAGGTGTGTCATGAAATTCTTGTGAAGTTTTCCTCACACTCCTTGATGTATTCATAATATTTTTTCTTGAGGGAAATGAAATACCTTTAAATTTTAAGTTTGAGAGTGCAAGGAAATCATTTGTTGATTTTTTTCCCTAGAATTCCTTCCACCCCATCACTTTGATCTCTTCGTTAGGCTTCAAATTCTTGATCACTGAAAAACACTGATTCTATTCTCTCTCCATATGATAAAAAGATAGTATAACATTCTCTTTCTTGAAAAATTGAAGGATGGAGGATATATTCTCAATGGAGTTGATCCATTGTTCCATGATTAAGGGATTAGATGATCCATTGAAAGTCAGAGGCCTTTGTCACATAAAGTTATAAATTGTAGCTTTTTATTTATTAAGGGGATTTGGGAATTCTTCCTAATTAAGGTTTCTATTCATAACCTGAGTCAACTAAGATATTATCGTCACAAATTTCTTGATTCATTCTCCTATTGGGTTGGGAATCTTATTTGGGAAGTCATCAAATTTCCAATCACATTGGTTGTTTACTTGGTTCCTCATATTTTCATCCATTAGCTAGAATAAAGGTAAAATTACGGATGAGTATTATTAGACTGCTAAACACATAAATGTGAATCCAATAAAATTAAAGGGATACCTTATTAATAACATTTATTCCTTAAATTATTAATTTATAGGCTTCAATCCATGCTTTTTATAATATATTTCCTAATATAAAATTTTATGGATTTTTTTTCCCATAAAAATGGTTCATAGTGAGCTTGTGAATTAAAAAAATCATATCCTCAGGGAGTGTCAAACCTGGTTTTTAGAAATTCCCATTATCATTAACCATTTACATATCGATTCTAGCTCAATTTGGTGTTTTTGGGTGTTACCCCTAGGTACATCTGTTCCAGAGCAACATTTACTTGTAGTATCCAAACATGGATGTATTTTCTTTAAAACCACTTACTCTATAATTTATGAAAATTTAAAGGTTTTTTATTATGTTTATTCTTATCCCTAAGTATTTATCTATAATTTTCGATCCCTAATCCCAAAAATAACAAAACTTTCCTTAGATACCAATTATGGAAACACTTGTCTTTATTAAACATTAATTCATGATTTATTACAAAATATTACACATAATACAATATAGAAGATTGATAAGTCTAGTGTCTTTGGGTAATTAGGTACACTACATAAAAACTTAAAATAGGGGGTAAATATACATTATTTAAAACTTCCTTAACATTCTAATAATATTTCATCTTACTTAAAACTTTATGAGGTATCCTACAGACATACATAAGAAAGGGGTGAGATATAAAGACCAGTAAGGGAATAAATAAATAATAACATGAAATAAGTATTAAATGTTAGAAAATAGGTATACCAATAAGACAAAAAATTGTTTATAATTATAAACATAAAAAATGAGGCATGATATAAGATGATAACATAAAGGAAACATGGGAAAGTGGCGACAAATTTAAACATGAAATCATAACATAGGTCAAGGATAATCACCAAGACATAATAAACTGGTAGAAAAATCCCATTATGGATTAGTTTCACTAATTAATCCCTTGAAATATGTTTTATGAGACTAAAACATTATCCAATTCATTGAAGTGCTATATAATTTCAGGTGGATCTACCACTTTCATATCATGTACATGCATAAGTGTTTCACATAGATCATTCAACATAGGATCATATTTAATCACATTTAATTACATGATTAAGGAGTGTAAAATAAATAAATTTAAGTACTCAATAAAATAATTATAAGTTCCTAAAGGTGATAAACCTTGATATTAAATGGGTATGGGTATTCACTACACAAATCTTAGGCATGGAAAATTACGGTGAGATTTTGACAGCATAAAGGGGGAAGATAAATGTTCATATAAGAGATCAATGAGATTGAAAGAGGTATATCATAATTTATAAATAATAGGTAATGTAAGGGGGATATGAAATAACATATCAAAACATTAATAATTGTATATAAAAGGCATAATATAATGAATATTATTGAATAAATAGGAGAATGAGAGGATCCATTACCTTGAGTGGGTGATTCCAAAAGCTTGGGAGTATATTCTTGAGAGCTTTGGGGAAACTTTAGAGGACTCTAGATATGGTAGGGAAGATTAAGGACATGATACAATATTTTTTAGTGAATAGGAATGGGTTCTTGTGTGGGTTTATATAGAAAAAGAGAAGGGAGTTCTTTATTATTTCTAAAACGTAGGTATTGGACTCTATATAATAAAGTAATCAAAGACAAAAAAATTTCCATGATTTTTTCCCATGGTTTATAAAAATAAGAATTGGTTTAATTATTTCATAAGTGAAAGTGCCTAAATTATTAAAATATTACCCCTGGTGACGTGTAAGTTAGTCATGTTCTTAATAAAATGTTTTTAAAACCTAAAAATATAATATAGGTTTTGGAGGATTCATAAAGGCTTTATAAAATTAATAAAATAATCCAAAAATAACATTATTTTAAATTTAAAACATTTATTCTTTCATGGATACCCATTATATCATTTATTACATCATTTTTGGGTCATTATGATGTCATAATACAAACCATATATTTTTACTGTATTTAATTTTTACCTGAAAATTTGAATATCTCAGAAAATTATAAAAAATTCACTCTTGGATAATTTAAACATCATGATTCCCAAATTAATATTTATTTTATCAAAATTATTTTCTAAATATGTAAATTTTTACTTTTAAAATAATAATCTACATTTATTGAGAATTGTTGGGTTTTTGACAATAACATTTTTTAAACCCCAATAAAAATTAATTTTTACTTAATAAAATTATATTATAAACTATAATTAATAAATATTATTTAATAATAATATTTTATTAAAATATAAATTATTTAAAAATATTATTAATTCATCAAAAGGAATTTCTTATTTGAAATTTCATATTACCCAAAAATACAATTTGTGTTTTGTCATATCAAAATTAATATCATTTATAATGTTACAATAATAAGAAGTAAATATAATTATTAACATATTGAAAATTCAATATAAATATTCATATTCCTAGGGTGTTGATACATATCCCTTTACTAAAACAACAAACTCCGTGAGGGTAAGGTGTATAATGGTGATATTTTCTTAGGGTGGTTCAATGTACATGGTTTGAGCTGTGATCTTGATGAGCTTGAAATTATTATATAAATGATTTTTCTCATTATTTAGTTATTAGAAATTGTCTTGGGATTGTTCAATGGAAAAGAATAGTGATTTTATCTCTCTAGGAAGCTCCAATAAATGGGATTCATAGGATATGATATTACTTGTTAAGGCCATCACTTAATTTTTCTGTGTCAATTGGATTGGTAAATAACCCTATATTTATACTAATCATATGATAAATTTTCAAAAGATATATTATCAATGGTTATGATGCTTAAAATTCTTTTAAATATAATAGGATATAATAAAACCAAATAAGTGCATGTGTTTTCTATAACCATAATACATAATAATTCAATTAATTAAATCACAAAGGGAAATATATTTATAAATATTCATGCTGTTACAATAGATATCCAAAATGAATATATCATGCACTGATCATTGAAGGATATAAAATACATTTTCCATCACATTAATAAATTTCTAAGAAATAAATGGGTTTGAAGGACCATTAAAGGATGGAGGATGTTGACATATAAAGAATTTAATATCGAGATTATACCTTATTGGTGAATTTGAGACCATCATATTATACATGTTATTATTCATAATATGAAAGAGTTGAGTAAGAATTTCAATGAGATTTTGAACTCCAGTACCCATCTCAGTTGGAAAATAAACACTTTTTTTATTTCATCGATTATTATCTCAGTTCATTATTCTTATTCCCATATCCTTTTTAGTGGAAATTTCATGGTGATGATACTTATATTAGTAAATGTATAAAGTATAAAACTATGATCGTAAAATAAATAACTCAAAAATAATGTTTATATTCTTCCTTAACAACTCCTTAAATTTTAATATAGGCTATACATGATTATTTACCTATATATTTTACTTATCCATGATAGTTAACATGATAACCAAAACCTTCATAATTATTTCTAAATAAAATTTAAATTAACCTAAGCATATCTCCCAGGAGTGTCAGACTAGGTGCGCAGTATGGGCCCATTCACCATGCACTATAATGATGGTTTATATATAATTAACCAACACTTTTAGGGTTTATTACCCCTTAAAAAATTTGTTCCAAAACCACATCCACTTATAGTATCCATAAAAGGATATACTTCTAGGAAAACCACATAATATATACTTTAATAAAATATCATGACATTATCTTAAACTTTTCTTTAGGTTTTTCACTAATGTTTTCTCATATTAATCTCCAAAATAACCAAATCCTTCTGTGATACCAACTAAAGTGACATAATCTAAAACATAAACAATTAATACATCCATAACATGGTTTAATTATTACATCAGTTAGTAGTCGTATTACTTATGTACCTAATGCTTTGGTGTCTTGGAGACTAGAAACATAAAATCACTTATTGAAAAGGATGTGAAAATTTATTCATAATATAAATCCACCCTTAAGCTTTCCATGGGACATAATCCTCTTAAAATTATGGGGAATGGAAAACATATGAATGGGTGAGATCAAATTCTTATTAAGGGATAACATAATAAAGGCTATAATATTTATATCAAAAAATATGGAAAAGAGTGAATAAGAAGAAAAATATGATTTAAAATAAACATAGATTGATAAGTGTTTACCATGAGTGTGAAATATAGACATAAAATATCAAATAATAACCCATTTTCCATGGCATGATAAAATAAAACACGAATCATATAACATTATCCATGAACTATAATAAAGAAAGTGGCATAATCATAAACACAGGATTTATTATCTTTGTGAACATAGCTACCTACCAACCTATTAACTTATAAAATTGTGATTAGAGATAAATTCCATAAAACTCACTATTTATGAACCTATTTACTTGAAAAATAATTCACATAACATTTACATCTCATGAGATATAAACCCTTACCTAATGCATTTGATGGAGATATAGGTCCCACCCATCTCATAATCAATACATTTGCGAGAAACTTAAAAGAATCATTACATCATAAAATAATCCATAGAAATTAAATGGTTTGCTTGAAATTTAAAAATTATCACATAAATAACTTAGAAAAAAAAAGAGTTTTATAGAACATACAAAATATAAATCATTTAATTTTCATAAGTAAACCATGTATATAAAATGGGTTTTATAAAACATCCCAAAGGTATAAAATAAAATCATGAACTAAATCATTTGATACCAAATAATTTATCACAAAAAATAATAACATAAAATAATAATATAGGATGAAAAATAAAACATAACTTCACTAGAGATAGATCATTTGAAGATAATTAAAAAAAATCATAAATAAAATAACTTTTAAAAACATTCAGTATTTTCTGTTGTAAAAGTTATAGTTATGAGTCTCTTCTAAAAAATATCCATTGTTTTCAATAAAATTGAAAAGGAAACCATTCATGGAAATTGAATTGGTTAAAAAAATATTTTACCTAGGAGTAAAAAGAGAACATCATTTAAATGGGAAATTATTGAAAAAAAAGTTTAAATAAGAAATTTTATAATTCAAAGAAATGAGTTTGAGTTGCCAAGTCCATTATGGATGTCATAACTAATGTATCCAGGAAAAGAGAAGAATTTTGAAAACCTTATTATAAAGAGTTTCAAATAAAATATCCTTGAAAGACACCAAGGTTTTAAAAAATATAAGTGAAAAAACTTTGAAAATATTTACTCATAAGATAATCCTCACAAATTTTTCATAAAGGGGAAGTTAAATTAAATGGAAATTTTTTACTTTTATAAAATATATTTAATTATGGGAACTTTAAAAATACATAAAATTTTTTAAAAAGAGAAAGTGAAAATACTTTGAAAGAATTTAATTTTTAAAAATAATAATTAATAATGGAAAAACATATATAAGGGTTATTAAATTAAAATTTGGATTAGGTGATAAAACATCTTATTTTGGAATGATGAAAAAAACTTTTAAGAACATTTAAATAACCATTCTTAAAACCCATATAGTTAAAAGAGTATTAGATTTTAATTTTGAAAAGATATTAATAATTATGGAAATCATATAAAATAGTCTATATTATTATTTCAAAATGAAGGGAGAATATTGGTGGGAAGGAATATATGGACATGGTAGAAAGTATCCATTGGAAAGAATGTGAGTTATTATGACCAACGATACCATTTTATTTTGGAAGAAATTTAATCAAATAATTATATATTAATAAAGAGAAGTAATTTATATATAAAATAAGGTAAAAATATAGATTATAATCTTTCTAGGTTTAAATATATAAATCTTTAAATATTATAGTCAAATAAGAGTGATTATGACTCAATGAAGATATTCGAGTCATATAACCCTTTACCGCCTATGTAAATTTTGAACCAAAAACCCATGAGAGGAAAACAATTAAATAAAACTTTGAATATATTGAAATATAATATAAGAATGATACAAATAAAAATATTTCAATATTTATACTATTTAAAATGAAACTTGGCGTTTAAAATAAATATCCCTTATGGGATTCAAATTTGAGACAAAGAAACCCATACAACATAAGAAGTGAATGGATTGAAAGAACATGTAGGAGATATTGTAAAATAAAACTTTATATCTCATGAAAAAGGTTTATTTATTATAAAGTAATTCATTTGGGCAGTAGATATGCGAAATAAAAGAGAAATAGGTGAAAAACATGAAATCATGCCTCAACAAATGTGAACTTGAGACAATAAACCCTTAACATACCCTTGATTTCCATGGAAGTTCTTTAACATATGATATAATAAAGGTAAAAATATTAATTAACTATTTCAGAACCTTATTAATATATATTACCATTTAAACTCTTCATTAATAACAAATATATTCATTTATTAGATTGTTGTAATCTCTTTTCAACATCAGGTGTTAATTACTTTAACTATTTTGAACTTGTTTTATAATTTTGATAACAGTACCCATCATTTTAAACCAAGATAATTATTGATATATCATTTAATATTATATAATATATAACTTTTATATGTTTTAAATTTCTTATTTCACTCATATGTGATTTGGTTATATTATGTGAAAACCGAATTGATGAAGACTTATTTTGGAAATTTTAGTGAATGAAGAAGTTACTTTAATAATAAGTTAAATACTTAATATAATATTTCTAAAACCATATAATAATAGTTATTATTTTATTAATGTATCATAATAATATTATTTTTAATGTTCCCATACTAATTCATAATAAAATTTTATAGCACTGTTCATGTAGCTGGTTAAACTGACTCAAACTTGAACATTCTTTAACTCGATTAAAGATTATGGTTAAGGAGGTATTTCTGTTGACATAATATCACTATAATAGAATTATAATGATATTATTTTTATAATGGTGAACCATACTTTAAAATTTTTAGAGAATGTATGAAAATATATATGAAAATAGAAAAATGTTTCATTATAGAGGTAGTAATCCACACACACACACAATTAGCGTACCCATTTATCAATAAGTGAGAGGGGGTGAAGGTAGATATTAAATTGAAATTTAAGGATAATAATTATATAAGATATATCATATTTATTCATCACTACCATTATAAAAGAATGTAATTATAAAATAATAAAATTGTATTTGATGGCATATGCAACACACAACATCGATAATAAACAAACCATGAAATATATGTCTTTTAATTTAATCTATTTGACAGCATTGAGAACATGAAACCCTGAGTCTAAATGAACCGAAATATAATATACAATTATAAAATAACTGTTAAATTGAAGGGTATGAATAGTAAAAACTAAATTATGGAAATTATATGGTTTACAATTGTAAAGAAATTCATTGTTCTTCTATTTATTAGAAATAAATTAAGAATCATTTAAAAAAAATAAATGTTTTCTGAAAAACTATATTTTTTTTCTAAAAGACAATTTAGTCGTTCTTTACATGCATAATTTAAAATTATTTTTTACCACTTTTATAAAATTTATTTTATAAATTAACTTCTTTTTTTAAATCATAATATCAAAATTATATTAGGGTTATTTTTTGGGATTTTTATGAAAATATTCAATTTTCAATGAATAATGAAAAATACTGATTTTTATTGAAAACAACCTTTTCATTTAAACAATTTTAATAGTAAAATTATATTTTAATCTGGTTTTAAAGTAAAATTAGTAAAATTATATTATAATAAATACAGTTTATGTCATTGGAATTAATTTAATATTTAGTTTTGATACTAAAACCTTCTATACTTATGAGAATTTTCTTCTTGAAAACTCACTTTTTTTGTTGTGTTTGTGGGTTTTGTTTTAAATTTTATTTTGCCACTTATATGATTTGAATTTGGTAAAAAGGATTAAATATTTTTAATTTAAATAATTTATATTTCCTAATAAGGTAAAATTAATTTTTGAGTATAGTGAATAGTGAAAACAGAAAAAATTAGTTACCGCAGTTAAGGTACAAATCAGTTTACTGGGGGTTAAACTAAAAATATAAGAGCTTAAATAACCTAGAAAAATTTTATAAAATCTATTTTATGTACATATTTATCCCTTATCATGTCTAAATATATAAAATACTCCTTTTTTACCCTTTTTTCATGTGAAAAATGTGGGTACATATTTGTCTTTTCAAAAATTACAAGTGTGCAACTCACCTCACTTAAAAAAGGACAACCCCTCTCATACATTATTCACACATTAAAAAAGTTTTTTTTGAAAATTAACTAAAAATATAAATTCCCAAATTTGATCCCCTTATACCATAATCCTTGGTTTGTTCATAAACCCATTATAGGAATACTTTAGGCATAACCCTAAAGAGGTGGTCTGAGAAGAGGTAAAATTCCAATCTATGCGTTTTTGTTTTATTTCATATTCCAAATCCTTAAAATATTATTCATTTATACTTATATAATATCATCAATATATTTGATATAATAATATTTTATTCCCTAACTATATCCATCTCCTATTACCTCAAATGGTAAATGATAATGTCACTCATGTGTACGATAGACTACACCTCTAAAGGTTGGGTATGAAAATGGATCTAACTTATATATATATATATATAATATAATATAATTATACCTCTTGAGTCATAATATCATATATAACTTTTTAATTTCAATTACGTAGGGGATACAATAACATTTCTCATGTGTACGACGAACTACCACCTCACAAAGCGATGCGATTCATTTTTCAATAACACTTTACATGAAAGGTAATATAGATAAAATTAATGAATACATGTTATATAAATTAAAAAAATAATGATATTAATGAAATTTATCATTCTTAAAAGATAATATATCATTTTATTTCTTACCTTTTCACTAACTGAAAAATGATATCATCATTCGTGTACATGTGGACTACCACCTTCATGGAACGATGTGACTCTCTTTTCATCAAAAAATCACATTGATGATAAATATAAGTATATTTAAATAAATAATATTTTATTTTTTTATATTATTATCATTATGAAAAGATAAAATATTACTTATCTTCTTTCTATAATGATCGTTGAAAAATGGAAACATTACTCATGCGTACGTATGACCTACCATCTCCATGATCGTAAAACACTAAATTTCTCAAAAAAATATTTCAAGATTTGTATTAAAAGTATAATTGATGTATATATATGATAATTATTTCAAAATTATTATTCTTTATATGATGAAATAATGATCTCTTAGACCAATAGTCAACCTATCGAATTCATTTGATACATAAGTAAAATATCGTCGAAACACCCAACATGAACTTGGTAATAAGTTAAATAAAAGGAATAATAAAATCTAAAAAGGTTATTAATAAAGTAAATAATTAAAATAATTTTATTAATTATAAATATAAAGAATGTATGTGATGAGTCAGACTCAAGGTAAGAGACTTCATCTCAATTTCTCAATGTAAGAATGTTGTGCACTTAACTTATTTTATATGGTGTACATACTGAACCTTTGAAATTTAATATCATTATTAATTAATAATTCATTGTATTTTAAGTTTCAATTTGAATTATTTCATCCATGGTAATTTTACTTGAAAGTTATAAAGTGGTAAATAATTTAATAACCCAATTTATTTTCATTGGGTTATATTACTTCTTCATTATCTTTGATATTAAAAGATTATGTGTGTAATGAATTTTTATTATCTTATATTTTATTTCTACTCATTTTATGTTTATTTAAATTTGATAAATAGAATACATTTATTTATTAATTCTCAATTAAAAATTATGATCATTATAAGGGTTTATTTTATAATCTCATTCTAATCGATATTGTTTATTCTTAACTTTTGGTTGAAGGAATTTATTCGATAATTGTATAATAAACAAATTTAAATTTTAATACCCTCTAGTTATTCATGATATTTTCAATTAATAGTACCATTTTTTTCCACTCTTTGGTAATTTAAACAATTAAGAATTTTTTTAAAGAAAATCTATCTTTATTTATCTTTTCAGTCAAAAATGTATTTTCTTTCCACACCATGTTTTCTAAAAATATTCTAATATTTTTTTCAATCTTTTCCAAATGATTTATTAAAGAAAATTTTATCCATTTTAACTTTCTAATTTTTTAAAAGAATCTTCATGTAGTTTTCAAAACAAGTCCTGTTTGGATTTTACAAAAAATGTGAAAGGAATATTTGTTTTAACATACTCGATATGTATGAAATTTACTTACATCACGACTTGTCAATGTTTTAGAACTTACATTATAATATTAAAAGGTTATTTTAAAATAAATTTATTTTCAAAATGGTTTTTTAAATTTTATTTTTAAAATTATTTTCAAAGTAAAATGGTTATTTTACTCAATAATATTTTAATGAAATTTTTATTTTATTTATATTCATAAATGACATAAACCCTTTATTGAAATTATGATCCACTAGGTATATGTTTTATTTATATAATCCTTATTATTTATTTGGATGATTTATGATAATTTTAACCACATAAATTATTTACATTCACTTTCATGATTTTTTTAGTCATTAACTTTCATTTGAAACAATCACTCTCTTGTGATCATTGTACAATTAATTTTTCTTAAATATCCATATTATTTGTATCATTAATAATATTATTTAATAAAGCATATATATTTTTACATATAGTGTTTCTCTTAAGTATCCATATTCTTTGTATCATGGATATGATTATTTCCTAAATCGTATACCATTTTTACAAATGGTCTTTACTTTGATAGTTATTTGATTAATTATGAAATATTGAAAAATACATATTATTTACTCAATAAAGATATTCTTTTGATAAGTAAAATTGAATCATGAATTAAATAAATCATTTTATATATAAGAAATTATTTGGACCTAAAGTTATGATTGGTGTTTGGGATTATATTTCCTTTCGATGCATCAGTAGTATCATGATGCAAATTAGTAATCTAGTATTAAATTAGTTTCTAACTATGGTTTTAAAACATCATGTGAGAGGTATTGATGGTATATGTATCATGTTCCCGAGAACATGAAATCAAATAATTAAGAATTTCCTTCATTTAGAATTTAATTATTATTAATATCCATGGTATTTTCACAACATTATTATCTATGGATGAATTTAATTATCAAATTATTGATTAAGTGGAACACAAGCTAAGTTATTTAACTTTCTATATTGATTATTCCTTATCTATTCATAATATAAAATATATTGATTAAATATAATGTGTGTTCAATTATTTAACTCTCCATATTTATTATTCATTATATATTATTATTAGTTAATATATTGATTAAATGACATATGTGTTGAGTTATTTACCTTTATATATTGATTATTCCTTATCTTTTCATAATAGTCGATGTATCAATTAAATGGAATGTGTTTTCAATTATTCACCTTTCTATATTTACTATTACTTATATATTCATAATAATAAATATATTTATTAAATGGAATATGTGTTCAGTTATTTACCTTTCCATATTGATTATTCCTTATCTATTCATAATAGTCAATTTATTGATTAAATGGAATTTGTGTTCAGTTATTTATCTTTATATATTGATTGTTTATTATATATTCATAAAAATCAATTTATTGATTAAATGAAATGTGTGTTTAGTTATTTACCTTTCTATATTGATTATTTTATATCTAATTATGATAGTTAAACTATTTAAATGGAATGTCTGTTTAGTTATTTACCTTACCATGATTATGCTTATTAATTCATGACATATTATACTATACTTAACCATTACTGATCATTTTAGGTCACCCTTATTTTTTTCCATTCCTAATAATCAAGGAAGTGTACTAAGAATGATATGAAAGGATATGATAGAGGTAATAATGATATTACTGAGAAAAAATGTTATAATTTATGTCTTAAAATGTAATATGGCAATCATATATGTATCTATTTTACCAATACTACTAAAATATTCACTCCTTCAAGATGCGATTCCTTATATATTATGCCAATGTAATAAAATAAGATAATGTCATCTGATTACTAGAATTGGGGTCGTTATAGTTGGTATCAGAGGAAGTTTATTAGAAACCGTAAGAATTAGATTTAGTAGAACATAGATTAGTGAACATAACACTCTGATAAAATTTGAGGATAAGTTTATAAGAACATCATAATGTTTTGGTAAAGAAGAGAATATGTGGTTTTTCCTAGAAATTCATCCCTATTTGGATACTATAATTTGATGTTGTTCTGGAATAGATATAACTAGGGGTAATGAAACCAAAAAAGGTGTGTTAGGATTAACTCAAGCATTACTTGATATACGATAACAAACCATACTATACACCTAGTTTGACACTCTCGAGGGATATGCTATGGATAATTTACATTTTCTTTACTAACCATTTTGAAGGATTTGAATATATAATGATAATGAATAAACTAAGTTAAAAATAAGGTGTTTTATATTTATAATAATGTGTCATGATTTAGATATCCAATAAATGATTATATATTTTTCCCACTAGGATTATTTCTGCTCACTCTATGCTTTTTGGTTTTAGTCAATAGTTAGAACCCAAAGAGATTGTGTTATCATTGAATATAAACGATAGTGTGGTGACTATGGGAAACCAAATGGTATGATTATAAGATTGAAAGATATTATGATTATCCATAATCAGTTATCCTGAAATATTATTAACAACCCATACCTTAACCAACTCTTGGACTCACAAAATAAGAGAAGGATGGAGTTTTCTAAGAGATTGAGTGATGTAGACTATGGAGAAAATAAGGATTGATTTCATTCATGTAAGTAATGTGAAAAGAGACACCTAAAAAAGTGTCTGAAAGGAATGATAATTTTTTATGTGTGGAAAATAAGGGAATAATGAAATGAATTTCTAAGAAAAAATGAACAGTGTGATGGAAGGAAATAAATCTCATCCTAGAGATATATTTATAGTTCTTTGTCTTAAATTTAGGGAACTAGGGAATTATCTGAGTCAATTTCATTTTTTAAAGGTAAAACCATATAACAAGGAAGGAAAAATGTTAAAATAAAATGATTGAAGTATTTATGTATTGAGAATCTATAATTATATTATAAAATTATTTTTACCAATGGTATTTTGGTTATAAGAATCATGAAACATATAAGGATTGTGTTAAAGTTTAGAATAATTTAGGTCTTCATTAAATTAATATTTATGGATACTATCATGGGTTTATGAGTTTAATTTTGTTTATAAGTTCAAATTATTAAACATCACTTTTTTAGTTTTCATTGTCACGAACCGTCCTCGGGGCCCGTGCTGTGACTACACCAAGTCCGCCTTCCATAGGCCAGGGGCTGGCGACTAGCACCAAAGGCATAAATCCCTAAGATGGGAAGGAATTTACTTTATAGAAGTAAAACACACACACAAACAGAGTACGCTGGAAGCAAAGCCCTAAGTGAACACTGTATAAAAAAAGTAGTGCTGAAAGTAAAGGGGCCAGAAATACAAGCCCAATAGTAAAGTACTGGTACAACGTAAATTAATTACAACTGAAAACGGATCAAAAATTGAAAGGAAAAAGGGAAGCTCATGGATCGTCCTCCTAGTTTCTTACCTCAATGATATGTACATATGTCCACCTCAACACTCCACGTCTATCGGTCTGCTCCATGTACCATCTCATAGAGTGGTCCACCTCTGGGTACCATCTGGTCCTGGATCGCTCTCGGCCTCCATCAATGCTGTCCGTCATCTGCATCCAACACAACAAGGTGCGGGCATAGCCCGTGCACGGGTGAGTATAACGATACTTAGTAGAGACCCCGAGACCCTCAAAGTCTGCCAAAATCCACAAAGGATAAACCACAGAAGAAAGATACAATCATGAAGTATCAACCAACCCTAATTAGGTATATTACCATACATATACCTAAGTTACCAGTCACAATCTGACTCCAACTCTCGATACCAACCACATTCCGTTCCACAAGTGTAGAAACACTCCACAAAGAAAGTACAACACAAGGTGTATCCCATAGGTACAACTCACATAAGAAAGCCACGTGGGCTTTACCACAACACATCCACGAAGAAACATCCACGAAGAAACATCCACGAAGAAACATCCACCCTTACTTAGTTATATTACCATACATATACCTAAGTTATCAAGAGTACACATCTCATACATGAGGTAAACATGAAGGTAATGACTCATCTCACACCAGGTATACACAACTTAAAAGAGTGTAAGAGATGATTAGTTTTATCCACTGAATCATCTTTCAATGTAGAATGATAGATACCCATAGAAACCTAAAACAACAGTCTATCGTTGTTTTCACTCCTATGCGGGGATATCAGTCCGGTCTCATTGCTGTTGAACCCACGGAGGATTCAGTCTAGTCTCTTTGCTGTCGAACCCACAGAGAATTCAGTCCAGTCTCATTGCTGTCAAACCCATGGAGGATTCAGTCCAGTCTCATTGCTGTCAAAACCACAGAGGATTAAGTCAAGTCTCGTTGTTGTCCAAACCATGGAGGATTCGGTCCAGTCTCGTTGCTGGTGAACCCACGGAGGATTTAGTCCAGTCTCGTTGCTGTCGAACCCACGGAGGATTCAGTCCAGTCTCGTTGCTATCAAAGCCATGGAGGATTTAGTCCAGTCTCGTTGCTGTCGAACCCACGAAGGATTCAATCCAGTCTCGTTGCTGTCAAACCCATGGAGGATTCAGTCCAGTCACGATTCCGTCAAACCCACAGAGGATTAAATCTAGTCTCGTTGCTGTCGAACCCATGGAGGATTCAGTCCAATCTCATTGTTGTTGAACCCATGAAGGATTCAGTCCAGTATCGTTGATGTCGAACCCACGGAGGATTTAGTCCAGTCTTGTTGCTGTCGAACCCACAAAGGATTCAGTCTAGTATCGTTGCTGTCGAACCCATGGAGAATTCAGTACAGTCTCATTACTGTCAGCTATAGGGTTCCTGCACACAAAACCCTCGATTCTGGGATAGTCCACTCCACGATCCAAGTGACGATACATCAACGAAGTCCCGAGTTGATGTATCCCGTAGTTCTGTCTCATCAAAAGGAACCCAACATGACAGACGACACGTTAATTAGACGCCCAGTCTGAGAGTTATTATCTTTTCCGTTCTAGGGGCCCGGTTGGATTTACGCTCATTCCAAACTCGTTCTTTTTCCAAAGTTGTCCAAAACTCACTTAGGGTATTGAAAAAGGACCATCTTGTCGCGAGAGTGCCAGTGCCGCAGGCGGCACGTCGATCAGACGCACGGTCTAGAAGTTATTCACATTTAAGTGAAAATGGGCCCGGCCCATCAAACCTAGTGGGATGGTTGGTCGGCCAGACCCGGTTTGGCAGGTCTAACCTGACTGAGGGTCGGCCCAGCCCGGTGGTGCGTAGCCCACCCGCGGACCCGACCCGGCGGGTCCGACTAGGTTTGGGGGTCGGCCTGACCCAATGCGGCGCGGCCCACCCGTGGACCCGGTCGGCGGTTGCGGGCCGGTTCGGTTCGCCCGGCGGTGCTCAGCGGCGTCGCCCCTCCTCTGCTCGGCCGGCCGAAGCCGGCCGGTTCCATCCGGCCCAAGCCGCCCTCACAGCGGGCCACAGTTTTTCCGCGGCGTGGCGCCAAGAGGCACCGTGGTCTTCCCCCCCAACCGGCAGGCGGCCAACCAGTTCGCCCAGCAAAGTGGCCCATGGTTGCGGGCCACAGTCTCCCCTCTGTGTGGAACCCGGTGCCATGGTCCTCCAGCGGGCCGACCAGTTCTTTAGTCCGAGCAGCCCGCGGTTGTGGGCCATAGTTTTCCTCCATGCAGCCGGCGCGCGACCGCCTTTGCCCCGCCGCCGCCGCTCTCGGTCGCCGTCAACTCTGGTCGCCGCCACCTCTGCCGAATGCCACAACCTACATGGCCGCAGTCTCCTTCCTCCGGCGCGGTGCGATGACACCGCTCCCTACAGGCTCCACCTCCATTGTCAACGCCAACAAGAACCAACGGAGGGTCGTCGGGCCGTGTTTGTTTGGCCCGAGCCCTCCGCGTTAGGTGATAACTTTTTGGCCACCAACAACAAAGTATGCGTCGAAGAGCAAGGAAATAATTTAAAGTAATAAAAGGAGAATGAGGGTATAATTTTATTTAATTAAAATTAATCAAATCCTCCTACCTTGTAAATGGTGCTCCGTTGGCGGAGTCGCGGGGAAGAGGGCGGACGTCGATTTCATTGACGTCTTTAAACTTTTGAGGATGGAGTGTCGTGGACATTCCTTGAGGGAGATGTCTACTCCTTTAATGCCGAAGGAGGTCATGGAAAAGAGGATGACACATCATTGTTCTTCGGTGGAAACAACGTTCTTCGTCGAGAGGACGTCGTTCCACGTTGGAGATGTTCTTCATGTTCTTCATGGGAAGAAATCTTCCTTTCCAATCCTCCAAACCCACCCAAAGTAATATGTACAACCCACATAAAATAAAATAACACCACCTATATAAAAGGATGTCTTAATTAACTCAAAAAGATTTAAGTTCATTAAATTACATCCATTAATTTAAATGGTGGGATGGCTCATTAAATGGGAGGGAGGAGATGAAGAGGATCTAAATTAAATAAAGGGAGTCCAAGAGTTTAAAGGAGGGTTTAAAGGGGGAGTTGAGGGGTTAGGTGATTGTGTGGGCCCCACCATTAGTTATATGTACCCAAGTGATGTTAGGGTGTGGTGGGACCCACTCCTAACCTCCACCTAGAGACTTTAACCACCTTTCAAATAAAAATGTGTTGCACACACATTTTTATTTAATTTTTAATTTTTAATTAGAAACCCCAATTTATAACTTCCATCCTGTATAAAATAAAACTTTGGTAAAGGTCCCCTTAAGTGAATACCGGTGCTGCGAGTTCATCGGTGTCCTCAGTTTTTGATTTCGAGCACCGGTTCAAAAGAAAGAAAACCCGCATGTACGTTTACTGAATGTACCCGAACAAAAGTTCGGAAAATTATTATCAGTCACCCTCGACCTGCGACGGTCGAGGTTAGGCTCTTCATAAGTGAAACACGCCCCAAAAAACCCAACAGTACTCTCTAATTTTCAATCTTAGTTACCGTTTAGAAGTTATGAATTTTACAATAAAATAATTGACAATTAATTAATTTATTTGCGGCCAAAAACTAACTTTTTCTAGGGGCCAGTACCGGCCAAAGTTAGTATCTGCTTAAATAAAGCATTCCCTCACAAGTTCAGTGATGGTCTCAGATTTTTAATCTGAGCTACCATTTGTGGGTTATAAGCATTTGAAAAATAAAATAATTTATTTAATTATTTTATTAACGGTTATGCTATTTTTGGAATTTCTCACTCGAGGCCCGTTCCGACTAAAATGAAGTCGTGCCTAGGGTAAACCTACCATTCTGAGCGCAACGGTGCCCTCAGATTTCTGATACGAGTAACCTTTTAAGTGTTATTATACTTTTTTCTGTAAAACTGCTTACAGATGTTAATTTAAGCTTAACAAAACTTCAAAAAATTATTCCGAGCACACCGGGCCTCAGAATCAGGTGCCGTTAGAAACTACGGACTTGTAAAATTCCAAATATTTTAAGAAAAAATTTTCCTTGAAATTTCTAGGACATTACATTCATGTGATGAGATTTAAAAATATTAAGGATGTTTTTTGGAAAAAATTTATGAGAATACAACCCATTGGTATAGTATATGAAAGTGTTATTTAAGGAAAAAAGTATGTATATTTTATTAGAATTAAGATTAATTTTATTAGTAACCTTTAAGGTTTATCTTATCTTTTATGTTATAGTAATTATGGGCCATCACAATTTGGGAATATTATAGGAATTATATTTATATATTTTTTGAAAAAGGACAACTCATATGATGGGTGACAACCTATTTCATACAGTGAAGGCCACATGGATTGAACCCACAACAAAAGGATGATAAGTTTTTAGTTCCCACCATTAGCCTATGTGATGTCCTGGTTAATATGTCATTGTTTTTAGCTAAATGATTTGATGAATAAATATTAATGATGAACCAGTGGTGTTACTGTTTAGGTTTACATATTAATGTATTATTTTGGATTACTTATGTTAACTATATAGGTTTTGGAAAATAGTTAGAGACATACAGAAAGACTTGTCACTCTTTTATAGATCTTACAATCTGTTAAAAGTGAATTTTAGTGCTTTATGCATAAAAAATTCATTTCTAGAAATTTATTTCATAGATTAAGGGATGAATTATAAATTTATTCAAGCATAACCAAAGGATGAAATTGGGATTATGAAATAGAAATGTATCATGTAATTAAATTTCCTTATATTCTTAGATAGTAAAATAGCCCCTCAACTTTAGTAAAAAGATCTTGAAAAAATATCATCCTATTACATTTATATCCAATGAATATAATGGTATTTAAAATAATCACATATTTATGGGTTTTTGGCCATTAACTTTTCATTCATTATTCACTTTATTGTGATCAATGGCCTATATCACTCTATAATTAATTAGGATTTTATTCTATGTCTATATCTTTACTTTCCATCAATGTTATCCTAATTAAAAACATAGTTATGTGTTCTTCTATATGATATTTTTACTTACCTTTATCTCCTATTAAGAGTACATTTTATTAATCCATTTTATGATGCGGGGTTTCAATAAAATAATTTTCAAATATTAAACCCTTGATTTATGAGTATGTAACTAAGATGTGGATAATGTTACAACCTAAAATTATTAAATAATAACATTGGATTTGATAGTGTATGTGACATGAAACATAAATCTTAAACAACACATGAAATATATTTCTTTAAATTTAATCTCTTCGATAGATTGCAGAACATGAAACCTCAAGTTTAAATAAACCATAATATAGTATACCATTATAACCTAGCCATTAAATTAGTGGGTATCAATAGTAATAAATAAATTATGAAAATAATATGGTTTACACATGTAAAAAAAAATTCTTTTTTATATATTTATTAAAAATAAAATAATAATCATTTAAAATAAAAAGAAATGTTTTCTGAAAAACTGTATTTTTTTCTAAAAGAGGGTTTAGTCGTACTTTGAAAACATAATTTAAATTTAATTTTTAACAATTTTATAAAAATTATTTTATAAAATTAACTTAATTTTTTAAATCTTCATATAAAAATTATATTATGGTGTTTCTTTGGAATTTTTATTGAATGATTAATTTTTCGATGAGTTGTGAAAAATAATGATTTTAAATGTAAACTGACTTTTATTTAAATAATTTAAAAAGATAAATTATATTTTAAATTTTTTTAAAGTAAAATTATTTCAATTATGTTATAATAAATACAATTTAGGTCACTAGAATCAATTTCATATTTAATTTTGATATTAAAACATTCCATATTTATGGTAATTTTCTTCTTGAAATCATTTATTTTTGTTGTGTTTATGGGTTTTGTTTTAAATATAATTTTACCAATTATATGAATTTAATTTTTTAAAATGGATTAAATAATTTTAATCTTAATAATTTATATTTTTTTAATAATTTCAAATTAATTTTTGATCATAATGAATGGTGAAAATAATAAAAATAAATTACTATAGTTATGGAAAAAATGGGTTTACCGTGGGGGGGGGGGGTAAACTAAAACGATAAAGGTTAAAATGACCAAAAAATTATATAAAATATATTTTATGGAAATATTTATACCTTATCATTTCTAAATATCTATAATACTCTATTTTGACCCTTGTTTCAGGTGAAAAACATGGGTGCACCTTTTTCTTTTCAAAAATTAAAAGTGGACCACTCACCACACTTATAAAAGGCCACCACAATCCTCTCTTCTTCATAGCTTTAAACACTTTTTTTTAGAAAAAACCTCACCAAATAACTTTTCAACATACATACCCTCATCCCATAAGCCTTGGTTTGTTCATAAATCCATTCTATGAATACTTAAGGTATAATCCCAAAGAGGTAAAATTATTTACTATGTACTTTTTTATTATTTCTTCTTCCACCACCTTAAAATATTCTTCATTTATGATTATATAATAAAAAAATTATATTAAATATAACAAAATGTTATTATGTTTAGGTAATTACCTATATTCATATCCTCTTCCCTCAAATGGGAAACAAAAATGTCGCTTGTGTGTACAGCGTACTGCCACCTGACGAACTGATGTGACATGTTTTCCATCAACACCTTTAACAGTTGGGTATGATGATGAATTTAAAGTATATATATATATATATTATATTTATAACATAATTATACCTATTGAGTCATTTTATCATATATAACTTTTTTACTTTCCATTCTATAGGGAATATGATAAAGTCACTCGTGTGTACGACAGGATACCGCCTTACAAAGCGATGCAATTAATTTTTCACTAATGCTTTACATAGAAGGAAATAAGGATAAATTTAATGAATATATGTTATATAAATGATATAATAATTATTTTAATTACATATTTATCATTATAAAAATATAATATATCATTTAATTTCATACCTTTTCACTCACTGAAAGATGATAACGTTGTTCGTGTACATGTGGACTACCTCCTTCATGAAGAGATGTGACTCTATTTTCATCAACACATGACATGGATGATATAAATAAGTATATTTAAATAAATAATATTGTATTAATGATATTATTTTTATTATGTAAAGATAAAATATTACTTACCTCATTTCCCTAATGATCGTTGAAAAATTGAAATGTTACTCATGAGTACGTACGACCTACCATCTACATGATTGCAACAGAATTCATTTCTAAAAACCATATTCCATGATAGGTCCTAAAATTATAATTTATGTATATATATTATAATTGTGACATTATTATTATTATGGAGATGTTGAAATAATGATATCTTAGACCAATAATCAACCTACCAAAGTCATTTTTGATACATAAGTCAAATATTATTGAATAACTGACACATAATTAATTGATTAAGTAATTTTATATAACATAGTAATAAGTAATATAAATCCTTGACCCATTTATCCACCCAAAAAATACTATGGTCCAAGTACCACTAGGCCTTAAGAAAGCCTACCCGAATCCCAAAGGCTGCCAACTAGCATTGAGGGTATAAATAGGTGATAGTGGGAAGACTATACCCTCCGATGATGGTATAATAATGGTATAATAAATATAATGCAGTGGAAAGAAAGTATATAATGACCTGGAATATTAATATACCCATATAAGTAGAACATATAATAGTGTAAGTATTAATAACAACAGTAGCAAGATAAATAAACAATCCAACATGCCATTTCTTGATATTAAAATAGAACATGCATACATATCAAGTTATAATATAAAATAAGAAGAAGGGTCACCAATGTCCAACCTCAATACGTATATATAATAGTATTCTGATATAGAAAGAAAAAACGGAAACTGCACCTGTGGCAAGAACCCACAGTCCCTTTTCTTCTATCCCATGCTAGAGAAATCACTAAGATCCATATCCTGATCCGAAACCTCTACCTGATCACAATTCCATAAAATATACATGCATCCTGAAGGGATTGTGTTGAGTGTGAGAAATAATCTCAGTAGACCACCACCAATGTGTAACTATATTACATAAGTAATTAATAAGGTGTTTCTAAATAATGAATAAAAAAATACATGAACAACATATAATATAACCCGATTACCTTATGATCAACAACCATAAGGAAGAAATCACCTAATTTATCCATTGTCGGTTTACAATATTGGAGAGGATCCTTATCCTAAATCCCAATGAATCCTCCATTGAAATCCAGACTAGGTGTACCCTAGGGTTCTACCTCTAATATAGTCACTCAACACCTCATGCTAAATGACACCTTGTGTCCAGTAATATCTGATGCCCCAAAGGCACACCCCAATAATAAGTACCTAGTACCATATACCATAGCTCATAAAAAACCCTTTCAGCTCAAAGTATGATGTACGAGGCATAACAATACCTATCCTTCAATTAATAACACTATTGGTTCAATAGCCAAAGTCCTGAGGAATGGAAATGTTCATCCTCCCAAATCAGTCTTGGCCCATTGGCCTCAAGTATAATGATCCTTAGCCCCCAACTGAAAGTCTCAACACTATCAACCGATGGATCCTCACCATCCCTGTGGATTTTTATGGAAATAACCTCTAACCATTTACCTAATCCAAAACTAATGGAGGCTTCTACCCACACAAGTGTTCAATAACACCTCATCATCTGAGTCATACTGTGTGTACACGACTCCAAACAATGCATTAGCCAACATTGGCAAGAAAAAGTCACCAAATAAGTCACTAAGCCACACTATTCTGACACCTCATTCCATTTAAACCATGTCTCTCATACAATGTTCAACACCATCCAATATCACACGAGCCTCACCCGTATCCTGATGATATTTTCACTTGAAATGATGACCATGTCACCCAACCCGTGGTCAACATAACTCTCTCTCTCTCTCTCTCTCTATATATATATATATATATTTGGCCACATGTAGATAGGTGATCACATTGCCTCAAATCTAATATCCAACACTATCTCAATCCTCAGGTCGAGCGTATCACATTACCATGAAACTCTACAATTCAATATAAATAAATTAAATAATGAAATTTAAATAAAATTTCACCCTAAACTAATATTTCCAAGGGTCAAAGCCTCTCACTGGGCTTAAACCACATATAGACTCGAAAGAGCATGCCCATATGCATCTCTTAACATCATTTAATTAATTTCAAAAGAAACCAATAATTTAATAAGATGTCTCTCAGTCAACACAATAGTGTACTCAAAGCCTCACCCCCCAAAAGCCAAAAAATCACTGAGAAATATGAGCACCACCTACTTCATGTTGGTAGACATTCACTCGTTCGATATCAACCTCTATCTCAAGACAATTTGGAATAAATTAGTGTTTTTGATGAACACCCTAAAAATAGGATAAATTAGATTGTATATATTTAGCACTCTTTAGGGAGAGAGAAAAGTATAATAGTGGAAACAAGACTCAATATCTTACCAACATAGTTTCAATGCACCTAACGAATTGAATAATGGAGTTTGAATGAAGGAATCAGCTCAACACCTAGGGGAGGAATAAATGGCCAACCTCCTCTGCTATACGTGGGTGAAGGAGGAGGAAAAAGTTAGAGAATATAAGAAATAGGGGCATGATAATTTTATACTTGTCACACTTTAAATGAGTTTTATGATTAGCTTGAATGGTTTGGAAAACCATGTTCCAATCATGCGACACCCACTTTCCAAGTCCCAGGCACGCATGGTTCATGCACATGACTTCCCAAACAGTGCGTGATCCCTCCATCAAAAATTGTATACATGGACACACGACCATGAACCCACTTTTTCATGGTTTTCAAAACTATGAAAAGTTGACCTAGAGGTCCATGCAGTTACTACTTGGAGGCCGCACAATTTGTCTAAACCATGAACCCTAGTCTATGATCTCCAGAACTTGGGTTTTCATCCTCTAACAGACCCAAAACCCAATAAAAAACTCTAGAAACTTGTCAAGAATTAAGAATCATCTAAAAAAAGGTCTTTGGTTAAGGGAAAATTGATAATTATGTTCTTTTGATTGATAAAAGAGTTGGTCTACCCACCATACTCTGAAAATTTGAAATGGGTGAGGAATTCGACTCACTCCAAAAACTCGAGATGTTACAATATCCCTACCATAACATAGATCATCCTTGAGATATAAAAGAAAACTTGGAGATGGTGCCAAATATAACCATCTAATTAAAATTAACCCAGACTACCCCGATCTCAATAGCACAGGTCAACTGCCTCAAGGGCTCCACACCTTAGAGGTTACCTACCCTAGGCACATGCTGAAAAAAAAACTCAAAAAAATCAATGGTATATCAACCATCCCTAGAGTCAAAATCCCTCCTATAACACATCATCAACCATTAACATCATTAAGTGATTCTGTGCCATACTCAACACCCATCATGTCCGATATCTCATTAGATTCCCATCTTGTGTCCATGATGCACATGACTCTTATGAGGTCCTACATCTCATCAGATGCTCAAAATCAGTCCTAGTTCCTCATACATAAATAATTACCACATCATAAAGATTTACCAATGCCAATGTACCTCAAAATCCATGCATCCAACGATGCCCAAATACAAATCCTAGTGCCACACACCTCATATATATATATATATAATGAATTCGAATTGATTCCAACCTTCTAACCAACGTCTGGTTAGTCCATCAATACATATTATTCACCTCGTCAACCCAAATAGAACATGCCCTTAAAAAGTCCATTCCAAAATGAAGAAAAACAAATCAAAACTATGATCATGATGTACCTTTAACCATAACCAGCTTCCTAGCCTACTTTATGCCTAAAATCTCCACTATATGCATCTTTACTGAAGCACAGATACATGAGGCTTGACCTACCTACGGTGTTACACCATCCACTGAACACTAACCCCTCTACTAGGTTCTGTTATCTCTACCACGACCTTCACATACACCATACTCACATTTACCAGCTCCTGGCACCGATCCCGATTTGATCTTAGAACCTTGAGTCTACTCTATTCCCTAAATGCTGACTATCTAAGAAGGATTCCTAAATAACCTCTCAATATTCCCAACATATCTGCATTCTCAACACTCATTTAGCACCCGATCGCATTGCGTCCACACATGACCCAAATACCTGCACTATAAGCACACCATTGAAAATACAATCCTCAGTGGTCTTCTCGAGTCCTTATCCTAAACTCCCCATTGAGACTCATCTCGACCTATCTTCCTACTATATAAAGCATCACCACTGAAGTCACCTGACACTGTTACCCAGCTCGAATAAGACCGACATGTGAAATCACCCTTGATTATGAGCACCTAATTCACCACCATTGATAATGAGGCCAACCTGAAGATTTTTATCTACACCTAAATGGAATTTTTTAAACTATCCTCAAAACACCTCACCCTTGAGGTTTTGTCTCACACCATATTGGGTGTGAAGTGAGAAAACTAATTAAATGTTTCCTCATAGTCCATAACGGACATGTCACCCTACTGTAGGATCAAGAAATCCCAAACTCTCTCTTCCCTTAGCATATATGGAAAGAAGTGCTCAAATAAATTTGCCTCAAAATCATTCTAGGATAGTCCCTAATGTCTGCCTTCTTAGACCTACACATCCCACTATTTCTTAGCTAGTCCTCTAAGCATATATGTATCTAGCTTCACCATCTAGCCTAGGGGTGTCTCAAGATACTCAAATATAATCTGCATTGACTCATTCTAGTTCTCAGCTGAATGTGGCCAACCCTTACCCTAAAATAGTGGTTTGTGCTATGATATGAACTCTCAAGTTAGGTATTCCATCAAAGGCTCTAGTACATGTTCTCACCTATCAATTCTCTAGATGACACATACCATGATTACTATGATTTGATCACCAAGACCTAACCCAAAATCTATCAATTATATTGGATGGACCACTTGTACTAGATCTTTTACCTAGTCCTATACCTATGGATCATCTTTTCCTAACCCTCTAGGGCCTCATCCTGACCCTCATTGGTTTCAACCAATGTGTGCCCAAGAGAAACCAAAACATTGTCTGCCTAACGCTCCATTGGATCCCATCTAGGTGGAATCCCTTTGAATACCAATATAATGGTTAAAGACCCTAGATAACTCACACACACTCACACACACACACAAACACAAACACAAACATATATATAACATAGATAGGGAAAGTAGTAAAAGGAAGTGAAACCTCACTACCCTTAATCCCCCCCCATCACAACCATGCCACATGACATCTGGCCTCTTGGCCCCTTACCCACCCATATTAGATCCATGTATCACATATTTTTTAGGCCGTGGCCATTCTGACAAACCATGTATCCTCAATTAGAAGACCACATCACCCAACCTAGGGATCAACATCACCCCATAAAATCATCCCTAATTGATCTTATAAGAATGTTACCCACACACATATATATATCACATATCACAATCAATTTTATCACATGAACATACATACACACACACACACACAGATATATATATATATAATATCCTATGTTCCTATCAAAAGTATAAAAAATAATCCCCTTACATATTGGGAAAAGGGTCCAAAAATCCTCCCTTACCTCACCAGGTCAAGGGTATCATATAATAAAAGATAATAACCACATATAAGTGCACCAATTAAGGTGTAAATAATATCAAATATAAAATGATAAAATATGAAAAACAATTCCTACCCCTAAAAACTTGGTCCTTCCCTCATCCATGGAGCTGCAGGCACCCAAACACGAGTTCTAAACCCAGTTCCAACAGCATCATAATACTTGTTCAACTATAGACAAAATATTAAGACCACAAAAGTGGTAAAAGAAACTCCTATGATACCATTTTTAGTGCCCTCACCCATTTAGCCACCTGAATAGTGCTACGGTCTAAGTGCCATTGGGCATTAAACATGCCTCCCAAAATACTAATGGTTGGATACTATTAGTGAGGGTGTAAAGAGGTGATAGTGAGTAGACTATACCCTCTAGTGATGATATAATAATGGTATAATAAATATCATGTAGTAGAAATATAAACTATATTGACCTATACTAGTAACCCTCCCATGGAAGAAGCAAAACATACAAAGCAGAAGAAATAATAATAGCAATAGTGGAATAATAAACAAGAAAATATGCCATTTTTAGATACTAAAAGATAATATGCATACGTATCAAGTCATACAATGCATAATCAGAAGGGTCTCCAATAGCTGACCTCAGTACGTACATATAATAGTATACTGATACAAAAATAAAACAAAAGGAAACTCCAGCTGAGGCAAGAACCCGTGGTCCCTTTCCTTCTATCCCATGATAACTCAATCACTATGATCTATATCCTGAGACCAAAACTTTAACTGATCATAAATCCATAAAATCTGCATGCTTCCCAAAGGGTCCAAGTAGGGTGTGAGAAAGAATTTCATTAGGCCACCACCAATGTGTGCCTATCTTAAATATTTGATTAAGTATCTGTGTCTAAATAATGAATAAAATAACACATGTACAACATATAATATAAAAAACTTCCCTTATGCCTAATAACCATAAGGAAGCAATCACCTACTTCATCCATCACTGATATACCATATTGGATAGTATCCTTATCCTAAATCCCAAGGCATCCTCTAATGAAAGTCAAACAAGGTGAACCCTTGGGTTACACCTCTAATATATTCACCTGACACCATGTGATATCGAAAACCTCATGTCAAGTAATATCAAATATCCCAAAGGAATTCTCTAATAATCAATACATGGTCCCACATACCTCATCTCATAAGAAACCCCATCAGCTCAATTCAAGATGCCCAAGGAACAACAATACCTTTCCTCCAAGTAATAACACCATCAGCTCAACAGCCAACATCCCAAGGAATGATGATTTCCATCCTCCCAAATAAGTCCTGGCCTATTAGCCTCAAGTATGGAAAGCCTCATCCCCCATCTGACTGTCTCAAAATGACAACCGATGGCTCCTCACCTTCCCCATGGATTTCTATGACAAAAACATCCAACCATTTCCCTAACCCACAACTAACAGAGGCCTCTAACCACATGAGTTGTCAATACCACCTCATCATCTAAGTCTAACTATTTGGACACAACTTTAAATGGTTAATTTTCTAACACAGGTGAGTAAAAATCACAAAATAAGTCCCTAAGACACAACATTCCAATACCTCGTTCCCCTGCGACCACATCACTCATCTGATGGTCAACACTATCCAATACCACATGATCCTCTCCCATATCATGATGATCTTTTTTCCTCAACTGATAACCATTTCACACAAAAAATGATCAAAATAACTTATAATATATATATATATATATATATATATATATATTTCCATTCCCAACCTGATGATCACATCACCTCAAATAAAATAGCCAATGTTATCTCAATCTTTAGGCCAATCCTGTCACATTCCAATGCAACTCAAAAATTCAATATAAATAAAATAAAAAATGCAATTTAAATAAAAAGTCACCCAACTTAATTTTCCCAAGGCCCACAGCCTCTCACTGGACTTAAACCACTTTTAGACTTAGAAGATCATTCCCATAGGCATCTCTTAACATCATTTAATTATTTAAAAAACTAAACATTAATTTAATAAGGTCTCACTTAGTCAAAAAAACAACACACTCAAAGACACACCCCCAAAACAACCACAAAATCATTGAGAAAGATGAGAACCACCTACCTTGTTTTAGTAGATGTGCACTAATCTGATATCAACCTCTAACTTTAGGTAATTTAGAAGAAATCAAAGTTATAGATGAAATCCCTAAAAACTGGGTAAATTGGATCACACAGATTTAGTGCTCTGTTAGGTGAGATAAAATAAGAATATAGGAAATAGGACTAAAGGTCATACCAAATCAATTCAAATGCACTCGATGACTTGAAGAACTAATTTTGGATGATGGAATCAGCTCAACACCTAGGGGAGGAAGAAATGGGTTTTCCCCTATACTATAAGTGGATGAAAGAGGATGAAAAATGTGGAGAAAAGAAAAAAATAGGTGAAATATAATTTTTTACTTTTCACACTTTTAATGGTTATCATAGATAGATCACATGGTTTGGAAAACCATGCACCAACCATGCGAAACCCATTGTCCCAAGTCCTAGGCTCACACAATTCATGCGCAAGGTTTTCCAAATTGTGTGCAAACCGTGATTGATCCCTCTATAAAAAATTGCATACATGGACACAAAATCAAGAAACCACTCTTGCATGGTTTGAAAAAACATGCATAGTAGACCTGGAGGTCTAAATGGTTAGTGCTTGGAGGCCACATGGTTTTTCCAAACCATGAACCCCAATCTTCACACCATAAATACATGGGTTTTCAGCCTTAGATGAACCCAAAACCCAATGAAAACCCTAAGACATTTTTTGAGCATTAATAATCATCTAAAAAAAGGTATTGGGTCAAAGAAAACTCATAAATAAGTTCCATTGATCAAGAAAAGATTTGGTCTACCCACCAAACTCTAAAATCCAAAACGGGTGAGGAATTCAACCCTCTCAAAAAACCCATGACATTATAAATGTAATAAAAGGAATAATAAACTTGAAAAATATTCTTATGAAAGTAAATAATTAATAAAATATTATTATTCAAGAAGATAAAGAATATACATTATGTGTTCGACTCAAGGTAAGGGTCTTATTTTCAATTTCTCTTCATTAAGGCATATTGAAATATTATTCACCTAATGTAACATCATGAACTAATTGACACTAAATTAGTTCCCCGAGATGATTTTTTCACATAACGTCAAGAATACCTCATTATAAAATGTATGCTACCAACTAGCAGTAGGGGTCTAAAATGGAATTGTGAGGAGACTATACCCCCATATCAGAGTGTAAAACTAGAAGAAAATAAAAAAAATATCACACACATCAGTGTACATTTAAAGAATAAATTAACTGAAACTGAAACATACTTTAACAAAATAAAATGCAATAAAGGCCTAAATGAACATGTCATACATACAACCAATCACCCACTGGGCGGATTAAATAACAAAACAAAATAAAATAACTATAAAAGGGCTCCACAACATCATCGATCCAAACCATTTGATCATTTGATACCAATCAATCAATCTCACTCGACCAAAAAATAATCAATGCATACCTCATCCCAAACCTGTGCCTGTAATAAAAATGTGATAGATTCTCAAGTACCCAATTAAAATAGAGGCTCAATCAAAGTGTGAGTAAAACTTAGTAGGCCACCACCAATGGTGTCTAAAGAAAATACCAGTCAGTATAATAATGTATATTGGAAAAGGAATAATAGTAGAAAAGAAGGTAAATAAAATAGGTTTCATTATTCAATTATATTAAATTAATCACTTATATTATTTATTCCAAAAGTTATCTATTTCCATCAAATCACATCAGCTAAATCTAGTTGTCTGAGAGATATATCACAGAGGTCCCTGGTTGAAAATTAAGGATCCTCAGTCTAATAATCCAATTGGGGTCTGATGTGCCATGTTCGTTCATATCAACCACTAGGTCAGAAGTCATAAAACAAGTAGAATCAATCCATTAATCTAACAAGGACTTGGAATTCCTTATCCAAACATCCCAAACTTTAGGTCATAAGTCAACAAAAATAGATCATCAATCCATGAATCTAACTAGAATTTGGAATTATATGTATGACCATCCCAAACTTGATATGGAATGTCATGTCCATACCCCTGGGTTCAGGAAAATTATTCCTTTCCCTAAAAAAAATATTGTGCACCAGGGTACTTAGAGCATCTTTATGGACCGCCTAAAACCAAGGATTGGAGGATCAATCCAACATCCCAAAACCATTAATCAAATGTTTGAAAACATGGAGAATTAGTCCATGAATACAATCGAGATTCTATACATGATGTCCAAACATCCCCAACCATACCATCATCAATTTAATACTTTTCCATTCAAAATTTTTCATAGTCCATTTATTTCATAATATAAAACCAAATTAAAAAACAAACCGTTTCATCCTTTGCCCAAATTCATATTCATTAAATTTTATTCAAACCTTTTAACAATCAAACACCCCTTTTAACTATTTCCATTTAATTTCTTAATCTCAAAATTTATCATGGTAAAAATGGACAATTAAATCAACACAAGTATTGAATAAAACCAAAACCCTTTTCACATGTCATAAAACATCAACCTAGCAACCTTAGAAACTTTTGGAATCCACCCTCAAAACATGGGTATTCTTATATAAGAAAATAGGGTATATGACCTTCATTTTCTTTGAAAACCATTAAAATGGTCACCAAGACATTTCACAAAAAGGCACTACACACCCATTTCAAATCAACCATTAAAATATATTGAAACCCCCCTTTTTTTAAACCAATTGGATTTTAACACCTTATATAAAAAAATTCATTTTAAAACATAGTCTTCCCACATTGGAGATAAAAACTGAATCAAAATAAGAAACACACCATTTAAACATTTCAAAAAGGTCTTCATAAGCTTTTACCAAAGCTCAACATCGAAAAATTCCATTTTTTTCTAAGGCAGCACACCACTTGGGTTTCCATAGGTCCATTCTGAAAACATACAATGGATCCAATGGGGTCTATGGAAGGTCCAAGGTATCAAACTAAAGACAAAAACAATTTCTCGAATCATGGAAGAAATTATATCACTTTTGGGATTAAGGAACATATTTCATACACATGCAAATAAATTAACAAGAATATGGATAAAGATATTAGACCACCTACCTCATTAAAAAATCTTCCTAAAACAATTCCAAATAATGATAACCTTGTCAAGACCCATTCAAGAATCATCCAAACCCCTTGACACCCAACCAAGATCATCATAATCACCTAATCTCTAATATTACCTAAAAAAAATAATTAATAAATTATAAAAATTATAATTAACAAATCATTACAAAACCCAACTTGGCATAATGTTAGAAAACCCATCAGGTTATCGTGCCATAATGAAACCGAAGACAACTATTCACTAAAGACCCATGACATAACCCTGACCACATTTTGGGACCATGACCTAATAGGCGATACCAATTAGATAATTAATTAAATAAAAATATGAGGAAAAAAATAATAAAATTCACCACAATCACATTAATTAATGAAAAATATCACAACGATGAAAAAAATCCATCTTGAGATCTCTTCTACCCAAGCTAACCAAAATACCCATGAGAAACAGATGATTCTACCACGCTATGGTGAAATCATCAATAAAACATAAACCAAAAAAATCCCAAAATAAGAGGTAAAGAAGAATAAGAATAAAGGAAACCACCAAAAGATGAGGACTCACCTCAAACGCCAAGAAATCTCTATGAAAACACCACTAAATCAAGGGAGGGACGAGGAGGAAGGGGTTTGGGAAACCATGATTCATGCACCTAGAATGGGGGAGAAAGGGGGTGGAGAGGTTAAAAAACCCAAGGTAGATTTTTTTTTAAAATACCTCTTTTTAATGAGATCTAGGAAACCACATGGTTTGGATGCATGATTTTCCAAACCCTATGCCAACCATATAGTTGGCTCTATCTAAGGCCACCACTCACATGGTTTTGTCACATGGTTGGCCAAAATGTGAATGAAACATGTGCATAACTACTATACAATACCCCCAAATTTATACATTTGTTCCACATGGTTTGAAAACCCATCCACCAATTATTCTGTCAGAGCTACCTCCCCTTTGACGTAAGGCACATAGTTTATCTTAAACCATGAACAATCCATTTTCCATGTCTCATAACCTCCTCAGCCTCACATGATTCCTCCTTTTCCTCACACATTTTACCCAAAATAGTTATATAACTATGAAAAATGACTATTCTTAGTTGTAAATGAACTAAAATCCTCCTGATAATTAAGGTGTTTCATGATTTCTCCTTAACCATACACAACAAACCGTGCACCCTTTCCATAAAACCCTAAAAACTTTCAAAACTTAACCCAAAGCCTCCAAAGATCATATGAACACCTGGTATTCCAAAAGAGCACCATTCCTTATCCCAAACTAATAAATTGAGGCATTTAAACTCCCATAATATATTTTTGGGTGTTAATTCAAGATTTTACCCATTTGATAGCAAAAAATTCAAACTCCTTCAGAAATTTTTGATCCATAATGACGTGGGGTCTTACAAACTGCCCACCATACTACTTTTTTACCTTGACAATCCTTGGTGGTAAATCATCTACACCACCTAATCTATGTTGGTCACCTTATTTTTATTAAAGAGCCTCACTTAGCTTTAACTAGCCCAAAACACTACTAAGGCACAACCTCTAACTCAAGGCCTTCAATCGGACGAAAACCCAAGCTAATCTTTATTATGAAACCAAAAACTAGGATGATGCTTAACCAAACCCATATAATGGAATCATTTATTAAAAAATCCCTTGAGTAGTCATCTAACTATGGTTCTCCACACTATAAGATCCAACTTTTAACCACTATAGCCCGATACTTAACACCCTTTTCAACAGTAAAACCCAACCCAACCCAAACTCATGCTACTACCAAGCACTCAAATATTTCTGAAAACACCTTTCTTCACTCACTGACCCATCATCATCTCACCTAATAAAGATTCCATCACACTCAGGGGTATTATAAAACCACCCAAACCTAACCACTAGTGTCATATGCAAACTAATTTCCAGAACCACCCCAAGATCGAATCCAACTCTTGGCTTGATCATCCGCCACAACTGACCCCCATTAGCATTATTTATAGAATTTAAGCACACACAACAATCATTTTTTACAAGCATCATAATTCCACTATGAATGATCCATGGTCCGTTCCACACACCCACAAACTATCCATAATAAGGGATGTATCTCTAAAATCAATACATCACTCCCAACCATAGGAGTTTCATCATCACCGACTCATCCAAATAACCTCAACCACTTTGGCCCATGCTCCAACCACTGCCAAACCAAGAATTAGATGTGACTTTCTTTCCCTCACTTGAAATACCAAATGAAATATCAACTTTCACCCATTCCTAGAATCCTAGAACAAAAACCAAGGCATTCATAGACATTATGTACATCTTGAGGACCTCACCCATAAATAGTCAATGGTGAACTTCCCTCCATAAGACTCCACTTTCACTACTCCATGAGCATAACCTCCAAGAGGCCCCATACTCAAAAAAATACATTAGGGTATCTAGGAGTATATCCATTAACCTCTCAGTATACCTAAGAGGATGTAAAGATATTAGGAATGAACATCACTACTAATAGTACACGATGATTTCATCAGCATACACCACCACCACACATCAATTCTTGATGTCACTCCTATCTATAGGGATATGATAAGCCATAAAAATTAATAGGTCTCTTTGAACATAATAATATCATCACCATCATATCATTCATCATCCTACTCATGAAAACCAATTATACTTGAGAAGCATGGATGTATGCTCCCATACATCCAATATAGAAACCAAATTATACATCACATCACCACCACACCTGAACTCCAAGTATTTCCAATTTCAAGAAAACTAGACATCTCTATGCGACTCTTACAATAAAAAAACTCGCACACACAGTCTCCACCCAATGAAGAAACATGTATATAAAATCACATTTCCTCGATCACCCATTATGATCTCAATCCATCTCATAACCAACAGTCACAATCGTATGCACATCCATCACCGAGGCTAGGCACCCAAACAATCCCACCCCTCTAGAATCCAACCATAATGCTAAACCACTATCACTCAAGTTCTCTTTCTCAAAACTAAAGGAAAACCATATGAAAAAACCCAATACTAGAACACACCCTATATTCACTATTGTTAAGATTCCAAAATGCCCACCTTCCTCACACATTCATAACACCAAACACAACCCATCTGACCTATCTCATGGGTCACCCTTGAAATCCACACAATATCATCTCTTAAAACTAGAGTCATGTAAAAAGGACACTTGATACAACAATCCAATGTATATGAAATATCACAGAATAACCAAAATCATGGGGTATCAACATGAACCTGTCACATCATCACATGATAACAGTGAAACAAAAAACCCTCCTCTAGGGTCCCACACCATCAATGTGTAATATACTGAACAACTACCCATGACTTGGGCACCCATCCTATCTAAGAACCTGAACATCAGATGGCTCATTGAAGGACCCAGACATACTATCAACCTTGCACCCAAAACCACTCACAAAGGTCCAATAGTCACACACTTATACCACACTAAAACACTAGGGTCACAACACCAACCATGCACAAGGACCACACCCACTTTCTCATCATTGAGCGCCACACCGTATATCCATAGAACCTTTCATCAAAAATAAATCCCTAAAATCAAACACTAGTAGGCCTATAATATATGTAACCTATGTATCAAACATGAAGCATGATAAGCCTCTTACCTTTACAGGACAAGAGTCAAAAACAAGTCACAGACCTCTTGCTAATGGTCCAAGAGCCAAAAATCCTTCAAAAACAATCAAACCCAAACAAAGTGTTCATCGTTCAAAGAAAAAATCATATATAACAATAACATAAATAATATAGAACATTTATTCTAGTACCCAATAACCTATAATTTGTACCAAAACAGGTGTTTGCGATGCACCAGCCTAGTATCCATCACAAGCTCTGACACATTTTTAAATCTCTAGTTTACCAAACCCCAAACAGTAAAATGATAGGAAAGTAAATCTCTAATACCACTTTATAACATCTTGGCTTGGGTTCCACTGGACTGGTTCCTCAATTTGGTTTTCAACATGACCTCAAGCGTGCCTCCTCATATGCCAGAGGCTGCCGACTAGTATTGGGGGTCTAAAATGGAACTGTGAGGAGACTCTACCCCCATATTAGAGTCTAAAACTAAAATCAAATAACCAAATATCATACACATAAGATTATGTAGAAATAATAAATAAAATTAAACTAAAACATGCTTTAATAAAATGAAATGCATTAAAGGATCGAATGGACATGTCATACATACAACCAACAACCCATTGGGCCGGTAACATGACATAAAAAAAATAAACAAACTAAAAATGGACTTCAAAAAATCACTAACCCAAACCATATGATCATATGATACAACTCAAGAAATCCCACTTGACCAAAAATATTCGATACGTATGAGACTCATCCCGAACCAATGCTTACAATAAACATGAAATATTTGCTCGAGTACCCAAGTGCAATGGTGTCCTGAGTAGGGTGTGAGTAAAACTTAGTAATCCTTCACTAATGATGTCAAAAGAAAATACTATCAAATACAAAAATGCATGTAGGAAAATGAATAATAATATAAAATCAAGTAAAGAAAACAGTTTTCATTTTTTAATAATGTTCAATTAGTCACTTTTATTCTTTATTTCAAAATTTAAACATTTCTGCAAAATTACCTCGGCCAAAACCAATCATCCAAGTCATATATCATAGAGGTCACTGGATAGAAATAAAGGACCCTCAGTCCAGGAATCCAATAGGAATATAGTATTCCATGTTCGTCTATCTTAATCACTGGGTCACATGTCAGAAAAAATAGATCACCAGTCCATGAATCCAACCAGGACATGGAGCACCATGTCTAACAATCTCAACCTTTAGGTCACAAGTTTGAAAACATAGAGCGTTAGTCCATGAATCCAAATAGAACTCATAACACCATTTACAACAATCCAAACCTTGATATGGAACACTATCCCCATAACCTTGGGTTCAAGAGCATCAGTCCTTACCTTGAATAACTTTGCTGCACCGAGGAAATTGGAGAATCAGTCTGGACCACCAAAAAATGGGGATTATAGAATAAATTTTTACTAATACTAGAATCCAAAATGACTCCATATGACATGTGGTATAAAAAATAAGAAAATAGTGAAATATTTTAAAGGTTTATTAGTCCATGTTTCATGAGTATCAGGAATAGAAATCTAGGAAAATTCAAGGAGAAATATGGTAAAATTCAAGGACAAATATAAAGAAGGGATCTTCATGGGGTATCTATCCAATGAAAGAGTATATAGATGATGGAATAAAAAATTACACAAGTCAGTATATTGTTTTTATGTGAAGATTGTTGAAAATAAAATCAATTCTGATTAAAAAAATGTATCATATTTTGAAAACATTAATTTAGAAAAAACATAGATTATTGGAGGATAGAATGATGAAAATACTTTACATGATCCATAAATAGTTGATGTTGACTCAGTTAAAACTAGTGATGAGGATGAAATAGGTAGAGTTGAAAAAAAGAATCAAATATTGAAAAATAATATTAGATTAGAAAATATTATTGGAAATCAAGAGGCTTGAGTGCATACTAGAAGAAGACTAAGAATTGAAAATAAAAGAGCTCTCATTTCTCAAATTGAACCAAATTCAGTTGGAGAAGCTATTTAAAAAAATGAGTGGATAAGTTATATGAATGAAGAGATAAACAAAATTGAGAAAAATAGAACCTAGGATCTTATTCCTAGACAAGTAGGGAAGAATATAATAGTAATGAAATTGGTGTTCCTAAAAAAACTTAATGAAAAAGGTGAGATATTAAGTAATAGTTCTAGATTAGTCTGTAAGGGTTATTCACAAGTGGAATGTATAGATTTTGAGGAAAACATTTCACCCATTGCAAGACTGGAGTCTATTAGAATGTTTCTTGTAGTTTCATCTCATAAACACTATAAAGTTTATCTGATGGATGTGAATTATACTTTCTTGAATGGATATCTTAATGAAGAAGTTTTTATTAATCAACCTAAAGGATATATTCTTGATATTGATGGAACCGATGTATGTAATCTTAAGAAAGCCTTGTATGGTCTGAAACAAGCTCCTTGATCATGGTATTCTAAACTGCATAGTTTTCTAAATTAGTTGAACTTTTCTAAAGGAAAAGTTTTTAACAACTTATATGAAGGAGTTTAAAATAATTAATCTTATTGTAATTGTGTATATTGATAAAATAATTTTTTTAGGTGAAAAAGAATATTAATGTGAATAATTTTATAATCAAATAAATATGTACTTAAAAATTTAAATGATAATAGAGATTAGTTTTTTTTCAGGGACTACAAGTTCTTCAAAATAAAATCTATAACTTTATTTCAAAAAAAAATATTCCAAGGAATTTTTAAAGAAATTTTTCATGGAAGATTCAAAGGAAGTCTCCACGCCTATCATAATTGGTGTAAAGATTATTAAGGATAAACCGAGATTGGGTGTTAATTAGAAATATTTTAGGATATTAATTAGTAGATTAATATATCATACAACCTCAAGACTAGATATTATATATATAGTAACTTTTTGTGCTATATATCAAAGTGATACGAAAGAATCATGCATGATAGATGCTAAAAGAATTCATAGGCTTATCAAAGTAATGTAAAATTATAGTTTGATTTAAAAAAGAAGTGGAGATTTTAACTTATTAGGATTCACTGATGCTAATTGGGCCAGATATTTCAATGATTGTAAATCAACATCAGGAGGAAATTTATTTTTGGGAGAATTTTTTATAAGTTATTATAGTATGATTTTTTGTGACTTTAATTATAGCTAAATCTGAGTATGTTGCTTATAAAAATTCTTATACTCAGATGATATGGATGAAAGTTCACCTTGATGATCTAAAGGTGAATATTGAAAGACCATTGAAAAATTCCTGTGAAAATCAAAGTGCAATTAATCTCTCAAAAAACCCAGTGAAACATTCAAGATCAAAACAGATTGATTTTAAATATCATTTCATTAAGTAGAGAGTAGAAAGTAGACATGTGAATTTAGATTACATTTCAATAAAAGATAAAATTGATGATATGTTCAAAAAATCTATTCCAAGAGAAATATTTGAGGAACTTAGGATGAAACTCCATGTTCACACTTCCCCTATAACTTAGAGAGTGTTGGGATTCCCCCACTATTATTAGGATTCTGATGTCAAGGGTGAGAATAATACATAATTCTATTATTTTTTTTTGTTAATATTGAGATGAGGTTATTATAAAAAAGAGGAGTTAGTGATGAGTAAGTGCAATAATTGATGTGGAGAGCATCTAAGTCATCTTTGAGAGATGAAATTATGTGTTAGGATATTTCTCTTAGAAAAAGGTCATGATTCGATGTCTCTTGAATAGAATTGTTTATATTGAAAAAAATACAAAGGGGGAGTTTAAAGAACCCATGAAATTATTGTTGTTGTTTTTTTATTTGTTTCAACTTTAACTATGATGATTATAGAGTTGTTCATATTGTAAAAGACTTATGCCCAATTTTATTAAAAGATGTGAACATTGTTTACCACAGTTAAAAATGAGTAGGAATTGATTATGGAGATGAGGTGGAATTTTGGATTTTGATTTGTGATTTTTTTGGTGGTGAGTTGGAAAAATATTATGTTATTTATTAAAAAGATAGACAACCTACACCTAGCCAACTGAAGGGATAGAAACTAATACTTATGTGGGAATTCTACCCTTAGTTAACCAAGGTGCAATGGATGGGGGGAGTGTTAGTTTAATGGGGTGAGCATAGTTCCAACCTATTGCATGCAAGACTATTTATAAGGTCAGAAGAAAGTGTGCCCCAAGAAGTGTATAGATTAGGATGAATCCCATTAAGAGTACACCCATGGTGTGTTTTGTGTATCTAGGTGTCGACCCAGGTGCCAACTTGAATGCAGGATGCCATGACAAGTATTATTAAGGGGTGAAATTATAATAGAATATCCAATGTAGTACAAGCAGTGTTCAATTAATATTTCTATGAATTATTGATATGGTAAAGAACCACAAATATTCGATTAGATCTATCTGGGCTATCTAATATTCACTACAGTTATCTTTTAACTATTTCCTTGGTTGAAGAAGAATATGCTTTCCGAGTTGTTCATAGAGCATTTTCTGAATGATTCAACTGTGCATCCATTCATCATTTGATCATCCTGATAATTTGAATACAATCGAAAATACATGAAACTCCACTTTCATGTTTAAATGAAGTTCAAACTAAAGACATATAATGTGAATCAAAAATGGTTTTACAGTGATAATGATTTCTTATAGTCACAAAGTGCCCAAGATATGGTGGTGCTTGTAGGTGGAGTAGGTTAGTGTGTGCTCTCTCTTCTAGTGGTAGAGTGATTCGGTACTACTCATCTATAAATATTCATCATGTTTACCATTTTTTTGCGATTTAAGATCACTTTAATAGATATAGAGAGAGATGCTGAAATAGGGAATATGTTTTCATGAAGAGGTTTCCATGCATTTGCGGTGATCTTTTTAAGGATTCCCAATGACATGATGTTTACGAAGTCCCAAAAACTCATGTTTGTTCAATATATTCACATGGGTTATGTGATGGTTATGTGGATATAACTGTTACATGATATACTATACCATGAATATATTTTGTAAATCTTATAGATTCATGAAAGTGAAATAGCAAGATAACAATAAGTAGATATGTGAACTCAAGAACCCTATGAGTTCTCTATGTGTGAAAAAAAGATAACACACTCTAAATTTACACAAAGATTAATTTCAAAAAAAAAAAAATTAAATTGCACGAGAACAAAAATCATACAGTGAAGGTTCTATTGTAAACTAAAGTTAATAAAGAAGAAACATAACTATGTTTGTTAAAAGAATCTATGAATTACATGAGTTTGAGTTTTCAAAGAGTGTATCTAGAAGAACTAGTATTAAGAATTAGTTGTACTGGTCAATTGTGTGTAGTAGTACAATGATATTCATCTTCAAGGACTTTGAAAACAATGAAAAAGTGAAGTATCATCTTATTAGTGATGCTTTAAGAGAAAGATAAACTTTGTGTTGAAGCAACGTCTTGGAACATTTTTTAGTGTTTTGGTGTTTTTTTTGTAAACTAGCGAGAACCAAATCAATCATTTTTTTTCAGGAAATTTTTTATTGGGAATTGGTTGATACCTACCTTACTTGGTTTCAAGGTGATACTTGATTAACCTTCTTGTAATTGTTTATTCATATTTAGTGGAGAATCTATGGCACAGATCCTCCTAACCATAGTAAGGATGGAGTCACCTATCTTTGGGGAGAATATTGTAAAAATATTGTGTGTCATTGGGGTAAGACTTTAAGAAGTAACATAGGTTTATTTCAAAGAAAATAAATTCTAAAATTGTAGGACCATTAATTCAACCCACCTTATTAGTGGCATAACCCATTCATTGATACTACAATTTTTACCAATTTTTACTTTTTATTTTTTTTGAAAGTAATTTTCATGTCATTTTCAAAACAAGGATCATTTTTATTTTAACAAAAATGTGAAAGGAATATTTATTTTAATGTACTAAAAATGTATGGAATTTTTAGGCATCATGACCACTCAAATTTTTTTAAAATTCCTTTATATGATTTAAAGGTTATTTTAAAAGAAATTTATTTTAAAATGTTCTGTGAAATCTTAGTTTTAAAATGATTTTCAAAGTAAAAAGGTTATTTTACACAAGAATGTTTTAATGAAATTTTTATTGTATTTATGTCCAAAAATGAAATTAAACCTTTATTATACTTATGATTCACTGGGTATATATTGTATTTATAAAATAATTATTCTATATTTAGTTGGTTTATGATCATTTAGACCAAATAAAGTATTAACATTCACTTTCTTGATTCATTTTTTATAGTCATTATCATTCCATTGAAACTTTCACTCTCTTGTGATCATTGTACAATTTATTTCTCTTAAATATCCATATTCTTTGTATCATGGATATGATCATTTCCTAAACAGTATATAATTTTATATACAATGTTTCTCTTAAAAATCCACATTCTTTGTATCATGGATATGATTATTTCCTAAACCATATACCATATTTACCCATGGTGTTTAATTTTAAGGTTATTTGATTAACTGGGAAATATATATATAACTGTATTCTTTACTCTATATAGATATTTGTCGATATAGAATATTAATTCATGATTTAAATCAATAATTCAATATATGATGAATTATTTGGACCTAAAGTGATGAGTGGTGCCTAAAATTTTATAGATCCTAAATTCATTAGTAGTCTCATGAGTCAAATCAGTAATCTAGAATTAAACAGGTTTTTCCTGTGGTTTTACACTATTTTTTGAAAGGTCTTGGTAGTCGTGGAATCATGTTCTTGAGAACATTATGTACAATAATTAATCATTTCTTTCATGGAGAATTTAGTTATTATTATTATTAATGATATTTTCACAATGTTATTATATCTGGATTAATTTCATTATCTAATTATTGATTAAATGGAATGTATACTCAGTTATTTACCTCTCCATATTGATTATTCCTTATCTATTCATAAAAGTTAATATATTTATTAAATAGAATGTGCGTTTAGTTTTTTACCTTTCCATATTTATTATTCCTTATCTATTCATAATAGTCAATATATTGATAAAATGGAATGTATGTTCAATTATTTTCCTTTCTATATTTATTATTCCTTATTATTCATAATAGTCAATATATTAATTAAATGGAATGTGTGTTCATTTATTTACCTTTACATATTGATTATTCATTACATATTTATAAAATTCAATATTGTGATTAAATTTAATGTGTGTTTAGTTATTTACCTTTCCATATTGATTATTCCTTATCTATTTATAATAGTCAATTTATTGATTAAATGGAATGTGTGTTTATTTATTTAACTTTCCATATTTTTTTACTTATTTATTTCTAATAATAATTTTATTAATTAAATAGAAAGTTTATTCAATTATTTACTTTTCCATACTGATTATTACTTATTTAATCATGATAGTAAAATTATTTAAATGGATTTTTTTTTGTAGTTATTTACCTTTCCATGAGTATGAATATTGATTCATGATAGATTTTTCTATAATTAACCCTTATTGATCATTTGAGATCACCCATTTCTTGTTTCCTTTCTTAAGAATCTATTAAGTATACTATGATTGATATTAAAGGATATGCTAGAGAAAAAAAATTATTCTACAAAAAATATTATGTTGTAATTTTTGTTTTCAAATGTAATATGAGATTCATATATATATCTAGTTTACCAAGACTACTAAACTATTTAGACATTTAGTATGTGATTACTTATATCTTATTCCAATGTAATAAAGAAAGACAATGGCTTAAAGTTTCTAGCTTTAGGGTCATTATAGTTGATATAAGAGGAATTTTAGTAGAAACCTTGAGAACTTAATCTAGGAAAACATTGATTAGGGAACTTAACACTATGATAGACTCTGATGATAAGTATAAAATAATGTCCCAATGTTTTGGTAATGAATATATTATGTGGTTATTCCTAGAAATACATCCTTATCTGGATACTACTAGTGGACTTGGTTCTAGAATAGTTGTACCTATGAGTAATAACTCTGAAAATGGAGAATCGGGATTGACTCAATCGTCACCTAGTGCATAACAACAAGCCTTACCATAAACCTAGTTTTACAATTCTAGGGGATATACTAAGGATAATTTAAATTTTAATTACATTCCATTAGGAAGAATTTGGAAAGATGATGATAATGAATTAACTAAGTTAAAACTAAGGTGTATTAGATTGAAAATAAGGTGTCATGATTTAGACATCCTATAAATGATTATATGGATTTTCTATTATGATTTTTTTATCACACTATGCTTTTTTTAGAGAATGGTTAGAACTTGTAGGTATCATGTTAACATTGAACATGGAGATGGTGAATATTAGAAAGTTGATGGGATGATGAAAAGAGTGAATGATATCATGATTATTCTTAATCATTCATCATCAAATATGATTAAAACCCTATATCTTATCCAAATCTTAGACAAACCTAATATGATAAGGTTGGAGTTGGCTAAGGGCATGGGTGATAGAGACTATGGAAGAAAGAAGGATCGAATCCCTTCATGTTTGAAATATGTAATGATACACCTAGGAAATTGTATGAAAGGAATTGGAAAATGTTTTATGTGTAGAAAAGAAAGGCAAAAATCAATTAATTGGTGAGTAAAAATGAATAATATGATAAAACGAAATAAATACCATCCTAGGGATATATTTATAGTTTTGTTTATTAAATGTGGGGAACCTAGGAATTATCTGAGTCAATAACCTCTTTTAAAGGTTAACCCCTAGATAATGGAAGGAACTATGTTGAAATAAAATAGTTGATGTATTTATTTATTGGGATTTCTAAATTATATTATAGAAGTATCTTTACCAGTGGTATTTTGGTTATAAGAATCATTAAATATCTAAGTATTATGTTAAATTTTAGTAGCATATACATCTTCATTAACTTAATACTTATGAATACCATCATAGGTTAATGAGTTTAAGGTTTATCATAAGTTCAAAATTTTAAACACCCCTTTTTAGGTTTTATGATATGAGAGTTTACAAATATTAAGGATATTTCTTGGAAAACGTTTATGGAGATACAACCCATTGGTTTAGTATATTAAGTTTAATTTGAGAAAAAATGCCTTTAAATTTTTTAGACTTAAGATTAACGGTATTGTTAACCTTTAAGGATTATCTTATCTTTTTTGTAGTAATTATGGGTCATAACAATTTGGGAAAATTATAGGAATTATATTAATATAGTTTTAGAAAAAGAACAACTCGTATGACGGGTGAAAACCCACTGCATCCAGTGAAGGCTATAGGGCTTGAACCCACAACTGAAGGATAGTAAGGGCTTAATGCTCATCACTATTCTACATGATGTCTTGTTTAATATCTCATTGTTTTTAGTTAAATAATTTTATGAATAAATAATAATGATAAAATAGTTATGCTAATGTTGATGTTTACATATGAATGTATTATATTGGATAACTTGTGATAACCATATTGGTTTTAAAAATTAGTTAGAGACAATCATAAAAGACTTTCACTCTTTTATGGATCTTATGATTCATTAAAATTGAATTTTAGTGCTTCATGAATAAAAAATTCATTTTTAGATATTTATTTATTATTGTAAGTGATGAATTGGAAATTTATCGAAGCACAACCAAAGGATGAAATTGTGGTTATGAAATAGAAACACATCAATTAAGTATATTTCATTATATTCTCAAACAGTAAAATAATCCATCAAATTTAGGAAAATGATCTTGAAACAAAAATTTTATCCTATCACATTAATATTTGTTAAATCAAATGGTATTTTAAATCATCACATATTTATGGTTTTTATGTCCTTAACTTTCCATTGATTATTCAATTTCTTGCAATTAATAACCTCTATCACTCTCCAAAACTATTTACACTGATCTCTTATGTCCATATCATCAATTTCCACTAGTGTTCTTTTAATTAGAAACATAGTTATGTTTTATTCCATATGATATTTTTTACTTCACTTTATTATTTAGAGGATTACTTATTAAATCTTTTTACGATGTGGGTTTTTAATAAATAAATTTTCAAATATCATACAGATTTCTGAGCGTAAGATCAAATTATGAGGATGTAATTTATTTAAGGTGGGGAGAATATAACACCCCAAAATTTTAAAAGAATAAAATTATATTATATATCTTATGAGACATGGAACACCAGGATTAAACAACTTATTATATTTATTTCCATAATTTTATTCTCTTCAATAGCTTACAGAACATGCAATCTTGAGTCTAAATGAACCGTAATATAGTATATCGTTATATACTAGACATTAAATTAGTTGGTATGAATATTAATAAATAAATTATGAAAATTATATGATTTAAAAATGTAAAAATATATTCATTTGTTATCTATTTATTATAAATAAAATATGAATCATTTAAAAGAAAAAGAAATATTTTTTTAAAAAATGTATTTTTTTTTCTAAAAGACGGTTTAGTTTTGCTCTGCGCACATAATTTAAAATTTAAATTTTCTAATTTTATATTTTTTATAAAATGAAGTTAATTTTTTAAATCATAATATTAAAATTATATTAGGGTGAATTTTTATGATTTTTCAGAAAATTTTCATTTTTTAATGAAAAGTGAAAAATACCCATTTTTATTTAAAACTTCCTTTTTGTTTAAATAATTTACAAAGATAAATTATAATTTAAACTATTTAATTAAAATTATTTTAATTATATTATAGTAAATATAATATATTTCATTAAAATAAATTTTATATTGAATTACAATATTAAAACCTTCCATACTTATGAGAATTTTATTCTTGAAAACTGACTTTTTCATCATGTCTATGGGTTTTGTTTTAAACTAAATTTGTTAAAATAAATTACATATTTGTAATTATCATAATTTATATTTTATAATAATCTCATATTAATTTTTAAAGATAATTAATTGTGAAAACAATAAAAATTAATTACCACAGTTAAGGTAAAAATGGGTTTACGAGGAGGTAAAACTAAAAAGATAATGGTTAAAATGAACTAAAAACTTGTATAAAATTTATTTTATGGATATTTTTAGACCTTATAATGTATAATTATCTATAATACTTAATATTGGACCCTTTATTCATGGGAAAAACATGTGAACACTTTTTATTTTAAAAGGTTACCAGTGTGCCACTCACCTCACTTATAAATACCCACCCCCTATACTCTCTTCTTCACACCTTACAACCCATTTTTTTAGGACAATACCTACCAAAATAAATTTGAAAATTTAATATACTCATCAAATAATACTATTTTTGGTTATAAATACATTCTAGTAATACTTTAGGTATAATCCTAAAGAGGTGATCAAAGAAGAGGTAGGATTCCTAACTATGTGTTTTTGTTTTGTTTCGTTGTACATCTCCTTTAAATATTACTAATTTTTTATTTTATATTTTGAAAAATTATCTTAAATATACTTATATGTTGTTATTTTAACGAAATTACTTATATCCATATCCTCTTCCCTCAAATTTGAAATGATAACGTCGCTCGTGTGTACGGTGGGCTACCGCCTCACGAACCGATGTGACACGCTTTCCATGAAAACCTATCATGATTGTGTATGATGATGGATATAAAGTATATATATTATATTTATAGAATAATTATACTCATGGATTCATTATATTAAATATACATTTCTTACTTTTCATTCTATAGGGGATATTATAATGCCTCTCATGTGTACAACGAACCACCGCCTCACGAAGCGTTGCGATTAATTTTTCACTAAAGATTTAAATGAGAGGTAATAAGGATAAATTTAATTAATATATGTAATATAAATGAAATAATTTTTAAATTCATGAAAAATTTATCATTCTAAAAATATAATATATCATTTTATTTCTTACCTTTTCACTCACTGAAAGATGATAACATCGTTCTTATATGTGTGAATAACCACCTTCATAAAGAGATGTTACTATATTTTCATAACCACACCACATGGATGATATATATAAAATATTTAAATAAATAATATTAAATTTATGATATTATTATCATTATGGAAAGATAAAATAATACTTTTCTCCTTTCCATAATGATAGTAGAAAAATTGAAATGTTAGTCATGCATACATACAACCCATCTTCTACATGATGGTAATATACTTCATTTATCAAAAAATATATTTAAATATTGGTATTAAAAGTATAATTTATGTACATATATTATAATTATTTAATTATTATTGTTCTGGATATGTTGAAATAATGGCCTCTTAGACTAATAATCAACCTACTGAAGTTATTTTTGAAAATTAAGTCAAATATCATCAAAATACCCAATGCAAACTTAAGTGATTAAGTAATTTTATATAACATTATAAGAAGTGAAATAATAGGAATAATAAAATCGAAAACAGTGTTTATGAAATTATATAATCAACATAAGTTTATTATTCAAGAATATAAATAACGTACCAGATGAGTCGGACTCAAGGTAAGGGACTTCATCTCAATTTCTCTTCATTGAGGCATATTGAAATGTTATTCACCTAAATTATTTAATATGGTATAAATTATACCCATTTTACATGTAATATCATGATTATTTTATAATTCATTATATTTTAATTTTCAATTTTAATTATTTCATCCATGGGTATTTAAATTGAATGTTACCAAGTGGTATAAAATTTCATAAGTCAATTTCTTTTCATTGGGTTATATTAATTCTTATCCATATTTGATATTCTAAGATTATATGTGTAATTACTTTTGATTATATTATGTTTTATTTATATTTTTTTTGTAAATTTATAGTTTATACACATAATTTATTAATTTATTAATTCTCACTTCAATGTTATGATCGTTGTAAGTGTTTATTTCATAATCTCATTCTAATTGAGATTGTTTATTATAAAATTTCAGTTGAAGAATTATTTTTGATCATTTTATAATAGAACCATTTCATTTTCTTCTCTTATGGTTATTCATGATATTTTCAAGTAATAATAAAAAATTTCCCTTTCTTTAGTACTTAAAATAATTTATAAAATATTTTTAAGAAAATATGACTTAATTAATATCTTTGGTAAGAAATCTATTTTCTTCAAAAACCATGTTTTCTAAAAAAGTTTTTTATAAAATAAATTTTGACCCATTTTGACTTTTCATATTTTTATTAAACGAATCTTCATTTGTTAAAAAAGGCCCATTTTATTTTTATTAAAAATGTGAAAGGAATATTTTTTGTAACATAATCAACATGTATGGAATTTTCTGCTATCATGACCACTCAATATTTTAAAAAATCGTTTATATTATTAAAATGTTATTTTAAAAGAAATATATTTTCAATTTTTTTTAAATTTTTGTTTTAAAATTAAATTCAAATTAAAAATGTTATTTTCCTTAAGAAATTTTTAATGATATTTTTATTATATTTATATTTATTAATGACATCAATCCTTTATTATACTTATGATATACATGGGATATGCTGTATTGATATCATCCTTATTATTTATTTTTTTGGTTTATTATCATGTTGACCAAAGAGAGTGTTGAAATTCACTTTCTTGATTTATTTTTTATAGTCATTAACTTTCCTTGAAAAAATTCACTCTCTTGTGATCATTGTACAATTAATTTCTATTAAATATCCATATGAATTGTATCATAGATATGATTATTTCTTAAATAATATATCATTTTTACATATTTTCTCTCTCTTAAATATCCATATTCTTTATATCATGGATATAATTATTTCTTAAACCATATACCATTTTTTACATATGATGTTTACTTTGAAAGTTATTTGATTAACTAAGAAATATTTATAAATTTATATTCTTTACTCAACACATATATTTGTTAATATAGAATATAGATTCATGAATTAAATTTATCATTCAATATATGAGGAATCCTTTGGACCTATAGTGAGGGGTGGATGCCTAAATTATGTATCCCCTTGATTATTCAGTAGTATCAGGAGGTGAATCAGTAATCTACCATTAAATGGGTTTATCCCTGTGGGTTTAAAAGATCTTGTGAAAGGTCATGACAGTAGAGGTATCATGTTTCTGAGAACATGATGTCCAATAATTAATAATTTCCTTCATTTAGAATTCAGTTATTATTATTACCCATGAAAATTTTACTATGATATTATATTTGGATGTATTTCATTATCACATTATTGATTAAATGGCATGTGTGATTAGTTATTTACCTTTCCATATTGATTATGCCTTATCTATTCATAAAAGTTGATATTTGTATTAAATGAAATGTGTGTTAAGATATTTACATTTATATATTGATTATTCCTTATATATTCATAATATTCAATATATTGATTAAATGACATGTGTGTTCAGTTATTTACCTTTCCATATTGATTATTCCTTATCTATTAATAATAGTCAATATATAAATTAAATGAAATGTGTGCTTAGTTATTTACTTTTCTATATTTATTATTCATTATCTATTCATAATGTTAAATATATTTATTAAATGGAATTTGTGTTCAGTTATTTAACTTGACATATTAATTATTACTTATGTATTCATAATAGTAAATTTATTGATTAAATGGAACATGTGTTCAATTATTTACCTTTATATATTGATTATTCATTATCTATTCATAATAGTCAATTTATTGATTAAATGGTATGTTTTTTAAGTTATTTACCTTTACATATTGATTATTCTTTATATAATCATGATAGTTAAATTATTTAAATGGAATTTTGTGTTGAGTTTTGTACCTTTCCATTATTATTATTATTGATTCATGATATAATTTGATGTACTTAACCCTTACTGATAATTTAATCTCACACTTATTTTGTTTCCTCTATCATGAATCCATGAAGTGTACTATGACTAATATACATGGATATTCTAGAGTGAATAACATTATTATTTTTTAAAATTATATATTAATTTTTGTTTTGAATTTAATATAGGAATCATGTATCTATCTAGTTTACCAAGATTACTAAACTATTTGGTCCTTTGGAATGTGTTTCCTTATATCTTATTCCAATATAATAAATTAAAACACCAAACATGGGTTTCTTGAGTATAGGTCATTATAGTAGGTATTATAGAAATTTTAGTATAAACCTTGGGAACTAGATTTAGAAAAACATAGATTAGGGAACATAAACCAATAATAGAATTTGAGGATAAGTATAAAAGAACATCCTAAAGTTTTGGTAAGGAGGATATTATGTGTTTTCTTCAAGTAATACATCCCTATTAGGATACTATAAGTGGAATTGGTTATTTCATAATTGTACCTAAGAGTAATAAATCCAAAAATGGTGCATTGGGATTGACCCAATCATCACCTGGTGCATGAAAAAGAGCCTTACTACTAACATGGTTTGACACTCCCTATGGATATTATTAGGATAAATCAAATTTTATTTACAAGAGATTATGAAGGATTTGAACAGATGATGATAGTGAATGAACTATGTTAAACATAATGCATATTAGATTGAAAATAAGGTGTCATGATTTAGACATACTATAAATGATTATATGAATTTTCCATTATGATTATGGTTGCTCAAACTATTATTTTTGGTTCTAGTCAATGGCTAGAACCTGAAGGAATCATGTTGACATTGAATGTGAAGGAAAATGTGGTGAATATGAGAATCCAAATGGGATTATGATATGAGTGAAAGATATTGTGATTATTCCTAATCAGTTATCCTAAAATATGATTAGAAACCTATACCTTAACCAACTCATGGACTCATGAAAGAAGATAAGGATGGCATTTTCTAAGATCTTGAGTGATGAAGACTTTAGAGGAAAGAATAATTTATTCCCTTTAATGTAAAAAATATGGAAAGAGACACCCAAGATTAAAGGTATTGGTAAAATTTAAGGTTTATATTATATTTGATGTTGTAGTAATTACGAGTAATTATAAATTGGAAATATTATATGAATTATATTAATATAGATTTGGAAAAATGAAAACCTGCATGACGGGTGACAACCTGTTGCATCCGACGAAGGGTGTAGGGCTTGAAACCACAACTGAAGGATAATAAGGGTTTATTCCTACCATTGGCCTACATGATGTACTGTTTAATATATCATTATTTTTAGTTAAACAATTTTATGAATAAATATTAATAATTATCCAATGGTATTACTGTTGAAGTTTAAAGATTAATGCATTATATTGGATAAGTTATGCTGACTAAATTGGTTTTGGAAAATACTTTGAGACAAAAAAGAGAGTCTTATCACTATTTTATAAACCATATGGTCTGTTAAAAGTGAATTTTAGTGCATAAAGAATAAAAAATCCATTTTTTGAGTAATAGATTAATTAGAAATTTGTCAAATCACAACCAAGAGATAAAATTGTGACTATTAAATAAAAACGTATCATGTAAGTATATTTCCTTATATTCTAGATAGTAAAATAATCACTCAAATTTAGGAAAAGGATCCTGAAACAAAAATGTTATCCTATTACATTAATATCTGATGAACATAATAGTATTTTAAATCATCATAGATTTATGGCTTTTAGGTTCTTAACTTTATATTTATCATTCAATTTCTTATGATCAATGACCACTATTACTCTCTATAATTATTTATGCTTTTTCTTCTATGTCCATATATTCACTTTAGACCAATGTTATCCTACTTAGAAACATAGTTATATGTTATTACATATGACCTTTTTTTACTTCCATTTCTCTCTTATTATTAGTATATTTTGTTGACCCTTTTTATGAAGTGGGTTTTCAATAAAGGAATTTTCATATATTAAACCTTTGATTTATGACAAGAAGATTAATTTGAGAGGATGAAAGTTATTTACAGTGTAAAGAATGTAACACTATAGAGTTTTAAAATAATAAAATTTTATTTTATAGCATATGTGGAAAGCATCCCCGATCTTAAACAACCCATGAAATATATTTCTTTAATTTTAATCACTTTGATAGCTTGCAGCACATGAAACCTCGAGTCTAAATAAACCATAATATAATATAAAATTATAACATAGTTATTAAATTGAAAGGTGTGAATAATAATAAATAAATTATGAAAAGTATATTTTTTACACATGTAAAAAAAATAATTGTTTATCTAATGATAAAAAATAAAATAATAATAATTTAAATGAAAATAAATGTTTTCTAAAAAAATGTATTTTTTTTCTAAAAGAAGATTTAATTACACTCTGAGCAAGTAATTTAAAATTAATTTTTACCCATTTTTTAAAATTTATATGATAAAATAAACTTAATTTTTGAAATCATCATATCAAAATTATCTTAGGGTGAATTTTTATATTTTTCTGGAAATTTCCATTTTTCGATGAATAGTGAAAATAATGATTTTTATTTAAAACTAACTTTTTTGTTTAAATAATTTACAGTGTTAAATTATATTTTAAATTGGTTTTAAAGTAAAATTATTTTAATTATATTAAAATAAATAATATTTAGTTCATTGGAATAAAATTTATATTTAATTTTTATATTAAAACCTTTCGTACTTATAAGACTTTTCTTCTTGAAAACCATCTTTTTCTTTGCGTTTACGGGTTTTGTTAAAAATTTAATATTTCTAATTATATGAATTAAATTCACTAAAATGGATTAAATATTTTTAATCCAAATAATTTATATTTTTGAATAAGTAAAATTTAATTTATGACCATAATTAATAGTAAAAACAAGAAAAATTAATTTCTGGTGTTAAGGTAAAACGGTCTTATCTAAGGGTTAAAATAATATGATAAGGGTTAAAATGACCTAAACACTTGTGTAAAATCTATTTTATAGACATATATTAACCTTATAATTTCTAATTACTTATAATAATCCATTTTGTACCCTTGTGTCATGTGAAAAATGTAGATACACCTTTTTCTTTTCAAAAATTGAAAGTGTGCCACTGACATCACTTATAAAATTCCACCCCTATCCTATATTATTCACACAATCAAAACATTTTGGTTCAGAAAATCACTACCAAAATTAAATCCTAAATTCTATCACCTCATTCTAGAAGCATTGTTTTTTTATAAATAAATTTTAGGAATACTCAGGGTATAATCCTAAAGTTGTATTCTGGGAAGAGTTAAAATTTCTAACTATGTATTTTTTTAATTTCTTCTTAAACATATTTAAAATACTATTAATTTATGATTATATAATAAAATAATTATCTTCCATATACTTAGATATTATTATTTTTATTTAATTACTTGTATCCACCTCCTCTTTCCTCAAATGAGAAATGATAATATTGCTATTGTTTATGGAGGACTACTGCCTCACGAACCAATGTGACACATTTTCCATAAAAAACTCTCAAGGTAGGGTATGACTATAGATTTAAAGTATATATATGATATTTTTAACATATTTATACCTATTTATTATTTATATCATATATAACATTTTTAATTTCCATTCCATAGGGGGTAAGATAATGCTGATCATGTTTTTGATGGACTACCGCCTCGTGAAGCGATGTGATTCATTTTTAACCAACAATTTACATGGAAGGTAATAAGGATAAATTTAATAAATATATGTTATATAAATGAAATAATTATGATATTAATGAAATATTTATAATTATTGAAAGAAAATATATCATTTTATTTATTACTATTTTACTCACTGAAATATGATAATGTCAAACATGTACATGTGGACTACAAACTTCACGATGCAATGAGACTCTCTTTTCATAACCACACCACATGGATGATATATAAAATTATATTTAAAGAAATAATATATTATTTATTATATTATGTTCATTTTGAAAAGATAAAATATTACTCACCTTCTTTCCATAATGATATTTGAAAAATGGAAACATTACTCACGCGTACGTACGACATACCGCCTCTATGATCATAATGTACTTAATTTATAAAAACCATATGTTATGAAAAATATTAAAAGTATTATTGATGTATATATATTGTAATTATGTCATTATTATTATAATATATATTTTTAAATAATTTTGGAGTCCCAAATGAATGCAGTGCATCACTATGGTTCAAGGGCTTCCGGTTGCAGTGTGTCACGACATGAAATATGGGTGTCACACCATGAAACCTTGTCCCTTATACCACATAAAGGATTTTAGTAGTGTTGGGAATTGTATATAAGCCTCTTAGATCCTCTCCCCAACACAAGGACTTTTTATAGGGGGATGACAGTGAGCCACCATGGTGGGAAGTGAGCCCTGTTGAAGAAAAAACCCATGAGGTAGTGAACCAAAGTGAAAAATATAGAGATTTAGGGTCCTAAAACCCCAATTTAGATCCTAAAATTGGTATCAAAGGGGTTATTAAGCCTTTTATTTATAGTTAATTCACTGAGGGGGATATTTTTGGAGTCCTAAAAGAATGTAGTGCAACCCTACATATCAAGGATTGTAGGCTGTAGTGTGTCAAAACATGACATATGGGTGTCACATCATAAAACCTTATATCTTGTCCCAAATTGGGTCTTGGAGTTGTGTTGGTAATGTTATATAATCCCCAGTGATCCTCTCCCCATCACAAGCCCTTTTCAGAGGGGGATGACAGTGAGCCACCCTAGTGGGCAGTGAGCCCTACTAGAGAACAAAACCATGAGGCAGTGAACCAAAATAGACAATATTATGATTTAGGGTCCTATATCCTCAATTTAGATCCTAAAAAATGACATATTAGACTAATAGTCAACCTACCAAAGTCATTTTTGAAACATAAGTCAAATATCATCAAAACACAAGATGTAAACTTAAATGACTAAGTAATTGTATATAACATGGTAATAACTAAGATAAAAAGAATAATAAAATTGAAAAAGGATCTTAAGAAAATAAATAATTAACATAATTATATTATTCATAAAGACAAATAACTTATGTAACGAATAAGACTCAAGGTAAGGGACTTCGTCTGAATTTTTCTTCATTGAGGAATATTGAAATGTTATGCACCTAACTTCTTTTATATAGTTTACATACTACCACTTTGACATGTAATATCAGGATTCTTTAATAATTCTTGGAATTTTAAAATTCAGTTTAAATTATTTCATCCAACGGGATTTGACTTGAAAGTTACCAAGTAGTAAACAATTTCATAACTCAATTTATTTTAATTGGGTTGTATTACTTCTTCGCTATCTTTAAATATTCTAAGATTATATTTGTAATAAATTTTTGTTATACTATGTTTTATTAATACTTATTTAATTTTATATGGATTTAAATTTGATACACATAATCGATTCACTCATTAATTCTCACTTTAATGTTATATCCATTATAATGGTTTATTTAACAATCTCATTCTAATCGAGAGTGTTTATTATAAAATTTTAGATGAAGGAAACTATTTGATCATTTTATAATAAGACCATTTAAATTTATTCTCCTATGTCTACTCATGAAATTTTCAAGTAATAATACCATTTTACAACTCTTTGTTATATAAAATAATTGAGAAAATGTTTTTAATAAAACCTGAATTCATTTATATCTTTGGTTGGAAATCCATTTTCTTCCAAAACCATGTTTTATAAAAATTATTTGAAAAATGTTTTTAACATTTTCCAAATGATTTATTAATTTTTTTTCCTTTTTTAATTTATATATATATATTTTTGAAGAGAATTATCATGTCATTTAAGAAAACGCCCATTTCAATTTTACTGAAAATGTGAAAGGAATGTTTATTTTAAAATAATTGACATATATTAAATTTCCTACCATCATGAAAAATCACTTATTTAAATATTAATTTATTATATTAAAAGGTTATTTTAAAATAAATTTATTTTTAATTTTTTTTGTGAACTTTTAGTTTTAAAATGATTTTAAAAGTGAAAAAGGCCATTTTCCTCAAGAATTTTTTAATGAAATTTTATTGTATTTATATTCATCAATGAAATAAACTATATATTGAAATTATGATATAGTGGGGATTTGTAATATTTGTGACATCTTCACCTAGGTGCTAAATAAAAATGCCCCGTGATGGTTCATTATGAGACCTCATGAACTCCTCCCCATATGCTAGAGGCTTCTTATTAGTAGCGAGGATTTAATTTGTAACATTGTGAGGCTATACCATCCTTATCAAAGTAGAACAACATCAAAAATAAAGAAACCATATCCAAAATAATATTATAACCAATGATACTCAATATATTGACTAATACATAATGATGAATCTAAAATAGGGAAGATGACTATAAAACAAAGTAGAAAATATTCCATTCCATTAAAGATTCAAGTTTACCATGAAAACACAAAATAAAGGAACACTGAAATATCCCAATTAGGTCCCAACATCATGTCCAGTTCGTTCATCCATTCTCTGTCTCTAATCCCAACTCAACCATTTAATATAGGGATCTTTCCCTAATCCTATCTTGCAAACATGAAGTCTATTCAGGTACCAATCAGGAAGCCTGAGTAGGGTATGAGTATAACTCAGTAGGAAACCACTAATGTTGTATCAATATAAATTTTATAAAAGAGTATGTAGTTATATAAAGAAAAAAAATGAAAAAAGTAAATAGGTTTCATATTTATTATTCTTTAATCAACCACATCACACTTGCTTCATCCCATGAAAGAGTTTAAACCATGTACCATCAATATTTCATAATTCATTCTTTCATCGGATTTAATTATTCATTTAATTCCAATTTTATCTCTAGTTCCATGGAGAATCAGTCAAGATACCAAATCAAAAACATGCATCGGGGGCCTAGAGAATCAGTTTGAAACCCCATTGGTATTTAGAGAATTAGTCCCTAATCCACACCTAATTATTCATATTAATATATATATATAGGTCTTATAGAATAAATATATAACCCCATGGGTATTTTGAACTTGAATCCCTATCCCACACCTCATTGTTCACATTCACACACAATCACAATCACACACACACACACACACACACACACATATATATATATATCGGGGGCCTAGATCATTAGTCTAACACACCAAGGTTATTTGGAGCAATAGTCCCTATCCCACACCTCATTATTCAAATGCATGAATCAGGAGACTAGAGAATTAGTTTGAAACCTAATGGGTATTTGGAGCATTAGTCCCTAACCTAGACCTCATTTATCAATCATATATATCACAATATATAAATCAAGATTCAATATCATTAACCTTATTATCAATAATTTACATCATGGTGTACCATTTCATTTATCAATCACAATCATGGTCTTTTACTTTAATCACAAGGATCTATAAGAATAATTCTTCAATTATTCCATTTATCATCATTTTTTTTATAACTCATTAACCCATCAAGGTTAAGCCAATCAACCATTTAAATCCCATTATAAAACAAAAAATAAGGATTTATTTAAATTAAATAAACCCACTATTTATACTTTTTCAATCTATAATTAACCTTCACAAAAATTGGAACACCCCATGGGTTTCCATCAAATATGGTATCATAATCTCTAATGGGTCCAACGAGATCCGTGATGGGTCACTTTATTTCATGTAATTAAATTCACCATTTCAATTTTAAATGAAATTTCCAAACATAGAAACACAATGGAAAAATTATATACTCAATATCAAAATCAAGACTGTTGGAAATAAAAATTGGACCGCCTACCTCAAGATCGTTGAAAAACTCTTGCCAAATAGTAACCCTCAATCCCACGTAGAACGGTCGAATTCACAATAGTGGAGAAGATATTGGATCAAAACCTTAGATCAATATCCAATGAAATTAGATCCATTGAAACCTAGTTCTAAACCATCTACAACAGAGAGAAAAATAAATCTCTAAAGGGGAAGAAAGATGCGAGAGAGAGGAACCTTAAACAAAGAATATATACTATTACCAGAGAGCCAATATTCTTCCATGGAATCTTCACTTCACCAAGAAAGTAGTTCAAGGAGCATTGGAACCTTATTGGGATATTCCAAAATATTTGGAAATTATGTTAGAAAAAATAAGGGTGATTAGGGATATAAATTGGGGTTTGAAAAATTTTAAATAAAATTTCAGGTGTTTAAAATCCCACATGTATGGTTTCATAGGTGGGATGAATAGTTTACCAAACTATGCACCTTAACCATGCAACCCTACTACTAGGGGTTTAAAGTTACTCCTAGGTGGGAACAAAGTTTGAAAAACTATGCACCAACCATGAAAACCCCCTTTGTATTAAGGTGTATGGTTCTTTGGGGGCAGGCGCATGGTTTGGAAAAACTGTGTCCCAACCATGAACTTCTCAAAAACCCTCAAAAAACCACTAAAACTCACCATAATGCACCCAAGGTAAACCTTAACTAAATTAAGATAAAAAAGGGTAAAATAATAACTAAAATGAGAATGATGCATCTCCAGAAAGGTCAGTATCTAATAATCTCCCCACCTTAAAACAACTCTTCCTAGGGATGTACTCCTAAACATATATAAGATTACAAGGTAAAAATATTAGGATAATGGGACCACATACCTCTTTCCCTCTCCCATGTCTCCACCTAAACATAACCTTGCTACCACAACACCTTGACTAATGACACAGTACTTCCCTATAATAGTTTATCACTTCGATCAACAATACAAAATAGATGCTCCATAAAGGACACAACAACCTTAAGATCAACATCATAAACATCGATCACATGAGAAGGGTCAGGGAAATAATTCTGAAACTATGAAAAATGAAAAACATAATGCATAACACTACACCAATATGGAAGATCTAATCAATATTCCCCTAGTTTGATCCTCTACATAATTTCAAACGTTCTGACAGACCTGGGTGTTATCTTTCCCCACCTCTTAATCCTATGGTGACCCAAAATCAATGAAACATGAAGGAATACATGAAATCCCATTGTAAACTCAAGAGGTCAATGATTTCGATCAACATAATACTTCGGTTGAATCTATGTTATATCCACACATTTATGAATCAAATGAACCTGATATGATGTTTCCTATACAAAACTCAGTCATAACAACTCATACTCACCCAACTCCATCCAATATTAAGGTGATCTGCATGTCCTTACATAATGGGCCTTATATAGTTCCATCTGAATAATCACCTGATAACTGTTGCTATAGGATAACTCAACCAGTGCTGAGTGATTCTTCGACGACCCACTAAAATGATGATGAGTTCTCTCAACATATCCTATAGCACCTAAATAGTAAACTCTGATTTCCCATCTATATGTGGGTTAAAATCCATACTCAGTAACACCTACATACCAAGTGCATTTTATAATAATTTCTAGAAGTGTGGAGTAAAATAAAACTCATGATTTGAAACTATAATTTTCAGTAGTCCATGAAAATGGAATGTCTCTTAGACAAAAAATCCCCCAAATAATCAACATTGAAAGTATCCTGGATAGGAAATAAATGGGATAATTTCATCAATCGGTCCAAAATAACCCATATAGAATCATTATTTCGAGGTGTCCTCAGAAGACCCGTCAAAAAGTCCATGGTAACATTTTACCACTTCTATTAAGGAATTGGAAATGGATGTAATAAAACAATATGTCATTAATGCCCATCCTTCACCTACTGACAGGTGTAACATCATGTCATGAAACTTGTAATCTCCATTTTCATGCTTGATGACCAATATTATCGATGTAGTTTTTGATAAATTTTGGTCATAATAGGACACACTGACCACTTCAAGTCATGAAACTCTTGAATCATCTCCTCATTCATACATGTAGGCATAACAAAATGACCCTATACACAAATGATATCATACTCATATATAGTCCAATCAGAAGGTGAATCCCCACCTTTGAGGTTTTCCATCAATGAAAAACACTCAAAATACTCATACTGCCTTTCCATGATCCAGATCATAAGTATGGAATCTACCGATAAGGATAAGAGGGTCATCTTCTCCTGGTACTCCTGAACCACAATATGCATATTAGCTAGCAAGGTCATTATCTTCCACTCAGAACTAGACCCTTGAACTGCCTAAGTCTGTGTATTCCTAGTCAAAGTGTTAACAACACTATTTACTTTCTCAGGCATATAAGCTAACTCAAAATTAAATGAATGCATAAACTCAACCCATATCCACTATCGGAGGTTCAAATATTTATATGATAAGATATGATTTAAGATTTTTTGGTTATTTTACAAAGTAAAATTTTCTAAAATAGGTAATTCCACCAACACTTTAAAGTATAAACCACTGAGGCCAACACATGAACATGTGTAAGATAATTTTGTTCATGTGACCTCAATTTTCATGATCCAAACTCCAAGAATTGATCTCCCTACATCAAAATTTCTCCAAGTACAATCCCAAAAACATTACAAAACATGGTATACTTATCAAACAGTGCATACATGATCAAAATTGATGTAGTAGTCAAATGCTTGTTCAACTTTTGGAAAGAATTATCAAATACTCTAGACCATTCAAACTTGAACACCTTCTTGGTCAAGACCAGAATTGGTGGTTCCAAATGAGAGAAGTCCAAGATAAATCTTCAATAATAACCTTCCAAACCCAAAAAACATAAGATATCAAAAAAAATCTTGGTATTATCTAAGTAAAAAACTATATAAACTTTATCCCGGTAAACTAAAACACATTACTTATAGATTATGTGACCTAATAAATGTACATTGTTGGTTCAGAATTTAGACTTAGATAGATTGTCATATCACTGATTCTCTCTTAGTGTACCCAAGATGGTTTCAAGATGTTGGGCATGATCATCATGATTCTTGGAGTACACCAAGATTTCATCCATGAAAACAACCACAAACTGATTGAGGTACAGGTGAAAGATTCTGTTTATAAAGTCCATAAATACAAATAGAGTTTTATTTATCCCAAAAAACATCACAATGAACTCATATAGGCCATAAACTCTTTTGAAAGAATTATTTGGTATATCATAAGATATAACTCTCAAATAATGATACCCCTACCTCAAGTAAATCTTGGAGAATATACAATCTCCTCTCAAAGGATAAAATAAATCATCGATACATAGAAGAGGATACCGATTCTTCACTATCATCTAGTTTAACTTCTATTAACCAACACATAATTGAAACACCCCATCATCATTCATAGACAAAAAAAAGATAACTGAAAGGTGACATACTCTGATGAATAAATCCCTTATCCATCAATTCTTCCTGCTGAGTCTTAATTTCTTGAATCTCTATTGGTGACATTTAATAATGTGGAATAAAAATGGGATCAACTTCCCAATTTGAGCTCAATTGTAAACTCAACATATCTCTTAGGTGGAAGCCCCAAGAATTACTTAGGAAACATGCCATGAAACTAGTCTACTATGAGTGGAAATTCATCATGATTTACACCCCCTTCATTGAAAAAAATACTTTCAACCAAGGTGTTGAGATCCCCTAGTTATAGATAAACTAGACCTACATGGCCTGCCTAGATATCCTATTATCCACGATGAACATAAATTTTATCTTTAGTAGATGCGAAGGTCACTATCCTATTGTAACAATCTATGTGGGATAAATATGATACAAGATAGTCCATTTAAAAAATCTGGTCAAACCTAACATATCATGTATGTAATGATCTTAAATGAAAAAAACTCACCAACCTCGTGAGTATATCCCTTGCATAAATAGATGTCCCTTGACCGTACACCCAGTGGTGTGTTGATCACCATAATCCCCGCTCACAAACTCCACCATAAGACTAAAACCATTTAAAATTTGTGACGATATAAGAGAATGTGAGGATTCTATATCAAATAAAGTGCTAGAAAAATTAGAATCTACAATAATAATACCTCTGACTATCGATGGCCCAACCTCTCTATCCATAAGTGTAGGCTAAGTTACATAAAACTATCTTATATCTATTTCCTATTTTCTAGTGTGAGTTCCACTAGTTTAACTACCCTACTATTATGAGAAAACTTTCTCTAAAGTACTATGTATTACACCTTGATCATTACAAACACTAGTAATCCAACGTCTAGATTGGTATGATGTAGAAGAACCCCTTTCTGTGCTCTGGTTCGGTCTAGATCTTCCATAACTACCCATCTATTGTGGGATCTTGTAGAACCACTATAGATGTCCCATCCCACTACAATATTTTCACTCTATCAGTGGTTAGGGACATTGGTTGTGATAGTGACCTGACCCACCACATTGATGAAAAAGTGCTCAAGTATTTCCCTAGTTAACTAATCATTCTCTCAGGATACTCTACTTTCCATTGCTCGGGTTAACGTTCTCATAGTGACACTACCCACACTTGGAAGACATACCTCTTGGTAATCCCATAAAAACCACATGTCCTCCACTACAAGAATAATTCAGGTTCCCCTCATAAATGATAGTTTTATTCACTACCTTAGAAATATTTTTTCAAATAGAATAAATTCACCTGGGACTTAATCTCACATTTAATCCCATCTTGAAAATGTTTCACCACAATTGCCTCATCCCCTAACAGTTATAGAAAAAATAATTTTAAATTAGTGAAGCGACCAATATAGTTCATCACAAACATACTCCCCTAGGCCAAAAAAAATAAAATCTTCCCCCCTCTCCTACCTTAGCATATCTAGATAAAAAATCTCCAGGAACTTATTCTAGAATTACTTCCATACTATTCCCTTAAACTTCTCATCCTGATCCCAGATATTCTACTAGCACCTTACTGATCCTCATACATCATAAGTATCCAACTTGACTTTGTTCTCCACAAGAATCTCTAAATGGGTGAGAATTTTCTTGATAGAATCAATACATAACTTTGCCACCTCAAGTTTACCCTCTCCAATGAATGTTATAGGGTGATTCAATCAGAACTCCCATTTCATATTAGACATGTTCTATATATCCCACCTTGGGTCTTTTTACCTGAACTATATAAAATGATCAAAGTTATTTCAAAACTTTTCTCCCCCTCCTTCACTCGGAATTATCAGGGCCTTTTATCTTGGTACTGGAGGCATATTTCCATCCATTTACTCTCATAATACTATCAAAAAATGACATAATGGAGTCATGTCTCTATAATTACAAACGAACATATTAGGACACAAAGCACATCATTACCACATTTTTATAAAAAGTGATTCACATAAATCCATAAAAAGTCATCCCCAATATTCTACCTTACAGTTAAAACTGAGGAACTATCACTACACTCAACCATCCCTAACTTAGGCTATGGATAACATGGGGTAAAAAACTTTCATATTTCAATGTTTCTAATTATATGAAAATTTTATCAATTTCAATTTACTAAATTTATAATAATTTAAAATTATCAATTCTTTATTAGGAACCATTTCATTTCAAATTACTCAAATAAATAAAATCATTTTCTCTCTTCAAAACCCACTCATAATTTTTCCCCATACATTCCTAAAATGATGCATGCCACATAAAATCTTGAGTTCCTAGAGTGATGCATGTATACTCAACTGTCATTCCATACTGGGCCATGAGGAAAATATCTGGAAATAATAACATCACACAACAAGTGCATCCCTCAGGGTGAAATAACATTCAACTATAACAGAAAACATCAAGAACATCATTCCCACCCTCAATACCTGGGTTTTACACCATACATGGGTTATCTACTACCATTAATGATCTAATGAACAAGGAATAAATCAGCCTAGTCTTATGTATACTATTCCCAAGTAATAATAAAAAAGAAATTAAAATAAAAACTCCTTTGATACCACTTTTTGACATCTCGACTTGAGTGCCACATAGCAGTTCCTTGAGCCGGTTTGTTACGTGACCTCAGGTGCATCTCTATATAAGCCAGAGGCTACTGACTATAAGTGAGGGTCTAATTTATAATGTGGGGATACTATAACCTCCTTATAAAAGTATCATGTAACATAAATAGATAAACAATAGACAAAATAAAACAATAACCAATGATACTCAATACAATGACCAATACCTCATGATGAATTCAAAATAGGGAAAATGAATATAAAACAATATAGTAAAAATGTCATTCTATGAAAGTGTCAAGTGTATAATGAAAACCCAAAATAAAGACACACTAAAATATCCCAAGAGGGTCACAACATCATGTCTAGTTCCCTTATCCATGCCCCATCTTGAATCACAACTTATCCATGTAACATAGGTCTCTTTCCCTTATCTTGTCTCACATAAATGAATTCTATTTGGGTACCGATCAATAATCCCAAGTAAAGTGTGTGTAAAACTTATTATTCCAACACCAATGACATCTAAAGCAATATCTAGTCTATAAATAAACAATATACAAAATAATGAACCATGTACCATGTAAAGATGAATGAAAAAAAGTAAATGGGGTTCACATTTATTATTCTTTAATTAACCATATCATACCTACTTCGTACCACGCCATATTATGAACCATGTACCATAATAATTTCAGAATTAATTCTTTTATAGGCTTTCATAATTCATTTAATTACAATTTCATCTCTGGTACCATAGAGAATCAGTCCATATACCAAATCACAAACATGCATTGGGGGCCTAGAGCAGCAGTCTGGCACCCCATGGGTATTCGTAGCATCAGTCAATGATGCACAACTCATTGTTCATATTAACACACACACACACACACACACACACACACACACACACACACACACACACACACACACATATATATATATATATATATATATATCGGGGTCCTAAATCATCAGTTTGGAACCCCGTGGGTATTTAGAGCATCAGTCCCTATCCCACACCTCATTGTTCACATTCACACACAGACAAAAACACACATAGATATATATATCGGGGGACTAAAGAAATAGAATGGAAGCCCATGAGTATTTGGATCATCAGTCAATGTCCCACACCTCTTTGTTCAAATGTATGCATCAGGATCGAAGAGCATCAATATGACATCCCATGTGTATTTGTAGCATTAAATCCTAACCCAAACCTAATTGATCAATCACATATATAACAATACATAAACCAAGAATCAAAACCATTAACATTATTATAAATCATTCACATCTAGATGAACTATTTCATTTATCGATCATAATTATAGGCCTTTACTTTAATCACAAGTAACTACAAAAAAATTCATCAATTATTCCATTTATCATCATTTATTTTACAAATCATTAACTCATCAACGTTAATCCAATCAACCCTTTAAATTCCATTATCAACCAGGAAATAAGAATTTAGTTCAATTATATAAACCCAAAATTTCCTCCTTTTCAATCAATAATTATCATTTTAATGAAATTGGAACACCCCATGGGTTGACATCAAATATGATCTCATATTCTCAGATGGGTCCAACCGGATCCATGAAGGGTCACACAATTTTATGGAATTAAATTCACCTTTTCAATTTTAAATGAAATTTAACAACATGGAAATTAAATGGAACAATTATATACATAAGTTCAAAATCAAGACTATGATAAATACCAATTAGACCACCTACCTCAAGGTTATTAATGAACACTCTCCAAACCACAACCCTCAATTTGATGTAGAATGGTCGAATCAAAATGGTGGAGAAGATCTAGGATCAAAACCTATGATCAAGATCCAATGAAATGATAACCATTAAAACCTATATCTAAACCATCATCAATAGATTAAAAAATCTATCTCTAAAGGGGAATAAATATAAGAGTGATAGAAACCTTAAACAAGGAAGAGAATCTCTTACCAGAGATCCAATATTCTTCCATTGAATCTTCGATTCGTTAAGAAAAGAGTTCAAGGAGCCTCATAACCCCCTTTAAAGCCAAAATATTGATCAACATCATTTTACAATGAATAGGGGTTATTAGGGATATAAACTGGGGGTTTAAGAAATTTTAAATAAAATTTTGTGCATTTAAAATTCCGTGAGCATGGTTTTATGGGTGTGGTGCATGATTTTAAAAACCATGCACCTTAACTGTGTGACCCTAATATCAGGAGAGATGGTTAATCCTAGGTGGGTGAACAGTTTGAAAAACTATGAACCAACCATGAAACCCCCTACTATCTCTGGGTCCATGGTTTTATAGGGGTAAGCGCATGGTTTTGAAAAATCATGCCTAACCATGCACTGCCCAAAAAACCCTAAAAAACCTCCAAAAATCACCTATACACACCCAAGGTAAACCTAAACCAAAGTAAGAAGAAAATGGTAAAATAATACCTAAAACGACCATGAGGTATCAATAGAAAGGTCAAGATCTTACAATATTGATATTATCCTAATTTTTTATTTGGATGGGTTATAACCATTTTGTCCAAATAAAGTATTGTATTTCTCTTTATTGATTCATTTTATTATATTCGTTAACTTTCCTTTGAAACATTAGCTCTCTTATGATCATTTTACAAATCATTTCTCTTAAATATCCATATTCTTTGTGTCATAAATATGATTATTTCCTAAACCGTATATCATTTTTACATATGGTGTTTCTATTAAATATTAATATTCTTTGTATCATGGATATGATTATTTCTTAAACCGTATATCATTCTTAAATATGGTGTTTAATTTGAAAATTATTTTATTAACTAATAAATATTGATAAATCCATATTATTTACTCAAAAAAATATTTATTGATAAGTCATACTAATTCATGGATTAAATCGATCATTTGATATATGAAGAATGATTTGGACCTATAGTGATTGGTGGGGCCAAAAACTACATATCCCCTCAATGTAGTAGTAGTCACATGAGGTGAATCAATAAGCTTGTATTAAATGGGTTTTAACCTAAAGTTTTGAATAATTTTTTGAATGGTCTTAATGGTATAGGGATCATGTGCCTAACAAGACATCTAATACTTAAGTATTCCCTTCATTGAGAATTCAATTTTTATTATTATACATGAGATTTTCAGAATTATATTTTCTTTGGATGAGTTTTTTCTCAAATTATTGATTAAATTACATGTTTTCATATTTATTTACCTTTCCATATTGATTATGCCTTATATATTCATAATAGTAAATATATTGATTAAATAAAATGTGTGTTCAGTTTTTTACCTTTCCATATTGGTTATTCCTTATCTATTCATAATAATAAATATATTTATTTAATGGAATTTGTGTTCATTTATTTGCCTTTCCATATTGATTATTCCTTATCTATTTAGAATAGTCAATATATTGATTACATGGCATGCGTGTTCAGTTATTAACCTTGTCAAGTTATTTTTTCTTTATCTAGTCATAATATTCAATAAATTGATTAAATGGAATCTATGTTCAGTTATTTACCTTTCCATATCAATTATTTATTATCAATTTATAATAGTCAATTTATTTATTAAATTACATGTGTGTTAAAGTTTTTACCTTTCCATATTTGTTATTCCTTATCCATCTATAATAGTTAATTTATAGATTAAATAAAATCTATGTTTAGTTATTGACCTTTACATATTGATTATTCATTATCTAATCCTAATATTCAAATTATTTAAATGACATGTGGGGTTAGTTATTTACATTTCCATGATTATGCTTATTGATTCATGATATCCTTTGCAACACTTAACCCTTACGGATAATTTGATCTCATCCTTATTTTTTTACTTTACTAGGAATAAATGAAGTGTACTATAATTTATATATAAGAATATACCAAAGGGAATAATTTTATTTTTGAAAAACAAAATTATGTTGTAATTTGTACTTTCAATTATAATATGGGAATCATGTATGTATCTGGTTTACCAAGACTACTAAACTATTTAGTCCTTTGGGATATGATTCCTTGTATCATATAAAAATGTAATAAATAAAGACACTGGATTTGGGTTTTTGGTGTTAGGTCCATTTCAACCATCATAAATACTAGCCATGGAAAGTAGTAATAAAAAACAAATGACGTTTCTTTATGGAGGTGGTAGTCTACATAATACCCTAATAATGTTATTTTGTTTTAATAAGTGGATATACATGAATAAATAAAGTTTTACCACTAATATTAAAATATAAAAATATAATAATGATACTTTATTTTTTATATTATTATGGTTATAAGAAATTTTTAAGAGTAATATTAAGAAGAAAAGATTAAGAGGAGATAACACATATGTCAAAGACTTGATTTTTCACTTGGAAGTTCCCATGAAATTGAAGGGATTAAGATAAATATGAGTTATAGATCTCTTTGTTTTATGGGATAAGGTTATAGGGAGAGTAAAATTTAATATTTATAATGATTAATTCGAGTGATATGTTTAGTTTTGAATGGTGTTAGTGGTATCCGTTTATTAGGGGGGAAAAGGGAAGTTTTTGAAACACTCATCGTTTTTCAGTAATTCCATGAAACTATTCCAAGAAAAATAGATAAATTTTTTCTAAATTATTGAAAATGGGGTGTATTTTGGTTTAAAAAATACACAACCATGTGTTTTTACACATGTTTTAAATATGTTATAGAGTTCTAACCATTAAATTTTTAAATTTTACTTTTTTAGTTTTAAACTAGGTAACTTTTTTTAACTATGTGATTTTATGTTTTATTAAACATATAAAAGAAAACATATAATTTATTTATTTATGGAACTAAATTTAACAAATATTTAAACCAATTAAATTTTTAATTATTATAAAATCAACTTTTAAATTAAAAAATATAATGTGTAGAAGAATTATTTTAATATAAAAAGTCATTTTAACCATTATGGATTCTTAATCTTATTTTGTATTTATTACAAATTAAATGAGTGTTAATATATTAATTTATATGGTTATAAATCCTATTATATTTATTATTTATTTTTTTTCAATTTAATTGATTTGATATAAATTCCTTGATATTAATAAAACATACTAATAATATAATTATTTCACCATTATCGTGGTAATTAGCATTAATCTTAAAAATGTAAATTTGATAACAAAAAATGAAATTATCCATATTAAATAGTATTAAAAATATTATCTAAAATATAGTAATCAATTTTTCAAATTAACTTTCTATGAATATGGAAATTAATCTTAATGTTAGTGCATGTAACACGAAAAAAGTATTTTTTTTGGAAAAATTTTATTTTTAAGAAAAAAAGATTTATGATTAGATTAGAATTATCAAATAAACTGATTAAAATTAATTAAAATTAATTATTTTTATTCAAAAAATATTTATTTAATAGTAAAATAAATCAAAAAATTCATTTCATAATGTTATAATTAATTAAACAAAATAGTTGAAAAACATTTTTCATTAAATTACTATATACACTTTCAAAATGTTGAACATAGGTTCATAAATTTCACATAGTATTTTAAAATTATTTATCATACTTTATAATATATAATTTTATAAAAATACGTTTCAAAATATTTCAATGTATTCATATAATAGAATAATTTCATAAAAGTGACAACATGAATAAAATTGGTATCTTTATTATTAAACTAAAAATTAATTATTTTTGAAAAATATCAAAAATTTATCTTAAAATAATATGAATATGATAAATCAAACAATGCTATTAATTTTTTCAAATTCACATCCAAATGTTTATAAAATTTACATTAAAATAATATCATAAAATATCAGGTAAAAAATATTTTTATTAGAATTCATATTTTCAATAGGTAATTATTCTTTTAAAATTAGCGCTTATCATAAATATATAAAACTTGAAAAATATCTATTTTATAATATACATTTTAAGGATAAGTAAATATTTTATTAGTTTCATAGTTGTACTAATTAGGTTGAAATTTCAATTTAATATATTTATTTATATATATTTCATAATTTAGTTATTATTAATTGTACCTTATAAATTTATGGATACCTTATATCAGTCTATATTTATTTGGTTTTGGTGTTGTGTGTGGAGAAATCCATCAAACACAGTATTAAATCAAGGTGGAAAACTCAGGTCATTTCAGGACGAAAACAAAGTTCAATGAGTATATATATTTCATAAACCATTTTTGATGAATAAATTTTATGTCATTATAAACTTGTAACCAAGTATAGTAAAAGATATGTATAAAATAGTTAAGTTTTTTCAATACACTCAATATAAATCAAATTGACTAAATAAATTTATATCATTAATAAATTAATTTATGACAAGATTTCATAGTTAGAAACACTTAAATTTTTAAATAAATTCAATCAACCTCATACCGCTGCAAGACCAAATCTTTAAGATCATGAGAGAAAGATGGGTTGAACTGTATAGATTAGTTTATAAAGTAACTTTGAGGTACATATAGAGATGGTATGCCACCAATTGAATAATTAGTCCAACCTAACATAAGGGATGTTTTGAGTTTTAATCATTTCTATAAAAAGAAGAGAAGTCTAGAAAGAAAAAAACATGATGAACTTTTATTCTTTTAAGACTAACTTATGAATCAACTAGATAGAAAGAAATCTGAATTAATCCATGAGTTTTATAAGACCAATGCCTCAACAAAGATAATCTCCCATAACCCCTCAGAATCAATCCAGGTCAAGATTTAAGGCCGGATTGCTTGAAGATGTTGGAGGAGGACTAAGATCTTCAAAAAGAAAGGGTTGTGGCTGAAATTATGTAAAACACTAAGTTAAAAAGGTTTTAGGGTAAAAATTTACGTGGAATGAAAAACTTCCAAAAATTAAAAAAAATAATTTTTTTATCTACCTGGTACCTAGTAAAGACCACCAGGTGCCGTATGGGGATGAAATAAGTACTATAACCCACCAAGTTTCACTTTTTACTCAATTCAATCTCCACACCTTCATCCCCTTTTCCTCCTCCTACCATCTTATACCAAATTCCACTAACTCAAATCCAACTCAAAATTACACCTAAAAATAAATTTAATGACCAAGGTTAAAGAGAAAAAATAACACATAAATCCAATGTTCATTATAAACTACCCACCATTGGTATTATTATACCTTATAATCTTTGACTCGCATCCTTATTGAAAAAGTTTTACCACTAATTATTCATATTAGCCTCCCATTTTCATGTTTTATCTTGATGTTTTCCATTATAACACTAGATCTGATCCAAATAAATCACCTTTCCTCACAAAACTTTTTTACCCTAATTTAATATATAGATAAGTTTCCCAATATAGGATGAAATCACTTCTAGTTTAATATAATCATATCATATCACATGTTTAGAATCATGTATATATTTTCTTAGTTGTGAAACATTGAAGGTATTGTGCATGAAACTGAACTTAGGAGGTAGATAAAGTTGATAGACAATATATAAAACTCATCCCAAGATTTAAAAAGGTATAAAAAACATTAAAGATAACTTTAATTTCTTATACATCTACTATTGACCTAATATTTATAAAACCAAATGAAAAACATGATCATAAACTTTGAACTTAAAAGGACATATATGATAGTCTCATATTAATTTTTGAAACTCTGAGTAGTCACCAATAATTTGTCAATAAATTTCACCAATTTATTCATTGCATGAACAATATGAGGCTATATCCTAGATGATTTATCTATTTCTATCCAACAGATAGAATAATGACATGACATACCATAGAAAGATTCAAAAGGATCCATTTGAGTCAATGACTGGTCACTAGTATTTTAAGTGAACTCCCCCAAATAGTGACGATACTTTGATTTTACAATAAAATTTAAAATAAAATATCACAACATATCCTATAGAATAAGATTATATTAATTGATATGGAAATCATTTTGGGGATGAAAAGTATTAATTAACATTACATGAGGACTTAAATCTTATTATAACACTTTCTAGAAATGATATATGAACTTGGGGTTCCTATCATAGAAATTAATATTTGTTACACTATGAAGATTCATAATCTATCTGATATATAATTTACCCATATCATTTATCAAATAGGATTCCTTGATTGGAAAAAAGTTATTGATATTAGTTAGATAATCCAAAATCACCCAAACTATATCTCAAACTCTAGAATATCTCTATAAATTAGTTGCAAATTTCATAATAATATCATCATATTTCCATAATGGTAGGGAAAGTTGTTTAATTTTTCATTTAATTCATTGATTCTATGCTTTCACTTGTTGATAGGCGAAACATATAGAGATAAAACTTGAATTTTCACTTTCATATATAAACACCAGAATTAGTGATGAAAATTATGATACATTTTCATGAATATAGTATGTACAAACCATATTGATGAATGATATTTATTACTTGTTTTATAATATTATTTGGGACTAAAAGTATTACATGTATATATAAAATATAATAAGAATATTTAAACTAGTCATCTAGGATCTTCCCACCATTAAGCGACTCTTGAAAAATGATACAATCATGGTCTAATATATGATATTCCTTGAAAAATTCCATAATTGATGATAAAATATTGATATGGTATAAATTAATTCCTCTACAATATTTAATCACATCCAATTGGATTTTAGCTATTATTTACATCAACCTCTATTCTTCATTTACCTTCTATACCCAAAAGGGTGTATTTTCTTGATAAGAGCACTATTGAATAAATTACCTTTATTATGAGCATAATTGATATAAAAATAAAATAATTGAAGATATTATTATTATAAGGGATACATTATATTTAAATAACTTTATGAAATTTTTTATTTATTACTATATTGGTTGGAGAATACAATGAATCATTCAATAAGTGGGAGGGATGATTTGTGATATGTTCAATACTGGAGGGGGGGGGGGGGTGAATCTATGGTTGTGATTTTTTATCAAATTTTAAACCTTTTTATCCATTTTATTTTACCTATACACTTGTTAAGGTGAATGGATCAATTATTATATATTCTCACATTTGTCTTTATATGCAACACTTCCAAACTCACACACACACATGGGGAATAATAGATTTATACGGTCCACCTTTAAAAATTAATTATTAATCCTTAGTGTGAAAAAAAACTCACCAAGATAACATGAACCACTAGTATAAACCCATGAGTACAATGAGAAATGAATATCTTGAACTCATGTTTCAAATCTCTTTACTGAATATAATATCCCATATTGACTTTATACTTTCATCATTATGGTTTAAAATATAGTAGGATAACAATAAGAGATAATTCCAGGAATAGATAGCCTTTATTTTTTTAATATTCTAATTGATATTATACTTCTTTTTCAATTTATTGAACAAAAATGTGTAGGTGACACTTCTTCATTACAAGAAACTTGAAATATTCTCTTACTTTCTCTTGTATAAATGTATGATGTGACACCCCGGACCCGTACTCCTGGATCTGGTAATAATAATTTTTTTTATATAATGGATTTGAAACCAACTAAAGTGACCCAAAATTATCCATAAATAATTATAATATCAATGACAAATATTAGGTCACTTATATATAGAAGTAATTTTAGGTTTATAGCATTATAGAGTTAAAAAATTAACTAACAAAACCCACATATTTCCCATCCAATGGTTATTTTTCCCATTATACCATGAATTTATTATTTCACAATATGTATTAAAAATATTCCACAAAAATTCTCCACAAATGATAAATTTATATATACATCATATTTAATACCATTATTTATAACCCAAGTAAAAGGAAACATAAAATGGTGAACCCAAATTCTCAATAAGTGGTAGCATACAAAAAAACCTATCATGAAATAACCAATACTTGAATAATTTGAAAATAATAAATAATAATCAAATAATTCCATATAATTTAAAACATGATAATATAATGTATCTATGGATGATATAAAGTATAAATAAGCACATGAATAATAATAACTAATTTCATAGTGATGGAAGTCATAATATAAGACATAAAAAACATACCATCAATTCCTCATGAAAAGATATCATACATAAATGGGTATGGATTAAACCAAATACCTAAGATAGTTTTCCTCAAGAGAACTACCAATTCATTTAGAGGCTACATAATTATGGTCCCCAACCATAACTAATTATGTATAATGTATTCATCATATAAAGGAATGAATAAACAATACAATACATGATGAACATTTCATATCAATCAATAAACATATAAATTGAAATAACAAGCATAAATTTTTTCAACATTTACCCAGTTAATAAATGGAATATATTTCTTGGTAAGCATCATTAAATCTGGTACCATATAGATAAATGGTTATAAAATTAAGTCAATACTAGAAAAAATAATATATAAATAATGTATGTGATATAAAATAAATCCATGAAAAAATAAAATAAAAATAAAGTAAAGTGAGAGATGAACAATGATATAGTATTGTATAAAACATAACTCCAAACACATATATCTTCTATAGAATGAGAAGAATATGGAAGTGAAACTATAAACTAAAATTTAATAAATCTTTTTTAATATGGTTTTAAAAACAAACTTATAGGTAACTTTAAAATTCCATTTCATAGATATGAAATGAGGACGTTGAAATCCTTAATTTTAAAATAATTAATAATATTGAAACCTTGAAAATAAATAATGTTAACGTTAATAAATGTGGATTGGGGGATAAAATATACATAAGTAGAATGAAATCCCTTTATTTATTCTTTTAAAACAATACCATTTTTTTAAAATAAAAATCCATCAAATAATGAGAATATAATTTTATTTAAAAAACCATTATTTTTTTTAAATTAATCTTAATTATGAATAATGTTCATGATGACTAGAAAATTTGTTTACATGAAAGACTTTAAAAAACATTTTTTCAGACTTTAGTATAGAAATTTAAAATGACTTGTATAAAAAACATTAAAAATATTCTTTTTTTAAAATATTTTTAAATATATTCAAAGATTTCATAAAATAAAATTAAGAAATATTTTATTTATATAGAATAATATTCTTGATAAAAATAGAATGAATATAGACAATTAATAGAATGATTCGTCAATATAAAGAAAAGATAAGGTCGATTCCACATAAAAAAATTGTTTGGTTTAATTATGAACCAAATAGAGGTAAAAGTTCAAGAATAATTTTAAATTGTAGAAAATAAATAGGGAATATAGTATAATACAATCATATGGTAGAAGAAACCAAAACTTAAAAGGATGATGTTAATTAATGAATGTTGTAACTCAATGAATGTTAATAAAGTTAACAATAACCCTTATGACTTAGGTAATGAATCAAAGTAGAAGGAATATGTAGAGTTTAAATGAAAATGAAACTCCCCATAATAAAAATTAATTTAATATATAAAAATTCAATAGGGTATTACTTAAACCATATAAAAGTAAATTGATGTAAAATAAGAAACACGTCTCAAGGAATTGAAATTTTGATAAAGAGCCCTTACCCAAGGTCCTATTTTATTTTTTCACATTTGATACAACTATATAATAAACTTATGTTTACTAAAACATGACCAAATAAGTGAATTATATTATTACTTTTCATTATTAAATATATAATGGATTGAATACATGTTTTATTTTTTAATTTATCCCATTTTTGTTTTTATTTTGTGATTTTGATTATTTGTAATTTTTCATTTTGTAAAATTATTTTTTTAACATTAAAACACATTTAAATTACACAATAAACACTAACCATCCATTAAGTTAATATCAATATTAATTAATCCAATATTATGGTTATTATGGATCTTATTAATGCCCCAAAGCATATCCCCCAAGAGTGTCAAAATAGATATGTAGTTAAGCCCATTAGTTATGCACCGAGTGAAGATCAAGATAATACCAAATCAATAATTTTTAGGGTTATTACCCATAGGAGAATATGAGGAAGATCCTATATCCACTTTTTTATATACATACATGGGTTTCATTTCTAGGAAACTACACACTCTTTACATTACCAAAAATTTTAATATGTTTTATGGATACATGAGGGTTTGAAAATTATGAATACTTATAAAGGTTGTATAATGAGAGGTAATGGTGGTATATCATTGATAATATAATAATTAATTTATAAAAATTAATAATTATAACATTTATCATTTAAATTAACATTAAATGGATAGATTGAAAAAATAAAGGTTGAGATGAGGTTATGAAATCTTACCAGGCAAATAAGCTTATTAACTCTTGATAAAAACACCTTAGAACCTTAGGAACTCCTTAAAAATACTTTTAATAGCGTAAATGTGAGGTAATTAATGATAAATAGATTTGGAGTGAAGAGGAATTGAAGAATGGGTGGGTATTTATACATGAGGAGGAAATATTTTTGGGTTAAAATATTGATTATTTTGTTATTTAAGTGAACTAATTTTGGGTTGGGTGGAATTAATTCAAATTAAATTAGTTGGATTATTATTAAAAAAAGAGGGTTATTTTTACATTTAAATCAAGCTATAATTTAATGGAACCTTCCAACCACTCCATTAAATACAAATAAATAAAAATATTTTTTTAGGATATAATGTAATTTTGGTTCCAAAATTCAAAATATAAGTTTATAAATTCAAATTAATATTTTTAAACTAATTATTTAACTAATTAAATATATTTTAGTTTAAAAATAAGTTTAATGAAATTTTATTTCATGATTACATCATAAATATGTCATAAAATTTGCGGTATTCATAAAAAATATATTGGTTTTACTATTCATTAAAAAAATCTTCCTCTAAAAAATCATAAAAAATCACCCTAAAATAATTTGAATGTGAAAATTTTAACTTTAAAGCCATTTTTTGAAATTAATTCTCAATCTAGTTGAAATTTCATTATTAGAAAAAAACAATTATGCACTTCAAAATTAAAAATTTGCTGCCTAAAATTTGAAAACACTTATTCTTGTAAATCTATTATTTTCATAAGAAATACATGTGTAATCACTATTAATTAATTAATATTTATTTTTGATAATTAATAATTATATTACTATTAAAATATTTTTTTTCAGATTTCTTGGTCACTTGAATATATAATAAATAGACAATATTAGTTGAATCCCATGACTTATAGTCCCCCCCAAAATTTTTTTTGTTTAAATTTAGTATGTAAATCAATACCTAAACAAATGATGGAAATTATTTCTAAAAACCAAATAAAAATATCTAAAAATATCATTAATCACCTTAAAATAAAATCACATAAGACATCAAAAGGGATATATTATCCCTTAAAATTATGATAAAACTTAAAATTATTAACTCGTGATTGTATGAATAACTCTTAAAATATAGTCATAAAATAAAATCTTAACCTAAAAATTTATCTAAACCTTACTTTGATAACAACTGTGACTCCCCTAACTGTTACTCTCCAATCTAGTTCTAATAACATATTCTTTACATACTGGATTTGAAACTAATTAAGGGACACAAACTTAGCTGTCTATAATTACAATATCAATAACTAATATTGAGTCACTTACATACCAAATACCTTTTAGGTTTAGAGTTTTTGAGAGTTTATAAAAAAAAATTAGCTATCAAAATCTATATCCTTCCCATCCAATGTGTATTTTTTCCATCATTCTAGGAATTTATAATTTTATAACAAGTCTTTAACATCTCCCAAAAAAATTCTCCACACATGATACCCTTATAGATACCACATAATTGATAATATTCTTCATAACCTGAGGAAAATGAAACAATATAAGGGTGTAATAAAATTATTAATAAGGGGTAACATACAATAAAATCTATAATCGAATAAATAAGGCATGGATAATGCGACAAGAATAAATAACAATCAAATAATGACATATAATAGATAACGTGAGTATGTACTATATCTATGTATAACATAAAAATGTAAATAATCTCATGGAAAATAATGACAAATTTCATAGTTATGTAATGAATACCACTAGACATCATAAACATATTATCAAGTCCTCATTTAAAGACATTATACATAAATTAGTAAGGTTTACACCAAATACCCAATCTAGTTTATCTCACGTGACCTACCAAAGATTTTAGAGGCTATATAATTCTGATAGCCACCTATTTATAATTGATTACAATGCATTCAGCCTATGAAGTAATGAATAAAAAATACAATAAATAACCAACATTCCTCAGTAATCAATAAAAATCTAAATTGAAATAACATGTATATAAATTTTCAATATTTACCTTATCAATAAATAGTATAAATTACTTGGAAGAACCATTAAAAATAACACCATATATATGAATGGGTATATAGTTAATTTAGTACAGGAAACCACAATATCGAAATTGGGGATGTGATGTAGAATAAATCCATGAAAATGAAGGAGGAAAATGAAGTTAAGAGAGAGATGAAGAGTGATAAAGAACATAACCCTTAAAAATATGGTAATGTATGAACTATACATTAATAAGATAATTTATAGGGTAATAAATGAAACATAATTATAATATAGATAGATCTTCTAGAGTTTTATAGGAAAATGGAAGTGAAATTATAAAAATAAATTTCATTAAATTTTGTAATATAGTTGTAAAAAAATTATTAGCCCCTATAAAATTAGGTTTCAGTGGGATGAAAATAATACATGGAAAGAAATAATTTTAAAATAATTTTAAAAATTAAAACCCATAAAATAAATAAATTTAATGATAAGAAATATGGAGTGAAAGATAAAATATACGTAAGTTGAATGAAATATCATTATACATTCCTCTAAAATATCACCCTTTATTTTTAAAATGAAAAATTCACAGAACAATGGGAATTGTATTTTCTTTAAAATAAAATGGAAACATGGAAATGGATATTAATTATGAATAATGGTTATGATATAGGGAAAATTATTTCACATGAAAGGAATTAAAAACATTATTTTCAAACTTTATTAAAGAAATTCAAAGATGACCCATGAAAAAAATGTTAAAAAGATTCCCTTTTAAATCTTTTGTAAAGAAAGTAAAAGATAATTTAAAATTAAATTAATAAATATTTTAGGTATAGATAATATAATTTTTTAAAAATAATAATAATATAGGCATAGAAGAGAAATATTATCGAATGTAAATAAGAGATAAGGTTTAGTACACATATAAGAAACTGTTTGGTTGAATTGTGAAACAAAGAGAGGTGAAATGTAATGAATACCTTAAAAATAATAAATGAAAAAGGGAATATAATATAATGAAATAATATGGTGGTAGAAACTAAAATTATAAGGATTATGCTTAATAATTAATGTTATAACTTAATGAGATTAAATTTAGTTAATAATAATCCTTACGACCTAGGTAATGAATTAATGGATAAGGAATATAGATTTATTATATGAAAATTAAGATCAAAATAATAAAAATTGATTTAAGATATAATAATAAAAATAGGGTAGTATTTACCCTATATAAAATTAAATTGGTTCATAATAAGAAACTTTTCTTAAGTAATTGAAATTGAGATAAAGAACCTTTACCTTAGGTCCCATTTTCTTTCATCATGTTTTTGTACCATGTATAATAAAATTTTGTTTATTAGAACATTAATCCAAAAGTAAATTATATTACTTTTTTCATCATTTATTAACAATAATTATTAGAATTTATTTATTACTATTTCATTTTAAGATAAAATGACTTGAAGATATGTTTTCTTTTAAATTATCTCATTTTGTTTTGATTACAGGATTTTGATTTTTTTAATTTATTATTTTGTAAAATTATTTAAATAATATTATAATATAATCAAATAAATTTATATTATTTAATCCACACTAACCATACATGTAGGTGATAATAATAGGAAATAATCCCTCATTATGGTTTGTAAAGAGTTCATAGATCATCCAAATCATATCCCCTGGCAGTATCAAACCAAGTGCATAGTTTGGACCGTTAGTTGTCCACCAAGTGAAGATATAATTAATACTCAACCAAAAATTTTCTAGTTTATTAAACATTGGTGTATTTTATCAAGATCCTGTATCCATATTTTTGTATCCAGATAACGATGTCATTTCTAGGAAACCACACACTCTTTACTTTACCAAATTTTTTGGATACTTTATGGCTGTGAGAGTGTTTGAGAATTATAACAGCTTATAAAGGTTATATAATAATAGGTAATGGGGGTATCTCATTCATTATTTATTAATAAATTTATAAAATGAATCATAATAACATTTATCATTGAAAATAAAGGGTAATGGATGGACTACAAAAATATAAGTAAAGATGCAGTTAGGAAAAATTTCCTTGAAAATATGATTCTTAAAGCTTGAGAGTAAAACATTATAAACATAGAATATCCTTGTAGAGATACTTGTGTTGGATAATGAGAGGGAATTTATATATAATGGTTTTGGTGTGGAGATAACTCCGAGAATGAGTGGGTATTTATACTTGAGGAAGGGGTATTTTTGGGTTAAAATATTGATTATCTTGATATTTAATCCAAGCAATTTTTGGTGGAATTGATTTCCATAAAATTAGTTGGATTTTTATTTAAAAATGAGGGATATTTAATATTTAAATCAAGACATAACCAAATGTAATGATCCATTAACTCCATTAAATGAATGCAAAAAATTGTTTTTATTTGGTTAAAATGATGTTTAGATTCCAAAATGTCAAATATAAGTTTCTAAATTCAACTTAATATTTTTCAAATAATTATTTTACCTATTAAATAAATTTTTGGTGGAGTAAATGTATTTATAAATTTTTATGTCTTGTATATATTGTATTGATGAAATAATTGTTTTGGTATTCATAAAAATTATAAATTTTATTATTAACGAAAAAACGAATGTGTTTAGAAGAATCCAAAAAATTTCACCTAAATTAATTCCAAAGTGTTGATTTAAAATTTAAATCCATTTTTGAAAAAAAGTTATCTATCTATAATTTAATTATTAAATAAAATTACTCATGCATTTCAAAATTATACATTTGGTGCCTAAAATTTTAAAACACTTCTTCTTGTAAATATAATTTTTATTCGAAGACATATGTGTTAAATTACTATTCATCAATTAATATAAATTTCTAATAATTAATAATTATATTACTATGAAAATATTTTATGATTTTTTTTATAAACATGAATAAATAATGACTACATTACCATAGTTGAATCTCGAGTCTTAGATTCTCCTACCACTAAATAATTTCATCCTTTAAATTTTAGGAGTACATCATCAAAGAAACAAATGAGGGTATTTATTCGTAAAAACCAAATAAAAATATTCAAAAATATCTTTAATCTCATTAAAATCAAAGAAAATAATCCCTTAAAATGGATATCTATTCCATTAATCTTATGATCAACATTAAAATTATTAACCTATGATGGTATCCATAACACTTAAAAATACTCACTTGATAACATCCTAAGATATAATGTTATCTAAAACCTACATTGGTACTAATTGTAATACCCCAGACCTGCACTCCCAGATCTGGTGTTAAAAACATATTCTTTACATATTGGGTTTGAAACCAACCGAAGCGACGTAAAATTGTCGATCCATAATTATAATATTAATAACAAACATCAAGTCACCTACATACCAAAGAAATTTTAGGTTAAGATTTTCAAAGAGTTTGTACAAACCATTTATTTACACAATACATATCTTTCCCATCCAATGGGAATTTTTCCATTTATACCAATAATTACTTATTTTATTATAAGCTTTTAACATCTCCCAAAAAATTTTCCACATATGATACAATTATATACACATAATACTTAATAATATTATTTATAACCTGGGGAAAAGGAAACACACAAATGGAAAGATAAAATTCTCAGTAAGGGGTAGTGTATAATAGAATTCATCAGCGAATAAAAAAGGAATAAATAACAAAGAAGGAATAAATAAAAATAAAATAATTCCATATCACTAATAACATGAGAATATAATATATCCATGGATAAAATAATAGTGTGAATAATCATATGGACAATAATAATTGATTTCATAGTGATTAAATTCATAATTTTTTTCATCATAAACATACCATCAATGTAACACCCTGAGATTTTGTGAAATATTTTTTTCCAAATTAATTTAATCTTTTGATATTTTGTATTTCATGAAACACTCAATTTTTTATATATATCACTAAGTCAAAAATTCATTTCACCTGACACCGAATTGGAGTACATTACATGGAACATCAACTAGTTATATGTTACACACAAATCTAATTTGGTGTACATTACACCAAACACCGACTTGGTGTACGTTACACGCAACACAAAGTTTCTACGAAACATCATTTTGTTATTATAATTTTTTAAAAAAGATAATTATAACATAGCTGTTAACTTAGTAATATGAACAGTAATAAATAATTTTAAAATATTTTTTATAATGGTTTTATATAAATAAAACATATTGATAATGACATGTATGATTTTTGGTAAAGTCTTTATATGTTTAAAAATACTATTTTCTCAAATGAGATGCTTTTAATATCCTTCTTTGAAAAATAAAAAAATTAATTTTAGAAATATTAAGAAATTTAATTTAATAAAATAATCATAATTTTTGAATTTATAATGTATAAATTATGTTATAGTTATTTTTTGAGATTTTTCTGTGAAACTTCATTTTTGGAAGAATAGTGAAAAAAATTGGATTTTAATTTGAAACTACCTTTTTGTATCATTTTCTTATAAGGTTAAATTAATTTTTATTTTTTTAAAAGTTTAATTAGATCATATTTTTATAAATTAATCCAATTTAGGTCATTGGAATAAATTTTACTTTAAAATTGGGTATAATAACTTAGAATTTTTTTGGACGTTTTTACTTTTAAAACCCGCAGTGTCGTCCTGTTAGCGGGATTAATTTTAAATTTATTTCCACTACTTATGTGATTTGAATTTGGAAAAATTCATTCCATATTTTTAATCATAATAATTTATAATGTATAATAAGTTAAACTTAGTTTTTTATTAAAAATATTAGTGGAAGTGATTGAAATTAATTACAATGGTTAAGAGAAAAATTAGGTTAATATAGTAATAGACCTTAAACTTAACACAAAAAACGACCTATAAACTTTTCTAACTCTAATGTTATGAACATTATTCATCAATTAAACTTTAATAGTTGATTTTTTTGGTTTTTTATTACTCTTGTTAAGCAAAAAAATGGGTACACATAACTTGTTTTAAAAAATTCCAAGTGTGTCCTTTCCCTTCCCTATAAAAGGCCACCACCTATCCCACTTCTTTACAACTCTAAAGCCACTTAGGATTGAAAAATATCTACCCAATAAAATTCCATACATACCTACCTTACTTATTAAATCCTTCGTTTTTACCTAAATAAATCCAAGGAATCCTTTTGGAACAAATCAAAAGGAGTTATCTGATTAAGAGGTAGTGCCTTCTCTCAAGCTCCTTTATTTTATTTCATTTCTCCACCCGTACAATATATTTATTCCATGATTTTATAAAAACAACAGTATCATAAATATAAAATTATTTTTTATGCTAATGGTTTTACCCACATTTACACACACATCCTTCTAATAGGTAACAAACATATTGTTTATGTGTACAATGAACTACTGCCTCACTAAATAATGATTGTTTATTTATTATTTACTACCTCTCAAGGTAGACAATATGATTTGTTTATATATGTCATATATTATATTTTTTTATTTATTTAATCTTATATATTACTTTTTCAACACATAACTTTTAAATTACCATTTGGTGTAAATACGATAATTTTCTTTGAGGAAGTGTAGACTACCGCCCCCTAAAAGCGATGTGATTCGTTCACACAATATATGGAATGCATTAAGGATGGGTTTAGAAAAATTATATGATATATATGATATAATAATTATACTTTAATAATGATATATATTCATATATAAATACTTATATGTCATTTTATTTCTTTCATTCCATGCGACAATAAAAACAGAAACAACATTCATGCATACGTACAACTTACCATATCCATGAACAATGTATTCCAATTTGTAATTTTATATTATATATATTATTATAATAAAAAATAATGTATATAAATTATATTTATATCATGGTTAAAATTATGGAAATAATGATATAATTATAAATACCAAAGATATAACAAATTCAGACACATGTGAAGAATAGAATGAATATTACCCGAAGTGAAACCTTAATATAGGATTGTTAACAAGCAGGTAATATAAGGTATTAATAAATAAATATATGGTATTATATATAAGAATATTATTTTTTAAAATATTTATAATAAAATTACATTTATTATACAAGAATCTTGTACGAGTACAAAGAGAGTCAAGACACAATGTATGGGTATTTCATCTCACTTTTTTTTATTTCGGTGAGATACATTCTTTATTCACCCCCCATTCCTTTTTTGTGGTGTGTATAATTACCATAGATTTATTATATGATTCTTATAATTAAATTTATGGGTTTTTAAATATATATTATATGCTCTTTATTACATGGGTATTATGTTTAAAATGTTACCAAATCGGTAAAATAGTTTTGTCTCAATATTCCTTCATTGAGACTCATATTTGGTTATAAACTTAAATTATTTTTAAAGGTGTATATACTTCCATTTTACATGTTATATTGTGAATATATTTATTTTAATTATATTTTAAGCTCCATGTAATTTCCTTTTCTTACATGGAGAGTATTATCCTAAGTTACCAAGTGATAAGATTTTATTGAAACAATCTCATCGCTTTTAGAGATTGTTAATGATTATGATTATTTGATGAAAACTTACATTAAATATCTCAAGAACACTCAATAGTTTCTTTATAATATGTTTATTCAATATATATCCTTGTATTAGTACCATTTTCCACTCTTTGGTACTTAAGATAATTAAGACAAAGTTTTTAAGAAAATTTGACCTTATCTCTCTCTTTGGTCAGAAATATGTTTTATTTCAAAAACCACGTTTTCAAAAATGTTTTAAAAAATGTATTCAAATGATCATTGAAGAACATTTTCAAGGGAAAAGTATTTTAAAGACGTTTTATTATTTTCAAAGATCTATTTAAAAAATTTAAGAAATATATTTTAAAAGTAAAAGCTTTTTAGGAATGTTTTATGTATAAGATATATTTTAAATGTTTTTAGGTATTATTTATATATTTTTAAAGAAAAATGTTTACAAAATGATTTCAATGTTTTTTTAGTTTTCATGTTTATTTTTAATGAAATGTTTTTCAAAATGTTTTATTTTTTTAGATCATTTTTCAAGAAGAGATTATATTTTACCCAAGAAATGTTTTTAAAAGATCTTTAAAAATTATTTCCCATCTAAGATGACATCCATTGATGTTACTAATTACTTTATAGGAAATTATATAAAGGTTACGTTAATATTTTTCAATGAAGGGATTATTATTTGATTTAATGATGTTTAGGAAACCCATTTTTCTTCCATGAGTTATATTCTTTTGAAACCTCTTTCTTTTCACGGGTTATTCTTTTATGAAGTGATTACGAAACCTACCACTTTTCATAGTTTATGTTTTGATGAAATGTTAATGATACCCATTTCATTTCATGGGTAATTATTTGATGTTTATAAAACCTATGTATTTTTAGGGGTCATGATATGATGAAAGTTTTATTTTGTATCACATATATGAATGATGTTATTATGAGATGGGCGGGACATATATCTACCTCTAATCGATTGGGTAATGATGGAGGCCTCATGATTATATATGTTATGAATGAACCAGATTTCAGGTTCACAATTTTATTCATGAACTTTGTACATGTTCAAAATGTTATGAGTGAAACTTATTACGTGTTCAATATATTATTCATGGACCTGGTTTCATGTCCATAAGTTTATGCATGAACCTAATTACATGTTCACAATGTTATGCGTGAACCTAACTACATGTTCAAAATGTTATGCATAGACCGAGTTTGATGTCTATAAGGTTATTCATGAACATGATTACACGTTATCAATGTTATGCATGGACCTAGTTTCATGTTCTCAAGTTGATCAGGGGGCCTGATTTCATGTCCTTAACTTAATGAGCGAACCTATTTTTACTTTTAAACATTTACAACATTATAAACAAATGTGCATGCCACAAATTCAATATCTTATTCTGATGTTATGATTTCATGACTTATAATCTTAATTCTATTAGATCCATTTATTATGAACAAATAATATTTATTATGATATTTAATATGTAGGGTATGATCTTCAAATGTTATTCTCAAGTTCCATACCCTTTTAGTGTGTTAATCTTACACATTAAATTTATTTACCCTTACTGAGCATCTAAGGTCACCCATTTCTTATGTTTAATTTTACTAGGTTATAAATAAAGGATTTTGGTAGAAGTAATGAAGGTGTAGATATTTATGGGAGTTATTGAAGATATTTCACAAGGATAGAATATTTTTTTCTAATTTTTCAAATACACTAAACTTTTACGGTCCTTGGGCATGTATTTTTGTAATGTACTTAATATTCATTTAAAATTATGTAATATCCATATGTAGAAGGCAAGGGTATCTATATTTGGTATTAGAGGAAAGTTTAGTCAATATTTTGAAACTAGGATGATAAAACATTAGTGATATCCCTAGGTATATTTCTAATGTTATATCTAGGGATGTTTGTAAGGATAAGTATAAGGCTGAGTTAATGTTGAGGAAAAATGTCCTGGAATTTTGTTTAAGGATAGAGTGAGTGGTTTCAAAGAAATACATCCATATCTGGATATTACAAGTGGATGCGCCTTTGAACATATGTACTAAGAAGTAACAACTCTAACAGGATATTCTGGGCCTGACTTGGGGTAATCTGGTACATGACAACCGGCCTTTCCGCACACCTAGTTTGACATTCCCAAGGGATATTCTTTAAAAATTCACAAACTCTTCATGAACAATCATGAAATATTTACATAGAATTTGTATATGAGTAACCTAGGATAAACATATTGTGTCATCGATTAAAAGGAAGGTGTCATGATTCAGACATCCTATAAGTAATTTTTCATGATTATGTAGTTTTATTCTATGATATGTTTTTCTCACCATAAGATTTATGGTTCTAGTAAATGGATATAACTAGAAAATAAATGGTTAACATTGAATATTTCATATGTGGAAAGTAAGGGAATTATGAAAATCGATTTCCCAAGTGGAAATCTCTTTAAGAGAATAAGGAAAGTGGTATGAGTATTGGTTATTCTTATGAAGATAAAGAGATTGGAAACAACATGTGAAAGGTATGTGATGTTCTTCTAGTATTTTTTACTTCAATAATATAAATCATTATTAGATTGAGGTCAAGGAACCTCAGTACATGATTCATATTTCATATTATTAGAAATAGGTATTAAGGAATAAGTTGATGAATCCGGAGTAATGGTTTAAGAATAATGTTGGATGAATGAAGTATTTATGTTTTGGAATTCAAATATTATGTTATATGAATCATTAAAAATATAATTATTTTCAGTATAAGTTTTCATTATGGATTAAAAAGGACACGTTTAATGATAACGAAGATAGAGAAAATTGATTTCATGGAAAGGTAATTTTTTGACAAAGGGAAGGTAACTGTCAATTAATTCCCGATTTTGAGATAATGATGATTGGATAAAGATATTTTTTATATGAATAAGTAAATTGAATGGTACATATTACCCTTGAACCGATTATTAACAAATGTTCTATGTCATCAAGGAAGAAGTTTAAAAATTCTTAGATTTAATGAATGTATCCAGTAATCATTAGAGCAAGGAAGCATGCATATTTTCCAAAATTATTTATAGTAATTCAGGTTATTACCATATTTTAAGTGAATATACGATGAGTATATTCACATGTTTGGAATGTGAAAACCAAGATAAAATTTGTGACATATGCGGGATCAATGTTAGTATGGTTTCGTTTCATTCTTTCTAAAGATTTGGATTTTCATCTTTTAGAAGTGTTATATGGTTAACCATTTGTGGAAAGATTATGTTCAAATTTAGATGAATTCAGTGAGATTAAAGTGTCATCTCACAATATGAGTATTTATTCTTATTGGATAACCTGATCTAACAACTTTTTGTTGATGATAACTGAGGAAAAATGGGATGGCATATTATGGATCCCATGATCAGTTAGTAATTCAATAATGAAAAATTCACCTTACTTTTTAGAGAAAGAGCTAAAGTAGATACAGGAACAACAAAGGGTGAGGTTCTCTGGAAATCATGAAAGTATATCATTCCATGAAAATTCTTCATCTTTAGTAAAATTATTTAGAAATAAACTTTTATCCTAATACCTTATTTTTTTTGAATCGATGACATTTTAAATCATCATAGATTTGTGACTTTGAGGCCCTAAACCTTTCATTGTTTATATGATTGTTTATGAATAATGACCTTAATCACTCCATAAGAATATTTATTATTTTCCACAAAGTCCATGTTTTCACTTCCCACATATGTTCTCCTATGTGGTAATTGTGTTATGAGTAACTTTGGGTAACAATTATAGTTCCAACTTTCCCTTTTTAAGGTATGTTTTAGTATTTTTATTTACGATGTGGGATTACTTGAATTAAACTTTAACGTATTAATAATTTGATAACCCAAATAAATTTTGATGGATAAATTCATTTTAAGGGGGTAGAATCTAACACCCCGATATTTTGTGAAATATTTTTTTCCGAATTAATTTGGTAATTTTAAATTTATCAATTCACGCAACACTGAAAATAGTTTTTTATATATATCACTAAGTCAAAAATTCCCTTAACATGAAACCGGCTTGGAGTAAATTACATGTAACATCGAATTAGAATACGTTACATGCAACACCAACTTGGAGTAAGTTACACAGAACACTGATTTGGCATATGTTACATGAAACATTGAGTATTTTTGAAATATCATTTTATTATTATAATTATTTAAACAAGATAATTATAACCTAGCCATTAAAATTAGTAATATGATTAGTAAGAACTAATTTTTAAATGTATTTTATAATGGTATTATATAAATAATACATATTGATAATGAAGGGTATGATTTTTAGTAAAGTCCTTATAGGTTTTAAAATACTATTTTCTCAAATGAACTAATTTTAATATCCTTCTATGAGAAACAATAAAATTAATTTTAGAAAAATTTATAAATTTAATAGATAAAATAATATTTAATTTTTAATTTAGAATTTAGAAATTATCTTCGGGTGAATTTTTGTGTTTTTATGAGAAACTTCATTTTTGGATGAATAATGAAAAATACTGGATTTTAATTCAATACTAACTTTTTGTCTAATTTATTTATAAGATTAAATTATATTTTAATTTGGTTTAAAAGTTTAATTAGACAAAATTTTTATTAATTAATCCAATTTAGGTCATTGGAATCAATTTCACTTTCAAACTAATTGTAAAAACTTAGCAAACCTCTGAACGTTTTTACTTTAAAAACCCGCAGTGTCGTCCCATTAGTGGGATTAATTTTAAATTAATTTATACTGAATATATGATTATCATTTTGAAAAATGGATTCTATATTTCGAATCATAATAATTTATAATTTATAATAAGTTAAAATTAGTTTTTCCCAAAATATTTAGTGAAAGTGATTAAAATTAATTACAATGGTTAAGAGAAAAATTAGGTTAATAAATTTATAAACCTTATATTTAAGAATCAAAACAACCTAGAAAATTTTCCAAAACCCATTTTTCAAGCCATTATTAGGCCATAAAAATTTTTATATTGATTTTGGTCGGTTTTTATGACTTTTTAGGTAAAAAATGTGTACACCTAACTTGTTTTCAAAAATGCCAAGTGTGTCCTTTCTCATTTCTATAAAGGGCCACCACCTCTACCTATTCATTAAACCTATCAAACCACTTAGGTTCATCCAATATATACCCAATAAAATTAAAATAATTCCTCCATTCCTCCTTTAATCCTCCCTTTGGGAAGAAATCAATCCAGGTAATCCTTTTGGCTCTAACCAAAAGGAGTTACCTGATTTAGAGCTAACACCTTCTCTCAAGATCCTTTATTTTATTTTCTTTGTCCTACCCTACATTATCTTTATTCTGTGATTTTATAACAACACTAGTATATTATATATACTAGTATATTGTTATGAGAATTATTATACCTACACATACACACACATCTATCTAAAGGGTAACAAACATACTATTTATGTGTACGGAAAACTGCCACCTCACTAAACGATGATTGTTCATTTTTCCTTTACAACCTATCATGGTGGAAATTATGATAGAAACTCTATTTATATATTTCATATATTATATTTATTATTTATTTAAGAATATTTATTAATTTTTGAACACATACCTTTTTTACGTTACATTTGGTATAAATACGTTAATTTCATTTGAGGTAGTGTGGACTATCGCCCCCTCAAAGCGATGTGATTTGTTCAGACACTACATGGAATGTATTAAGGACTAGTTTAGTGAAACTATATATTATATGTGATATAATAATGATACTAAAATTATTATATATATACATATATAGATACTTATATGTCATTTTCTTTCTTTCTTTCAATACAACAATAAAAATGGAAACAACGTTCATGCATACGTACAACTTACCGTCGCCGTAAAAAGTGCATGGCATTTTTACTTACATATTATATAGATTATTATAATACATGGATAATATATATACATGATATTTATATCATGGTTTAAATTCTATAAATCTTAATATAATTATGAGGACAAATGATATAATAAATTAAGACACATGTGAAGAAAACAGAGAATATTACCCGAAGTGAAATCTTAACATAGGATTGTTAACAAGCAGGTAATAAAAGTTCTCAATAAAAGAATATATGGTATTAGATATAATAATATGATTATTTAAATTATTTACGATAAACTTAAATTTATTATATAGGAATCTTGTATGAGTACGAAGAGAACCAAGACACTAGGTAAGGGGATTTCATCTCACTTTTTATTTTTGTGAGATACATGCTTTATTCACCACCTATTACTTTTTTGTGGTGTATACTAACCATGGATGTATAATATTATTATTATAACTAAATTTATGAGTATCTACATATCCATTTTATTCTATTTATTTCATGGATTTTATGTTTCAAAATTTACCAAATTGGGAAAGCAGTTTTGTCTCAATTCTCCTTCTTTGAGACCCATGTTTGGTTATGCACCTAAATAATTTTTCAAGGTTATTATACTTACATTATACATGTTAAATCATGAATATAATTATTTTAATCATATTTTAAGCTTAAAGTAGTTTTATTTTCTTACATGGATAGTATAATATTTTATTGATTTAATCACATCGCTTTTAGAGATTGTTAACGATTATGATTCTTTGATGAAATCTTACGATCTATGTCTGAAGAACACCCATAATTTTTTATAGTATATTTATTCAAGATATATCATTATATTAGTACCACTTTACCAATCTTTGGTACTTTATATAGTTAAAAAAATGTTTTTAAGAAAATTTGACCGTATCTATCTCTTTGGTCAGAAATATAATTTATTTAAAAAAACATGTTTTAAAAAATGTTTAATTTTTTTTTCAAATGATACTTGAAGAAAATTTTCAAGAAATAATTATATTAATTTTTTTATTGTTTTAGAAGCTTCCTTTAAAATATTTCAAAGTTTTTTTTCAAATAAAAAGGGTTTTAAAAACATTTTATGTTTAATAAATGCTTTAAACATTTTCAAGAATTATTTATAAGTTTTCAAAGAAAAAGGTTTCAAAAATTATTTCTAATATTTATTATTAATTTTTCAATTTTATTTTCAAGGAAATGGTTTTCAAAAGGTTTTATGTTTTTTAGAGTCATTTTTGAAGAAAAAATTATATTTTTCTCAAGAAATGTTTTTAAAAGATATTTCAAAATTATTTCTTGTATAAGATGACATCCGTTGATGTTACTCATGACTTAATAGGAAATGATCTAATTGTTACATTAATATTATTTCTATGAATGGTTTATTCATTGATGTCATCATTTTTATGAAACCCATTTCTCTTACATAAGTTATATTCTTTTGAAACACCCTTCTTTTCATGGGTTATGCTTTCATGAAGTGATAAAGAAACCTATCTCTTTTCATAGTTTATGATTTAATGAAATTTTAATGATACCAATTTTATTTCATGGGTTTTGATTTTATTTTTATAAAACCTATGTATTTTTATGGGTCATGATATGATAATTTTTTTATTTTTTGGCACAATTATGAATGATGTTATTATGAGATGGGCGGGACCTATATCTCCCTCCAATTCATTGGGAAACTATTGAGGGATAATGAGTATATATGTTATGTGTGAACCTGATTTAATATTAAAAATCTTATGTGTGAACAAAATTACATGTTCATGATGTTATGAGTTAACCTTTTTATGTGTTTACAAATTATTCATAGACCTAGTTTCATATCCAAATGTTTATGTGTGAACCTGATTACATGTTCATAATGTTATGAATGGACTTGGTTTCATATCCATAAGTTTATGCGTGAACCTAATTACACATTCACAATGTTATGAATGGACCATGTTTATTGTCTATAAGTTGATACAGGGGATTGATTTCATATCCTTCACTTAATGGGTGATCCTGTTTCTATTTATACACATTCACAATGTTGTAAACAAATGTACATACCACAAATTCCATGTCTTATTCATATGTTATGTTTTCATGACTTATACTCATAATTTTATTTTGATCCATGTCTTATGAACTTTGAATCTTTATTATGATCTCTAATATGCAGGGTATAATCTTCAAATGTCATGCTCAAGTTCTATACCCTCTTATTCATGTTATTATTACACATTTAATTTATTTACCCTTACTAACCATATAATCTCACCCATTTATTATGTTTATTTTCCCTAGGTTTTGAAGAAAGTTTTTAGGAAGAATTAATAAAGGTAGAGATCTTTATGGGTATTTTTGAAGATCTTTCACCAGGATAGAAGATTTTGTTTCAAAATTTTCAAAGACACTAAAATATTGTGGTCATAGGGAATATATTTTTGTAATGTACAAAAAATTCATCTAAAATGATGTAATATCCATGTATTATAAGCTAGGGTTTCTATATTCAAGGGATAATTCCAAGACATCATACATAAACATGTGAGGTTTACACCAAATACCCAAGATAATTTATCTCATTATACCTGCTAATGTATCTATGAGATATATAATTCAGATACCCCTATCAATAATTAATTCCAATGAATTCATCATACGAATGAATTAATAAACAATACAACACATAAACAACATGCTTTAGTAATCAATAAACATTCATATTGAAATAAAAACTATACAAATTGTCAAAATTTCCTTAGTCAATAAAATGAATAAATTTCTTAGTAAGAACCATTCAAAATAACACATTATAATGTAATAGGTATATTGTTAAGTAAATAATATAAAAAAATATATATAAGTAATGTATGTGACATAGAATAAATCCAAAAAAATAACAGATAAAAATGAAGTCAAGAGGGATGTTAAGAGTGATATATAACATAACCATTACAAATAAAAATAGAAATAAATTATAAATTCATAGGATAATTTAGAGTTTAATATATGACACATAACTCAAAAAGATATAGATATTCTATATTTCTGGAAGAAAATGGAAGCAAAATTGTAAAAATAATTTTCATAAAGATTTTTTATTATGCTTGTAAAACAATCTTTCATGTCACTTTAACATTCCATTTCAAAGGGATGAAAATATGACATTGAGAAAATTAATTTTAAAAGAATGAACATATTTAAACCATGAAAATAAATAAATTTAAGGATAATAAATTTGTGTTGGAAGATAAAATATACAAAAATAGAATAAAATCCATTCATTTATTCTTCTAAAATATTACCCTTAATTTTTAAAATGAAAAATTCACATAATAATAGCAATATGATTTTCTTTGATTAATCATGGAAAGTTGTAAAGGGAACTTAATTATGAATAATGGTTAGGACATAAGGAAAAATAATTCACACAAAATTCATTCAAAACATTTTTTTTAACTTTAATAAAGAATTTCAAAAGTTGACCCGTGTAGAAAACATTAAAAAACACTTTCTAATTTTTTTTGTAAAGAAATTAAAAGATAATAGAAAATGAACATAAAAAATATTTAAATTATAGAGAAGATAATTATTGAAAAGTATATAAATAATATAGATATATAAGATAGATATTCTTGATCTTAAAGAAGATATAAGTTCGAGTTTACATACAATGAGTCATTTAGTTTAATTTTGAACTAAAGGGAGCTGAAATTTAAAGAAGAAATATAAATCCAAAAAAATAAATCGGGAATAAAATAATAAAATCACAAGATGGAATAAACTAAAAATATAATTATGAAGTATAAGAATGAAGGTTATAACTATTTGAAAGTAAATTATGTTAACATCAATCCTTATGAGTTAGGTAATGAATCAAATGCAAGGAATTTGGAGAGAATAAATGAAAATTAAGATAAAAAGAATAAAAAGTGATTTAAGATATAAGAAACAAATATGTAATTATTTTGACCATATAAATTTAAATTGGTGCATAATTACAAATTTTTCTTATAGAATTAAAATTTATAAAAACAACCCTTACCTCAGGTCCCATTTTATTTTTTCACATTTTCACCCCCTCTATAACAAAATTATGTTTATTATAAAATGAATCAATAATAGATTTATATTCATTTTTTTAATTCTCAATTTGTTATAATCATTAAACTTTATTTATTACTATTTTATTTAGAGAGACAATGTTTTGAAGATGTGTTTTATTTTAAATTATCATATTTTTTTTGATTTCATGATTTTCATGATTTTTAATTTATAATTTTGTAAAATTATTTAAAGAGGATTGTAATAAATTAAAATACATTTTTATTAAAAAATACATACTAACCATCCATGTAGGTAGAATTAGTAGTAAATAATTTTTCATTATAGTTTACAAAGATCTCATGAATCATCAAGAGTATATATCCTGTGAGTGTCAAACTAGGTGTGAAGTTTAGCCCATTAGTTATGCACAGACTGAAGATAAATTTAGTTCTCAAACAATATTTTTCAGTGTTATTATCCCTAGGTTCATATGATCCTTGTCACAACCCAAACCACCAGGTCTCGCATTCCCAACAGTAAGGCGAGAATGACACTCCATTATTTCCTCCAATAGGTTAGGGGTTAGCAACTAGTACTGAGTAGGATTATCAAAATTATGAGAGGCCTTATCCTAAGTACCCATACACACACACAAACATCTCCATACACTAGAATAATGTGGAAAAGATAAAAAAAATGATATTATAAATGCATTCATAAAAACTATTCCCATATTATAGTATGAAAAAGGGTAAAAAAAGGATAAATAAAATCCCACTAAAACTAAAAAGGGTCTAACCTAATAATAAAAGGGGAATGATATCAAGAGAAAATATTGGAACCATTTATGGTCCATATAATACAACTAAGCTCCACCTACTCCTTGTAGTCCTAAGACTCCATTGAAAGACCTATCATCTGTATAAGACATGGTATGTGTGGGAAGAGACCATACAAGGTTGAGTATAAACATACCCAGTAAGACACCCTGAAATCACCAAAAAATAATCATCAAAGAAGGAGTTAGATTTATAACAAAAATATGAATAAATAAACAAGAAAACCCAAATATTTACATAGGAAGAAACCAAGTCTCAAGGTGAGTTCACATCCTCATTTATAGTCTAGGAATCTACTTGAGACTCAAAGGTAACATTCATCCAAGATAACTCACTCATCAAACCTCACTGTACTGATAGAACACATTCGAGAATACAAACCTGTCTAGTCTTTCTATGTAGAATAATAAAGGAATAGAGAGGTCTCATCCAAGATACCCAAACAATCGAACTACACCATACTGGAAGATAATAGATATCGATACACAGATAGAGGATCACACTGAGGGATTATGGGGGATATTTAACCCTAACGAGAATAATTCACTAATAAGGGGATTAAATTCTATGGATTTCAGAAATAGGATACCTAACCCATCCTAGGGAAGAATGATAAAAGACCACATCCTGGGCCTCACAAAGGGATACCCAATTCTATATAGAACTAACCTATAATAGGGATCATTCATCCTTTTTATATAATTGGATACCCCACTGTAACCTTTTATGGATGGACTGAGGGAACACATCCACACTAACATAGTTCCAGGGAACTCACCCAAGATCATACCATAACTGTACTAAGAAGAAAATGGGATCTAACTTTCCATTGAAGGAGTACACAGAATGTACTATGGGGTACACAACATGTCTCCCTATGTTTTGAACTATCCATGCTTTTCCATCTCACATGGCATGTACCTACCTAGATACATGATGTGTTGTTAATACACACAATGTGTAGAGGTCAGGCTGAAACTTGGTGTGTGCCACATTCCTAATCCCATGCACTTTATAAAGTACATGGGGCATTCCCAATCACACATGGTGTGTGGGGTCACATGGAATCTTGGGAGTGTAATCCTTGTATATTCTAAGATAGACGACTAATCATAACATGGAGTATGGTATTTAAATCACTATGTAAACACTATCTGTTACTGAAGGGGTATACACAATGTGTTCTTATAAATTACATGTTGTGTGGTTCCGAATATCACACAAAATTCTAATCTTCATGCATATCTGCCCATGTCCCCTCCTCCATTACTCCAACTATAAAACACAACCATGGCATCCATAATTCGTGTTGACCGAGCCTTCAATGTCATTGGTGTGAAGATTAATGCCACCTATTGATCATAAATTACTTGTCATCGCCATCCTAAAGCACCCACACATCCCAAGTCATGAAAGATCTATCCACCACTACATTACTGGCACACCATCCTCATCGATGGCCAGATTCTAGACACCCATTTCTTGGATTCACCTTTTATTTCACCTCTAAATCTCTCTTCATACTCTCATTATCTCTAGGGTTATATAGATACAATTAGGTAATTTTTCAAAGAGGAGTTTATAAAGGAGTGTTATTAGGGTTTTTAAATTAAATGATAATTAAATTAATAAATTAATTTAATTCATTTTACTCTCTCATAACTGCACTTTATCAAAGTGTCGAATGTTGAAAATAATTTTGTTATTCCTTGGGTAAAAGCCTTTCTATTGATTTATTGGTGGTCTCAGTTTTCCCATATAATACAACATTTAGTATATAATCCATTATTTCCCAAAAACCACATTTTGTGATATAATAAATTTAATATTTTTAATATATCAACACCGTCACTCTGTGGGACCTAGAAATTCTTATTAACTCCACACCAAAATCTAGAAATATTATTTAAAATATTCCATGTTGTTATTTTTTTATTCACTAAATTCTCCATCCTTTAAGGGTTTTCATCTAGAAAAGAAAAAACCTACTCATACAAGTGAGGATACTTAGGTCTCATCTGGTTATCTCACTCCCATGATCTCTCCAGGATGTTACTATTCTACCAGAAAACATGCACCATGGGAATACCTCACCCATGAAGGATTTTATTCTACCAAAATTTGATGGTCAGTTGGTACTTGGAGAGGGTAGCTCCATCCTCAATATCTAGCTCACCCCAATCGATAATGTGCGATGGGTCATTCACATATATTCTCTGATGAGACATGTGGAGAACACTATGAACCTTGTCTAACTATAGTGGTTGGTCCAAGTAGTATTTCCCCCTCACCAACCCATTATAGTAAATACAAAAAGGACATTGAAACTAAAATTTGGCATATCACCTCAACCAAATATTCTCAATTCACCCCAATGAGAGACCTTTAGGAACACCCGGTCTCCTTCATATAAACCCAAATGAATCCATCATCAATTTTCATGGGACTTTTGACAACTCTAGGTAGTCCTCATCTACTACTGGATGACCTAAACCTATACTATTGTCACTCACACCAACTTTGGAACCATGAGTATTATATCCCCTAGATCAATTCAGCACAGTGGTGACATGTAGTATCTCCAATACAAGTCCTAAAATAGTGATATAGGGAAGGTGTGACAATAATTTTTGTTAGAAATAAATAAACCAATGGTACATAAACCTCTTAGCTATGAACAAAAAACATTCTATCCTAAATCATGATCTCCAGAACCTAAATGGTCTTCTTTATCTGGTCATATACCTGGGGGGGGGGGGGTGTAATGTATTGATTAGTTGTAATTGAGTCTCAAATAATCCTATAATACACTCTATAACCCTCATGTGAAGTGAGTGTCATGGTTTTAAATGACCATCTAGGAAACTCCATGAATCTAAACTATAACTTTCATGTACAGGCATCATGAGCTCTCTATTGATATCTACTCTCTTATGTCTAGGAAGTGGGAATACTTAGAGTGTTAGTATATGATCACCCAGATAGATTCATGACTTATTTCAGATCATGGAAGTACCATAATGAAAACCATGGAGACAACATCCCACTTCCACTTCCACCCGACACATCATCCTTTATATGTTGGTTAGTGAGGCATTTAGATATAAAATTAGAAGCACAAAAAATTATTCCTAGCAACAAAAACTAACAACAAAGGTCCTCATATATCCTCTACACTCCTAGATGCACCACTCGGGGGAATGTAAGATACTCCCTCATAACCTCCTATCGTAGCATGACTAACCACCATATGTCCTCGAAAAAATGATGGCTTTCTACCCACCTTCATAATTCCATAAGAAGTATTTACAATGGATATCTAGACATTAAAGATATCTCTTAAGATAGTTTTTCCATGTCTTCAGGGTAAAAACTTCTACAATAAACTCTAGGTTTTGGGTCACGTATTTATTCCCAATGGGTATCGTCTTCCAGGACACATAAATAATCACAAACTACCTTTGCATTAGAACACATCCAAGCCCATATCTTGAAAAAAAACAAAACACCATGTACACGAAACCATACTATAGAAATATCACTAAGGGAGAACTCATCCACCACTTATATAGCTCTTAGAAATATTGTTAAAAAGTCTCTGTCCATATTAAAGGCTACCCCTTTTAGGCCAAAGTAATTAAAAGTTCCATGATCCTAGAGGAGTAAGGCACAAATCTCCAATTAAATCCTACCAAACCACGTATCCTAAACACCTTATTCATGATCATGGGTGGATCCTAATATAGTACTTCCTCATAATTTTTTGGGTCCACTAATACTCCCTTTTCTAAGATGACATAACCCAGGAAGTGGACCTGTCAAATCCCAAATTAAAACATTGAGAGATTCCTACAATACTGGTGCTCTCAGAGTATGTCTATAAACCTCCTAAAATGTCTCATGTTCTCCACATCTGATGCAAAGTGCATGAGGATTTCAACTAAGAAGCTGACAATAAATTGGCCTGAGAAGTTTTGAAAGATCCGATTCATTAGTTTTTAAACACTACTTGACCATTCATCTTATCAAATGGAATCACCAAAAACTGAAGGTAACCATATAAAATTAGAAAATCTACATTTAGTGTATCCTACAGTCAAATTCGGAGCTAATGATAACCCATCCTAAGATTAAGCTATAAGAGAAATTCAACCCTGACTACTGGTCAAGGAATCCATTAATTCATAGAGGTGGATTCTCTTTCCCTATAGTCACTTGGTTTAGGTAAATTTACCCACACATAATCTCAAGATCTCATCTGCATTATTGATAAATAACATTGGGGATTTCTAGGGGAACATACTAGGTCTATTGGGCCCTTCCTATATAGATCCTCCAAATACACCTTCATCTCTCACAATTATATGGGGTAATCTAATATGTTGGCATAAATATTAGACTATCCCTAGGTGTAGGCCTATAAGTAATTTAACCTTTTTATGGGGAGGTAATCCTAGAACATCCTTAGGAAAGAATCCCTCATATTCCTCTACCACCATAGGAAATTAAAAGATCATAACATCTACTTCTCTATGGGTCATAATAGCCAACTGATAATAAATTGGTTGTATCCTCCTATATAAGAGTTCATCAAATTTTCTTGGGATTCATTATCATAGAAGAAAGAAAATTCCATCCCACCAACTCAGATACAATACAACCCTCACTATAAATAATCAGACAATGAATATTAGGAATCCAATATATACTAATAAATACTTCATAGGGACTCATCACCACTACAGAGAGATCCCACACAAATATCTTCTCTAAGAGTTAAGTCACACTACTAGAATATAAGTGAGATCATCAAAAAATTCTCATCAAGGGTCTCCAAGAATATGGGTCATGCTAAAGGATCTAGAGGAATCTCTAGTTCTCAAACAAGGTATGTAGAAAGAAAAGAGTGTACAATGTATATTTCTGCAAAAAATATATCTAATATAGAGAAGATTTTTGTTCTACCTTAGATCACACTGAGAACCTTTGGGTTATCAGGCTGCATAGCCAAAAAAATCCTTCCCCTTTCTCATCAGTCCTCTACAATAGTATTCTCTCCATGACCTTAGCACATCTAAATCATACTAAACATACAAATAAAAGAACTAATCCATCACACCTTGATACCATCCACCTTGGGAGGCACTAAATCAACTATATTGATTTCAAGTTAATCATAAGAGAACATGACTCAATTGGGGAAGTGTCTTTATATTTTGCATGTTTGAAACCACATAAAAAGTTAGCATAACAGGGGTACAAAAACACCCTGTATCACCTTAGAGAAGGCTCACAACTAGGAAAACCATAAATAAGGGTCTTAACGAGGTGAAACACTCACACCACATACTCGATCCATTCATATACCACCTAAGGAGGGGGGTCTAGCTCACCATGAAACCTAGGTAGTCTCTATCACTGAAACTCATAGATCACACTCAGCATAGGTGGTTTATATGATGATACCTATAGAACCAACTAATACTCAACCAAAGGGGGGGGGGCATGCACCTAAACCACTAGAAGTGAGACAACATGATACTCAATGGGTGTAGGTACTACTTTATATCTATCCAGATGAACCACCTCCTACATTGGTATCTATACTAAAGCCTCATCACTAAGAGGATCATAATTATGATAATTTTTTGTAATATTAGATAGTTTTTATCATATAGGAATCCATAAATAGAGAAGATTCCCTATGGTTAAAAGAAAATATTTGGGGAGATAACTCAAAAAGAAAATAGAAATGATAACCCATTCTTTTATGATTTATGTACCATTTATTTCCATGTAACTAGTGTCTAAATGTGCTAAATAAAAAAGTAGGTTATCAGAGTCTTGGAGAATGGATAAACCAGATCCCACACTATCATTGGGTTTCTAGGTATGAGAGAAAAACTAAGTACACTTTAATACCATTTAACTAGTTCCCATAAAAAAACTCACTTCTAAAATATCTCCAAATTCTAGTCTTAAGAAAACCTCCTATGAACCACTCTATCATGACTTGTCCCACCGAGGCCAACTTGGTTGGTGATAAGATGAGAATGACACTCTAATACTACCTCTAATAGGTTAAGGGATGGTAACTAGCTCCAAGTATGAATATCACACACATGGGAGGACTTCGCCCAAAGTTCCCTTACAGATGAAGACATCTCCATACACTAGTATAATTCAGAAAAAAATAAAGTTATAGACATGGTTTATAACCATGGATGTAGAACCTCAAAATGTGTCTATAAGTAAAAACCATGGTTTGGAAGGAATTGTATCATATTATCATGGAAATAGGGACAAGGATATTTCCATTGTTTGAAATTGAGGCTATAGGTCTGTGGCCACATTTCAAACTATGGCTATTGTTATATAGTCGCAATTTCTACCATGGAAATACACCTATATCCTTGGTTTGAAACTGTGGAAATTACTAAACCCATGAAACTCTATTTCCATGGTTTAAAACCTTGACAATAGGGAAATACCCACAGTTTCCACCATGGAAATACCTATGTAGTGATTGTTTAGACAGTGGATATTTCTTTCCATATCCACAGTTACAAAATGTAGCTATAGTTTTTCCCTTTCCCAGTATAAATACATGGTTTATTAATGTGGATATATCCCCTAGATACTATAAAAAATTATATAACCTATGACACTCAAAACTTGAAACTTACAACAAAACTCAAACCTACCATCAATTCTCAATCCTTGAAACACAAAAATGAAGAATAAAATTTACAACAACAACACTCAAATCGGCCAACATTACACCTACCCTGCCAATAGCACTCAAACATTTCATCTTACAATGAAATAAAAAAATTAATATAATATAAATAGGGCTCTAACATAATAAAATATATATCTTAATAATTAAAACACATAAATCTCTACCAATAATATAAATTATAATCCAAAATTTCATACTTAAATCCCTTCCATACTTGCAGTACTCAAAAATAAGTGAAACATTACAGCTTAATTGAATAAAAATAAAACAATAAAATATAAATAAAACTTAAAAGGAATAAAATATATATAATAATAATTCAAACTATCTCCAAGATAAATAATATAAAATTTCTATATCAATATCACCAGAACAAAACAAATCTATATGATAAAATTAAATGTACAAATCAAGAATAAATTTTACATCGGAAATGTACGTCAATATCAGTATCACCATAACCACCATGACCCTCACCATCTCCTAAAAAAACACCAATATCATTATAACCTCTTCTCAAACCACCCACATCTTCATAGAAATACTCATTGGTACATGTACCTAAATCAATGGAAGGAACAAAATAATCCTCATTAACTGAATACAAATAATTGAGAACACATTTAATTAATGAAAAAATACAATGGTTATACACATAAAGGTTTTAAAAATATTTAATATAGCATGTTTTTATTTACATGAACTTTTATTGATACAAATATTTGATATAAAGAATTTTTAAATTAAACTAGTATTACCCCATGCATTTTCATGAGAAGCAGTATTCGAGAATTTTTTATAGAAATTTTTTATAAGATATAGAAACTTAAAAAATCTATAATTAATGTAAATAGTACTAGATTTATTTAATTTAGTGAATTAAGAATAATATATATAGTGAAAAAATAATATTTATTGATAATGTTATATGAGAAAAATATATATTAATACTAATAAGATGATTTCTGGATTATGGTATAAAATCATTCATGTAGTGGTTTTATAACAGGATGCTACTGAAGATGAACCAACCACTATGTTCCCTGTTTTCATCACTAAAATCCAAATATACCATATCATTGATGGTCTATGATAATCTATAACATGAAGGTATTTTATAATTTAAATATCCTATGAATTATTGACTATTGTAGTGTGATGAATTCAAGTCACTATAATTTAAATTATTTTCATCATTGAAGGATTATTCAAGAAAATTTATTAGCAATCCATCTACTTTATAAGAAGAGGACATGTTTCATTTGATGGAGGTATGTCTAAACACTATAGTTTCTTATGCGACCACAAATATTGAGGATGATGGATTTATTGATTTTGGTATATGAGAAATACATATAAATTCTCTTCCATTGTTGAAGCTCTTAATGAGTCTTGTAAATCATATGCAGAAGAAAATAGATTTAGTATATTCTAAATGAAAATATAATAATAATTATTAATAGTTGTATTAAATTAAAAATTTTATTCCTAAACTTCATTATAACCCATGAGTAAATTTAAACATGTTAATGAAATTTTTTATTAAAGTTATACATGGTGAAATGAAGAAATTAAATTTATTAATAAGATTCCATGATAAAAGAGTCATGTTTTTTAATAATAGGTCAATAATGATTAAGAGTTGTGATAAATATATAATTACACGCATGTAACATAACTTTCATAATATGAATAACATGGTTGACATGTTAAAAATAATTTACTATAATGAGTAACTTTTAATTAATCTTTATCATCGATGTTTAACAACCAATCTCTCTACAATAAAAAATAATGTCGTTAATAGATAAAATATGATTCAATTGAGAAAATTATTCTTATATGAATATGGTTGTGATTTTTCTTAGACAACTATCTATATTTTCATGTTAAGAATTTTAATATAATGAAACATATAAGAATAATGTTAAAAATTTTATATTATAGTATATGATAATGTGTATGTATTTTAGTATTTCTAGAAGAATAACCATAAACATGAGCGCTATAAACATGAAAATGTCTATATTTTTTATATCTATAAACAGAAGAAATAATATGCACTGAATGCATGAAAATTTGTTTTATTTATGTTTCGATATATGTATAAGTGTAATAATGACCATAAAAAAATTATATGTATGTAAATAATAAAGTTTCTGTATAAGAATAATCCAATGAAAATGAATATGTTATGCATTATATATTATTGTATTGTTTATAATATTTTTTATACTATAGTATTTGAAATTCTTTATTTTCTATATTATTTGTATAAGCATGGATATAAACATAATAATTGGCATTCACACTGTTAGATAATGTAATTTTATTACAGCAAGTGTTTTAGAATAGTAATAAACATATACACTATCAACTTAAAAATGTCTGTATTTGAGTAATTTGATAATAATTATCATGTGCATAGGCATAGGCGTAATCATATGTATATATGTATTCAATATTTTTTATAATCATGATAATATGAAGATATAAAAGTACTTTCTTGGAAATATATAATATAATATTCAAGAGTTTTTATATTACAATTTAAATATAAGTAGAAGCACTATAAAAATGTGTATGTTTTAACATCTATTTGGATATGAATATTTTTTTTAAAATGTGTATCTTTTTGTAATTTTGTAAGAATACATTGGAGAATAAGAAGAGGAAATTTAAGAATAAAAAATATGTTTGTATTAAAATATTCATGTTGGTATCAAACTTTGCATTTAAATAAACATAAACACACAAACACACAGATATATATATATATATATATAAATATAAGGATGTATATTTTTTATTTAGGTAATACATTCCTTACATATTTCATAATTTTAAAATGTGTTTGTATTGAATGTTTTTTAAATTACAATATTCATCTTATTTTTTATGCTTTATATCAACCTAATGTGATAATGTTTCTTATAATTTTCTTGTTTATTCATGAATGTTATTAAAGGTTGATAAAATTTATATTCATGTATGTGAATGTAGAAAAAATTACATAGAATGGAATAAATTATATGATAATTTATAGTGTTTACATAGATGAATCTATAAAAAAGAGGTAATATTATTTAAATACACTGCATATATTGATGTAATGATATTATGAATAGTTTTTGAAGTAAATGGATGAACTATAAAGCCTAGGAGAAAACCATAGGGATTCTATCCCATTTAGATAACTAGAACCATGAATTATAAAATTCCACTATTTTAACATGATGTTACAATAACAAAATGAACATGGTAAGCATTAAAATAAACCATAAAACTAATTATTATGGTTAGATCTATAAAAAATATATAATAAACTATGATTATAAAAAACAATACTACTTATAAATAGTCAAAATATTTTCAGAAGTCTATGAGAATCCCATGAATTCCATAAATTAACAAAATTACATATGTCCTTTTATCATAGTCATGGATGTGGTCTCATATATTGTAATCTAAAATTTATATTGATTGTAATTTTTTTTGTCTTCATAATATATAGTTCATAACAGAATCTGAACTTATAAGTCTTCTACACGATATAGAACTAAAATTTAAGAAAGAGTTGTATGAAAGTAAATGTAATGCATATATTTGAGCACTGTTTATTAATAAATATGAAAATTAAATTTCACCTAGAGTAATTAATACATATGGAAATTTTAATAAACATACATGGAAAGAGTTGTATTAATTTACGAATATACATGAGAAATGTTGTATTAATACACATGAAAATTAAATTTCACAAGGAGTAATTAATGAATTACATTTATTAAGAATATTTTAAGGTAGTGGGATCATGAAAATAAATTAATGTATAAGAATAGGGTATACTAATATGAAAAGTGGGTTAGAGGGGAAACAAAAAAAATAGGGGAAAAATTGGTAACCGGAAGAGTGACATGTGGATTGGGATACATGAATTTTAGTATGAATAACAGATATTATATATAAAATTTAATATTTTATACTCCACCAATTTTATATAGAATATAAAGTAGTAAGAATTGTGTCATCAAAGAATTCATTATGAGAAAAACCTTTTTAACATTATTAATTTATATGATATTTGAAACAGGATTAGGGACATCACCTTCATATATATGGGAAAGTGAGGGTTGATGCCCACTGATAGTGTTCATATAAAATTAAATGGGATGAAAAATCATTTTACTAATAGTCATTGAGAAATTTTTTTATATATTTTTGATTTTAATGTGTTTTAATGAAACATAGATAAGAACAATTAAAGATTCCTTTCTTGGATGAAAATCCATGGATCATTTTAGGTACTTCATAGAATGACCTTTAAAGGTCCATGTTTTCTTTCTAGTACAAATAAGTTAGACATGTAAAAAAAATTAAAAATACAATTTTAAGGGTTGATCAATTTAATAAAAAATATATCAAATCCAAAAAATTCAATTCTTTTCATGATTATTATAAATTTATGGTGACCAATTGTAATACCCCAAGACTTTTTCAATTTTTTCTTCAAATATATTTAATATTTTTGATATTTGACATTAAAAAAAATGTTTTAGCTTTACTTACATGAAACACTAAGTTTGTCTTGTGTTACACACAATACTGAGTTTATCTTTTGTTACACACAACACCTAATTTAAACAGAACATATCATACTATTAAAATATTATTATTTAATATGATAGTTATCACATAGTTATTAGAATGAATGATATGAATATGATTAAATAAATTATGAAAGTATATTTTTTAAAAAATTATATATATAATTAATTCTTTTGTGACTAATTAATTACAAATGAAAATAAAAACCATTTTAAATTTAAAGAAATCATTTTCTGAAAAAATTATTATTACGTACATAAATGTGTTTTACCTTATTAAAGTAAAGGAATCACTTTTAGTGAATTATTTTAATAAAATTTATATAGTTCATATTAAATAAAATATTTAAAATTAATCTTATTTATTTTCTATATAATAGATAAGAATAAACTGAGTTTTATACTTGAAAATAATATTTTGTTTTCTAAAAAATAGTTTTGTCTCCTTTTTTAGAGATATTATTTTAAAACTAAATTTTGAAACTTTTATAAAATTATTTTTATAAAACAAACATAAATTTTGAGATCATAATATAAAAATTATCTTTGGGTGAATTTTTGGGTTTTTCTTTCTGAATTTTTTTTGATAGGTAGTGAAAATATTGAATTTTAATTGAAAATAGTCTTTTTCACCTAATTTTTTTATAAAGTTAAATTATATTTTAAATTAGTTTTAAAGTATAATTAGTTAAATTATACATATATTAATCCAATTGATATCATTTTAATCAATTTTATATTGATATTTGATATAAAAACTTTGTAAAGTTCTGATCATTTTCTCTTTAAAAAAACCCACTTTCTCATTGCAAATGTGGGATTATTTTTAAATTAAATTCTTCGAATTTTATGAATTAAATTTAGAAAAATTAATTCCATATTTTTAATAATCATAATTTATATTATCTAATATGTTTAAATTATTTTTTACTATTATTATTAGTGAATTTGTTTAAAATTAATTAATATGATTAAGGTTAAAATGAGATTTTGTGCATTTCATGAATTTGTATTAAAATTATTCTTAAAAACCCATATTATTTTTATTTAAATAATTTTATTTAATATTTATAATCAGTGGGTATAAATTATATAATTAAACTCATCTTAATTATATTATTAAAGAATAAATTACATAGGTAAATAAAAAGGTACAAGTCACCATAGTAAAAACTAAAAGGGTAGTATTGAGTGAACTTAAAGACTAAGGAATAAAATGATAAAAATATGTTTATTTTTGTTTTTAAGTGTTTCTAGAACAAATAAACCCTATAATAAATTATTATTCAATTTTGAGGCACATGAGGGAAGGGAGTCCTCCCAATAGGGAATGTTTTTGGGGATTTATAAAAATGCCACTCCTCCTCAAATATAAATGGGAACTCACTCTCACCACATCTTCACACCTCTCCAGACATTTGGATAAAAAACCAAAATCACATCCAAAATCCCCTACCCATCCTATGATAATTATTTTTTACATAAATCAAACTATTTAATGCTTTATTGCAAACCTAAGGAGGATACCTGAAGAAGAGGTAATGATCTGCAATGAGCATTTTTATTTTATATATTCATCCAAATGCTTCAATTATTGTTATACCATAATTATATAATAACCTAATTATATTAAATATATTTATATTTTTATTCATCAAGGTTATTACCTACAACCTCACACACTTCTATCAAATGGGTTATGAAATCATTTTTCATATGTAAGGTGGACTACCACCTCACGAACCGATGTCATTCGTTTTTAGATTACCACCTTTCAAGGTTGGTAATAATGATGAATTTATTCTTTATATATGATATATATGATATTTATGATGATATAATGCTTTTTTAATTTGTATATCACACATACCTTCATTCTTTCTATTTTTTTGGGAATACGATAACGTCGTTTGTGTGTACGACAAACTACCACCTCATGAAGTGATGTGATTCGTTCACTATTTACATGGAATGTATTAAGGATGTGTTTTATAAAAATATGTGATATATATAAAATAAATATTATTATTTAATGATAATATATATCATTTAATTTTCTTTCTTTTAAACTGATATGAAAATGAAAAACAACGTTCATGCGTATGTACGACCTACCGTATCCATAAATGGTGTATTTCATTTACTATCACTAAATTTTAGGGACTAATATAAATAAATATATAATAAATATATATAATATTTATGTCGTGGTTATAATTCTTTAGATTATGGTACCATTATCAAAGTAATTGGACTAACAAAATAACACATCAAAACATATAGGAAAACAAAGAAGTTATTACCCAAAACGTAACTTTAACATGTAATTTTTAATAAGAAGGTAATAAAAGGTCATAAGTAAATAATATATGGAATGAGATATATGAATATGGTTATTTAATATATTTATAATAAACTCATATTTATTATACAGGAGTTTTGAATGAGCATGATGAGAGTCAAGACTTAAGGTAAGGGATTTCCGTCTCACTTTTACTTTCTGTGAGACAAATTCCATATTCACCACACATTTCTTTAATGTGGTTTATATAATAAACATGAATATATTTTATGATTATTATACTTAAAATTATTTTTATTTACAAATCCATTTTATTATATCTATTTAATGTGTCTTATGGTTAAAAATTTACCAAATTAGTAATGGATTTCCGTCTCACTTTTATTTTTCTATGAGTCACATGCCATCTTCAACACATGTTTCTTTTATGTGGTGTTTATGATTTACATGAATTTATTTTATTATTATTATCATGAAATTTATTTTTATTTACTTGTTCATTTTAGGATCCCTCTTTTCTGGTTTTTACAATTTAAAATTTAACAAATCTATAAGGGATTTTGGTCTCAATTTTCCTTCTTTGAGACATATGTTATGTTACGCACCTATTTTCTTTTAAAAGATATATATATAGAACATTTGGATTTTAATATCTTGAATTTATTTATCCCCATTATATTTTAGGTTTCAATTTATTTTATTCCTTCATGGGTGTTATGATTCAAAGTTACCAAAGTTGTAAATATGTTTTGTTACAATATCATCATTTATTAGAATTGTTTATGACTATGTTTTTATGATAAAATATTATGATCAATCTCTAAATAAACTCATAAATTTTATTATTGTTTGTTTATGTCATGATAATACGTTTTTTACCTTTATTTTCCTCTCTTTATATACCCAAGAGTTCAAAAAATAATGTTTTAAATAAAAATCATTTTTTCAGTTGAAACCCTTTTTTTTTCCAAAACCATGTTTTTCAAGAAAAATAAATTTTTTTAAAATTTATCTAAGTTATTTATTAAATAAAATTCTAATTTTTTTTTAATTTTAATTTTTTAAAAATAAAACTACATGTCATAAAAAACAATGTTCATTTGTATTTTTCCGAAAATGTGAAAGGAATATTTGTTTTTAACTTGAATAGAATAAAAACTATTTCCCACTGTCATGGACACTCAATGATTTAAAGACCCCCTTACATGTTTTCAAATTTCTTTTCAAATTTTTTTCATTAATATTTGTGAAAATTTTCAATTTTAAATAAATTATTTCAAAATGAAATGATTTTCAATTTTTTTTTCGTTTTCTAAAATTATTTTCAAAGTGGAATGGATATTTTCCTCAAGAAATGTTTTCAATGATTTTTAAATTATTTATTTATAAGTTTCCAATTTTATTTTCATAGAATATGTTTTCGAACATGTTTTATTTTTTAGAAATTTATTTTCAAAGAAGGTTATTTTCCTTAAGAAATATTCCAAATGATTGATCAAAATAATTTTCCATCTAATATGATATCCTTTGATGAAACTTTTTGTTTTCATTGGATATGAACCAAGGATAACATTAATATTATTTATCTAGATGGTTTATGTTTATGAAGATAAATTTTTTATAAAACCCATTTCTCTTCCATGTGTTACACCATGATAAAATTCTTATGAAACTCACTTCCTTCTATATGGTTTATGAAATTATGAAATAATTATGAAACCTCTCTCTTTTCCACAGGTTATAATATCATGAAATGTTTATAAATCCATTTAATTTTATGGGTTATGATATGATTAATGTTTTATAATATTGTTTCATACATACATATGATTTTTATTATATGACTGGTGGGAACTATATCTCTATCCAATGTATTTGGTAATGATAAATGTTTTATGAGATAAAAGGGTACACAGGTGGTTAGACTAATACAAAAAATGAGGGTATATAGGTGGTCAGCCCAATATCAAAAAGGAAGGAACATGAGTAGTCAAACTAGTCCCAAAAATGAGGGTACACTAGTGGTTATACCAAGCCCTAAAATTAGAGTACACAGGTGGTCAACCCGATCCCGAAGCAGGTACATGGGTGGTTAGAACAAGCCTGATATGTTATGAATGTCTTTGTGGGTAGCCTTTACATAAGATTTTCTATTATTATGTGTATTAAAAAATCAATGTTTTATCTAAATTTTTCTCTCATCGATCATGTTATTTGATTCCTTTATAATTAATGTCTTATGAATTTACAATATTTATTATATGACTCATGTTTATGATCTATGGTGGGTTCGGTATAAAATTATGATCATTATCACATACCATTATGGTTACATTATTCATTAATATGATTATATATTTATATATATTATATTTAACCTTACTGAGCATCAAATATCACCCTTTTTTATGTTTTATTTCCTCATGTTATGAATAAATTTTTTATATAGGGTATGCCTATAAAGATTACTAAATGAGAAGATATTTGTGGGAAACATTGAAGATCTTTCACCAGATTAAAATATTATGTTCAAAGTTTTCAATGGCCTTAAACTATTATGGTCTTCATGCATGTGTTTATGTAATTTAATAAATATTCATCTAAAAATATGTAATATACAAGAATGAGAATCTTGGGTCTCTATAATTAGTATAAAAGGAATGGTGTTGTTAAAATTTAGAAACTAGGATGAGAAAATTTTATTGAGATCCCTGAGAATATTTCAAAATATATGTTTAGTGATGTATCTAAGGGTAAGTTTAAGGATGATCCTTAGTATAGGAAAATTTAATAGAATTTTGTTAAAGGATATAGTGAATGGTTTCCCATAAATACATCCCTATATAGATACTACAAGTGTATGTGGAACTGGAATAGATGTACCTAGGGGTAACAACCTTGAAAACACCGTATTGAGATAGAATTGATCTGGAACTGGTGCATGACAATGGGCCTTGCGGCACACCTAGTTTGGAACTCCTAGGGGATATGATTTGGAAATTCACAAATTATTTATGAACCATAATTAAGGATTTAAATAGATTATGACTATGAATGACATAGGATAAAACTAAGGTGTTGTGTATTAAAGAATAAGGCATCATGATTTATAAATTCTATAAGTGATTTTCATGATTATATGGCTTCCTATTTTGATTAGAGTTTCTCACACTTTTCTTATTGGTTTTAGTCAATAACATGAAATAGAAGGAACTAGGTTACAATTTAATGTGATAGACAATTTTCTTGTGAGAAGCCAAAGGTGATGATAAATGCAGTGAAGGATATTGTGATTGTGCCTAATTAATTATCATGGAACATGATTAGAAATGTGCACCTTAAACAACTCTCAGAATCACTAAAAAATATATGAAAAAATATAATTAAGAGTTTGGGTAGTGGATACCATAAATGAGATAATATTAAATTCTATCTATATCAATAATGTGGAAATAATCACTCAATGGAATGGGTCAAATGAATTATAAAATGTTTTATGTGTGGAGTATAAAGACATAAAGTAAGTAATTTCAAAGGAAAAACAAAAATTTTTATTAAAGAAATGGATGGGAATATTGGTCTCCATAAATAATTATCAATATATGAATGTTTTAAATGTGGAAAGTACGGGCATTATGAAAATCGATGTCCAAATGGGAAATATCATGAAGATAATTAGCAAGGTTATATGAGTAATGGTTTTTATGTTGATGATGTGGTGGATCTAAATGACATATGAAAGGTATAGAATGATCTAAAAATGTATTTTATGTTAAACAATAGAAGAATTTTTAAATTGAGGTTTATTAATGTTAATACATGATTCATATTCCACACTATAGGAAAGAGGTATTAAGGAATAACACGATGAATCCTAGTTAATGGATTAAGGATGAGGTGAAATAATTGAAGTTTTTATTTATCGTAATTGATGAATTATAAAATATATAGGTATTCTTCAATATACATTTTTCATTAAGTATTTTAAAGAAGATCTAGAATGATGTAGATGTAATGAAGGAGTGATTAAATGGAAAGGTGATATTTTGATTATAGGAAGGTAACCCATAACATGTTCTAGATGATTATAAAATAGAGTATTTTGGGATAAATAGATGATTGATATGGATAAAGTAAATTAGATAGCATTATTGACCTCATAAATCATAAACGATTTATTGAATAGTAGTTTATATTATCATTTATGGAGTTTAAAACATTATTGGATCTAGGGGATATATTAATAATATGTGGTTTTATTAAAGGTATGTGAAATCATGAATGTTTTCATTAAGGTTCTATGGAAATTCTAATTTCAATAGAATACACGATAATTGTATTCACATGTTTGGTATGTAAAAATTAGGAACTATTTAATGCTTTTTAGAGGATTAATGATAAGTTCATTTTGGAAATTTAGAGACCTTCTTTATAATGTTTTGGATTTTACTCTTTTAGAAGGGGAATAAGGTTATACATTTTTGAAGTTTTTTTACGTTTAAATTTTAATATATTTTTAGAGATTAATGTATTATTTATCTATATGAATATTTATTCACATTGGATAACCTGTACTAACCATTTTTTGTGATGATAACTAAATATAGATGTAATGACTTATCATTCAATTTATGGATCTTATGATCTATTTTTGGTTCAGGAATAAAAAATCCACCTTCATTTCTCAAAGTAAGATATGAAGTGTAAATTGATTAAGGAGAAACACAAGGGAAATATTTTTCATATGATATGGGCTAAAATCAAGTAAGTATATCTTCTAATGAGAATTATTCTACTTTAGGAAAAGGATATTGAAACAAAAATTTTATCTTAATACGTTTATTTCATATGAATCATATAGTCCCTTAAATCATAATATATTTATGGTTTTTTAGTTTTTAACATTATCTGGACCACTCACCTTCTTTTGATCAATGATCTTTATCACTCTCTATAATTATTTATGCTTTTCTTCCATGTCCAAATATTCACTTCCCACATTTGTTATCATATGTGGAAACCTAGTTATGAGTTAATTTAGGTAACCTTTATGTTTCCAAATTTCTCTTTTTAAGGGATGTTTTATTATTCATTTGTAAAATGTGGGGTTCTATGAAGGAATTTTCAAATGGTGAACCTTTGATGACCGAGATGAATTTCAAGGGAAAAATTCATTTTAAGGGGAGTAGAATGTAGCACTACGAGATTTTGTGAAACATATTTTTCAAAAATATTTAATCTTTTAAATATTTTACATTACACACAATAATGATTTTATCTTATGTTACTAGAAACAATAAGTTTTTCTTGAGTTACACAAAATACCTAGTTTATCTTGCATTAAATGCAACACAAAGTATAAATAAAACATGTCGTACTATTAAAATATTATTATTTAACACGATATTTATCACAAAGTTATTGGAATGACATGTATGAATAGGATTAAATAAAATATGAAAATATATTGTTTAAACATGTATATATATATAATTAATTCTTTGGTTATCAATTAATTATAAATAAAAATAAAAACTGTTTTAAAATTAAGGGAATCATTTTTTGAAATACTATTTTATGCACATAAATGTCTTTTACCACAATAAATTAAAAAAAATAAGTTTTTTCAAAATACTTGAATGAAATATATATATTATATATTCAATAAAATATTTAAAATCCATATTATGTATTTTCTATACAAGAGATAAGAATAAATCCAATTTTACGCTTAAAAACAATATTTTTTTCCTTCTATAAAGCAGTTTTGTCACCTTTTTATGGTGAGCTTATTTAAAAAAAAAATTTTATCAATTTTTTGAAATGAATTTTATAAAATAAAAATAATTTTTGAGATAGAAATATAAAAATTTCTTAAGGAGAATTTTTGGGTTATTTCTAAAAAGTTTTATTTTTTAATGACTAATAAAAAATATTTATTTATTATTTAAAATGATATTTTCACATAAATTATTAATAATGTAAAATTATATTTTAAATTTGTTTTAAAGTATATTTAGTTAAATTATATATCAATTAATATAATTTAGGTCATTTTAAATAATTTAATATCAAAATTTGATATAAAAACGTTTTAAAATTTTGATCATTTTCTCTTTAAAAAAAATCTGCTTTCTTGTTTTGTATAAGAGATTAATTTTAAATTAAATTATACCCATTTTTTAAATTAAATTTATATAAATGGATTAAATATTTTGGAAAATAATAATTTATATTATTTAATGAGGATAAATTAGCATATTTATTAGTGAAAACTGTTAATATTAATCAACACGATTAAGGTTAAAATGAGGCTTTGCGCATTACATGCATTTTAATTAAAATTAATTTCACACACCCATATGTTTTTTATTTAATGAATTTGATATCATATTTATAATAATTCGGTTTAAATTTTATATTAAAAATAAAAATAATTATATTATTAGAGGATAAATTACCTAGGTAAATAAAAAGATACAAATTACCGCGGTAAAAACTAAAAGGCTAAAATTAAGTAAACACAAAGAATAAGGAATAAAATGATAAAAATATGCTTATTTTAGATTTTTTAGGTGTTTTTAGAACAAATAATCCCAAAAATACATTATTATTTAAATTTTTAGGAACATAAGGTATGGAAGACCTCCCAATATTGAATACTTTTGGTGATTTACAAAAATGCCACACCTCCTGAACTATAAAAGGGTTCTCACTATATTGTACCAGACCCTCTTGGTTTATTATGTTGTTAAATCCCGATGTTATAGGATTACTAGGGACCATCAGTTACTCATTGACGAGTTTTCCAAAATTTAGGGTTGAACGAACTATGGCAGCCGTCAGCCATCAGTGGCACCGATAGGCCATCAGTGGCACCGGTCAACATCAGTGCCAGGGTGATGGTGCCAGGGGGATGGTTCCAGGGCAATGATTCATGGGAGATAGTTCTAGGGCGACAGTTCCAGAGTGATGGTGCCATGGCAATAGTGACTCACCCATAAGTGAGTCATTTCCGGCTTCTCCCGGACTTTCTAGTTTCACTCCACTAATGTATTTTTTGATGTAAAAGTGTCTTAATACCCCCTTTAAAATCTAATTTAGGCCAGTAAAATATATTTTAAATCCCCAAAGATTAGGGAGAAACTTAGATTACCAAAACATGTGGCATTTTCATCCATATCATGCCTTTGCCGTGTTTTCCAACCTTCTGTGTTTTCCTGTTTCTCCCCTATTACATGTTTTTCTTCATTTAAAGAAAATATATCACCTCTCAACCATCCAATAGTCTATCTCCACCATCTCCAAATAGAATTATTCAATCCAAATTAATCCCATTATGTGAAATCTCCCAGTCGTGTAGTCGATCCACGATATGACTTTTAAGTACTTTGAAATGGCCTCCCTAATTTTAGGATCTGGCCTGTTCTTAAGCCGAGATCCTCTTTTCATTCTTCCTTTCCATTTCTCCAAGTGCAACTCAACAATTCCTCCTGAGAAGAATCATGTGCTCGTTCTGGAGCCCTTCCCACTCATCCTTAGAGTTTTTCCTGTAACTCATGCATCCCTTGTTCTTGAAAAAATAAGGAAATTCGATCCTTGATCATCCAAGTAGGAGTTTTTACTTATTTTCTCTCTTTACTGTGCATCATGCGAGGTGGTTATGATTTTTTTCTTCAGGACATAGATGAAACAGACTTTAACAAAGATAATAAACAGAATTTTAAAGAATGAATGGATGAGGAAGTTGATGATGGTGTTGTGTTATACCTTTGTTGTTATGATATGAATTGTATGGGCTCATGTCCAATAAAAGTGGTGGTTGTTGGTGGTCCTTTATTGTGCACTAATGAAGCTTTGTTTTTCTTGATAATATTGTGATTAAATGACTGTAACATGGAAAATAGTTGATCACATAAACATGATTGATTAAATGGATGCCCGATGAATAAGAACCCTAGTGTGATTACCCTAGTTAACCCAATGAAAAGAAGGAACTTAATGAATGGTGTTGGATAAATATGAAAAATTATTTTCTCTATTTTGGTGATATTCATGGTTGTTCTATTTAATGTTTGTGGGGTGATGTGGATGGGAATGGAATATTTGGTTTATAATTTGTTAGTTTGTGAATCTGAGGTCGTGTGGAGATGTCAGTAAATGTTGTGGAGCTATTAAGTTGGGTCTTTTTTTTGTTTACAGTACATTGAGGGATCTCACAGATCCCTTTTGATGTTGTTACTCACAAGAGAACCAGGTGTGAATTCTTGAACGCCTTCTTGGATAAAATTTTCAATTGTTTTTTTGGATTATGGTTATGCCTGTTAGTTTCCCGGTAGTGAAGGGAAATTTAAAGAAATCACATGAACACAATAACAAGAATGGGTAAAATAGGGAAATATTTCTTTTCTATAGTGGGTTGTGCCATGGTTTTGGTTATTGTGTACATTGTGCATGTAGGGATAGCAGTAGGAGTGGTTTTGTGTAGGCTGGTTTTTGGTTTTGGGACCCTTATAATGGAATGAGTGCTTGATTACCTATATTTATAGACTTTAGTTATTATGTTTCTTATACGCACCTCACCCATGTAAATAAATTTGTGCCAAACACCACCATTTCATGGGGAAGGGTTTTTTACCAATATTCTTTTGATTGGATGGTTATTATATCATTTATGCTCCCTCTTCCAAGTAGCGTAAGACTCTTTAGGAAAGCTATGACAGCTTGAGGTTTATTATGGCACAAGAACCTTTGAGTAGGGTGTGTTGTGGTAGTTGTCCCAGGTGTGTGTGGGTAGGTTTGTTTCCTAGGTGTCTTTGGGATGAGGCCCAGGTGTCTTTAGGCGTGGAAGGGGTTGTTCTAGCCCAGGTGTCTTCAGGTGTAGTGGTGGTTGTTGCGGCCCATGTGTCTGTAGGTATGGTTATGAGTGGTTGTGGTGGACTAGGTGTTTGCGGTCGGGATAGACGTGCAGTTGGGATTTCCCATGGGGTTGTTATTGGGGGTGGTAGTGAGACTGTAGTGGGATCTGTAGTAGAGGTCTGATGCATAGTATGTATTAAATAACTAGTGAGAAAGCGGTATAGGGTACCCAAATATTGATGTTCTATTACTATTACTTTACTTGACTTGTGTTATCTGTGGAGTGTTCCTTGGTGAGACTAAGTGGATAGTTTCCTTGCTAGGTGTTTTGGTTATCTCTATTTCTAATAAGGAATAAGAATGTATCCCCACTTGTGCACAATAGATTTTGGTTCTCCTTATCGAGTATACCTGTATACTCACCCTACGTATATAAAACTACTTTCAGGTTTTCTGGAGAACTTGGAGGACCGTGCCAGACCTTATAAGCTCATGCGTCAGGAGTTATCATTGATAGTTTTCCTTTCTCTTGGTACTTTCCTTTAGAGTTTTCTTGTACTTTTAGTACTTTATTTTGAATATGCATGTGAAAAAACAGTTTTTGGATTTACTTTTACTTTCTGTATTTGGAGTTGTTTGGGATTTACCATCTTATCTCACGACCGTGTTCTAAAAAATGGGTAATTCCTTCCATATTACGTGAGATTCTATTACCTTGGGGCTAGTTGCCACTCCGGGGCCTATTGAAGGCTATAATTAGGGGTCAATATATCTTCTTCAACTTGAATAAGGATGGGTCTAGATGTTTTTTGTCCCTTACCTCATCTTGGAGAAGGAAAGTCATGACAGAATGGTATCAGAGGGAGGTTGAGAGATAGGATGAAGTTTGGGGTTAGGAACTGTGAAGATTTCATGGTATGGTAGGAAAATAGTTTTAGGAAATCTTGGTGTGTGATGTAGGATAGAGAAGACCGGTTAGGATATGAGATTTTAGGGCCCCCTGTGATTCGATGTAAGGACTTTGGATTTACTAAACGACCAAGTGAGGCTACACTGATTTGTAGGGTAGAGACCCATGTAAAGGTACATGAATCATAATTACTTGTGTTCTTGGTTGTATTGGGTGTTTTTGGAATTTAAAATAAATAAAAATTGTAAAATAAATTTAAAATAAATCTTCTACACAACTCAAGATTAGAAAATATTTGTTTATTTTTATTTATGGCATCAGAACGAGGTCCACGAGTAGTGTGGGTAGCCGAGGCCTAGCAGGTTGATCTATTTGACTAGAAGGGGGATGACCGAGGGGATGGGGACTACAAGTGGTAGAAGACTCTACGGTCCTTCCAATGGCAGACCCTCAGGAAGTATGAGGGTAGTGATTCTGACTTGGAGATAGTGGGTTGGATTGTGGTGCTGGCGATCACCTTTACCTTGATCCATGCTCTACAGGAGTACTGGGTTCCATTATTAATTAGTTAGATGGGGGGTGTAGCACGTTAGTTGTGGGTTCTATACCTCAGAGAGAGGATGAATACTGAGGTTTCATGGGCTGACTTTGCGAATGAGTTCCAGGCAGAATTCCTTTCTTCCATGATGAAGGCCGAAAAGAGGCAAGAGATGCTCACCATCCAGCGTGGGAGTATGTTGGTAAAGGAGTTTGTGATCAAGTTCAAGGATATCCTTTGTTTCTCTCTAGACCTCTTCTCAGATGAGGAGTCATGGGTAAGACGTTTAGAGGAGGCACTCCGACCTTCTCTTTAGTATACTGTTACTCCATTCGCTATACCAACATATTTGGAGGTTTAGAAGAAAGATGAAGTAGTGGAGAGGATGAACATGCTTGGAGGTGTTCCATGAGAGGGGATCTTGTTCAGCAAGTTAAAAGGGAATATCGTTAGCAGTATTCCTCCAACATCAGGTAATTAAAGGTTTTGGCTAGTGGAGAGCAGGCCTCATCAGTTTCAGTTCTGATCTCCCAGTCCTCTCCCTTTCTCCGTGGGCCTAGGACCGAGGTTCTTTATCTGTGACAGCCATAAGAATCATCAAAATCAGTTCCCTGACCGAGTGTAGTATATTGGGGGTGTGAAGGTTCATCTCCCACCTCAGAAACATAATTTTTTTAGCCATACCATTTTACTAGTAGCATCGGGGGCAGCGAGCTCCCGCTCCATCGAGGGTGGATGGTGTCAGAGGAGGTTGACCATTGGGTGCTCCTCAGGGACCCCGACTAGGGCATGGTCGGGGAGGTGGTTGAAAGCTAAGGGGAGGAGGAGTTGGGTGTTAGTAATTTCACACCATAGAGGTAGCTATTCGTGTAGATCTAGAGGTCGTTCGAGGTACGATTAGTTTGTTTAGTACTCCTACTTGTGCCTTGTTTGATTATAGAGCTTCACACTCCTTTGTTGCACCAAGTCTAGCCCATGAATTTAGTCTATACATAGAGAGACTTTCCATTCCCTTGGTGTTGAGCATGCCAATTGGAGGTCAGACCAGCTTGTTTGATGTTTTTTGAGCATACATACTGATGTTGGGGCTACATCAGTCTTATGGGGATCTCTTTCTACTTCAAATGAAGCCATACAATGTCATCCTAGGAATCGACTGCCTATTTTCTATACATGCTATTATTTACTGCTTCCAAATAAGGGTCATATTCTTAGATTTGGGTGACCAGAGTTTAGTTTTCTTTTGTTACCAGGGTTTCTAGGAGGGAATCTGGTAAGTGGACACCCTTATTTTCTTATTATCTGAGCTATCAATAGAGTCAGCAGACTTAGAGATGGTAGAAGTTTTCAGGATTTTCGGTGAGTTCCTAGAAGTATTCCCTAAAGTGGTTGTGACTCTACCCCCTCAATGTGATGTTGAGTTCAGGGTAGACCTACAACCCGATTATCGTATGATTTTTATGGATCTCTATCAGATGGTGCCTTCTGAGTTACAGGAGTTGTAGATTTAGGTTGATGACTTAATGAATAAGGGTTTTATCTGACCAAGTGTTTCACCATGGGGTGCTCCTATCTTGTTCGTAAAGAAGGAAGATAGTGGTCTCAAGATGTTCATAGACTATCGAATACTAAATCAGGTGATGGTAAAGAACCATTACCCCCATACGAGTATTGATGACCATTTTGTCTAGTGGAAGAGAGTATGTTGGTTTTGTAATATTGACCTACAGTCTAGATACCACTAGTTGAGTGTGAAGGAGGGAGAGATCCTAAAGACTAATTTCAGATGAAGGTATAGACACTTTGAGTTCATGGTCATGATGTTCGGCATTACAAAAACACTAGAAATGTTTATAGGGATCATGAATTCTATTTTCTATGAGTATCTAGACCAGTTCATGGTTGTGTTCATCAACAAACATCCTGACCTACACAAGGTCAGAGGAGGATCACACCGAGCATCTCAATATAGTTTTGGAGGTCCTTCGTGAAGGTTCCGGGCGCAGCGGAAGCGCGTGGGTGGATGTGCCCACTTGGCTTTCTGTCATTAGCAATGATCAATCTGGGATCAATACGACGATAAAAGCCAGTCTCCACGGATCGAATCACAGAAGAAGACAAAGAAGATGGTTTGTCCCGGAACTACAAACTAGGATCGTTACAGGTTGATTATAGTTAATTTAATTAATTATAAAGAAATACCTTTGGGGTGTTCTTTCTTCATTGATGTTCTCGATCACGTTGTCGATGTGATCCATCGTTGCATCATAGAAGCCAAGGGTAGACTCCCTCTAGCGGTGATCCACACGTGTACCTCGTATCTCTGGATGTCGCGAAAGGATTCTCCGGGTGCTAGCATGGAGAAGCCTTTTCTTGCATTGTCCGCCTCAGATCGTTTTGATCCGATGGAAGATGATCTATTTCAGTCTTGAGAACGTTCTTAGAGGAAAGGTTCTTTCGGTCTTGAAAGAATTCTCCAGAGATGTTGTGCACAAGGATTCTCTTGTGTGTCGGAAAAGAGTTGGGGTTGTGAGGATATTTATAATCAGGTGTGTGAGGTTATAGAGTTATGACAATAAATAAACACGTTACACATTTTATTTATTTCATTGACTCTTTATTTAAAACACCCATGTCAAATAAATAATTCCTTGACATGTGCCCATGCTGATTATAATAAATATCATTTAAAACAATATTATATCCTCAAAATCCTGACTGGAAAAACTACACAGCGTGTAATAATAAATACACAGTGTGTACTTGTTTTTCATTGAAAACTACACGGCGTGTACATTAAATATACACAGTGTGTATATCTTGTTTTCATTTATTCATTTCCTTTCCAAAATAAAACTACACGGTGTTTACATTTAATAATACACGGCGTGTACTTGTTTTATTTTATTTTTCCTCCATCATTTTAAACAACTTATGCTTACTTGAATAATTATTAAACCACTTATGAGAATAATCTTTATTCAACTTGAGATACTTGGATACACTTAGTGTGTGACCCTCTAGGCCTATTTCTCGTTGGCATTAGGTGAGCCTTCCTAAAGTCCAAGATTACTGTCTAGCAATGGGTCAAGGCACCCATGAGAAAGAAGTTGACGCCGCATTGACGTATCACCTCATACAAACTCTTACTTGTGTAATTTAATCCCTTTGTCTCGATATCTCATCAAGCAGGTTTCATGGTAGTGTCATAAACCTATATGTTTGATATGTCGTTCTTTGAATACCTGAAATAAACTCGTCGTTTACACTATGGCCATGGAATTTAATGCGACATTTCTATTTCAATCAAAGGGCCGAGAAATCAACTTCCATAAATGTAAGGGAAAAATCCTTCCTCGACTTATCCATTAACAACATGTCACTCGTGACACACCCAACATACCCTACTTCTTGCCAACTGTCTGCGCTACAGTTTTCATCAGTAAATCTAAGTGCACAAGTCATGACATGAGTTAATGATAATCTTCCAGTCCAAGGACCATTACACACGCTTGCAGATAGCAATATCCGATGACATCAAGACATGCAGAATTACTAATGGTGGGTCTATTCTCATAATCTTCTATCTTGGAGATTACCAAGTGTGAACTCCATGAGAGAGAGTCTCGTCTTCTTACGAGTACTCGCACATGATGGTCTGTATACTATGTGTCCTATCATAGTATGTCATCCAACCACAGAACTTTATTTAAGAATATTGTTATAGAATTTCAAGGTTTTCATCATAACGGGGATCTGCTATGACCTTATTAATGCAACAAATATTCTAGGACATTATTATATTATAGTCATGCAGAACAATAAAAAATATATAATAAGTGAACATTCATGTAATCAAAGTAAAAAATATTTGGTTCTCAGGACACCAACCCTTACAAACTCCCACTTGGACTAGAGTCAACTGACTATGACTTTTAGTACGCTAGACCTCACATGGTGATCATGTTTCTGCTGAGTCAAGGCTTTAGTCAATGGGTCTGCCACGTTTTCTTCTGTGGAAATACTGCTCACTGAAACTTCACCTCTCTGAGAAAAATCCCTCAAGAGATGATACTTATGAAGTATGTGCTTTGTCCGTTGATGTGACCTTGGCTCTTTTGCAAGTGCCACCGCTGTAGTATTATCACAATAGAGTGTGATAGGATCTTTACTGCTCGGTACAACATCCAACTCTTGGATGAAGCTTCACATCCATACTGCTTCTTTAGCTACCTCGGAAGCTGCGATATAATCAGACTCTGCTGTAGAATCTTCCACCACACATTGTTTTGAGCTCTTCCAGCTCACTGCACCTCTATTCAAACTGAAGATGTATCCAGTCTGCGACTTCATTTCATCTTGATCAGTCTGGAAACTAGCATCTACACATCCTATGATGACTAGTTCCTCATCTCCTCCATAAACCAGGAACATATCCTTAGTACGCCTCAGATACTTAAGGATAGTCTTGACTGCCATCCAATGGCAGTCTCCTGGATTAGCTTGATATCTGCCTACCACACTTAATGCGTAAGCAACATCTAGCCTCGTACATAGCATAACATACATGAATGAACTAATCGCGGATGCGTAAGGGATCCTTGCCATCCTCTTTCTTTTCTCATGTGTCTGAGGACACATTTTCTTGGAAAGATGAATGCCATGTGACACTGGCAACAATCCTATATTGGACTATTCCATACTGAATCTCTTCAGTATCTTTTCAATGTATGTACTTTGACTCAGGCCCAGCATTCTCTTGGATCTATCACGATGGATCTTGATCCCAAGAATATATGCCGCCTCGCCCAAGTCTTTTATGGAGAATCATTTATGCAACCATGCCTTAACTGACTGTAAGATAGGTAATTCATTTCCAATTAGCAATATGTCATCAACATATACTATTAGGAAAATGACTGCACTTCCACTAAACCATTTGTAGACACAAGGCTCACATTCATTCTTAACAAAGCCAAATTCTGTAATAGCTTCATCAAAATGAATGTTCCATGAAATTGATGCTTTCTTTAATCCATAAATGGATTTCTGCAACTTGCATACCTTGTTGGCATCCTTTGGAGTCACAAACCCTTCAGGTTGTGTCATGTAGACATCTTCCTGGAGGTTCCCGTTAAGAAAAGCTATTTTGACATCCATTTTCCAAATTTCATAGTCATAGTAAGAAAAAATGGCCAATAGGATTCTGATGGACTTCAGCATTGAAACCGGTGAAAAGGTTTCATCATATTCAATTCCTTGACACTCTCTAAAACCTTTTGCAACCAGTCGTGCCTTGTAGGTGCTGACTTGCCCCTCCATGTCCAGTTTCTTCTTGAATACCCATTTATTACCAATAGGCTTTACATCAACTGGAGGATCTACCAGAATCCAGACTTGGTTTTGGTACATGGAATCCATTTCAGAATTCATGGCTTCTTGCCACTTGGCAACATCTGTGCCTTCATCTGCTTCCTTGTAGGTAAGGGGATCATCATTGTCAACCAATAATGAGTCACCATCCTCGGTGACAAGAAAACCATATCGTTCTGGTTCTCTCACCTCTCTTGTGCTCCTACGTAGTTTTTGTGTCTCTGGAACAGATTGTTCTTCCACGGGGCTTTGTGGAATCTGTTCTTGTACCAACTCATGTGTATCTTGAGCCTCAATTTCATCGAAGTCTATCTTGCTCCCACTATCTCTTTTGGAGATGTGATCCCTCTCAAGGAATATGGCGTGTCTTTCCACTTTAACCTTTTTGACTGAGGGGTTGTATAGGTAATATCCCCTTGTTTCCTTGGGATATCCAATAAAGATACACTTTGTGCCTCAGGGTGCAAGTTTGTTACCTAAAGAGGCCTTAACAAATGCTTCACTACCACACACATGTAAATTCGATAACATGGCTTTGCGTCCACTCCATAATTCGTATAGAATACCATTTATCAATTTAGTTGGTACTTGGTTTATTATGTGTGCTGCTTTTTGTAATGCATATCCCCAAAAGGATAATGGAAGACTCGCATGAATCATCATTGATCTCACCATGTACAACAGGGTGCGGTTCCTCCTTTCACTTACACCATTCCACTGCGGTGTGTAAGGAGGGGTGAGTTGAGATAGAATCCCAAACTCCCGTAAGAAATCAATGAAGTATTGATTAAGATATTCTCCTCCTCTGTCTGAGCAGAGTTTCTTAATCTTCTTGCCAAGCTGGTTCTCAACTTCATTCTTGTATTCTTTGAACCGATCAAAAGAATCTAACTTATACCTCATTAAATAGATATATCCAAATCTACTAAAATCATCAGTAAAAGTTATGATGTACGAGAATCCACCCCTTGCTTCAACTAGAAAACGTCCACACACATCTATGTGAACTAATTCTAGAAGCTCTTTATCTCTTTCGCCTTTCCCACTAAATGGGGCTTTGGTCATTTTGCCTTGTAGACACGCATGACATACACCAAGTGGTTTTAGTTCGAAAGAATCTAAATACCCATATTGATGTAATTTTGTCAAAATTTTCTCACTGACACGACCTACCCGGTGATGCCAAAGTTTGGTGTGGTATGAGTCATGTGAATTAACTTTGTTATCGATTTCCATTACTTGGTTTGTGTAGTCTAAAAAATAAAGGCCGTTATATAAATGTGCCCTACCAAAACAAATGCTATCTTTATAAAAGTAGAAACATTTATTTCTAAACTTGAATATGAATCCATCAGTATCTAATCTGGATACTAAAATAATGTTTTTAGTAACAGAAGGAACATAATAACAACCTTTCAAAACAAAGACCGTCCTGGTAGGCAATGTGAGGTGGTAGTCTCCGACAACTACAATAGCGAGTCTGGCTCCGTTGGCTGCTCGTAGATCTACCTCCCCTCGATCAATCTTTCTGAATCTACTTGGATTTTGTATTTGGATACAGATGTGAGCACCACAAGCAGTATCTAATATCCAATTAGTAGAAACATATAGATTTCATTCGATAACAAACGCACCTGAAGCTTCCCCTTGCTTCCTTGGCTGGGTGCAGTTTTTCTTCCAGTGGCCCTTCTTGCCACATGCGAAACAAACAACATCCTGTTCCTTTGCCTCCCCTTTGACCTTCCTTTTCTTGGAAGGCCTTGAAGAAGCTTTGGCCTTAAAGCTCTTCGCCTTCCCTTTCCTTTTAATCACCATAAGGACAGAAGGTTTTTCACGCTTCATGTCATTGTCCACTTGGCGAATAAGGATAAGAATATCCGATGGAGACTTCTCAATATTGTTCATGTTGAAATTAACAAAAAAGTTTGAGAAGCTCTGGGGGAGTGATGCGAGAATGAGATCGGTACCCAGTTCTTCATGGAGTTTAAACCCTAGAACCTCCAAGGGCTCAATGTAGCCAATGAGCTTGAATACATGAGGCCCAGCTGGGGCACCCTATCCAAGCTTGATCTAAAACAAATCCTTGGAGATATCAAACCTTTCCTATCTTTCTCTCTCCTGGTATAAACCACGGAGGTGCTCGAGCATGCTGTAGGCATCCATGTCTTAATGAGACTTCATGAGCTCACTAGACATATATGACAACATCAAACATTGAACATCGAGAGCATCGTTCAAATGTTGATCATAGACTAGGAAATCTTCATCACCCACCCCTGGGGAAGGAGAATCAGGAAGTGAGGACTCCAGCATGTAAAACTTTCGTTCATGGTGTAGGATAACCCGAAGGCACCTAAACCATTCCTAAAAGTTACTTCCAGTGAGGATATTGTCTTTATCCAATATTGATCGTAGAGAAAAAGTGGTTGACGAGTTTTTCATCTTGATTCTACAATTTTAAAAGAGCAGATTTATTAGTACTTTCTTGATTACATTTTTATGAGAAATAAATTAATTAAGTCTCCCACTATTTTATCAAGTCTCAATGGACCTCACCATTGAACTCGGAATGTCCAGTTTCTTTGACATTCTAGTGTCAAGGATCCATATTTCCCTTCGCATAACCCCAAAAAGGGTTGGTCAAGCTATTTGAAGGTATTTAGGTAGGCAGGTCTTTGATAACCGTGAGCTTACAGTTCCTTGATCTGTTTGAGTGGACTCCCCAATCCTGAAATCCTGACTTGGATTTCCTCAACTCTTGCCTCCAATATTACATCAAGTCTAGCAAGGGATACTTCTCTTGATGTAATATGGTTAAGTCAACCCGAAACCTTTCACAAGGGCTTCCTTTATAAAAGTAAGTGTCCCAGTAAGGGTTGGTCAAACACATAGTTTTATTGAGTCTTGCCCTTAATCAAGTAACGGAAGGCTTGGTCTGAATTAATATGGTATTTGAGGGATTTTATTCTTTATGCGTATTTTTTCATTATAACATGCTTGTTAATATTAAGTGATGCTTGCTTAAGTGATTAACCATGTTACGATAATGTTTACGCATAGTCCAGTTTTTATTTTATTCCATCTTTGCATGCTTTTTCATTTTATTAATTATGTGATCGCGGCAACACATACATAATAAATAAACCATGCAATCAGACAGAAATAAAATAAGATGGCATGATCATGAGCTTCTATTTGGTTAGCTTATCTAGCAGTTTTGATAAGCTAACCCTGACCTAGGGAAAACACCTTTAACCTGATGGTTCGTGTTTTGCAGCTCCCACCTGTCCACCTTTGTATCTTCTTATGTCAGTTTCACCTTGGCTTTGGGATTTGAACCGTCTCCTCTGGCTTGGGAGATCCTCCATTACATGGGTTTACATTAAAGAAACCACGGGCATGTAGGCCCTACATTTTATTGGAAGAAGGCTCACAGGCCAACAAAATTAAATAAATTAAAATGAAACCATACACATACAATGGGTCTTGGTCTAGCTCATGATCATACAAAGTATGCAATGACATTTACGCATATTTAGAATTCAAATTCTTTCAATCATTGTATTATTTAAGATAAGACGCGCTCGAATTCAATTAATTATGATCTTATAATTAATCAATTATTTATCTTAAATTCCTTTCTAAATTTCCTTGAGATTCTTCTCATCCATATTCCTTGTACGGGTCTTTGTACATTGGAGGAAACCTAGTGAAATTCCATTTCCGGAAAGTACACGGCGTGTAGTTTATAATTACACGGTGTGTATTTTTCTTTTCACCATTTATCCAAAGTACATGCCGAAGCTTTGGCGTGTTTTCTATAATTTGAAAATTTTAGAGTACATGGCGTGTAGATGAATCATACACGGTGTGTACTTCCTTGTTACGTGGTAACCGGCCTGACGATCCTGTGTATGTGGTACGCGGCTTATCTTTGTACACATTTTCACCTGGGTCGGAACGAACTACATGGCGTGTTGTTCCAACATACACGCTGTGTATTCTGGTTTCCACGCACCGTTCTATTCTGGTCAATACGGCGTGATTAAAACTTAGGCATAATCAATGCACATAGCGTGGCTTGGTAGACTAGTGCTGGTTCGTTGAACCTAAGTACACAACGTGTAGTTTTAATTACACGCCGTGTAATCCCGTGTTGTACAGATAGAAAGAGCGGCTCCTTCGGATGAGTTACTCGTTTCTATTTTAATCAAAATTAAAATTAAATGGTCGTTTCTGTGATATGAATCGAGAAATGAAGGAGGCAGAATAGATCTCATTAATTCAGATTTACAGAATGATTTATTTCAAATTGAATCAAATATGAATGCGTAAATTATCAATGAAAACCAAATAACTATAATCAACGTTGTAACCTCCCTTTGATACCATTTGAATGTTCCAGGCGCAGCGGAAGCGCGTGGGTGGATGTTCCCACTTGGCTTTTTGTCATTAGCAATGATCAATCCGGGATCAATACGACGATAAACGCCAGTCTCCATGGATCGAATCACAGAAGAAGGCAAAGAAGATGGTTTGTCCCGGAACCACAAACTAGGATCTTTACAGGTTGATTATAGTTAATTTAATTAATTATAGAGAAATACCTTTCGGGTGTTCTTTCTTCATTGATGTTCTCGATCACGTTGTCGATGCGATCCGTCGTTGCGTCGTAGAAGCCAAGGGTAGACTCCCTCTAGCGATGATCTACACATGTACCTCATATCTCTGGACGTCGCCAAAGAATTCTCCGGGTGCTAGCATGGAGAAGACTTTGCTTGCGTTGTCCACCTTAGATCATCTTGATCCGATGGAAGAGGATCTCTCTTGGTCTTGAGAACGTTCTTGGAGGAAGAGGTTCTTTCGGTCTTGAAATAATTCTCCAGAGATGTTGTGCACAACAATTCTCTTGTGTGTCGGAAAAGAGTTGGGGTTGTGAGGATATTTATAATCAGGTGTGTGGGGTTATAGAGTTATGACAATAAATAAATGCGTTACACGTTTTATTTATTTCATTGACTCTTTATTTAAAACCCCCACGTTGAATAAATAATTCCTTGAAATGTGACCACGCTGATTATAATAAATATCATTTAAAACAATATTATATCCTCAAAATCCCGATTGGAAAAAATACACGGCGTGTAATAATAAATACACGGTGTGTACTTGTTTTTCATTGAAAACTACATGACATGTACATTAAATATACACGGTGTGTATATCTTGTTTTAATTTATTCATTTCCTTTCCAAAATAGAATTACACGATGTGTACATTTAATAATACACGACGCGTACTTGTTTTATTTTATTTTTCCCCCATCATTTAAAACAACTTAGGCTTCCTTGAATAATTATTAAACTACGTACGGGAATAATCTTTATTCAACTTGAGATACTTGGATACACTTAGTTTGTGACCCTCTAGGCCTCTTTCTCGTTGGCATTAGGCGAGCTTGGCTAAAGTCCAAGATTACTGTCTAGCAACGGGTCAAGGAACCCAGAAGAAAGAAGTTGACGCCGCATTGACATATCACCTCATACAAACACTTACTTGTGTAATTTAATCCCTTTGTCTCGATATCTCATCAAGCAGGTTTCATGGAAGTGTCATAAACCTATATACTTGATATGTCATTCTTTGACTACCTGAAATAAACTCGTCGTTTACACCATGGCTATGGAATTTAATGCGACAGTTCTATTTCAATCAAAGGGCCGAGATATCAACTTCCATAAATGGAAGGGACAAATCCTTCCCCGACTTATCCATTAACAACATGTCACTCATGACGCACCCAACGTACCCTACTTCCTTCCAACTATCTGCGTGACGGTTTTCGTCAGTAAATCTAAGTGCGTGAGTCAGGACATGAGTTAATGATAATCTTCCAGTCCAAGGACCATTACATACGCTCGCAGATAGCAATATCTGATGACACCAAGACATGTGGAATTACTACTGGTGGGTCTGTTCTCATAATCTCCTATCTTGGAGATTACCAAGTGCGAACTCCATGAGAGAGAGTCTCGTCTTCTTACGAGTACTCGCACATGATGGTCTGTATACTATGTGTCCTATCATAGTATGTCATCCAACCGCAGAACTTTATTTAAGAATATTGTTATAGCATTTCAAGGTTCTCATCATAGTGGGGATCTGCTATGACCTTATTAATGAAAAAAATATTCCAGGACATTATTATATTATAGTCATGCAGAACAATGAACAATATATAATAAGTGAACATTCATGTAATCAAAGTACAAAACAGTTGGTTCTCAGGACACCAACCCTTACACTTCGACACCACTATCTCTATGGGATGTTGTCCAATTACAAGTTCAAGACATGATAGGTGTACTTCCTTGGACACATGGTGTCTCAGCCATGAATATAAGTGGACCCATAAACGTTTAAAGCGGTTGTTTCTTGGGTAGAACCTAAGAATGTGGTAGAGTTTCGTAGTTTCCTGGGACTAACATGTTAATACCGAAGGATTGTACCCAACTTCTCTTGAGTTGCAACACCTTTGATAGCCTTGACCAGAAAAGAATATGCTTTCATATAGAGTAAGCAGTTCCATGTAGCCTTCAATTATTTAAAAGGGAAGCTGGTCAGTGCCCCAGTGCTGAGGTTTCTAGAGGAAGGGGAAAAGTTTGAAGTGTTCTGTGATGCTTCTGGTCTAGTCTTGAGGTGTGTGCTAATACAACAGCAAGGAGTGATTTCTTATGGGTCCAGGTAGTTACATCCTCATGAACATAACTATTCCACCCACGACTTGGATCTTACAGTGGTTGTGTTCATGCTGAAGTTGTGGAGGCATTATCTCATCAGAGAACGCATCGTGGTCTTCACAGATCACAAGAGCCTGAGATATGTTTTCTCCCAGTGAGACCAAAACTTGTGAAAGTAAAGGTGTATGGAGTTTCTTTAAGACTATGACTTCTAGATATCCTACACCTAAAGAAAGGAGAACATGGTGGACAATTCCTTGAGAAGGAAGTCACAGAAGGATGTGGTTTGGGAGTCAGCGGATGCTTGGAAAGCAATGGAGGAGTTGGCTGCTTTACCACAAGAGAGTGGAAGATGATAGAGTCTGTCTATTTTAGATGACTCTGATATCTTCCTTGGTATGGTAGGTGGAGGAGTCTCAGTGGGGATACATAGAGGATGAAGTGATGCATGATCGCGTTGACCCGGGAAATGCTCTGAAAGGGTGGTCGAAGGATGGTAAGAATTAGATGATTTTCCGTGAGAAGCTGTTTTTCCCAGTGGCAATTCATGAGAGAGTTCTAAGTGAGTTTCATAGATCATAACTCTTGGTATAACCAGGAGTTTCCAAGATGTATCGGGGCTTGATAGGTTAGTTTTTGTGGCCTAGAGTGAATTGGGATGTGGTAGAGTTTGTGACAAAGTTCTTTGTGTGTCAGCAAGTTAAGGCTAAACATCGTGTTCCCGACAGTCTATTGCAGCACTTAGACATTCCTAAGTGGAAGTGGGATGAAATATCAATGGATTTTTTCATAGTACTACCAAGGGATGGGGGAGGATGTGATTCCATCTAAGTAGTGGTGGACCAATTGAGGAAATCTTCTCACTTCTTGGTAGTTTAGGAGTTAAGCACAATGGATGCCTTAGTGCAGAAGTATGTGGGTGAAGTTGTGAAACTACATGGAGTTCCTAGTACCATCATTTAGGATTGGGATACACACTTTAATTCACGAGTGTGGAATGAATTATAGCAAGTTTTTTCACCCAGATTTTCCGCATAACTACTTTCCACCCTAAGAAGGATGGAAAGACATATAAGACCATCCAAACATTGGAGGATATGTTGCGAGCATGTATTCTGGACTTTTGAGGATCATGGGTAAGACACTTGCCTCTGGTAGAATTTTCCTACAATAATAGCTATCACTATACCATTGAAATGGATCCATTTTAAGACTTGTTTGGGAGATATTGTCGTTCACTTGTGTGCTAGATGGAGGATGGCGTGGAAGGTGTTCTTGGCCAGGAGGTGGTGCAGAGCACGACAGAGAAGAATCAAATTGTGTTTGAGAGGATGAAGGTGGATTAGGACCAGAATAAATCATATACCTATTATAGGAGGAGACCCTTGGAGTTCTAGGTTGGAGACCACATATTCTTAAATATCTCCCCTCGTCATAGAAAATAGAAGGTTTGGTAGGGGAGTGAGATTTGTACTAGGTTCGTTGAACCCTTTGAGGTGTTGGGATAAGTCAGTGAGGTGGAATATCAGCTGGCATTACCACCACTATTGGAGAGGATCCACAACGCCTTCAACATATCTTAACTCTATCAGTATCTACATTATGACTCCCACATCCTTGACTAAGGATAGTTGGATATTAAAGACAATGCAACATTCGTGGAGAGACCGGTGAGAATTGAGGATCGTAAGGAGAAGGTTCTTCGTGGAGGAACCATTCCCCTAGTTTGTGTGCTGTGGAGTCATGGTGGACTCAATGAGAGTACCTAGGAATGGGATCCACAGAATCATGCATATTACCTAGAGTTTTTTTTGAGATTTTCTCCCATGTTTTGATTTGCACTTTGTTTGTAATGGGTTCTTGACATTATTTGCAATGAGATGAGCTATTTTCCTTGTTCCCTGTTTTTTGTGTAGAGTCTTGACTATGGGGAGGGGAGAACCTGATCGCTAATCAAGATGAAATAATGTGGATGAAATTAAACTCGTGAGGGCGAGTCAGTGCCACCCAAAGCGTATAATATCTTTACATGGAAGAAAGAACTCCCTAATCCATATATCTAGATGGTGTGGCCCTTTTTTGTTTGTGTGGTTACATGGGGGAGAGTATAATTAGTTTTTTCATAGTATTTTAGGAGATAGATGAGAGAGAAATGTCCCTATATGTCAAGGTTTTATTACATCTTTCGAACAACTCTATGTTTGTTTATCCCTGAGAGGTATCTTACGAGGTGGTTGTTCAGAAACCTCTCTTTTCTTAGGATTACTATTGAATTATCAAGGGAGTGAATAGTTTGAGAGGTATCCTATGCAATGACTCATTCCCTCATTTTCCATTAATTTTCCAAAACCTAATGTTCAAGGCTTACTTGGGACCATCGATGACTCATTGATGAGTTTTCCAAAATTTAGGGTTGAACGAACGGTGGCACCGATGAGAATCAGTGGCAACGGTTGGCCATTAGTGGAACCGATGGGAATCAATGGAACAAAAGGGTAGTAGTGGAACCAATGGCCCATATGTGGCATCGATCAACATCGATTCCATGGTGACGGTGCTAGGGCGATGGTTCTAGGGAGACAGTGACTCACCCATCAGTGAGTCATTTCCAGCTTCTCCAGGACATTCCAGTTTCTCTCCAATAACATATCTTTTCTCGTAAAAGTGTTTTAATACCACCTTTAAATGTTATTTAAGGTCAGAAAAAGATTTTTTAAATCCCCTAATATTTAAGAGACCCATGAATTACCAAAACATGTGGCATTTTCATTTGTGTCACACCTTTGCTGTGTTTTCTGGTCTCCTATGTTTTCCAGTTCCGCCCCTGTTACATGTTTTTCTACATCAAAAGGAACAACTCACAGTCATATGTTTGTCTATCTCTACTATTTCTAAGGAGAATTATTCAATCTAAATTAATCCTAACATTTGAAACCTCTCAGCTACGTGGTCGATCCACGATATGACTTTTAAGTACTTCGAAATTATCTCCCTGATTTTTGGATCTGGCCTCTTTTTAAGTTGAGATCCTCTTTTCCTTCTTCCTTTTAGTTTCTCCAAGTTCTCCTTGTCACATTCTCCTAAGATGAATCATTATCCCATGATGGATCTCTTCTTTATTAGCCTTGGAGTTCTTCCTGCAAATCACACATCCCTTGTTCTCAAAAAAAACAAGGAACTTTGATCATTTATCATCCAAGTAGGGATTTTTACTTTTCATCTCTCTTTACTGTGCATCATGTGGGGTGGGTATGATAATGTTACCTTAGGACATAGATGAAACCAAATATAATGAATATAATTCATGAAATTTTAAAGAATGAAGGGATGGGTAAGTTGATAATGATGTTGTGTTATACTTTTGTTGTTATCTTACGAATTGTATGGGATCATGTCCACAAAAAATCGTGGCCGTTGGTGGTCCTTTCCTTCACATTAATGAAGATTTATTTTTCTGGATATTATTGTGATTGAATGGCTGTAATAGAGAAACTGGTTAATCATGTATACTTGGTTGATTAAATGGATGATCGATGAATAAGAACCCTAGTGTGATCACCCCGATTCACCAAACAAAAAGAAGGAACACAGTGAATGGTGTTGGATAAATCTGAAAACATATTTTCTCTATTACGGTGATATGAATGGTTGTTATATTTAATGTTTTTGGGGTGATGTGGATGAGAATGGAATCTATGGGTGAGAAGTTGTTGGTGTGTGAATATGAGGCCATGTGGAGATGGCAGTAAATGTTGTGGAGACAATAAGTTGCGGCTTGGTTTTGTTCTAGTACTTTGAGGGATCTCATAGATCCCTTTTGATGATGTTACTCACAAGAGAACCGGGGGTGAATGCTTATATGTTTTCTTTCAGTTTTTGTTTCGGCTTATGGTTATACTTGTTAGTTTCTTGGTAGTGAATGGATATTTATATGAAATCACTTGAACATGATAATGAGAACTTGTACAATGGGGAACTGTTTCTTTTCAGAAGTGGGTTGTGCCTTGGTTGTGGATATTTTGTACATTTTGCATATATGGATAATAGTAAGATTGGTTATGTGTGGGTTGGCTATTTGTTTCTAGTCCCTTAGAATGGGATGAGTTATTGATTACCTATATATATAAAATTTAGTTCTTATATTTCTTATATTCACCCCACCCATGTTGAGACCTTCATGCCGAACACCCCCATTTTATGGGGGAGGGTGTTTTTTCTAACATTCCTATGAGTGGCTGGTTATTAGCTCCTTTATGCCCCCTCTCATAGGTAGCCTAATATTCTTCTGGAAGGTTGTGATCGCTTGAGGTTCATTAAGGCCCAAAATTCTTTAGTTAGGGTCTGTTGTGGTGGTTTTCCTAGGTATGTGCGGGCAGGTTTGTTTCCCAAGTGTCTGTAGGATGAGGCCCAGGTGTCGTTAGGCATGTATGTGGTTGTTCTGGCCTAGGTGTCTTCAGGAGTGGTAGTGGTTGTTGTGTCCTGGGTGTCTTCCGGCATGGTTATAAGTGGTTGTGGTGGATCTGGTTTTTGTGGGCGGGATATATGTGCAATTGGGATGGCCCTTGGGGATATTGTTGGGGTGGTAGTGGGACAGTAGTGAGATCTATTGGGGAGGTGTGATGCATAGGATGTACTAAATAAGTAGTGGGAAAGCGGTGCAGGGTACCCAAATATCGATGCACTATTACTATTACTTTATTTGACTTGTGTTATTTAGGGAGTGTTCCTTGGTGATGCAGGGTAGATATTTTCCTTCCTAGGTGTTTTGGTTATCTTTATTTCTCACAGGGAATTATAATGTATCCCCACTTTTGCACGACAGATTTTGGTTTTCCCTACTATGTATACTTGTATACTCACCCTATATTTATAAAACTGATTTCAGGTTTCTAGGAAGACATTGAGGACTGTTCCAGACCTTACTAGCTTGGGCGCCAAGAGTTGTCGTTTCCTATTTTCCTTTATTTTGGTACTTTCTATTGGATTTTTCTTGTAATTTTAGCACTTTATTTTGAATCTTCATGTGGAAAAACGGTTTTTGGATTGACTTTTACTTTCTGTATTTGAAGTTTTTTGGTATTTACCATATTATCTTCTGCTCTTGTTATATAAAAAGGGCAATGCCTTCCATATTACGTGAGATTCTATACCCCTGGTGCTAGTCTCCACTATAGGGCCTATTAAAGGTGGGACTTGGGGGTTATTATCTCTCCTTCAACTTGAAGAAGGAAGGGTCTAGCAGTTTGTTGTCCCTTCCCTCATCTTGAAGAAGGCGGGTCGTGACACTCACTCTCCCAAATTATTCACACATATAAAGACATTTTCCTCAACAAAAATATACAAAAATCATTTTCTGAATTCCCTAACATTTTCCTAGAAGCCTTAGTTTGGATATAAATCCATCCAAGTAAGGATTTAGTGAAAACTTACGGAGGGTACCTGAAGAAGAGATAACTATATTCAACGATAATTTTTTATTTTATATCCTTATCCAACACATTCAATTATTATTATAACATTATGATATAATAACATTAGTTTCTTATATATAATTATTTTTTATATTAAGGGTATGACCAAAAAATGCACACACTTCCATCAAATGGGTTATGAAATCATCGTTTTTGTGTATGATGGACTACCACCTCATGAACCGATATCATTTGTCTTTCCATTACCACTTTTAAGGTCTGGGAATAATGAAAAATTTATATTATATATATATATATGATATTTATAATGATATTATACTTTTATAATTTTTATATCACATATACATTCATGATTTCTATATTTTGGGAATATAATAACGCCATTCGTGTGTACGGTAGACTACCACCTTACAAAGTAATGTGATTCGTTCATGATTTACATAGAATGTATTATGGATTAATATTATGAAAATATGTGATAGATATGAAATAAAAATTATTCTATAGTTATAATATATATCATTTACTTCTCATTCTCTCAAACCAACATGAAAATAAAAAAAAATCATTCATGTGTATGTAAGACCTACCATCTACAGGAACAATGCATTTCATTTTATATCACTAAATTTTATAGATTACTATAAATAAATATATAATGAATATGTATTATATTTATTTCATGGTTATAATTATGGAGATGATGAAGCCATTATCAAATTTAGAGGGACAAAAAAATAACAAATCAAAACACATACGAAAAACAAAGTTGTTATTACCTGAAATGAAACTTTAACATGAATTTGTTAATAAATAGGTAATGAAATTTAATTGGTAAATCATATATGGTATGATATATATGAATATAGTTTTTTAATATATGTATAATAAAATTATATTTTTTATACTAGAGGTTTGAACGATTACTATAGGAGTCAAGACTTATGGTAAAGGATTTCCGTCTCACTTTTACTTTCAGGGATAAAAATGCCTTATTCAACATATGTTTCTTTTATGGGGTGTATATAATTCCCATGAATGTATTTTATGATCATTCTACTTAAAATTATTTTTATTTACATATATATTTGAGGATCTATATTTGTAACACCCCTAGGTTTTAAAAATAAATTGAAATTCATGAAACACTAAATGACTACATAATGAAACTTTGTTTTAAGAATATAGTTATAAACTAGATATTAAACATAATTTTCCACTTCTATGATTTGAATTTCTATAAACATTCATCTACAGTTGTGATAAGTAAGTTATTTAGAGTTTGATAGAACCAACTTTTTTTCTTTGTGAATATTAACATACCCTTATGAATAATAATATGAATAGTAATATGACCCTTATGAATAGTAAATAATAACAATATTTTATTTTCTTAAGTTTATAAGATAAATATATCTTGATTAATTTTTCAATGTGATATAAAATGAGTTATAGTTTTAATTTTTTTTGAATAAATTATTATTTTATTGAAAATTAAATATATCATATTTTGATAATTATTTTCAAGAAATGGAGTTCATTTTTGAATTCTACACATTGAAAAATGGTTAGGGTGAAATTTTTGGATTTTATTAAATTACTTGAATTTTTGGTGAATAGTTATATTTGATAATTTACAAAAAATGATAAATAATTAAATTTATGCATCATGCTTGAGTCATGGCTGATGTAAACAGAATTCAGTTCAAAATAACATGATCTTATAACTATTTTGGGTCACATGAATCAATACTATTCATATTCTTGAGAAAAAATATTAAACTATTGATTAAAATAATAGAAAACCCCTCCTCTCCTCCAGTATAAATACCACCCTCACCCCCTCTTCCTTTCACACCTCTCAATCATTTATCATTGTATAAATTCTACAAAATACTTTTCCCAAGGATCTTCCCCATGTTCAAGATCTATTGGTCTCCCCAAAAGTCCAAAACCAAATGCCTTAAAGAGGATCCAAAAGAGAAGAGATCAAGAGGTAAAGATCCTCTTTCATTTTCTTGTGTTTTCTTTTCAATTATTTTATTATCTTATAATCTCTTCTCCTCCCATTATACAAGAGGAATTAAAGCTATAATATTATATATATTCTTTATTTTTATCATGTTTATGAAAAAATTCATCATCATTCTTTCTCTCCTCTTCCTCTTATTCTAAAAAATGAAAACATCGTCAGTGATGTGTCAATTAAACAACATTGTGGACGATGCATATTTAATTTCCATTAATTCCATAAAATCTGGTTGTAAAATCATTTTAATGGTTAGAACAGTTTTTAATGTTTATGAGATATCCTCTTTCATGTTCTGGAGATAACATATATACATAATATTATGTTATATAATGAAACTAGTTCATGATTATCAAAGAACCACCAAAATGATCTAAACTGATATCACTAATGATTTATCTAATGATTCAACCTGATACCATATAACCAAAATTATTTATGGAAAAATTTAATATTTTTTAAACATATTAATACAATTTCATTTCACTTCTATAGTTTCACTTCCATTCGATAAGAAAATCCTTTACAAACTGACTATGGAAATCATTTAAAGAGCGCACCCGAAACAATGGAAAAAACAAAAAATTATTAATTAATGGGTGGAATAATGTTATATAATGATCATATAAGGTGTTATAAACATAAATATTTCTCTTTAAAATATTAATAACACAATTTTAACTATTATATAGGTGGTTTAAACAAGTTTCCAGAAAGACAAACCTAAGATAAGATAATTCTTAACCCAATTTCCATTCTTTGGGTTAACCTTCTACTTCGTTAACTATACGGCACTAAGAATATTTGTGTAATGAATATTTCTTTATATTATATTTTTTTATGTGTATTTAAAATGTATACATATATTAATTTCATTATATTAATTATCACATCAATTATATGATATTTTTAAAGGACTTTCCATTAAAAATCCTCTTTTAAAATTCTATTTTAAAAAAATTCAAAAGCAATGTTTTTATGAAATTATTCATGTATTATGATTATGTTTTGGATCTTGGGAATTGTTTATGAGGAATTTTGAGACCTATATCTCCCTCCAATTCATTGGTTATGTGTATGTTTGAGGTCGACCGTATGGTTACTCCAAGTGTAACTGCGATGGTTACACTATAAGGTAGCCATGAGGGTTATATTGTAAAGTAGTCATGCGGGTACAAATCATAAGGTAGATGTGAGGGTTAAAAAATTAAGTAAGAACTTCTCTAAGATACCATTATTCTCTATTTATGTTTTCTATGATATATAGAAATATCATGTTTCATAAAGTAAGTATATGATTCTTTATGGGTGAGAAATATGTCTTTGTAAAAATGATTTCATATGTTTATAAGTATTCATGGACTAATGGTTTATTTCCTTATTTTTATATCAATTAATGATATTTTATGCTCATACCATGTTTTTAATGCTTTCCATAGGTTATAAGGATGCGTAAGATAAATAAGGTAGTCAAGTTAATTGTCATTAAGATTTGTCAAAGAAATCATATTGTTGTTTTGTGTTTTAAATTTTATGTTTTGGAAGAAATGGATACTACTTGAATAGTACCCACTATGTATGATTGTATGTATATATGTATGATGTATGTACTAACTTTATAAAACTATGAATTTAAATGATCTTTGGCAATGTAAAGATGTGATATCTAGTTTAAATAATTAGAATATGTAATGTTTAAGGTTGGGGCCTTATAGTTGGTATTAAAGCATGGTTTATATAACTTTAAGGGTTAGGATGATGTTAATAGAATACCATAAATTATTATTACTTTATTTTTAGGTTTAAATAATATAGAATTTAAATATTACCATGTTGTTTCATCTAAGATATGTCTGTTCAGAATGGTTTTTCACAGAATAAATAGAGAAGCTGAAGTTGGAAGGAATCAAGAAGCTAATATATTTCCAAATCCACAACCAAGAATGGGGGGAATTGGAACTGATAAATTTGTTACGGTAATGGATTAGTTGATGTTGGAAATAAATGGCAATGACATCTATGCAACAGTAAATGATCTTAAGACTAAGACTAATCCTGATAAGTGAACAGTAAAGTGTAGTGAGATGTGGTATGTTTGGAAATATGTCCCGAGTTTATAATGAAAATGATCCTAAGACTAATCCTGATAAGTGAACAGTAAAGTGTTTTAAATGCGGTGAGATGGGTCATTATGAAAATCCCTAACCAAATAGAGATTCAAATGATACACAGAAGAGAGACTATAAAAAGAAATGTGTAGTGAGATCCTTTGCAACTATGTCAGTATACGTCGGTCCATCCAATGAAGTTTTATTAGGTACCTTGTTTGTTTACTCATATTTTGATAATGTTTTTTTTGATATGAGGTCTACACATTCCTTTATTTTGAGAAATTTTCTGGTAAATTGGAAATATCACCTCAATAAATGAGACTAGAACATATTGTTGAAACACTGGGGGAAATTTTATAGAAAATGACATTTTAAGAATCTTTTAATTGTTATCTATGGAAATAAATTACCTTCAAACATTATTGTTTTTCCCATAGTAGATCTTGACGTCATTTTAGGTATGGATCGACTTTCTGTTTATCATGCTAAGATTGACTATAGAGATAAAGAAGTTATTTTTTAAGAATAGTTTTTGTTTGTATACAAGATAGAACCCATTCGATTTATAACATATCAGAAAGATGAGAAACTATTAAAATATGTAAATGAAATTTATCTTTCTCATATTTTTGAAAAATAAGATAACTATTCAGATTAATGATGTGATAGTGGTAAATGAATACCTTGATGTTTTCCTGATGAGTTAACCATTGCTATACTTTATCAGGAATTTTAATTTACAATTAAATTAGTTTCTAATGTTAATCCAACTTCAAATTCACCTTATCTAATGGCGCAAATGGAACTTATTGAATTGAAAAATCAGTTACAAGAGTTGCTTGATAAAGGCTTTATTTATCCTAGAACTTCACAATGGAGAGCACCTATTTTGTTTGTTAAAAAGAAAGATGGTTCCATGAGACTTTGCATTGATTATAGATATTTGAATAACATTACTATTATGAATATATATCCTTTAACTCACATTTATGACTTGTTTTATCAACTCCACAGAGTTCAGTATTTTTCCAAGATTGACTTGAGATCCGAGTACCATCAGGTGAAGGTGAAAGAGGATGAAATTCCAAAATATCCTTTTAAACTAGATATGGTCATTATGAATTTTTTGTTATTCCATTTGGGTTAACTAATACACCAGTTGTATTCATGAATCTTATAAATAGAATATTTCATACGTTCTTGGATAAGTTTGTGGTTATTTTTATTAATGAAATTATGGTATATTATAAAAGTAAATAAGATCATGAAAAACATCTAAAGGGTATTTTAAAAACCTGAAAAAAATAAACTATATGGAAAATTCAGAAAGTGTGAATTTAAATTATAGAAAATTTCTTTCCTTGGACACATTGTTTATAAAGATGGAATAACTATTGATCCTATTAAAATGAATGTTGTTTAAGAATGGACAAGACCCAAAAATATAACTGAGATTCATAGTTTTCTTTTTTTGGAAGGCTATTACTGGAGGTTTGTTGAAATTTTTTCATTTTTATCTAGTCCACTGAATAATTTAATTCAAAAAGGAGTTAAATTCATATGGGAAAAATAATTTGATGATTGTTTTAAGGAATTGAAGAGAATATTGGTTAATGCTCCAGTTCTGAACCTACCTTCAAGAAATAGTGAGTTTTTCATCTACAATGATGCTTTAATAAAGGGTCTTTGTTGTGTTCTGTTGCAGAGTGATCAGGTAATTGCTTATGATTCAAGACAACTAAAACCTAATGAGTTAAATTACCCCACACATGATTCGGAATTAGAAGCTATGTTTTTTTTCTTGAAAATTTGGAGGCATCATTTATATGGATCCAAATGTGAAATATATACTGACCAAAAAAGTATGAAGTATATATTCACTAAAAAATAATTAAATATGAGGCAGATAAGATGGATTGAATTTATAAAAGATTATTATTTCGTGATCAATTACCATCCAAGAAAATAAAACATAGCGGCATATGCCTTGAGTTGAAAACATCATGCATCATTAACCATGTTATAGCAAGAACAAGACCATCTGATTAATGATCTGATGAATTTTGGCTTGGAAGTCATTGGTGCAAGAAATTAATCTGTTTTGTTTTAGGTTTCAATGCAGTCATCTTTGTTAGACAGAATTAAGAAAGCACAGAAGGAAGATGAGGAGCTACTGAAAAAGGTATAATTGGTTAAAATTGGTATATTTCTAAAATCAACATTGATAAAGATCATGTTTTGAGATTTTAAAAAAGACTGTGTGTGCCTTGTGATTATCATATTAAGAAAAAGTTGTTGTGCAAATCTCATAGTTCTAAATTTTTAGTTCATCATGGAAGAAAAAAAATGTACAAGGTCCTTTGGGAGTATTACTGATGGGATGGAATGAAAAGAGATATTGCATATTTTACTATGAAATGTTTGACATGTCAACATGTTAAAGCATAGAGATATCTACCAAAAGGGATGCTTCAGCATTTACCAGTTCCAGAATGTAAATGGGAAAATATATCCATAGACTTCATTATGGAGATACCAAATAATTCTTGAGGTAACAATGAAATCTGGGTTATTTTTGATTGACTAACTAAATTTTCTCATTTCTGTACTATTCGAGATACTATGTCTTTGGACCAGATTTCTCGACTGTACCTAACAGATATTGTCAGGTTACATGGAGTTCTTCCTTCCATTGTATCTGACCGTGATCTCTGGTTCACATCTAACTTTTTGAAAGGCCTTCAGAAGACATTTGGAATAGAATTAAATTTCACTACAACTTTTAATCCTCAATCAGATGGGCAGTCAGAATAGTGTATTCAGACTTTATAGGATATGATTTGAGCTTGTTTAATATATTACTATGAAAGTTGGGATCAACATATTTTTTAGTTTAATTTTATTATATAACAATTTTCATTACACTATATAGATAACACGTTTTGAGGCATCATTAGGGAAGCAATGCCGAACTCCATCATTTTTGGATGAATTCATGGAAAGAAAGTTGATGGGACCATAAATAGTAGAGGAAGTGGCTGAGAAAGTGATGATGATCTAGCAATACGTGAGGATAGCTCATATTAGGAATAAAAGTTATGCAGATAATAGGGCGAAAGACTTTTCTTTAAAGGTATATGATCATGTTTTTCTTATAATCTCACAATGAAAAAGTGTTATGCATTTTGGTAAGAAATGAAAGCTAATTCCACGGTTCATTATACCTTATAAAATATTAGAGAAAGTTGGGTTAGTCACATACTATGTAGCTTTTACTCTGATTTTATCTCAGGTACAAAATGTTTTTCATGCTTCGATGTTGAGAAAGTATGTGCTAGATTCATCTCATGTTTTGAGTCCAGAAGAAGTTTAACTAGAAGAGAACCTTTCTTATGAAGAGAAACACATTCAGATTATTGATCAGAGAGAACAAGTATTGTAGAACAAGGTAATGCACCAGGTATTGTTTTTTTGGTCAAATCACATGGTTTATGAAGCAACATGGGAATATAAAAATTCCATGAGGGAAATGTACCCTCAAATTTTTAATAAGTACATAAAATTGCGAGGATTCAATTTATAGATGGTGGGAAGAATGTAAAACCCTAAGGTTTTAAAAATAAATTTAAATGCATAAAACACTAAATCTTTATATAATGATACTTTTTAAGTAGATAGTTATAAACAATATATTAAACATTGTTTTTCCACTTTTATGATTTGAATTTTAAAAAATGAACATCTATAGTTGTGATCAGTAAGTTATTTAGAGTCTGATAAAACTAACTTGTTTTTTGGTGAATAGTAACATACCCTTATGAATAGTAATATGTATAGTAATATGACCCTTATGAATTGTAAATAATAATATTATTTTATTTTCTTATGGTTATAAGATAATGAAATCTTGATTAGTTTTTCAAGGTGATATAAAATGAGTTGTAGTTTTAAAATTGTTATTTTTCAAATAATTTTTTATTTTAATTAAAAATTAAATTAATAATATTAATAAAATTATTTTCAAAAAATGGAGTTAATTTTTTAATTCTAAATGTTGAAAAATGGTTAGGGTGAATTTTTGGGATTTTTTTGAAATACTTGAATTTTTGTTGAATAGTTAAATTCGACAATTTACAAAAAATGCTAAATAAAAGATTTTTTTGCATTATGATTGAGTCATGGATGATGTAAATGGATCTTGGTTCGAAATAAAATTCCCTTATTACTACCTTGGGCCACATGAATCATGACTATTCATAGTCTTGAGCAAAAATATTAAACTATTGATTAAAATAATAGAAAACCCCTCCTCTCCTCCACTATAAATACCCCCTCACCCCCTCTTCCAATCACACCTATAAAGATTTGATAATTGAATAAATTCTGTGAAATACCATTCCCAAGGATCTTACCCATTTTCATGACCTACTGTTCTCACCAAAAAACAATACCAAAGGCCTTAAGGTGGACTCAATGAGAAGATATCAAGAGGTAAATATCCTCTTTCATTTTCTTGTGTTTTATTTTCAATTATTTTCTTTTATTACATTATCTTCTCCTACCCTTATAAAAGAGTCATGAAAGCTATGTTATTATCTATATTATTTATTTTTATCATGTTTATAGAAAAATCCATCATCATTATTTCTCTCATCTTCCTCTTATTCTAACAATAAAAACACTGTCTGTGATGTGTCGATTTACCGACATCATGGACGATGTGTCTTCAATTTCTTTTACATCCTTAAAATATGGTTGTAATGCCATTTTAATGGTAAAAATATTTTATAATGTTTATTATATATCCTCTTTCATGTCCTGGATTTAACATATATACATAATATTATGTTATATAATGAAACTAGTTCGTGATTATCAAAGAACCACCAAAATGATCTAAACAGATTTCACTAATGATTTATCTAATTATTCATCCTAATACCATATAAAAAAATGATTTATGGAATAATTTAATATTCTGGAATCATATCAATACCATTTAATTCCACTTCTAATGTTTCTCTTCCATTCGATATGAAAATCATTTAGAAATCGACTATGGAAATAATGTAAAGAACGCACCCGAAACAAAGAAAAGAACATAATATTATTAACTTATGGTTTGAATTATGTTATAAAATGATCATATAAGCTGTTATAAACATCAATATATTTAATTAAAATATTAACAAAACTCTTTTAACCATTATACATGAGGTTTAAACAATTTTCAAGTAAGAAAATACCGAGGTAAGGGAATTCTTAACCCAATTTCCATTCTTTGGGTTAACCTTATACTTCATTTATTATATGGTACTAAGAATATTTGTGTAATGAATTTATCGTTATATTTTTTTTTTATTATGTGTATTTAAAGTGTATTTATATATTCATTTAATTATATTAATTATCACATCAATTATATGATATTTGTAAAGGACTTTCGTTTTAAAAATCCTCTTTTAAAATTCTATTTTACAAAATTCAAAAGCAATGTTTTTATAAAATTATTCATGTATTATGTTTATGTTATAGATTTTGGGAATTGTTTTTGATGAATTTTTGTACCTATATCTCCCTTTAATTCATTGAGTATGTGTATATTGGTGGTTGACCGCATTGTTACATCAAGTGTAACTGCAATGGTTACACCATAAGGTAGCATCGGGGGTTATATTATAAGGTAGATGTGAGGGTTACAAATCATAAGGAGCTTTGAGGGATAAAAAATTAAGTAATTAATTCTCCAAGATACCCTTATTCTATATTTATGTTTTCTATTACTTATGAAAATATCATGTTTTACAAAGTAAGTATATAATTTTTTATGAGTGATAAGTATAGATTTGTGAAAATGATTTCACATGTTTATAAGTATTAAGGGACTAATGGATTCTCTCTTTGTTTTTATATCCCTTACAAAGATTTTTATTCTCATACAATGTTTTTAGATGCTTTCCAAAGGTTTTAAGGTTTTTTAAGAGAAATAAGGAAGTCAAATAAAATGTTATGAAGATTTGTCAAAGAAATCATGTTGTTGTTTTGTGTTTAAAATTTTTTGTTTTGGAAGAAATGGATACTCTCTTAATGGTACCTACTTTGTATGCTTTTGGGTTGATATGTATGAGTTTTTTACTAACTTTATAAAACTCTAAACTAAATAGATCTTTGGGAATTTAAATATTTCAGATCTAGTTGAAATAACTAGAATATGTAATGTTTAAGGCTTATGACTTATAATATTTCATGAAATTTATGTTTAAAAAGCTACCAAATGGGTAAATGATTTCTGAATCAATTTTATTTTTCTGTAATAAACATTCCATTTTCATAACATGTTTCTTTTATATGGTGTATATACAACCTCTGATTTTATTTTATGATTATTATCATGAAATTTATGGGTATTTACATATCTATTTGAGGATATATCTTTTATGGGATTTATGGTTCAAATGTTAACTAATTGGTAATGGATGTGTGTCTCAATTTTTCTTCTTTGAGACATATGTTATGTTATGCACATATATTAATTTATATGATGTATATAAATTCCCTTTGAAATTTAATATCATTAATTTCTTTATCCTCATGATATTTTAGGTTTCATTTTATTTTATTACTTCACAGGTCTTATGATTCAAAGTTACCAAGTGGTAAAGATGTTACATTACAATATCATAGTTTTTCAGGATTGTTTATGATTATGTTTACAATGATAAAATATTATGATAAATCTATAAATAAACTCATGAATTTTATCATCCTCTAGATATGTTATGAGAATAAATGTTTTATCTTTATTTTCATCACTCTATATACACAATAGTCAAAAGGAATATTTTTAAGAAAAATAATATTTTCGGCTGAAAAAACCTTTTTCTTTTGAAACCATATTTTCTAAAAAAAATTCAAATATGATTTTAAAATTTCTTTAAATAAATTATTATAGAAATATTTACCCAGTTTTTAATTTTTACAAAACATTTTAAAATAAATCTTCATGTAATTTTCAAAAACAATGACCATTTATATTTTACTAAAATTGTGAAAAGAATCTTTTTTTTAATATTAATTGAATGGAAAATGTCTCCCATTGTCATGAACACTCAATGATTTCAACATTACCCTAAAAGTATCCAATTTATTTTCAAACAAAATGTTTTTCTTAATATTTTTGAAATTTTTATTTTTTAAATAAATGATTTGAAAAGGAAATGATTATGAAAATGTTTTATGTTTTTAAAAATTCTTTTCAAAGTGTAATGGGTATTTTCCTCAAGAAATGTCTTAAATGATTTTCACAGATTTATTTATAAATTTCCAATGTTATTTTAAAAGAAAACGATTTTGAAAATGTTTTATGTTTTAGAAAGTTATTTTCAGAGAAATATTATTTTCTTTATGAAATGTTCCAAATGATCCATCAAAATAATTTTCCATATAAGATGATATCCTTAAATATAAATTATGGTTTTCTAGGGATATAAACCAATTATACCATTCTTATTATTACTCTAAATGGTTTATTTTTGTGTTAGAAATATATTTAAAAAAAGGTTTTTCTTCCACAGGTTACACCATGACAATATTATTATAAAACCTTCTTCCTTATCCACGGGTCATGAAATGATGAAATAATTATGAAATATGTCTCTTTTACACTAGTTATGATATGATTAAATGTTTAAAAATACATTTCATTTAATAGGTTATGAGATAATGAATGTTTTATGATCTAGTGGAACATATAATTATGAATTTGATTATAGGATGGGTGGAACCTATATCTCCCTCCAACGCATTGGGTAATGATAACTGTTCTATGAGATAAGAGTGTACATGAGTGGTCATCTGAAGCCCAAAAAATGAGGGTACATGGGTGGTCCACCCAAGCCCAAAGAGGAGGGTATATAGGTTCTCATGCCAAGCCTAAAAATGAGGGTACGCAGGGGGTCAACCCAATCCAAAAAAGGAGGTTACAAAGGTGGTTAGCCCAAGCCTGAAGTAGGTACATGAGTAGTTAGGCCAATACTACCATGTTATGAATTTATTTGTGGGTGGCCTTGATGTATTATTTTCTATACTTATGTGTATGCCAAAAATCTAGGTTTTATGCCAATGTTAATGTATTTGGATCATGTTCTTTGATTACTTTATAATTAATGTCTTATGAACTGCCAATATTTATTTCATGAATCTTGTTAATAATCTATGATAGGTTGGGTACGAACTTCATAATTTAGGATCTTTATCAAAAAACCTTATTCTTATCTTATTCATTCATATAGCATAGATTTATATCTCTTATGTTTACCCTTACTGAGCATATGATCTCACCCTTTCTTATGTTTACTTTCCCTAGGTTATGAATAAATATTTTATGTTGGGTATGTTTATGAAGAGTACTAAATGGGATCATTTTTATGGTAAATATTTATTATATTTCACTAGATTAGAATATTGTGTTCCAAGTTTCAATTCGCACAAAACTATTATAATCCTCATGTGAGTATTTGTGAAATTTAGTGAAAATTCATCTAAAAATGTGTAATATCCATGCATGAGAAGCATGAGTGACTATACCAATAACAAACTAACCCACCAAAAAATATATAAATTTATATTCAAGTAATTATTTCTCATAAGATTCAAAATAAATCATGTTCAAACCCTTGAAGAGAAAATATTCCTTCCAAATGATGTGGAATACTTTATTATTCAAAGAGAATTTGTTATGCTAAGTGACAAACTAATTTTTAGGACTTTACTTAAAGATATCATAAATGTTGAGCTATAAAAGTAAGGGATTCCAAATCATTAAAAATAAAGGTTTTATTGATGAAGAGATTATAATATTTAATCCACTTATGTAGTGGTTATTTTTTATTTGTATCCTACACAATTATTTGACAAGTAGGCGAACCCTATTAATCTTTAGGATTTCTATCCTAGGTTAGTGTGCGTGCATGTGTCTATGTGTTGGGATGTGTGAAATCAGTGTAGGTGAACCAAAGAAGAAGCCATGGTGTCCATAATATTACATCATTGATGGAGTATTATGTTATGATATCAATAAAAATTTCATACTATGTGTATTTTTTAAATGGATAAATGATTTATTGAGCTATATACCTATTTTTAAAATAAAAATTATTTTTCATAAATGATTAAAATATTTAATTTTGCTTGATTACATATTAATTAATTATTTTATTATGTAGATTTAATAGATTTACTTTATTAGATAATCTTTAAAAAATTATATCCTAAAGTTGAATTTTATTCTATTTTATGTATTCTATGAATATATTGCATACATATTATTGATGAGTGAATATGGTGATAAATGTTGATAAAAAATTAGAGAGTTTATATATAATAATGAATTTTCTGGGTATAATTTGGGTAGATATTTAGGAAATTTCTTTTGATAAGTTATTTCTATAGTTAGGATATCATTGATTAAACTTTTTACCAAATTATAGAATTGTAAAATATTGAATGAGGATCTTGAATTTAAAACTATGAATGAGTAATAAACAATGGAAACAATGTAAATTAAACAAAGATGATTTAAAAGTGGTTGGAAGTAATTTAATTCTTAATTAAATTACCATGAAAATAACTTATTCATTATCTATAAGTATTTTTCTCAATATATTTCACTCACTGTGTTTCCTAAAACCATAATATAACCGACTTGTAATATTTTATAAGTAGATTAATAACACTAAACTAAAAGTAATATATTTCTTACTAAGATATTATCGAAGTGTTTAGATATAGTTTAATATAAAGATAAAACCAATATTAACTATACTCAAACTCTCAACTATGTAAATGATATTTAAATATAAAATGAAGGTTTATTTAACACTTAAATAAGTACACTAAATATAGAACACACACTGAATAGTTCAAATCATTTTCTCACATATGATTTAAATAGCTAATAAAGTAAGGAAAAAATCAATATATTTTTTCCTTAAATTGTTTATTTTTTTTATAAAAAACCAATATTAGATTTTTTTACATGGATGTAAGTAGGAAGATTTAACATTTAACATTTCTCTAGTGTCAATAATATCATTAGACTTCACTCATCACTCAACAGCTTCAATAATGGTCACTTCATTTTCACTACTAAGAATATTAAGGGAATTGTAATAAAGATAAACCACCACTAAATAATATGAGTTTAAAGCATAAATTTTATCACTATGAGAAAGATCCCTAAAGTCCGTGAGCTCAACTTTATCTTGGGGATGATTTTGGACCATCTATATTTTTATATATAATACTAACATTTTATTATGATACATATGGGCCTTATTTTATCCGACCTAAAGCCAAGAAAAATTAAAACTATATTGACATATAACCTTATAAAATATATGAACATATAATTTATACGAACATATAAATAGTTTTAACAGATAATATTTTAATCATATAAACTATATTATTATATAAATAAATTTATAAACCATTTCCAAATTGTAAACTATTTATGATCCTAAAAAATTTAAAAAATGTTTCTTATGTTTATTTGAATGTTTATTTGTTTAATAAAACTAACATATAAACTATATGGAATTTATGGTCTTAAATTTTTTAAAAAATATTTCTATATAAGCTAAAACAATTCAACAAAATTAACATATAAAATAACATTTTCATGAAAAAATTGAAATATAATCCCTAAAACATTAATAACTATAACTAAATACCAAGTGAAAATCATCACTTTGAATGAGTTTTTAGTAAATAAGTAAATGATAGATGAAATAAATTATTATATACCGTTAGGTAAAATAATGACATTGATATACTACTTGAGTTTGTTTTTTGGGATCTTTCTTTAGAAGTAGCACCCTATAAGGAAATTAACAGTAATGTTAGATTGAATGACAAATAATATTTTGGATGTAGATGGTTGGAAGCAATTACTAATATTCACTCTTGTATGAAAATCCCCTTTTGTACACTTGTGAATGGAAGTAATTCATCATCAATCTTAGAATGAAATCAATAAAAAGAGGCATATAAAATAAAAAAGTAGGATATTTTATATGATTTAACACTAAATCATTAGAACACCGTTTAAATACATATGAAATGATCAAATACTAAAATTTAAACCCCCTGGTGATATAAGAATATAAAAACAAAAAAATAATGTTACACTAATAAAGGGGTTTAAATAAAAAAATCATGCAATAAAAAAACATTATACTTGAAATTTCCCTCAAAAAATAAACACGCTAATGGAAACCAAAATTATTGTATTATTAAAACCCAAAAATATGATAACTAACTAGAAATAATCCTATGAATTTGATATCTTCATCACAATAAATGTTTCATCCAATGAGGTACACAACAAGCACCAAGTAATGTGTATTGAACTGTCTTTTGAAAATAAACAGTAGTTAAGTTAAAATGACATCTGTTATCAAACATTCCAATTAGTCAACACACCATGAAAATAACTTTATCCAATGAATAACAATGTTGAAGAAAGCTGAGTCAGCTATTTTTTGTTTATAGGATTACACAATTTTAAAACTACTTATAACACTCATATTATATTTTACTAAAACTTATTATATCACAATATTGAAGGACTAATAAATTTATAACAAACAATAAACAAAATAAAAATTCTAGAATAGTAATAAAAAAGATATTCTTTCCCATTAAAAAAATAAATCCCCAATAATTATTCATGAATAAAATTATACCTCATTTACTTAAAAAAATACTTCTTCATAATTTTAATTACATGTCACACTATTATGTATCCTATTATATTAAAAAACATTTAAAAAATTAAAAAATTATGAGATATATTAAAGTAAAAGTTTATTTAATGGAAAATAAATTCTATAATATGGATTAGTGTAAAACATATCTATTAAAAAGACTTAAAAAACTATTAATAATGCATAAAAAATATCTTAATATATCAAAAACTAATTAATTTATGCATGAGATTTATATTCTTTTATGACATGAAAAAATTAATTATACTTATTGAAAACTATTTAAGCACTTAACAAAAAAATATTTAGTGTTTTATTTACTACACTTATTGAAAACTATTTATGCACTAATCACATATGATAATAAATTTAACAAATAAGAAGTATTTGTTCTATTACTGAAAATAAGTATAAATAAGTTATAGAAAAAGATTTCATCAAAGGGAAACACATCTTAAAAAACATACAATAAGTGATAAGTTCTATAAATAGATTTCAATAAGTGCTATCAAATAAACTGTCACAAGATAAAAAACCTGCAATAGTTCCTAGAAAATTTAATATACTTATAATATTCATGTAATATCAGTACTATTTCAAGTTGGGTATGATAAAAATGCAAGAGGGAATGCAGAACACAATTTTCAGTCACCATTATAAAATTACATAAATATTAACATGGAATAATATGAAATATAACCAATTCATACATTTAAAAAAGTATAAGAATGTTTAAATAGCGTAATAATTACATTATTCAACAACAATGCAATGAGATCAAAATAGTCATTGATATAGGGAGACAAGCATGAAATTGTATGTTATGGAATGAATATGGCTCAATATATAACTAAACTCATGTCAGAGTAGAATAAAAATCAGTTTATAGGGGAAATTGGGGGAACTCAAACTAGTTATGAAGATAATGATCAATAAAGGTACAAGAGGTAGGGATCACACATGAGAAATTGAAGAAGGGAGGACTTATCTAGGGCCATCCAAATAGGGTTAGTGATAAATCAAAGGAGGAAAATCATGAGGGCAGGGAATGATTTGACTGATAAATTAGGAAGTTGGGGTCACCTTGTCAGAGGGGAAGAATCGGGGGTGACCACATTGAAGTGTGAGAATTTTGGGAGGTTGGGTGGCCGTCGATGAGCAGTGTGAGAGGTGTATTGAAGCTCTGTCAGAGTCACGTCAGTGAAGGAGAACCATGAGGAAGTGGGTTAGCCACATCATAGGATCATTATATAAGGATTTGGGGAGACCATGTCCAAGAAGCATCAGTGGAGAGGTGGGTGGTGCATTGGAGGAGGAGGGCCGTGGGGAGTTTTTGTGGCCGTGTTGGAGGATGAAAATCATGGATAGGTTTGAAGGCCATGTAGGAGGAGGTGGATCATAAAACAATTTATGGGAGGAGGGTTTTGGGGAGTAGGAGGGTCATGAGGTGGAGTAATATCATGAGGGTTAGGGTAGAAATTAGGGAGTGGGGTGGGATACTCCCACAAGTAGTAAAATAACCATGGGAGTAAATTAATAATAGCCATGTTTTTTTTATTTTCAATAGAGATAGGTTAATGGATATAACCTCAAATTCTTGTATTAGGAAATGATAAACAACTGATAATATAAATGCATGAATAAAAACTAATCCCACATTTTAGTATGAAAAAGGTTACCAAAAAAACAAAGCGTCCAAATAAAAGCACACCAAAAATGCAAAAGGGTTCAACAACAAAAAATGGGAATGCTATCAGTATGAAATTATTGGAATAATCCATGGTCTTTTTAGCATAACTAAGCTCTATCTACTTCTAATTGTACTTGGACTCCATTGAAAGGCCTCCCATCTACATAATACCTGAAATGTCTAGGAGGAGACCATACAAGGGTGAGTATAAACATGCCTTGGAGGTCACCCCAAAACCACAAAACTGAAAGCATAAAATAGGGTGTCATATCTATACCACATAACTAAGGGAATAAAAATTATAACCCAAACATGAACATAGGATGATTTTATGTCTCAAGGTGAGGTCACGTCCTCACTACCATCTAAGGACTCTAATAGAGTATCAATGGTAACATTCATCTGAGAGAACTCACTCATCAATCCACACTATGATAATAGAACACATCAAAGAGAATATAGTCATTGGGTCTTACCATGAAGAATGAAAAAGAAACTATGAAGTCTCATCTGAGATACTCACTTGATAAGACTACAACTTACTAGAAGAAAACATACATCGATATAAAAATATGGTATCATGCACAAGGTTTATGGGGGATACCTAAACCTATATGGATTAACCCGTTATAAAGGGGATCCCATGTACTCGATGTCATAAATGGGACACCATACTCAACTTGGGGAAGAATAATAGAGGATCACACCTTGAACCTCACTAAGGGATTCCTGACACTATAAAAAACTAAGCTATAGAGGGGATTTCTCATCCTATTTTTAGGATGAGATACCTCAATGTACACACTTATGGATAGACCAAGGGAATGTTCCCACACTAACATGATTTGTGGGAACTCACCCAATCTCATACCTTAGCTGGATAAATAATAAAAAGGTCTATAACCTACCCTAGATAGAGTACATATTGTGTCCCATGGAGAACAAGAAATGTCTCACTGAGTCTGGCATTGGTCATATCCTACCATCTCACATAGAATGCACCTCCCTAGTTACATGAACCGTTATTATGACATGCATTTTTTAGAGGTTGGGAAGATAATAAACATATATAGCCTATCCAATCCAATGAATTTAAATCCCTTTTGAGAAAATAATTCTTTATCTTTATGAAATTTAATTATTAAACACTAACATTTGTGTATTTTAAAATTATTTATTTGGAATTTAAAATTGAAAACTCTTATTTTAGTAAATATATAATTTATTTGGAGTCATATGTGTGTAATTAATACTCACTTATTAATATACATTTTTAATAAATAATAATTATATTACCATGAAAATATTTTATGTATTTTATCAAACACTTGAATAAATAAAGGTTACATTAGCATAATCGAATCTCAAGCCTTAAATTCCCCCCTTAAATAATTTAATCCTCAAAATTTTGGGTATATATTAATACATAAATAAATGATGGAAATTATTCATTATATCAAAATAAAAATATCAAAAAATATCATTAATTACCTTAAAATCTAATCAACTAAAACCTCAAAAAGGTTATCTATGACTTTAAAATTATGACCAAACATAAAATTATCAATCGATGATGGTATCAATAACTCTTAAAATATCCTCATTTAATAAAATCCTAACCTTTATTGTTATCTAATCCCTTATTTGATACTAACTATGATGCCCCAAAATCATACTCTCATATCTAGTGCTAATATCAGATTCATTACATACCGACTTTGAAACTAACTGATGTAACCCAAACATAGCCATAAATAATTAAAATATTAAAAAAATTGATTCATTAACATACCCAATACCTTTTAGGTTTATAGTTTTATATATTTTGAAAAACAATTGACTAATGAAACCCACATCTTTCCCATCCAAGGGGATTTTTTCCGTTACACCAAGAATTTAATATCTCTCAAGAAAATTATCCACACATGATACCCTTATATACACATCATACTTAATTCTCTTCTTTATAACTTGGAAAAAATAAAACATAAGAAGGGTGGAATCAAATTCTCAATAAGGTGTAGTGTATGAAATATTCTATCATGGAATAAACAAGGAATGAATAATTTGAAAGGAAAAAATAGTTTCCAAATAATTTTATATAACTACTAAAATAAAAATGTAATATGTAAATTTATAATAAAAAAATGTTAAAAATAACATGGATAAAAATAATTTACTCATTGGAATGGAATGCATCATATCGAATATCGTAAACATATCATCAAGTCCTCATTCCAAGTCATCACATATAAACAGGTAAGGTTCAAAAAAATACCCATGTTAGTTTTTATCATCCGACCTACCAATTTAAAGAGTGGATATATAATTCTAGGACCCAACCATAAATAATTTTTTTCAATGAATTCATAATACAAATAAAGGAATAAACAATACAATATCTTACCAATATGCCTTAGTAATCAATAAACATCCATATTAAAATATTAAGTGTACATATTATCAACATTTATCAAATAAATAAATTGAATAACTTTCTTGGTAAGCACTATTAAAATTTAAATTGTACAGAATAATGGGTTTATAGTTAAGTCAATTATAGAAAACATACAAATAAAAATGGTGCAAGTGATATAGAATAAATCCATGAAAATAAAGGAGAAAAATAAAGTCAATAAAGAGAAGAAGAGTTATAGAAAACATAACTCTTAAAAACAATCAAAGGTATGTAATATAAATTAATTATAAAATTTAAATGGCAATACATGAAGCATAACCACAAAAGAGACAGATCTTATAGTGTTTGATATGAAAATGGAAGCGGAAACATAAAAAAAATTCCACAAAGAATTTGTAATATGGTTATAAAAAAAACATTTTAGTCACTTTAAAATTCCATTTCAAAGGGATGAAAGGAGGACATTGAAAAAAATAATTTTAAAATAACTAAAAATATTTAAAACCTGAAAATAAATAATTTTAGTTATAATAAATATGAATTGGAAGATAAAATATACATAAGTTTAATTAAATCCATTTATTTATTCTTCAAAAATTTTACCCTTTATTTTTTTTAAAAAATTCACAGAACAATGGGAATATCATTTTCCTTGAAAAAACATGGAATCATGGAATGAAAGATTAATTATGAATAAAAACCATGGTGATATGAAAATTAATTCAAAAACAAGATGTTAAAAAACAATCTTTTTCTACTCTAATAAATAAAATCAAGGATTTCTAATTAAAAAATTGTAAAAATACATTTTTAATATTTTTCATAAATAACGTAAAATATAGTATACAATGAAATTAATAAAAATTAAAAGTATAAAGAATAAAATTCCTAAAAAAATATAATTAATATAGAAATAAATAGGTATATTCCTAATTATAAATAAGATATTAGATCGATTCCACATTTAAGAAATCATTTGTCTGAATTATGAACCAAATAGAGGTGAAATGTCAAGAAGACCTATAATACTCATAAAATAAGGAGGTAAAACAATATAATTAAATAATAGTTTCAGATAAATTAAAATTTTAAGAAAAAATTTAAATAATAACTATTATATATCAATGAAATTAAATTAATTTAACATCAATCCTTATAAATTATGTAATAAATCAAAAGATAAGAAATATTTAGAGATTAAATGAAAATTAAACTCCTAAAAATAAAAAGTTATTTAAGGTATAAGAATACATTAGGGTAGTATTTAGAGAATATAAAAGTAAATTGGTTCATAATAAGAAACATGTATCAAGGAATTGAAATCGAGACAAAGAACCTTAGGCTTTATTTTTTTCTTCATGTTTACACCCCCTATGTATTAAAATTATGCTTATTAAAACATGAATTAATAAGTGAATTATATTCCTTTATGTAATTATTTATTAGTTATAATCATCATAATTTAATTATTAATTTTACATTTGAATATATAATGGCTTGAATATATGTTTTATTTAAAATTATCTTTTGATTGCATGATTTTGATTATTTTTAGTTTATCATTTTGTAAAATTATTTACATAATATTATAATAAAAAAATAAATTTATATTAAATAATACACATTAACTATCCATATAGGATGTATCAATACTAAATAATCCTTTATTCTGGTTTATATATAGCTCATGAATCATTCCAAGAATATCCTCTAGGAGTGTCAAACAAGGTGTGTAGTTAAGACCATTAGATGTGAATTGAGCGATGACTGTGTTAATGCCCTAAAACCCTTTTCAGGTTTATTACCCATAGGTTCATCTAATATAGAGTCTAAATCTATTTTTTCATATCTACATAAGGATGTTATTGATAGGAAACCACACACTCTTTAAATTAACAATATTTTAGGTTATTCTACGGATACATGAGTGTTTGGGATGTATAATGTCTTATGAAGGTCGTATAGTGAGAGGGAATGATTCTATAACATTTTTAATACAATAAGGAATTTATAATAATGAAACATAATAAAATTTCTCGTTGAAAATAAGGGGAAATGGATAGATTACAAAAATAAAGGTAGAGATGAGGTTAAGAATTCCTACCTTACAAAGTAGCTTCATAAAGCTTGGGAGGAATATCTTAGAACCTTATAAACTATTTGAAGTTACTCTTGAGAGGGGAAATGAGAGATAATTAATTTTAAATTTATTTTTATTATAGAGTAATAGGATAATGTGTTGGTATTTATAATTGAGTAGGGGGTATTTTGTGTTAAAATATTGATGATTTTGTTATTTAAGACAACTACCTTTGGGTGGAATTGATTTCCATGAAATTGGTTGGATTATAATTAAATAAAGGAGGGTTTTTTTAAATTAAATAAAAAATAATTAAATGAAACTATCCAGCCACTCCATTAAACATAATGAACAAAAAATAAATTTTATCTGAATAAAATATAATTTTGGTTCCAAAATTTCAAACATAAGTTTATAATTTAAACATAATATTTATAAATTAATTATTTTATTATTTAAAGACATTTTTTGTTGAAAAAAATGGTCTTAAATTTTTTTTATTTCATGATTCCATCATAATGATGTCATTAAATTTATGGTATTCATAAAAACTATAATTTTTATTATTCACCAAAAAACAACTTCATCCGAAAAATAAAAAAAATTTAAACTAAACTAATTTAGATGTCATTATTCCAAATTTAATGGTTTTTTTGAAAACAATTTTTTATACCTATGAAATTTAATTATTAAATAAAAACAATTGTGTATTTTAAAATTATGCATTTAGCGCCTAAAATTTGAAGGCTTTTCTGCTTGTAAATATAATTTTTATTCTGATTCATATGGATGTAATGAATATTAATTAATTAATATTAATTTTTAATAATTAATTGTAATATTACTATAAAATTATTTTATGAATTTTATTGTAAACTTGAATAAATAAAGGTTATGTTACCTTAATTGATTCTTGGATGTTCTGAAAGACTTATCTTCTTTCAATGCACCCTAAAATACACATAACCGATATATTATTCTTCTTATTTATGAAAAATTAAGTACACATACTACCTTATTATTACCTCTTCTTCTTGAACTTCAGTGAAATAGAAAATATGGGTTCTTATTTTATTTTATTTTATAACCGAATTATTCAGGATATGCAGTGTTAGCTCTCTTCTTAATGGTCTTTAATACCAAATTTTTGTCTAGATAAGAAACACTATCAATTATATGGATTAATTTATTTACTCAACATATAGAATATATATATATATATATGTATTTTAAAAATGTTCAAAAACATCTATTCTATTCTTTCTAATCATTATTCACTTCACTCTATGAATTATAATTCTCTATGATTATAGACATTTCAAATATTTCAAACTCACATAGAAAATCACTTTCATTTAACTGTATGAAATCTTATTGAAGACATATAGTAACTATCATAATTTCATATCCACAACTCCAAAATTCTTATTCACTGTCCATATCCCACTAGAATCATGAAAACTGTAGCATGATATTTTTACAATCAATGTTAGCTCATAAAGAATAAAAAAAGTCAAAAATTTGGGCCAACTGATATATCTTAATAATTTTATAATTCTTAGGATTTATGTGGTAGTATCTATTATTTTACCAAAATTTTATCCAATGAACCAATGTTTCATAATACTATTTAATTTTTGAAAAAGTTCTATAATAAAAAACAACTTAGTGTCATACACAACAAAACATTACTATGGCATAAAGTCATACATGAGCCAAAGTCTTACACCCTTGAAAAGTTATTTGTTGGAAGTATCATAAAAATTAAAAGTTATATGATTCACATATGAATTCCTATGAGGAATTTCATATGTGGTGGATTAAGTCTTATACCCTTCTTATAGAATTCATATGAGATGTATATTTCTTTCATATATTACCTTCACATAAAAATACCCTCTCATAAGGAATCTAATTCATGTGACATATTTCATATAAAGATTCAATTCCATATAAATTTTATCCTTCATAATAGATTATTTTATATTCTTTTATATGAAATTTATTTAATATGAGAAATTTTCTATGAAGTGGTTTCATATAAAATGTACATTAATATAAATATATCTATTCTAATCATGGAACATGGTAGGGATATTTATGGCTGGGTGTGTGTTTGACCATGCGAGTAAGATAATATGATGCACCACAACATTTAAACACAAAACAACACAAATTTTTAAGTAATGAATAATGTAACACATGAAGTGATCCCAAATTGAATTCTTCCTTAGATGTGTGCTTATTTATATATCAAAGTTCTTTATTGACCCACCATAAAACCCCTTAGGTCCTTCCCACCTGATGGTTATTCCATGCCACCCTGTATGGTGGTTCATTCTTCACACAACATTGACTCATGATGTGTGTGATCTAATTTGGCTAGTACTGACCCATATTAGACATTAAACTTTCTGCTCAAGGCTGGTTCACCTTTGGAATTACTTATATGTCTCCATGAGATAACCTGGCAGCTCTGGTGCTCAACTAGACTTAGGTTGACCATATTTTTTGTTTCTAACTCTTCTTTATTTTCTTTGAAAAATTATAGACTCTAAAACCAAAATAATCAAAAACCAAACTCCCAAACATCTATTTTCCACTCATCTATTCTTCTCTTTTAAATTTATCTAATTAAATTTATTCTTTTAAATTTTTTTAATTGATCTTTAAAAAAAATTTCATCATATATATATTGGTCTCAGAATTATAAATTATCCATAGGGATCAAACACTTAAAATATATTTTAGCTATAATATGAATGGTTATAGAAAACTCCAACAGAAATAAATATTCCTTTTTCATATGAATAATGACAATAACTCTTCATAGTAACTTCCAATGTTTTTCTAGAATCTATTTAAATTTATTAAAAGTAGAAACCTCCTTAGTAACTCTTATTATTTAACAAAAATCTTGTATTCTCCATCCAATCTTCTATAATACTTATATAGTCTAAATGTCCTTAAAAATATTAATATAAAACTTCAACATCATGTGTTATCTATAATAATTAAAAAACACTAAAACACACAAGAATTTGTCTCAACAATCTCCCCTTTTGTATTTTTTTTCAACACCTGCATAAAATTATATGTTAATATATTCTCTTCAATTATTTCTTTATTATCTCCCCAATTATCATTAACTTTATTTTATTTTCTCTATCCCCTTTTTAACAATAAATAAAAAGTATTTAAGAGAGAGGTATAAATTCATACTCAAGTAATCTGACATTAACCACTCCACTCTAAGTCTATGTGAGATATAGTCAGTGTAGAAAACAAGAGGGTTTAATTTTGGAAACAAATATGTCCATGAACAAAGGAATATGATAACAACCAAAATGTGACATTTAAGACCTTTATTAGAGTATATCTAACAATTTTAGGTTGATAAAATTGATGATACCAATTGATATACCAATTTTGATTCAAATGTTTCATGAAATATACCAACCAAACATTCTAAACTCACTTTAATACATAAGTCAAAAACATTTGAGTAGGATGTAAAATTTTGAAAAAAACATTAAATCTCCTTAAAAAATTATTTAAAGTCATTTTCTAAAATCAATTCCTCCCCTTTAATATTATAATTTGTTTTTTACCAAGGTCTAGTGAATAATAAATTATACCCTTTTTAATGAAATTTGATCAAGAAACTTCGAGAATATTCAAATCTATATGAAGTAGTATTTCTAGAATATTTTCAGGAAATTATTTACATGTGACCTCTTAAAGAGAAAATTCAGATAATATTTATCAAGGTGTACCTATTCTATAAATATATTACAATATTTTCTAAGTATATAATTCCCTAAAATTTATCTTTTAGCATTATTATCTATATTTAATAGCATTCATAACTTCATAAAATATGATCCCAGATTTATTTTAGAATAACAATTTGGAGATAAATCTTGGATTGTTAAATGTTCTTATAACTATCTAGCTATGAAAACTTTCACCTATTCTCAAGTTCCACTCTTAAGACCATAATTAACATTCAATTACCTAAATTTTAATCTCAAATATACACCATAAATAATATGGAATAATGTAGAAAATATATTATGTAATTAAGTTGTTTTTAGGGATATGTAAATGGATATTTGATGTCAAATGTTTATTATGGAAAATGAATTTTTTATGGATTTTTAGGTTTAAAAATGGATTAATGGGTTTATTTTCTTTTATGTCTCTAACTAATAATTTTTTTATCATACCATGTTTTAAAATATTTTTCAATTGTCTTAAGGATGATTATAAATTTTATTAAATTCATAGTTCCAGTTATGGGAGTTACCTTGAACAAAGAAAGCGTGTCTTTATAAAGAACTTGTTTTGTGTGAAAAATCAACACTATATAGAAATTTTTAATTTTTTATGTAATTTTATACCCAATTATTTAAAAATATAAAAAAAGATCCTAGAAATTTAATAAAGTTATACCATTTTTATAAATCATATATTTTTTAAGGTATGAGTTTTTATATGAAGACTCAATATGTGTCATTTCCAAGTTGTCCAGATTTACTTCCAACTCGAGACACTTTATATTGATTGTATTCTTATGATTTTAAATCAGAAAAACTTTATCATTAAATTATTTTATAATATTAATAAAATTATATTATTTAATAATATCCTTTTATTTCATCAATGTGTCAAGAACATTGATCAACTTGGACTTAACTCCTAATTGTGAATTCTCAACATCAATGTTGTTTTTCTATTTTACATATAATTCATGGATATGTTCATAAAATTATTTTGTTGCATAATATTTTTAATTAATTATTTTAATCCAACCATTCTCAAAACTCGAGTATTTTTATTCAGGAAAAACATTCATAACTTCTTTGGCTCAAACTTATTTGTAGAAATTTACACAAGATAATTTATTTTTCTTCCAACCTCTTCTCTAATTTTTCCATATCTCCTTTAAACTAGGTGATCTAATACAACTAAATTTCAAAAAGTAATTAAATAAAATTAGATAAATATTTTGGAAAATAATGAAAAAAACCTTTTAGAGTAGAGATAAATATATCTTATAAATATATTAACATGTGATCATTACCGCTGATTCTTGGATCTTCTTTAGGATATTTTAAGAAAGAAGTTTTAGATACATCAGGATCAACAAAATTATTTTAAATTTTAATGGTATAATTACTACCCATCACATGGGTTATAGGTTGAAACACCATTTATTCTATATTAAAATAAAATATATCTTTTTTACTACCATGTAATGGATGAATTGAATCTTACTTTTATTTGGAAAACAAGGTTTCCTTCTTCAAATTCATCTGCTCATTATTTTTTCTATTGAATATAGTCATGGAAGAGACATTAATATTTATATAAATAGTAATAAAATATGAATTTTAAGTCATTTGATGAATATAATTATATTATAAATAAGATTAAAATATATATATCATTATAAATTTTAAAAGAGACTTAAATCTTTAAAAAGGAGAACAACTTAAAATAGAGTCCAATTAGATATTTAAAATGATCTAAAACTAATTAAGTTGAATGGTTTAGGATATGTTCAACACCAAGAGGGGGGATTGGTATTAGTAAATTTTTATCCTATTTTAATCCTTTTATCAATTTCCTTACTATACTTGTTAAGGTGAATAGATCTCTTGTTCTCACTTATAACCATAATATTTACATGATATACATCCAAAAAAACAAAAAAATGGAAAAATAGATTTTCATGGTTCAAATTTTAAAATGAAAGGCTAATCCATGGTGTGAAGTAAAACTCACTGAGTTCAAATGACCATATAGTATCAAAATCTAAGTATAATGAGCAAGGAATATCTTAAAATATTGTTATAAATATCTTGACTGGGTAGAACATCCTTCTAGGTCTTTATACTACCACCCTGATATTTTATAATAGAGTGGGATAACAATAATAGAGTCTAGAACTAATTTTTAAATAAAAAAATTTGTTAATGTACTACTTTTTATTCGTCTCCTTCTTTAATTACTTTCAAAATAATGTGCCAAGAACACTTATTCATTGCAACAATCATTAAAGTTAATCCTTTATTCTCTTTTATAAATTCAAGAATTAACTTATTTATAAGAAACCTGGAATTAAAGAAACCCTCTTCATGTTTTTCTTATCTATGAAAACTAAACTTGACATACTCCCTTCTTATTCTTAAACTTCAGTGAAACAAAAATCACTAGTCCTTCGTTTCTTTTATTTGAAACCTAAATTATTATGGATATTCAGTGCTTTATTTCTTCTTCATAGTATTTTATAAAAAATAATTTTTAGATAAAAAATATTATTGGTTCCTACTTAATTTATTTATTTGAATTATATAATATATATATGATAAAAATATATAGAAACATCAGTTCTCTTTCTTCTTATTATTATTCTCTTTACTGCATGAATTCAAATTCCCTATAAATATCAACATTTAAAATCTATACAAAACCCATAAAAACTAGCTTTCATTTAACCTATATGAAAACTACATTAAGACCAGCCATATTTTTCATGTTTGTGGATCCTTTCTTAAACAATTATTCTTCACTCTCTATCTCCTACTAGACTCATGATAAATTATATCGTGATATTTTTAGAATTAATATTTTTTACCTAGAAATTATATATTTAGAAATGAGGGAAAATGATATATTTTAAGACATTTATGAGCGTTACAATTTTCATAGTAATATCTATTCATTTATAGAAATTTTAGACAAAAACAAATGTTTCACAAGACTATTGAAAGTATGATGAAGTGCTAAAGTCATACATGAATCAAATTCATATGTTATAATAAATTATTATGGTGAAATTTTATATATTGGTCAAATTCACATGATTTTTAAAATTTATATGTTGGAAGTCTCATATAGGTTCAATGTCATACACTACACACATAATGTCATAAAATAAAATTTATAAACACTGTCTCAAGTCCTACCCCATTGTTATATAATTAATGTGGGATGGGTATTTATTTCATACAAACACTTTCATATAAAATTATCGTATCATATAGAATCCATTTCATTCAACATATTTCATATGACGATTCAATATCATATTAATTTTTCCTTTTATATGATATTATTTCATAATAAATTCATTTCATATGAAATTTATTTCATGTGATATCATTTATATGAAGCTATTTTTTATGAAATATGATTTCATACGAAGATATTTCTTTCATTGGTGGAATATAACTTGGAGATTGATGGTTGAGTGTTTGTTTGATAGTGTGAGGAATATAACAGAGTATATGTAATCATTTAAGATTGATGGAAAATGAGCTTACAAGTAATTAACATTATCCCATATATACTAAACCAACATTTAATTATTCCATATATGTTTGATTATTTACATATATGAGTACTCCATTAACCCACCATAATATCCCTTTTGAACGACCCACCCAACAAGTTTCTCATGTCACCTCACATAGGGGTTATTTCTTTAATTAAATCCAACCCACACTGGGTGTGATCTTCTCAAGATAGTTCTAACCTGTTCTACCCTTTACACATGAATCTTGATGTTGTATCACCTTTTATCATGGCTATATTTCACCATGATATGGCCTAGTTTCTTGGGTGCTTGACTAGACATGAGTTTTCCATTATTATTTATTTCTTACTATTTTTTATTTCATTTATAAAATAACATACTATAATGCCAAAACACTCAATAACCCAAATTCCATCCTTCCATATTCCACCATTATCTTCTTATCTTTTAATTTCATCTAATTTAATTTATTATTCTAATATATGTGAATGGATCTTCTCAAAAGTCTCCATAACAGAGATATAAGACTCACCATTATAAATTTTACATGGGACTCAAACCCTTAGAATATATTTTGTTTTTACTAAAAATGGGTTTTTAAAACTCCAATGGAAATAAATATTTTCATTTCATTGTAATAATGATAAAAAATCTTCAAAACAACTTTGAATATGTGTTTTATAATCTCTATAAACATTATACAAGATATCAACTTCTTGAGAACTCTTATTTTTTAAAACAAATCTTGAGTTCTCCTACAAATATTCCAAGATACATCATTAATCCAAACATCCTTTATCATATTTTCATAAATATTTTACCTCATGTGTTCTCCAAGATCATTGATAAAAAATACAACACACACAATATGGGATCAACACTATGTAGATAGTGGATCCAAAACATTAAAGCATGAATAATAATAGCCATCTCAAATTCATGGGTAGGATAGTTCCATTCATGAGCCTGAATCTATTTGAAACCATACACTACTACCCTCTAATCATACATAAAAATTAATTTGATAAAGATAAAATATGCATTACAATAAACCCTAAACCCCTTACCAAAATGAGGTAATATCAAAATTGGAGTTGTAGTCAACCTTTTATTCATCTATTATAAAGCTACTTGACACTAGTTAGAGCATATAGTTTTTTTTCACTTTATTAGTAAAATATATCATTATACTATATATCATTTAGAAAAAATGAATAAATCATTGATTACACAACTCATTCCTAAGAGAAATTATTATTTCAAACAAACTCAAATGGACTTTCCAGAACATCAATAATTCCACCTTTTAAGAATGTATTGAGATACTAGGATTATAAAACACATGCCTAATAAACTTGAATTATCATATATATAATGATAATTTGGATATCTTGGCATATAGTTAGTGTTTCCATAAGGTTTACAAAACAACTAGAAGATTCTAGCCATGCTCATCTCAATATTTTGAATAAAAAAGATATCATCTATAAAAAATAAAATAAAATATTATAAAAATGGATGAATAATAATATTTATTAATTTTATAAATATAACTATAGTTTTATTTAGTATCATAGGAATTATCAGATATTTTTAATGACCATAGTGAATTTGAAAAAACATATTTGAAATTTTATCTATACTTACTTGAAGTTAATGTTTTCCTAAGATTAAATCAATTTTTTAAAACCACATTTACCCCTTTAAAATATCAAACAATTCACCTTTTATAAGAAAAATTTAGCAACTATTAATTATCATTTTATTTAATTTTTGACATTATACACTTATCCATAGACTTCTAGAAACCATCTTTGTAAAATAATTGGTGCACCCTAAGGGGAATTTATTAGTATAATAAAAAAAATATCCTCAAAACCCTCCAAATTAATTTTCAGATCCTTTAATTTAGTTGGTTTCATAAAATATTGATTAATTGAGATAGGTTCAGTTTCATGAAATAAATTTATATTAAGATCCACTTGACACTTAGGTATAAAGTTGAAAGAATATTCTAGGAAAACATCAGAAAATGATATACCATTAGAGAAAAAACCATCCACTCTTTATCCTCAACCACTATAAGGATTAGATAATAAATTTTATTAGTGATTTCTCATACATCTTACCTAACCAGAACCATCTATACTAGATTGAAATTTCATTTCCCCTATGAGATTATATTATGTTCCATTAAATATGAAAAATACACTATTCTATTAAAACAATTTTTATAGGATAAAAATGGGTTAACCAATCCATTAATAGGATGAAATTGAAATAAATCATCTTCTAAACTATATAATTTCAAAAAAATTTATATGAATCCACTATTAAATAAAATGATGTGAATCATTTTCCTTTTCTATCATTTTACCAAAGGGGTATCAAGACTGATATGTGTATGTGATACTTTCACTTTGAGTTCAATAAGACATTCCAACTGATCAAAGATAAAGGAATGAAAATCACTTGTATCAAATAAGGAACATTGTAATTAGAAAATTCTATAATAGTACCTTTAATAGTAAAAGTACCCTCTCTAGTATTAGAAGTTAATTAATCTATGAAATAAATCCTACCTATTCCCTCACAATGACCATAAAGTGGTAATCTCTCTCATATGAATGCACAAATACTATACCACCTTGTATACCATGTTAACCTGCTTACAACAATATTCTAGTTTGTGGTTGACTACCTCCATTAGAGTGTATAACTAAGTGAGACTATGATAACAAAGTTGGATAGGGTTATTTATTTACAATTTTCAATACATTTTTTTTCAAAAAATCTATAAAGATTCCCATAGTGACAACATGAATGGAATTGGTTCACGATAAAGGTATAATTCAGTTTAATATGGGTTGGATTCCCATACCGATTGAAATATATGGGAGGTATTTCTAAAGTAAGATATAAAGGCACACTCCTTTCTTGAATTCCATAGAATATATAACATTTCCTTATATAAGCTCACCATTTATTCATATCAATAAAAGAAATATCATTTACAACCTGGTTAGTTAATGAGATACTCAGACCTAAGCCTCCATTATATACTATTTCAACAGGGACAACCTCATTCACCACATTAGATAAGGTATACAGATTAATGATCATCACTTGATACTATAATGACTCCATTGACCCCATTTCAAAATTACATGCCTTTTATTTTTCATTTACTATATTATATATAGTGAAGAAAATAATTTTATGAATTTATCAATGTATTCTACAAAAAATATGGAGCCTTTTTTATGTTCGATGAAATCCCATACCATTACTGAATGTAAGATATTAGGGTAAACCCAGTCAAAAAATAGCCCTTTAAAATTATTTCTAGTAATATCCTTTTTCTTTATAACCATATGCATAACATCTCATAATATATGAGATACCCCTTCTATTATAAATGTGGGAAACTAGAACAAGATTTTATTTGGAGTTTCAATAATATCAAGGATTTAGTGGATATGGCCAATCCAGTTCTAAATCTTCTAATAAGATACATCACCTTGAAATTTCAAAGGATTGCGAAATTATAAATACCTCATAATATCAACTATCATGGGATCGATTTTTTTATATCCTTAACCAATATCCTAGATCAATATAATAACCCCTTACTACCCATGAGGATCAACAACAAGTTGATATAGAAGGGTATGATAATATGATCCTTCATGTATGGTAGGAGGTGGCCATATAAGTAGCATTCTTTACAATAAACTAGATAATAACATTACAGTCTTCTCTAGAAAATAGATAACTAAAAATTCATAAATTTACTATAAAAGTATACCAAATATCATCACTTATATCTATCATATTTCTATATTTTTTTTTTAATTTAATCTTTTTTTAAACCATTATAATCCCACTTTGAAAATCACACACAAGGGAATTATAACTAATGTAGATGTTAAAGGTAATTTCTAATTAATTTGTTTCAATTTTTGAATAATATTAAAATAGTATTCTCGAATAAATAAAGATACCATAGAGGAAGAATATATATATATATATATGAAATAGTGTTGTCATGGGTGATTTCAAATGATGTTCGGTTTCGGGTTACTTAGGTGTAGCAGAGTGGCTGACCAAGGTCGTCTCTCAAATGAGAAAGTAAATTTGACGAATTATTAAAGGTAATTAAAAAATAACATAAAATAGAATAATAAATCAACTTTAAAGGATGTGGGGGGTTTTAACATTCATAAAACATTGAGAAGTTTTCTGGAATAAGATTGTATAATATTTTTGTTTCTATTTTTTTTTGAAATGAAGTTTCATTAAAAAGACACAATAAGAAGTTGTTTTTTAGACAATATTTAAAAGGCGTAATTGATCTAACTATAACTATTAATTTAATTATTAATCATTATAATTTAAATTAATATCCAATTAATTATTATCCCTTAATCTTTTAACCCCTGAAACCTATGAGAATTAACTTTACCACAAATATAAAAAGGGTTAAACCCTAGGCTATCTTCGGAACATGCAATCACGACACCCTACTTTGATTGATGTTCTAAGAAAATATTACGGTCAGTGGTAAATTAAGTCATATGTCCATTCTGGAAAATGAGTATGAATTGATCTTAGGGATAATATTCTATCTCTTCAAAATTTTCCCTCGTCGTCTTGTTTTACAGATTTAGTTTGCGCTCTCAAAATTTACACAAATTCTCGACCTCGCATGAATTTGTGTTTTTATTAAATTGTTTACTTATTTTATTCTAATTTAAAAACTTAATTAATAGATCAAATTAATTGAATTACATTAGATCATTGATTAAAAATAAATTAATGAAGAAGGTTAGAGGTAGATTGATCACTAAAAAGAACTACGCTTACATCGGCGGTGTAGTTATCATAGAAATGTTTTTCAAGTAAATAGGTTTAGAAAGGGTAAAACCCAATATAGTTTCTACTCTTGATTCTAGACCAATTAGTAAGATTAAATAAGACTATAATTGAACAAAATATAATAAAATAGAAGAAAAAGAGGAGTAACAAAGAAGTTCATTACATAAATGGAAACATTACAACATGAAGAAGAAAATAAGGCTTCGATGAGGGGATCCTTGATTCAAGAGATACCCCTCTTACAATGGTTGGATAATTTGGGTGGAACCAATTATATTCTGTCTTAAATATAATAATTCACTTCCAAACCCCACCAAATGAGTAAAACACCAATTTATGGAGTGGTGAGGAGGCTAGGTTCAATGTTGTTTTAAGTGTGAATGGAGAATCTCGACAAAATATTTTATGCCGACATTAACTGCACTTTTGACCACAAAAACACGTGAATAAGCAGTCCTTATAGAATAGTGATTCATGTAAAAATGAGTCATAAATATCTTATAAAACATGGGGCATAATCCAAGCATGAATGAAGAAGTTATGACCCAAATACAGAACACATTTGCAATCTGGCGTGTCCAGCCCAAATTTGAATTCTTGGCCCTTTATCACCAACCAAATGCATGATTTAGCTCCAATGTCCTCAATGAAAGTTGTAGAAAATTATGACAGAAATACATTTAAACATTATTAAGTTCAAATAATTCAAAAAAATTATTTATGTTCTAATTACTATAGTAAATATTTAAAGTATAAAACTAGAATTTTCATCAAATTTTCAAATGAATGATCTAATCCAAAATATTCCACAAATGAACCTAGTTTCCATAATGTGAGGAAATTATATCATTTATTATAAATAATATATTTAATAAAATTGTGTTTTACCAATATATAACCATAAACAATGCCAATATAAATATAATCAATGGTGTAATTATAATATACAACTGAAATAGAAGACATGCCATACCAATTAAAGTGTCAATCATATAAAATGAAAACAAAAAATAAAGGCACTAATGAATCCCAAGTAGGTTCTAAACCATGTCTGGTTCATTATATAAGATCTATCACAACTCATCCATCTAAATCAAGGCCTTTACCCTTAACTTGTCAAGAAAACACAAATTTTATTAGGGTACCGATGAGGAAGCCCAAGTAGGGTGTGAGTACAACTCAGTAGGCCACCACCCTCAGTTTTTAAAACAATATCCAACCAAATAATAATATATAAATTTTTATAAAGAAATAATTACAATGTATAAGTAAACAATATCACATTATCAATTATTCTTTATTAAACAACATAAATCGTCTAGTTCCCTAGGACACCTGTACCTCAATACTTGCTTCGACCCATGTTATAGTTTGAACCATTCCACATATCAATGAATAATTTATCAAATTAATGGGATTTTATTATCCATTATATTTCACTTATTAAAACAACTGATCAGAACTATAGTCAAATGCCAGTAATTCTGGTCTAGATCGTCATGTCTAGGACCCCGTTGGAATGGGAAGAAGAATACAATGTCCCCCCTATATATATATATCACTATGGTCCTCAAATGACATAGACCATGTACAAATCACACACACACACAATGATATATATATATATATATATATCATGATGGGATATGGAAGTAGAAGACCATGTCATGCACACGTGGGATTTTGGAAGAAGCGGACCATGTCCCACACATGTTTATCAAAATATTTATTACCAAGATATTTGGAAGTATTATACCATGTTCCAAACACATATATCACCCAGTTATTTATATCACATATATCACATATCACATAAAACATGATGAATCAACATTAATCATTTTATCACAATTTACCATCACAATATTTCATTAATTAATTCAAAAATTAATTAATCAAAGTCCATTAATTAGCTCAACAATTAATAAATCCTCAATTTGACATCCAAACAATTAATTCAACAATTAATTATCCCCAATTTAGAATTCAATAATTATCAAAAACTAATTCAACAATTAATTTATACAACTAAACACTCTCAATATGCCATAATTAATTCAATAATTAATTATCTATTTCACAATACAAATATCTCATATTTAATTCCCCAATTAATTATTTAATTCAACAACCCCTAAATCTCAAAATTTCAAAATTATCTCAATTAATTAATTTACCATGTTAATTAATTCAATTAGGGATTTTAATTACTAAAAAACTCTAGCCATTCTACAACTTACATGTATGAAATCAATTCATTATTTTGGGATTTAGAAACTCGACCACCTACCATGATTTGTTGATAATGATTTCCCAACAGAAATCCTGAAATTTGAGAATCATAATGATATAGATTAGAATAGGGATCTAGAACCCTAAATCAAGATTAAAGTTATCAAGATATTTCCAAAATAGATCTAGATCTAGAATCATAGATCTAGATTTCACTAAAATAGATATATATATAGAAATATAGTGGATAACCTCCATCAAAATAGTGAGAGAAGAATAGAGACTTAATAGTAAAACATCAGGATGAGATCCACTTTTTGATAGAGGATAAGATCTTTGATTCGGGCTTTGAATCGCAAATAATGGAGGTTGAACAACCTTGGAATTTATTTAGAGATCTCAAAAATTTTGAAAGACCACCTAGGTTCAAGTGAGAGTCAAACTAGGTGAGTTATGGGGGTTTATAGAATATTAAAATATTTTTGGGACACTTTAATTAATGCATATTCTTTACTGGGTAGAGGCCCATGAGTTTCCCTACCCATGTGACTATTATTTTTGGGGTGCATAGTTTTCCTTTTTAGGGAACATGGTTTGGAAAACCCTGCGCTAGCTGTGAAAGTACTCGCTATCCTTGGTTACATGGTTTCCTATCTTTGGGCCAATCGTGCACAAACCCTTTATCCTCCATTTTTGTTAATTTCCACCCAAACAAACCCCAAGGTAAAACATAATTGAAATGTACTTAAATAAAATAAAAAATTACATGAATTAAAGCTTGAGTCAAATCCAGTAAAGGTCGGGATCTTACAATCTCCACACCTTATAAGAACTCATCCCTAAGCTATACTCCCAAGATTTTCTAAATTTTGAGCGTAAATGATTAGAATACTATGCCTTCATATGTGCTTCCCTTTCCTATGTTTCCTCCTATACATGCCTGTGTTACCACAAAACATGAACTATCAGCATGGTCTTTCCACACAACATTTTCTCACTATGATCCAACACAATGATCTGATGCTTCTCAAAGGAAGTATCTATCTAAATATCAACATCATAAACATATATCACATGAGAAGGGTTGGTGTGATACCACTATAGTTTTTATACATGGAAAACATCATTCATAAGGATTTACTTCTGTGGAAGGGAAAGTCGGTACACCAATGACCCGATTCTCTCCATAACCTCAAAAGTTCCAATAAACCTGGGTGCTAACTTACCCTGTCACCATATCTTGTGGTGTACCAATCTAGGATACACCCTAAGGAATATAGTATCAACCTCTATAAACTTTATGGGTTATCTCCATATATTATTATATGACTTTGTCCTACTTTTATCCATAGAAATACTTTTCTAAATCAGTTGTACCTGCTCTGATGTCACCTTCATGAGACTTGGTCCCAAATATTCTGACTCACCGGCCTTCGTCCAACATAACGGGGATTTATATATCCTTTAATAAAGAGACTCTTATGGTTCTATATGTATAGTTTCCTGATAACTCTTGTTATAGGTGAACTCTATTAAATCCAAGTGCTTCTCCCAAGACCCACCAAAATCATGAACGCACACCCATAACATATACTCAAGTACATGTATAATACATTACAACTTCCCATCTATCTGTGGGTGCAAATACATACTCAATAATACCAATGTACCAAGAACTGTCTACATGATCTTAAAGAAGCGTAAAGTAAAATGAAAATAGTGGTATGAAATAATAGTTTGTGGCACCCCATGTAGACACACTATATCCAGAACATACAAAACTCAAAGATACTCTAATAAAAAAGTTTCTCATATATGAAATAAAAGAGCTAATTTTCTTAGTTTATCCACAATATCCCAGATAGATTCATTCTTCCTAAGAATCATCAGATGAAAAATCATAGAGTCTATAGTCACATCACCCCACTTTCATTCTAGAATGGGTAATGGCTACAAAAAAACCTCTAGGTTGTTGATGATCTGCCTTTACCTACTGATAGGTGTAGCATCATTTCAAAAACCTTACTATCTTCTTCTTCATGCCTGACCCCCAAAACCATCATCATATTTCATGGTACATTTTGTTCACACCTGTTATATTTCCCACTTGTAGGCATGAGATTCCCGGATGATATCTTCTTTCATGATTGTATGAACTAAAACCTGATTGCTAACAAAGATGATCTCATCCTCATCTATGCTCCAATTTAAAGGTGAATCCCCACATTAAAGGACTTCCCTCAAATTAAAACACTTTGGATCCTCATACTGTTTGTCTTGGATCCATCTCAAAAGTGTAGATTCTGTTGTAACTGATACAAGATTCATCTTCTCTCGACTCTCCTAAACAACCAAATTTATTTCAGCGAGCAAAGTTTTCATCTTCTACTCAAAACTGGAATCCTGAACCATCTAAGTCTGCTTTTTTTCCTTCTCAAAGTATCAACAACACTACTATATTTTCCAGGAATATATGCTAGCTCAAAATCCAACGAATTCATATAATCTACCCATATGTGCTGCCGAAGATTCAAATATTGTTGCGAACAGATATACTTCAAACTCTTGTGGTCCATAAACATAGTAAAATTTTCTTCCAATCAGTATTGATTCCAACACTTTAAATCTTAAAACACTGCCTCCATCTTAAGGTTGTGCATAGGGTATTTCTATTCATGAGTCCTAAAATTCTTAGACCCATACACCACAACTTGATCTACTTGCATCAACATATATATGAGTTCTATCCCCGAAGAATCAAAATACACCATGTACTCTGCACCTAACTTAGATAGGATCAATATTAGTGTTGATGTAAAGTGCTTCTTTAACTCCTGGAAGGACTTTTCACAAGCTTCCGACCATTAAAACTTTATCCCTTTCTTGGATAAGCCCAAAAGTGGCATTGCAAAATGGTGAAATTCTTGGACGAATCATTTATATTATCCAGATAACCCATGAATAATACATATATCAAATACATTATTGGGATGCTCCCAAGAAACCACTACCTAAACATTATCTAGGTCCACTAACACACCTTACTCTGAGATGATGTTCCCCACGAAGTGTATCTGGTCAATACAATACTGAAAATAGATAGGTTGGTGTATAGCCGATGCTCTCTCAGTGTACTCAGGATGATATAAAGATGTTGGGCATGATCTTCTGGAGTCTTGGATTACACAAAGATTTCATCTATGAGCACTACCAAAAAATGATCCCTGTATGGATGGAAGATTCTAGTCATCATGTACATAAACAATGATGGTGCATTCATCAACCCAAAAAACATTATGATGAAATAATATAGGGAATACCTTCTTCTAAATGCATTCCTCGGTATATCCGGAGTCTAAAATCTTAACTGATGATACCCTGATATCAATTCAATATTTGAGAACACACAATATCCTCCCAAATGGTTAAAAAATAGTTTATATGCTGAAGAGGATATTGATTCTTCACAGTCTTTTGGTTTATCTTCTCATAATTGACACATAAGCGCAAAATGCCATCATCCTTCTTAACATACAACATATTTGACCCCCAAGGCTATGTAGTTAGATGGATAAATCCATTATCCTACAAATCCTCTAGCTGAATATTAAGCTCTTGAAACCCTTTTGGTGATATTCTATATGGTGGAATGTATACTGGCTCATCCCCCAGCATGAGGTCAATGGTGAATTATGAATCCAACTCAGGTTGAAGACCTTATAATTATTTAGGAAAAAATCCTAAAACGATTCCACTACTAATGAAAAATAGCAGGTTTCACACCTCTATAATTTTGTAAAAGACTAGAAACCTCTATTGTGAGCTCTCCCAGTTGCCGTGTGATTAGACCTTCTCAGCCTACCTAGATATCCCTCTCTCCATGGTGAATGTAATTATCAGCCTTAGGAGATGAAAATTTTACTCTCCTCTAGTAACAATATATGTGGGCTCGGTATGCAACTAGCAAGTTTTTACTGATAATTAAGCCAAATATTGTCATGTAATGGATATTGAGATCCTACATAAAATGATACTCCCAAACTTCAAGAGAATATAACTTGCATAAAAATATGTCTCTTGACCATCCTCCCAATGGTGTATCTATCATCATAGTCCTTCTCACAAACTTCCCTTACAGGATCAAACTGTTAACATGTTTTTTAGATATAAATTAATGAGAGGAACCCATATCAAATACGGCACTAGCTAATGTAGAAGCTACAAGAATAGTACCTCTCATTGTCGATGGACCAGCCTTGCTATCCACAAGTATAGGATGAACCACATGAATGTTTCCTTCCCATATTCCCTATGACTTCATCTGAATCCCTTGAGTTTCAGCACTATGCTGATGTGTGTGCTCTTTCCTAGAAGAACTATGTCAACTGCCTCTACCGCCTTAGCCAATAGAGCTGTAGCTGCCAGTATGATAAGGTATAGAAGATAACCTTCCTGTACCCTGGTTATTTCTAGCTCCTCCATTACTAACTGTCTATCTTAGGTTCCTACATAACCGCTATAGATGTCTCATCTTTCCGAAATCTCGACACTCCATAGGTGGCCAGATAAAATGTTTCCAGAAGTGTCATGTCCTAACATACTGTTGGAAGAACACATTTGTAAGGTACTATGTATCCTACCCTTCCCCCTAGCTACCCTTCTTGCCACTACTCTAAGATATATTCTCATAATGTGATTTCTTAAATTCAGTAGTCACACATCTAGACTGTGTATAAGAAACCACCTATCCACTATAGGAATCATTTTTTTGGTTCCCCTTTAAGTTGAGAGCATAATTTTACACCTCGAAAAATCTAGTTAGCCTGAATATATTTACTTGGGACTTAATTTTACACTAATTTTCATCCTAAAAACCTATTTTTCATAGTACCCTCATATCCAGTGAACATCAGAGAAAAGTGCTGTAGATATATGAAGCGTTCATCATATTCTATCAAAAAAATATTCCCCCGAGTCAACCTTATGAACTCAACCACTCTCTCCTACCAGAGCATCTCTGGATTAAAGTGTTCAAAGAACTTATCCTGAAATCCCTTACACTCAATATTCTCCAGCTATCCATCCCATGTATGAAAGTCCCACCAATGATTTTCTTGTCCACGTAACATGTAAGAAACTTAATTGACCCTCCTCTCAGCAGGAGTCTCCCAGTGTTCATGTATATTCTAGATGATCTTGATCCAGAAATCTTCTCCCTCAGGTCCACCCTCTCTATTAAAAGTCAGAGGGTGATGCAACTATAACTCCATCATCAAGTTAGGCACACTCTTCACAACCAACCTTGGGTATCTTTCCATGAATTTCATGAAGATAGTGAATTTCTCTCATAATTTATCCCCTAATTCTACAACTGGAATAATCGGTGCCTCATGTTCCATTATTGGAGGATCATTCCAAGACATGTCCTCAGGTCGTCCTCTCAAAAAGAATCATCATAGAGGAATATCTCTATAATTTGAAACACATGTCTTAGGACTCATGGAACTACTTTATTACATTTACATTAGAGGAAAATCATAATAAATCACAACATGTATTTCCCACAATTCTCACCACGTGGTCAAAACTGAGGTTCTATCACTACCCTTAACCATCATACACCTAGGCCTTGATTATCAAAGGGTATTCACATTATTATATTCAATTTTTTCATCTAGACACCAATTTATTCTAAATTTTAATCATTTTACTATTCTCAAATTCATATTAGGCACCATTTTCAATTATACTTTTCAAGATAGGAAAAAAAGTGTTAGTTCTACAACTTACCCAAAAACCATTTTACCGTGCGTGACTAAAATGATTAATGTCACAAAATAATAATGAGTGCCTAGAATGATGTATACAGGCTCAAATCTCATTCCATTCGATTCCATGAGTAAATTATCATAAATATTAACAATAATTATCACAACACACAACAAGTACATCACCCAAGGTGAAATAATATTCAACTGTAATAATAAGGAACAATAACAACAACCCCACCCTAAGTACTTGGGTTTTCCTCCATACATGGGTCCACAACACCGATGCAGAAGCTCATTACCAAGATATTGAAACTTCCTAGTCTCATGTATATTTTTCCCAAAAAGTAAGACAAAAGATAAAGAAAAGAAAACTGATTCTCTAATACCACTTTTTACCATCCCGACTGAGGTTCCACACACCGCTACCTCGAGATAGTTAGTCACATGACCTCAGGCATGTCTCCCTGTATTCTAAATATTGATAACTAGTAGTGCGGGTATGATAAGTCAGTCATGGGGAGACTATACCCTCTTTTATCAGGGTAAGAACCAGTGAAAATAAATATACAAAAGTAGAAGAATATATATAACCATAAACAATGCCAATCTCAAGATAATAAATGCATGAATTAAAATATCTAATAGAAACAGAAAACATGCCATACTAATGTAAGTGTCAAGTGTCTAAAATGAAAACTAAAAATAAAGACAGTCACAACTCTCAAGTGGGTTTTGAACCTCGTCTGATTCTCTAGTCCAAGCTCTATCACAACTCATCCATATAACTAAGGGAATTTTTCATTAACCTTCCCAGAAGCCACAAAGTCTCTTTGGGTGCTGATCATATAACCTGAGTAGGGTGTGAGTACAAATAAGTAGGCCACCATCAAAGATTTCTAATGTAATATCCAATCAAATAACAATATATTAAGTTGTATAAATAAATAATTACAATGCATAAGTAAATAATATCGCATTATCAATTAATCATTATTTAACTACATAAACCACCAGGTTCCATAGGACACCTATACCTAAATACATACTTCAGCCCGTGCTAGAGTCTGAACTATTCCACATTATCAATTAATAATTTACCAAATAAATGGGATTTCATTATCCATTCTATTTCACTTATTAAAATGGATGATTGGAACTATAGTCCAATGCCAACAAGTTAGGTCAAGGTCATCATGTTTAGGACCCTGTGGAATTGGGAATTAGTAGACCGTGTCCCACCCACCCACACACACACACACAGATATATATATATATATATATCTCAATACTATATTTGGAAGCAAATGACCATGTCTTTCTCACACACACACACACACATATCACGATGGGATTCAGATTTCATAGACCATGTCCCACAAATATGGGATTTTTGAAATAGAAGACCACGTCCCATGCATATTTATCAAAAAATTTATATCCACAGACTTTGTAAGCAGTAGACCATGTCCTAGACACGTATATCACACAATCATTTATATGACATATCACCTAAAACATGATTAATAAACATTAATAATTTTATCACAATTAACCATCACAATATTCCATTAATTAATTAAAAAAATAATTAATTTAATCCATTAGTTAATTCGAAAATTAATTAAGCATTCTTCAATTCGACATCCAAGTAATGAATTCACCAATTAATTACCCCCAATCCCCCAATCAAAAATTCTCATAAATAAATTCAACAATTAATTTATATAAATAAATAGTCTCAATATGAAATAATTAATTTAAAAATTAATTATCAATTTCATAGTCCCAAAATCTAATAATCAATTCCCTAATTAATTATTTAATTCAATATTACTTAAATCTCACAATTTCAATATTATCTCAATTAATTAATTCATCACATTAATTAATTCAATTAGAGATTTAAATTTCTAAAAACTCTATCAATTCTATAACTTGCATGAAAAAAAATAAAATCATGACTTTGTGATTAAGAAATTATACCACCTACCTTGATTTTTTTGAAAACAATTTCCCAAATAAATCATAAAATTTGAGCCCCAGAATGATGTAGATAGGAATTCAGATCTAAAACCCTATATCATGATTAATGATATCAAGATCTTTCCAAAATAGATCTATATCTAAAATCATATATTTTGATATACACAAATAGAAATAGAAATAGAAATATATATATATCTAAACAATGAATAACCTCCATCCAAGGTATGAGATAAGAAAAAAGGATGAATGAGAAAACATCGGGATATGATCCACTTATCAGGAGAGGAGAAGATCTTTGATTCGATCTTTGAATCATGAATAAAGAAAGTCGTATGAACTTGTAATTCATCTAGATAGATACAAAATTATAAAAGACTACTTAGGGTCGAGCGATGTTTGAAATGGATGAGTTTTGGGGGTTTGAGGTATTTTAAAATTAATTTTCGGGCCACTTTAATTCTCGAGCACAGTTTCTTGGTCATGGGTGTATGGTTTTCCCTAAACATGCACCAACTCTGTGACTATTATTTTTGGGGTTAATGGTTTTCCTTTTTAGGGTGCACAGTTTGGAAATCTGTGTTTTGGCTATGTAGACCCTCATTGTCTAGGGTAGCACAGTTTCTTGGGTTGGGCATACAATTTTCTCTAACCGCGCACTAACCATACACAACCCCTTTATCTTCCATTTTTATTAATTTCCACCCAAAAAAATTCCAAGGTAAAAATCAATCGAAATGTACATAAATAAAAAAAAATACCTGAATTCAAGCCTGAGTCATCACCACAAAATTTCAGGATATTACATCCACAAAATCCTATCTATGATGTATGATACTTAATGATGTAGAACATACTCAAATAAAAAATGATATTAAATCTTAGACTACCCCTAATAACTCAAGATTTCACCAAAATTATACTGGCCAAACATATTTATATGTTACTTCAAAATTATCTATATTAATATTTATTAGTAATTAAAAAACAATAATTAATATCACTTAGTGATCTTTGATACTATTTTGTAATGATCATAACCCGAATACCCGAATAGTTCCTGACTAGATCAGTGTAATACCTCAGACACACCCCCAATCACTATAGGTTGGCTTGAAAAAAGGTATTAATAATTATAATATGCGAGATAGTGTTTCCTCTTTGAATTTAAAATAAATAATATAAGAGACATGCTAAAAATTTCAACATGACCTTTAAACACATAGTATATATGAAACAAAATATAGTTAATCACTAATTAGATAATTGCTCATCAGGTTACCTAGATAATAATAAATGAAAACAAAAATATTCACATGTAACATCATGTAAGCAAAATTTAAAATTTATTTATGGCCTACAAAACAAGATAAACTAGAAAAATAGATTATATACATATTAAGTGAAGTTAACCCATCCTTATGAGAAAAAGAAAAATTAATGAGTTAGAATTCCCCTATAGACATCCAAGGAAAAATTTTACATTCTATATTGTTTCACCCATCCAAAAGATAATGAAACACCACCTAGACTCTATACAGTTCATTATACTATCTTCTATCCACTGGGGCCTTGACTTTCCCTTGATCATGTATAAAAAATACACACATCCTAAAATTGGACATGTATAGGGTGTGAGTATGATATACCCAGTAGGTAGTTACCACCCCGCCCCTATATATTTGTCATAAAATAAAGTATATTAAAATAAAATTCAAATCTATTGGAATATTAAAAATAAACATTAAATATTATTTCTAAAATACATAAAACATGAATATAAGTTATAACATGTAACCCCAAATACAATTTGAGTCCATAACTATTTACTTACTTTGAGCATAATATCAAAATATGAGATGAATAAAGATACAAATTTTCGGTGTAATAACCATATCAGGGAAAGGTAATCATGCAAAAAAGTTATGTAAATCTTCTATTATATCCCAAGGGAAATGGAGAAAGGGTATACTAATTCTGGGTATTATGATAACATCTAAATCCATCATCCTATTGATCAGTATGAGGTTCACCTGGTCATGATTTATATAACAACAATATACCCATTCTTGTATTCTAAAAAATAATCAAATAAAAATTATCATAATGAAACTATATAAAAAATAAAATAACCATCCATCATTCCTTAACTTATAATAGTAGGAAATTTATTATAAGATGAAAATGAAATTAAAACTGTGGTGGAAAATAATAAAATTCAATGAGTAAATGTTTTTGGTAGGCCTCTTAACATGAATAACATGATAGGAATTCTAGATAGAAAACTATGTATTAAAAAATATATGTATATAATAGTCAATAAATTACTATACACTTAAAATGAATGAACTTAACACAACCAATTTATAAGATTGATAAAATAATTAATGGAAACTATTATTATTTAAAAAAACTTAATTTTCAAATAAATTCACTTAGATATATACCCCAACTTGGCCAAATATTTATAAGTATAAGAGGGTAAAGGGAAACCTACCTAAATTAGTGAAAAACTAAACATTGAGGTCTAGAGGAAAATGATATTCCATATCTAGAATAATCAAAATAACCTAATATATGAATGATTCATGGTTTTAATTGCAACTATAATGGAGGATAATTTCAGAAAGAAAAAAAATATTATCCATATTTATTTTCCTAGGAATAAATTCCATTGTATCTAGATTTATGGAAATGAAAATGAATCAATGAGTTTCTCATGACTAATTCCTTGTTTGTGATGAGATCCTATGACCCCTTGGAAGCATTATAAATCGACATTGAAGGCATGGTTTGTTGAAGGCATTATAGATAGAAGAATAGAGTCAAAGAAGGAGGGATTTGGATGAAATAGTGTGAAGTCATAAGTAAAATATTTTTTAGGGTAAATATTAGTGATTTAATGATAAAATTTATTGATTTTTTAAAATATGAATACCTATTGAGTACTTGATAAAAACCACTAGGTTTCAGGTGGAGCTGACAAAGTACTATATCCCACCAAGTAACACTAGGTACCTGGTACATGGCCATTGGGTTCATAGCGATATCCCATAACCTTTTGGTTCTATACCCAATTAAAGATTCTATTGATATTATGAATAACTCATTTTGTATGATTCAAAAAATAATCCTCAATGTACATGATGAAAAAAGTCATGACTAACAAATCAGTTCAAATAATATTTATGTAAAATGATGGAACCAAGTGGGAGGATCTTTCATATAAATTTATAATTAATTTAAATTGTGTAATTTCATTTGTCTTGGGAATTAATTATTCTTAGAAACTATTTTTCAATTGACTATTATCTTGGTTACACTATCATTGAGCTGTGAGGATCCAATAGTAAAATCCATCAAGTTGTAATCTACATGTGCTCCTTTAATCTCAAAACTCCACCTTTAAAACTCTAGTTTCTAGCATGAAGACATTGACCATATTGTGTTTTTCGTATTGATCCTATAACAATATTTAATTGGTGAAGGATTGATATTATCTCTCATTATTGATATAGATAAGGAAAATGTGGTCAAAATCTCTCAAGATCGAGAGAAAATCTCAAGAAGATTATTCATTGTAAAGAAATCTCTAAATAGATGATTCATTATACATAATCCACTAACCCTAAAAATGATATATGAATAGATTATATTAAACTAGGTTTATAATATTGATAATTTCACATAAGGCCCTTATATAATTTTATACTCTAAATATTCCCCATACTAATAATAATAATAATAATAATAATATTACATGGAATTCACAAGCCAACACATCATTAAATATAATTTTATTAAATAAATAAATTAATATTCTATTTAATGATATTCAATAGATATATTATTCTTATCACCAAAACTAACATGGTCCATCCAAATTCCTTGATGTTTACTCAACCTTGAATAATAAAAATTATTCATTCGATAAATAAGTAAATATTATATTCATGGTCATGTAAGTAAATATTTATTTTAATATCATCATAATTAAATAAATATAATTTATTACCTTGAAAATAAATATATGCAATCAATAAATCATAAATAAATATTATTTATCAAGGAGAATAAGATTTATTTGAAATTTTAAATATTAATTATATTTAACTGATTTCATATGAAATACTAAGTTTGTGATACTCTAGGGTTCTTCCTTAGTGACATTAGGTGAGTTAGCCTAACGTACAATATTAGCATTGAGAAACACATAAAGGAACCATTGAGGAATAAGTTAATGTCGCAATAATGAAAAACACATATAGAATCCCACTGTGTAATACATTCCCTTCATCTCAATATCTCACCAAGTGGGTTGAAAATCCCTGACATCAACCTATATGCTTGATATTCCATTCTTTTAATACCTAAAATGAACCCATCAACACACCATGTCCATGAAATTTATTTTAATAGTTTCAATATAATCAACAGGATGATCCATAAACAAGGAATGGACAAATCCTTCCTCAAATTATTCATTAATAACATATCACTCATCAAATCACCCAACACACCCTACTTTCCAGTGAATATATTATATCATATTTTTCATTAGTACATCTTATAATTCTACTCATGATACACATTAATAATAATCTTAATGTATATGTATCATCACACATGTTTATAGACTATATTATCCAATGACATGGAACATGTGGAACTTCTACTAGAGGGATTATTCTCAAAATATTTGATATTAGAGACAACCAAGTGAAAAATTAATGAGAATAGGTCTCAACCAATTATAAGTAAAAAGCACCAAACTGTCAATATACTATGTGTCTCAGAATATAATGTTACCCGACTATATAATTATAATTAAGAATATCTTCATTTAACTTCACGATTCTCATCATAATGGGGAACTATATGACCTTATCAGTGCATCATATAATTTAATACATAATCAAATTAATTTAATAAAGATGTATAATCTATATATGATAGGAAGTTTATTATTGAAAACAATGAATATATAGGAAATCACTTGTAAACATCCATTGGTTCGGGGGAACTAATTCCAACATACCCCCACTTGGACTAGACCCAACTTCTAATGAATTTAAGTCTAATAGCTCCCACATGATGTTTATGCTTCTATTGAGAAAGGCATTTAGTCAATGAGTTTATCACATTGTCTTTCATGAAAATTATTCTCTCCACAAACTCAAATATTTGAAAAAATTCCATTAGGATATGATACTTTTATAGTATGTAAATCATATATTTATGTGACCTTAACTTCTATACAAGAACCATTTCCATAGTATTATCACAATATAGTGTGATAGGTTCTTTATTACTAGGAATGATGTTAATCTCATTAATGAAGTTTCATATCCAAAATAATTCTTTAACTTCCTTGAATATAGTTATAAATCACTATAGAATTACTAACCACAACATGATTTGAGATCTTCTAGATCACATCACCTCTATTAATAATGAATATTTATACCAACTATTATTTTTTATTATCTTGATTTGTTTAGAAACTTGCATCTATATATCCCCTAATGACTAGATCCTCATCTTTTCTATAATCTAGGAAAATCCTTAACATGTCGAATATACATTATAATATCAGATAATTTCATCTAATGTAGGTATCTTGGATCATCATGATATCTACCTACTATACTAAAGTTTTTATAAACTTCTATCCTAGTACATAACAAGTCATTCATGACTGAACAATTGCAGAAGAATATGGAATCCTTGTCATTATATACCTCTCCTCATGTTTCTAAGGACACATTTTCTTGGTGAGATGAATTCAATGTGACATAGGTAACAACCCACTCTTGGATTGTTTCATATTTAATATCTTTAATATCTTGTTAATGTATATTACTTGAGTCAGTACAAACCTTCTCTCGGTTTATAAAGAAGGATCTTGATCCCAAAAATTTATTCTACTTCAATAAAGTCTTTTATGGAGAATCATGTGCTAAAACAAGTCTTAATGGACTATAAGACTACTATTTAATTTCCTCTATGTTCTATTTCATCAACATAAAGTATTTGGAAAAGGTCAACACTACCATTAAACTATTTATAGACACAATGCTCACATTAATTCTTAATGAAACCAAATTCTATTATGTATTAATTAAAAAAAATCTTCCATGTCCTAGATGATTTATTTAATCCAAAATTGGGTATCTATAAATTTTATACATTATTTTGGAGTCACAAACCCTTCAAATAGTTTCATAGAGACATATTACTGAATATTCCCACTATGAAAGGCTATTTTGAAATCCATTTTCAAATTATTATAATCATGGAATACCACTATGGATTATAGAAATTTGATGTATTTTATTATAACAATTGGTGAAAATGTTTCATTATAGTATATTATATTACATTATTCAAACCCCTTTACAACCATTCTTGCCTTATAAATATAAACCTGACTATCCTTATCAAGTTTCTTCTTGAATACCCATTTATAATTAATGGGAGTTACATCAACTAGTGGATCTAAAAAAATACATACTTGATTTAGGTATATGGAATCTATTGTATAATTCATTTATTTTTTCCTTTTTGGTGTATTTTTCACTAATTAATTCCTTATTGTAGGTTACATGCTCATTATTATGTACTAACAATGAGTCACCATTCTGATTGACTAGAGAACCATATATTTTAGGTTATTTGACCTCTCTTGTGCTCCTACATAGTACTTGTGTCGCTCGAATTTCCTCTTGTATAGGGATTTTTGGATTCTTTTCTTATTCCAACTCTTGCGTATCTTGACCCATAGCTTCATTAAGGTATACCTTTCTCCCAATATTACATTTAGAGATATTCACTTTCTCTCAATGGAAAAGTCAAATATTCCCACTATAACATTTTTTGAGGGGTTGAATAGTTAATAAAACCTTGTTTCCCTAGACTATCCTATAAGGATACAATTTTTGCATTAGAGTTCCAGTTTTTCACCTGAATAGGAATGTAATTTATAAAACATGGATTTTCTTCCACACCAAAGTTAATATAGAATATACCCCTTCAGATAAAACTTGGTTTAGTGTGTATACTATTATCTATAATTCATATCACCAAAAGGACAATATAAAACTTGTTTTAATCATCACTGATATCTTGATGTCAATAAAGGTGAAGTTCCTCCTTTAACTTAAACCTTTCAATTATAGTTTATAAAGAAGTTAGAGTTGATATAGAATAAAAAAATCTATTAAATAATCAATAAACACTTCATTAAGATATTCTATTCCACAATCTAAGTGGAGTTGATTTATTTTCTTACCAAGTTGGTTATTAAATATTTTCTTGTATTCTTTTAATTTATCAGAGGATTTTGAATTATGCCACGTTAAGTAGAAATATCCATATATGTTAAAATAATAAAAAATGGTATGATGTATGAGTATCTTCCCCTTTAACTAGGAATAGAACACATAAATCAATATTATCCAACTCATGAAGCTTAATAGAATTTTAAAATTTTATACTAAATGGATATTTGGTCATTTCTTTCATTAAAAAAGAATGATATACACCAAGTGATTTTAGCTCAAAATAATTTAAGTTATTAAGGATTATTGAACCACTGGGGGGGGGGGTGAATCCATGGTGTCTTTTTTACAAATTTATAGATTTATTAAATTTATCCCCTGAAACATGTTTGAGTTATCTTTCTTATCAATTTTAATATAGTATTATAGGAATGCATATATAACAAAGTAAACAAGGAAGGAAATATTTATAATGTTCTACCTTATTATGTGAACCTATATCCTTTCCATGGCCACTCCCATGGTTCTATGTAAATTATCTATTAGAAATAAGTGAATAAAAATTTGATCTATCTCCCATTAAACTTATTCTATCTCCCATTACATATTATTATACTTAAAACCATCAGTTTAAATTTTTTTTCTTAAAAAACATAATCCACAAAAAAATCTATGAAACATTTAAATTATACTCTTGAAAAGTTCATCAGAAAAAATAGTGAGTCATGTTTTACTCCATTTGATAGATGTACGTCTAGTGAAGACTTTGTACACTAGGTGAAAGTATATCTGGTGAGCCTCACTAAAAACTGGCACATGATATAAATCTAACTCTATCAAATTGTCAAAACCTAGTGCCTCAGAACTATGAACGAAAATTCTGTCTGATTTTTTTTCATGATATTTTGAACTTAAACCACATCTAATGCTTCTAGTTGAAAATTCCCCTATAAAAAATTTTTCACCAACATAAAACTAATATTTGGTTTGAAACTCACTTCTGCCACAATGTTTTCATAATTTTATATTTTATATGTGTGTGAGAAGTGTTAAGTACTGATGTACTTTTTCACTCATATTTATAGGTTCACAAAAAGTGGAAAATGTTGGAAATAAATATTAATTTTTACAACCACTAAAATAAAAAACCCAGATTCTCACACATTTTTATTTCATTTGGATACTTCAAAACACTTCCAGAAGGTTCTTGAATCTTCTTAAATTAGCAAGAATTTCAAAACGTTTTCAAATTTCCTCAACTTAAAACATTAAGGGAATCTTCAAAACTTCCTCATTTAATCTTTATAAGAATACATTTGAAAAATATGACATCATCACCATGATTTGAGACTTTAAAAATTTATGTGATGTTTATTAGAAATCTTTTTATAAAGTGAAATTTTTTCTAATGACAAATTTTCAGTCTAAAACTTGTTATCTAATCACTTGTCATCAACTTTAATTAGATCACAACACATCAAAAAAATTCAATATCCAATGGACATAAGATTTTTTTATGATGGAAGAAAGTTTCTTGGTCCAGTCACTTTTTCTACCTTAGAATTAAAACACTACTTTCTCACTAATGTATGTCTGATGGACTTGTTTACAAGAAGGTCTTTCAATGGACTTCTTTCAGTTTCACTCTTCATAACTTCAAAAAATTCAAAATTTACTCACCCTATAACAAAAATATATTTCATTAAACTTCATAAAAACTATTTGTATGAAAACCCATCTCCCTCTATCTGTGAATTTTAACACACTGAATGTGGTTGATTTTTTTTGTAACTTCTAAAGACTTCCGTCATAATAAAATTTCTTCGAATAAAAACTTTAGATTCAAATTATTTGAATTAACCCCATTTTATTTTCATGGATATTAAAATATGACTTATTGTGTCACTTTGTATTTGTTTCAAATTTTGGAAAAATTTTCACAATCAACAACAAAATCAATTCAAAATTTTCAAAAAACACATTATCTGATGATATACATTTTTTAATGTCTGATGACAATGTAAGAACTGATTAGAAAAAGTTTAACCAATGTTCTAATCTAATTCTACCTTTTAAAAAACATTATAAAATCATCACTATTAGTAACTCTTATTACAAGACCACTATCTAGATGGTTTTTTTGTTAACTCAAATTCTCATCCCTTCACTTTAAAAAACTCCAATTCTTTTCCATCAGATTAGAAAATTTTCAATTCTAGTTTTCTTACAACAATTTATTTTAGAGATCTGCATCATTGTGTATATAAAATTATGATCGATTATCTATATTTAGTTATTCTTCCCTAGTCCTCCTAATATACTTAATCAAGAAATATTTATCCAAAAAATTCAACTCACCCTTTAAACCAAATCTTTTATCATGATATTTTCCCTGATGTTATGAATTTTTGAGACCAGAAATGCATCATATTAATTTTTTAGAAAGTTATTTAACTAAGTTAAGGAAAATTTCCTAATTTCTAAATTTCTAAAATTCTTCTTCCTTAATAATTTTGTAAAAAAACTTTATCACCAAAATTTATGAAAAAATATTCCTAACTTCCAACAACTTAACAAAATTATTTTAAGAACTTTCAATAACTTTTCACACCTATTAACAAAAAAATTATAAATAAAATTTATGGTGTTAAAGAAAATAAAAAATTATTATAAAACATGACAAATTATCTTTAAGAATATATATATATATATATTGGTATAATTTAATAAATCATTTTTCAGTTACTTGTCTTAATAGGTGATTCTATAGTGGGGTTGATATGTGTAATGAAAACTAGATTGATTATAAATTTACATTACATAGTTCATGTAATCTTACACATAAATATCATTATTCAGATGGTACTTACCATAATATATGATCCATTTATTAATGAAGAAATATTTATTTCTAAATTAGAAAACAAATCCATCAATATTAAATAAGGATAAAAATATATTGTTTTTTGTAATAGACAACACATGATAACTTTTTTTTAAACCAAGATCATTCCAGTTGTCAATTTAAGATGATAATATCTAACATCTACCACAATTAATCTAGATTAATCGATGGATTATAGATCCAAAAAAATTCATGAAACAATTCTAATTTTTTTTTGGTTCTTGTAATTTGATACAAATGTGACTATCAGATGATACATCTAATACCCAATTTAAAGAATTAAATAGATTATAATCGATAAGGAATTCACCTGAAGCTTATCCTTGAATATTTTGCATAGTTTAGTTCTTTTTCAAGTGGCCATTCTTTCCACCTGATAATTAGATAGCATCATAATACCTTAATTTCCCCAGGATATTATTATTTTGTATGAGCATTTCAAAGAAGACTTTGACTTAGAATTAGTGTTTAGGCCCTTTGATTTTTAATTCCTCTTGTTCACCAAAAGAACCAAAGGATTTTTTTGATTCGTGTCCTTATCAACTTGGTGAAGTATGGAAGGGAGAAATGGAATAAAATTATCATTTTCATTCTGTTAATGTTTACAAAAAAGATAGATAATATTTTTATAAGTAATAATAGAATGATATAAATGAATAATTAATAAAGTTATTTAATCACTAGAATCTAGAGTCACTCAATGTATCAAATTTTTTTCAGTGTGTGAGGACTAGACAATGCACCCTATATAAGATTTCTCATAAATATACACTTGGACATCTCAACCCGTTACTACCTATATATCTCTTGATATAAAATAGAGACATTATTTAGCATTCTATAAGAATATATGATCTCATGAGACTTAGTTATTTCACCATTCATGGATGATAACATCAAACAATGAACATATAATTTTTAAACCATGTGTTTTTATAGGAAGACAACTACTAATCACCCACATACTTAGAGGGAGAATGTTAAAATTTTAAATATAACACATAAGACTTCCATTAATGGCATAATATAATAGGTAAGCATCAGAACCAATATTATAAGTTACAACCAGTTTGGAAATATTCATTATCCTAAATTGATCACAAGGAAAATGTGGTCAATGAACTTACCATTTCCTATAATAATAATAGATGATAATAGTAGTATATTATTTGATTAATAATATATGTCATACATAATAATTTGATTTTAATTATTATGAATCCTACTATTTTATCATGTTGGAACATCCCTCAGATTTCAACTTTGAATATCCTTTTTGTTGGACATTATAGTATCAAGGACCCATATTTCCATTCTCATAATCGAGGTGAGGGCTAGGTAAATTACTCAAAGATATTTAGTTAGGTGCTCTTTCCAATCATGGGCAAGTATATCTTTGATTTGTTGATTGGAATCCATAGTCCTAAAACTATTAATTTAATATCCTCAACACCTTCCTTCAAGAAGCATCAATCCTAGAGAGGGATACCTCTCTTTATAATAACTTGGTTATGTCAACCCAAAACCTTCACAAGAAATACTTAATAAATGTAAGTGTCCTAAAGAGGTCTTGAACAATAATTAATTATATGGTTCTATCCTTAATCAAGTTATGAAAGGCTTATATTCACTTAACATTAAAATAATGATTATTTTTCATTATGCCTAATTTATCTTGTTTTATCACTTTTCATGTTTTTTAATATTAAATGTATTTTACATAATTAATTAACCATGTTTTGATATTTTTTTACACATGATCAATTTATTTTAATTCCATCTAGCATGATTTTCAATTCATATAATTATGTAATCATAGTAAAGAATATATAAAATTAACTATGTGTCAGATAGAAATAAAATAAATAAATTTATTGTTCATGAGATTTACCAATAGTTTATTTATTAAGTGAATAATGAATCAATATACAATGCAAGGGGAATTAAAATCCATGAGTCAAGTTGGATCGTGAGTTATAACATCCCATTATTGACCTTTGTATCTTATTTGGTCGACTTCACCTTGGTTATGGTTCAGAACAACCTCCATACAACTATGATATCCTTTCCTTTACACGTGATTTTAACTCACACATAGGTGAGGAGATCCAATAGAATAAATAATGGGTTTAATAAAGTAAATAATTTGCATGCATGTTCTACACATTAAATAGGTTAGGGGATGATGTAAAAACCATCATTTAAATTTAATAATAATAAAATCCATGAAATAGAATAAAATAAATAAAATCCATACATTGTTAAGTTAAAGATCATGATCATCCATTCACATGAAAAAAATACACATTACAATATCATTGATTTAAATTTTATATTTTATTAAGATAAATTCAATAGGATTAATTATCTTATTAGTTGATTAATGAATTCATTTTATCTTTATTTGACCATCCAAAGAGTCCTAAAAATTAATCTCAAATAAATAAAAGTAATTATATACTCATCATATACTTGGAGTCAACATAATAAATACCCATCATAACTATGTACCACCCTTCATTTTCTTTTACTATGTTTTTAATGTGGTATGTAATGTACACTTTATATCTTATATTAATTGGCATTTAGTGTGTTAAGAAAAATAAATTTAGTATATTTAAGACCCACCACATATTTAATATATGTGAAATGTAATGCATTGACACTTGTATTAAATATGGGGTATGTCGAAATCATACAATTTTATGAAATTATTATATTATACCATAATTAATTAGGAATTTAATATTCATTCAAGTTGATTATACAACATGTACACCAATGGCATGTAGTGTTGATCTATTTAATACCATAATTAATATTTTCTTACACATAATTAATCCCCATGGTTACAAATGGTAGATCGTTTTCTGCATGTTGACGGCAGTCGGTTACAATGTGTATAACCACTTACACATCATGTAATAGCTTCCACACTATGTTCCTAGGTATTTAACATGTTTTCCATCCGTGAATATGAATGAGACACATGGTGTGTGCTGTAGTTAAATTCTATGTAATATTTATATTGAACATATGTTATCCCTATGAATCATGTATTAATACATGACCCCATTATGACCATGTGGCTTCTGTGAATTTCACCAGGAAATTGTGTAGAGTATTCAGTGTGTAAACCTACTACATACTGTGTAATCTATTAAACATTGTGCCAGTTTGGATGGTTAACACATTGAGTAATAAATATACCATGTTTTGAAACTGTGTGATGTGTAGTTTATCCCACAACCCATCTATATTCAATGAACCATGGTACATGATGTGTATTTTTCTTTTACACACCATGTAACTTTGTCATCTGAACATAAATATTAACCCCTCCTAATGGAATCTCCTATTGTTATACATTCATTAATAACCTATTTATGATAATAAGAAATTGAATGAATGTATAATAACAACATTAGGTTTAAGAATTAATTAAATATGAAATGAATCTAACTAGAAATGCATAAAATGATCAACAAATATTAAATAATATAAATTTTGAATGACTTCTCTAATACCACTTGAATGATATGGATGCAAGAGAAACAAATACTTGGCCTATAAGAAACTCAAATTTTGTTATATTCAATAGATAATATTCAATGTCTATTATGATAAAAATCATCAATAATGAATTAATTTGTAGAATATTGAAATTTTATGTTGGAACCATGTGAGAGGACATTTTAAATAAATTTATAATTAATTTTAATTTAATAATTTCCTCGATGTTGGGAATCCTTTATTTATAGAGTATTTTTATCAATAGACTCTTGTATGTGTTACACTATCATTGAACTATGAGGATTCAAGAGTATAATCGCTTTAGCAGTGATCCACATATGATACTTTGATCTTGGAATATCATTGTCATGACTATAGATGCTAGTGAAAAGACATTGATCGTACAGTGTTATTCATGTTGATCACAATAACATCTATTATTGATGAATGATTGTTTATGTCTCTCATTATTAATATAGAGGGGGACTAAGTTGTTTAAATTTATTATGCTGGAGAGAAACTCTCTGGATCATTCTTCATTAGAGATAAAGATCTTAAGAGAGGATATATTGTGCATAATCAAAAACCCCAAAAATGATATACAAGTCGAATATATAGTGTTAGGGTTATAATATAGATAATTACACATAATTACATTTTATAATATTATACTCTAAATATTACCCATTATAATAACAATATCAATAATATTATTACATGGTGTGTACAAGCTAACACATCAATAAATAAGATTATAATAAATAAATAGATTAATATTTATTTAATGATATTAAACACATATATGATTCTCACCGTCAAATCTAACTTGGTTCATCTATATGCCTTTATATTAATCAAACCTTGTATAGTAAATATTATTCATTTTATAAGTATATAAATATTTTACTCACTATATTGAAAGAAAATATTTATTTTAATATTCAAATAACTATATAAATATTTATTTAATAATAAATATTATTTATTATCTTGTGAATAATTATATGTGTTCAATAAATCATGTCCAAATATTATTTCCAAGGAAGAATAATATTTATTTCAATCATTAAATAATTATAATATTTAGCTGAGATCATAGGAAACACTAAATGTGAGACCTTATAGGATTCTTCCCCAATGGCATTACAAAAGCTATCCAAAAGTGTAATGTCAACATATAATGACACATAAAGACACCCAAGAAGAAGAATTTAATTTCATAATGATGATAACCATATAATAATTCCAACTGTGTAATATAATCCCTTAATCTCAATATCTCTTCAAGAAGGTTACATATTCATGTTATTAACCTATACGCTTGATATGTCATTCTTTGAAAACCTAAAATGAACCTGTCAATACACCATGATAATTAAATTTAGTATGATCATTTCATTCTCAAAGTTTCGTGATATCAACATACATAAATATAGAAGATACAAATAATTCCTCAAATTATTCATTAATAACATATCACTCATGATGCGCCTAACATACCCCAATTCTTAGTGAATATATAACATGCAATTTTTTTAACACATTTAAGTGTGGAACTTATAATACACATTAATAATATTATTAATGTATAAGGACCATTACACAATTTTACAGATTAGATTATCTAATGAAACATAACATGTAGAATTCCTATTGGAAGGTCTATTCTCATATTCTCCCATTTTTGAGATTATTAAGTGTGGGCTCATGAGAAGAAGTATCATCTATATATGAGTATCATGAACTTAACAGTTAACATACTACACATACCATTATAGAATGTTATCTAACTACAGAACTATATTTAATAATAGCATTATAGAAATTCAAGGTTCTCATCATAGTATGTAACTTTAATGACCTTATAAACATAAAAAAATATTTTTAAATATCTCATTAAAGTAATGTGGGAGTATAATAAATATATAAAAAATAATTTATTATTAAAATTCATGAACATATAGGTAATTACACACAAAAATCAGATGGTTATAGGGAACCAAATCTAATATAAGAATCCCAAGTAAAGGTGGGTTTAGAGTTAATTGTTAGAGGTGTTAGGAAAAAATATCCCCACTTTTTTAAAAACATTATGCAACACCATTAGGAACCCAATAATGACCACCAAGTATTAGGTGGACATGACAAAAGTACTATAGTCCACCAAGTGCAATGAGGTACTTGGAACATGGTCATCAGGTATATAGTGCTACCCCACAACCTTGGTACACCTTTCCTCCTCCTTTAATCTTCTCCCAAATTCCATCAACTCCATTATATCTAAAAATTTCACCAATAGGGAATTAAAAGATATAAATTAATCCTAAAAACTAACCTATAAAGGTGAGGTTCATTCAATATATTACGATAGAGATTTTAATTATGAATTCCAAAACTGTAATCCTCTTATTTTTTCAGGGGATCAAGTGTTCCAAGGGGAATAAGACTATTTGGAGGATAATGAGAGAATATTATATTTTCTAGAAATCTCATTGAATCTTCAGGGTCTCAGTTAGAAATGGTAAAAATCCATTGATTAAACTATTATTGATAAAATCATTTCTATAAATGTTTCAAGTCTTTGTTTATTAAAAAATTTAATATAAAACCATAATGTTGGTGAGGATGACTGATTTTTTAGTTTTTATTATAGTGATAATTCAGTGATATATTATACAAACCATTTCCCCAAGATATTTCCATATGTGTCCGAAATAGTCCTCGATAATATTTTTGAGGAAAATTGGTTTGAGTGGGACCTTTATGAGGGAATTCAGTCTATGGTGAACCAATTAATTCTAACCTTTTATGTATAATCCATGTAGCTTTTTATGATGTTAAAATTAAGCATTGATAAACCATCTAGGAAAGGTGATGCTTCCAGTAAACCTTATGGAAGTGTGGATGACCGTATTACTGAAAAGTGTAATCTTGTTGAAATCATTTAGGAAGGTCGCGATGAACTCAAGAGACTATATTGGTCTACGTATTTTGTCTCCACTAAGAGTAGATCCATGGTATGTCATCATTATGGGAATTCAAGTCATGTAAATCCTTCATGCTAGGATGCTCAAAAATATTATAATTATCAGGGATGATTGGTCCATGTTTAAATATTTTATCAAAATATTTAACAAAGTAAAGATGGATTAGATTCATCCATTTTTCTATTCATTTAGTCATATATTGGTAAATTAAAGAATAAAATGACTCATTCTTAGGGAAGGTGATATAGTAGATTGTATTATAAAATGATTCAGTGCAATGAACTGAGGTGATCGACATGACACAATACCCTATTATAGATTTATATAAGGGATGAAGTTTTTTCCTGATCACTACAGGTTTATAACAACTATCAGGGTATAAGAAATAGACTTTTAGATTGATTTTATTCTCAAGATTCCATAAACTACAAAATATACTCCAACTGAGAATATGACATGATGTGTCTATATGTTGGGCAATCATGATTGTAAATATATAGTTTCAAATATATAAACCAAACTGAAAAAATCAAAAATCACCTTACAAAATAAAATTAAAGGATCGAATAAAATATTATATATATATGAATCTCAAAATAATGTGAAGGCCAAAGTGGAAGATACACAATAAACCCAAAAAGTAAATTTCCATGTGAGGAAATACAAAGTACACATTATATTCCACCTTCCCAAGACCCATGATCACTACCAACAACCACATAATCAAATATGAAGATGAAATCAATAATAAAAACAAAAGGATGTGGCTATGTCCCTTGAATTTAATTAGATAATATAAAGTCTATATACACCCAATGGTTGTGTTTGGCTCATGGGAAACAATTCTAGTAGGATACCACCTTAAATATACATAATACCCTTTATATTGAAAACCATTAGCACTAGTTTCAAAATACCATGTTTTAAATACCCTTTTTATTTCATAAAACATGAGATTGTAATTAAAATAATTTTGATTTAGTTTTATAAAGACAAAAATTTAATGATTTTTATATGAACATGGGAAATAATAATGTAACCATGAGAAATACACACACACACACACAACCATCATCAAATACTAAGGAAATGGAGAGGATACTAAAGTGGAAACATGAAGAAAAACATCAATAATAATAGATAATTTGCCTCAAAAACAAATAATACATGCTTTAACCTTTAGTTCAAGTCTACAAAAGAAAGGGCTAACCTAGGACCTTTCTCTATGAACACTAGAAATGCTATGTGAAACTAACAAAAAACCCAACCTCAACATACCCTCCTAGCCACAATTGGTGACATCCCTTAACTATTTCATCAACATTAATAGGGACACTAGATAGTGTAGTAATATAATATAGTGTAGCACTCATCCCAATTACCCAAACACAAACCCATGTTTTATCATGTGTAACTTATTAGTAACCAATCATTATAACAGATCCAACATCTCAATAAACATACCAAACTTACCAAGGAATGTTACCCAAAAAAATTATTTTCAAATAATCACATAACCAAATAATACCTACATGAAACCAAGGATAAAAAATAAAATAAATATATTTTATATTAAAATCCCTTTTCAAAACCTCCATTAAAATCACACTTTTAATTAAAATCCACTTTGAAATGTTTTATCAAATACATTATAAGCTTAAAAATGGTTTTAGAATTAATAAAATATAATTATATAGTATACCCTAATTTTTTATAATAAAAATTCTATAAAACAAATAATAATTATAATAAGTTTCCAGTGAATCATATAAATCACAAAATAGTATGAAAACCCTTAAGAAACTAATATACAAATGTATTATAACAGAAAGTTAATTACCTAGAATCGCATACCTCAAATTCATTGAAATATTATTTTCATATCTAACTCTAAATGGTTTAAAAATAAAGGGATCCTCATAAACACTATATGATAAATGATTCAATTTAGGAACCATCCCTAACTATGGACTTGACATAAAAAAGAGAATACGAAACTAAAAGAACAAGAGATTAAATTAAGAGAGGAGAAGGAAATGAAGGGAAAAATGGATTTAACTTAATTATTTATATTTTAATCAAGATAATATCACCATGATATACCAATGGAGATATAATTTTCATCCTAGGGGATATTTTCTTGAAAATAAGAGTGCAATGAGGAAGGAAAGAGGAGATAAGTCGATGAGGGAAAATTAGTAATTTAAGAATTTAATATTTCGATGAAGGTCATAAGGCCTGGACATTTAATTTGGGAAACTATACACAAATTATGGCCATTTCACTTTAATGGGACTCACCCTATATAGGAGTAATCAAAATAGTCAAGATTAACCATTCATTAATCATTCACTAACCATACAACCTTACTCTATACATCATGGTATTCAATCTATATAAGAAAAAACCCACACAATTACTCTTATGTAGGAACAAACCATAAATTTACCATGTGGTTTTAAATTATGAATCTTTCATGACAATATAAATTGGGAACACAAATTAATTGTACAATAACTAATGGATAGCTCATATTCCCTCTATATTGCATGGGTGTATGGTTAGAACTAACCATGCGCTAATAATATGTATTATACCACTTCAACATTTTTAATTACACCAAAAAATTAACTCCTAAAACTCTAAAAAAATAAAATAAATGAAATATTCAAAATAAACACATATTAAGGACTCATGGTTGTCAAAATTTTCCCCACTATACCACTTTAATCCCCTATAATGTCCATAGTTATCTCAATTAGTGAATAAGTGAGTTCATTGGTCTCTCATTAATGCCCAATTCTCCCAGGACCCATGAATATCTATATCATGCTACAATATCACAAAAACTAATATAATATATTTACCACATAACACATTATACTGATGATCCATAATATGTATACATTATTCAACCATAGTGGTGTCAGGTTCCATATTTAAATCCCCCACTCATCAATGTGAGATGGGTTTGGATGATACCTCTGCAATTGGAATATGTGAAACACATCATAAAAAAAATTAACTAAAATAGTAAGGAAACCCAGTTTTCCACTTTCTTTAGATGATCCATTATGTCAAATGGATCAACATACTATAGAATAAACTTATGTTGCTTACCCAAATAAAAATATCTTATTAAAGTATAAATTCTAAGATACACTATATCACCAATGGATAATTCCAATGGATGAGGATATCAACTAGTATATGATTTTTGGTGAATTTGATCCGCAACCAATCATTGTCAAATCAATTAAACTATTATAGCCATCTCTTAAAATGATGCTCAGTATCAACAAGGAACAATCACCCAATTCCAACAAGAAAATAGAAGACGAACATGGTCATCCCTAATGATCTAAAAAGGGAGCCATATTTATTAAGGATTGATTTTTTTTTATTTTTTGAAAATATAAACAATGATAGTTGGTTCTACCCAGTTCCAAAAATGACGAGAAAACAAGATCAAAGAATATATTCAAGGACCTGGATCTCCCTCTCAGTCTGACCATCCATCTAAAGGTGGTATGGCATACTAAAATTTAACTTAGAACCCATAAATTTATAAATATCCTTATAGTACTAAGAATTAAAGTATGTTTATCAATAAGAAACAATGGATGAAGGAATTTCATGAAGTTTCACAATCTCTTGTACATATAAGATTAAAAGTTCTTCCAATTTAGTTGAATATTTTATAGTAATTAAGGGAGATGATTTAATAAATTGGTCAATAATAAGACTTATGAAATTCATCACACCAACAGAATAAGGAAATACAATTATAAAAATAATAGATATCTCATCCCACATCCATACTATAATGGGAGGTAATTGAAATAATTCCAAAGGATTTTAATGTTCAAATTTTATATTTATATAGGTTAAACACCAAGACATGAATTATAAAACCAATAAATTATTTCATAGGTCACAAATATTGATGTTTGAGGTAATAAAACATATTGGTATCACCAAGGTTCACTGCCAACTAAAATGGTTCCCATATTTCAAATTATTTCATTGGTATATCAAAACCGATCCCCATAGATCTCCCCATTATTTGAATTATTCTTACACATACTCTATCAAAATTTATAACTATTCTATAAGAATATAATAATCCAAATAAGGTGTGAATTTAAAATAAACTAAGAATAATTGAAAATCATATTCTTTTGTTTCTAGAAAAATCTCAAAAAATAAGCTCATAAAATTCCATTCATCCTCACATTATTTCACCGACCAAGTTAGAAAATCACAACTCAAGTCATTATCTGTGATATTCCATTTTCCTTGGGTATAAGACAGATCAAATTAAAAGGTTTGAAGGTACTCAATATAGTGCTTATTTCTAAGATTACATTTCTTATGGGGTACGATTCACTTTATACTTTTATGATAAGTATACATAGAGAACCACTCATTTATGAAATTGTGATGGAATGTTTTAAATGAATTCATAAATTTTGCTAACTCTAGATAATGGGTGGGGTAGTTCTTATCATGAAGGAAAAACTAACAAGAGCCATATGCCACAACATGGTCATGCTACATCAAAACAAACCCCAACACTGTACCTAAGGCATCAAAAATAAATTGAATATTAGTTACTAAGATCAAGAAGAATTAAAATGATATTTATTTCGACCTCACTTATAATTCTTCAAAATATATAGGATATATCTCACCCTATTCACATTTTTCTCCTTTTGGAGTTAAATCCATCAAGGTAGATGAAAATTACTAAAATTCTTGAAATAATGCCTATAATATCCACCTTGACCAAGAAATTTTCTAATCCAAAATATATTATTGGGTCTTCACCACGAAATCATTGCTTAAATCATATCAAGATCCCTGTAAATTCGATTATTTAATACAAAAATACCAAAAAAATAAAATCCTATATACAAAAATAACATTTAGATAACATAGAATTTTGAAAATGTTTTTTTAATGTTCCAAAAAGATATCCAAATGGTCCTCATGATCCTTATCCATCATGAAGTAAACTAATATATAATCTAAGAACACCATGAAATATGATTTAAGATAAAATTGGAAAATTTAGTTCATCAAATCCATGAAATATTTGGGAGAATTTGTAAGGTCAAATGATATGAAAAGATAATCGTAATGACTATAAATTATCGTGAAATTGATATTAGGAATGTTGGATTCCTTAATTCTCAATTTGTGATATTCTGATCCAAGTTAAATTTTTGAAAACCATCTTACTCTCTTGAGGTTTTGAAAGAGTCCATCAGTTAAAGTTAATGAGTATTTATTCATCATGGTCACCTGATTAAGGTTCCAGTAATCAATGAAAAGTTAAATATTTTAATCACAATATTTTCAAAGAGAACCAATGATGCCCATGGTGATACACTAGGAAAAGTAAAAATATTTTCTCAGGATATTCCATCTAGACATTCAATTTATTTATCATGATAGGGTATATATGATAATATGTAATGAAAATGGGTCTTACAAATGAGATTATGTCAACAAAGAATTATACTTATAACTCTAGTGGAAATGTAGAGAACGAATTAGGTAAAAATTCTGGATACCTATCCACCACTATAAGAACTTGATCATATGAACTTTATTCAATAGAATATTTGAAAATAATGAATATCTAACATGAAATAAATCCATTTTTTGGAATAAAAACCCCCAAAATATCTCATCACATATCCTACTCCCCTTGCAGGCCATGATCATTTCCATCAGGATTATGGAAAAAACCTTCTGATGATAAAAATGAATTTAATATTTAGAGCTAACCATATAGTTTATACCAATTATATGATTGAATATGTTAAAATAAATAAATTTAAAATCCCATATTGTCTCAATATCATTAATCATAAAAAACACAACTTGAACATGAATCCATGCTATCTCTTATATCTTGGAGGATTAGAATGTTAAATCATATATTTCATTATCTTAGAGGAATTCCTAGTTCATAAGTAAAATTATTTGAGATGTAATAATGGTATTAACCTATTTAAAATAAATCCAAGCCTATGGAATAAGAAATAAACACCATAATTCTAATAGTCTCAGTCTTATATTAAAATTCCATAACTACATTCTCTACTGTATATAAGAACCATGATTTAGGCTGAGTTTAAGACTTAATATAATGATAACCCCCTATATATTATGATGAGACTATACTCTCTTGGTTGTATCTGACTAAACATAATATCCTTTAGTAAAATAGGATCCAGCCTGATTGTTATGTGGAGGATACCTATAGTATAATTGAAGATGACTTAGACACCCACATAAATAGAAAGTATTATGAGATTCTTGACAATATGTTTTAGTTAGGCCTGAATTCCTAAAATAGAAAAAACCAACAAATTATACAACAAAGGTATCATGGGAATGGAATTAGAGGGACATGTCACACTCCCACTAGTACCTCATTGAGATTCCTACCACTTCTTATTTTATTTAGATGAGATGCTATGACCCCCCCATATATGTGAAATCACAAATTAAATTCTACCATATATGAATCATCCATTACTATCTTATTTACCATCTAATCATAGTTTGGTAGGCAGAAAATAATACATTTCAATATAACCTCTGGCTCCAAAACCATACCAAATCATCGATATTTGATGTAATCTTGCATGCGGAGATTAAGAGAAAATTTGACCAAATCAGAATATAATGTAGTATATTACATCACAAAATGATTCCCCTAATCCAAGGTTACAAACTCCCCAAATTCCCTATTTTCAGAGACACTAGGAAGAACTTCTACTTGAAAATATTTTTGAACTTAGCTCAAATGAGGTCCTCATTAAACCTAGTCTGAATGATGGATTTTCACCAATTATGGTTTGGTTCCTCTAGTAAAAAGGTGAAAAAACTGACCTTAGAAGTCCTAGGGTTATGATAAAAACAAAATATTCATTAAATATTCTATATACATTATTAGGGTTCCCATGACCCTCTATCTATGTATAATATAGATGGGTTCTGCTTTGTAAACTATTGATTATGGTCCATCCCTTGATCTTGAGCTTTCTCACTTTTCAAAACTAGATATTGAATAGTTTAAATATTTTCATCAATAATAATATAATCTATATGAGGGTTTGTCTATAATGTATTTTTTACTCCCTCTTTACAATTCATGTGGGTCATTCTAGGAGTCATTATCTATAAATTATGAAACATAAAACTCAATAACTACATAACTCAACTTCAAGTAGAATTATAAATCACAGAAATCCAACAAAATTTTCTTAATTATGTAATAATAATAAAAAATATACATAACACAAGGGGTGAAACCATTAAAATTTTCAATATTTTATCATATTAATAGTTTTCTCAAATGGTTTGGAGGATCATGCACCAGTTGTATGAGTGTCATTGGGAAGGTGTAAAAGTTAATTCACATAGTCTCCACATGGTTTTCCCAACCGTTCACCTATTTATTCCATCTCACTTAAACCCCAAAACTTTTAATTCTAAAAAATAACTCATGAGATTCTCCCTATAATCATTACAACATTATTTCACATCAAAGAATACCAAAATACCCAATAATAAAGTTTAAATTCAAGACACAATTCCAAACCATCCATGGTAACTCAAGGGTCAACATGAATTAGAGTTTTCTAGACACTCCCCCACACTCACCTCTCAAGTTTTGATGGTGTTATCTTTATACTATAATTAATCCCCTTAAAATAACGAGGGATTTGACACCATTTTTAAATGAAATATCCTAGGTCAACTAGCCATGTAAACCTAGGAAAATATTCCATAATTCTTGAAAACAATCCTGATCTCCATGGGTTAGTAAAAAGTTCTTAGGGTTTCAAAAACATCCTATGGGAATGCTTTCTCCCTCAAAATTCCATAAACTAGAAAATTGAATCTAAATGGGAATCTAACATGATATATCCATATGTTAGACCACCATGCTTATATATATACAATATAAAATTTATATATTAATCCTTATGAGGCATAAAATTATAAAATTAACAAAGATCTAAATGATAACCTTACAAACCAAAAGTAAATAATCCACCAATGTGATACATGAACATAAACCTAAAAAAAGTGAATAATAGAGTGTTAGATAAATAATCACCCCAAAAAGTAAATGTCCATGTGATGATTCCAAAATTACACTCCACAATTCTCTTCATCATGACCACTAGTCACTACAAAATACAAAAAAATAAGATATAATGATGATATTAGGAATTGAAACCAGAGGATATGACTCTTTTCCCTTTACCTGAATCAGATAATACAAATTCTACATACACCTAATGAGTGTTTGTAGGGTGTGAGGAAAAATCCTAGTAGGATACCAACATGAATCTATACAAAAATTTTACAATAAAAAAATATATAACTAGTTTAAAAATATCATTTTTGAAGTATCCTTGGTTACATCCCACACTATTATTGATTGGAAAAAATTATGTGATATTTGATTTTTTTAAATATTCATCCTAGAGGGGGTTGGGTTCTTGCTGAAAATTGGGACTCAGATAGAAAGTTTGATATTTGTAATACCTTCAAGTATTGTTTTTGGATATGTAATGATTCCTAATAGATTCATCCAAAATTTTATATATATTAAATAAATGATTAAAACATATTTTATGGGGGATTTTGGGTGTTATCATGACTTGAACATATGGATCTTAACCTAAATTGTTCTCATATTCCCCTCTTATTCAATATGATACATCTCTCTCATTTATTAAAAAAGTCAACCATTGTTTAATATATGTGATAACTAATAGTAAATATATCACTCTATAACCATCCTATTTTATATTTTGATGTTGTTTCTCATGATTATTTCTAATTTCAAATTTTTATACTATATTTTTGGATTTTTAATCAAAATATATTATTTCTAGTTGTTCTTAGTTATAATAAAACATTGTTTAACCTAATGTAAATCTTATATTTAATTTAAAACTCCATATCAATTTTCCTTTTATTCTTATCCTCTTTCACTCTACTATGTTGTGTGTCCCAAACTTGGTTTTTAGTGATGATACCACTAAATCACGATGGAATAGTCCCAATATCAATGGAATTTTGTAAGGCTTATATAAATAGGATCCTATGAGGATGATCACACTAGTTTTCATGTGGATTTATTAAGGTATCTCACTGCTCTAATTTATTTAAGAATTTCCCACATTTTTTATGGGACTAATGGATAAAATGAAATAGAAAATTGGGTATTTTGTACATTAATGGTTCAGATAAAATATATGGTTCATATACATATCTTACTTAATGTTTTAAGTTGTGAGAGATTTACAATGAGTGATTTCTAAATTATTCTAAAAATATTAATTTTGGAATTTATATTTGAATAATTTTTAAAGTTGGTTTATAACCAATTGGGGTGAAAGATTAATGGAATTAGGGCCTCGTGTTGATGAATAGTGTACAATTGTGTTTAGATGAGTTTTATTGAGGAATACCAAGCTTAATTTAAAGGGAATAAGTCCATAATTGAAGTAGATGGTCCAATGAATATTTCCCTATGTTAATGAATTTATTTATACAACATGTTATATTTTGTCTCACGATTTATGGGAGATCAACTAAACCATAAAATGAATTATTTATTTAAATTTACATTATTTGAATAGAGAATTAAGGACCATAGTAGGCCCCTTAACACTGGATTAATACCTCAGTCATTGATGGTTAAGGCCTTCGTTATAAAAGTTTGGCTAATGATATCTGAAATAAAAAATGTTGTAAACAAAATGAATGGAATAGCGTGGATATTTTTATAGGTTCCCTTTGAAACCTCATTGGAGATGAGGGTGTGTACTGAGAATCATTAGACCAAGTAGGTCATGATATAACCCTTAGAACCATACATCTTTTATTCTAGTTTATTAATGAGTTAGGCAAATGTTCCTCCCCCACTAGTATGTAAGCTCCTTGGTGGGTATAAAATTTATAGGATTATATATAGGTTGGGTGTGAGAGGACCAACCTAATAGGACTTGATATGTATGATATTAATTATTCTATCTATCTGAAGTGATTATTATATATATTTTCTTATGATTCTTAGGAGGAAACAATATTATCATGGTGATTCTGGGGGATTCTATGCATTTCGAGTGATGGGAATTAGTCATAGAGTTGAGAATTAGGTTGAGGAGTCCATGTAGGGCTCAGAGAGAAATGTGACCTAGGGAGACCTCATTGTGGGTACTAGTATCATGTTGACCCTATAAAGTGTTAATATAGTGATGTGGGCATTATTGATTTTAGTTTTCACCTTGGAACCCAAAATCAATAGTGTTAGATAGATAGGGCTTCAATGACAGGAATATGTTGTGAAATTGAGAATCTATACTTGGAGGTGTGTAATGGTTTTAGGTATATAGACAACCAAAATTATTATTATACATTATATCACTTGGTATATGTTTCCTCTGATGATTATATGAGATATTACTAGGTGGATTATGCCCCATGATGGTTATGAGATATTTCCAATTGTGGTGCCATACCCCCTAGAAAAATTATGTGATATTACTAAGTGGGGTTCTATTACCCCTGGATATATTATGGGGTATTACCAAGTAGGTTTCATTTCACTCGATGTGATATTACCAAGCAGGGTGCCATTCCCATTGGAAAGATTATGGGATATCACTATCCATGGAACTATTCCACTTAGATCTATTATGAGATATCATGAGGTGGGATCCATTACCCTTGAAGAGATATTACTTGGTGGGGTTGCAATATCTGTGGATAGATTGTGAGATAATCTAAGTGAGATACCTTTCTATGGAGTGATCATTTATATGAGATTCAAGGAGGGGATACTCTTCCCTATTACTACTTCCATGAGATAATATAAGTGGTATTCCTATCCCCAAGTGATAATTTATATGAAATTTTAGGTGGGGTCAGTCTCCCCCAAATTGATTTCATGAGATAATCTTGGTGTTCCAATTTTCCCTAGAGTGATTGTTTGTATATACTATCTAGTCATGAGATTCCATGGAAGGACATGTATACCCTTGTTGTTATATAACATGATTATAGACATCCAATACTGGACGAAGTGAGTATGGTCGATCCGGAGTTTTACTATAGAACATGAGGATTGATGAGATTTTTTTCACACTATATTTATTATTTGGGAATATCATAGAGGAATAAAGTTATTTATTGGTTATTTTATGTAAAAATTTGTTGGTGGCCTACCGAGTTGTTCCCACATCCTTATAGAGAGACCATGTAACTTTGATTCCTAAGAAGAACTCATTATTCATAAGTTATAGTTGGGAAGAGACCTGATAATTTATTATTCAATCGGATAGATTATATAGAGTTAAGAGATATATGATATGGGTGATGAGGAAGGTATTATATCCACTTTTTCATTTTATTTTTTTACTATACTATATATATATGATCAACCTAGTGGGCATTCAATTAGGCTATGTTATTGAATGATTCCAAATTCATCTATTAATAATAGACATGCTATATTTATTATGTGTACTATTATTATTTATATGGATGATTATTAGTTATTTATGCTATTTTTTACTATGATATAAGGGTATGCTTTCCCCATAGTAACACCCCAGACCCTCGCTACTAGTTGGAAACCTCTCATGTATGAGGAGGCATGCTTGAGGTCATGTAACACTTTCAGTTTAGACACTAATGCATTGTATTAGGTTGGAAACTATACAAAGTTGTATTAGAGTAACTTTTTTTCATATTACTATTTAGGTTATGGTAGAAAAGGTTTCAAAAACCATCTGAGGAAACCTTTGATTTGGGTACCCAAGCTAACCTATGAATTTCTTGAGGGGAGTTCCCATCCCCCCTTGAGATTAAAATTAGCATCGAGAATCTAGATAAACTCTATTAGGAATTATTCTTACTAGTAAAAAAATAAACATGACACATCATATAATAACTATGACATGTCCATTTCATATGTTAGATAGAAAAAAAAACAAGTTGTTCAATAAATAAATGGAACCAAACATGGTATAAAACATAAAAAATGAATAAAGTATTCAAAATAACATTAAATATAAATTGTGAAATCTCTATGTCAATCAAGGTCACATGATCTAATACCCCAAGACTATATGCTATAAATCTATGATATATGAACTAAACCTAAAATATATTGGCACAAGTTGAAATCCTACTAGGTAACCAAACAACACACCATACATAAAAATTAAAAGTAAATCCTTATCATGATAGTTTGAAATTTTATTTTTAAAAATAATCTCCTCATTTTATTTAAACTTAATCATATGGAACTAATAATTTAGTTAGTCTTATATGAAACCAACCGTTTTACCCATTTTGAACAGGGATTCTAAAAATTGGCCACATTATGTTACCCGCTTTAAAAACATTTCAAGAAAAACACTGAGGAGACCAAACTATTCATTTGAAATAAAACGGAATGCCAAGGAGATGAAATACTAACATAACTACCACAATACACCATAATGTGGATGCAGAAATAAATATCAATGATAACCACTCAATATAGGAAAAAGGGAAAATAACTGAAAGTAAGTAGAAATAACATCAGGAAAATAGAAGAATAGAAGTAACAGACATGATAAATAATAAAATAAGAATAAATGAATGAAAAATCATCATGAGATGGGTCTAATGAATCTAAGGTTAAGGAATCATATTATCCTCATAGTATCTTAGTTATCTAAACAGTCTCTATATCATTTCACATTTAAGCTGCTAAATAGAACATGAAATTGTCCTTGAAGCATGGTGAAACATCAACTGATGGCCTAAAACTATGTTTGAAGACACTAATGAGTCCATGTTCTTGACCTAGAACTATAGTGACACCCCAGATGGTTTCCCACATTATATTCATATAAGTTTTATGAATGTTTAGGTAGTGTGTCATAATCTAAAGGTTAGCTACTTGTCATATTTTTTCTTATATAAGATCCTAGGTTGCCATGATACATCACAATAAAGGTGAGTGGTTAAATATCACAAGGTCATGAAATTTTGAATCAATAAAGAAAAAAAATAAAAAATCAACTCTAACACCCTTACACAAAAAACTCCCCTTTCACATCTATACAAGAAGTATATAACTATTATAGTTCAACTCATCTCGTAATGGAAGAATTCATAAAGAAAATCAAGGGGTAAAATATGAAGGGGTCATTATAATAAAGCAAAACACTTTTATAAAGTGTCAACCGATCCTTTTATCATTCTCTGTGAAACTCAAATCATGAAATCCCTTTAAGTTTTTTCCAAATAGCCCATAAATCATTTAGATAAAGGTTCAAAACATGTAAAACCATTTTAAAATTCAAATATAGTTCATTACTTTGAGAAAAAAACTTTTAAATTAAAATTAATCTCAACTCTATGATAAAATATCATAGGAAACTCTATGGGAAGCTTAAACATCATTTAAAACATCACTACACATAATAAGAATCAAACAAAGTAATGAGAATCATAAAATAATAACCAAGGGGCACCAAATCATAACATCATTCAAATACATTTAAAACATTTCATTTAATTTTAAAATTAATTAGAATTCTTAGATTATTACCCATTTAAATTTTTTTCAAATTATTTGATATTTTATAAATTTATTTTAAAACATACCTTATCTTATAAAATTATTTAGGAACCTCATAAAACATCTAACACTACTAAAAAATAGTGATTACTGAGTGCTTCCATTTATTAGCACTAAAAAAGAACTGATAAAGGGGTTGATTTTATCAACTCTAGCTAAAATAGTTGATCAATGGTACCTCTATAAGTGCTAATAAAAGACTAGATAAAAATCCACCTTTATCAGTTCTTTTTTAGCATTGATAATGGTTGTACTTTACCAGTTCGTTTTTTTGTGTTGATAAATGTGACCTTAAAAAATAAAATATTATTTCAAAATATATTTTAATATAAATATATATTTATATTAATATATATATATATATATAATATTTTATTTAATATGTTTTTATATAAGACTGAATATGTATTTAAAATTAATATAAAATTTCTTTTGTGAAAAATGGTTCATAAAAAATTAAAAATTTATCTTAAATACCAATTTTCTAATTAGTATCAAGTAATATATGTTTTAAAAACAATTTCATGGTAAAAAATTTAATAAATTAATTAAAACCTTTGGAAAAGTTTAAAACATGGCGCGAATTTTAAATGACCATAACTTTTCATCTAGGTGCCACTTTGTAGTCCACAAGATGTCAAAATAAAGCTTATAAAGAGATTTATCAAATATTATTATGGGTAACTTAGTCTTTATTTTCTTAATTCATCATAAAATGCCTATAAGGCCTCTAAAACCGAGTTTTAAGTTGATATACCAAAATCTTTGAATATTGGATGGATTTTCAGCTTCATTTAATAGAGATTTCTTGTCATTTTTAGTAGAGACTAAATTTATTACCTAAGTTCATTTTCCTCTAGATATCACAGTGTTCAAATTTCATTATGTTTCATATATTAATGTTATTTATAAATAAATATATACCTGTATATATATATATATACATATATATTTATATATTTACATAAAAATATTACTTTTTTATAAATAAATATATAGACACATCTAAACATAAAATTTCGTTTTAAATATACAAACTATACTTAAATAAGAAATAATTTTTGATTTTCTAAAAATAAAAATCTATCCATTTTATTTACCTTATACAAATGTATGAATATGTATATAGCTATACAAATGTATATATAATGCTTATAAATAAATATTTGTTTGTCTATTAACAAACAAACACACACACATATTTATGTATATATTCCAATATATATAAATAAACTATTAATAATAATATATGTAAATAAATATAAATTTATATATTTATAGACACAAATATATAAAAATAAAAATAAAAATAAAAATAAACACACACAAACACAAAAAATAAATACACACATAATGATATATTTTATAAATATATTTAAAAATAGTATATAAATATGTATAAATATGTGAATAAAAAATATGTGCATAAATATATATGAATAAATAGACATATAATAAAATATAGAGGAAAAAGATATGGATATTTGGTAAGGGAATTATATTTGCACAGGGAGGTTTAAAGTTTGAATCCCTGTAGGAACAAACCCAAGCACACACGAGCGGGGGTGAGTGATGATAAGGGGGTGGGGGAAGGGGGATGAGAACTAATTGGCAGAATCATGTGTGAGTAGGGGTGGGGGTCGCTGGGGGAGGGTTGAGGGAAAGCTTTAATAAAGGGTTTTAATTAGGTAGGACTGTTCAAAAAATATTTTTGTCATAGATAAAACCTAGTTTTATTACATCTTATTTTAGTGCTGATAAAGGGTTCATTTATCAGTTATAAAAATGACTTGATAAAAATAAAGTTGATAAAGGTTTCATTTAACAATGTTGATAAAGGTTATATTTATAATAACTTTATTTAACATCGATTAATGTGAACGAAATTTAAAGGTACTTATAATATGAACACTTTTTTAGCAGTGTTAAAATCCATTTTTAGCAGTGATAAAATCCTAATATGTAGTAGGGTAGTGGGATTTATAAATAAATTTTCAAATATACATGAACTACACTCCATTTAAAACCTCATTTTCAAGACTTAAAAATCCCTGAATCATGTAAATAAATTATATTTTCACATAAAGAAAACAACATTCAAATTATTTCAAACAATGTAGTATTTAGAAAACTCGAGAACATCAAGGATTTAATTTTAACGAGTTATGCATGGAGTAACCTACCTCAATCAATGACTTGGACCATAATTTCAACCTTGTAATGAACTATACTATGTACCTGATCACATATCCCATCTATAAATCCCCTAAAATAAATAAACCAAACATTAAAAATTAAAAAAACCAATAACAACATAACTAAGATAAACTCACCAAATGAAATAAAGATGAAAAACGACAAGAAAAAATAGTGTGTTTAAAATAAAAACACTTATAGACCTATAACACACTCAAAACCCAATTAATATACCCAATCCAGTGGAAAATTAAACCCAAAATTATCAAAAACCTAAGAAAACCCATGAAGAGACAAAACTCAATACTAATGGTGAACATTGACGTGAACATCCCCTTCTAGTACTTCCTTTATAAGACACAAGTTGAAACCCCAATAACAAGAGCATGAAATTAGATTTAGTTAAATCGGGATATGATACCTTGATACCTATGAAACTAATGTTAGGGATTAACTTCTTCTTATTAAGATAAATTCAACGCCATTGATGATGCATCAGTATGATCATTTTCAAGGAATATAATTACAAAATAAGTTTCAAATAAAGAAAAGAATAGAATGTGGGATAGATATGGGAGAGAGATAAACACAAAATGGTTGGGGATATTCCTTAGTGCACTGTAGACCCCCACTTAAATATATATATATATATATATATATATTATTTCCTTTTTTTATTTACCTCTTTCTTTATGTTTGAACTTTTCCTTCCTTACTCATTATGCCCAACCCCCCCCCCCTGAACACAATTTTTCCAATATCCTATACACCCCAATTCCACATCTCCCCCACTTAACATCTACTGCACCATTCTCATTTAACACAACCAATTAAGCTATAAATAATAATAATAATAATAAAATATGAAAGTATTATTATAATTATTACAAGGTTAATAATAATTCTTAAAACCTTATATATAAATATTACGACACACAAATACACATAGAGATATGTAAAAATATATATTAATTAAATTTCAATCATTTATTATTATAAATTTTCATTCAACACGAGTAATAATTTCACCATTATTATTATTTTTAACCACCCATAAAAATTTAAACACAATAAAATTTTTAGTTTCCATTTTAAATAATCTCAAAATATTCTTTAATTTTTTAACACAATCACATTATTGTTAATTAAAATTTAAAGTGATACGAAAAAATTATAAATTCAAAAATATGATATGTTACATAGGGAATAGGGACATACAAACTCTTGTGATGGAAATTAAACTAGTGGATGGTGAACACCTTTTCCAATGGTAAGTCTAGGTTACTAAGGATATGGGATTGCTAATCTTTGATTTTTCTATTATAGTTAAGATATTTATTTAAAGATGATGTGAGTAGTTTGGATTGGTATTTATGGGTTTTCTCTCTTCGATCATTGGAAAGAGGCTTGTGTACATGAATCATTCATGGTATGTAGGACCCGCATGTCATTCATGCTCTTTAATATGATTTATATCACTAATGATGAGGGTTAGATTGTATAATTTCTAAACAAAAACTTCTATAGTGTTTCTTTATATGACTTATTAGAATTATTCTAATCAGCTGAACCATGATACCATTTTTCTAATGAAATGTTATGTGGATACTATAGAGGGATATTCTTTGATGATGAATTTACAACCCAACTATTTAAGGAATTTATAGTGACCCCTATTTTTTTACATAGATATTGCATTCCTTAATATTATTAATGATAAAGAAATAAGTTTGGTTAATTAATGTGTCAACAATATTCCATATGGTATTTTACCATATAGCTTATTGGTTGAATTTTACTTAAACATACCATGTGACTATGGTTTTCTTGAAAAATATTGTAATAGGAATATTCCATTATATATTTATTAATAATATTATGATATTCAAGAAGGTAGAGATGTATGAAAATTCTTGGTGAGTATTATTCCCTGGAGTGGGTAGTGGATTCTACATGTGATGCGTGATATTTGTAAGTTCAAACCTAAGATGGATGCGATGTTAGTGGATTGAGACTTTACACATGACACCAAAAGTGGGTAATTCTTATGGGATGTTTCGAAATGATCTGTGCAATGATGTCTGGGTTGATAGGGTTTTCAATATTGAACTTGGTTTTGGTGCAGTATGGGAATGACCGCAACTGAAATAAAATATGTGATTTGGGCCTTTAATTATGTCTCAGTGACCAGGATGGTTCATAAGGGATGCATGAGAAGACTTCTTGAGGATGATTATTTTTATGGGGGGAGATTGTAATTATTGATATCAATATTGGCTGGTAAAAATCAGGGGAACTTTGATTTTTTGAATTTTTGGTCCCAGGGAGGGGGTTATTTTTTAGAAATGGTAATAAGACCAGGAATCCAATACTTGTAACACCTTCAGATAATGTTTTTGGATCTATTCAGAGGCACTATATGATGCTTCAGGTGCTCAGGTGAATGTTGGAGTAGGGATGGTGTAATGGATGATTATATGAAAATGTGAATTGAAACATTTATAGGTGTTGTAAGTGTTGGTGTAAGATAGGGAATGAGAATTGGTAGTTGGAATAATCTTGGGGGTTTAATTTTTATAAAATTATATTACATGTGTTCTTATATAAATAAATCATTATTAAGTTTTTTAAATTATTGAAAGGTTTATTAAATAAAATTCTATTGTTTTGGGGGTATTGGGAATTGAAGAAAGTATTTTTAAATTAGGAAAAAGAAAATTTTATAAAGAGTAATGTCATAATGGAAGGGTAACGTCATATTGAATGAGTCTCTTTATTTTGGAAGACTAACTTCATTTTGGAAGAGTTACTTAATTATGGAATAGTAACTTCAATTTATAAGGGTAAATGGAAGGTTAAATTCATTTTTTAAGAGTAACTTGATTAGGGATGAGTAAATATATATTTTTGAAGAGTCATTCTTGAATTGAAATTTCGAAAATTCTAGAATTGTAGAGTAAATTTGGACTTTGGCAGAGTAGATATGCATTTTGGAAGAGTAAGTTTAGACTCAAAATTTGAAAAAGTCTAGAATGGAACAGTAAGGTTAGATTTCTGAAGAGTAGATTTGGATTTTGGAAGAGTATGTTTGGACTCAAAATATATAAAATCCTATATTAGAATATTAAATATAGATTTTTAATGGGTAGATCTAGATTTTGGAAGAGTAATTTCAGACTCAAAATTTGGAAAAGTTAGTAAATGAAGAGTAAAAATGAATCTTTCAAATAAAATATTATTTTTTTGAAGAGTAAATATATATTTCATAAGAGTAAGTTATGGATAAAAAATTATTATTTTGGAATGAAATATTAAAATGGATGAGTAAAATTTAAGAGTAAAATTGAGGAGTAAAATTTGAGATTGAAATATAAGAGTAAAATTCCAGATTAAAAGGAAGAGTAAAAGTTGATTCATTGTAATGTTTATATTTTTTTCTATGATAAAATGTGTTTAAAAAATTTCATAAATGTTAAATAAATTATCAAAAAAATTTAAAGAGGATTTGAGGTGTTCCAATGACCTATACACATGGATATCGATAGAAATGATTTTCTTATTCCCCTTTTCTTCTATAAGTGAAATATCCATCATTTCTCAATGGAATCAAGTGTTGTATGATATAGGTGATAAATAATGGTAACTTTATCACTCTATGACCATGTTATCTTAAATTATGATGATTCTTCTCAACATAACACCAATTGAGAATGTTCATACCTTGTTCCATTGTTTTTTAGAATCTCTTATTTATAATTGTTCCTTTTTTGAATAATGTTTTTTTATATGAAGGATACCTTAATATAAATCAAAAATTCCACATTGAGTTTTCCTTTGTTTATTCTCCCATTTGATCTACTTTGTTGTGTGACATAGACCATATATTTAGTGATGATTCCACCATATCATGGTGAAATCATCTCAATATCAATGAGATTTTTCTTAGAATGGATAATGGTGATGTTGGGAAGATGATTACACTCGATTTCATACAAATTTATCAATGTATTTCATTTCCCTAATTTACTTGGGGATTTACAAAATTTTGGGTGAGATTAATGGTTTAAATGAAATTATAAATTGGATCTTTTGTGGGATAATGGTTTGGATAGATGTTGAGGGTGATCAACACACATTTTCTTAATGTTTTATGTTATGGTATATTTTTAGTGAGTTAGTTTTGAGTTATCCTTAAATATTAATTTTTAATTTAAGTTTGTAATTATTTTTAAATTGATTATAATTTTTTTAATTAGTCCAAGAATAACGATCAAGAGATGGTGTTAATTTAGAGTCTAATAAAAATTTATATTTTTAGAATTATTAATTTGACATACCCATAATTTAAAAACATATCCCAATTCAAAAATATCATAGATATAAATAGTTTGGAACCTTAAAATAGTTTTTAAATGTCTTGATCAAATATATGTTAAAAAAATTGGAAATTATTTTAACTTTTAAATGATTTTAATCACAACAAAAATAATATAAATATCAAAACTATTAGTGTATATTTTATACTAATAGTTTATAAAACACTTACTAAAAATTAAGATATTTTAGAGTTATTTTAAATCAAGTTGTAAAAATAAAAACAAAATAGATAGTGAAATGAAATAAGAGGTTAGACCTAAGTGTTGGGAATGTATTTTCTCAACAATACTTTATAAATATTATTGATTTTTATTCCTAAATATATTCAAGTTGTTTTAATAATGAAATTAAATTAAGTAGATTTTAGGAAATTAATATTCATTTAAATATTTATTTCAGAATTATATTCAAGACTTTGATTCATGGGGAATATTTGATAAAATGACGGAACACATCATTAGAATATTCTAGAAGTACTATCCATACCATACATTAGTAAGAATAGAATAAATAATAAACCCTACATTCAGAGAAATTCATTTGGATGGAACCCTACATTTAAGAAAATGGAACATATGTTTAATCAACCCTGCATAAGTAAGAAACCCTACATTTGATGAAACGAATGTATGGAACATAAACCCTAATTTTATGATCAACCCAACATTTATGCTCAAACCTACTTTTATAATCATCCATACGTTTTAAAACCTACGTTTTGAGTTTTCCCATTATGTGAAAGAACCCTACATTTGGCTATTCAACAACGGAGTTTTAGATTTGCGATATTATCCAATATTTATGCAATAATATCAATTGAAATAAAGATTGATTTAAAGGTGTTTTGTGACTTATTCAAAGGATTGTTTTCAATAGAGTAAATCATTCTCTTTTATAAGGGATATTACCACTCTCTTGAATAATTTAAATTCGAATTATTGTGATCTATAAGGAGACATTCCTAGATCTTCTAAACTAAAGGAAATATGTGTACTCTATATATGGATTGAATATTTTCACTTATTATATTTGTGATACATATATGATATATGAATATATATTTTGTGACTATCCTTTGAATATGGATGTGTTGAAAAGATCGAGAAAATCTATTAAAAATGAAGAGGCTTCACTTTGGAGTTACATATTTCAACCTCATATAACTGAAACTGCTGCTGATCATTTGTTTCTATTCACATTAAAGATCATTTTCAACTAGGATTTCTTTAGATCTATTCATACTTGAAGATATTCATCTTTGAAGAATAAAACCCATATTTTTTTTCAGTTACTACTATAACTATGAAGGTTAATATATATTATAAACAAATAAAACTCTTTTTATTGGAGTTTCGACTTCTCACACTCTCTCATGGTTATGTGTCAGCTTCTTGCACTAAGCTGTGGAGAAACCAGTTCCCTATAAAATAACCATAAGTCTCTATTCAACCTTATTTTAAATGTTTCAACTTCCTTTACTCAGTTTTGTATTTTGAATGTATTATGATAAGAGGACATTGTCATGTTAAAATCACCAAGTTTGTAGAGAGAGGATTGGTAGAGTGGATCCGAGGATCTTTGTGCCTAAAATAACTATAAAAATCAATGCATTCTTATTTACTATTTATTAGATTCTCAAATCACTTACAGAAAAAAATGTGGAATATATACATAAATTGAAATGGAAGCTAAAAGATAGAATTTGTTAATATTATCAAAAAGATAAAATTCACCCCCTCTCGTGTATCCTTGTATTATTATGACCTAACAATTGGTATTAGAGGTGAGATTTTGTGTTAAATCTATTGAATGTTCAAAAGTATAAGGTCTATACAAAGTAGATGTCAATGGATGATCCAAGAGAAGGTATGTCTATGATTTTTGATCTATATTTCAATGGTGAAAACTATGAATGATAGAAATAATGAATGATCATCTATTTGAAGAATCTTTGTTTCAAAGTTTATATGAAGGTCATAACTCCCATTGAAATTCCTAAGAAACCTAAAACATGGGATTGAGTCAAAGAAGAGATGTATGGAATCAACTCAAAATAAATGAATGAAATCATTCATAGAAATGAACATGATGAATTCAATCATCACAATGTCTCACTGCTTAGGAAATGTGGCAGAAAATCACGGGATTCAAAAATAATAGTCCTAATGTAACAAACAATCCATAAATGGATAAAGCTTCCATAAAAGCTAAACTTAGTAATAATGTACCTCGTATATTTCCCTCCACTTCGGGCTATCTTGTGATAATTTCTACATCTTGTCCTGAAGTAGTCCCTTGACCCACTCTAGGTCCAATAAAAGCAAGCCCAATGGCCAATCCAGTAGTAATAACTGAAGAAACAGAAATATGTGGATTCATGATCAATTCCTCAAATAAATTGATCACATTATATCATTCTAGTTAATAATACTCATCAATAAATGTACTTATTTCATCGCTAAATTATCCAATAATTTTTTATAACGAATAACTACGAATTGAAAAATATGATTGATGATAGAATCATCAGAACGATTTGATCAATATTTTGTTTTTCTATACCAATTTTTCTATTTATATACTAATAATAATTAATTATTTCAGAAAAGTGATGTATTATACTACAAAAATATTGTTTTTAATCCTTTAGAATGTATGATAGAGAGAGAATCAAAAAAATAAATTGATGGTTAACATAAAACTTCAATAACGTTACTCCCTTAGGAGATCCAATTACTCAATTGGATCAAGATATGAAAGTAATTAGAGTACTACGATCAAAACGGAATCGCATATCTGCATCTATTCAATAATCATCACATGTAATAAATTTGACTATGATGGAATTAATTGGAACAAAAATAATATATTAATTAAAAAGAAATGATGAAACTGATGATCATAAAATAGTGAAAAGGGAAAATAATTTCTTTAAAGTTACATTTGAGAGGCATGAAAATAAATCAAGAGAAGATATCAATCTATCCAAATATTTAGACTACTCAGATTATAAAATATAATTGGATCAATTAGCTAGGAAAGTAAGAAAATTATATAAAAATAAAATATAATTCATAAAATACTTCAAGGAATATGAAAAAGGATCCAAAGAAGTCAGATTCTATAAATACATGGAGATGGGTCATATGAGACCCTATTACCCAAAAAAAAAGGAAGATAGAAGACAAATGGAGAATAAAAACCAAAAGAAAAATAATTATGAGCATAAAAGGAAGAGGGCTATGAAAGATACATAGAGTGTTCCTGAAGACTCTAACAGCTCTTCAAAATCTAATTAAAAAAAGAGCCTTAAAATTTGAAAGCAAAAATGTGCTTTATATTTATAGGTGAAAGTGAGGTACAAACCTATTACAATTCTTCTTCTATTTCTAATATTTGTTTAAATATAAAATAATATGCTTAATAATCAATTATAGAAGAGAAATATGATTCTTCAACAATGAATCATAATCCATTAAAAAATATTCACACTTCTATTTTAAGTGAATGAATTAAAATTCTAAAACAATATCAAGAATTAATTAAAAAAATCAATTCAACTAAATCAAAATGTGTTATTAAAGAAAATAGAATAAAAGAATAATAGAATGATGTATAATATTTTAAAATTATTTCAAGTGTTTTAACTAAATGATAAAAATATATAAATTTGATTCTTGGTAAAAATATCATTAAAAGAGAAAAATATAGAATATGAAGGAAGGGATACAAGTCAAAAGTATACAAAAATTATTTTATGCCATGTTTTAAAAATGAAACCTACTTCTACTTTGGATTAACAATAATATTTTTAATAATTATTATTTAATAAATCTTTAGATAAGTGGAATACAAAAGTCTTTAATCTCTAAAAATAAATCTGAAGTTAGCAATATAAATTTCATAAAAATAAAGAAAATATGGATTCATAGATCTTTGGTTGCTGACATAGCTAGACATAAGAAAATATGGGTACCAAAACAAACACATGTTTAAATGTTTCTCAGGAAAAAAGACATAGGAAAATAATTATATTTGATATATGGAAAGTGGATGCTCAAGGATTATGTGAGGAGACTCCTCCAACTTCCATACTCTTACAAAAAATGGAAGGAGGTATTAAGATAATACAAAAGGAAATCTTGTTGGAGTTGGAACTGTTGGAGATACAAAGTCATTCTCAATCAATGAAGTGTTGTATTTACAAGTACTAAATTAAAACCTGATAATTATTTCCCAACTTTGCGATGATGAATTTTATTTATATTTTTCTAAAAAGTTATGCTCAATTTACAATGATAAATTACTTAAATTTAGAGAACCTAGAACTGAAAATATTTTTACTTTGGATCTTAACTTTTTGTGTGAACAAAAAGTGAAATTTTTAACTACTGAGACAAATGAGTCATGAATCTAGAATAAGATATTTGAAAATTGTAATATATTTTCTTTATATAAATTGTCTTAGAAATAATTTTTTTTGATTTTCCTAGTCTTCAATTTGATAATGAAAGATTTTGTGATGTATTCCCAATTGAAAAACAACAAAAATAATATTTTAAATAAATTAACAAATTTTATACATCTAAATAATTAGAACTTATCCATGTGGATTTTTTATACCATCTAGGGTAGTAGGTTTGGATGGAAAATTATATGTTTCTATTTTAGTTAATGATTTTTTAATATTTAATTAGCTTTATTTTATAAAACTCAAAAGTGAAGTATTCACTATTTTTTCATTTGTTTACTATTTTTTTCAAAATAAAAAATATTTTAAAATAATTTCCTTAAAAAGTGATCATGGTGGAGAATTTATGAATTAAAAATTTAATTCCTTTTTTTTAAAATTTATGTATTAAACCCAACTTATATGCACTTAGAACACCTCAAAAAATAAATTTTTTGAAGGAATAAATATAACTATTAATGAAATGGAAAAGAAAATGTTGAATGAATATAGTCTCCTATCCTATTTATAGGACGAAGCACTAAGGACATCTTGCTATATCATGAATAGTATTTTAATAAGACCTATTATAAAAATGGAACCCTATGAACTATGGAATAAAAAAAACCTAAAGTAATGTACTTGAAAGTGTTTGGATCCAAGGTGTATCTATTTAATACTAATGGAAAACTTGGTAAATTTAATTCAAAGGTTGATAAAGGGATATATCTAGGATATTATGTTATTTCTAAAGAATATTGAGTGTTTAATAAACTGTCAAGGATTTTTGAAGAATCAGTTCATGTGATGTTTGATGAAACTAAAACTTTAGATAAAAGGAAAGATCAAATAGAAGAAATTGTTGATATAAGGCCCCAACCATAAACCTTACTTAATCTTGAGTTATTACAAGATTACACATTGAGGATCTTTTCAGGTTCAGAGTTTTAGATAATTAGATCATGAAACTTGCATTACATTCCACATTTAAACATAGTGGTTACATAAAAGACAGTATTTATTCTTCCCATCAACGGAAACATATTTAAAATAAAACATGGATTCTTTCTTGACACATTCTTCACACTGTCATCACATCATGTACCTTTCCCTTGACCTGTGAAAAACATTTCAAAAACTTGGGATGAGCATAAAAAGCTTAGTAAGGGTTATAAAAATATGGAAAGGAAACATGAGTTCATATATACATAAGAATGAAATCATACTTTACCCATAAAACATAGGCACTTTAACATACCTCATCAAATCATGAATAAGTCATAGAAATCATAAGACATAAAAGGTAACTTGAGGCATTCATAACATTCTTACGTAGGGAGTAACCCTCTTGGTTACGTTTGGAATACCCACCACAGTATACTCCCTAAATCTCTTCGGAGAAACTTTAACATTTCACTCCTTCGCGTTACCAAATGCATTGGAGAGCTATATCGGGATCACCCACCCTTATTTTATCACGGAACCACCCGTCTTCATAATAATGCCCATGAACCTCAACATATTCGTATAACATAAAACATGCATAAAGGAAACATAACATTTCAACCTTTCAATCACAAGATATCAATACAACACATTGATATAAAAACATTATAAAAACCATTTTCAATAAAAAAATAAAAGAAAAGTAAAACATGGTATTTATTTTTCTTTTAAAAAGAAGTTATGGCTTGTAGAGGAAGCCTAAACTCAAATAATGGTCACGGCGGTGGAGAAGTCGTTGTCGCTGCATACGTACGACAAAACATTCCCTTTTGTCATTTAGTAAAATGCTTCGTATAAAAAATATTCTTTTTGGATAAACGTAAAAGTAAAAGGGGTTTATACACTGTATAAAAGAAGGTTGAGTATTAAACAAAATATGCCTCAATGAAAGAAGATTAAGATGAAGTCCCTTACAAAGACGGTATCATTGGTTTAAGGATAAATCAATTACATAATTATGTGTGACAAACGAATACACCAAATATAAGTGGATATTAAGTGTAAAATAATCAGAGGTCATTCACACATATTCAAAGGATGACATATTCAATAACTACATGTTGAACCCAAAGAAATCGAAATTGGGTTAAGAAGTTCCCTTGACAGCCTAACGACGTCACATCAAAATGAGTTGATAAGAGACAAAAAAGGGTATCTCATCACTTGGAAATAAAATTTACATCAATAAGGATATATGAGAACATATCCCAAGATAACAATATGTAAATTAAAAGACCCAACAAAAGAAGTATTTTAAAAAGAGGAGGGTGAAAGGTTCCCTTACCGACATGGGTATGTTTCGAAACATTCACCCTGTGAAAGAAGGACAATACAACATTGATTTAAATACTCATAAAAGAAATTAAATTACACAATGAGTAAAATAATGGGAAGTACATACACCACTCAAATGAAATTGTGGAAAATGTAGCATAAATCTCACGGGAATAAAAGTGAGATGAAAAATCCCTTACGAAAACTCAGCAGCCAAAAAACGCCACTTAAAACTTTAAAAAATGGATTGATGAGATAAAATAGGGTCTCTAATCATATTAACATAAAGTTTACAGAAAGAGGAATATAAAAGAACATCCCCCAACATAACAAAGAAGGTCTTAAAAGAAGTGACATAAAAGAGAGTACTTAAAAAGAAAGAGAGAGGATAGATCTCTTACAAAAATTCGGCAGCCTAACGGCGCCACTCAAAACTTCCAAAACGGATTGATGAGAGAGAATAGGGTCTCTCATCATATGAACATAAAAATTACAGTAAGATTAATATAAAAGAACATCCCAATAACAATAAATATGGTCTTTAAAAGGAATGACATAAAAGAGTGTACTTAAAAAGAAAGAGAGGAGTAGGATCCCTTACCTCAAGTCCAACTTGTCTTGTTCGTTTTTTTATATTCCTGAATAATAAACTTTGGTCAATTAATAATTGCCTAAGTAACTACTTTATAGATTATTATTCAGTTCATATCAAATATTATAATGTTATAATAATTGTTTAATAATGTTAGTTCATATCATACGTTTTTTCCGATGTTTGGTACATGAGTAAAAAATGAACTTGTTTGAAAAAAGATTTCCTATGTAGTTATAAGTAAATAATTTCCAGAATAGTATTAATGCTTAAAATATCATATATATCTAGTAAATATTCATTTTATACTATTCCATATCATTTGGATATAAAAAACGAAAAACACCGTTCATGGAGATGGTATGCCGTACGTACGCATGAACGCTACTTTCATTTTTTGTCATATTAATGGAATTAAAACAAAATGAGAGAGATATATATATATGTTATAATTCCAGAATGATATCCATAATTTATATGTAATATATTACATATATATCCATTATATATATGTACTTACATAACTTTTTGAGATAAGAAATGAAATGTACCGTTCATGGAGACGGTAAGCCGTACGTACGCATGAACGCTACTTCCATTTCTATTTCATATTTAATGGAATTAAAACATAATGATACATAATAGTATTTTAATTCCAGTATGGTATCATATATAAGATCATTAAATACATCCTTTATACGTACCACATATGGTATTAACAAATCAAATCACTTTGAGGGGGCGGTAGTCCGCACTTCCTTAAATGAAGATTTCGCGTTTACCCATAATGGAAACCATAAAGGTATGCCATAAATGAAAAATACAGAAGCTTAATTAAAACATAAACATATTAGATATCATATATAAATATAGTGTCATCTTAATGTCCACCTTTGAAGGTGTTAGAAGAATGTTGAACAATCATCGTTTCGGGAGGCAGAAATTTGCCATCCACGGAAACAGTATGTTCTTTAACCATTAGATGTAGGTGTGTGTAAGTGTAGCTCGAATAATTATTATAACAACATCATAGTATATTGAATATACTGTTTTTGTTACAAAATAAATGAATAAAAAGAGTTTATGGGGTTGGAGAAGAAAAATAAAACAAAAGGACACAAGTGAAGACATTACCTTAAAATCGGGTAACTCCCTTTGGTTTGAGCTCAAAGGCTTCCTAGGGAAGACTTCTGCCCAAAGTGAGGCTTCAAGGAGTTATATATGGATATGTAGAGACAAAATGGGCAGGGGTTGGCCGAGCCAAAGGCTTTGGACGTGTGGGTAAGTCGGTAGAGGTGGGGGCCTTTTATGAGAGGAGAGGAGGGGAACTCATGGAAAGGTATAAAATGTAACTTTATTTTCAAATGAGTTTTGGATTTTAATGGTCCCACATTGATGTGTTTCGAGGGTAAGGTGATCAAGGTTCGAAATACACCCATACAATAGGTTTTGGACATGTGTAGGTCTTATATTTTACATTATCATTCCATTTTATTTAAATCCTTTATTAATGAGGTAATCACTGCATCATCATGATGTCATATATAATTTAATAAATTGAATGTCTAAAAATTATAAAACAAATATCATGATTTGGGAAATATTTTTAGCTTTCTAATGATTATTTATAGTCTAAAATATCATTTATTTAGACAAAATTAAAAATATTTTACTTAGGTGATACATTCTTTGTTACATTTAACATTCTTCAAAAATAAAAAGATAAAAAGTCTCTTTCTCACAAAAGTGATTCCATGGGGCCCCCATGTTTGGCACAAGGAATCCCATGGTCGGCCGTGAGACAACCAGAAGCCTTAGGATACATGTTGTGGTCATTTTTTATTATTATGATATTATCTTATTATCTTTAACTACCCGATTACTCATTAATCAAGATAATTAAAGATAATTACCGTCATTACTATTCATAATTTCCAAAAACAAAAGAGTCTTAATTACATAATTTGGACCTTTTGATTCCAAATATGTAATCCATTTTACAAAATTACAAACACATAAATTGCAATAATTAATTTAAAAATAATTCCCGTTGTCAAAACAAATAGCGGGTTTTTTAGAAACAATATTTATGAAAAGTTTTGCACTTGTTTATGCCCAATTAAAAAGTGAAATTAATCCCAATGACCATCATTGAATTACATGGTAAAAATATATTCTAATTACACTTTAAAACAAATTAAAAAGATTATATAACCATATAATTAAATTATATGAAAAAGCAGTTTTGATGAAAAATGCAGTATTTTTCACTATTCATTGAAAAATGAACATTGTCAGAAAAATAAAAAAAATTAACCCTATGTAAATTTCTATGTCCCAATCATAAATAATATGTTTTTTTTTTGAAAAATATAGCTTATAAAATTGTCAAAAGTTTTATTTAAAAATGGTTTTCCATCAAAAGGTATTAAAACAATCTTTTAAAAATACTAGTGTATTCAATGCTTAAGATTGGATTCAATTGTATTTTAAGACTCTAAAATTTATTGGATAAAAGTAAAAACATTTAAAAAACATATATAATCATATTTTAGTTATTTCTATTCATTCCTGTGAATACAATGGCTAGGCGTTAACTAACATTTAAAAAAATATTATTTTATTATTAGGGTGCAAAGTAAGATTTCAAAGGAACTCATTGTTGCGTATTGGGTAAGCCATTGAGCATAGCGTTCCATTTAAATTAATATTGAAAATTTTCCACAAAAAGGGATAAATATAAAAATTTCATAATCTTTATTTACCTAGGGTGTTACATCCTTCCCCCCTTTTGGGAATTGCATCCTCGCAATTTTAAAATTGGGCTTGGAAACATCCTTGAAAGTCCCACATCGGAACAAGAGTCGGTAAAACAATAACTTTAAAATAAAGGAAGATAAGTACAGAGGTCACCCGAGTTAACCCATACTAAGATTCCATGTAAAAAACATGGACATGGAGGAGAAAACATAGGGTCATGTTCTGATAGAGAGTGATAGAAAACATGTTTAGGAGATAGTTAACTACAAGAAAATCACAAACTTGTGATGGCTTAAATGGTATTCGATTCCCCAGTAGGAAAAGTTAATAGAAAACATTTTTGTTTTAAATTAATTTTTATTGAGGAATTTATTCATAAGGAAACATAATTACTTATCATGTTGAATTTCAACTTTTATTAGATTTATTACACAAACTCATACTTTCCCCAAAAGACGAGTATTTAGGAAAACTTGTTCACATTAAGAGTACTATAATCAACTTCTAGAGAGTCACCTAATCCACAAAAGAGAACTATATACTTCCAATGTCTTTAGACTTTAACCAAAACCAAAAAGGTTAGTACAAGATTAGATAATCCAGAAAAGGATAACCCTTTATAAAAAGAAAATCTATTTTAATCTCCAAAATTTGTCCAACAAAACCCAAAGTTCAACGAGGACCATTCGATAAACAATTTGTCCATAAAATTCTTCAAATTAAACCAAACTAAGATTGAAACCCAAATATTTTAAGGATTTAGTCACACAGTCTTCCAAGTTAAATCGTAACATTTATCTCCAATCAATATCAGTTTCTCTTAAAGTCTCGTATTGAAAAGTAATTAACCTAATCAAATATCCTCCATGATAGGTTAATAAATTTCCATAGATAACCCAAAATTAGCTTACTCTTAATTCATAAAATCATCTAACTAAAAAAAAATCAGTCAAATTAACCAGGGACTTCACGTAGTCCATTGGTAGGTGACAAATCCCAGTCGCAAATTGGTTGTGGGTTCGATTCCCGCATCTTTGTCCAACGCGACGGGTTGTCACATGGTCTGTGTGTTGTCCTTTTTCCAAAACTATATAATTCTCAAAAAATTTCCCAAAACAAGATAAAATCTTCAAAAATGATCATAACATATTTTAACCTCAAGTTTATCTCATGCCTTTCATTTTCCAGCATATCATATAATAAACCATAATTACCTCAAAAGTAAGGATCATATAAACCCAAATGGTTCTTTATAACTATGTCCACAGAAGAACAGATAACTATTCCTTGAATAAAATTTTCATATATTAAACATCAAGGTTACACATACTATAAAAAGTCTTCTAATATAACCCCATCATCAAAAGAGACTTAATACTCTTAATAATTTCACCATAACTCTTGAAGCCATTATATGTTGACATCTTACTCATTCAACATTCTTCATGATCCATTAAACATTCCTTTCCAACTTATTCTGAAATACTTCTTTCCTACAAACAAAATCATGAATCATATCCTAAGATTCCAAAATAGGAAAACAATAGTTATGAAATAATCCATACCTTTGATTGGTCATTTTCAGTTTCTTCATCCTCAATCGGAATGGCATTAGGTATTGGTAAATGAAAATTTGTACGCTCTTGGTGATCCCATTCACGAAACTTCTTCATAGGACATGTGTTTGCATAATGACCATGCACACCACATTTAAAACATTCAATTGATCCCTCAGAAAGAACTTCTTTCCCTTTCCTCGAGTCAACTGGATGCTTCCTTTTTCCATGGTAGGTTCTTGCTTTATGAACTTCATTTCCACATCTATAGCATATTTCTACCCCTTTGAAACATTTTCCTTGGTGTTTTTTCCACATCTTTAACACATAGGTTTTTGAACACACTTACCTTTATGATTATTACCTGTACTTCTGTAGGGATTTGTTTCTCGCATATATGATGCCTTAGAGAAATCACCAAGGTGTAGGTGGTCAATCATGACTCCAGATAGTTGGTTGAGGATAATCACAAGAGTTCTCATTGCAGCTCCCATATCATTCAGTTGCTTGCTCAAAAAACTATCACAGTTTCCTTCACATCCACTGTTACTTTGGTGCCTGCTAGATCCATCCATTTACTAAAACCAAAAAGGTTAGTGTGAGTATATCAAAAAAACCATCATGTACTAATGAGGAAGATAAACACTAAGATATACTTACTCATTCACTTTATCTAAAACTAGGACTCTTTCTGAAATCCTAACCATTATGGTAATGTCACTCATGCTTAAAGAATACCCTAACCTCTAAAGTTATCTAAACCGACCTTTGATACCAACTATATGGCCCAAACCTTAAACGTTACTTAATCTTGAGTTATTACAAGATTACACATTGAGGATCTTTTCAGGTTTAGAGTTTTAGAGAATTAGATCATGAAACTTGCATTACATTCCACATTTAAACAAAGTGGTTACATAAAAGATAGTATTCATTCTTCCCATCAATGGAAACAAATTTAAAATAAAACATGGATTCTTTCTTGACACATCCTTGACACTATCATCACATCATGTACCTTTCCCTTGACCTGTGAAAAACATTTCAAAAACATGGGATGAGCATTAAAAGCTCAGTAAGGGTTATAAAAATATGGAAAGGAAACATGAGTTCACATATACATAAGAATGAAATCATAATTTACCCATAAAACATAGGCACTTTAACATACCTCATAAAATCATGAATAAATAATAGAAATCATAATACATAAAAGGTAACTTGAGGCATTCATAACATTCTTACGTAGGGAGGAAGCCTCTTGGTTACGTTTGAAATACCAACCACAGTATATTACCTAAATCTCTTCGGAAAACCTTAATGTTTCACTCCTTCATGTTACCCAATGCATTGGAGAGCTATATCGGGCTCACCCACCCTTAGTTTATCACGGAACCACCCGTCTTCATAATAATTCCCAAGAACCTCAACATAATCGTATCACATAAAACATGCATAAAGGAAACATAACATTTCCACCTTTCAATCACAAGATATCAATACAAAAGATTGATATAAAAACATTATGAAAACCATTTTCAATACCAAAATAAAAGAAAAGTAAAACATGGTATTTATTTTTCTGTTAAAAAGAAGGTATGGCTTGTAGAGGAATCCGAAACTCAAATAATGGTCACGATGGTGGAGAAGTCGTTGTCGCCGAATACGTACGACAAAACAATCCCTTTTGTCGTTTAGTAAAACACTTCGTATAAAAAAGATTCCTTTTGGATAAATGTAAAATTAAAGGGGTTTATACACCGTATAAAAGAAGGTTTAGTATTAAACAAAATATGCCTCAATGAAAGAAGATTGAGATGAAGTCCCTTACAAAGACGATATCCTTAGTTTAAGGATAAATCAATTACATAATTATGTGTGACAAACTAATACACCAAATATAAGTGGATATTAAGTTTAAAATAATCAAAGATCATTCACACATATTCAAAGGATTACATATTCAATAACTACATGTTGAACCCAAAGAAATCGAAATTGGGTTAAGAAGTTCCCTTGACAGCCTAACGACGTCACATCAAAATGAGTTGATGAGAGATAAAAAAAAGGTATCTCATAACTTGGAAATAAAACATACATCAATAAGGATATATGATAACATATCCCAACATAACAATATGTAAATTAAAAGACCCAACAAAAGAAGTCTTTTAAAAAGAGGAGGGTGAAAGGTTCCCTTACCGACATGGGTATCTTTCGAAACATACACCTCGTGAAAGAAGAACAATACAACATTGATGTAAATACTCATAAAAGAAAGCATATTACACAATGATTAAAATAATGGGAAGTACATACACCACTCAAAGGAAATTGTGGAAAATGTAGCATAAATCTCACGGGAATAAAAGTGAGATGAAAAATCCCTTACGAAAACTCGGCAGCCTAACGGTGCCACTTAAAACTTCCAAAAATGGATTGATGAGATCAAATAGGGTCTCTCATCATATTAACATAATTTTTACAGAAAGTGGAATATAAAATAACATCCCCCAACATAACAAAGAAGAGCTTAAAAGAAGTGACATAAAAGAGAGTACTTAAAAACAAAGAGAGAGGATAGATTTCTTATGAAAATTCGGCAGCCTAACGGCGCCACTCAAAACATCCAAAATGGATTGATGAGAGAGAATAGGGTCTCTCATAATATGAACATAAAAATTACAGTAAGAGTAATATAAAAGAACATCCCAATAACAAGAAATATGATCTTTAAAAGGAATGACATAAAAGAGTGTACTTAAAAAGAAAGAGAGGAGTAGGATCCCTTACCTCAAGTCCAACTTGTCTTGTTCGTTTCTTCATATTCCTGAATAATAAACTTTGGTCAATTAATAATTACCTAAGTACCTCCTTTAGAGATTATTATTCAGTTCATATCACATATTATAATTTTATAATAATTGTTTAATAATGTTAGTTCACATCAGACGTTTTTGCCGATGTTTGGTACATGAGTCAAAAATGAACTTGTTTGAAAAAAGATTGCCCATGTAGTTATAAGTAAATAATTTCCAGAACATTATTAATGATTAAAATATGATAAATATCCAGTAAATATTCATTTTATACTATTCCATATCATTTGGAGATAAAAAACGAAAAGCACCGTTCATGGAGACGGTAGGCCGTACGTAAGCATGAACGCTACTTTCATTTTTTGTCATATTAATGGAATTAAAACAAAATGAGAGAGAGATATATATGTTATAATTCCAGAATTATATCCATAATTTATATGTAATATATTAAATATATATCCATTATATATTTGTACTTACATAACATTTTGAGATAAGAAATGAAATGTACCGTTCATGGAGACGGTAAGCCACACGTACGCATGAACGCTACTTCCATTTATATTTCATATTTAATGGAATTAAAACATAATGATACATAATAGTATTTTAATTCCAGTATGGTATAATATATAATATCATTAAATATATCATTTATACGTACCACATATGGTATTAACGAATCAAATCACTTTGAGGGGGCGGTAGTCCGCACTTCCTTAAATGAAGATATCACATTTACCCATAATGGAAACCATAAAGGTATGCCATAAATGAAAAATACAGAAGCTTAAGTAAAACATTAAAATATTATATATCATATATAAATATAGTGTCATCTTAATGGCCACCTTTGAAGGTGTTAGAAGAATGTTGAACAATCATCGTTTCGGGAGGCAGAAATTCGCCATCCACGGAAACAGTATGTTCTTTAACCATTAGATGTAGGTGTGTGTAAGTGTAGCTCGAATCCTTCTTATAAACACATCCTAGTATATTTTAGATAATATATTTGTTACAAAATAAATGAATAAAAAGTGTTTAGGGGGTTGGAGAAGCAAAATGAAACAAAAGGACACAAGTGAAGACATTACCTTAAAATCGGGTAACTCCCTTTGGTTTGAGCTCAAAGGCTTCCTTGGGAAGACTTCTGCCCAAATTGAGTCTTCAAGGAGTTAGAGAGGGATATGTAGAGACAAAATCGGCAGGGGTTGGCCAAGCCAAAGGCTTTGTAAGTGTGGGTAAAGAGGTAGAGGTGGGGGCCTTTTATAAGAGGAGAGGAGGGGCACTCTTGGAAAGGTATAAAATGTAACATTATGTTCAAATGATTTTCGGATTTTAATGGTCCCAAATTGATGTGTTTCAAGGATAAGGTGATAAGGGTTCGAAATACACCCATCCAATAGGTTTTTGACATGTGTACATCTTAGATTTTACATTATCTTTTCATTTTATTTAAATCCTTTATTAATGAGGTAATCACTGCATCATCATGATGTCATATATAATTTAATAACTTTAAAGTCTAAAAATTATAAAAAAACTATCATGAGGTAGGAAATATTTTTAGCTTTCTAATGAATATTTATAGTCCAAAATATCATTTATTTAGGCAAAATTAAAAATATTTTACTTAGGTGATACATTCTTTGTTACATTTAACATTCTTTAAAAATAAAAAGATAAAAAGTCACTTTATCACAAAATTGATTCCAGGGGGACCCCAAGTTTGTCACAAGGCATCCCAAGGTCTGCCATGAGACAACCAGTAGCCTTAGGACACATGTTGTGGTCATTTTTTATTATTATTATATTATCTTATTATCTTTAACTACCTAATTACTCATTAATCAAGATAATTAAAGATAATTACCATCGTTACTATTCATAATGTACAAAAACAAGAGTATTAATTACATAATTTGTACCTCCTGATTCCAAATATGTAATACATTTTACCAAATTACAAACACATAAATTGCAATAATTAATTTAAAAATAATTCCCGTTGTCAAAACAAATAGCGGGTTTTTTAGAAACAATATTTATGAAACATTTTTCACTTGTTTATGCCCAATTAAAAAGTGAAATTAATCCCAATGACCATCATTGAATTACATGGTAAAAATATATTCTAATTACACTTTAAAACAAATTAAAAAGATAATATAACAATATAATTAAATTATATGAAAAAGCAGTTTTGATGTAAAATGCAATATTTTTCACTATTCATTAAAAAATGAACATTGTCAGAAAAACACCAAAAATTAAACCAATGTAAATTTCAATGCCACAATCATAAATAATATGTTTATTTTGAAAAATAGAGCTTATAAAATTGTCAAAATTTTGATTTAAAAATGGTTTTCCATCAAAAGGTATTAAAACAATCTTTTAAAAATACTAGTGTATTCAATGCTTAAGATTGGATTCATTTGTATTTGAAGCCTCTAAAATTTATTGGATAAAAGTAAAAACATTTAACAAACATATATAATCATATTTTAGTTATTTCTATTCATTCCTATCAATACAACGGCTAGGCATTAATTAACATTTAAAATAATATTATTTTATTATTAGAGTGCAACGTAAGATTTCAAAGGAACTCGTTGTTGCGTATTGGGTAAGCCATCGAACATGGAATTCCATTTAAATTAATATTGACATTTTTTCCACAAATAGGGATAAATATAAAAATTTCATATTCTTTATTTACCTGGGGTGTTACATCCTTCCCCCCTTTTCAGAATTGCATCCCCGCAATTTTAAAATTGGGCTTGGAAACATTCTTGAAAGTCCCACATCAGAACTGGAGTCGGTAAAACAATCACTTTAAAATAAAGGAATATAAGTACAGAGGTCACCTGAGTTAACCAATACTAGGATTCCATGTAGAAAAACATGGACATGGAGGAGAAAACATAGGGTCATGTTCTGATAGAGAGTGATAGAAAACATATTTAGGAGAAAGTTAACCACACGAAAATCACAAACTTGTGATGGGTTAAATGGTATTCGATTCCCCAGTAAGAAAAGTTAATAGACAACATTTTTGCTTTAAGTTACTTTTTATTGAGGAATTTATTCATAAGGAAACATAATTACTTATCATGTTGACTTTAAACTTTTATTAGATTTATTACACAAACTCATACTTTCCCCAAAAGATGAGTATTTAGGAAGACTTGTTCACATTAAGAGTACCATAATCAACTTCTAGAGAGTCACCTAATCCACAAAAGAGAACTATATACTTCCCATGTCTTTAGAATTTAACCAAAACCAAATAGGTTAGTACAAGATCAGATAATCCAGAAAAGGATAACCCTTTATAAAAAGAAAATCTATTCTTAATCTCCAAAATTTGTCCAACAAAACCCAAAGTTCAACGAGGGCCATTAGATAAACAATTTCTCCATAAAATTCTTCAAAGTAAACCAAACTAAGATTGAAACCCAAATATTTGAAGGATTTAGTCACATAGTCTTCCAAGTTAAATCGTAACATTTATCTCCAATCAACATCAGTTTCTCTTAAAGTCTCGTATTGAAAAGTAATTAACCTAATCACATATCCTCCATGATAGGTTAATAAATTTCCATAGATAACCCAAAATCAGCTTACTATTAATTCATAAAATCATCTAACAAAAAAAAGAATCAGTCAAACTAACCAGGGACTTCACGTAGTCCAGTGGTAGGCGATAAATATCAGTCGAACATTAGTTGTGGGTTCGATTCCCGTAGCTTTGTCCAACGCGACGGGTTGTCACACGGTTTGCGTGTTGTCCTTTTCCCAAAACTATATAATTCTCAAAACATTTCCCAAAATGAGATAAAATCTTCAAAAATGTTCATAAAATATTTTAACCTCAAGTTTATCTCATGCATTTCATTTTCCAGCATATCATATAATAACCCATAATTACCTCAAAAGTAAGGATCATATAAACCCAAATGGTTCTTTATATCTATTTCCACAAAAGAACAGATAACTATTCCTAGAATAAAATTTTCATATATTAAACATCAAGGTTACACATACTATAAAAAGTCTTCTAATGTAACCCCATCATCAAAAGAGACTTAATACTCTTAAGAATTTCACCATAACTCTTGAAGTCCTTATATGTTGACATCTTACTCATTCAAAATTCTTCGTGATCCATTAACAATTCCTTTCCAACTTATTCTGAAATACTTCTTTCCTACAAAAAAAATCATGAATCATATCCTAAGATTCCAAAATAGGAAAACAATAGTTATGAAATAATCCATACCTTTGATTGGTCATTTTCAGTTTCTTCATCCTCAATCGTAATGGCATTAGGTATTGGTAAACGAACATTTGTACGCTCTTGGTGATCCCATTCACGAAACTTATTCATAGGACATGTGTTTGCATAATGACCATGCACACCACATTTAAAACATTCAATTGATCCCTCAGAAAGACCTTCTTTCCATTTCCTCGAGTCAACTGGATGCTTCCTTTTTCCGTGACAGGTTCTTGCTTTATGACCTTCATTTCCACATCTATAGCATATTTCTGCCCCTTTGAAACATTTTCCTAGGTGTTTATTTCCACATCTTTGACACATAGGTTTTTGAACACACTTACCTTTATGATTATTACCTGTACTTCCATAGGTATTTGTTTCTCGCATATATGATGCCTTAGAGAAATAACCAAGGTTTAGGTGGTCAATCATGACTCCATATAGTTGGTTGAGGATAATCACAAGAGTTCTCATTGCAGCTCCCATATCATTCAGTTGCTTGCTCAAAAAACTATCACAGTTTCCTTCACATCCACTGTTACTTTGGTGCCTGCTAGATCCATCCATTTACTAAAACCAAAAAGGTCAGTGTGAGTATATAAAGAAAACCATCATGTACTAATGATGAAGATAAACACTAAGATATACTTACTCATTCACTTTATCTAAAACTAGGGCTCTTTCTGAAATCCTAACCATTATGGTAATGTCACTCATGCTTAAAGAATACCCTAACCTCTAAATTTATATAAACCGAACTTTGATACCAACTATAAGGCCCAAACCATAAACCTTACTTAATCTTGAGTTATTACGAGATTACACATTGAGGATCTTTTCAGGTTTAGAGTTTTATAGAATTAGATCATGAAACTTGCATTACATTCCACATTTAAGCAAAGTGGTTACATAAAATACAGTATTCATTCTTCCCATCAACGGAAACATATTTAAAATAAAACATGGATTCTTTCTTGACACATTCTTGACACTATCATCACATCATGTACCTTTCCATTGACCTGTGAAAAACATTTCAAAAACTTGGGATGAGCATAAAAAGCTCAGTAAGGGTCATAAAAATATGGAAAGGAAAAATGAGTTCATATATACATAAGAATGAAATCATACTTTACCCATAAAACATAGGCACTTTAACATACCTCATCAAATCATGAATAAATCATGGAAATCATAAGACATAAAAGGTAACTCGAGGCATTCATAACATTCTTACGTAGGGAGTAACCCTCTTGGTTACGTTTGGAATACCCACCACAGTATATTCCCTAAATCTCTTCGGATAATCCTTAACGTTTCACTCCTTCAGGTTACCCAATGCATTGGAGAGCTATATCGGGCTCACCCGCCCTTAGTTTATCACAGAACCACCCGTCTTCATAATAATTCCAAAGAACCTCAACATAATCGTATCACATAAAACATGCATAAAGGAAACATAACATTTACACCTTTCAATCACAAGATATCAATACAACACATTGATATAAAAACATTATGAAAACCATTTTCAATACCAAAATTAAAGAAAAGTAAAACATGTTATTTATTTTTCTTTTAAAAATAAGGTATGGCTTGTAGAGGAATCCGAAACTCAAATAATGGTCACGGCGGCGGAGAAGTCGTTGTCGCCGCATACGTATGACAAAACATTCCCTTTTGTTGTTTAGTAAAACGCTTCGTATAAAAAAGATGCCTTTTGGATAAACATAAAAGTCAAAGGGGTTTATACACCGTGTAAAAGAAGGTTGAGTATAAAACAAAATATGAATCAATGAAAGGAGATTGAGATAAAGTCCCTTATAAAGACGGTATCCTTGGTTTAAGGATAAATCAATTACATAATTATGTGTGACAAACTAATACACCAAATATAAGTAGATATTAAGTGTAAAATAATCAAAGGTCATTCACACATATTCAAAGTACGACATATTCAATAACTACATGTTGAACCCAAAAAAATCGAAATTGGGTTAAGAAGTTCCCTTGACAGCCTAACGACGTCACATCAAAATGAGTTGATGAGAGATAAAAAAGGGTATCTCATCACTTGGAAATAAAATTTACATCAATAAGGATATATGAGAACATATCCCAACATAACAATATGTAAATTAAAAGACCCAACAAATGAAGTCTTTTAAAAAGAGGGGGGGTGAAAGGTTCCCTTACCGACATGGGTATCTTTCGAAACATACACCTCGTGAAAGAAGGACAATAAAACATTGATGTAAATACTCATAAAAGAAATTATATTACAAAATGAGTAAAATAATGGTAAGTACATACACCACTCAAAGGAAATTGTGGCAAATGTAGCATAAATCTCACGGGAATAAAAGTGAGATGAAAAATCCCTTACGAAAACTCGACAGCCTAACGACGCCACTTAAAACTTCCAAAAATGGATTGATGAGATCAAATAGGGTATCTCATCATATTAACATAAAGTTTACAGAAAGTGAAATATAAAAGAACACCCCCCAACATAACAAAGAATATCTTAAAAGAAGTGACATAAAAAAGAGTACTTAAAAAGAAAGAGAGAGGATAGATTTCTGACGAAAATTCGGCAGCCTAACGGCGCCACTCAAAACATCCAAAATGGATTGATGAGAGAGAATAGGGTCTCTCATCATATGAACATAAAACTTACAGTAAGATTAATATAAAAGAACATCCCAATAACAAGAAATATGATCTTTAAAAGGAATGACATAAAAGAGTGTACTTAAAAAGAAAGAGAGGAGTAGGATCCCTTACCTCAAGTCCAACTTGTCTTGTTCGTTTCTTTATATTCCTGAATAATAAACTTTGGTCAATTAATAATTGCCTAAGTAACTCCTTTAGAGATTATTATTCAGTTCATATCACATATTATAATGTTATATTAATTGTTTAATAATGTTAGTTCATATCAGACGTTTTTGCCGATGTTTGGTACATGAGTCAAAAATGAACTTGTTTGAAAAAAGATTTCCCATGTAGTTATAAGTAAATAATTTCCAGAATAGTATTAATTATTAAAATATCATATATATCTAGTAAATATTCATTTTATACTATTCCATATCATTTGGAGATAAAAAACTAAAAGCACCGTTCATGGAGACGGTAGGCCGTACGTACGCATGAACGCTACTTTCATTTTTTGTCATATCAATGGAATTAAATCAAAATGAGAGAGATATATATATGTTATAATTCCAGAATTATATCCATAATTTCGATGTAATATATTACATATATATCCATTATATATATGTAGTTACATAACATTCTGTGATAAGAAATGAAATGTACCGTTCATGGAGACGGTAAGCCGTACGTACGCATGAACGCTACTTCCATTTCTATTTCATATTTAATGGAATTAAAACATAATGATACATAATAGTATTTTAATTACAGTATGGTATCATATATAATATAATTAAATATATCCTTTATACGTACCACATATGGTATTAACGAATCAAATCACTTTGAGGGGGAGGTAGTCCGCACTTACTTAAATGAAGATATCGCGTTTACCCATATTGGAAACCATAAAGGTACGCCATAAATGAAAAATACATAAGCTTATGTAAAACATAAACATATTAGATATCATATATAAATATAGTGTCATCTTAATGGCCACCTTTGAAGGTGTTAGAAGAATGTTGAACAATCATTGTTTCGGGAGGCAGAAATTCGCCATCCACAGAAACAGTATGTTCTTCAACCATTAGATGTAGGTGTGTGTAAGTGTAGCTCGAATAATTCTTATAAAAAAATCCTAGTATATTGAAGACACTGTATTGATTACAAAATAAATGAATAAAAAGAGTTTAGGGGGTTGGAGAAGCAAAATAAAACAAAAGGACACAAGTGAAGACATTACCTTAAAATCGGGTAACTCCCTTTGGTTTGAGCTCAAAGGCTTCCTTGGGAAGACTTCTGCCCAAAGTGAGGCTTCAAGGAGTTAGAGAGGGATATGGAGAGAAAAAATGGGTAGGGGTGGCCGAGCAAAAGGCTTTGGAAGTGTGGGTAAGGAGGTAGAGGTGGAGGCCTTTTATAAGAGGAGAGGAGGGGCACTCTTGGAAAGGTATAAAATGTAACATTATTTTCAAATGAGTTTCGGATTTTAATGGTCCGAAATTGATGTGTTTCGAGGATAAGGTGATAAGGGTTCTAAATACACCCATACAATAGGTTTTTGACATGTGTAGGTCTTAGTTTTTCCATTATCATTCCATTTTATTTAAATCCTTTATTAATGAGGTAATCGCTGCATCATCATGATGTCATATATAATTTAATAAATTTAATGTCTAAAAATTATAAAAAAACTATAATTATATAGGAAATATTTTTATCTTTCTAATGAATATTTTCAGTCCAAAATATAATTTATTTAAACAAAATTAAAAATATTTTACTTAGGTGATACATTCTTTGTTACATTTAACTTTCTTTAAAAATAAAAAGATAAAAAGTCACTTTCTCACAAAAGTGATACCATGGGGCCCCAAAGTTTGGCACAAGGAATCCCATGGTCTGCCATGAGACAAACAGTAGCCTTAGGACACATGTTGTTTTCATTTTTTATTATTATGATATTATCTTATTATTTTTAACTACCTGATTACTCATTAATCAAGATAATTAAAGATAATTACTGTCGTTACTATTCATAATGTCCAAAAACAAAAGAGTCTTAATTACATAATTTGGACCTTATGATTCCAAATATGTAATCCATTTTACCAAATTCCAATCACATAAATTTCAATAATTAATTTAAAAATAATTCCCGTTGTCAAAACAAATAGCGGGTTTTTTAGAAACAATATTTATGAAAAGATTTGCACTTGTTTATGCCCAATTAAAATGTGAAATCAATCCCAATGACCATCATTGAATTAAATTGTAAAAATATATTCTAATTACACTTTAAAACAAATTAAAAAGATAATATATCCATATAATTAAATTATATGAAAAAGCAGTTTTGATGTAAAATGCAGTATTTTTCACTATTCATTGAAAAATGAACATTGTCAGAAAAATACCAAAAATTAACCCAATCTAAATTTCAATGTCCCAATCATAAATAATATGTTTATTTTAAAAAATAGAGCTTATAAAATTGTCAAAAGTTTTATTTAAAAATGGTTTGCCATCAAAAGGTATTAAAACAATCTTTTAAAAATACTAGTGTATTCAATGCTTAAGATTGGATTCATTTGTATTTTAAGCCTCTAAAATTTATTGGATAAAATTAAAAACATTTAAACAACATATATAATCATATTTTAGTTATTTCTATTCATTCCTGTCAATACAACGGCTAGGCGTTAACTAACATTTAAAATAATATTATTTTATTATTAGAGTGCAATGTAAGATTTCAAAGGAACTCGTTGTTGTGTATTGGGTAAGCCATCGAGCATAGCGTTCCATTTAAATTAATATTGACATTTTTTCCACAAATAGAGATAAATATAAAAATTTCATATTCTTTATTTACCTGGGGTGCTACAGTTGACTCTTTTGAAAACATGAGGTTTGATTCATCTAAAAGTGATTTTGAATACAAAGTAAATGAAATTTAGTATAGTCCAAAAGAACATGAGATAGAAGAACCTGAAAGTGTCTTACCTAGGCAGTCTAGAACTTTAAGGGACCATCCTTGAGAAACTGTTATAGGAAACCTATACCCAAGAGTTAGAATTAGATGAAATGTTGGAAACTTAGTATAATGTTATGCCTCTCTATATTAATTAGAACCAATGTCTATTGAAGATGATTTAAATAAATAAAATGGGTTCATAACTATGTAAGAAGAGCATAATCAATTCAGTAGAAATAAATTTTGGGAATTAATAGACATGCCATCCAATTATCTAGTAATAGGAACCAAATTGGTTTTCAAGAAGAATCAAGATCATTAAGGGATACTTACAATAAACAAAGCTAGATTAGTAGCCTAAGGTTATAACCAAGAAGATGGGATAAATTATAATGAAATCATTTCACTTGTTTCTAGATTATAAGCAATTATAATCTCGCTGGCGTACACAGAACTGGGTTTCCACAATGCCACCCTTTATCCGCACTAAAAAAATCTATGATATAGGGGGGCCTTTATAAGGACCCGACCTTAAACATTTACATAATATTGAATTAAACGAATAATTCACATTGAGGATCTTTTCAGGTTTAGAGTTTTAGAGAATTAGAACATAACTATTACATCTCAAAAGATTACAAGGTAGACACTTCTACACAGTTTCCATTTTTTTCATTAAATTTAAACTCTTGAAAAAAAGAGTCATGTCTAGTTCCATGTTTTAGACAGCATGACTTTTCCTTGATCCCATCCTTGATCCTATTCATCTTTATGTCCTGTGAAAACATTTCAAAACTTGGGATGAGCATAAAAGGATCAGTAAGGGTTATAAAACAAAGAATGAAAACATTTGTTCATAAATACATACAAAACATGAACTCTTTTACTTACCTCATGAAATCATAAGATTTTTTAAAGACACATAGAAATCATAAATCATAAAGGTAACTTGTGGCATCCATATCATACTTACATAGTATCTATCACACCTACATATGGAGTTACATTGGAATACCCATCACAGTATATTCCCTAAAATCTCTTAGGAGAAACATTCACATTTACCTCTATCATGTTACCCAATGAATTGGAGTGCTATCATGGGCTCACCCACCCTAGTTTTATCATGGAACCACCCGTATACGTAAATAATTCCTAAGAACCATATCATGATCATAACACATTACACAAGCATAAAGTAAAGATAAAATTTCGACATTGAAATAAAAAAATATCATTTCAAGATATTGAAATAATAAATCCATTCTCAAAATAATTTTCAATACCAAAATACGTAAAAAGAGTATATGGTATTTATTTTTCTTGTTAAAAACATTCCATCTTGTTAAGTAAGCCAAAGATCAAATAATACTCGCGGCGGCGGAAAGGTCGTTGTCACCGCTTACGTAAAAAAAGAAACATTCCTTTTTATCGTTTAGCAAAACGATTCGTATAAAAATATTCCATTTTAGTTAAATGAAAATTGAAATGGGTTTATACACCGTGTAAAAAAAAGTCATGTATAAAACTAAAAATGCCTCAATGAAAGGAGATTGAGACGAAGTCCCTTACCTCGTGTCCGACTTGACTCGATCATTATTTAATCTCATTAATAATAAACTAATGTTAATTTATAATTGCTTAAGAAATTTTTTCAAGTTTATTATTCCTTTTATATCACTTATCACCATGTTATAATCATTATGGAATCATTTAAGTTAATAATGTTCGTTTTGTCGATATTTGGAACTTGAGTAAAAAATTAACACCTTATATTTACAAGTTTTCCTTGTGGTCAATAGTACATTATATCCAGAATTATATTCATGATTTGGATATCATATATATCATATATATCCAATATATACATGTATTTATAGTAGTACATAACATTTAGAGGTAAGAAATGAAATGCACCGTTCATGGAGATGTTAAGCCGTACGTACGCATGAACGCTACTTTCATTTATATTTCTTATTTTAATGGAATTAAAACATAATGATACATAGGTATATTATAATTACAGTATAATATCATATATAATATCATTAACTCTATCTTTTATACATCCCACATAAGGCATTAATGAGTCATATCACTTTGATGGGGCGGTAGTCCGCACTTCCTCAAAGGAGATTATCGTATTTAACCACTATGGAAACGATAAAGGATTGATATAATTGGGAATTACATAAGCATAAGGAAATCATAAACATAATATATATCATATATAAATATAGTTCCATAATAATGTCCACCATGAGAGGCGGTAAGATGTAATTGAATAGTCATCGTTTCGTGAGGTGTTAGTTTTCAATCCACAATAATCATTATGTTCTTCACCCATTAGATAGAGGTGTGTGTAAGTGTAGTTAGAATAATTATCATAAGAACATCCTAGTATATTTAGGATACTAGTTTTGTTACAAAAGAAAGGAATAAAAAGAGTGTAGGGGTTGGAGAAGTAAAATAAAAGAAAACAAATTAAGAGAAATCGTTACCTTTAATTTGGGTAACTCCCTTTGGTTTGAACCAAATGACTTCTTGAAGTTACTTCTTAAATTAAGGCTTCTAGGAGGAGTAGAGGGATTTAGGGATCTTAAATGGGAAGAGTTTGGATGAGCCAAATGGCTTGGGAGGTATGAGTAATTGGTTAGAAGTGGACTCGTTTTATAAGGGAGAGGAGGGGCTCTTCAGGAAAGTGTGAAAATATTATTTTATTATATAATGATATTAGGTTTATAATGGTACAAAAATCATTATATTAAAATATAAGATTACTAATATTCTAAATAAAATCATCCAATTATATTTGGACATGTTTTGGATAATATTTTAGTCATTATAATATTATTTATTTAAATCATTTATTAATGAGGTAAATACTACATCATTATTTTATCATAAATAATTTAATTTATTTGATGTTTAAAAATTATAAAAAAAATTCCATGATGTAGGAAATATTTTTTTATTTCCAATAATTTTTTTTAGTCTAAATGATAATATCTACAACACCATATAAAAATTAATTACTAAAAGATTTTTGTTAATGTCAATTTTGTCTTTACATTAAATTAATTAATCTAAAGTGTCATTATCATTCATAAGGGGCTCCATGGGGTCCCAAAATCGACCCAAGGATGCCCATTGTTGGCCACTACTCATAAAATAATGTTTGGATAAGTTTTAAGGTAATTTTGAATTATTATAATATTCTTTTAACCTTGAATTACCTTATTTACCTTTAACAGCGGTACATAAAAGTCAAAAGTTACTATTCACCAAAAATTATTTTCATCTTATTGAACCAAATTTTTCTTCTTGATAATAACCATGTATATCGGATTTTCGAAATTCAATTTGCAGAAGTGGTACAATTTCATTTAAATGATAAAGTCAGTTTTTTAACTACCACTAAAAGGTTTCACTATTCATCAAAAAATTATGTTTTTCAGAAACATAACAAAAATTCAGCCTAAGATATATTTGATATTCAGAATTCAAAAAGGTTGTCTATTTTTCCAAATTCAAAACATAGAAGTTTCATTAATAAATTTAAAATTAATTCCCATTGTTAAAACAAATAGTGTATTTTTAAGAAACAATAACTATCAAAAGATTAACACTTGTTTATGTCCACTCTCAAAGTGAAATTAATTTCAATGAACAACATTGGATTAAATGGTAAAAATATATTATAATTACACTTTAAAACCAATTAAAAAGATAATATATCCATATAAATAAATTAGATTAAAAGGGACTTTTAAGTTAAAATACAATATTTTTCACTATTCATTAAAAAATGAACTTTATCCGAAAAATACCAAAAAATTACCCAAAGTAAAATTTGATGTCCCAAATGAAAAGAAGAAATTTATTTGGTCAAATATCATATATAAAAATGACCAAAACTAGATTTTAAGCGGGTTCTCTATTAAAAGGCAGTAAATCTACCTTTTATTGTAAATTATGCTTAAAATTAGATTTATTCACATTTTAAGCCTCTAACATTTATTGGATGAATGTAAATACATTTAACAAACATGTATAATAATAATGTAGTTAGTTTTGTTCATTCATTCTAATACGACGTCTAGGAGTTAACTACCATTTAAAATAATAATATTATATTATTAGTGTGCAACGTAAGATTTCAAAGAAACCCGTTGTTGTGTATCGGGTACGCTATCGAAAATAGAAACCCTTTTAAAGTAAAATTAATATTTAATTAAAAAATATTAATAAGTATGAAAATATCATATTCTTCATTTACTTGGGATGTTACAACCTTCCCCCCGTTTTGAAATTGTGTCCTCGCAATTTTTATTCACTTATCAAAATAAGTGGGGGTATTTATCCCTCATAGCATTTTCAGATTTCCACATTGCATCTTTAACCATATGGGTTTTCCACAAAACCTCTACCTGGTGAATTACCTTATTCTGCATCACTTTCTCTCTACGGTCAAGAATCTGGATAGGTTGTTCTTCATAAGAGATATTCTCTTCCAACTGAACTACCTCTGGGATCAAAACATGAGATGGATCTGGTATATACTTTCTCAACATCGAAACATGAAACAATTGTGTACCTAGGATAAAATTGGAGGTAAATCCACTCTGTATGCAACTGATCCAACATTCTATAGAATTTCATATGGTCCAATGAACCTTGGACTCAACTTTCCCTTCTTATCAAAACATACCACAATTTTCCATGGAGAAACATTGAGAAAGACATGATTACCTACCTCAAAAGAAAGATCCTTACTCTGGTTATCTACATAACTTTTATGTCTGCTCTAAGATGTTCTCATGTGCTTCTGAATCAACTGAACGTTATCTGTTATCTCTTCTACCAATTATGGTCCCATCAGTATCCTTTCACCTACTTTATCCCAAAAGGCTAGAGTTTGACAATGCTTTCCATATAATGCCTAAAATAGAGCCATCTGTATACTGGAATGAAAACTGTTATTATAAGAAAATTTAACCAAAGAAAGATTTTGGTCCTAGCTTCCCTGATAATCCATCAAAAAAGCATGTAACATATCTTCCAAGGTCTGAATTGTTTGTTATGACTGCCCATCTGATTGCAGATGAAAATATGTACTAAAATTTAATTCAGTACCCAACGACTTCTGATGGCCTTTCCAAAAGATAGATGTAAACCTAGGATCACGGTTAGATACAATGGAGAGGGGAACTTCATGCAACCTGACTATCTATTTAATATACAATCGAGCAAGTTGATCTAGAGACAAAGTATCTCTAATAGGAAGGAAATGAGAAGATTGAGTCATTAAATCAACTATAACCCAGATTTCATTATTACTTCGAGATGTCTTTGGTAATCCCACAACAAAGTCCATGGATATATTTTCCCATTTCCACTCTGGCACTTGTAATGGCTGAAGCATCCCTTTAGGTAACTGACGCTCTGTTTTAACATACTGACAAGTCAAACACTTCACAGTAAAATCAGTAATATCCATTTTCATCCCATCACACCAGTAATACTCCCGAAGATTTTTGTACATCTAAGTACTGCCAGAATGAACTGAAAATGGAGAACTATGAGCTTCACATAACAACTCATTCTTCAACTATGAATCAAAAGGCACACATAATCTCTTTCCAAACATCAAAACACAATCATTTTCAATGTTAAATTTGGGAAACTTACCCTTCTGAACCAACTCTACCTTTTTCTGCAACTCACTATCTACTTTCTGTGCTTGCTTTATTCTGTCTGATATAGATGATTTCACTGATGATTTTTAGACTCAAAGCATCAACCACTTTATTTGATTTTCTCAGATGGTAATGGATCATGAAATAATAATCCTTGATTAATTACAGCCATATCCTCTATCTCATGTTAAATTATTTTTGAGTGAATATATACTTTAAAATTTTGTGGTCAGTATATATTTCTCATTTTACTCCATACAAATTGTGCCTCCAAAATTTTAAAACAAAAACAATAGCAGCTAATTCCAAATCATGTGTAGGGAAAATTAAATCATGAGGTTTTAACTGACGTGAAGAATAATCCATTACCTGATCATTTTTCATTAGGACACTACCCAGTCCTTTCAATGAAGCATCGATGTAGATAACAAACTCACCATTTCGGGAATGTAGTGCCAAAACTGATCATTCACCAATCTTCTTTTCAAATCCAGAAAACAAATCATCATATTCTTTTGTCCAGATGAACTTAACACCTTTTCGAGTTAAATTAGTCATTGGAATAGATAAACGTGCAAAATATTTAACAAAACTCTAGTAATAACCTTCTAAACTAAGAAAACTACGAATCTCAGTTATATTTGTGGGTCTTGGCCATTATTCAACAACTTTTGTTTTAGAAGGATCAACAGTTATGCCATTTTTTGAAACAATGTGACCAAGGAAAGAAATTTGTTGTAACCAAAACTCACACTTGCTGAATTTCCCATAATGTTTCTTTTCTTTTAATGTTTGAAAGATGACCCTTAAATGACTTTCATGTTGCTCCTTACTTTTGGAATAAACCAAAATATCATCAATGAGAACCTCATTTATCACCTGAGTCAACTAAGCCATCACTGCAGTAAACTTCTCAATTCTGATTCCGACCATCTCAGGATGCTGATTTGAAAGGTCATTTCCCTCTCTATGCCTTCCCAGAAAAGCTTCTCTGTTTCCTTTACGAAAAATCATTCTTAACAAAGGAATATCTTAGGCGAAGCAACATGGTAATCTGCAAATTCTATATCATTTCAATATTACCATAATTTAATTTATGGACTTCTATTTAACAATACCCTAACTCCTAAAGTTATCTAAACCGACCTATGATACCAAATATAAGGACCCGACCTTAAACATTTACATAATATTGAATTAAACTAATAATTCACATTGAGGATCTTTTCAAGTTTACAGTTTTAGAAAAATAGAACATAACTATTAAATCTCAAAAGATTACAAGGTAGACACATCTACACATTTTCGATTTTTTCATAAAATATAAACTCTTGAAAAAAACTGTCATGTCTAGTTCAATGTTTTATACAACATGACTTTTCCTTGATCCCATCCTTGAACTTATTCATCTTCAAGTCCTGTGAAAACATTTCAAAACATGGGATGATCATAAAAGGCTTCGTAAGGGTTATAAAAAAAAGAATGAAAACATTTTTTCATAAATACATACAAAACATTAACTCTTTTACTTACCTCATGAAATCATAAGATTTATGAAAGACACATAGAAATCATAAATCATAAAGGTAACTTGTGGCATATATATCATACTTACATTGTAGTTATCACAACTACATAGGGAGTTACATTGGAATACCCATCACAGTATATTCCCTAAAATCTCTTAGGAGAAACATTCATGCTTACCTCTATCACTTTACCCAATGCATTTGAGAGAAATCTCGAGCTCACCCACCCTAGATTTATCACGAAACCACCCGTATACGTAAATAATTCCCAAGAACCATAACCTGATCATAACACATAAAACAAGCATAAAGGAAAGATAACATTTCCACATTGCAATAAAGAAAATATCATTTCAAGATATTGAAATAATAAATCCATTCCCAAAATCATTTTCAATACCAAAATATGTAAAAATAGTGTATGGTATTTTATTTTTTCTTTTAAAAACATTCCGGCTTGTTAAGGAAGCCAAAGATCAAATAATACTCGTGGCGGTAGAAAGGTCATTGTCACCGCTTACGTAAAAAAAAGAAACATTCCTTTTTGTCGTTTAGTAAAATTCTTCATATAGAAATATTCCCTTTTAATAAAATTAAAATTAAAATGGGTTTATACACCATATAAAATAAAGTCGTCTATAGAACTAAAAATACCCCAATGAAAGGAGATTGAGACAAAGTCCCTTAACTCGTGTCCCACTTGACTCGATCATTCTTTAATCTCCCGAATAATAAACTAAAGTTAATTTATACTTTCTTAATAACCATTTTCAAGTTTATTATTCCTTTTATATCACTTATTTCCGTTTTATAATCATCATGCAATCATTTATGTTTATAACGTTCATTTTGTCGATATTTGATACTTGAGTAAAAAATGAACACCTTCTATTTACAAGTTGTCCATGTGGTCAATATTACATTATATCTAGAATGATATTCATGATTTAGAGATCATATATATCATATATATACAGTATATACATGTATTTATAATAGTACATTAAGTTTGGAGGTAAGAAATGAAATTCACCGTTCATGGAGACAGTAAGCCGTACGTACGCATGAACGCTACTTTCATTTCTATTTTTTATTTTAATGGAATTATAATAGAATTATACATAGGTATATTATAATTCCCGTATAATATCATATATAATATCATTAACTCTATCCTTTATACACCCCACATAAGGCATTAATGAGTCATATCACTTTGAGGGGGCGGTAGTCCGCACTTCCTCAAATGAGATTATCGTATTACCAACTATGGAAACAATAAAAACATGATATAATTGGGAAGTACAAAAGCATAAGGAAATAATAAATATAATTTATATCATATATAAATATATTTTCATCATAATGGACACCATGAGAGGTGGTAAGATGTAATTGAACAATCATCATTTCGTTAGGTGTTAGTTTTCCATCCACATAAACATTATGTTCTTCACCCATTAGATGGAGGTGTGTGTAAGTGTAGTTTGAATCCTTATCATAAAAAAATCCTAGTACATTTAGGATACTGGTGTTTTTACAAATTAAAGGAATAAAAAGAGCTTATGGGTTGGAGAAGTAAAATAAAAGAAAACAAATTAAGATAAATCGTTACCTTTAATTTGGGTAACTCCCTTTGGTTTGAAACAAAGGACTTCTTGGAGTGCCTTATGCCTAAGGTAAAGCTTCTAGGAGGAGGATAGGGATGTAGGGAGCTTAATTGGGCAGATTTTAGGCGATCCAAATGGCTTGAGAGGTGTGAGTAATTGGTTAGAAGTGGAATCCTTTTATAAGGGAGAGGAGGGGCTCTTTAAGAAAGTGAGAAAATATTATTTTATTATATAAATATATTCAGTTTCTAATGGTCCAAAAATCATTATAGCTGAAGATAAGATGAATAATATTCGAAATAAAATCATCCAATCAGAATTGGAAATGTTTTGGATAATAGTTTAATCATTATAAGCTTATTTATTTAAATGATTTATTAATGAGGTAAATAATGCATCATTATTGTCTCATTAATATTTAATTTATTTGATGCCAAAAAATTATAGAAAAAATATGATGATGTAGGAAATATTTATATCTTTCCAATGAATATTTATAGTTGAAACGATAGTTTATATAACACCATATAAAAATTAATTACTAAAATATTTTTGTTAATGTCAATTTTGTTTTTACATTAAATTAATTAATCTAATGTGTCATTATCTTTCATAAGTGGCTCCATGGGGTCCTAAAATCAACCCAAGGATGCCCATTGTCCACCACTACTCATATAATAAGGTTTGAACAATTTTTGAGGTAATTTTGAATTATTATAATATTTTTTAACCTTGAATTACCTTATTTACATTTAACTGTGGTAAATAAAAGTCAAAAGTTACTATTCACCAAAAATTGTTTTCATTTTATTGAACCACATTTTTCTTCTTGATAACAAAACTGTGTGTTGAATTTTCAAAATTCAATTCACAGAAGTGGTAAAATTTTATTTAAATGAAAAAGTCAGTTTTTTAACTACCACTAAGTGGTTTCACTATTCATCAAAAATTGAAGTTTTTCAGAAAAATTACAAAAATTCAGCCTAAGCTATATTTGATATTCTGAATTCAATAATGATGTTTATTCTTACAAATTCAAAACATAGTAGTGGAATTAATAAATTTAAAATTAATTCCCATTGTTAAAACCAATAGTGTATTTTTAAGAAACAATAACCATAAAAAAATTGACACTTGTTTATGTCCACTCTCAAAGTGAAATTAATTCCATTAACCAAAATTGGATTAAATGGTAAAAATATATTCTAATTACACTTTAAAACCAATTAATAAGATAATCTTACCATATAAATAAATTAGATTAAAAGGGACTTTTGAATTAAAATACAATATTTTTCAATATTCATTAAAAAATGAACATTATCCCAAAAATACCAAAAAATTACCCAAAGTAAAATTTAATGGCCCAAATAAAAAGAAGAATTTTATTGGGTCAAATAGACCATATAAAAATGACCAAAACAAGATTTAAAGAGGTTTCTCTATTAAAAGGTGGTGAATCGACCTTTTAATGTAAATTATGTTTAAAATTATTCACATTTTAGGCCTCTAACATTTATTGGATGAATGTAAATAAATTTAAAAAACATGTATAATAATATTGTAGTTAGTTTTGTTCATTCCCTCCAATAAAACGATTAGGAGTTAACTAACATTTAAAATAATAATATAATATTATTAGTGTGCAACGTAAGATTTCAAAGAAACCCATTGTTGCGTATCAGGTACGCTATCGAACATAGCAACCCTTTTAAAGTAAAATTAATATTTAATTCAAAAATATTAATAAGTATGAAAATATCGTATTCTTCATTTACATGGGATGTTACATCCTTTATCAGTGCTAAAAAAAGCGCTGATAAAGGGGCACTTTTAACTGCGCTAAAAAAGCACGGATAAAGGACCTCTTTTATCATCGCTTTTTTAGCACTATTAAAGGGGACCCCTTTATCAGGGATTTTTTAGTATCACTGATAAAGTGGGGTTTTATTAGCACTTTTTTATAGCGCTAATAAATTTTATATTTCAAAAAAAAAATTCATGAAAAATTATATATTAGTATATAAGTATATTCATATTGATATAAATATAATATATATTTTTTAAATATGTTTTAGATAAGTATAGATTTACTATTACATTTAATATATAATAAATTTTGTGAAAATGGAATTAAAATATTTTAAAAATATTAATAATTAATAATTTGTGAATTATATTCAGTTAATAATTATTTAATAACAATCTAAAGACACAAAAATAAAAATAATAAAAAAATATCTAAAATAAGTTGAAAATGTAACTCAAACTTCAAACAGACATATCTTTTGTTTCGGGTGTCTGTTTGAGCTCTAAAACATATCAAATCAAAGCTTGTGATTATATCTACATGCTAGTGATGAAAGGAAACATTTGGTCACACTTTTTGAGGCTAAAAAAGGTTCAGAAGTCCTTCAAAAATGAGTTTTTAGTCGGGATACCCCGATTTGTTAACATTCAAATAGGTATAAATTCTGATCTAGATGTCCGTTAGGCCTGTACCATATATCATATCAAATATTGTTTCATTTTCATCGAATTGACTAGTTTTGGAGTTGAAATAGGCTTCTGGATTAGAAGTTATAGTTGTTTTAACATTTTAGGGTTTTTCAAATACACATATATATGTATTTATTCATAAATATATATATATATGTGTGTGTGTCTCTCTATGTGTGTTTTATATATGCATGCATGCATTTATTTATTTATTTATTTATTTATGAACACACAAAAAAACATATTTTATAAATGTATTGAAAACTAATCTTATAAATATATATTGATATACAAATAAATATATGGACAATTTTTTTTAAATAAAAATATATATTATTATACGAATGAGTATATATATATATATATACTAATATGTGAATATATATATATATATATAAATATAACTAAATATATTTATATTAATATAAATCTATATTCATATATGAATAAATATAACTATATATATATAAATAAATATCAATATATATTAATATACAAATAAATATATATATACTAATATATGAATAAATATATATATATTAATATATGAATAAATATATATGTATTAATATAACCAAATATATTTATATTAATATGAATCTGTATTAATATACGAATAAATATAACTATATATATATATATAGATATATCATTAAATAAAGAAAAAAACGAAATGGCATAGTGGTAAAGGTGTAGGCGTGCAAGGGGGAGATCTTGGGTTTGAGTTTGGGTGGAAGCAAGGAGGTGTGCGTGGGTGGGGGATGTACAAGAAGGGCAACGAGAGAGAGAGAGAGAGAGAGAGAGAGAGAGAGAGTGTGTGTGTGGGGGGGGGGGGGGGGGGGAGGTCTACCTAGCACTGATAAAGGGGATTTCAAGCATTGTTAAAATCCCCCCCGCATTATATAATTATTTTTTTAAATTTTCATATTTTTTTTGAGTTTTATCAGTGCTTTAGCGCTAATAAAGGACCCCTTTTATCAGCGCTTTTTTTAGAGCTAATAAAATTTGTCTTTTATCAGCGCTTTTTTTAGCACTGATAAAAGGTGCCTTTATAAGCAATTTTCTAAGCACTGATAAAAGGGACCCCCCTTTATCTTCTCCTCGACTAACAACTATTTTTTAGTGATGTTAATGCACTTTTCTAACACTGATAAAAGCCATATTTGTAGTAGTGGATCATCTCACATGAATTATTAATTATATTAGATGGATGTTAAATCTTCCTTTTTAAATGGATATTTAATAGAGGAAATTTATATTGGACTACCACAAGGTTTGGAAAACCCCCATAAACCATATTTAGTTTTTAAACATACCAATAAACTTTATGGCCTTAAATAATCACCTAGAGCTTAGTATGAGAGATTAAGCTCATTTTTATTATAAAATTGATTTTCTTTTGGATTTTCATATCTGAATATTTTTAAGAAAACTATTTTCTCTAATATACCATCAGTGAAAATTTATGCTGATGATTTTAGTTTTGGATCAACAAATAAAAATCTTTGTACTGATTTTTCAAATCTAATGAAAATATAATTTTAAATGAGTATAATGGGAGAATCAAATTTTCTTAGGATTTCAAATTTATAAAAAATATTTTGGAAATGTTTTAATTTAAATTAAATATAGTATTGAATTATTGAAAATTTTTGGACTTAGAAACAATAATACTTACACAACCCCCTTGCGTACTAATGTAAAACATGATTTGGATGTAGCTAGAAAACCATTTGACAACAAGTAATATAGAGGTTGGATTGGTAGTTTACTATATCTTACATCTAGAATAACATATATAATGTTTTCTCTATGTCTCTATGATATATTTCAGTTAATCCCAAAAGAATATCCGATTACTACTATTAAAATGATTTTTAGATATGTTAAAGGAGCTATTTTTTAATCTCTAATTTATCCAAAAGATTCCGATTTAATTTAATTTCATATTGAGATGTTTAATCTAGAGGAAGTACATTATATTGAAAATTCACATTAAGAACATGTCAAATTTTAAGAAAATCTTTAGTTTCATGGTTGTGTGAGAAACAATATTCAGTTTCTCTGTAAAAATTTATGGCAGAATATATATATTTTGGAAGTTTTTATACAGAAGTGTTGTAGATGAAACACACCCTACTGAATGCTGGATGTAATTTTAATAATATACCTAATTTATGTTATAATACTAGTGCAATTATTATTAAAAAAATCAAACAATTCATTCTTGAACCAAACATATTGATATAATGAATCATTTTCTAGTAGATCATTTTCTTAAAAAATATATATATTTAGAGTTTATAAACATAGAATATCAAATTGCCTATATATTTACTAAACAAAATCCCATTACAATCTTTGATTTTATTAAGGGGATTTAGAGATATTTTATTTTAGATATAATTTATTTTAATAGATTCCCATTTAATTATTTTTATTTTATTTGGATTTTAATTAATTAATCTCTATTTCAGTAGACACTAGAATTTATAGAAATTTATTTTTATTTATCCTTTTGGGGTGCGTCTTTTCAAAATTAATGATTATGATAATTATTTGGCTTGATAAATTAGAATCACATCACACAAATCTGTCAGAAAAACCCTTCCTCTCTCTCTTTCTATTATTTACCTTCATATCTTGGAACCTTTTTAAATCTAGAGATCTTTTATTCCTTTAAAACTCTAGAATTAGTAATTTTTTCCTTAATATTCTCAGATATTTCAAAGACCAATAAAATATATGAAGGTGAACTGAGTAACCTGAAATGTCAGCACATCCCCTTCAGAAAAAGTCTTCAAGTTAAAGTTTTTGATTTTGATTGGATTTATTTAAAAATTTTGTTTCTAAAACAATTCCTCACCGTTATGTTTTGGAATTTTGGTTTAATTAAGCAAATATGGAATTTTTTGAACTCAAACTGAAGTAGTTATGTTGGTATGTTTAGATCAGGTTTAGAGAAATAGTGGATATAATCAATTTAAAGGCAGTTTATATAGAATTTTCTACTTCCTCTATCAAAATTGTACAAAATTTCAAATTTCCTAATAAAGGAGTTTTCTATTTTAATATTTGGTTAATAGGAAATTAGGAACAAAAATCATAAGATATAATGTCATTTCTTTATTGTTTGAATTTGATTTAAAAAATGATGGTTAAAGATCTTAAAGCAGACCACAAAGTACTGGTCAAATTCACCAAGTCTGTAATACTCCCAAGATTAGAATAATTGAATGATATTATTTTCTTTGACAGGTATTTCATGTTCTTATTTATCAGTGAAATCAACCTAAAATTTCATAGGTCTATGCTTTGATATCTGAATCATTTCTATCACTCAAAAGCTCAGATGTTTTTTTTGAAATAGATGGAGGCTAGGACTCTTTTATTAAAAGCATGTAAAAGAAATGGGCTGAAGAGGGAGAACGGGAAAACAAGGCAAGGCCCAAAACAGGAAAACAAGGAAAATCCCAAAACAAAAACTATTTGTTTAATTTTTTCACCAGTCGCTCGATTAGCCTCCTTTTTTCTTCTTGAAGTGTGTTCAGCTCTGCCCTTCCACAACCTCAACCCTGACCTCTCGATCTCCCCCTGCTTTAATTCACCCAGCTTGAGAGAGATTGAAGCCTTTCATAAAGCATCTCAGTATCAGTGCTCTCAGAGTCAGAGATATCCTGTTTTCTTTCTTTTAATTTACCAGGAGAGTCATTTTTGGTCATTGGCGACAACATTCCTTCTACCTCCATTGCATTAGCCTGATCCATAGTCTCATTGTATGTTTTCTCATCAAGAGAGCTCAAAATTGAGCTCTGCATCTCACTAGCATCATGAATGTTCTTATTACAGGAAGAATCATTATTACCTATAATGGATAGCCCAACCACCACTGGGGTAACAATCGAATACTGTGTCATATTTTAGTAGAAAAGCTGGAATCCTTCGTCATCCACTACCGACTTTGAAGTAGTATGAAAAGATTTAGATATGACTAGAGCATCAAAATGTGAAACATGCATACCTTTTCGATTACTAGAGTCATCCATCCTTTTCTGTGAGAGTTGATGACCCATCTCAAGTTGGACTTCTTCTCCAACTTGCTCTGTAGATGAGTCATCATATTTAAGAGTTAAACAAGATTGATATGAAACCATAAATTTTCCTTTGCTAGATGCATCAACATTGTGAACATTTTCCCCTTCCGCACAAATGTCAGCCCATGACTTCATCTAATTTTTAGAGGTGGAGGCATATACAGGAGGTGAGTCAGTTGGGAGATCACCCTTCCCATCACCTAGTTGATTAGTTTTCTCTTCATGAGAAGCACCATGTGCCTCTTTCTTATGCTCACTAAAGTCAACAGCAATACCCATACCATCAATACTCATGCAAAGATCTTTTGCATTCTCATGCTGCAATAGAGGAATATCAGTTTTTCAAGCAGAGGCATTCTTGCTCTTCTTGAGACAATTACTCGCATTATGACCATGCAAGGCACAGAATGTGAAAATAATGGAACGTCGACAAGAAGATAAGTCGTGACCAATATCATTGTAGTCCTTACAGAATTTAGGCATTTTTTCATAAACAATCTTCAGCTCAATAATATCATCATCAGTTGCAAGCATTATCTTGTCAACAAGAGTCAGTCCTAGTTCAACCTCAACCAAGAACCTGGAAAAGTGACCAAATCGAGATATCTCTGTTTCTTTGTCAATTTTAATTGGAATGCTGATAGATAAAGCAATATCATACAATATTTTGGGATGCCAGAGTATCCAATTTATCCCACACACTCTTACCTAAATTTGAGTTATAGTGTTACCAACTTCCAAGGGATTTAACTTCTTATCCCATTCACGCAAGTGAATAATTCCAGGTTTGAGTGCGATGGAACCAAAACCACAGGCTCGGATTTTCAAATCATCAATGGGGAAAATCATATAGAAGTATCCCCGACCAAGCGAGACACACTTCCATGATGAGAAACCCCAAATCAATGAAATTCGTTCTTTGAGTTCATCAATTTTCATAGGTTGAGAACCATTAGGAAGAAAAAGACGATAAATAATATTCTCCATCTAGATGTTTATACCAAGGGTCATCATAGAAACATTCTTACTATTAGAAACATAAAAAAATTGGTTATTTCTATAGAATAGTACATGGAAAACTCTATACTGTTTGTGCAGATGAATAGTAATAATCTAGTCCTATTTCTCAAGAGGAGTAAAAAAATCTCAAATCTGATAGGTAAATTTGTCTATGTTATGAAAATATTTTATAATGTTGAATATAAATTGATACTCAACTAATAATAAAGTAGAGAATCAGATATGAAACTTCAGATCAAGATGAGGAAGGGACCAATGCAGTAGTCAATGAACCTCTTATCATGAGGCCTAGAAATAAATAATAAATTCCACCTTAGAATCCTGAATTTGAAACTAATGATCTTGAAGAAGATACTTCATAACTATTTATATGAGAAATTGTTCATCGTGAGAAACAAAAATATGAATGTAAACCAAAAGATAAGAAAAATAATCCTGTAACAAATCATGTCAATGAAGATACTTAAGGAGGTGATAAAATTCAAACCACTGTAGATGAAACCACGGAGGTTTCTAAAATCAGGTTGTCTCTGCTGTTTCCAAATTTATTAATGGAAAAAATTCTATATCTGGGGAGAGAACATAGTTTTTTTATTACATTTCCTTCTCTGTTATTGAAAATAATTAGTAAATGTATTTATCTATAGTAGAGGACTATCTTAAATTGTGAATTCAAGAAGAATCCACATCTAATTCTCTAAATAATCAGATAGATTTTTTAATAAAGTGTAATAAACTAAAGGAGGAGAAAAAAAGTTGAAAAAATTAGCTAGAATATTCACAAAATCATTGGAATATTTGAGTAATTTAACTATTTATAGAACATAATCAATGTTGTTTAGTCACAACTGAAAAATTCTAGAGAAAATTCAGTATCCAAGAAGGGATTTTGATGCTTCAAGAGAGAAATGTTGGATCTATTTGATAAAATGAAAATAAAATCCATCTAAAAGATATAATTCCATGATTTGAAATGGTATTTGGGAATTCAATTTGAATCCATAAAAGAGAGTGTTAGTGAATCTAGACATTTTACCTCTACACCACTAACGCCTCCAGATTTAGTTAGAAGATTTCAAGCAACTACTTCAATGATGTCTGATATGAATGACTATAATCATACTCTTTAATGTAATAGTGCACCTATGAATGTGATATTGGATAATTAGAGAGATATTTTTTCTCATTTGACCTCTAGTGAACTGGGAACCAGAATTCTTCTCAATTGGTTAAGTCACAAGCTTACGCAATTTCTACAGACTGAGGAAAATCTGTATGACATTATAAAATTAATTATGATTTAAAGATGAAAAGTTGGTTAGGAATCTAGAATTCAAATAAGATAATTGTATGAATAAATTTCAAAAAGAGTACAAGGACATATGGCTGAGTTGAAGGAGGTTCTTCCAATAGATTAAGATTTTCTAGAAGTTGAAACCTATTTTAAACCATCTTGGTCACAATCATTCAGTCCTCTATTTTAATCCTCTCTCATCCAATATCTCAAGTGTACTCATGGACATATTTTTAATGAAAATTATTGTGTTTATTTTACTCTCTAGTATTATTTATATTCAATACCTTTTCTAGACCACAAGTTTTATTTTTCTATCCAGTAAAATATAACATTCAATTACATTTATGTGCTAATTGTATGTATTTTAAACAATTTTCATATCATTTATTTTTTATGTAAAAAAATGGGTAGAAAATTAGGAAACCAAAACATTATTTAACTAAACTAAATGTTTTTCTTATTAATGTTTTTTTCCATTGAAAAAATATAATGGAAAATTAATTTTCAAAAAAACAAATTTATTCTTTCCAAAATTATTTCTTTATTGTTTAAAAATCATATATTTTCTGTCAATTTTTTTATATTTTTTTGTGATCATCAAAATGGGAGAGGTTATAGGGAATTTATTGCCTAAAAAATACTCTATATATATTATTATTTTGGATGCTCAAAAATAACATTGTTGATTGACTAATGATATTATTTTACATGAATTTCAGGAAATTAATATTCATCAAAAATTTTATTTTAGAATTATATTCAAGAGAGTTATCCATGGGGAATATTAGATAAAATTATAGAAAAAGTCTGCAGTGTATTATGGAAATATTTTTTCATACCCTACGTTGGTAAGCATAGCATAAGGAATCAACCCTATGTTCAGAACAATATGTTTTGATGGAACCCTACATTTAGGAAAAGGGAAAGTATGGTTAATCAACCCTATGTAAGCAATAAAACCTACATTTTAGGAAACAAACATATGGTACATCAACCATAATTTTATGTTCAACCAAAATTTTATGATCAAACCTACTTTTATGATCAAACTTACATTTTCAACCCTATGTTTTGTGTTTGGTAATCATGTAAAGGAACCATATGTTTGACTATTCAACAATAATGTTTTAGATCCATGATATTATCAAAGATTTATGTAATGATACTGATGGAAATAAATATTGATTTAAAGGTGTTTTATGATGTATTCAAAGGATTGTATTCAACAGAGTAAATCCTTACTATTTCTAAGATATATTACGACTCTTTTGAATGAAAAAAACATTAATAATTATGATATATAAGGTAAAGTCCATGTATATTATCAACCGAAGGAAAGGTGTGTGTTCTATATATATGGATGGCATATTTTCGCTTAATATATGTGGTTATATAAGTGATATAGAACTTTAAATTTTATAAATATATTTTGAATTTATCACAATTGAAAATATAGATAAACTCTACTACAAATAAAGAGGCTACACATTGAAGTTACATATTTCAACCTTGTACTACCAAAACTGCTGATGATCATTTGTTGCTATTTATATTGAATATCATTTGCAACCCTGATTTATTCAGAGCTATTCATACTTGAAGATATTTATATTTGATGAAAAATATCCATATTTTTTCTATTGCTACTGCAACTGTAAAGTTTAATCTATATCATCAAAAAATTAAACTCTTTTGATTTATTAGAATTTTGAATTCTGACACTAAGTCATGTTTAAGTGTCAGCTTCAAACATTAATCTCTGGAGAAACTAGTTCACTGTAAAAGAACTATAAGGATTAGTTTAGAATTATTTTAAAGGTTTCAACATCCTGTAATCATTTGTGGATTTTTATGATCTTATGATAAGAGGAATTTGTCTAGTGAAAATCATTAAGATCGCAAATAGAGAAATGGTAGAGTGTACTAGGGGATCTTTGTTCCTTGAAAAACTATAAAAATTGATGTGTTCTTATTTTATGTTTATCTGCTACTCAAATAACATAGAGAAGAGAACATATAATATCTACATAAATCACAAGGGAAGTTAAAAGCGAGAATCTTTCAAGATTATCAAAAAGACACCATTCACCCCTCTTGTGTATCTTTGTATTATTCGAACCAAACAACAAGGTGGATCTTAGTCCTCTCCACTTGAGAGTAACCTAACTATCTATCAGTTAATTAAATCTTAATGAATTATCCACAACTTGGATTAGATTGTATAAAAATAAATACACATATGTCAGTCCCGACTACACTATTCCTCTTCCACTATTCATCATTGGATAATAGATTTAAAGGGAATAAAGAATAAGTGAAAAATTAATCCTATTTATAGTAAAATAATGGTGATAAGTAATTGTATATAAAAACTTAATCAAAAATCAATATATTAATAAGAATAGGGAGAGTGAATAAATCATGGGAATTTTGATATAACTCAATATCTGATCAAATTTTGGATGATCATCAAGTTTCTCCTACTTGTTTGATTATTCAGTTGGATCATAAATGTAATATGTAGTCAATTTTCCTTCCTTCTAAGTTTTTTAAATATTTCATAAAAAATAGAGTATTATAATATTCGTGAATGAAAATTTTTACATATAAGAAGCACCATCACCACACCATGCTTTATGCTTAAGCCTTTCTCGTATTGGAATATGCTTCTTCAAAAACCTATTGTTAAGGAAAAATCATTCTTGGAAATACATGTATAAACCACTCTAACATGTATCATTAAATAGAAAAAATACCATTGGGATTTTGTACTTTAAACAGGTTAGTTTTCCCTCATAGTTTATGAAGACTCATCTTAAAAAAGATCAACACTACATGTAGTCAATTTGATTAATCACATAGTCAATCCAAATATCCATGGTTAATTAACTTCTTACTTGCGATTGATTCATACCTATAATATTTTTCACCTTATTAGGATACACTCATTTGATTTATCCATGCAGTCACTTGATCTCTAATTTTTTTTATAAGATATAATATACGGTCACTCGAAAGATCAATATAAAATCTATTGACATACAGAGTTTGTTAAGAAATCTTTGTGATGGTTCACTAATTTCTCTTATAGTATCTTGATAAATTTATTAAATTCTTCTCTATGGTTAGTTGAATATATATGTGATTGATCAATTTTTTCATGTGGTTACATCAACACTATCATCACATAGTTTCTCCATATAACGTGTGGAAGATTTGACCCTTAGTTAAATTTCAAATATTTCCCCCAAAAATGTTTTCTAACATACAACATATAATTAATTTATAATATAATAAACATGAAATGATATCATTAATATAAGTAATTGACGGACCAGAAAAACAATCTCCAACTTTTTGATGATCACAAATCATGAAAAGTTAAATTTGATAGAATAAGACAATTTCCAAAGTATACAATTATGAGCTTACTCTATTAGTTATTTCTATATAAATTTCTCCCTGTTTTGGGATTATAAACTATGAAAAAAAATTAATATAGATAAATAGATTAAGAATCAACAAATGAAATAATTTACAAATGAATAAAAAATGATATAACATTAAGTTTAATTGTTCCGAAATAAAACATAATAGAATAAATATATTATCCCTATGAGATATCCTAATCATAATTTCTAGAAGAATACTCTATCATTGATATAATATCAATATGATATTTAACATTCTCTTGAGAATGTTGAGAGGGAGAATTAGGTGTAGTCTAGGGCTAAGAATAGAAAGTTCCATGAACACCAATGCATCTAGAAACAAGTTTGAAATATTGAACAATTAATACTGGAGTAGAGAAAAAAGTTGGAAAATAGCGGGTTTTTAAGGCAGGATCCATAGAAGGTATAAAAAAGGCTGAAGGGGAAATAATGGTTGTGTGATCACTGTGGAGATAAGGCTCCATAATTTTGGTGAAGTCCTTTTGGGCCAAATATCCTTACTCTATACTTTAGAAAAAAATATTGTTGTCTTTAATAAATATTTCCTAAAGCATTTTTATCACCTTCAAATTTTCATCTTAGGATTTTAAATTTTGAGTTAGTGGAGGAATTCAAAGGTTATAGGATAAGGATCTACACATTTTCTTGAATTTCATTTCGGTGAATATCTTACTCAAATAATGATCAATGGCACTTTTTATGATCTTTCATCAACTTTACTATCTTAAGGTTTTATAAACATAAGTTTGAAACATATAGAGCACACTTTAAATTATATTAGAAAAAATCATCCAAAATAAATTTTATGTCATCTATGATAATATATATAATAAGAATCTTATCCAAAGAAAAATTTATTAGAGGAGCAGAAGGTGTTGTAGGAGGAGGATCGGTAAAATAGGATGTTTGAATCATGACATTAAAGTATTTATGATCAATTTTTCTCATCATGTCACTTAATTAATCTTATTGAGATACTTATTGACCTCTTAAACATTGAATCTCTTGATTCATATGATAAAACTTAAGAAAAAACTGAGGTTTGATTTGAGAAAAAATAGAAATAGTCCTAGAAATTTATAATTCTCTAATAGGTTCAATGAAACCTCAAAATCCAAAAAATAATTCATTGATAAAATCCATCAAATCAAATTTTAATACACATACAACATCATTAGTAATAAAGTAATAATAAAAAATGGGAGCATATGGTGAATCTTATTTATAAGGGGATGGTTTACTAGTTAATTCCAAATAATCCACCAAAGGTATTAATTCCCTCTTCATTCAGGAATAAAAAATAGGTTCAATATTAAGTTACACCACATTAGTCTATTTAGAACATCCAATTGGTAATTAATAATCCATTAAAATAGTTTTTCCAACTCCATAAGGATTTATTGGTTTAGGCCCAAACATATCCGGAAGAACATATTCCCCTATTTGGTTTATACATTTCTCATTTTCTAAACTAAGTCTTGGAGAGGGTTGATCAATCAACTTTTCAAGATCAATTATGTCAACCAAATAATCTTCTACAAATTTATGAGTAAAATGAAAGACAGAGTAACTAGAAAGGAATGTCCATGATGGTTAGGTGGACCGCCTCCCTGATGATCATCACTATCCCCACCAGATCTAGAATACTTAATTCTGATAAAAAATCTTGGAGAATTATCCCTTTTAGATTGAGGAGTATCAAAAAAACTGAATCCCCATTTCCTTCCACTAGAGTAATTACATTCACACTAGTCATAGACACATACTCACTAAAATGAACTCCTCCAACTATTAGAGAAGTATCTTTACAAGAGTGACCATCGTTATTTGATATAAGAATAATTTCTCCAAATATATAATTCTAAGAATGCTTATTATTCCCACTAAAAGAACCAAATTCTTTATCATTGGATGTAAAATATCCGGATAGTCAAGGGGTTTGTTGGCCACATTCTAAGACCTAGTCCGTAATAGGGATAATGGTGTAAAAACTTCTATAGTCTCATGACGTTCATGAATCATTTATTTCTAAAACTCTAATATGGATTCCTCATATAAATATACCACTTTATATTCATAATAACTTTTAGAATAAACACTATAACTAATTAATTCTTCCATATACACATGCATAACCACATCTCTTTACATAACATCTTTCTTCTTAATAAATGCTCAGAAATTTGATTAGGTTACAAAAACGACCAATTTTATTATTTGGACTAAAATAATATTTAAAAGGGTTTAATTTTTTATAAATATTCTTTGGGTCTTCCACCTAAGACACATTCCAAGGATTATAATTAATCTTCACTCTGTTTAAAATTGTTTTGTTTAGGAAAATATATCTATAAGATGTAGAATTTTCCACCCCCAAGGAAAAATTCCTTTACACTCCCGCAAGGCAAATATTTTCTTAGGATAATTCAATGAGTTAAAACTAGAGGATGGTTTATATAATTACTCTATGTTTATCATCAAATATCTATCTAGATTGATCTGCTCACACTACTACATCAAATATAAAAATAAAAAATATTGATGCATTAGAATAAAAAAGTTCCTTTTCCTAGAAAAATATAGTGCCTAAGTAACTTGTAAGGTAGTCTATACTCTCCATTAAAATCCACTTCAAGAGGTATTTAGGTTTTCATATCTCCAGTTAGCTCAAAAATAGCTTTCTCATACACAAATATTTCATGACCCATGGGATAATAACTCTAAAAATATTCAAAATCAAAATTATAAATCAGTTTTAAAAAATTATTGCATTAATTAGATTAAAATACAATCTCTTATCCGTTGAAAAGGGTTATCAATAAGTCATTTTTTATCCTTATTTTAATTATAAATTATTATAAAACACATTAATTAACATTTCATAAAAAACCTGATATTTGTACAAAACTAATTTTTCTAGCCCAGATTCTGTAAAAAAGTCCACAAAAAATAATTTCTTTATTTCACCAACTTGACGTCAATATACTCTTAAGGTAATTTTGACCAATAGAAAATATTTAAGTTTTGAGGCTTACAAGATTCACTGCATACCACTTTCCCTTTCTTAGAATGTTCCTGATCAATAAAAGAACCAAAAATCCAACTATCACATTCTCTGTACCATTTTCACTGAGATTCAAGAGGTTCAAGAGAATGTGGGTATCAATTTTGAAGGAGATAAAGAGATTTGGAAACTTAAATTAGTTTTTAGGTAATTTAAAATAATTCATGGATTAAAAAATATTAATGAGTGAGAACATAAATAATAAAACATAATAATTAAAAAACACATAAATTGATATGGTAAATTTTATGACCATGAGTTTAGTGGTAGATTAAGAGATCATGGTATCATGACTAAACCAACGTCTTGTGGTAGCATGAGATGGAACTATAACATGGACTACCACACAAGAAAGTTCCATGATATCTTGAAGTCTTACAATATATTTCCCTATTGTATAATTTTTTTTATGGAATATTGAATCTTGAAAACTCATAGTAACATAAGACCTTTAAATTTTTTTCCATAGTTTTAATCATTAAGAATAAATACTTATTGTTGGTCAGAATAGGAAACTCATGGGGGGGGGGGGAGAATTGAGTTCTTAATTAAAATTTATATTTAAAATGGATTAAAACAATCCCCCAAATAACAATAAAAGACATCCCAGTTAACCAATATAGTATATTTATAAATTTTTTGATCTTTTAAACTATTTCTCAATGATTGATTAGTTCTGAATTGAAATAATATGAAATAATACTTTAGCTTTTAAAATAAATTTACTAAATCACATTCTAATATAAACACTATATAATTTTAACTATCAATGTGAATGAAATGTTTTCAGATGTAAATAGAAAGATTAGTGAAAACAAAACATTAATGGAACAAAAGAAAAACATACAAGAGGTTCAGTCTCAAGCTGAGACTTAGACCTCTTCACATGATGATCTCCTGCCAACAAGCAGTTTATATAAACATAAATTTAATCCACAACTGGGATCAAGGTACACAACAACACATATAGTGTTTCCCAGGTCATAATGACCTATTCTATAGTTTTTCATGTGAGTTCAAAAAGTAGTAGGCCACACAAGGCCTTCCTCTACTATTATCCATGGGAGTAAAAGGTGTAAAAAGATAAGTTGTGAATATATATATGTATCGTGTAGTTAGTAATAGGAGTCGGTTTTTATTCATAAAATAGAGATAAGAACACACCTCTCATAATTTAAATAGAGTACACAAATAGAGAAGATAAAAGATTAGAAGGGATAGTGTTTCTCTGTGTGACAAGTGTTGCAACATTGTGACTCCTTAAAGGTAGATTGAAATGAATCTTGAGTCATTTTATAGATTTTTTTTGTAAAAAAAATTATCATATAAGCTTCTATCTTGTTCTGTATGAGATATCCAAGTGTATAAAAAGTGTTATTATTCTTGGGTTCTTAGAATGTTTGATGTAGAAGGTTGAATACATAAAAATAGCTCTTTTCAGTTTTCAATCTTTTTGAGTCATGTTTGTTATTGTATGTCACCATGAACATCTCTATTTTTGATTGATTGTTTTCTTTATACAATTTAGGTGACATATATCTTGTTCTCGATCATGTTCAGGTACCTTGTACCTCATATAGTAGTTTGATGTCGATTTAAACTTTGTCTTCAAAATTTCATTAATTTAATCAAGAACATTAAATTTCAAAAATATGATCGTTAGAAATATTTAATTTAAAATGGAAAAGGAAAGTTATCAGTGAGACTATTGAATGGTGACTCTCTGGTAGTGTCAGGATGGTGGTGTCTTTAGAGCAGTGACTCTTTGGAGTGGTGATTCAGAATTAGAGGTCAGTAAGCTACGCTAAATCAGGAGCAGTGAGTAAGGAAAAATGACTCATAACTAGTGAATCATGTAAATATAAATTGAAACAGTGACTCCCTTGAGTGGAGAATCAAACTAACAGTGAGTCGGAATCGGTGAGTAATCCTTAATAGTGATTCATCCATAGCGGTGATTGATTCAAATGATGTATCATATTCAGAGTATTATTCCAATCAATCTTATAATTCCAAATTATAACAAAACACAATAGACTCATTATAAAAATAATTAAACATGATTTGTGATTATTAAATATATGAGAGGTAAAATTATCCCACTTTTTGATGATAAAAAATCATAGAATTAGGTGTAGTTACTTTATACACAAAATGGCAGAACATAAGAGAACAAAAAAACAGTAAATATACATTAGAATATTGAGCATAACTTAAATTTTATCAAAGAAAACAAAGATCAAATAAGTAATAAAAATTTATAATTTTTTCCCTAAGTGACTAATATGTTTTTACCCAAAGCGATTTCGCCACCAACTATAGCGGCACCATCAGCTAAAATTTGTCCCTTTTTAATGCATTCATCCTGCCAAACTTGTGACTTTTGATGCATACAAGTATTTTTGTTGGAACGTTGATATATAACTAATGGAATATGAAAAGACTCTCCGTTGCCCAATAAATGGATTTGATTGGTTTCAATGATCTTTCCGCCTTATTGAAATCATCATTATTTTACATAAATGATTGAAGAAAAGGAGTGACTTCCTTGAGTTTCTTAACTTTCTCCCTAAAGGACTGTGTGACTAGTGGCATCCTCATATTTTTAGCTAAATACTTAAAATGAATTGTCAATTTATTATTGATATAAATTCTATTAAAGTAGAAATTTAATTTCCTAAAGATATGTTCAGGATAAGTAATGGCTTATTTTGAAAAAAGAATAACCATGGATTTTACATGATCATTAATTTGAAAAAGTTATCTCAAGCTCTCATGATCTGAACAACCCATCATAGAATGGGATTCTTCTCTGACAACTGATTTGATCAACTAAAACTTCAAATCTTCTGAAAGAGGAGCACCAGAGGTTGAAGAACATTTTAACTTATTTTAAATAATTTATCTTAATTTTTCAACATCAAACACTGAAGGAGTAGGTGTATCATCAAGATAAGACTCAGAAGAAGTATCTTTATGACTTTCACAACACCTTATAGAGATTATCTATAATCATATGGTATTACTTTGAAAAAATGAGATAATTTCATTTATCACTCACCCTCTTAATATAAGTCCCCAGCCTTAAACATTACATAATATTGAATTAAGTTAATAGTTCACATTGAGGATATTTTCAAGTTTAGAGATTTAGAGAATTAGGTCATAATTTATACATAAAAACTTCAATATAAAATGTAGACACTTCTACTTAGTATCCATTTTTTATAAAAAATTCTTAAAAAACAAAACATGTGTAGTTCCATGTTTTAGATAGCAGGACTTTTCCATGATCCCATCCTTGACACTATTCATCTTTTATCCATGTAGAATATATTTCAAAAACAAGGCATGAGCATAAAAATATCAGTAAGGGATATAAAATAATGAAAGAAAACATTTTTCCTTGAATACATACAAATAAAAAAACATACTCTTCAATCATAAAACATAATCTATTTAACCTACCTCACAAAATCATAATATTTATGAATAACACAAGGAAATCATAAATCATAAAGGTAACTTGTGTCATACATATCATACTTACATTGTAGTTGTCATAGCAACCTAGGTAGTTATGTTTGCAATAACTATCACATTATATTCCCTAAATCTCTTAGGTGTAACATTAAATTTTACCTCCATCGTGTTACTCAATTAATTGGAGAGATATCTTGGGCTCACCCACCATAGGTTTATCACTGAACCACCCGTATACGTAAACAATGACAAAAAATCATAAGATATTCACAACACATGAAACAAACATAAAGGAAAGATAACATTTCCACATTGCAGTCACAATATATCATTAAAATATATTAACACAATCAATCCATTATCAAAACAATTTTCAATACCAAAATACATAAAAGATTATATGGTATTATTTTCCATTTAAAAACATTATATATTGTTAAGTAAGCTCAATATCAAATGACACTTGCGGTGGAGGAAAGGTCGTTGTCACTGCGTATGTTAAAAAGTAACATTCCTTTTGTCATTTAGTAAAATGCTACCTAGAGAAATATTACCTTTGAATGAAATGAAAATTAAACGGGGTTTATACACCATATAAAATAATTTCATGTATAAATCAAAATATTCCTTAATAAAATAAGATTAATATGAAGTCCCTTACCACTTGATAAAATACATGAATAAAAATAATTGAAAAAAAATTAAACAAAGCTTATAATATAATGAGAATAAGGAGATGCATGATATAATATTTTAATGGAAATTATATACACAATATAAAAGTGAATTGGTGTATAACAACAAATAAGTCTCAATAAAATATAAATTGAGACAAAATCCCTCGAAAAGATCTTATAATTGACGTAAGAATATATCTTTGGGTTGATTATGTGTTGAAAAAGTATATCCAAAAAAAGGGAATGGGAAATTAAAACATAAATAAATAAATAGTGATTCCACACATAATCTTAGCATAATATAATCAAAAAATTATGCATCAAATCCAAAGACTGGAAAATGATTTCAGAAATTCCCTTAAGAAAATTTGACAGCCTAACGACGTTACTTAATAATTCATAAAAAGAGTAAATGAGAGAGAAAATGGTATCTCATAACTTGGAAATAAAATTTACAGAAATAAGGATATATAATTACATATCCCATCATATTAAAATGGAAATAAAATGACATAACATAAAATAAGTCTTTGACTAAAAGAGGAGGGTGAAAGGTTCCCTTACCGATTTGGAAACTTATGAAACATACACCACATGAAATAATAATAATACAATGAAGATGCAAAAACCCATAAGTTAAATTATATTTCATAGTGAATACAATCATGGGAAGCACATAAACCACACAAAATGTAATAGTGGAAAATATAGCATGAATATCACGGGAATAAAAAGTGAGATGAAAGCCCCTTACCTCAAGTCTGACTTGTCTTGTATGATACTTTTTCTTCCTGAATAATAAAATTAAGTTAATTTATACTTTATTAAGAACATATTTAAAATTTATTATTCATTTTATATCACTTATTACCTTTCTATAACAATTAGTTAATTATTTGTGTCCATATCAGACATTTTGCTGATGTTCGGAACTTGAGTAAAAATGTACTTGTTATAATTAAAAATTTTCAGAATGATATTCATGATTTATATATCATATATATCATATATATCTAGTATATATGTATATATAATATTCCATATCATTTGGATATAAGAAAATGAAATGCACCTTTCATAGAGATGGTAAGTAGTACGTAAGCATGAACGCTACTTTCATTTCATTTTTTTATTTTTAAATAAATGAAAACTAAATGATACATAAGTATATTATTATTAGAGTATAATATCATATTTTATATATGTTACATATTTTAGTTAAAAATATCATTTATATGTTCCATTTATGGTATGAACGAGTCATATCACTTTGAGGGGGTGGTAGTCCACAGTTCCTCAAATGAAATTATCATATTTATAAAACATGGAAAGAATAAAGATATACTATAAATGAGAATTAAAGAATCATAGAGATGAAATAAATATCATAAATATCATATATTATTAAAGTTACATTATAATGGCCACCATGAGAGGTGGTAGGGTAAAATCGAACAATCATCGTTTCATGAGGCAGAAATTCGCTGTACACATATACAGTACGTTCACATCCATTAGATGGAGGTGTGTGTAAGTGTAGTTAGAATCATTCTCATAGAAAAATCCTAGTATATTGAGGATATTGGTGTTGTTATATAAAAAAAATAATAAGAACATATGCAGTTGATACGGAAAAAATAATGGAAATAAACATGAGAGAAGATGTTACCACAAATCAGGTAACTTCTTTTGATTTGAGCCAAAGAGATATCTTGAAATTCTTTCTGCCGAGGGGAAGGATTCTAGGAGTAATAGAGGGATTTTGGGATATTATTTGTACATATTTTGGATGAGACAAGCGGATTTGGAGGTGTGAGTAATGGATATAGATGATGACCTTTTATAAGGGGGAGGAGGGTCTCTTTAAGAAAGTTTTAATGTATTATTTTATTATAAAATTATTTTCATTTTCTAAAGGTACAAAACACATTAAATTAAAATATAAGATGATTATTAATCTAAATACTCTAATCCAATAAGTTTTATACATGTTTTTGTTTCATATTTAACCTTATCATTTTGTTTTAACCCTTAGTTATGTTATTTAACTTTTACCATGTCATCTTGTTTATTCATTATATATGGTTAATATATTTACTATAAAATTATAAGAGACCAAAAATGGATCATTAATAACATTTTTAACATCAAATATGTCATTTTGTGGAATATTAAATTTTTAGGACAATTTTATCCTTTAATAAAATATTAATTACTTTAAAAACTAATTCATGTCATTTTTTGTACTTTTCATATCATGAAATTTAAAAAATTCAAAAATACGTTATTATTTAGAAAAAACATCATTAATTCAAAGATAAAAAGCTATAATCATCTATAAAACTCGTGTATGGAATAAAAAGTTTCCAAAAAAAATTATTTTAATATTTACAATCTCATTTATTTAAAACATTCATTAATGAGGTAATAATTACATCATCACAATGTCATAAATAAATTTATTTATTTGATGTATAAAAATTATAAATAAGATACCCTAATATAGGAAATCTGTTTGTCTTTATAATGACTATTTATAGTAAAAAATATCACTTATATAACCCATTATAAAAATTGTTTTACTAAAAGATATATGTTTACGTTACATTTTCCTTAACATTAAATTAATTTTTATAAAGTTTCATTTTCACTTAAAAGTGGATCCATGGAGTCCCAATATCGACCCAAGAATTCTCATGTTTGGAAATGTATTGGCCAATAGAATTAGGACACGTGTTAGGATAATTTAATATTATTATAATATTATTTTTTACCCTTATTTACCATATTTACCCTTTAACCATGGAAAATAAAGACTTTAATGAAGTTACTATTAATAATATCTAAAACTAAAAGTAACCTATTTACACAATTTGGACCTCCGGATTCAAAATATGGAATCCATCTTTCCAAATTTAAAACACAGAAGTTGCAGAAATTAAGTTACAATTAACTCCTGTTGTCAAAATCTAAAAGCTTGTTTTTAAGAAATAATAACTATCAAAAGATTGACATTTTTTTATGTCTAATTTCAGAGTGAATTTATTTCCAATAACAAGAATTGGATTAAATGGTAAGAATATAATCCAATTACACTTTAAAACCATTTGACAAGATAATACAACCACATAAATAAATCACATGAAAAGTCAATTTTGACTTAAAATGCAGTATTTTTCACTATTCATTAAAAAAGTCACTTTATCAGAAAAATACCAAAATTTTATGAAAAGTAAATTTTTATATCCCGCTTTTAAAGACGAAGTTTATTTTTTCAAATGAAAAAAATAAATGTGACAAAAACAAGATTTAAAAGGGGTTCTCCATCAAAAGGCAGTAAAACAACCTTTTAAAAATATTAGAGTATTTATGATTAAAATTGGATTCATTATCATTTTTAGGATATAAATTTTATTAGATAAATGTAAAATAAATTAAAAAAATGTATAATCATATTGTAGTTATTTCTATTCATTCATTCAAATACAATGGATAGGCATTAACTACCATTTAAAATAATATTATATTATTATTTTTCAGTAGGACTCAGCCTTGTGCGCAACATGAGATTTCAAAGAAACCCATGGTTGCATGTGAGGTACTCAATCGAACATAGACTCTCCTTTCAATTAATATTTTATTAAAAAATATTAATAAATATGAAAATATCATATCCTTTTTTACCTGGGATGTTACACTTAATCTCCATTATTGCTTCCCGAAGTTCATGACTCATCTGGGGTTGAATTTTCCCAACAACTTTCTACAGAGGCAGTGAAACATATTTTTCACTAAGAATTGTTTCAGGTGTAGGATGTGGTCTCAAAAGATCTTCAAATCCAGAAAAATGTTGCTTTCCAAAAGATTTTAAGTCTTCCTAACATTCATATTTTGAAGGTATCTTAGAAGTGGTAGGGGAAGATTCCTCAACAGAAACGAGCTTGAGTTGAAACTATTTTGATATGTCTATTTCCTTAATTGAGGATCACTTTAGGTCATTGGAAACTAGGTAACCCAAAACAAAAACAAAATATCCAGGATATTTGTACCATTCATCCAAATAAATTGCATCAAAAGGGTTGGGTACTTCAATTATTACCAAACTAGGGTTTTTCTCTCACTTCAAAGATTCCCCCTTTTGATTATTAATTGATTATATCTATTGAATATCATCATTTCCATCCATTTTTTCCACCATATTTTGAGTTTCCTTGGTTTCAAACACATCTTTCTTTGATTGATTAGTTGGTTCATCATTATCTCTACCAAATAAAATAATATTCATTGCATTAGCTCCATCATGATTTGGATTATTTAAGCTATCACCATCACTTCCATCAACTTCCTTATCTCATTTATTTTTATTATAATCTCCATTATCTTCATATTTATCATTTTAATTTTCATATTCATTCTCATATTCTTCCTCATCTTCATCATAATCAACTCATTCTCTATTTTCATCACTATACTTTTCACTTTAATAATCATAATTTTCTACACAAGTCTCTAGAGTTTTAGATTCACTTTTATAATTAATTATTTCTTCCTCAGTCTCATCATCATCATCATCCTTGAGAATTGTGTTTCTGGAGGGAGGAGTTTGTGATGGTATAGTATATTCACATGAAGGTTATTCAAAATCTTTAGAAATATCATGATCACTTCCTTCATCATTATATAGATTATCCTCTTCAACTCTAGAGGTAGTACCCTCCACCTCTTTATCTTAGTATTCCATTACTTTATCTATTTACAAACAAGGATAAAAAATTTATTTTGGTCTTGTGGGATTATCAACAAGTTTGAAATTCTCATAAATCTTTTTATTTTCCTCTAACAATTTTTACTTAAATGGAATCCAACATATTTTCATCCTTTTTCATATAACTTTAGTAAAAAAATACTACCATAGTCTGTAATAGATTATTAATTTTCTCTAACTAATCCTTTTACATTCAACATAGAAGAAATGAAATTTGAATAAAATATAGAATTTGATATTGAATTAAATTTAATCATATCACACATATAAAGAATATAGTATTTGCCCATATTTATTTTATATAATTTATTCATAAGATACAATAAGTACACATCCAAATAATTTAAAGTGGAAAAGTCACCTTTGATCTAGAAAAAAATTTGTTGGATAAATTTAAACAGCAGCCTGTTTTCACCATCTAACATAGAAGAAATAGGCATCCTAGGTGTTTTATTTCCAATTAGATCTGTTAGATCCTCTTCAAAACAAAAAAGTGTCACTTTTATGAGGGAAAATTACCTGATGATCATAAAAAATACCCTTATTATGTGCTCCTAAACATGTTGACTATAAAATTGATGAGATTATACATGTGTGTCCATTTATTCAGATTCTTCAAACACAAAAAATCTCCTTTGATCAACGAAAACTCTTCATATTGATAGAACTAATATACAAACTTCAGATACAAGGTTCAATTTTAATTTAAAATTCATTCCATCCAACCTTTCTCTTACAAAATTATTAACACAAGAGACTTACTTGAGAGAATACATTCTGTAAAGATCTCTTTTTTGGGTATAACAACACAGTTCATGAGTTCAGGATTCAATGGTTCCATAGACATTCGTATTGAAACAATTTTCTTCTTATTTAAAGGTTGACTTTTTTCTATAGTCGATTCATATGGTTTCTTCATTATAAAAATTATAAAAAACTAGGGAGAGTTTGGAGATAATTTAGGAAAGGCACAAAGGTAGGGAATGATGTTTGGAAAAGGGTTTAAAGGCCGATAGACCCAATGGAATTAGACAGGTCCCAATTTTATCATTTAGGGATTTTAAAATTGAATATATGAAATATATTGAATAAATAATAATAATAATATTTAGAATCTTATTTGGATAATACTTTTTAATAGAAAAACTATGATGAGAAAAATAGATGGTGAGACACACAATAGTGAAACATAAACAACGAGACATCAACAGTGATATATAAATGGTGAGATATCAATGGTGATACATCAATGATTGGACATTAATAGTGATACATCCATAGTGAGACATCAATGGTGAGATTCCAACATAGTGTCATTAATGGTGAGATATCAATATATTTTTACTTAACTAAAAGTAATCATCCCTAACTCATGTTTGATGTAACTCATTCTGTTAGAATTTAAAGGCTTAGTAAAAATATCAGCAGGCTAATGTTCTGTGCCAATGTATTCAAGAGTTATATCATCTTTTTGATAATGATATCTCAAAAAGTGGTGTCTTACATCAATATATTTTGTTTTGGAATGGGATAATGGATTATTATAAATGTTAATAGCACTTGTGTTATCAAAATTTATAGGGACATGTCAGAATTGATATCCATAATCTAGTAATGTGTGTTTCATCCAAAAAAATTTATCTCAACAACTACCAAAAATATATATATTTAGCTTCAGTAGTAGATAATGTAATTGAATTTTTCTTCTTACTAATCCATGATAATAGTGACATACCTATGAATTGAAATGTTCCCGAGGTTATCTCTCTATCTAACTTTTATCCACCATTATCAGTATCAGAATAGATAATTAAATCAAATGATGTTCTTCTGGGATATAAAAATCGTAAATTGGTAGTATATTTGATGAATTTATAAATCCCTTTAATAGTCAGTAAGTGTGACTCTTTTGGGTTTCTTGAGAATGAGTACACATTCACACACTAAACATAATGTCAGGTCAACTAGAAGTTACGTATAGAAGACATACAATAATACGTCTATAATTGGATTGATCCACTGGTTTTCTAGCCTCATCTAGATCCATCTTACACGTGGTACTCATTGGAGTATCATTATTTTTATTTTTATCAATACCAATGCAATTTATAATATATTTAGTATATTTACATTGATTTCAAATAATTCCTTCTTTGTTTCGAAAGATTTAAAATCCAAGAATGAATTTAAGTTCACCCATTAAACTCATTTCAAATTCACATTGCATTATTTTTTCAAATTTTTAACATAGTATATTTTTAGAAGATCCAAAAATAATATCATCAACATATATTTTCACAACAAAAAAAATATTTTTAATTTTTTTTGATAAAATGGGTAGGGTCACATAGACCTTTTGTAAAATCTTTTGAATTAAGAGAAGAGTTGATCCTATAATACCATTCTCTAAGAGATTATTTTAAACCATATAATTATTTTGTTATTTGGAAAACATGATTTGGAAAATGTGGATTTTGAAAACTGGGTGGGGGGGGGGTTCAACAAACAAAATCCTCAACAATATAACCATTTAAGAATTCACTTTTTAAAACCATTTTATAAAGTTTGAAATTTTTATAAGATAAAAAATTTAAAAGAATTATAATGGATTTAAGTCAAGCTACATGTTCAAAGGTCACTTCATAGTCTATGCCTTCTTCTTGAGTATAACCTTGTGTAACTAATCTAGCCTTATTCAATACTATTGTTCTGTCTTTATCAAACTTGTTTCAAAACACCCATTTTATTGCCTATAGTTAATTTATCATTGGGTCTATAAAAAAGTTGCTATCCTTTATTTCTTTTAAACTGATTTAGCTCTTCTTTCATTGCCATTACACAAAATTCATCACTGATTTCATTAATGATATTCTTAGGTTCATGCTATGACCAAAAGGCTTGATGTTTAACTAGATTTCATAGAGAAGCTATAGTCTATATACATTTGTCTAGGTCTCCAACTACAACATATAAAGAGTGATTTTTATGTTTTCTAATGCCTCTAGATAATGATAAACTAGTTTTCTTTGGTACTTCTACATATTTGGGTTCTACTAGTTCAGTGTCCATAAATTTCCATACCTTGATGATTTTTCTGCTTATCTTTCAGCATATTCATAAGGCTTGGAACTCAATTAAAAATTTGATAAATCATCTTCAATACTTTCTAAAGGGATTTTAGGCTCATATGTATTTGTTTCAATAAATTTTACATGTACACATTGTTCAACAGTTTTGGTTCTTTTATTAAATACTATATAGGATTTTCTAGAAATTGAATATCCTAGGAAAATTACTTAATCACTTTTGGATTAAAATTTGTCAAGATTATCCTTAGTATTCAGAATAATGACCTTCCAGCCAAAAAATCAAAAGTGTTTAACCTTAGGCTTCAAATTTTTTTCATAGTTCATAAGGGATTTTATTTAAGATAGGTTTGATTAAGACTCTATTGATTACATAGAATGATTTATTTATAGTCTCTACCCTGAAATATATTGGTAAGTCATATTAATTAAACATATTCCTATAAATCCCATTAATGGTTCTGTTTCTTCTTTATACAAGTCTATTCCATTGAGATGTCATAGGAGAATAGAAATTGTGACTATAGCCGTATTGAGAAAAAAATGATTCAAAATCTTGATTTTTAAATTCTAGACCATGGTCACTTCTTAAAGTAATAATTTTAAGTCCACTTAGATTTTATACTAATAAAAAATACTTTGTAAAATTGGTAGTAACTTCACTTTTTGAGCCAAAAATAAAAAAAGTATAACTGTAAATGTCATTTATAAGTACATAAACATAGTTCTTCACATTTAAAATTGAAACTATAGATGGTCCAAACAAGTCTATGTGAACCGAATCAATAGGTCGAGAAGTTGATACTTATTTATTTGGTTTGAAAGATATATTGTGTTGTTTTCATTTTTGATAACGATGATAGACTTTATTTCTTGTAAACTCAGGTTTTGGTAGATCTTTAACTAACCATTTTCTATTAAGTTTTCTAAGTGAATTAATTTTATAATGGCCTAGTATCTTATGAAAAATAAAATATTCTATATGAAATTCAATTAAGGAATAAAATTTTTTTGAATTTAAAGAATCCAAATTAATAACATAAACATTTTCATTTCTACAGGTAGTAAAAACCAAATCATTTTAGACTAAAAACACTACAAGAATTATTTTCAAGTTTTACAAAAATATGTCATCACATAATTCTGAAATACTAATTGAATTATACTATAAAACATATAAAAATTACATTATAAATTAAAATTTAATTGGTGTTTACTAATTTTGAAAAGACCAATGATTGTTCCTTTAGAATTGTCACCAATAGTGACGTGTTCACCATCAGAATTAATTAAATTCTTTAAGTTTGAGTAGTATCTTATCATAGGCCTCGGACACCCACCGTCCAAGTACCATAATTTCTTATAGAAAATTTTCAAGAAGATTTACAAAAAAATAGATTAGAAAGAAATGACTTTGGTATCTGGATTTTCTTGGGTCCAAAAATTTCAGTAATAAATGCATTAGTAACATACACTTTCTAAATTGGTTTCCTATAAGTCTTTTGTAAATTTGTAGATAAATATACTGTATTAGTCCCACAATTAAAATATATTTTAGAATTATTTTCATAATTAGATGCATCTGAAATATTTTTAGAACTAAAATTAATAGAATAATTTCTATATTTAAGAATAAATGTGGTTATAATTATTATCTTTTGTCTATGTTGGTAGCCTATACCTGTAGTGTCATTTAGAGGAATTTATTATATGAGAATATGTGTTAAAATCATTTCACCATCAGTGAAATTTTATAGATCTAAATTTAATTGTTAATGAGATATCTTATGTTCAGTGTTTTGTTTATGAAACTAATCATTTTCCCTTTTTATATAGAAACTTTAGATTTAATAGAAAAATTAAGAGAATTCCATTTTTTGGGTGTTGTATTTTTTTCCAATATCTCATTAAAATTATCTTCAAACATGTTTCAATAATAAAAAATTTATTATTTAGTCATGTTCTCATTAACATAATTTTTCTTTTCATCTCCCAATTAGTGAGAGTTATGCCCAGGAGATACAGAAGTAACCTCAAATATATTTTTCAAAAATAACATGCAGAAATTATCATATTTACATCATGAGATGAATCAGAGTCACTAGAGGAGTCCTTAGAAGCACTCTAATTATATTTCATAGCATTATTGTACATTTTATCCTTGTTATCATATTTATTATTATACTTCATTTTTGTATATTTATCCTTCACATGCCTATTTATCTTGCATTCGTAACATATGATGCCATTTGAATGATCATCTTTCTTCAAATCCTTTTTCCACTTCCCATGATTGTCATATTTTACTTTGAAGTTATATTTCCTGAATAAGTTCATATTTTAAAAAAAATTGTAAATATTGTGGTAGATGAGTCATTTCCCCATCAATGTTAGTTAATTAATATTCATCACTTGTAATCTCATCTTGAGCTTGAACTTTTCCCTTTTATTTTTTTCATAGAAATAGTGGTTTTTAAAGAAACATATTTTCTCATAGGTTCATCATATTCTTCATGATTAAACTTTATCTCTGCCTCATAAATCATCAATTTTCCTATCATCTATTTTATAGGCATTTAATTGATATCACATGATTTTCTAATTAGCACTGATGTCCCACTCCATATTTCTAGAAGACATCTCAATATTCACATGATCTGATCTTTTGCAGTGAATTGATTTCCCATTGAGCTCATTATATTCAAAATATCTCTAATCCTAAGATACATTTCAATGATAGGCTCATCATGATTTATTTTAAAATTATCAATTTTAATAGTGTAAGTGTTAAGTCTAATTTATTTCACATTTTTAGTTATTTCATGTGAAACATCTAAAGTATCCCATATCTCATCAACATTTTTACATGTATAAATTCGTTTAAACTCTTCATCTCCTAATGAACAATATAATGAATTGATGGATTTGAAATTTTTATTATAAGAAGACTTATTTGCATAATAAAAATAATTTCTAGATTTTATTGTAATTTTATACTCATCAACTATGGGAGACCATATTTCAAATCCCATGATTTCAATATGCATTTTAATTTTTTTCCATTGGGAATTATTAGTTCCATTGAAATATGGGGGTCTATTAGTAGCATCACCTTAATAACTATTATACATATTAAAAAATTATCAAATAAATTTAAAGAACTAAATATTTAAAATTTACATAAATTTTAATATATTTATTGTACAACCATAATCACAGTTAAGAAATATTTAAAAATATTTTAATCTTCCTCTGATACCAAATATTGGTCGGAGTAGAAGACTCAAGAGGGGAGGGGGGGGGGGTGAATTTAGTTCCTAATCAAAATTTATATTTAAAATGGATTATTATATCCCAAAAATTAGAATAAAAGACATCCTATTTAACTAAATAAAAGGATTTATAAAATTTTTGTTTTTTTAAAAGATTTCTCAAAGTGTGATTAGTTCTTTATTGAAATAATATGAAATACTATTTCAAATTTTGAAATCAATTTACTATATCAGATTATAATATAAAAAAAATCTAAGAAAAACTACCAAAGTGAAAGAAAGTTTTTTAGATGTAAATAGATAAAATAGTGAAGACAAAACTTCAAAGGAATATTAGAAATAATGACAAGAGGTTCAGTCTCAAGTTGAGAATTAGTCCTCTTCACTTGGTGATCACCTACCACCAATAAGTTTACATAAAAATAAATTTTATCCACAACCTATATTGAGGTATATGAAAACCCCAAAAATGTTTTCTAGTTCAAAAAGACCTCCTCTAGTATTTTTCATGGGATTGAAAAATGTAAAAGTTCACACATGGACCTCTTCCACTGTTTTCTGTGGGAGTAAAATGTGTAAGAAGATAATTTTTGAATATATCTATGTATCTTCCTAATAATCATAGAAGCAAATGTGTGTTTTTAAAATAGAGATAATCAGACACTACTCATAATGTAAATAAATAAACAAATATAGAATATAAAAGAGTAGAAGGGATAGTGTTTCTATGTGTTATAATTGTTGTAGCTTTGGGGCTCCTTGAAGGTATATTTAAATAATGCTCAAGCCATTTTATAGAAATTTGTTGTAAAATAGAGTATCATAGAATATTCGATCATGTGGTTTATGAGAGACCCAAGCGTGCAAAAAAGTGTTATTATTCATGTGTTCTTTGAATTATTGAAGTAGAATATTTCAAACATGCAAACCACCTCTTTTCAGTTTTTCACCATTGTTGAGTCATGTTTGTTCTTATCTATCACCATGAACGTCTCTATTTTTGATTGATTGTTTTCATTATACACTAAAGCCGAAATAGAATTTTCTCAATCATGTTATGGTACCTCTTACTCCAGACTCCAGTCAGATATCGATTTAAATGTTTTCTATAAAAGGTTATTAATTTAATTATGAGAATTAAATTTCACAAATATTACCATTATAAATATCTAATTTAAAATAAAAAAGGAAAGGTAGCGGTGAGTCTTTTGAATGGTGACTCTATAGATGTTTCAGGCTAATGGTGTCTTTGAAGTGGTGACTCTTTGGAGTAGTGACTTCTTTGGAGTGGTGATTTAGACTTAGTGGTGAGTGGGGAGGGGTGAGTCAGGAATGGTGTCTCATAATTTGTGTATTATGTCAATCTAACATGTTACAATGACTCATTGTAGGGGTGACTTAATATAACGGTGATTCAGAATTGGTGAGTAAGCCTTAGCTGTGAGTCACCTTTAGTGGCAATTTATGGTAATAATGACTCATACTTAGAGTATTCTTAAAATATATCTTATAATGAAAAATGATAACTTAAGATAGTTAAATAATTATAAAAATAATTAATCATGATTTTTGATTATTAAAACTAGAATAAGTCAAAAAATAATGAATAAATATTAAATATAAAACAAGAATTATTATAAACATTATCAAGAACACAATGAATCAATACATTAAAAATATTAAAAAATTATTAGTATATTGAAAAAGTATTAATATTAATTAATTATTCTAAATTCACATATAATATAATTCAATATATCTATATTTTTTGGATTTGTAAAGAAAACAACTCATTTTTCATTGTGGCCTTGGATAAAACATTAATCTAATCTCTTATTCACTAGTTTTACAACTAAAATTGGGAGACATATTGCCCACCATATTTGTATTATAGTTTACTGACCACTCTATGACACACCCCAAATAAAGAGTGTATGATTTTATTATGGAAGTTTGAAAATTGTTTTTACACAATTAATCTCTTATCTATGATATGGAGTATGATAATTAAATATATATCTTTATTGTTAATAATTTAGTTAATACTGGAGTAGAAATCATAAATGTTTTTAAGGGAAAACACGTCTTCAAATATAGTGAAAAAAGTGTGGATTTCAATGTTTTTAAAAAAATTATGTTACCACCACAAGCTAGAAACTACCATAGCTTTGAAGTATTTTAACTTATTGAACCATTTGATGATGGAGAAGAAACAAGTTTGAGTATTTGTGATGGAAATTATATTAGATTATACATAGTAAAAAATATCATAAGAATTAGTTCAAGTAAGGAAAAAGAGCCCTTTGATGGTTATGAGGGTGATTTTTTGGAAAACCATGATATATTTTCCGAGGAAAAGATATTCACACCAAATCTAGAAAATATAAGTGAGTTGAATTATATTATAGACACAAGTTAAGAGTAATAATTCTTTAGATATCATTCAATTTTAAGAAATGCATCGAAAATCTTAGGCTGCATTCTCCTTGGAGTCTACCATCTTTCCAAGAAGAACAACAAAAAGAGCTCAAAGCACTTCAATAAAACCTGAAATACCAATTCCTAGGTGAAATTTTTTAGCTACAGTAATCATTTTATCCAAACTAGGGAAAGTAAAGAGTTAATGAATTTTGATGTGTGAAAAATGTACAAAACATCCATAGGCTGGTACATAGAAAAAATTAATGGGATTGGCCATTCATTCTGGATACATGGGATCATAATGAATCCTGATCTTAAGGAAAGGGTTATGGGATAAAGGTGGATCAACCCCAATATGAAATAAGTTGTGAGAGAAGAAGTGATAAAACGATTGATGATGGGATTATTTATCACATTTATGATATCCCGTGGGTTATCTTGGACTATGGGGACCCTAAAAATATAGGTTTCATTTTTATCACAAATGAAAAGTGTAACACACTATGTTTTTGGAATATATTTCTCTTTAATAAATTCACTATGTTCGATATCTTGCGATGCACACAACAAAAATAATAAGTAAATAATTATTTATTACAATAAAAATTGAAATATAATACAATACAATCAAATGAAACATAGTTATTAAAATCAATTACATAATTATAAGAAGTAATAATTTAATTATTCATGGATAAAAAAATGTTTTGTTTTAAATTTTTTATATTATAAATTTTACGTAAAATCTATATATGTAAAAATTTATAATTTTAATTTTAAAAAATGAATATCAATTTTTAAATCGTCATAAAAATATTATATCAAGAGAATATTTTTTTGAAAATTTCAACCCTTTTTTTAAATAGTTAAAAGACCATTTTTATTAATATTGCGACATTTATGATATAATTATTGTATAACCATGAATAGAAAAATAATATAACCATTTTCCTAATCAAAGATATTTTTAATAAGTAAAATTATATTTATAAAAACATTATATGTAATTTACAATCCTTTTTTTTACATTTTAGAACCAAAATTTATATTTTTATAAAAACTGAATTAATATGATACACACTTATTATTTTTGAATTAATTTTTATTAATTTTACAAATTTAATAATATGAATTTAAAAAAAACTAGAATCTTAATATCAAAATTATATAATATGTCTAGTTTTATATTTAGTTATAAAAATAAGTTACCAATGGTTAAAGATAGAGTTGCCGGGGTGAAAGTAAATATAATAAAAGTTAAAATAAATGAGAAAAGGCCTAAAATTACTCAAAAATTATCTTCAAATGAGTTTTTGAGAGGATGAACAAACCAAAATCATCCACTCTCTATCATTTTTCACTTTTGGAACCACTTTATTTGAATAATGGCTTGTCTATTTATATCATTACAAAAATGTCAATCTCTTCACTTATAAAAGGGGACTTCCACCACCCATTTAAATACACTATAAAATATGAATTAATTTTTAAACTCTACCATTTTTATTTTAATTATGGTTCTCATCTGGCTTTTTAATCCCCTTTATTTAATGAAAATTCCCCAAATCCTCTATTTCAAAGGGGTACTCAAAGAGAAGGTTCAAACAATTAACGTGAATACTAATCACTTTTTAGTCATTTTTATTTTCTATATTTTTCCAAGAAAAATATTTTCCCATTATAAAATAACTAAATATGTAACACACCAGGTAAATAAAGAATATAAAATTTTTATATTTATCCCTATTTGTGAATAAAATGTTAATATTAATTTAAAGGGAACGCTATGCTCGATGTCTTACCCAATATGCAACAACAAGTTCTTTTGAAATCTTACGTTTCACTCCAATAATAAAATAATTTTATGTTAACACCTAGCCATTATTATAAGTCCCTAGCCTTAAGCCTTACTTAATCTTGAGTTATTACAAGATTACACATTTAGGATCTTTTCGGGTTTAATGTTTTAGAGAATTAGATCATAAAACTTGCATTACATTCCACATATAAACAAAGTGGTTACATAAAGATAGTATTCTTCATTCCCATCAATGGAAACATATTTAAAATAAAACATGGATTCTTTCTTGACACTTCCTTGACACTATCATCATATCATGTACCTTTTCCTTGACCAGTGAAAAATGTTTCAAAAAAACATGGGATGATCATAAAAAGCTCAGTAAGGGATATAAAAATATGGAATGGAAACATGGGTACATATATACATAATAATGAGATCATACTTTACCCATAAAACATAAACTGTAGCGACCCGAAGCTTATCGTACATGGACTTTACATTACTTTTGCGGAATACTTAGTACATTACAAAAACACACACACAAGGACCGTAATAGTTTAGTGTCTTTGGAAACTCGGACTATAATCTTCTAATCGTGGTAAAAGATCTTCAAAATCTCCCATAAAGATCTTCCTTTTTTTTACCTAAAACCTTTCTTTATATCCTGGGGAAAAGAAAACATAAAAGGGTGAGCTCAAATGCTCAGTAAGGGTAAACAAAATAAATATCAATCACATCATATTCATAAGAACATAACATTTTGGAAATCATAACCTGCAAAAGAGAGCATAATTTCATAATCATGGGATAAATCATGGCAGTGAAAAGTAATCCCAATAATCATAACTTAAAACATGAAACTTTGTGGCATACACACATAATCATAGAGAATCATTTCTTGTTAGTCAAGACTAATTTCCAAGACTATCTTAGTGGACAAAGTCCCTTTCTGAATCGAGTAACCCTCGTTTCAGTCCTGTTTCACTGAACCGGTATAACCTACCGTTCCAGCCCTGTCTATCTCATGAGATATAAAATCTTTACCCAATGCATTGGAGGGAGATATAGGTCCCACCCATCTCATAATGATACCATTCTTATGTGTGCCACAAAATCATAAATCATACATCATTGTATAACCCATGTAATAAAAATGGGATTCTTAAACAACATGACATCATAAAACAATTCATATAAGATAAAGGAATTCATAAAAATATTTCCATCACAACATAATCAAATCCATGTAATAATAGGGATAGAAACAGAACCCTTTATTATCTTAGATGTAAAATAATTTTGATAAAACACTTGAAATCCATTCTTGAGGAAAATATCCTTTCTTCTTCAAAAACATTTTTCCTTTCATAACATGTCATACAACTTAAAACTAAAAGAATTTGATTAAAAATAAACTTGAAAACTTGTAAAGGAAGCTTCTTCGAAATAATGTTTTAAAAATCCATTCATGCCGTACAAGTTAAAAAAAACATTCTTCGTACTTTTGTCGGAAAAGTCAAAAAGTACCTCGTACGAAAAACGACAAAAGATTCCTTTCACACATATTACTAAAAACTCACCGAAGGGTAAAAATGGATTTAAACAATTGTAGGTGGATGGAAATAATATTACATATTGATGAAACATGGATGTGGATGATAAAATACACCCCAGTAAATACTTACGAATAAACAATCTCGGATAAAAATGAGATTGTGATATTTCCCTTACCTTAGGTCCGATTTCCTTCGTATGTGTCCGAACCTCCTCTTCTTTGAAGCGCCTCTTTGAGACCTCCTCTTAGGGCACTAAAATTGGTCTTTGAGGAAGACCAGAACCTCTAGGATGTTTCTAGGGAAGTGGAGAAGAGATTTTGGCAGGGGTTTTCCGAGCTTGAGTGCTCAAATTGGTGTGAGGAGGAGGGGGAGGAGGTGTCCTTTTATAGGGGAGGAGAGGGGCACCTTAGGAATATCTCAAAATATTATTTTATATTAAAGTCAAAATAGGTTTATAATGGTTCCAAAGGGTTTTATTTCGAAGATAAAGTGGGGAAGGGTCGAAATCCTATCAACCAATAAGATTTAGACAAGTTTAGGGTATTATTTTAACCTTATCAATTAGATTTAACTCTAAGTTAAATAATTTAACTTTTACCGTGTCTTTTTGTTTTCTTTCAATATATGGTTAATACACTTACTATAACATGCCAAACGAACCCTAAATTGTTTATTATTAATATATATATCTTTATATAAGTCATTTGGCCGAACCTTAGATTTTTAGGAATAAAATAACAATTAATAATATAATATTTGATTTAAAAACTACTTTGTGTCAATTTTGACACTATTTGATATATGATTTTTGTGAAAGTCATAACAGAATTATATGTTCGAACCAAGTTGATTAAATCAACACTAATATATCATAGTAACCTAGAAAATTAGTGGAATTCATAAAAAGGCTTAAATTACATTTATTTTGGTATTTATATTATCAATTATGTCAATATTCCATTAATAAGATAATTACTGCATCATCTTTGTGTCATATATAAATTAAATTATTTGATGTCTAAAAATTACAAATAAAATACCATCATGTAGGAAATATTTTTATATTTCTAATGAATATTTACAATTGAATTTATCTTATGTATAACCCCATATTAAAAATGATTTACTTATTAAACTTTGATTTTAACTATTTTAACCCTTCTTTAAATAAATTAATAATAAATGTCCTAATCTAATCCAAGTGGGCCTAAATGGTCATATTTTATTCCTAAGTTTGTTTTTGGTCGAATTACACTTGTCCAATAGAATTAGGACAGGTGTTAGGGTAATATTAATATCATATTTACCCTTAGTTACCCTATTTACTATTAAACGCGGTAAAAATAGTAAAAAGTTACTATTCACCAAAAAATTATTTTTATCTCATTGAACCACATTTTACTTACTGATATCAACCGTGTCTGTCGGATTTTTGAAATTCCATTCACAGAAGCGGTAAAATTATGTTTTATGCAAAATTCAGTTTTTTACCTACCACTTAGTGGTTTCACTATTCATCAAAAATTGAAAGTTTTCAGAAAAATACCAAAATTTCACCCTAGGCTAATTTCGATATTCCGGATCCAAAAATGAAGTCCATTTTAAAAAATAAAATTTATAAAATTTCAAAAAGTGGTTATTACTATTCATAACGGATAGTTTTAATAATATTTTAATAGCATATCGTTGTTTAGTGAAACTCGGTATTGCGTACTACACACGCTATCGAGGAAGGTTGCGATTGCGTGTAATGCAAGGAAAGTCAAAGATGCATGTTGTTCAAGATCCTTTTGGTGTAGCGTACAACACAAGACATTAATAAAATTAAAAAAAATATTTTTCATAAAATCTCGGGTTGTTACATTCTACCCCCCTTAAAATGAATTTCGCCCTCGAAATTCGTCGGGATTATAAATGGTTTACTATTCGAAAGTTTCTTTAATAGAAACCCACATCGTAAAAAGGAATACAAAAACTTGGCTTTAAAAACTAAAGTATGAAATGTAACGATTACCCAAATAAACTAGTCCCTGGGTTTCCACATAGGTGAAAATATGGATATAGAAGAGAAATCTAACCATCATGTTCTGATGGAGAGTGGTAGAGAACATGGCTATGGAAAATCTAGCAATCACAAAGCCATAAATTTGTAACGATCTAAGGTACCATCTGATTAATCAGATATAAGAGCACTAGGACAACTTTTTTGGTTTTCAAGATCATTTCCCTAAAGTTGATGAATTAAAAGAAATACTTACATGATTTTGTTACAATCTCACTGTTGTTCATGAATTGAACAATTAACACTTCATATCATAAAGAAATGAAGTTGAATTTGTTATTCGTGAAGCATTAGCAGATCATGTGATAGAAGGATGGGTCATTCCATCTATTTCAAACAAAAGGTTAGCAAAAGTTATAAGTCCATCTTATAGTGAGATTAATCGTATATGGTTCCAAAAATGAACTTATACTTCATATATCATACCGCTTAATAAAATAAAACTAGTTTCTACTAAACAGGGACTTCCTGTAGGCCAGTGGTAGGCGATAAAGGCCAGTCGCACTTCGGTTGTGGGTTCGATTCCCACAGCCTTGTCTGAAGCGATGGGTTGTCGCCCGTCCTGCAGGTTGTCCTTTTTCTAAAAATATATTGCTATAACATCCCATCAATAATATCGAGAGAACTTCTATCCTTAATCAATAATAACTTATGTACAACATAATCCATTCCAATTCTTTAGGCTTATCCATAATACTGCAGTCCACTCTCATAACATAGTGAAAATGATTACCAGAGATTTAACACCATCGTCGATCCCCATATATCATAAGATATGTTTTGTTGGTCACATTCCAAACATTCAAAGTCCTTAATCATGTATTCTATTGAATACCTTAGTGAAAACATGAATGCAGTTAAAATCTAACACTTTCCACATACCAAAATCCTCAAAATTCTATATACTCAAACCATGATATCACTTAGTCCTTATATCAATCATGAGCTCATGGATACTGTTAAACATTTCATTTTCTCGTTTTCCCTTTATTATGCACATAATATCTCAATTACTTTGAATACCACATTAGACCAATACATAAATATTCCAATACTACATGATACAACATTATTTTTGAATCCAATTACATAAACACTTAATCATTCCACCACATCATTTTCATATTCAACATTGCCAATAGAGATCGCATGTGACTTCCCTTTGTCCTTTGCCTTAAGTGGTTGCTCATGTTGATCGTCACTAACCCTTGGATTAGGGCATTTATTGGCATAATGTCCCATCTCCTTACACTTGAAACATTGAAGTGTTGGTGGTGCGTTCTCTGTAGTGTTTGCTTTGTTCACATCATTAGAAACCCTTTTTCCATTACTTCGACACTCAGCTACTCGATGACCTTCTTTTCCACACTTAAAACATTTTCTAGTCCCTTTAAGACAATCTCCACCATGCTTCTTTCCACACTTTGTGCATAAGGAAACATTCATATTCTTTTCACCATTATTTTGAGATTTCTCCTTGAACTCCATCTTTTGTTTCTTTTCAAAACCATGAGATGGATATGTAACACCAACTTCCACTTCTACCTTGATAGCACAACGCACAATTTCTTCATAGCTACTGAAGTCTCTTATAGCTAATGCCCTTCGAAGACTTGGTTTTAAGCCACTGAAAAATCTATCAACTTTACTTTCAGGTTGGATGATAATGCCAGATGCATACCTCGCAAGTCTTGTAAAATTTGCTTCGTATATACCAACAGATTCCTCATCCTTCTGCTTCAGCTCAAGAAATTCCTTTTCCATCTTTGTTCGAAGAATACGAGGGAAGTACTTACTGAAAAACAAGTTCTTGAACTCGTCCCATTCCATGGACTCAATTTCATCTCTTGGCCTCGTATTCTTGATAAGATTCCACCATTGATCAGCATCACCTTCCAAACGATACACTGCTAAGATGACTTTATCATGTTCAGAACATTGAAGAACTGAAAATATCTTTTCAGTAGTATTGATCCATTGTTCAGCAACAAGTGGATCAGAAGTCCCACTGAAAGAAGGTGGACGTTGCCTCATGAAGGACTCAATAGAATAGTGTTCCCTTCTCTGCTCATTTGGAAGTCCAGAATGATTCATAGCTTGTGTAAGTATAGAAATAAGATTTTCCACTCCATCTCCCATAACATTTGTTTGTTCAGGAGGGCAATCATTGAATTGTCCATTGCATTGATCAACACGGTTCCTTCGGGTTCCAGCCATCGTCTAAAACCCAAAAAGAATAGTGTGAGAGGCAAAAATCATGCTTGGGAAAACAACAATATCTATCATCTTAGGTTAAATTCTATGATCGTTACCGTAGTTCAAGGACTGTATCCTATACGTATACTTATCGTTAAGGACATCCCTAGACATACCTTATAAATATATCTAGGGATCTCACTAAAGTTCTCACATCCTAGTTTGCAAAGGTTGACTAAACCTTTCCTCTGATACCAACTGTAGCGACCCGAAGCGTATCGTACATGGACTTTACATTACTTTTGTGGAATACTTATTACATTACAAAAACACACACACAAGGACCGTAATAGTTTAGTGTCTTCGGAAACTCGGACTATAATCTTCTAATCGTGGTGAAAGATCTTCAAAATCTCCCATAAAGATCTTCCTTTTTTTTTACCTAAAACCTTTCTTTATATCCTGGGGAAAAGAAAACATAAAAGGGTGAGCTCAAATGCTCAGTAAGGGTAAACAAATTAAATATCAATCACATCATATTCATAAGAAAATAACATTTTGGAAATCATAACCTGCAAAAGAGAGCATAATTTCATAATCATGGGATAAATCATGGCAGTGAAAAGTAATCCCAATAATCATAACTTAAAACATGAAACTTTGTGGAATACACACATAATCATAGAGAATAATTTCTTGTTAGTCAAGACTAATTGCCAAGACTATCTTAGTGGACAAAGTCCCTTTCTGAATCGAGTAACCCTCGTTTCAGTCCTGTTTCACTGAACCGGTATAACCTACCGTCCAGGCCTGTCTATCTCATGAGATATAAAATCTTTACCCAATGCATTGGAGGGAGATATAGGTCCCACCCATCTCATAATGATACCATTCTTATGTGTGCCACAAAATCATAAATCATACATCATTGTATAACCCATGTAATAAAAATGGGATTCTTAAACAACATGACATCATAAAACAATTCATATAAGATAAAGGAATTCATAAAAATATTTCCATCACAACATAATCAAATCCATGTAATAATAGGGATAGAAACAGAACCCTTTATTATTTTAGATGGAAAATAATTTTGATAAAACACTTGAAATCCATTCTTGAGGAAAATATCCTTTCTACTTTAATTTTTTTCCTTTCTTAACATGTCTTACAATTTAAAACTAAAAGAATTTGATTAAAAATAAACTTGAAAACTTGTAAAGGAAGCTTCTTGGAAATAATGTTTTAAAAATCCATTCATGCCGTACAAGTTAAAAAAAACATTCTTCGTACTTTTGTCGGAAAAGTCAAAAAGTACCTCGTACGAAAAACGACAAAAGATTCCTTTCACACATATTACTAAAAACTCACCGAAGGGTAAAAATGGATTTAAACAATTGTAGGTGGATAAAAATAATATTACATATTGATGAAACATGGATGTGGATGATAAAATACACCCCAGTAAATACTTACGAATAAACAATCTCGGATAAAAATGAGATTGTGATATTTCCCTTACCTTAGGTCCGATTTCCTTCGTATGTGTCCGAACCTCCTCTTCTTTGAAGCGCCTCTTTGAGACCTCCTCTTAGGGCACTAAAATTGGTCTTTGAGGAAGACCAGAACCTCTAGGATGTTTCTAGGGAAGTGGAGAAGAGATTTTGGCAGGTTTTGGCCGAGCTTGAGTGCTCAAATTGGTGTGAGGAGGAGGGGGAGGAGCTGTCCTTTTATAGGGGAGGAGAGGGGCACCTTAGGAATATATCAAAATATTATTTTATATTAAAGTCAAAATCGGTTTATAATGGTTACAAAGGGTTTTATTTCGAAGATAAAGTTGGGAAGGGTCGAAATCCTATGAACCAATAAGATTTAGACAAGTTTAGGGTATTATTTTAACCTTATCAATTAGATTTAACTCTAAGTTAAATAATTTAACTTTTACCGTGTCTTTTTGTTTTCTTTCACTATATGGTTAATACACTTACTATAACATGCCAAACGAACCCTAAATTGTTTATTATTAATATATATATCCTTATATAAGTCATTTGGCCGAACCTTATATTTTTAGGAATAAAATAACAATTAATAATATAATATTTGATTTAAAAACTACTTTGTGTCAATTTTGACACTATTTGATATATGATTTTTGTGAAAGTCATAACAGAATTATATGTTCGAACCAAGTTCATTAAATCAACACTAATATTTCATAGTAACCTAGAAAATTAGTGGAATTCATAAAAAGTCTTAAATTACATTTATTTTGGTATTTATATTATCAATTATGTCAATATTCCATTAATAAGATAATTACTGTATCATCTTTGTGTCATATATAAATTAAATTATTTTATGTCTAAAAATTAAAAATAAAATAACATCATGTAGGAAATCTTTTTAGCTTTCTAATGAATATTTACAATCGAATTTATCTTATGTATAACCCCATATTAAAAATGATTTACTTATTAAACTTTGATTTTAACTATTTTAACCCTTCTTTAAATAAATTAATAATAAATGTCCTAATCTAATCCATGTGGGCCTAAATGGTCATATTTTATTCCTAAGTTTTTTTGGTCGAATTACACTTGTCCAATAGAATTAGGACATGTTTTAGGGTAATATTAATATCATATTTACCCTTAGTTACCCTATTTACTATTAAAGGCGGTAAAAATAGTAAAAAGTTACAATTCACCAAAAAATAATTTTTATCTCATTGAACCACATTTTACTTACTGATATCAACCGTGTCTGTCGGATTTTTGAAATTCCATTCATAGAAGCGGTAAAATTATGTTTTATGCAAAATTCAGTTTTTTACCTACCACTTAGTGGTTTCACTATTCATCAAAAATTGAAAGTTTTCAGAAAAATACCAAAATTTCACCCTAGGCTAATTTCGATATTCCGGATCCAAAAATGAAGTCCATTTTGAAAAATAAAATTTATAAAATTTCAAAAAGTGGTTATTACTATTCATAACGGCTAGTTTTAATAATATTTTAATAGCATATCGTTGTTTAGTGAAACTCGGTATTGCGTACTACACACGCTATCGAGGAAGGTTGCGATTGCGTGTAATGCAAGGAAAGTCAAAGATGCGTGTTGTGCAAGCTCCTTTTGGTGTAGCGTACAACACAAGACATTAATAAAATTAAAAAAAATATTTTTCATAAAATCTCGGGTTGTTACATAAACACTTTAACACACCTCATAAAATCATGAATAAATCATAGAAATCATAAGACATAAAGGTAACTTGAGGCATTCATAACATTCTTACGTAGGGAGTAACCCTCTTGGTTACGTTTGGAATACCCATCACAGTATATTCCCTAAATCTCTTTGGATAAACCTTAAAGTTTCACTCCTTCACATTACCCAATGCATTAGAGAGCTATATCGGGCTCACCCACCCTTAGTTTATCACGGAACCACCCGTCTTCATAATAATGCCCAAGAACCTCAACATAATCGTATCACATAAAACATGCATAAAGGAAACATAACATTTCCAACTTTCAATCACAAGATATCAATACAACACATTGATATAAAAACATCATGAAAACCATTTTCAATACCAAAATAAAAGAAAAGTAAAACATGGTATTTATTTTTCTTTTAAAAAGAAGGTATGGCTTGTAGAGGAAGCCGAAACCCAAATAATGGTCACGGCGGTGGAGAAGTCGTTGTCGCCGCATACGTATGACAAAAAAATTCCCTTTTGTCGTTTAGTAAAATGCTTCATATAAAAAAGATTCTTTTTGGATAAACGTAAAAGTCAAAGGGGTTTATACATCATATAAAAGAAGGTTGAGTATAAAACAAAATATGCCTCAATGAAAGGAGATTGAGACGAAGTCCCATACCTCAGGTCCGACTTGACTCGATCGTTATTTAATGTCCTGAATAATAAACTTGAGTTAATTTATACTTTCGTAAGAAACTTTTTCAAGTTCATTATTCCTTTTATATCACTTATTTCCATGTCATGAACACTATTTAATTATTTAAGTTAATAACGGTCGTTTTAACGATCATTGGTACTTGAGTCAAAAATAAACCCTTTATAATTACAAGTTGTTCATGTATCCATTATATCCAGAATTATAATCATGATTTATATATCATATATATCATATATATCCAGTATATACGTGCATTTATAATATTACATAATCATTTAGAGGTAAGAAATGAAATGCACCGTTCATGGAGATGGTAAGTCGTACGTACGCATGAACGCTACTTTCATTTCTATTTTGTATTTTATAGAATGGAATCATAATGATATAAAGTTATATTATAATTCCAGTATAATATAATATATAATATCATAGTCCCATCCTTTATACCTCCCACATATGGTATTTAACGAATCAAATCACTTTGAGGGGGTGGTAGTCCGCACTTCCTTAAATGAAGATATCACGTTTACCCATAATGGAAACCATAAAGGTATGCCTAAAATGAAAAATAAAGAATCTTAAGGAAAACATAAAAATATTATATATCATATATAAATATAGTGACATCTTAATGGCCACCTTTGAAGGTGTTAAAAGAATTTTGAACAATCATCGTTTCGAGAGGCATAAATTCGCCATCCACGGAAACAGTATGTTCTTTAACCATAAGATGTAGGTGTGTGTAAGTGTAGCTTGAATAATTCTTATTAAAACATCCTATTATATTGAAGATACTGGAGTTGTTACAAAAGAAATAAATAAAAAGAGTTTAGGGGGTTGGAGAAGCAAAATAAAACAAAAGGACTCAAGTGAAGACATTACCTTAAAATCAGGTAACTCCCTTTAGTTTGAGCTCAAAGGCTTCCTTGGGAAGACTTCTTCCCCAAGTGAGCCTTCAAGGAGTAATAGAGGGAAGTGTAGAGACAAAATGGGCAGGGTTTGGCCAAGCCAAAGGCTTTGTAAATGTGGGTAAGGAGGTAGAGGTGGGGGCGTTTTATAAGAGGAGAGGAGGGGCACTCTTGGAAAGTAAAGAAATATTACTTTATTTGAAAATGAGTTTAGGATTTAAAAGGTCCCAAACTGATATAATTAGAGGATAAGGTGATAAGGGTTTGAAATATACCAACCCAATATGTTTTGGACATGTGTAGGTCATATACGTTACATTATCTTTTCATTTTATTTAAATCCTTTATTAATGAGGCAATCGCTACATCATCATGATGTCATAAATAATTTAATTTATTTAAAGTCTAAAAATTATAAAAAAAACTATGATGTAGGAAATCTTTTTATATTTCCAATGAATATTTATAGTCAAAAATCTGACTTGTATAACCCCATTTAAAAATTGTTTTTGTAAAACATATTATGTTTGTGTCATTTTTACTTTTTCATTAAATAAAAAGTTATTTATGTCATTTCCCAACCAAAGTGGCTCCATGGGGTCCCCAAGTTGACCCATGGATTGTCTTGGTCGGCCATGACACATCCAATGAGGGTAGGACATGTGTTAAGATCATCTCATACTATTAAAACATTATTTTTTCCTTAAACTACACTAATTACCACTAATCGCGATTAAAAACATAAAAGTTATTATTCACAAAAAAATTATTTTAATCTCATTGAACCAAATTTTACTTCTCAATGACAACCATGTATGTAGGATTTTTTAAATTCAAAACACAAAGGTGGAAAAATTTCATTTAAATGGAAAATCAGTTTTTATAAGTACCACTTAGTGGTTTCACTATTCATCAAAAATTTAAGTTTTTCAGAAAGATACCAAAACTTAACCCTAAGCTATATTTGATATTCTGAATTCAAAAATGATGTCAATTTTAAAAAATTCAAATCATGTAAGTTACATTAATTAATTTAATAATTAATTCCCGCTATCATGACAAATAGCGTGTTTTTATGAAACAATAAGTATCAAAAGATTGACACCAGTTTAAGTCCAATTTCAAAGTGAAATTGATTCCAATGACCACTATTGGATTAAATGGTAAAAATATATTCTAATTTCACTTTAAAACCAATTCATAAGATAATCTAATCATATAAATAAATTATATTAAAAAGCAGTTTTGAGGTAAAATGCAGTATTTTTCACTATTCATTAAAAAATGAACATTGTCAGAAAAATACCAAAAATTTATCCAATGTAAAATTCTATGTCCCAATCATAATGAAGATGTTTATTTTGACAAATATAGATTATAAAATTGTCAAAAGTTTTATTTAAATGGGTTTTCCATCAAAAGGCAGTAAAACAATATTTTAAGAATATTAGTGTATTCCATGCTAAAGATTGGATTTATTTTCATTTTAAGCCTCTAAAACACTATCTAATTCATTAATAGACATAGATAAAAATATCTATTATTCATTAATTACTTGGGATGTTACATCCTTCCCCCCTTTAGATAATTGCGTCCCCACAATTTATTTACTTATCGAATAAATGGGGGTACTTATCCCTCATTGCATTTTCAGATTCCCATGTTGCCTCTTCCATCATGTGGTTTTTCCACTAAACCTTTTCCTGATAAGTCACTTTATTCCGTAACACTTGCTCCCTGTGGTCAAGAATCTGGACCGGTTGTTCCTCATAAGATAGGTTCTCTTCCAGCTGAACTACCTCTGGACTCAAAACATGAGATGGATCTGGCATATACTTTCTCAACATCGAAACATGAAAAACATTGTGTACCTAAGATAAACATGGAGGTAAAGCCACTCGGCAAGCAACTGATCCAACTCTCTCCAAAATTTCATATGGTCCAATGAACCTTGGACTCAGCTTTCCTTTCTTACCAAATCGTATCACACTTTTCCATGGTGAGACATTGAGAAAAACATGATCACCTACCTCAAAAGAGAGATCCTTACTCCTATTTTCCGCATAACTCTTCTGCCTACTCTGAGCTGTTCTCATGTGTTTCTGTATCAGCTGAACTTATTCTGCCAACTCTTCTACCAATTCTGGTCCCATCAACTTCCTTTCACCCAATTCATCCCAGAAAGCTGGAGTTCGACACCGCTTCCCATATAATGCCTGAAATGGTGCCATCTGTATACTGGAATGAAAACTGTTATTATATAAAAAATCAATCAAAGAAAGATGTTGGTCCAAACTTCCCTGATAATCCATCGAACAAGCTTGTAGAATATCCTCCAATGTCTGAATTGTTCATTCTGACTGCCCATCTGATTGAGGATGAAAAGCTGTACTAAAATTTAATTCAGTACCCAACGACTTCTGAAGGCCTTTCCAAAAGTTAGAAGTGAACCTGGGATCACGGTCAGATACAATGGAGAGGGGAACTCCATGTAACCTGACTATCTCTTTAAGTTACAAACGGGAAAGTTGATCTAGGGAAAAAGTATCTCGTATAGCAAGGAAATGAGCAGACTTGGTCAAGTGATCAACAATAACCCATATTGCATTATTACCTCGAGATGTCTTTGGTAATCCCACAACAAAGTCCATGGATATATTCTCCAATTTCCACTCTGGAGCTGGTAAAGGCTGAAGTATCCCTTTCTGTAACTGCCGCTCTGCTTTAACCTACTGACAGGTCAAACACTTCACAGTAAAATCAGCAATATCTCTTTTTATTCCATCCCACCAGTAATACTCCTGCAGATCTCTGTACATCTTAGTACTGCCCGGATGAACTGAAAACGGAGAACTATGAGCTTCACATAACAACTCTCTCTTCAACTGTGAATCACAAGGCACACACAATCTCTTCCCAAATCTCAAAACGCAATCATTATCAACGTTGAATTCAGGCAACTTACCTTTCTGAACCAGCTCTACCCTTTTCTGCAACTCACTGTCTTGCTTATGTGCTTTCTTGATTTTGTCTGATAGAGAAGATTTCACTGATACCTGAAACAAAAGAGAAGGATATCTTGCACGAAGAACTTCTATGCCAAAGTTCATCAAATCCTTAACCAAAGGATCGCGTTCCAAACACAACATTGTTAATGAAGCATTACTTTTTCGACTCAAATCATCGGCCACTTTATTTGATTTTCCTGGATGGTAATGAATTGTACAATCATAATCCTTTATTAATTCTAGCCATCTCCTTTGTCTCATGTTCAATTCTTTCTGAGTGAATATATACTTTAAACTTTTATGATCAGTATATATTTCACACTTTACTCCATACAAATGATGCCTCCAAAGTTTTAAAGCGAAAACAACAGCAGCTAATTCCAAATAATGTGTAGGGTAATTTACCTCATGAGTTTTCAACTGTCGTGAAGCATAAGCAATTACCTGATCATTCTGAATTAGGACACAACCAAGTCCTTTCAATGAATCATCACTGTAGATAACAAACTCCCCATTCCTGGAAGGTAGTGCCAAAACTGGAGCATTCACCAATCTTCTTTTCAATTCCTGAAAACAATCATCACATTCTTTTGTCCAGATAAACTTAACACCCTTCCGAGTTAGCTTAGACATTGGACTAGATAACCATGAAAAATTTCTAACAAACCTTCGGTAATAGCCTGCCAAACCAAGGAAGCTACGAATATCAGTTACATTTGTGGGTCTTGGCCATTCTTCCACAACATTTGTTTTTGCAGGATCAACGATTATCCCATCTTTAGAAACAATATGACCAAGGAAAGAAATTTGTTGCAACCAAAAATCACACTTGCTGAATTTTCCATATAGTTTCTTTTCTTTTAATGTTTGCAAGATAACCCTTAAATGTCTTTCATGCTCTTCTTTACTTTTAGAAAACACTAAAATATCATCAATGAAAACCACCACAAACTTATCCAAGAACTCATGGAAAATTATATTTATTAAGTCCATGAATACAGCAGGTGCATTGGTTAGCCCAAAAGGCATTACTAAAAATTCATAATGGCCATATCTTGTACGGAACACGGTCTTCGGAATATCTGCCTCCTTTACCTTCAGCTGATGGAACCCTGATCTCAGGTCAATCATTGAAAAATACTGAGCTCCCTAGAGCTGGTCAAACAAATCATTGATATGAGGCAAAGGATATTTGTTCCTAATAGTGATGTTATTCAAGGCTCTATAATCAATGCAGAGTCTCATAAAACCATATTTCTTTTTAACAAATATAACAAGAGCACCCCATGGTGACGTGCTCGGTCGAATGAAACCTTTCTCTAATAAATATTTCAATTTCTCCTTCAACTCTAAAAGTTCAATTTGAGCCATTCGATAAGGGGGTTTTGAAATTGGCTTAGCATCAAGAACTAAGTCAACAGTAAACTCAACTTCCCGATCTGGTATTATTCCAGGAAACTCATAAAGAAAAACATCAGGATACTCATTTACCACTGGCACATCATTAATCTGAACAGTTCCTTTATTTTCAATGATGTGTGCAAGGTAACATTGATTTCCATCTTTTACAAGTTTCTTGGCCTCTTGATAAGTTATCAACTGTAAGGGTTCATTATTGTACACAAACTGAAAGTCTTTCTAAAAAAACTTCTTTAGCTCTACAGTCAATCTTAGCATGGTAAATAGAGAGCCAATCCATACCTAGGATAAGATCAAACTCTACTAGAGGTAGAACAATAAGGTTTGAAAGTAGGTTCTTTCCACAGATAAGGATAAGAAGATTCTTATAAATTCTTTTTGCCTCAACATTTCCCACAGGTGTTTTTACCAAAATTTCAGGAGTCATTTCTTGAGATTGTATTCCCATTTTACTAGAAAAATTTTCAGAAATGAAAGAATGTGTAGACCCCGAATCAAACAACACACTGGCATAATCTGAAAAAACAAACAAAGTACCTGATACAACTTCATTTGATAGCCCGACATCTGCTTAAGTAGTTGGAAAGGATTTCACCACCCATTTCTGCTTGTAGTCTAACTGCTTCCCATCACTTAAGCTCTTTTTCGGACACTCATTTTCATAGTGACCCATCTCATTGCACTTATAACATTTCACTAACTGTAAATCAAATTTGGTCTTACCTTCACCTTGATCTTTTTCAGTGCAATCACGAGCCTTATGTCCCATCTTACCACATCAGTAGCACTTTCCAGAATTCAAAAGACATTCCCCAGCATGCCTTTTTCCACATTTATCACAAACCGGAAACTTAGATTTCTTACCATCAGACTTTTTTGAAGAATTCTTCCCTTTCTCCTGCCACCTTGGTCTCTTCTTCTGCTGGTTGTTATAGAACACTTGATCATCGACAAACTCCATTTCCACCTTCTCAGCACATCGAACAAGATTTTCATAACTTTTAAACTCACGAGAAGCTAATTCCCTTCGATATATTGGCTTTAATCCAGAGTAAAAACGATTGATTTTACTATCAAGGTCTCGGATAAAATTTGGAGCATACCTTGCCAATCGAGTGAACCTTTCTTCATAGGAATCCACTGAGTCTTCCTCTTGCCTCAATTCCAAGAATTTCTTTTCTATCCTAAGTCGAATAGCCTTAGGAAAATACTTCTCAAGAAACATACCTTTGAATTCATCCCAGTCGAGAGCATCAATCTCATCAGCGTCACTGATATTCTTAACCATCGACCACCACTGATCTACTTCACCCTCCAAACGATAAATATGAAGACTAACCTTTTGATTGTCTGAACACCCCATGACATTGAAAATCTTCTCCAGTGCTTTAATCCACCCTTCAGATAACACAGGGTCAGATGATCCTCTGAATGATGGGGGATGTTGCCTCATGAAATGTTCCACCACTGACATGTTCCTCTGCGGTTGAGCTGGCTGATCTCATGCATGGATACCACCACCATTTATCGCATGAGTCAACTGTACCATTACTGCAACAAACTGTTCAGTTCCAATTCCAACCATCTTAGGATGCTGATTCGGAAGGTTATTTCCTTCTGTATGCCTTCCTAGCACTGCTTCCCTGTTTCCTCAGCAGAAAACCATTCTGAACAAATATGTCTTAGATGAAGCAACATGGTAATCTTCAAATGCTATATCATTTCAAAAAAAATATTTTTGGATAATCATTTAATTGAATTCTAACTCCAAAAGTTATCTAAACCGACCTCTAATACCAACTATAAGGCCCCATCCTTAAACCTCACTTAATCTTGAGTTATTACAAGATTACACATTGAGGATCTTTTCGGGTTTAGAGTTTTAGAGAATTAGATCATAAAACTTGCATTAAATTCCACATATAAACAAAGTGGTTACATAAAGATATTATTATTCATTCCCATCAATGGAAACATATTTAAAATAAAACATGGATTCTTTCTTGACACTTCCTTGACATTATCATCATATCATGTACCTTTCCCTTGACTTGTGAAAAAAATTCCAAAAAAACTTGGGATGAGTATAAAAAGCTCAGTAAGGGATATAAAAATATGGAAAGGAAACATAGGTACATATATACATAAGAATGAGATCATTCTTTACCCATAAAACAAAAACACTTTAACACACATCATCAAATCATGAATAAATCATAGAAATCATAAGAGATAAAGGTAACTTGAGGCATTCATAACATTCATACATAGGGAGTAACACTCTTGGTTACGTTTGGAATACCCATCACTGTATATTCCCTAAATCTCTTCAGAGAAACCTCAAAGTTTCACTCCTTCGCATTACCCAATGCATTGGAGAGCTATATCGGGATCAACCACCCTTAGTTTATCACGGAACCACCCGTCTTCATAATAATGCCCAAGAACCTCAACATAATCGTATCACATAAAACATGCCTAAAGGAAACATAACATTTCCACCTTTCAATCACAAGATATCAATACAACACATTGATATAAAAACATCATGAAAACCATTTTCAATACCAAAATAAAAGAAAAGTAAAACATGGTATTTATTTTTATTTTAAAAAGTTGGTATGGCTTGTAGAGGGAACCGAAACCCAAATAATGGTCATGGTGGTGGAGAAGTCGTTGTCGCCGCATACGTACGACAAAAAAATTCCCTTTTGTTGTTTAGTAAAACGCTTCATATAAAAAATAGTCCTTTTGGATAAATTTGAAAGTCAAAGGGGTTTATACACCGTATAAAAGAAGGTTGAGTATAAAACAAAATATGCCTCAATGAAAGGAGATTGAGACGAAGTCCCATACCTCGGGTCCGACTTGACTCGATCGTTCTTTAATGTCCAGAATAATAAACTTGAGTTAATTTATACTTTCTTAAGAACATTTTTCAAGTTCATTATTCCTTTTATATCACCTATTTTCATGTCATGAACACTATGTAATTATTTAAGTTAATAACGGTCATTTTAACGATCATTGGTACTTGAGTCAAAATAAACCCTTTATAATTACAAGTTGTTCATGTATCCATTATATCCAGAATTATAATCATGATTTATATATCATATATATCATATATATCCAGTATATACATGCATTTATAATATTACATAATCATTTAGAGGTAAGAAATGAAATGCACCGTTCATGGAGACGGTAAGCCGTACGTACGCATGAACGCTACTTTCATTTCTGTTTCATATTTTATAGAATGGAATCATAATGATATAAAGTTATATTATAATTCTAGTATAATATCATATATAATATCATATTTCAATCCTTTATACATCCCACATATGGTATTTAATGAATCAAATCACTTTGAGGGGGCGGTAGTCAGCACTTCCTTAAATGAAGATATCGCGTTTACCCATAATGGAAACCATAAAGGTATGCCCAAAATGAAAAATAAAGAAGCTTAAGGAAAACATAAACATATTATATATCATATATAAATATAGTGACATCTTAATGGCCACCTTTGAAGGTGTTAAAAGAATGTTGAACAATTATCGTTTCGGGAGGCATAAATTTGCCATCCACGGAAACAGTATGTTCTTTAACCATTAGATGTAGGTGTGTGTAAGTTTAGCTTGAATCCTTCTTATAAAAACATCCTAGTATATTGAAGATACTGGATTTGTTACAAAAGAAATAAATAAAAAGAGTTTAGGGGGTTGGAGAAGTAAAATAAAACAAAAGGACTCAAGTGAAGACATTACCTTAAAATCGGGTAACTCCCTTTGGTTTGAGCTCAAAGGCTTCCTTAGGAAGACTTCTTCCCAATGTGAGGCTTCAAGGAGTAATAGAGGGAAGTGGAGAGACAAAATGGGCAGGGGTTGGCCGAGCCAAAGGCTTTGGAAGTGTGGGTAAGGAGGTAGAGGTGGGGGCCTTTTATAAGAGGAGAGGAGGGACACTCTTTGAAAGTAAAGAAATATTACTTCATTTGAAAATGGGTTTCAGATTTAAAAGGTCCCACATTGATATAATTAGAAGATAAAGTGATAAGGGTTCGAAATATACCCACCCTATAGGTTTTGTACATGTGTAGGTCATAGAATTTACATTATCTTTTCATTTTATTTAAATCCTTTATTAATGAGGTAATCGGTGCATCATCATGATGTCATAAATAATTTAATTTATTTAAAGTCTAAAAATTATTAAAAAAACTATGATGTAGGAAATATTTTTATATTTCCAATGAATATTTAGTCAAAAATCTGACTTGTATAACCCCATTTAAAATTTGTTTTTGTAAAACATATTATGTTTGTGTCATTTTTACTTTTTCATTAAATAAAAAGTTATTTATGTCATTTCCCAACCAAAGTGGCTCCATGGGGTCCCCAAGTTGACCCATGGATTGTCTTGGTCGGCCATGAAACATCCAATGAGGGTAGGACATGTGTCAAGCTCATCTCATACTATTAAAACATTATTTTTACCTTAAACTACACTAATTACCACTAATCGCGATTAAAAACATAAAAGTTACTATTCACCAAAAAATTATTTTAATCTCATTCAACCACATTTTACTTCTTAATGACAACCATGTATTTCGGATTTTTGAAATTCAAAACACAAAGGTGGCAAAATTTCATTTAAATGGAAAATCAGTTTTTATAAGTACCACTTAGTGGTTTCACTATTCATCAAAAATTGAAGTTTTTCAGAAAGATACCAAAACTTCACCCTAAGCTATATTTTATATTCTGAATTCAAAAATGATTTCAATTTTAAAAAATTCAAATCATTTAAGTTACATTAATTAATTTAATAATTAATTCCCGCTGTCATGACAAATAGCGTGTTTTTATGAAACAATAAGTATCAAAAGATTGACACCAGTTTAAGTCCAATTTCAAAGTGAAATTGATTCCAATGACTACTATTGGATTAAATAGTAAAAATATATTCTAATTTCACTTTAAAACCAATTCATAAGATAATATAATCATATAAATAAATTAGATTAAAAAGCAGTTTTGAGGTAAAATGCAGTATTTTTCACTATTCATTAAAAAATGAACATTGTCAGAAAAATACCAAAAATTTGTCCAACGTAAAATTCGATGTCCCAATCATAATTAATATGTTTATTTTGACAAATATAGATTATAAAATTGTCAAATTTTTTATTTAAAACGGGTTTGCCATCAAAAGGCAGTAAAACACCCTTTTAAGAATATTAGTGTATTACATGCTTAAGATTGGATTTATTTTCATTTTAAGCCTCTAAAACACTATCTAATTCATTAATAGACATATATAAAAATATATATTATTCATTACTTACTTGGGATGTTATAGTTGTAATGACGAGAACTAACAACAAAATGATTATATATGTTTGTCAAATATTTTTACTTTTTACAATAAATGTTAGAGGATAAAAAATGCGAATGAGTCCAATTTTAAACGTAAACATTCTAATATTCTTTAAAAGGTCGATTAACTACCTTTTGATGGAGAACCTCTTTTAAATCCACTTTTTGACAATTTATTGTGTTATATTTTAAAAAATAAAATTCTTATTTTGGATCGGGACATCAAAATTTACTTTGTGTAAATTTTTAGTATTTTTCCGATAAAATTCATTTTTTACTGAATATTGAAAAATATTGTTTTTTAATTCAAAACATCTTTTTAATCTAGTTTATTTATATAATTATATTATCTTTTTAATTGGTTTTAAAGTGAAATTAGATTATATTTTTACAATTTAATCCAATAGTGGTCATTGGAATTAATTTCGCTTTGAAATTGGACTTAAACTAGTATCAATCTTTTAATAGATATTATTTCTTAAAAACACACTATTTGTTTTGAAAGCGGGATTTAATTATTAAATTAATTAATGCAACTTATATGATTTGAATTTTTTTAAAATAGACATCATTTTTGAATTCGGAATATCAAATATAGCTTAGGGTGAATTTTTGGAATTTTTCTGAAAAACTTCAATTTTTGATGGATAGTGAAACCACTAAGTGGTAGTTTAAAAACTATTTTTTCATTTAAATGAAACTTTACCACTTCTGTGATTTGAATTTCAAAAATCCGACATACATGGTTGTCATTAGGATTTAAAATTTGGTTCAATGGGATTAAAATAATTTTTTGGTGAATAGTAACTTTTATGTTTTTAATCACGATTAGAGGTAATTAGTGTAATTTAAGGTAAAAATAATGTTTTAATAATATTAAATGACTTTTCCCCATGTCCTACCCTTATTTTATGAGTCATGTCTGACCACTAAAATCCATGGGTCAACTTGGGGACCCCATGGAGCCACTTTGGTTGGAAAATGACATTAATACCTTTTTATTTAAAGTTAAAATTAAAAAGTCACAAACATGTGTTGTTTTACAAAAACAATTTTTAGATGAGGTTATACAAGTAATATTTTTTACTATAAATATTCATTAGAAAGATAAAAATATTTCCTAAATCATGATTTTTTTTTTGTATAATTTTTAGATATTAAATAAATTAATTTATTTATGACACCGTGATGATGCAGTGATTACCTCATAAATGAACGATTTAAATAAAATGAGAAGATATGGTGAAAAATAAGTCCTAAACTTGTCACAAACCTATTGGATGAGTTTATTTCGAAACCTTATCACCTTATCCTCGACATATATCCTTTTGGGACCTTTAAAATCAGAAAACCATTATATAATAAAGTAATATTTTATAACTTTCCAAGAGTGCCCCTCCTCTCCTCTTATAAAAGGGCCCCACCTCTACCACTTTACCCACACCTCTCAAGCCTTTGGCTCAGCCAAAACCTTCCCATTTCATCTCTCCACATCCCTCTATTCATAATTGAAGCCTCACTTTGGGAAGAATCCTTTCCAAGGAATCCTTTGAGCTAAAATCAAATAGAGTTACTCGATTTAAAGGTAATGTCTTCTCTTGTGTTCTTTTGTTTTATTTTGCTTCTCCAACCCTCTAAAATCTTTTTATTCCTTTCTTTTGTAACAAAAACAGTATATTCAATAAACTAGGATGTTTTTATGTGATTTATTTGAGCTACACTTACACACACCTTCGTCTAATGGTTAAAGAACATACTGTTTCTGTGGATGGCGAATTTCTGGCTCACGAAATGATGATTGTTCAATCTTCTCTTAACACCATTCATGGTGGCCATTATGATGTCACTATATTTTATATATGATATATATGGTATTTATGTTTTCTATATGCTTCTGAATTTTATATTTAAAACATGACTTAGATTCTTTTCATCTTGTGCAAATGCGATAATTTCATACGAGGAAGTGTGGACTACCGCCACCTCAAGTGATGTGACTCGTTCATGCAATACATGGAATGTATAAAGAATGAAATTAATGAACATATGTGTACTATATATATGTATATTATACTGGAATTATAATATATATATCTCTCAATTATTTTTAATTCCATTAATATGACAAATAAATGAAAGTAGCGTTCATGCATATGTACGGCCTACCGTCTCCATGAACGGTGCATTTCATTTATTTTTTTATCTCCAAATGTTATGGAGTATTATAAAATGAATATGTACTGGATATATATATATATATGATATTGAAATCATTAATACTATTCTGGAGAGGATTTACTTATAACTACATGGACAACCATTTTCAAACAAGTTCATTTTTGACTCATGTACCAAACATCGACAAAAACGTCTGATATGAACTCACATTATTAACCAATTATTATAAAATTATAATATGTGATATGAACTAAATAATAATCTTTAAAATAGGTCCTTAAGAAATTTTAAATTGACCAATGTTTATTATTAAGGAATATAAAGAAACAAACAAGACAAGTCGGACTTGAGGTAAGGGATCCTACCCCTCTCTTTCTTTTTAAGTACACTCTTTTATGTCATTACTTTTAAGCTGATCTTAATTATGATTGGGATGTTATTTTATATTACTACTACTTTACTTTTTATGTTCATATGATGAGATACCCTATTTTCTCTCACCAATCCATTTTGGAAGTTTTGAGTGGTGCTGCTAGGCTGCCGAATTTTCATAAGAGATCTAACCTCTCTCTTTCTTTTTATGTACTCTCTTTTATGTCACTTCTTTTAAGCTCCTCTTTGTTATGATGGGGGATTTTATGTTATATTCCTATTTCTTTACATTTTATTGTAATATTATGAGAGACCATATTTGATCTCATCAATCTATTTTTTGATGTTTTAAGTGGCACCGTTAGGCTGCCGAGTTTTCATAAGGGATTTTTCATCTCACTTTTATTCTTGTGAAATTTATGCTATGTTTGCCACTATTTTCTTTGATTGTTGTATGTAATTCCAATTATTATACACTTTTGGTAGTATAATTTAATTTATGGGTATTTACATCTTCATTGTATGACCCTTCTTCCATGGGGTGTACGTTTCGAAAGTTACCCAACTCAGTAAGGGGACCTTTCACCCTCCTCTTTTTAAAAGACTTCTTTTTTTATGTCATTTAATTCTCATACTATTATGTTGGGATATGTTTATCTATATCCTTATTTATGTAAATTTAATGTCCAAGTTATGAGATACCATTTTCTCTCTCATCAACTCATTTTCTGAATTTTAAAGTGATGCCGTTAGGCTGTCAGATTTCTGTAAGGGAACTTCTTAACCCACTTTCAATTATTTAGTTTAAACCTATACTTATTGATTTTATTATGCCAAGATTATGTGTGGAATCACTATGTTGTAATTTCCAAAAACCTTTGTGTAGATATACTATTTCTACACATAATCCTATCATTGATAAATTCTTATGAACTTGTATGGGAAATCACAACTCAATATCATTTAATTGAGTTAAATATCTATGTCATTGGTTTTGTTTTTACAAGATTATGTGTGAATGAACTCTGATTGTTTCACACTTAATATCCACTTATATTGGGTGTATTTATATTTCTCACACATAATTATGTGATCTAATTATCCTTAATTCAAGGATACCATCTTTATAATGGATTTCATCTCAATTTACATTTCCATTGAGACTTTATTGTTGTTATGCACCAATTCACTCTTATATGGTGTGTATACTATCCTTTGACATATTATATCATGAATCCCTTTATTCTCATGATATTATAAAGGTCGGAATAAATATTATTCCTCAAGTATTTGTATTCAAGAGTCTCTCATTTTGATAAAAACTCTTTAACAAAAATATCGTTTTAAATGTTTTAAAGATTCATTATTCTAAATCATTATCTTTAATGTCCATGTTTTAAAAATGGTTTTAAGTATATATTTATGTGGACATTAATTTTTTAAAATTATAATTCCATTAAAAGCTTCAAAGTGGTATGGGACACTTTGATTCAAAAATCTATTTTAAATGGTTTTTGAAAATGGATTGATTAATTCAATATCTTGGATTTACTTATTATGATTGAAAATGAAATTTTGTTATTGAAATGTTTATATTTTAAATATTTTATGTGTAATAATGGTACTTGGACATTTTACGGGTGGTTACGTGATAAACCATATGACGGGTGGTGCCGTGAATACTAGGACGGGTGGTTACGTTATAACCTCCAATGCATTGCGTATGGAAGTCGGCCGTATGGCTATTCCATTAAATATGTGTGGAAGTCAACCGTATGGTTATTCCATTTAAGTATTTTTATGTCCCAAGTTACCTTTATATGTAATGTGTTATTTATATGGGTTTTATGGTAATCGTTTGGTTAAAAAAGGGTTAGTAATGGTATTTTAGTCAGTGAAGAGTTTTTACTACTTCATAAAGGTGAAAAGTATTACTTTGGTAAAGTATTCATGGTTTACTTGTTGTTTTGAAAAACTAACAGTTTTCCTTCTTTTTGTATCCTTTACTGGGATTTTTATGTTCATCCCAAGTTTTTGAAATGTTTTCCACAGGACTTAAAGATGAATAGGGTCAAGGATGGGATCAAGGAAAGACATGCTTTCTAAAACATGGAACTAGACATGTTTCTTTTTAAGTGTTTTTTTTATTTTATGGAAACTTAGTAGAAGTGTATACTATGCAATCTTTTGAGATGTAATATCTATGACATAATTCTCTAAAACTCTAAACCTGAAAAGATATTGAATGTGAATTATTCATTTAATTCAATATTAAGTACGGTTTGAGGATGGGGACTTATAGTTGGTATCATAGGTCGGTTTGGATAACTTTAGAGGTTAGGGTATTCTCTAAGCATAAGGGACATTACCATAATGGTTAGGATTTCAGAAAGAGTCATAGTTTTAGATAAAGTGAATGAGTAAGTATATCTTAGTGTTTATCTTCCTCATTAGTACATGATGGTTTTTTTGATATACTCACACTGACCTTTTTTGTTTTAGTAAAGGGCTGGATCTAGAAGGCACCAAAGCAACAGTGGATGTGAAGGAAACTATGACAGATTTCTGAGCGAGCAACTGAATGATATGGGAGCTGCAATGAGAACTCTATTGTTTATCCTCAACCAACTATCTGGAGTCATGATTGACCACCTAAACCTTGGTGATTTCTATAGGGAATCATATATGCGAGAAACAAATCCCTACGGAACTACAGGTAGTAATCATAAAGGTAAGTGTGTTCAAAAAACTATGTGTGAAAGATGTGGAAAGAAACAACTAGGAAAATGTTTCAAAGGGACAGAAATATGCTATAGATGTGGAATTGAAGGTCATAAAGCAAGAACCTTCCATGGAAAAAGAAAGAATCCAGTTGACTCGAGGAAAGGGAAAAAAGTTCTTTCTGAGGGATCAATTTAATGTTTTAAATGTGGTTTGCATAGTCATTATGCAAACACATGTCCTATGAAGAAGTTTCGAGAATGGGATCACCAAGATCGTACAAATATTCTTTTACAAATACCTAATGCCATTCGGATTGAGGATGGAGAAACTGACAATGACCAATCAAAGGTATGGATTATTTCTTAACATTTGTTTTCCTATTTTGGAATCTTAGGATATGATTCATGATTTTGTTTGTCGGAAATAAGTTTTTCAGAATATGTTTGAAAGGAATGGTTAATGGATCATGAATAATGTTGAATGAGTGAGAAGTCAACATATAAGGGCTTAAAGAGTTATGGTGAAATTCTTAAGAGTATTAAGTCTCTTTTGATGATGGGGTTACATTAGAAGACTTTATATAGTATGTGTAACATTGTTGTTTGATATATGAAAATTTTATTCAAGGAATAGTTATATGTTCTTTTGTGGAAATAGTTATAAAGAACCATTTAGGTTTATATGATCTTTACTTTTGAGGTAATTATGGGTTACTATATGTTGTGATGGAAAGTAAAGGGCATGAGATAAAATTGAGGTTAAATTATGTTATGGTTATTTTTGATGATTTTATCTCTTTTTGGGGAATGATTTGAGAAATATATAGTTTGAAAAAAGGACAAAACGCAGACCCTGTGACAACCCGTCACGTCGGACAAAGCTGCGGTAATCGAAACCACAACCAAAGTGCGACTGATATTTATCGCCTACCACTGGACTACGTGAAGTCCCTGGTTAGTTTGACTAATTCTTTTTAGTTAGATGATTTTATGAATTAAGAGTAATTTTATTTTGGGTTATCTATGGAAATTATTAACCTATCATGGAGGATATGTGATTAGGTTAATTAATTTTCAATACAAGAATTTAAGAGAAACTGATGTTGTTTGGAGATAAATGATATGATTTAACTTGGAAGACTATGTGATTAAATCCTTCAAATATTTGGGTTTCAATCTTAGTTTGGTTTACTTGTGCTCTTGGTTGAGCTTTGGGTTTTGTTGGAAAAATTTTCGAGATTAAGAATAGATTATCTTATTTATAAAGGGTTATACTTTTCTGGATTTTCTGATCTTGTACTAACCTTTTTGGTTTTGGTTTTAGTTAAAGTCTAAAGACCTGGGAAGTATATAGTTCTCTTTTGTGGATTAGGTGATTCTATAGAAGTTTATTATTTTACTCTTAATGTGAACAAGTCTCCCTAAATACTCATCATTTGGGGAAAGTATGAGTTTGTGTAAAAAATCTAGTAAAAGTTGAAAGTCAACATGAAAAGTAAGTATGTTTCCTTAAGATCAAAAATAAATTTCCTCAATGAAAAGTATCTTAAAACAAAAATGTTGTCTTTTAACTTTTCCTACTGGGGAATCAAATACCGTTTAACCCATCACAAGTTTGTGATTTTCTTATGGTTAACTTTCTCCTAGACATGTTTACTATCACTCTCCCTCAAAACCTGACCCTTTTCTTATTCTTCCATATCCATGTTTTTCTACATGGAATCCTAGTATGGGTTAACTCGAGTGACCTCTGTACTTCTCTTTCTTTCTTTTAAACTGATTGTTTTACCAACTCTTGTTCCGATGTGGGACTTTCAATGATGTTTCCGAGCCCAATTTTAAAATTGCGAGGATGCAATTCCTAAAAGGGGGGAAGGGTGTAACACTGCAGGAAAATAAAGAATATGAAATTTTTATATTTATCCCTATTTGTGAAAAAATGTTAATATTAATTTAAAGGGAATGCTATGCTCGATGTCTTACCCAATACACAACAACAAGTTTCTTTGAAATCTTACGTTGCACTCCAATAATAAAATAATTTTATGTTAACACCTAGCCGTTGTAATGAAGGTAACTAACTACAAAATGATTATATATGTTTGTCAAATTTTTTTTACTTTTTACAATAAATGTTAGAGCATTAAAAATGCGAATGAATCCAATTTTAAGCGTAAACATTCTAATATTCTTTAAAAGGTCGATTAACCGCCTTTTGATGGAGATCCTCTTTTAAATCCACTTTTTTACAATTTTATGTGTATATTTGAAAAAATAAAATTCTTCTTTAGGACCGGGACATCAAAATTTACTTTGTGTAAATTTTTGGTATTTTTCCGATAAAGTTCATTTTTTGATGAATAGTGAAAAATGTTGTATTTTAATTCAAAACCTTTCTGTAATCTAATTTATTTATATGACTAGATTATATTTTTAATTGGTTTTAAAGTTAAATTAGAATATATTTTTACCATTTAATCCAATAGTGGTCATTGGAATTAATTTCGCTTTGAAATTGGACTTAAACTAGTGTCAATCTTTTAATAGATATTATTTCTTAAAAACACGCTATTTGTTTTGACAGTGGGATTTAATTATTAAATTAATTAATTAAACTTATATGATTTGAATTTTTTAAAATATAAATCATTTTTGAATTCAGAATATCAAATATATCTTAGGGTGAATTTTTGGTATTTTTCTGAAAAACTTTAATTTTTGATGAATAGTGAAACCACTAAGTGGTAGTCTAAAAACTGATTTTTTGTTTAAATGAAACTTTAACACTTCTGTGATTTGAATTTCAAAAAATATGACATACATGGTTGTCATTAAGATGTAAAATGTGGTTCAATGGGATTAAAATAATTTTTTAGTGAATAGTAACTTTTAAGTTTTTAATCGCGATTAGAGGTAATTAGTGTAATTTAAGGTAAAAATAATGTTTTAATAATATGAAATGACCTTTCCACATGTACTACCCTTATTTGATGAGTCATGGCCGACCAAGATAATCCATGGGTCAACGTGGGGACCCCATGGATCCACTTTGGTTGGAAAATGACATTAATACCTTTTTTATTTAAAGTAAAAATTAAAATGTCACAAACATGTGTTGTTTTACTAAAACACTTTTTAGATGGGATTATACAAGTAATATTTTTGACTATAAATATTCATTATAAAGATAAAAATATTTCCTACATCATGATATTTTTTATAATTTTTAGATATTAAATAAATTAATATATTTATGACACCGTGATGATGCAGTGATTAACTCATAAATGAACGATTTAAATAAAATGGGATGATAGGGTGAAATATAAGTCTTAAACTTGTCAAAAACCTATTGGATGGGTGGATTTCGAAACCTTATCACCTTAGCCTCTAAATATATCCTTTTGAGACTTTTAAAATCCGAACATCATTATATAATAAAGTAATATTTTATAACTTTCCAAGAGTGCCCCTCCTATCCTCTTATAAAAGGCCCCCACCTCTACCACCTTACCCCCACATCTCAAGCCTTTGTCTCAGCCAAACCCTGCCCACTTCATCTCTCCACATCCCTCTATTCATCATTGAATCCTCACTTTTGGAATAAGATTTTCCAAGGAAGCCTTTGAGCTCAAATCAAAGAGAGTTACCCGATTTAAAGGTAATGTCTTCCCTTGTGTTCTTTTGTTTTATTTTGCTTCTCCAAACCTCTAAAATCTTTTTATTACTTTATTTTGAAACAAAACCAGTATCTTCAATATACTAGGATGTTTTTATGTGAAGTATTCGAGTTACACTTACACACACCTTCGTCTAATGGTTAATGAACATACTGTTTCTGTGGATGGCGAATTTCTTCCTCACCAAACGATGATTGTTCAATATTCACTTAACACCTTTCATGGTGGCCATTATGATGTCACTATATTTTATATATGATATATATGGTATTTATGTTTTCTATATTCTTCTGAATTTTATATTTAAAACATGACTTTAGGCTTTTCATGTTGTGCAAATGTGATAATTTCATACGAGGAAGTGTGGACTACCGCCCTCTCAAGTGATGTGACTCGTTCTGCAATACATGGAAGGTATAAAGAATGAAATTAATGAACATATGTGACCTATATAACATGTATATTATACTTTTATTATGATATATATATATCTTTCAATTATTTTTAATTCCATTAATATGAAAAAGAAATGAAAGTAGCGTTCATGCGTACGTACAACCTACCGTCTCCATGAACGGTGCATTTCATTTATTTTTTATCTCCAAATGTTATGGAGTAGTATAAAATGAATATGTACTGGATATATATGATATTTAAATCATTAATACTATTATGGAGATTATTTACTTATAACTACATTGACAATCATTTTCAAACAAGTTCATTTTTGACTCATGTACCAAACATCGACAAAAACGCATGATATGAACTCACATTATTAACCAATTATTATAACATTATAATATGTGATATAAACTAAATAATAATCATTAAAAGTGGTCCTTAAGCAATTATAAATTGAAAAAAGTATATTATTCATGAATATAAAGAAACAAACAAGACAAGTCGGACTTGAGGTAAGGGATCCTACCCCTCTCTTTCTTTTTAAGTACACTCTTTTATGTCATTCCTTTTAAGCTCACCTTTATTATGATTGGGATGTTCTTTTATATTAATCCTACTGTAATTTTTATGTTCATATGATGAGAGACCCTATTTTATCTCACCAATCCATTTTGGAAGTTTTGAGTGGTGCCGTTAAGCTGCCGAATTTTCGTAAGAGAACTAACCTCTCTCTTTCTTTTTAAGTACTCTCTTTTATGTCACTTCTTTTAAGCTCATCTTTGTTATGATGGGGGATGTTATTTTATATTCATCTTTCTTTACATTTTATTTTAATATTATGAGATACCCTATTTTATCTCATCAATTCATTTTTTGAAGTTTTAAGTGGCGCCGTTAGGCTGCCGAGTTTTCGTAAGGAATTTTTCATCTCACTTTTATTCCCGTGACATTTATGATATGTTTGACACTATTTCCTTTTATTGTTGTATTTACTGCCCATTATTATACACTTTTTGCAGTATAATTTCATTTATGGGTATTTACATCTTCATTGTATGACCCTTCTTCCATGGGGTGTACGTTTCGAAAGTTTCCCAACTCGGTAAGGGGTCCTTTCACCCTCCACTTTTTAAAAGACTTCTTTTTTATGTCTTTTAATTCACGTACTATTATGTTGGGTTATGTTTTGATATATCCTTATTTATGTAAATTTTATGTCCAAGTGATGAGATACCATTTTATCTCTCATCAACTCATTTTCTGAATTTTAAAGTGACGCCGTTAGGCTGTCAGATTTCTGTAAGGGAACTTCTTAACCCACATTCAATTCATTGGTTTAAACCTCTACTTCTTGATTTTATTATGCCAAGATTATGTGTGGAATCTCTATGTTGTAATTTCCAAAAACCTTTGTGTATAAATACTATTTCTACACATAATCCTCTCATTGATAAATTCTTACGAACTTGTATGGTAAATCACAACTCAATCTCATTTAATTGAGTTAAATATCTATGTCATCGGTTTTTTTACAAGATTATGTGTGAATGACCTTTGATTGTTTCACACTTAATATCCACTTATATTGGGTGTATTTATATTTCTCACACATAATTATGTGATCGATTTATCCTTAATTTAAGGATACCATCTTTATAATGGATTTCATCACAATTTACATTTCCATTGAGACTTCATTGTTGTTATGCACCAATTCACTCTTATATGGTGTGTATACTATCCTTTGACATATTATATCATGAATCCCTTTATTCTCATGATATTATAAAGGTCAAATTAAATGTTATTCCTCAATTATTTGTATTCAAAAGTCTCTCATTTTGATAAAAACTCTTTAACAAAAATATCGTTTTAAATGTTTTAAAGATTAATTATTCTAAATCTTTATCTTTAATGTCCATGTTTTCAAAATGGTTTTCAGTATTTATTTCTATGGAAATTAATGTCTGAAAATTGTAATTCCATTAAAATCTTCAAAGTGGTATGGGACACTTTGATTCAAAAATCAATTTTAAATGGTTTTTGAAAATGGATTGATTAATTCAATATCTTGGAATTAATTATTATGATTTCAAATGAAATTCTGTTATTGAAATGTTTATATTTTCAATATTTTATGTGTAATGATGGTACTTGGACATTTTACGGGTGGCTATGTGATAATCCATATGACGGGTGGTGCCGTGAATACCAAGATGGGTGGTTACGTTATAACCTCCAATGCATTGGGTATGGAAGTCGGCCGTATGACTATTTCATTAAGTATGTGTGGAAGTCGACCGTATGGTTATTCCGTTTAAGTTTGTTTATGTACCAAGTTACCTTTATATGTTATGTGTTCTTTATATGGGTTTTATGGTAATCGTTTGGTTACAAAAGAGTAAGTAATGGTCTTTTAGTCAGTGAAGCGTTTTTACTACTTCATAAAGGTGAAAAGTATTACTTTGGTAAAGTATTCATGGTTTACTTGTTGTTTTGAAAAAATAACAATTTTCCTTCTTTGTGTATCCTTTACTGGGATTTTTATGCTCATCCCAAGTTTTTGAAATGTTTTCCATAGGACTTAAAGATGAATATGGTCAAGAATGGGATCAAGGAAAGACATGGTTTCTCAAACATGGAACTAGACATGTTTCTTTTTAATTATTTTTTTTATTTTATGGAAACTTAGTAGAAGTGTCTACTATGTAATATTTTTAGATGTAATAGCTATGAACTAATTCTCTAAAACTCTAAACCTGAAAATATCCTCAATGAAAATTATTCATTTAATTCAATATTAAGTAAGGTTTAAGGTTGGGGCCTTATAGTTGGTATCAGAGGCCAGTTTAGATAACTTTAGAGGTTAGGGTATTCTCTAAGCATAAGGGACATTACCATAATGGTTAGGATTTCAGAAAGAGTCCTAGTTTTAGAAAAAGTGAATGAGTAAGTATATCTTTGTGTTTATCTTCCTCATTAGTACATGATGGTTTTGTTGATATACTCACAATGACCTTTTTGGTTTTAGTAAATGGCTGGATCTAGCAGGCACCAAAGCAACAGTGGATGTGAAGGAAACTGTGACAGTTTTCTGAGTGAGCAACTGAATGATATGGGAGCTGCAATGAGAACTCTAGTTTTTATCCTCAACCAACTATCTTAAGTCATGATTGACCACCAAAACCATAGTGATTTCTATAGGGCATCATATATGCGAGAAAAAAATCCCTACGGAACTACAGGTAATAATCATAAAGGTAAGTGTGTTCAAAAACCTATGTGTAAAAGATGTAGAAATAAACACCTAGGAAAATGTTTCAAAGGGACAGAAATATGCTATAGATGTGGAAATGAAGGTCATAAAGCAAGAACCTTCCATGGAAAAAAGAAGCATCTAGTTGACTCGAGGAAAATGAAAGAAGTTCTTTCTGAGGGATCAATTGAATGTTTTAAATGTGGTGTGCATGGTCATTATTCAAACACATGTCCTATGAAGTAGTTTTGGGAATGGGATCACCAAGATCGTACAAATATTCGTTTACCAATACCTAATGCCATTCTGATTGAGGATGAAGAAACTGACAATGAACAATCAAAGGTATGGATTATTTCTTAACATTTGTTTTCCTATTTTGGAATCTTAGGATATGATTCATGATTTTGTTTGTAGGAAATAAGTATTTCAGAAGAAGTTGGGAAGGAATGGTTAATGGATCATGAAGAATGTTGAATGAGTGAGAAGTCAACATATAAGGGCTTCAAGAGTTATGGTGAAATTCTTAAGATTATTAAGTCTCTTTTGATGATGGGGTTACATTAGAAGAATTTTTATAGTATGTGTAACCCTGATGTTTGATATATGGAAATTTTATTCAAGGAATAGTTATCTGTTATTTTGTGGACAAAGTTATAAAGAACCATTTGGGTTTATATGTTCCTTACTTTTGAGGTAATTATGGGTTACTATATGTTATGATTGAAAGTGAAGGGCATGAGATAAAATTGAGGTTAAATTATGTTATGGTTATTTTTGATGATTTTATCTCTTTTTGGGGAATTATTTGAGTAATATATAGTTTGGAAAAAGGACAACACGCAGACCATGGGACAACCTGTCGCGTCGGACAAAGCTACGGGAATCGAACCCACCACCAAAGTGCGACTACTATTTATCTCCTACCACTGGACTATGTGAAGTCCCTAGTTAGTTTGACTTATAATTTTTAGTTAGATGATTTTATGAATTAATAGTAACTTGATTTTGGGTTATCTATGGAAATTATTAACCTATCATGGAGGACATGTGATTAGGTTAATTAATTTTCAATACGAGACTTTAAGAGTAACTGATGTTGTTTGGAGATAAATGATACGATTTAAATTGGAAGACTATGTGATTCAATCCTTCAAATATTTGGGTTTCAATCTTTGTTTGGTTTACTTATGGTCTTGGTTGAACTTTGGGTTGTGTTGGAAAAATATTTGAGATTAAGAATAGATTATCTTTTTTATAAAGGGTTATCCTTTTCTGGATTATCTGATCTTGTACTAACCTTTTTGGTTTTGGTTTTGGTTAAAGTCTAAAGACATGGGAAGTATATAGTTCTATTTTGTGGATTAGGTGATTCTCTAGAAGTTTATTATAGTACTCTTAATGTGAACACGTCTTCCTAAATACTCATCATTTGGGGAAAGTATGAGTTTGTGTAAGAAATCTTGTAAAAGTTGAAAGTCAACATTACAAGTAAGTATGTTTCCTTAAGATCAAAAATAAATTTCCACAATGAAAAGTAACTTAAGACAAAAATGTTGTCTGTTAACTTTTCCTTCTGGGGAATCAAATACCGTTTAACCCATCACAAGTTTGTGATTTTCTTATGGTTAAATTTCTCCTAGAAATGTTTACTATCACTCTCCCTCAGAACATGACCCTTTTCATATTCTTCCGTATCCATGTTTTCCTACATGGAATCCTAGTATGGGTTAACTCGAGTGACCTCTATACTTCTATTTCTTTCTTTTAAAGTGATTGTTTTACCAACTCTTGTTCCGATGTGGGACTTTCAATGATGTTTTCGAACCCAATTTTAAAATTGAGATGACGCAATTCCCAAAAGGGGGGAAGGATGTAACACCCCAGGTAAATAAAGAATATGAAATTTTTATATTTATCTCTATTTGTGAATAAAATGTTAATATTAATTTAAAGGGAACGTTAAGCTCGATGTCTTACCCAATACGCAACAACAAATTCCTTTGAAATCTTACATTGCACTCCAATAATAAATTAATTTTATGTTAACACCTAGCCATTGTAATGACGAGAACTAACTAAAAAATGATTATATATGTTTTTCAAATTTTTTTACTTTTTACAATAAATGTTAGAGGATTAAAAATGCGAATGAATCCAATTTTAAGTGTAAACATTCTAATATTCTTTAAAAGGTCAATTAACCACCTTTTGATGGCGAACCTCTTTTAAATCCACTTTTTGAAAATTTTATGTGTTATATTTGAAAAAATAAAATTCTTATTTAGGATCTGGACATCAAAATTTACTTTGTGTAAATTTGTGGTATTTTTCCGATAAATTTCATTTTTTAATGAATAGTGAAAAATGTTGTATTTTAATTCAAAACCACTTTTTAATATAATATAATTTTATGATTATATTATCATTTGAATTGGTTTTAAAGTAAAATTAGAATATATTTTTACCATTTAATCCAATAGTGGTCATTGTAATTAATTTCCCTTTGAAATTGGACTTAAACTTGTGTCAATCTTTTAATAGATATTATTTCTTAAAAACACGCTATTTGTTTTGACAGTGGGATTTAATTATTAAATTAATTAATGAAACTTATATGATTTGAATTTTTTAAAATAGACAACATTTTTGAATTCGGAATATCAAATATAGCTTAGGGGGAATTTTTGGTATTTTTCTGAACAACATTAATTTTTGATGAATAGTGAAACCACTAAGTGGTAGTTTAAAAACTGATTTTTCGTTTAAGTGAAACTTTACCACTTCTGTGATTTGAATTTCATAAAATCTGTCATATATGGTTTTCATTAAGATTTAAAATGTGGTTCAATGGGATTAAAATAATTTTTTGGTGAATAGTAACTTTTAAGTTTTTAATCGCGATTAGAGGTAATTAGTGTAATTTAATTTAAAAATAATGTTTTAATAATATTAAATAACCTTTCCACAAGTCCTACCATTATTGGATGAGTCAAGGAAGACCAAGAAAATCCATGGGTCAACTTGAGGACCCCATGAATCCACTTTGGTTGGAAAATGACATTAATACCTTTTTATTTAAAGTTAAAATTAAAATGTCACGAACATGTGTTGTTTTACTAAAAAAAAATTCAGATGGGATTATACAAGTCATATTTTTTACTATAAATATTAATTATAAATATAAATAAAATTTCCTACATCATGAATTTTTTTTTATAATTTTTAGATATTAAATAAATTAATATATTTATGACACCGTGATGATGCAGTGGTTAACTCATAAATGAACGATTTAAATAAAATGAGAAGATAGGGTGCAATATAAGTCTTAAACTTGTCACAAACCTATTGGGTGGGTTGATTTAGAAACCTTATCACCTTATCCTCGAAATATATCATTTTAGGACCTTTAAAATCCGAAAAGAATTATATAATAAAGTAATATTTTATAACTTTCCAAGAGTGCCCCTCCTCTCCTCTTATAAAAGGACCCCACATCTACCACCTTACCCACACCTCTCAAGCCTTTGGCTCGGCCAAACCCTGACCATTTCATCTCTCCACACCCCTATATTCCTCATTGAAGCCTCACTTTGGGCATAGTCCTTTCCAAATAAGCCTTTGAGCTCAAATCAAAGAGAGTTACCTGATTTAAAGGTAATGTCTTCCCTTGTGTTCTTTTGTTTTATTTTGCTTCTTCAACCCTCTAAAATCTTTTTATTACTTTATTTTGTAACAACACCAATATCTTCAATATACTAGGATGTTGTTATGTGAAGGATTCTAGGTATACTTACACACACCTTCGTCTAATGGTTAAAGAACATACTGTTTCTGTGGATGACGAATTTCTGCCTCACGAAATGATGATTATTCAATATTCTCTTAACACCTTTCATGGTGGCCATTATGATGTAACTATATTTTATATATGATATATATGGTATTTATGTTTTCTATATGCTTATGAATTTTATATTTAAAACATTCCTTTATGCTTTTCTTGTTGTGCAAATGCGATAATTTCATACGAGGAAGTGTGGACTATTGCCCCCTCAAGTGACGTGACTCGTTCATGCAATACATGGAATGTATAAAGAATGAAATTAATGAATATATGTGACCTATATAACATGTATATTATACTGTAATTATAATATATATATCTCTCAATTATTTTTAATTCCATTAATATGACAAAGAAATGAAAGTAGCGTTCATGTGTACGTACGGCCTACCGTCTCCATGAACGGTGCATTTCATTTATTTTTTATCTCCAAATGTTATGGAGTAGTTTAAAATGAATATTTACTAGACATATATGATATTTAAATCATTAATACTATTCTGAAGATGATTTACTTATAACTACATGGACAATCATTTTCAAACAAGTTCATTTTTGACCCATGTACCAAACATCGACAAAAGCATCTGATATGAACTCACATTTTTAACCAATTATTATAACGTTATAATATGTGATATGAACTAAATAATAATCTTTAAAATAGGTCCTTAAGCAATTATAAATTGACCAAATTTTATTATTCAGGAATATAAAGAAACAAACAAGACAAGTCTGACTTGAGGTAAGGGATCCTACACCTCTCTTTCTTTTTAAGTACACTCTTTTATGTCATTCCTTTTAAGATCATATTTCTTATGATTGGGATGTTCTTTTATATTACTAATACTGTACTTTTTATGTTTATATGAGGATATAACCTATTTTCTCTCACAAATCCATTTTGGAAGTTTTGAGTGGCGCCGTTAGGCTGCCGAAGTTTCGTAAGAGATCTAACCTCTCTCTTTATTTTTAAGTACTCTCTTTTATGTCACTTCTTTAAAGCTCTGTTTTGTTTTGATGGGGGATATTATTTTATATTCCTCTTTATTTACATTTTATTTTAATATTATGAGAGATCCTATTTTGTCTCATCAATCCATTTTTTGAAGTTTTAAGTAGTGCCGTTAGGATGCCAAGTTTTCGTAAGGGATTTTTCATCTCACTTTTATTCCCGTGACATTTATGCTATGTTTGCCACTATTTCCTTTGATTGGTATATGTACTGCCCATTATTATACACTTTGTGTAGTATAATTTCATTTATGGGTATTTATATCTTCATTGTATGACCCTTCTTCCATGGGGTGTACGTTTTGAAAGTTACCCAACTCGGTAAGGGGACCTTTCACCCTCCTCTTTTTAAAAGACTTCTTTTTTATGTCTTTTAATTCACATAATATTTTGTTGGGATATGTTCTGATATATCCTTATTTATGTAAATTTTATCTCCATGTGATGTGATACCATTTTCTCTCTCATCAACTCATTTTCTAAATTTTAAAGTGACTCCGTTAGGCTGTCAGATTTCTGTAAGGGAACTTCTTAAACCACTTTCAATTCTTTGGTTTAAACCTCTAATTCTTGAGTTTATTATTCCAAGATTATGTTTGGAATCTCTATGTTGAAATTTCTACAAACCTTTGTGTAGATATACTATTTCTACACATAATCCTCTCATTGATAAATTCTTACAAACTTGTATGGGAAATCACAACTCAATCTAATTTAATTGAGTTAAATATCTATGTCATTGGTTTTTTACAGGATTATGTGTGAATGACCTCTGATTGTTTCACACTTAATATCCACTTATATTGGGTGTATTTATATTTCTCACACATAATTATGTTATCTATTTATCTTTAATTTAAGGATACCATCTTTATAATGGATTTCATCTCAATTTACATTTCCATTGAGACTTCATTTTTGTTATGCACCAATTAACTCTTATATGGTGTGTATACTATCCTTTGACATATTATATCATGAATCCCTTTATTCTCATGATATTATAAAGGTTGGATTAAATGTTATTCCTCAATTATTTGTATCTAGGAGTCTCTCATTTTGATAAAAACTCTTTAAAAAAAATATCGTTTTAAATGTTTTAAAGATTCATTATTCTAAATATTTATCTTTAATGTCCATGTTTTCAAAATGGTTATCAGTATTTATTTATATGGACATTAATGTTTTAAAATTATAATTCCATTAAAAGCTTCAAAGTGGTATGGGACACTTTGATTCAAAAATCTATTTAAATGGTTTTTGAAAATGGATTGATTAATTCAATATCTTGGAATAAATTATTGTGATTTCAAATGAAATGTTGTTATTGAAATCACTACTGGAAAAACGACCTATACCCAGGGTTCAAAACCGTGGGTATAGCCCCCGAAACCGTGGGTAAAGGCTATACCCACGGTTTTGGGAACCGTGGGCTGGAACGACGTCGGGATAGGGGTCTTGACCTATACCCACGGTTTTGTAGAACCGTGGGTATAGGTGTTTCACATAGAAATGGGTTGCTGTACAGTGTGGCAGGGATCATACCCCACGGTTTGAAAACCGTGGGAAATTTAAAATTTTAAAAAATTGCTTGCAGTAGGTTTCGAACCCGCGCCACCCGCAGGAATGCTCCGCCATGCAACTCGGCGGACCAACCGAGCAAACTTATTTTCATTTACATAAGGATAATTTTATTATAATATATTAATAACAAAGCTGTTATATAAAAAACAGCGGTGGGTTTCAAACTAGTGGCACACGTAAGGCCTCAGTGCCACACACAACAGTGGACCAATCGAGCTGGATTTTATATCTTTCATATGTTCATCTATCTACCTATATATATTAATATTGTGTATTTAAATTCAAAAAAACCTCTCCCGATGATTCGATCCCGCGACTTGTGTGGAGCATTGCGGCCCAACACGCGCCAACAGACCAACCAACCTACAACTATTTTCTATTATATGTTAATATATCGGAATATATATCTTAATATATGATAAAATGTCTACCCGAAATTTTTTTCATATCCCACCTAAGTTTAGTTTCCCGCCATAATGTGGGAACTCTATACCCACGGTTTTGAAAAACCATGGGTATAGGTATTTAAAAAATATACCACCTATACCCACGATTTTCAAAAACCGTGGGTATAGGTCTTCAAAAAAAACCTATACCCACGGTTTTTCCAAGAACCGTGGGTATAGGGGACCTATACCCACAGTTCTCCAAAACCGTGGGTATAGGTCTCGATACTATCCCTATACCCACGGTTTCCCAAACCGTGGGTATAGGGGGGGCCTATACCCATGGTTATACACAAAACCGTGGGTATAGACCCATTTTCCAGTAGTGAATGTTTATATTTTCAATATTTCATGTGTAATGATGGTACTTGGACATTTTATGGGTGGTCATGTGATAAAACATATGACGGGTGGTGCCGTGAATACAGGACGAGTGGTTACGTTATAACCTCCAATGCATTGGGTATGGAAGTTGACCATATGGCTATTCCATTAAGTATGTGTGGAAGTCGACCGTATGGTTATTCCATTTAAGTATGTTTATGTCCCAAGTTACCTTTATATGTTATGTGTTCTTTATATGGATTTTATGGTAATCGTTTGGTTACAAAAGGGTAAGTAATGGTCTTTTAGTCAGTGAAGAGTTTTTACTACTTCATAAAGGTGAAAAGTATTACTTTCGTAAAGTATTCATGGTTTACTTGTTGTTTTGAAAAACTAACAGTTTTACTTCTTTTTGTATCCTTTACTGGGATTTTTATGCTCATCCCAAGTTTTTGAAATGTTTTCCACAGGACTTAAAGATGAATAGGGTCAAGGATGGGATCAAGGAAAAACATTATTTCTAAAACATGGAACTAAACATGTTTCTTTTTAAGTGTTTATTTTTTATTTTATGTAAACTAAGTAGAAGTGTCTACTATGTAATCTTTTGAGATGTAATAGCTATAACCTAATTCTCTAAAACTCTAAACCTGAAAAGATCCTCAATGTGAATTATTCATTTAGTTCAATATTAAGTAAGGTTTAAGGCTGGGGCCTTATAAAATAAGTATTATCAATAAAATTAAATGATATTATTTTAATTTTATAACCATTACCTACCCTCCCCCTTTAAAAAATGAGAATGTCATTCATGTTTACTTGAAGACTAACGCCTTTATGGAGTAACATATTTAATTTTTTAGAACCACCTTACATGGATCTTTATAAGGGGGTATTAAGTGAATAGATATTATATTTATAACATTATTATGAATATGAATATATATATCAATTTTTATGATCTTTCTATTCTATGGAAAAAAAGTGTCATCCGTGGGTCTGTGCGAACTACCACCTCTATAGAGCGATGCATTCTACATATTAACCACCAACATATATGGATGGTTATAAAATATATTTTATGAATATATATAAAATTTAAGAGTAATATATGTCATTAATATGGTCTTTAAATGATGAAACAAAAATTAATGATCATGGTAATATAATATGTTACGATTGGAAAATTACCTGAAAAAAGTTCATCGTGTATCCTGTTCTTGAGAACCGTGTTGATAGTTTTCATTAAGTTAAAATGGGTATTTTTAAGTAATTGACATTTTTTTATTGAAATATATATTTATTATTTTTTAATGTTGATATTAGTATCAAATAATAGGTTTTGATGTCACTTTTATAAAACATGCGTGAAACAATTAAATTTATTAACATTTGAAGATATAAATAATCATTAAATAACTAATACATATGTAGTAAATGATTATAATTTTAGAATATGGAATTAAATATATATAATTAAGTTTCTTAAATAAGTGAATTATATGGTTATTCTTATTATATAGGAGGTTAAGGATATTTTTTTAAAGTCAAGATGAAAATTTAAGGGTTTTATTATCTCAATTTCACTTCATTGAGATATTCTTTACATTCCCCACTTGTTTTATTTTGTTATGTGTATAATATATATATATATATATTCAATTTTAATAAACACATCATGAAATTCAATGTATTCAGTAATTCATAATATTTTATATCTTTCATGTGTTTTTGATTTCAAAGGTAATTAGGTTATAAGGCTTTCTTTATAATCTCATTTTCAAATTAATATTGTTATGAATGAATCACTATATGGGGAAAATAGTGTAATATTTATCTCTAAAATCTAATCCATTTTCTTATACATTGGTTATTATTAGATTTTTTCATTTCTTATTTTATTTTCATTTACCTTGATAAATAATTTACATGATGTGACACTTGTAAGTGAAACTAACCCCATCTCTTCTTTTCGGTCGAGAATATTATTCTTATATATCAATATTCATTTAATATATTTCCTTACATATTCTTCAAAAATTGATTAAGGGCATTTTTACTATTTTTACTTTATTTTTAAAAATACTACAAAACATTTTAACATTTTCCACCCATATGATTTCAATAAATGTATCCATTTTTAATGTTTTCAATGTGAACACATTCCTGCACTATTATGATCATTGTTATGTCTGAATTATCCTTTATTTTTTTTAAATATTTTTTTAAAAATTATTTGAATTATTAATTTTTTTTAAAATGGAAAATTTATTCTATTTTTAAATTTAGTCATCCAATAATTGTAGAAGTTTATTTTTAAACTATGTAAACATATTTTGATGTTCCTTTTGTTAAACATGGTAATTTTTATTATGTTACCATCAAAAATCTTTTTCTAGAAGGATTATAAAATTTTATATGTAGGTTTTCATGAAATCCATCTATTTCTTATATGTTAATTAACTAATATTAAAATATGAATGATCTCATGAAATACATATGGATGGTTTTATTTATATGATGGGTGGACCTAGAATTATATAAACTTACAATACCTTAGGTAAAGTATTATATATCATGAGATAATATGAATGTGAATGTTAAGTAAACCAAATAAAACATGGGACTTTATCCATTATTTTTATAGAAATAGGGATTTAACCACATACACTGTGGAACTATATCCAAAATTTTAAGATGGTATTAGAAGTTATCATTGACTAAATAATTGATTTTATATAATCATGTATATGATAAAAGATTATGTATTATGCTTACAATATGCTATCTTGGATCATGATTTCTTATTGAATATTCCAAACTCTTATGACACGTATCTTTTGTTATGAAAATTACTTATGATATGACTCATGTTTAATGACCCATTAATTATTGGGTTTGTTTTTGTAAGTTATGATCATGTTATTATACCATTGTACTTATCTTATTCTCACTTATGATCATTTATTAAGATCTACCATGTTTACCCTTACTAAGAATATGAGATCACCTTTTCTTATGTTTTCTTATCCCTTGGTTATGATCAAATCCATATAGTAGGATATGTATATGATAGATACTATGAAAGATGAACTTATGGAAGATTTCTAAGATTGTTTATAAATAATTAAATTATATATATAGTCTTCAAGTACACTAAAACATTAGATTTTTTGGGTGTGTATTATTATGAGATTTATTGAATATTTATATAAAATGATTTAATATTTATGTAAATCATTATTTGGTCACTATAATTGGCATCTTGGAAGGGTTTATTAATTTTTTGGGACATGTTTTAGAAAACCCTAGTGAGAAACCTAGGGGTAATTCTAAGTATAGTATAACATATTTTAGTAGAGTAGAGATTATGAGTTTCTCTAGAAGAGACATCTCGGTTTTGTTATAAACAATTTTATTCAAGATCCATCCGATAGTCACCTATGGTTAATAACCCTGAAATTATTGGTTCAGTATAAACTCGATCTTCACATAGAAAATCACAAATAGGCCTAATTTCACACTTAGTTCGACACTCTTGCGTGATATTATTTGGTAAATTTACATCCTATTTATGAACTGTTATTATGAATGAAAGTATAGAACCTATGATATAATATGGTGATATATGATGAGCCTAAAGTGTCATATTTTTATAATAAGGTGCCATATTTTAGGTTATTTTAAGAATTATTTTCATTATCCAATGATTTCTTACACTGATCAAAGTTGATTGATACCCACTCTATCCTTTTTAGTGTAATTGAATAATTGGAAACTGAATGAAATGGATAAAGGTACACTTATTATAGATTCACAAAAATTAAATGTCTTATGTATATTTTTACCCACTCTTTTATATCTGGAGAAATTTCTAATGTTATCACACCACCACTTCAATGATTAGATATTTAACTATTAGTGAAAACTAGTTGTGGTATTATTATCACATCCCAAGACTACAATTATTCTCTAATATATGTTTGTGGGAATGTGATTCTTACAAATATTATTTTTCTCTATATAGTCTGATTTGATGTTATTTTTGGCATGTATTGGCTCTCTCTATATAGAGACAATATCAATATATTATTAAGGTATATCTCATTTCGTATCCTAGTTAATCCTAAGATCATATATATATGTGGGGATGAATATGGACTTCAAATGAAAATTGCATCTCTTTTACGTGTCTTGATTGAAATTCATGAGGAGTAACTAGAACATATTTTTAGGGGGAAACTCAAAAATGATGATAAACCTATTTTTTAAGAATATTCTATTGTATTTCCTAAAGGATTTCCTAATCTTTTACTTAATCATGAAGTTGAATTTTCAAAATAATTCATACATGGTTGTATATCTATTTCAAAGACTCCATATAAAATAGATATGATTTAGTTTAAATAATTGAAGAAGAAACTCTAAGAGAATATGGATAAGTTATGATATGCTCTAGTGAATTACAATGGGGTGAACCTATTAATTTGGTTTTGAAAAAATATTTGTCAATAAATATATTCATTGATTACAAAAAACTTGAAAAGATCACAGTCAAGAATAATTATCCTCTACCCCGTATTGCTGAGTTTTTTAATCAACTACATGGTGCTCAATAATTTTCAAATTTTGAACTTTGATATGGATATTATCAAATATGGTTCAAAAAAGAATATATTACCTATATATCCTTCTGTATAAGGTATAGATTCTATTAATTTAGAGTGATTCCATTTGGGATCACCAATTTACCTGTTATCTTTTTGGATATAATGAATTGAATCTTTAGAGAGTACATGGATCAATTTTTGGTAGTGTTTATAGATAATATTTTCACATGTTAAAAGATATATAAAGACAGTTAAAATCATATTATGATTGTTTTAAATACCTTGAGAATGAGAAAATGCATTATTTTTTATTTATAAAATGTTAATTCTAGCTACAAAAAGTCTCATTCTTGGGTCATATAATCACCAATGAGGGTATATATATGGATCCTTCTTAGATGGTAGTTGTTGAATATTTTCCCAAAAAAACTATAGTGACTAAGATCTATAGTTTTAATTGATTATATAGACACTATGATACTTTTAGTGAGATTTCTCAGGGACATTAAATCAACTAACCAAGTTGACTTGTAAGGGATCTAGGTTCCTTTGGAAAAATAAATGTGATGGAAATTTTAATGAATAAAAAATTTTAGTTAGTGAACCTATGCTCGCACTACCTTGAATAAGAGTTTTTAAACACAATAATGAATTAGAGAAGGGAATGAAATTTGTTCTCATTTATAGTTACATGATAGTATCATATTCCTTTCATAAATTGAAGGTTATGAGAAAAATTACTAAACTCATGATTAGGATCCACCTTTCGTTTTTTTAATTTTAAAATAAGGAGGAATTATCCCTATGGTAAAAGGTGTGATATATATTTTGATCATAAAACTTGAAGTATATATTCATAAATAAAGAGTTTAATATGTAATAAATGAGAAATTTTGAGTTGTTTAGAGATTATTATAGATCAACACATTACCACATTGAAAATGTGAACATGGTGGATGATGTTATGATTTGGATAGAAAATTCTAGTTTATTCATAATAAGGATTGAAATGGATCTAATATGTGTTTACAGAGGATGGACCTTGAAATCATGTGGTAATAGGGAAATGATATCTCGTCCAAATTACAACAAATCATCTATACATTTAAAAATTAAAGAGGTGTAGGAGGAGGATATGGTAATAAAAAATACTATAAATAATGTTCTAGAGTTCAACCTTGACCATGAAGGATTTTTAATATTAAAGAACCAAATATGCATCCTTATGCTACTATAATTGAAGAATGATATATTGGATTAAGCACATAGATTATAATTCTCTATATATCCTATAAGTACAAATATGTTGAGAAATATCAGAGCATTTATAATGGTACAACATGAAGAGATATATTGAGAGTATATGTTGAATCTAAGTGTTACAATGTTTTTCAATGCATGTAATTTTTTAGGGGTGTTTGATGAGGTGGTGATTCTTTTATAAATTTTTAGACCCATTTAATGGAATTAGATGTCATTCCTGAGAAATTTTCCATGTAAAATGTTATTATTGCATGATATATTATTCATTGATTTAAACTTTCACATGAAAAGAAACATTTCCTAAAACATTTTGAAGAAATTTATTTGAATATTTACATGAAAAAAGAAATTATATTCCTGAGGAGTTAAAGTAATCCATGTAAAATAAGGACACATTTCCTATAAAATTTTTAAGAAGAGTATTTGACCAATTCCATGTAAAAAGAAAGTATTTTTATGAGGATTTATTGGAACCTAAGTAAAATATATAATATTTTTTTTTCATGAAGTGGAATGTAGAGACCCAAGCTTGAAGTACATATAAATTACATTTCTTTTGCAGAATAATTTATACATGTCACAAAAAATGCCCAATGATCATATTAGTTTAGTTTCTTTGGAAAATCGGAACATAATCTTCTAATAATGGTAAAATAACTTCAACATCTCCCATAAAGATCTTCCCCCTTTTTTCCTACTGAAAACCTTTCTTTATATCCTAGGGAAACGAATACGTAGTAAGGGTGACTTCAAATTCATATTAAGGGTAAACATGGAGAACATAAAATAAACCATAAACATTTGAACATAAAAAATGAACATATTGTTTAAACATAAAAATCTTGATAAATGAAATAAATCATGGTAGTATGGAAGGCATGGATCATAAAGGAACATTAATCATGATAAAATATCATGGGAATAAAACATGGATTTTTTGTAAACCATCAATCGTATAATATTATTTCCATAGTAGCCAAGGAATTACTGCCAATACCATTATAGTGGACAAAGTCCATTAATGAACCAGATTTACTTGTCATTCCATCCTTGTATTACTGAACCCGATTTACTTTCGTTCTAGACATGTCTATCTCATGAGATATAAATCTTTACCCAATGAATTGGAGGGATATATGGGTCTCACCCTTCTCATAATGAAATCATTCTTACATGTTCCACAAAACATAAATCATGCATCATATCATAACCTAATAAATAAAAAGTTTTTTCTTAAACATAATTGCATCATAGAATAATCCACATAAAATACCATTACATCATTAACATAATCAAATAATAGTAACAATAGAGAAAGAAACAAAAACATATTTAAATGCATCTTCTTAGATGGAAAATAAGTTTGACAAAACACTTGAACTTAGTTCTTAAGGAAAATAACATTTCTTCTTCAAAAACTTTTTATTCTCTCAAAATATCGTGAAATTGTAAACAAAAAGAATTTAATTGAAAATAATTTTGAAAACATGGAAAGTAAACTTAATGGAATTTTTTTTATGAAAGCGTAACAATCTGTTCATTCCATATAAGTTAAAAAAATCATTCTCCGCATACTTTACTGGAAAATTCCAAAAGTACCACATATGGTAAACAAAAGAAAGATTCCTTCCATACCACATAGTAAAAGTAAAAAAGGGGTAAAAAGACTTTAAACATAAATATAATAATAGTAATCATTTTACAATAACATTATTATAAAACATGAATGTGGATGACAAATATAACCCCAGTAAATACATACGTATAAGCAATCTCGGATAAAAATGAGATTGCAAAATTTTCCCTTACCTTAGGTCTAATTTCTCTTATACATGTCTGAAACTACTGTATAGTAGTTTTAAACATATTATTAACTAGTAAAAAAACCGTAATAATATTTATGATATCATATATGATTCCCTTACAACTTTATATTACTATCTCGTTGGGCAATTCCATGTTAATAGAACATTTTGGGTAAAATCCTTTCATTTATCGTACATGTTTTCACCTGTAATTATTAATATGATTAATTATATCATGATTAATTATTTTCAGAATTTTAAAAAGGATTTATATATCATATTTATTCGGTATATAAATATATATAATAGATCAATAAATGGAATGAAAAACACCCTTCATGAAGACGGTAGGTCGTACGTACGTACGATAGCTGTTTTCGTTTCCATATTCAATTGAATGGAAGTAATTAAATGACATATATATACATAAATCCATTAGTATTATTATGAAATATATTTAATGATTATTTATTATATATAATTTATAATCATTCTTGAATGGTTAACACGGATAATGAATCTTATCGCGTCGTGGAGACGATAAGCCATACGTACTCACAAGCGGCGATAACGTTCCCATAGTTGTTGAACAATATTTAATTGGTTGGTGTATAATATCTAATAATTAGTATTATGATTTAATGAACATATATAGTTTTAATTTCCACCTTTATAACCATTCAAGTAAGGTAGTGGTGAAAAACAGATTACACCATGGGGTGGAGATGGTAATCTATACGTACGCATGCGCGGTGATTTCATTTTTCATAGGATGGATAGAAGGTGAAATAGGGTTATTTAATATTTATAACAACATAGACGTATATGAGTGATAGTGATTTTATTACTTAATAATGAAATAACTAAATAATAGGATGCAGAAGAAGAAATTAATTTGAAAGATTCAGTATAAGAGATTACCTCTTCCTCGACGTGCCTCCTTTAAACTTTCTCTTAGGGCACTAGAGTTGGTATTTTCAGAATACCTACACCTCAAGAATGTAACTAGGTAAGATGAGAATAGAAATGGGCCAGGTTTGTCTGATATTTAAGGCTTAAAATGGAGTTAATAGGAGAGGTAAGAGATTCCCTTTTATAAAACAGTATATGGGCACTTTTGGAAACCTCAAAAATATTAATTTATAATAAAATAAACCCCACATAAAACCTCCGAAATGACTCAAATTCAAAGAAAAGATGAGATAGGGTTGTAATATCATTAAACAATAAACTTTATACAAGTATTTAATTTATTTTTAACCTTATCATTTTGATTTATCCTTAATTAATCTATTTAATTTTATTTGTGGTAATAATATTCTAAATTTTAAATGGTTATAAATACTTTCTTATGTGTTGTGAAGGATCGATTATTGGATAATTTATAATATTTTAGACCATAGAATTTTAAATTTTAAATTTTTAAATATTTTTGTTTTTTTAAACAATTTAATAATATGTTATTTTTACAAAATATTAATAGTGTCAATTTTGACACTATTCCTTTTCTTAAAGGTTGGGGCCGGAGCCTCATTTTTTATTAAAGCATAGAAAATACTTCTTTTTAAATGGGTAGAGGGAGATCCATTACATCGCCCAAAGGCCCAGTGGGAATTTATCCCATTACATGGCCCGTAGGCCCAATTTTTTAGCACAAGCCACATTCTGTGAATAATAATTCTACAGTACCCGCCTGCTACAGTACTGCACAGTACCCGCCGCTACTACAGTACCCTGCCGCCGCTACAGTGACCTGCCGCCACGATAGTTCTCATTGTTGCTAAAGTGTCTCCGCTACTACAGTATGCTATAGTACTTCTATAGTACCTGTGCCCAATGAGTTTTGAACGCCCTTTATTCATGTAGAATTACAGGGTTCATACCACTAAGCCAAACCCCAACTACACTATTCATTTATTTGAATTTAAATAAAATCCACACAAAATATAAATTCGAACCATAATATTTAATAGATTCCTAACATGACATATTCATCTAAAAAATTCACGAAGAACATTAATTAGTTCGTATAATATTTATTTTAATATTTTTAAAACCATTTATTTGATATTTCTACTAATAAAATAATTACTAAAACATTTTGGTATAATTGTTTAATATACTTATTTTTGCATAAAAATTTTAAATAAAATAATTTCATAAAGTTAAATCTAATATATTTCTTAATAATACTTTTATTTAAATTTATCGTCTAAAAAACATGACATTTAAAATGTGATATTTATTAAATTATGAAGGTGACAACCATGACATCATTTAAAAAAAATTATATAAGTGTCATAATCTCTTTTAGAAGGCTCCAAATGGTCAACCAGTTGATTCATGGATGATTATGGTTTATATATACTCTAAAAATACGTTTTGGTCAAGTTTTTGATCCTTTTGATAGGTATTATTATTTTAATTAAAACTATATTATTGATTATTCACTAAATAAATAATTTATGTATCATTAATATATAATCTATTAAGGTAATTATATATTTCTTAAAAATTAAAAATTAATTACCATGAGAAATAAAAATAATTTATCTTTCAAAATAGTATTTATAATCAAATTTATTTTTCATATAACCTTATATTAAAAATAATTTAATTATTAAAATCTGAGTGAGACATATTTCACTTTTCTTTAAATAAAATAAAATAAATGTCTTAATATCATCCACGTGGATTCCAATAGATACCATTTTGACCCAAGTAGGTTTTAGGGTGAAATATAATCATCCAATTATATTAATATAATTTTTAGGTTAATTTTATAATATTATTTTAACCCTTAATTACCTAATTTACCTTTAACTGTTGTAAATAAAATTTACCGTAGTTACAATTCATAATTTTGAAAAATAAAAGTAGCCTATTAATATAATTTGGACCTACTGATTCCAAATGTGGAATCCATTTTTCTAAATTCAAGACACAGAAGTTTTAGTACTTAATTTAAAATTAATACCATTGTTGAAATGAGAAAACGAGTTTTACAAGTTAAAACACTGCAAAAGATTGAAATAATTTTACCTATGAATTCAATGTAAAATTAATGATAATGAATTAAATTGTATTAAATGGTAAAATTATATTCTATTTATACTTTAAAACCATTCAATAGTATAATTTTACCATATAAATTATCTCGATGAAAAAAGTTGATTTTAAGTAAAATTTAGCTTATTTTTACTATTCATCAAAAATAGGCAAGTTATCAGAAAAATATCCTAAATTCATCCAATGTAATTTTTTTAAATCTCTATTCAAAATAAGAAGTTAATTTTGTAAAATTTGGCTTATAAAAATGTCAAAAATTAGATTTAAAATGGGTGCGCCATCAAAATGTGGAAAAACTGCATTTTTTTGAAAGATACTTCTTTTATACAAAAACATGATTTTGTTCTCATACCATGTTCTAGAAAATGTTTAAGGTGAATGATAATGTTATAAAATTAAAAATGTGGTTACTACTATTCATAACGTCTAGTTCAAAATAATATTGATTTAATATATCGTTGTTTAGTGAAACTCGGAATCACGTACCACATAGGCTATCGAGGAAGGTCACTCTTGCATATAACACAAGCTAAGTCAGTGTTGCGTGTAGTGAAAGATTCGTTTGGTGTTGAGTATAACATTATGATAACATAGTTTATTTATATATTGAACAAAATCTATAGTCAGTGTTATGTGAAATGAATTTTATCAAAAGAACTTGAAATTGTGAGCAACAAAATCCAAGAAGAGCGTTGCATATACAACAATATAATATGGTATTGCGTATAATGAAAGAAAATCTTAATGTAGCATAAAACACAGGAAATAAAAGAAATTAATGGAATCTATCTCATAAAATCTCAGGGTGTTACATTCTACCACCCTTAAAATGAATTTCGCCCCAAAATTTTTTTGGGGGTTATAAATGGTTTTCTACTTGAAAGTTTTTTTCATGGAAACCCACATCATAAAAAGGAATACTAAAACACAATTTTAAAAGCAAAGTTAGTAACATAACTGTTACCAAATTTAACTTATCACAGGGTTTCTACATAGAATAACATAGGTGAAAAAATGGATATAGAAGAAAAATTTAACCATCATGTTCTGATGGAAAGTGGTAGAGAATATGGATAAGAAAAAGTCAACAATCACAAAGCCAAAAATTTGTGTTGATCTAAGGTACCATCTGATTCATCAGATATGAGGGTACTATGATAATATTTTTTTCTTTCCAAGATCCTTTTCTTAAGGTTGAATAATTTTTCAAAAATACTTACTTTATTTTGGTATAATTTCACTATTGTTTGTGCCTTGAACAATTTCCACTTCATCTCTCATTTAAAGAAATGAAGTCTAATTTTTCATTCTTGAAGTGTTAGTAGATCATGTGATAGAATGATAGGTCATTCCATCTATCTCTATCACAAAAAGGTTAGCACAAGTTATTAAATTTACATAATTCTATCTATGGTGAGATTAATCACATATGGTTCTAAAAATGGACTTATACTTCATCTATCATACCTCTTAATAAAATAAATCTAATTTCTACAAACCAGGGACTTCTTATAGGCCAATGGTAGGTGAAAAAGGCCCGTCACACTTTGGTTGTGGGTTCGATTACAGCAACCTTGTCCGACGTGATATGTTGTCCTTTTTCTAAAACTATACTATTATAACATTCCAGAAAAAATATGAAAACAAGTTCTAGCCTTAACCAACACTATATGATGTCCAGCTTAATCCATTCCAACCTTTAGGCTTATCCAAAATACTTCTGTCCAATCTCATAGTACAAAGAAAACAATTACAAGAATGGTTATATAACAAGCACATGAATACCATCATTTATCCCCCATATATCACAAGATATATCTTTTTGGTCACATTACAAACATTTTAAGGACTTCATCATGCCTCCTCTTGAAATATGATAATAACATAAATTACCATAGAACCTTAGAGATATTATGCATTCCATAAAAATTAACTCTATCCATACACCAAATATACCCAAAATTATATACACTCAAACCATGATATCCCTTCTCCATTTTATCAGTCATGAGATCATTAATAAAAACATACATATTATTTTATCCTTATTCTTTAATTATGTATATTTCATATTCTTTCCAAAAATATTTGAATAAACTTTCATGGTTATCGGTACCATTCAATATATACTTTCAAATACTTAAAGAAAAACAATAGTGTAACAATCCTTAGATGTTTCTTTATTACATAGTACCATTAAATTACTTATACTACATTACTCTTGATAAACATTCAACCATTCCACTACCTTCTTAAACCATTGACCGAGATTCATCATTTTATTCCTTAACACTTATTTCATCTCATATATCATTTATAGTCTCTTTATCCTCAAAATCATAAATAATACCCATAAAACCATGATGATTTTCTTCATGATATTTTCCCTTAGGGAATCGATTTTCCTAATGCCCACACATTCCACATTTAAAACATTTAACTGTCGTTGATGTCTTAGAAATTCTATTATCCTTGTCAATTGTGTTAACTAAAACTTTTCCTTTGCAATCACTAGATTTGTGTCCTTATTTTCCAAACCAAAGAATCTTCCAATTCCTTTAAAACATTCTACTTGATGTCTCTTCGCACTTGATTTATGTGAGGAAAATTGAACTTTTTTTCCTCTATGATCCCCATGAAACTCCATCATTCTTTTATTAACTACATCAAGAAACTCACCAAAGTGGATATTATTGATCAAATTATGATATTTAAGATTAAGAATAATACTTATTTTTCTCCTTCCAACTCCCTTTTTACATGGTTGCTCATGGAGAATATAATTTCATTGTTCATCATAATCTCCATTAACATTAATCCCCCTGTTTCGAGCCATTTTGAAAAACCCAAAAAGAATAGTGTGAGAGAGAAAATCATACTAAGAAAAAAACATATCATCGGGGAATACTTTAAATCTATAAAATCTGAGGTTTAATCCTAGGTAACTCATGATCATTCCCATAATTATAGGACTATAACCTATAGTTATACTTAACCTTAGGGACATCCCTAGACATACCTTAGAAATATCTCTGGGGATCTCACTAACGTTTTCACATCCTAGATTCCAATGGTTGAATAAACCTTCACTCTAATACCAACTTTAGATACCCAATATTTACGTACATGAACATTACATTTCTTTTTCGGAGTACTTAATACATGACACAAAAAAATTCCCAATGACCGTATTAGTTTAGTGTCTTTGGAAACTCGGAACAAAATCTTCTAATCATGGTGAGAGATCTTCAACATCTCCCATAAAAATCTTCCCCTTTTTCTCCTACCTAAAACCATTCTTTATGTCATGGGGAAAAGAAAAAATAGAATGGGTGAGCTCAAATTCTCAGTAAGTGTAAACATGGAGAAGATAAAACAAACCATAAACATTTGAATGTAAAAACATTAACATAATGTTTAAACATAAAAATCTTGAGCAGTGACATAATCTTGGTAGTACGTAAGGCATGGGTCATAAATAAACATTAATCCAGATAAAATATCATGGTAATAAAACATGGATTTGTGAAAAACCATCAACAACATAATATTATTTTCATAGTATCCAAGGCATTGCTTCCAAGACCATCATTGTAGAATAATTCCATTACTGAACAAAATTTACTTTCCATTCTAACCCTATATTACTGAACCATATTTACTTGTAATTTCAGCTATGACTATATGATGAGATATGAATCTTTACCCAATGAATTTGAGGGAGATATAGGTCTCACCCATCTCTTAATGAAAACATTCTTACATGTGCCACAAAATATAAATCATTCATCATATCATAACCCAAGAAATAATATGGGTTTTCTTAAACGTCATTCCATCATAACATAATCCATAGAAAATACCATTCTGTCATTAAAATAATCAAATCATAATAACAATAATGATATAAAAATAACTATATTTAAAAGTATCATCTTAGATGTAAAATATTTTTGATAAAACACTCGAACTTAGTTCTTAATGAAAATATCCTTTCTACTTCAATCCGTTCATGCCGTATATGTAAAAAAAACATTGTCCTCGTACTTTTACCAGAAAAGTCAAAAAGTACCTCATATGGTAAACAAAAGAAAGATTCCTTCCATTACACATTGTAAAAGTAAAAAAGGGGTAGGCAAGAATTTAAACATACATGGAGTAATAGTAAAAATTTTATGAAAACATTTTTATAAGACATAGACATGGATGATAAATATAACCCTAGTAAATACTTACAAATACGTAATCTCGGATAAAAATAAGATTGCAAAATTATCCCTTACCTTAGGTCCAATTTCTTCTGTATGTGTCAGAAACTCTTGTATAGAGGGTTGAAACATATTATTAACTTTTAAAATAACCATAATAATATTTATGATATCATATATGATTCAATTATGACTTTATGCTACCCGTTCATTTGTCAATTCCATGTTAAAACAACATTTTGTGTAAAATCATTTCATTTATCGTACGTGTTTTGACATGTAATTCTTAATATTATTACTTAGATCATGATTAACTAATTAAAAAATGTATAACATGATTTATATATCATATATATTCAGTATATAAATATATATAATAGATCAACAAATGGAATGAAATTTATAGTTCACTGAGACGGTAGGTCGTACGTACGCATGAATACTATTTTCATTTCCTTATTAAATTATATGGAAGTAAATAAATGACATATATATATACATAAATATAGTAGCATTATTATGTCATATATTTCACTATTATTTATAATATATACTTCGTAATCATTCTTGAATGGTTAACATGGAGAATGAATCTCATCACGTCGTGGAGACGGTAAGTCGTACGTACACATGAGCAATGATATGGTTCCCATAGTAGTTGAGCGATATTAAAGTGGTTGGTTTATAATATCTCAAAATTAGTATCATGATTTAATAATAATATATATTTATTATTTACACCATTATCCCAATCCAAGTAAGGTGGTCGTGAAAAAAATATTACACCACGACATGGAGACGGTAATCCGTACGTACGCATGCTCGGTGATTTCGTTTTTCATAGGATGGATAGAAGGTGAAATATAGTTTTTTAATATTTGTAATAAAATATAAGTATATTAGTGATACTGATTTTATTAGTTAATAATAAAACAACTAAATAAGATTAATTTGAAGAAGAAATAAATTTGAAAGAACCGGTAGAAGAGATTACCTCTTCCTCGACGTGCCTCTATTAAAATTTATCTTAGGGAACTAGAGTTGGACTTTTGAGAATACTAGAAACTATAGAATTTAAATAGGGAAGATGAGAAGATAAGTTTTCAGGTATTGGCCGACCATGAAGGCTTAAAAATTGAGTGAAGAAGAGAGGGAGAAGATTCCCCTTTATAAAAGAGTATATGAGCACTTTTGGAAACCTCAAAAATATTAATTTATAATAAATTAAACACCACATAAAAACCTTAAAAAATGACTCAACTTAAAAGATGATATGGTATTGGGTTTTAATATCACAAAACAATAAAATTGATACATGTTTTGATTTTATTTTAAACCTTATAATTTTTATTTATCCCTATTTAATATATTTAATTTTATTTGTGGTAATAATATTCTAAATTTTAAAATGTTATAAATACTTACCTATGTGTTGTGAATTGTACATAATTGGATAATTTATGGAATTTTAGACCATATAATTTTCAATTTGTAATTTTTAAACATTTTTGTGATTTTTAACGAATTTAATAATATGTTATTTTTATAAAATATCAATAGTGTCAATTATGAAAATTTTCATTTATTTGAAATTGAATAAAATACACACAGGAGATAGATTCGATCCAAAATATTTAATAGATTAATAAAATGTTATATTCATATAAAAATTTATTGGATCACATTAATTAGTTCATATAATATTTATTTTAATATTTTTAAAACTATTTATTTTATATTTCTCTTAATAAATAATTACTACAACATTTTTTTATAATTATTTAATATACATATTTGTTGCATAAAAAATAAAATAAAATATTAGGATGAAGATAAATATAATATATTTCATAATAATACTTTTAATTTTATTGAACTTCTAAAAAAATATTTAAAATGTTGTATTTGTTAAATTATGAAGGTACCAACATTGACATCATTTAAAATAAAATAATATAAGCGTCATAATCTCTTTTATAAGGACCAAAATGGTCAAAAAGTCTACCCTTGGATGAATATGGTTTAGATATACTTGAAAAAAAGCTTTGGTCATTTTTGGTCCTTTTTATGGGTATTAATATTTTAATAAAAATAATATTATTGATTTTTCAGGAAATAAATAATTTATGCATCCTGAATGTATAAACATTTAAGGTAATTATATATTTCTTCAAAATTAAAAATAAATTACCAAGATATATAAAAGAATTTTATATTTTAAATGAGTATTTATAATCGAATTTATATTTTTTATAACCTTATATTAAAAATAATATAATTATTAATGTTTGAGTGAGACATATTTCACTTTTCTTTAAATAAAATAAATTAAATGTATTAATTTTATACAAGTGGGTTCCAATAGATATCATTTCGAAAAAATTATTTTTTAGGGAGAAAAATAATCATCCCATTATATTAATACATGTGTTAGGGTATTTTTGTAATATTATTTTTACTCTTAATTATCTCATTTACCTTTAACTGTGGTAAATAAAATTTACCATAGTTACGATTCGTAATGTCCAAAAAATAAAAGTATCCTATTAACATAATTTTTACTTTCTGATTCCAAATATTGAATCCATTTTTCCAAATTTAATACACACAAGTTTCAGTAACTATTTTAAAATTAATCCCATTATTGAAATGAGAAAACATGTTTGAAAAGTCAAAACATTGCAAATGATTGAAATGTTTTTACCTATGAATTCAATGTAAAATTAATGATAATGAATTAAGTTATATTAAGTGGTAAAAATATATTATATTTATTGTTTTAAACCATTCAATATTATAATTTTACCATATAAATTATCTCAATGAAAAAAAGTTGTTTTATGTAAAATTTATCATATTTTCACTATTCATCAAAATATGAAAGTTATCAGAAAAATATCAAATATTTATCCAGCACAAATTTTCATTTCTTGATTGAAAATAAGAAGTTTATTTTGTCATATTTAACTTATAAACATGTTAGAAATTATATTTAAAATCTGTGTTCCATCAAAAGGTGAAAAAACTGCATTTTTTTAAAAAATAGTTCTTTTATTCGAAAAATTGATTTTATTCTAATACCATGTTTTATAAATTGTGTAAGATGAATGATAATGTTATAAAATTAAAAATTTGGTTAATACTATTCATAATGGCTAGTTCACAATAATATTATAATAATATATCGTTGTTTAATGAAACTAGGTATCGCGTAAAACACAAGCTATTGAGGTAGGTCACTCTTGCGTGTAAAATAATCCAAGTAAGTGTGGCATGTGTTAAATTATTAATTTGGTGTTACGTATAACATAATAAAAACATATTTTATTAATATATTTTAACAAATCAATACTCAGTGTCTCGTGAAATGAATTCTATCAAAAGAACTTGGAATTTTGTGCAACACAAGCCAATAATTGTGTTGCTTATACTGCAAAATAATATGGTGCTGTGTATAACGTAATAAAATCTTGGTGTAGAGTATAACATAAGACATAAAATAAATTAATAGAATCTATCTCATAAAATTTCGGGGTGTTACATGGAATTTAGTGGAGAATATGAGTTATTATTATATAAGAAATTATTACGGTGAACCATAAATCCACATGGACCAAATAAACCCCACAAAGGTGGTAAGAGAGCTCATAATATGGGAAGATAGTCTACACAACCTTCATGGAGGAATAAGTGAGTGCGTTTCTATAAGAATGCATTCCTATGTGAGCATTCATACACATGTGCTCGAAAAGTCGGCTAGGCCGGTGGGCATCCCTATGGGGGTGCGACCCCAAGAAATTTATTAAGAGAATCACGCCTAACTTGATTTTTTATATAGGACTTAGAAATTTTGAAAACTATTCCTACTTCATTTAATGATACAGATATAACACACGCCATTGTATGTTTTTGATCTCAACTTCCCACTTTTCATCTTCAATGTCTGGCACCTGATGTTATGTCTCTATGCGTCGAAGTACATCACCAATTGTGTGATGATCTAGATAAAATATTGATTTTTATTTTAGAGTCTTGTTGTTTTGAGAAAAATCTATACATCATGAAACATTAATTTCATTAATAAAGGATGTTTTACCCAAGTTAGCTTGGATCCAACCAATGAGAAGTGATACTATCACATGAAGGAGCATCCATTGCCGGATTCTATCATGTGATGATCTATGGATCATGCAATAAATTTAATACATGATGATAGAAAAACATGGTCATTATATTATCCCATTACATAAATCATTCACAAGAACTAGTGACATTGAATGGATGAATTAAAATAACTTATGACATCATGAAATGTTCTTTGAATTAAGTGAAGCAATCAAGTGATTGTGAGATGTCATCATTTAAAAAATAATGTAACTTGAACCATAAGAATATCCCATTATTTAAATCTATTATCACATGAAGAATTCAGTGATTTTAACGTGGTGATCCACAATGACATCACATGAAGTATAAGAATATCACAAGAAGCACTATTGTGCTACATGATCAAGTGAAGCAATCATGAGATCAAATGATGACATCGATATTGAATGATGTTCAAGAATCCAAAAGAAATGGAATTAAATTAGATCTCGAGATAATCATGAGTTTAAATGATTCCTTAAATTCTTCTAAAAATAATAGATTGGTGGTGTAAACTCTCTTATATAAACAATGGATCATTTAAAAGTTTAAGATGATGAAAGACGAAGAAATCAAGAGAGAAGGATCTCACATTGTAAGACATATCATACAAATGATCCCCTTGCGTGAAGGTAGTGATTTCTTATTCGATACATTCACATGAAAGATAATTGTTCTCATTATCCAATCATTCAAAATAGACCTCTGAAATTACCAAAATTTGAGAGGAACTCATGGAAGAACCTTGTCTCACAAAGCAGTACCTATGGACAAAATCTTATCATGAAAGTGAACTCATGAATAGTGCCTTGTTCACATGAAGTACATACAAAAAGGTAGTGATACATCATGTTATCTCTTCATGTGAAGGAGTATGAATTACCTCTTATTCTTTCCTAGATTTCATGATAATAGTGTTCTTGAAGTAGGACAGTTTGTGTGGACCCTACTTGGTCATGTTAAGGAAGAAAGAGACAAGACTTGCATGAAACCCATGCATTCCATTCACATTATATACCATCTTTGTTAAAATAAAATTTATTGTAAGGAAAATGAAAGATAAATTTTAAAGGGTTGATTGAGAAATTTTATAATTAAAGAATGTATTTGAGAATGAACATAAATTAATGAGAATGATAAAGGGATATATTTATTATTCATGTACTATGAATCATTACATGAATGCATGAATTAAAGTTGAGAATTCAGGAAGGATGGATCAATTGAAATTGTTTAAGATCTTTATTATATATAATAATATTGAAGAAGTAATTTTCACCACTTAATTAAGGTGAGGACTTTATTAGAAGGATGGATTTCATCAACAATATTTTAGTGAGGAAATTGATCAGAAACAGGTGATCAGATATACTTGAGAAAGACCAATAAGATGCAAAGGATTATGATGTGTACATGAATATGTATGATCCAACAAACTCATGTAGGAAGATAAATATGTTATTATATACTGGATTAATATATAAGTGAATAAAGATCATGTGACTTGGTAGTATGATCCATTGATGAAGAGGCTTAAGAAGAAAAATACTATTGGGGGTTATAAACAACTAATGAAGAAGAGTTGGATTACTAGGGGTATAACTAGAATCAATAAGAGGAATGACTACTTGGGTGTATTACCAGTTTCTTCCTAAAACGTAATAATCATTGAAAATATTATAGTGGATAATCATTTTGGGGTAATAACCAACATATAAAGGTTTAGGTCTTTGTACTAATCCTTATAAATCATTATGTTATGTGCCTTTATATTTATAAAATTATTCACGGTTTTTCTATGAGAAAAATGATTATTGGATTGAGTATTTATAAATAAACATAAGTTTAATTGAAAATATATTTTTTAAAAAATGGATCACTGATTCAACCCCTCATCCTTTAAGTGACCTCACACTAATACAAGATCTAAAATTGGAATCAGAGTCATGGTTTTTTATGAAATATCCAAAAAACTAATTAGGTTGGGGAGTATGAATTTAGTAAATAAAATGTGTGTTCTTGTTTTCAATGGTTAAAAATATATTGGATGAAAAAATAGGATGATTGAGTCAACATTTTTATTTCCATTTGAGTGTCTTGAATATATGATCACAATCAATACATGAAGAAACAATGTTTTCATGAATAAATTAAGTTCAATCCTTCATAGTGAGGATTCAATCGATGATAATCGATGGTAACTCATAATGGAGTGAACATCACATGAATCAGTCATGTGATGATCTATGGTTGACGCGATCACATGAAGGCATACCAACAAGGCAACTTGGTCATTGCATGAACCCACCGCATGAAGAAGTTTCAAAAACTAGTGACATCACATGAATTCATCGCATGAAGAAATGAGAATCACCAGGCATTACATGATGTTCTTTGAGTTATATAGTGAGATCAAGAAATCGTGAGATGTTGTAGCATAAAAAAGAATATAACTTGGATAGAAATAAGATTCCATAATTTATAGATTTTTTCACATGAATAATTCAGCGATTTTCAAGTGAGTTTACCCAACAACATAGCATGAATTGTAAGAAGATATTATGAAGCACCAAAGTGATTCATGGTCAAGGGATTTGATCATGAAATCATGGGATCACATCAGAAGTGCATTGTCATGACCCGTCCTTGGGACCCGTGCCGTGACTACCCCAAGCCCACCTCCCATAGGCAAGGGGCTGGCGACTACCACCAAGGAGTAAATCCCGACAAAAAGGGGAAGGCATTGCCTTTATAATGTAAACAAACACCACAGAGTAAGAAAGTAGAAGTAAACACTAAGTAAAACTGGGTACAAAAGTTGTGCGGAAAAGTAAGTGGGAAGAATACAAACCCAAACTGAAAGAAAAGTACAACTGCAAAGAAAGTACAACAACTGAATGTAAATAAGCAATGTCGAGCCATCTACTGGAAATCCCACCTGAAGGGTGGGTACATATAGCCTCCTTAGCTCCTCGGGTCTAGCCTCCCACTCCGTGTACATCCTTCCCAGTGGTCCACCTCCATGTACCGACTTGCTCCACAAGCCTCAACCATGATCAGCGATGTCTGCTGTCTCCATCCAACACAACGTAGTGCGGGCATATCCCATGCATGGGTGAGTATACGCTACTTAGTAGGGACCCCGAGACCCCCGAAGGTCTCACAGAATCCACAAAGGATAATCCACAAAGGAAAGTTACAATCACGAAGTAACAACCAACCCTACTTAGGTATATTCCCATAGATATACCTATGTCATCAATTCCTGTTTATCGCCAACATCCGAGCCCAAGTTCGATCATGTCCACATAGGAGTACAACCCAATCCACACAGGATAACACAACCCAATACACATAGGAAAGAATGTCAAACATATCGAAGATATTGATTGAAAATCAAGACTCAGCTCACACAGGTATACTTCATCATAAGGTGATAGAGATGATCAGATATAGCCATTGATACATCTAAGCTGGGACCCATCTAGGATACTAAACCAGCTAAGCTATCGGTCCCACATAGATTACAAACCAGCTACTCTTCGAGACCCACGTAGGATAGTAATAACGGAGTCAAACATTGCTAGATCCACGTAGGATACAGGAAAAGTATTCATCTCCGTCGAACCCACGGAGGATTTTAGTACGGTCTTCATCGCTGTTGAACCCATGGAGGATTTCAGTGCAGTCTTCATCGCCATCGAACCCACGGAGGATTTCAGTACGGTCTTCATCGCTGTCGAACCCATGGAAGATTTCGGTGTATTCTTCATCACTGTCGAACCCACTGGGGATTTCAGTATGATCTTCATCACTGCCGAACCCACAGAGGATTTCAGTGTATTCTTCATCACCGTCGAACCCACGAAGGATTTCAGCACGGTCTTCATCACTGCCGAACCCATGGAGGATTTCAGTATGGTTTTCATCGCTACCGAACCCACGGAGGATTTCAGTGCAATCTTCATCATCGTCGAACCCAAAAAGGATATCAGTACGGTCTTCATCACTGCCAAACCCATGGAGGATTTCAGTGTAGTCTTCATCGCTGCCGAACCCACGGAGGATTTCAGTGCAGTCATCATCGTCGTCGCAGTCGCAGCCAGCTCTAAGATTCCCGCACACAGCATGCTCGATTCTAGGAGGGTCCGCTCGACAAGACAAGGGGTCAATACATCAACTAACACGTAGTCTGGAGTCTATGTATCTCAATGTTCCATCTCCACAAGAGGAATTCAATGTGACAGACGACGTGTCAATCAGACGCCCGGTCTGAGAGTTATTGGCTTTTTTGTTCCAGGGGCCTGGTTGGTTTTTAAGTCAAAACCAACCTGAACACACTCTAAATACGTCCAAACCTCAAGCTGACTAATCAAAAAGGTCCATCTCACAAAGAGGAATCAATCAAAGTCGATGACACGTCAATCGGACGTCCGGAGATCAAGTTATAAGCGTTTCCGCTCCAAGGGCCCGGTTGGTTTCGTGTTCGAACCAAACCGGCCGTACCCAAAGTTTTCCGAAACCTTGAGTGTAATATACAGAAACAACTGTCTTGATCCAAGGATCACATCTCAACTGAAGGTGCATCGATCGGAGGTCCGTAGCACAAGATATGGGCAAAAGAAAGAACCTGTCCGGTTTTGGGGGGGGGGGGGGTTTGGGCCCGGACCGACCCGGCCCGAGACCCCTTGGGTTGGACCGAACCTGGTCGACCCAAACCGGGTCAGGGTCTGGCCCATTAGGGTGCGGTCTGGCCTGGTGGGCGCGGCCCAGCCCATCCGATGCGGCCCGACCCGGTGCGGCCAGTCCGGCCTGGGTGGCCGGTTGGCCTGGCACGGGCACGCCCCACACAGCCAGCTCGGTGCTGGCCGAGCCGAGCAGAAGGGGGGGGGGGGGGGGTGCCTGCCCCCCTTGATTGGAACCGTGACCCCCACGTGGGGGCCGCTCCTTTGCCAGCGGACATGGCGCTAGGCCCCACGTCTCCCCCGGATCCCACGCGGCCGCGGGATTCCGGTCGCCTACCATCGCGGCTTCTGTCGTGGCGGTCCCTCCTGGCAGTGTACCGGGACGCCACCGCCTCCGGGCAGCTGGCCGGTGCCAGCCACTGCCTCCGGCCGCCGGCACCACCGGTGAAGTTCGCGGGCCACCGGAGACGCTCCGGTGGTCCGTTCTTGCTCCCGTCTGCACCTGGGGTCCTCTCGGGACCCGTAGATTACTGCGACGGCCTCCAATCGCTCAACGGTCCCATTTCATCGTCACCCAACGTTCCGCGCATCAGGAACAAAGAATCGGTGGGTTCAGACTTGTTCGTTGGTCCGCACCCACCACGTTAGTGGTTTAAACAACTTTCAACAATTTAAACACATGTCGATGATATAATCCACATAAAGTAAATTAAACCAAACCCCTACCTTGGTGAAGTCGTCGAACGAGGTTTTTCATGGGAAAGGGACGTCGCGGAAGACGACGTTTCGGAAGAGGATCGTGGGCATCGCGGTACATGGCATCGCAGGGAAGAGGATCATCAGCGTCGCGGTACATGGTGTCGCATCCTCGATCTCCGAGGAACTTGAGTTCTTCATTGTCTTTCGTCAGAGGCCTGCGTTCTTTGTCGTTCTTTGCGTTCTTCAATGAGGAAGAACGTTCTTCAAGATTGGAGTAATTTTTCCCCAAATCTTCTCGCACAACACGATAATCATAATAAAATAAGGCTTTTCTTTATTTTATTACTCATTCCATCCTTTGAAATTAAAAATTAAATCACGATTTAATTATCATGCGTTGACCAATTAATGAGGCATTTAATAATCCAATTAAATGTAAGAGTTGACTTGGCATTAAAAAGGGGGTGCGGGTGAGTTTAAAAAATTAAATGCATGTGGGAGGTAAAGAAGAAATAAATGGGGCGGGGCTGTGTGGGCCCAAACTCACTAATACCTACCGAGGAGTTAGGATATCAGTGGGTGCCACTCCAACCACCATGCCTAGGTTATCACTACTTAGAATAAAAATAAAATTTGAAGAAAAATATTTTAATTTATTCTTTAGTTAACTGAATTAAATAATAACCTCACTCGATAAAATGAAACTCCGGAAAAGGTGTTCTTAAGTAATTACCGGCGCTGCGATTCCATCGGTGCCCTCGGAATTCAATTCCGAGCACCGTTTCAAAAGTTAATAAAACCTGCTCGTTTGTTCACTAAACGTACCTGAGCTAAACTTTCGAAATTGATTCTGGGCACACCGGGCATCAGAATCAGGTGCCGTCAGAAACTACATTCTTGTAAAAACACAAAGAAAATTAAGTAAAAATTTCCCTTGAATTTTACGGGGCTTTACATGCATGATGTTCAAGAATATAAAATCTTTAACATTAAAAAAGATCCTAAGATCCTCAGAAGTTTGAATGAGTTCTAGAATAACCTTAAAAATTAGACATAGGCATCACAAACTTACATATATAAACTAAGAATTAGTCAATAGTTTAAGCTTCTCAAATATTTAGAAATCAAGAGAGATCACTCTGGTTGGAAAAATAGCATATGGGTGAGCCCTTTTTGTGAAGGATATGTGTTCTCTTGTGATTTATTCACATGAAGGATAAGAGTTTTTGTGATCCAATCATGCAAATTATATCCTGTGAAGCATTGAAATTTTAGATTAATGTGTGGACAAAACTTATTTCACAAAGAAATACCCAAAAACAAACTCTGGTCATGTGAAGGAACCCACAGATAGTTCCTTTTTCACACAATGAACATTTGTGAAGGGAGTGATACATCACATGTTCTCTTCATGAAAAGGAAGAAGAAGCACACACACGATTTTCCTGGATTTCACGAGAATAATGTGATTAAAGGAGGATAGTATGTCTGAACCCTACTTCATAACACAAAAAAATATGAGATAAGACTTTCCTGAAACCCATTCATACCATGTAATCTATGTACCATCATTGATAAACTTCAAGTGTTGTAAGGAAATGTAAATAAAATTACATTTCTAATTGAGACATTTTTTATTAAATAATTGATTTGAGAAACAACATAAAATAATGATAATGATAAAGTTTAATGTGTATTGTTAATGCACTATGTATCATTACATGAATGCATGAATTAAAGGTTCAATTTCAATAAGGAAGGCTAAGTTGACATTTTGAAGGATATTTCTTGAATATAATATTCTTGAAGAAGTTATGTGAACCAATTGTACAGATTTTATTGAGGCAAGGAATTTAGAAGAAGTATTAATTACTTTATTAGAGTTACACTACGGTAAATGATCAGATATAGGTGACCAGATATACTTGAGAAATACCGACAAGCTACAAAGTCTCTTGATGTGTACATGAAAACGTCTGATATAAAAAAATCCTGGAAAAACATATGGAGATCATACTATAATGGATCAAGATATAAGAGAATAAGGAGTTTTTGAATGTGTATTATAACCAGTTACTGAAGAGGTTTGAGGAGACGAAGATGGTTAAGAGGTATAACCAACTGAGGAAAAATAGTTAGATTAATAGGTGGTATAACTAGGATGAATTTTATGTGAAAATACCATAGTGTATAACTATAGCTAACAAGGCTTAACATATATGGATATCACATCCTTTAAGATGAATATTCAGAATATTAAAAAAGAACATGCTTGGGGACTGTAAAAGTTTTGTGTCTTTTAAAACATGGAAAAAATATTGTAACTTGGTGAAATATATTAAATTTTTCCAAAAAATTACTTCCCCCTTATTACTTATACATAAAATATTTCTTCATAACCTAGGGAATGGAAGAAAAAAATGGGTGAGATCAGATGCTCAGTAAGGGTAAAAAGTGAGATTTATAGCCATAAAAATGAGCATAAAGGTATTAGAATGAAATATAACATTATAATATCATATCATACATATAAAAGATCTTAAACTTGAATCAGGACATAAATATTGATAATTCATAATACATTAATCAAAAGGGAATCAAGAGCGTAATCTATAAAATAATAATATTATAATAATACATGGAATTTATTGATGACACATAAGAAAATATAATCTTATGTAAAGGTTACCTACCAATCCCATAAGACAGGATATGCTTGGTATAATCACCCATGTAACTATTTTGGGCCGGTGATTCCCTCCCTTGTATCATCTTATTTCAGGATTGGGATGCCCTCCCATGTACCCTCTTGTTTTAGTCTTGCGATAACCTCTTGTGAACCCTTTTTTTTGGGCTTGGGATGCCCTCTTGTGTACCCTCTCATTTTGGGATAGGGAGGCCCTCCTGGGTACCCTCTTATTTTGGGCCTAGGATGACATCTTTTTTGGGGTTTGTGATTACCTCCCATGCACCCTCTTGTTTTGCGATTGGGATGACCTCTTGTTTCGGTCTTGGGATTCCCTACTATGTACCTTTTGAGCTTATAAAACATTTATCATTACCCAATGCATTGGGAGTAGATATAGGTACCACCTATCACATAATGAAATAATATATGTACGTGGCATAAGATAAAAAAATATTAATCATATCATCACCCATAAAAAGATATGGGTTTCATAAGAATCATATCATAAACCATGATATTAAATTGGTACCATAAACATTTCATCATATCAATACCTATAGAAAAGATATAGATATCATAATCATTGCATCAAAGAATAACCCATGAAAAGAAGTGGGTTTCAAAACCATATAACTAATGTAATAGAAATGGGTGTCATAAGCATCATGACATCAAATCATAAAGAATTAAAGAAATAATATGAATGATATTCATAGATAATGTCCCGAATGAATCTTAGACTATATCAAAGAATTCCATCTTAGATGGAGAAGGATTTTGAAAGATCACTTTGGGAATTTCTTAATGAAAATAACCTTTAATTGAAATTCTTATTTTTAAAACATATAACATTTTGAAAATAATTTTCTTAAAAAACATTAAAAACATATAATTTAAGAAATAAAATATTTTAAAACATTTCTTATAGAAAATATCTTTTCTGATTTGAGAAAATTATTTAAAAAAAAACAATTTCAAAACCATTTTAATTCAAAATAAAAAAGAAGATATTTGGAAAAACATTTAATTGAAGACATATAAATGATGATTTGAAAGAATTTTTAAAACCTTTTAATTTGAAAACACATTTAAAAATCATCATGAAATCTTGAAAACATTTTATAAAAACATTTTCTTTGAAAACACCTTGAAAACTCATAAAGAAAATTGGAAAACATTTTGGAAAACTTATTATTTGAAAACCACTTGAAAATTAAAAATTTCAAGAATATTGGAAAAAATATTTCTTTTAAAATAAAATTATAAACATATAATTTATGTTTCAAATAAATGAATATCATGATGGTGTGTAAGACTGTATATGATGAACATTATTTTTAGACCTTAAAAATTTTATAAATTTCCTTGATTGGAAAATGAAAAGAGGGTTCCTTTTAAAAACATTTTTAATAAAGGTAAAACATGAGAAAAAAAATCCTTTAAAAATTATATGATAATTTTAGATAAAATTGATTTTTTTAGAAAACATGATTTCAGAAGAACACATATTTCTGACTGAAAGGAGAAATAAAGTAATATTTTTGTAAAAACATTTTCTTAATTATCTTAAGTAACATAGAGTGGAATAATAGAACCATTACATTGTATATAACATTAATAACTATAGAAAAATAAAATTAATGGGTTTTATTAATATATATATTATAATATTTCATCAGTGGAAGAATAATCATAAACAATCCCGATAAATGACGAGATTGAGGAAATAAACTCTATCAACTTTGGTAACTTTAATCATAATTCTAATGATATAATAAAATTAAATGAAGTTTATAATAGCATGAAAAGAATTATATTCTGGCTATAACATGTAAAATGTAATTATATACACCTCATATAAAAATATAGTTGCATAACATGGAATGTGCCTCAAAGAAGGAAAATCGAGACAAAACTACTTTATAGATTTTGTAAATGTTTTACCACAAAACCCATGAAATAGATAAAATAAAATCGATATTTACATACCCATAAACTTAATTATAATTATAATATAATGAAATAATGGGAATTATTTAAACAAAAATAATAATAAATGAGTTGTGAACATTACATGTATCTAACAGATATAAAAAGTGTGATAAGAAAACCCTTACCTTAAGTATGGACATTCTTTGTTCACATTGAATCCTTAGGTAGAATAGATATAATTTTATTATAAATCTACCATAGAACCATATTCTTATATATAATAAAATATATTATTCAATTATGAATTTATATTACCCATTTATTAAAAATTATATGTTAATGTAACGTTTTGGGTAATAATCGCTTTGTTTATCGTATGTGTTTTGACTTGTTATTAATGATCTTCTAAGATCATGATTTAATTATTTATGGAATGAAAATTGAATTATATTTCATATATATATTCATTATATAAATATTTATACTAATCTATAATATATATATATATATATATGAAATGGAATACAATGTTTCATGGAGACAATAGACCATATATACACATGAACGATGATTCGGTTTTCTTTTCATATTGAATGAAAGAAAGTAAATGAAATATATATATATATATACATTATCATTAAATTATAATTTTTTTTCAAACATATCATATATTTTTACTAAATCCATCCTTAATACATTTTATGTAAAGTGTTAATGAATCACATTGCATTGAGGAGGCGATAATTCACACATCAATAAACGAAGTTATCATATTTTAAAAAATAGAAATCATGGAGGTATGTTTTATATAATAATTAAATAATCATAAATAAATTGTAAATATAATATAAATATTATAGAAACATAGTGTCTATAATAATTCACACCCATGATAGGTGGTAAAGGAAAAACTAACAACATCATTTTGTGGGGCTGTAGTCTGCCGTACACATGAATGGTTAGTTCATTACCCATTTAATGAAAGTGTGTATAAGTGTAGGTTTAAAACATATAATTAAAAAATATCAGAATATTTATTATACTTATTTTATTATAAAATAATGAAATAATAAGAATCCAAGTGTTGGATAATAAAAATAATACAAAATAGCATGTGGAAGGATGTTACACCTTCTTTGAGTAACTCCTCCTAGTTTTCACCAAAGCGATTCCTTTATTGGATTTATTCCAAAAGGGATGATTCTAGGATGAAGTTATGGATTATGGGAGGATATTTGGGAATATTGTTTTCTGATGTAAATGGATTGAGAGGTTTGAATAAGTGGGAGGGGTGAGTGCCTTTTTATAGTGAAGGAGGAGTGACATTTTTGTAATTTTTTTTAATAGGGAATGACACCCAGGTTTTCTCCAAGTAATGTTGATCAAAAATGGTAAAAATCATATAAAATGGATTATATGATCTGAATATAAATATAAATTGTTTTTTGGACAATTTTATAGGTCATTTTGGGCCTTAAGTTTATGGTTCAGTCTTTTGTTAAGATATTTTTTGTCTCTTAATCACTATAATTAATCTAAATCACTTTTTCCTAATGTTTTTGGTAAAAAAAGATTACATTATTATACATTGTAAAGTATTATTATTATAGATATGTAATAAATTTTTCTACATTCCAAAAATATCGGTGGAACAAATTATTTTAAATTTAATCCCATAGACGGTACGACAAAGGAGGTTTTTAATGTAAAAATGTTCAAAATATTGAATTGTTTTTATATCCAATTTCATTGTGAAATTGATACCAATTTCCCCAATTGGATTAGTTTATATTAAATTTATCTAATTAAAATTTAAAAAAACTTAAAAATAATTTATGTATATAAATAAATCACACCAAAAATTAGTTTTGAATTAAAATTCAATGTTATTCACTATTCATCAAAGAATGAAACTTCTTAGAAAAATACAAAAAATTCACCCAAAGTAAATTTTTATATTAAAATAAAAAAAATGAATTTTATTTTGTCAAATAGAAGTTATAAAATTTTAAAATTAATATCTCAAATGGGATCACCATTAAATGTTGGTAAAATTACATTTTAGAAAAATCCATATTTGTATTCATAAAATTTAATTTATTTTTAACCTATAAAATCTATTGGATGAGTATAAAAAATATTGATTGAATATATAATATATAAATTTTATTTAAATCTTTAATCAAAATTGGTTTGATTAATTTATTGAGATGAAATTGTGTTTGTATATATAAAAATAGTTTTCTTTGAAAAGTAACTTTTTTATTTTAAAATAGTTCTTGCATTCACTTATATTAATTTATTACTAAATTTTTCATGTTATATACATCAATAAATATTATTTTCACAAGTTATTTAATATTATTAGTAACTTCCACTCCAACAGCTATGTTTTAGATATAATAATATTTTAATAATAAAATTAATTGTATACTATAGTTTGGTAAAACATGGCATTGCATGATTTGTAATATATTGAAGGAACCTGTAATTGTGTGTAACATTGGTAAAAAATACTTTTGTGTTTACTAAAATTTAATATAAGAGTTGCATGTAGTGAAAGATTAACTTTTTTTTTTGTATAATTCAAGTCAAACTTAATGATTTCATGTTGAAAAATATATATTCACTGTTCTTAGAAATGGAAAATATCAAAAAAATATCAAATTAATTCAAAAAAAAATAATTCAAAAAATATCATGATGTTACATTATAACCACCCTTAAAATGATTTTTCCCTCAAATTTATATATGTCATCAAAGGTTTCATAATTGACAGATCCTTTAATATAAACCGACATCCTAAAAATTAATTTTAAAAATTCTTTTAAAAAGGGAAAGTTAGAATCATAACAGTTACCTAAAGTAACTCATAAATTGGTTTCCTCAAAGGAGAAAATAGGTTCCAACTGATAACATCAACATAGAATAAAATTTTAAAATTTCATATATATTGATAGAGACCACTGATCACAACAAAAGTGGGTGATTGAGAGAATACTAACAATTACAAAACAATAAAATTAAGAAGCATGAAATGGGTTCTTGATATCATCATTAATGATGAAAAAATGATAAATTTTTATATCATTATCCATTAATAAAGATGAATAATTTTCACTTGGTAGTATACATACTTGATTTTAGATACATCACACACTTTTTCTACCATTGATCTATTTTAACTTCATCAATTATTCTATGAAATGTTGGTGAATTCATCATTCCTCAGGCACTAACAGATCATGAGATACATAAATATAATAATTGGTCATTTCATCTATATTTGGTTAACATCACAAAAAATGTTATTACATGTTATCCAATATGCATAAATCCTAATGTTGTGAGACATTTATTTAATCCATATAACCTCATCTGAATTTTAACATAAAATAATCCATAAATGGAAAAAATTATATAAATTTTGAAATATGGAAGTCTAAAAATTTGGAAATAAGGTCACTAAATTCCTCAAAAATATTTTAGAATTTATACCCCATTTATCATAATGTATCTTTTATTTTTCATATACCAAACATGTGAATACCTTCATCATTTATTCTCTTAAAACATGTAAACAACATAAATTACCATAAATACTTATTAAAAACATCTATGTTTTCTTATTCTAAAGTTTATTGTATAAATCCCATAAATCCAAACATACTGTAAACTTGATCCATGATAACATATACCACTTTGTCAAAAATACTTTATCAATTCCAAGGTAATCATTAATGTCAAATTTAATTATTCAAATCCAACAATTATTTTATCCAAACAACATTATATCATTATTAGAAACATATTAAGGGTTTTCTTTACCTTAATAATGTTTTTCCTATGAATATCACGATGCCATTAAATCACATTTCTAGTCCATCAGAACCATTCAACACATTATTTTAAATAGATAGTGAAAAAATAAAGAGAAAAATCCTTATATATTTCAAAATTCATAATTCTTGAATCTAAAAACATAAACACTTTGATTTTTCCACCATATACTTAATCCATTTATGAGGATTCCTCATCTTATTCCTTAATAACACATTCATAAAATATTAAATACAACTCATGTCATAAAATTTATCAAACTCAATTTAATCATGATTATAAGAAATAAAATTATGACAACCCATACCTTTAAAATATAGTTCATGGTCACACCATTATCAGTAGAAAAACCATTACTTGTACCACCTTTTCGATTCTATTCACAAGCCTTCTATATAAGACAACGATTTTCATAATTCCCATACTTTTCACATTTAAATAATTCATCAATTAATAATAGATTAGGGTGCAATATTTCCATCCATTGCATTAAATCATATTTTATGTTTTTTCATTTTATAGTTACTTAATTTGTTCACTTCTTTTCCACACTGAAAACATCTTCCTGTTCCTCTAAGACATTTACATGAGAAATTATTTCCATATTCTCAACACAAAGGAAACTTAATATTCTTTCCTCAATGGTATCTAATACAGAAAATATCAGAAAACCTTTTTAATTCTCTTCTTTGGTGAGTCTAATAGTTTGTTAAGGTATAAATTATTAATCATGTTTCATTAAAACTATGAATAATTACAATATCCTTTACTCTAGTGATCGTACCATTTGACCAGTCATCAAAAAATTGTCAGTCACATTCAATGTTATCCTAGTTCCTTCTAGTTCACTACATTGACTAAAATAAGAAAGAATAGTATGAGAATCACTTATCATAGATTAAAACTACAAAATCATGCAAATTCAGTTACAGGATGTCTAAATTATGACACCCCCTTTAAATATTTGACACTTTAGGATTATCACTAGAGACATCTCATGATATATCCATAGAAATATCCCTTGGGATATCACTAATGTTTTCTCATTATAGTTTCCAATTTTTGCCTAAAAATTTACTTTAATACCAACTATAGAAACCAATGCTTAAGATATATGGATATTAAATCATTTTAGATGAATATTTAGCACATTATAAAAGTACATTCCCAATGACCATAATAGTTTAGTTTTTTTCAAAATAGAGACCAAAATTTTCTAACTTATTGAAATTTATTCAATGTTTCCAAAAAGATATTCCCCTTTATAAATTCTATTTAAATCCTTTCTCCATAACCTGGGTAAAGGAATCATAAGAAAGGAGGTGAGCTTATATTCTCTATAAGGGTAAACAAGGGAGATATATAGGCATAAACAAGAGCGTAAGGGTTTGAGAATGTGATATAACATTCGAATATCATAACCTGCATATCAAAGATGATAAAAATGAATCATGGCATATATATTTTAACTTTATAAGACATTAATCAAAATGTAATCAATAGGATAAGACATGAATGAAAAACATAGGTATAACACTTAGAATTTTTGGAAGACACATCATAATATAAACTCCCATGTTAAGGATACATACCAATACCTATATAATATGTTAGGCTTGATATAATCACAAATGTACATATTTTGGACTCATGTTCACTCTTATATACCCTATTATTTTAGTATGGGGATTCCCTCCCATGTACCCACTTGTTTTAGGCTTGTGATTCCCTCATGTCTAACCCCTTGTTTCATGATTGGGACCCCGTTATGTGTATCCTCCTATTTTTAGCTTTATATGCCCTCATTTGTACCATAATATGTCTTGATTAGGATTCCCTATTGTTTTGGTCTTGTTATTACCTCCCTTTCACCCTCTTGTTTCGGTCTTGGGATTCCCTCTCATGTACTCATTGAGCTCATAAAATATTTATCGTTACCCAATACATTGGGGGAGATATATTTACCACCCATTACATAATGAAATAATTAATGTATGGGCCAAAAGATAAAAAAAATTAATCATATAATGTCCCATAAAAATATAAGGGCTTCATAAACATTTTATCATGACCCAAAAAGGAGATGGGTTCCAAATACGTATGATTGTATGTAGGCATAAAAGCTATATCCGTTTTCTTATCGCATTGAAAGTAATAAAGTAAATGAAATATAAATACATATATTTTAATTACATTATAATTATTAATTCATATATATCATATAACTTTACCAAACCCATCCTTAATACATTTTATGTAAAGTGTGAATGAACCACATCACTTTGAGGAGGTAGTAGTCCACACATCCACAAACAAAGTTACCATATTCACAAAAAATGGATAGAATAAAGGTATGATTTATATAATAATTAAAGAATCATAAATACATAATAAGTATTATATATATCATATATAAAAATAGTGTCCATCATAATTCCCACTAATGAGAGGTGGTAAAGGAAAAAACTAACAATATCATTTCACAAGGTGGAAGTCCACTATACACATTAACGATAAGTTTGTTACCCATTAGATGGAATTGTGTGTAAGTGTAGGTAAAAATATTATAATAAAAACATATTAGAATATTTGTGACACTGAGGTTATTATATAATCATTTAATAAGAATAATTTATGTTGTGTATGAAGATAATAGAAGAAAAGATCTTGTGGAAGGATGATACCTCTTCTTTGGAAAAATCCTCTTGGTTTGCACCAAAGAGATTCATTGATTGGATTTATTCTAAAAGAGAGCATTATTGAATGAAAGTAGGGATATTTTGAGGATATTTGCGCAGAGTTTGAAGGATATAATGGGCTTGATTGGTGTTAATAAGTGGGAGGGTTGAGTTCTTTTTTATAGTCGAGGAGTGGCATTCTTGTAAATTTTCGAAAAGGGAATTACAGCCACAAATTTCCCAGGTAAAGTCACTACAATAATGATCCAAATAAAATAAAATGGATTATATGCTATAAATATTAATATAAAATGTATTTTGAAAAATTATAAAAGTCATTTTTTCCTTATTTTTATGGTTTAGTCCTTTGTTAAGTTAGTTATTCTCTTAATCCCTGTAATTAATCTTAATCACCTTCACTAATCATTTTGATCAATAACTAATTTGACAATATTAAAAATTAAAAATTATTATTATTCTAAATATATAATCCCTTTTTATAAATTTAAAACATAAAACTTTTTGAAATTAATTTAAATCTAATCCCACAGATGGGACAACAAAGAGAGTTTTTAATGTAAAAATGTTCAAATGATTTAAATGTTTTTATATCCAATTTCAATGTGAAATTGATTAAAATGACCTAAATTGGATTAAATTATTTTAAATATATTTAATTATACTTTAAAATAAAATTAAAATATCATTTAACTATATAAATAAGTTAGACGAAAAAGCAGTTTTGAATTAAAATTTAATATTCTTCGCTATTCATCAAAAAATGAAACTTCTCTAAAAATAAAAAAATAACCCAAAGTTAATTTTGACTTTGAAATTCGAAAAATTATGTTTTTTTATTCAAATATAACTCATAAAATTTTCACTATTCATATTTATAATGGGTTCACCATTAAAAGATCGTAAAATTACCTTTTAGAAAAAATACATCTTAATTTTCATAAAATTGGATTTATTCTTATTTTATCATGATGAAAGCTTTTATATGAGTATAAAAAATATGGATTGAATATATAATATCTAAATTTTATTTTAAACCTTAATAAAAAGCTTCTTTTTTATTTATTGAATTTTTTTTTTTGTACATAGAATAAAAGTTTTCTTATAAAGGAAATTTATTTATTTTGAAATAGTTATTACATTCAGTTATACTAATTTATAAAAAATATATCAACTTTATATACTTGTGTAAATCATATTTTTACAATTTAGTTAATATTACACAAAAATTACATTCCAAATAATTGGTGGTAACTATAATAATATTTCAATAATAATCTAAATAGTATATTGTAGTTCTGTAAATCTCGTCCTTTTGTGTTACGCATGATTCAAAGTAACTAATCATTGTGTGTAACACAAGAAAAACATAGTTTCGCATGTAACAAAGGATAATCTAAGTGTTATGTTTAGCATAATCTTAACATGGTGTTTCATATGATTTAATCCTAACAAAGTGCTTTAATGTAGAAAAAGTGATATTCAGTGTTGTGTGAAATGAAAAATATCAAAAAGATTTAATGAATTCAAAAAATAATAATTCTAAAAAACTTGGGGTGTTATAATAACCAGTTATATTCTAAACCATTATAATCATTTATAATATTGTAGTGGAGAATCCTTTTCGAGGGGATCAACTGACATGAGAAATAGTAGGAATTTGTAACAAACCTACTAAATCCTTCATTCTATGGCTTTGTATTTACAACACTATTCTGGGTGAGGTAAGGGACATAAGAAGAGTGGAACAAGGATTTAAGAATCCATATAGGTTTAATTGAAAAGAAACAATATATAAGAAGAAATATGGATCCCTGATTCACTAACTCCCCCTTTTAGTGATCACATAGTGATCTCACATTTATTCAGGCTCTACATCATGTATATCGATGTCAGATATGTCAAAAAGTTAATGTGGAACATCATAATTCTAACAATATTATTCATACATTACCTATACTAGTGTGTAAATGGGAAATTGTCACCATGGATTTCATAATGAATCTCTAAGGAATCTGAAGGCCATAATTCAATTTGGGTTATAGTCGATCACTATATTGAATTAACACATTTCATCTCTATCAGAGAATATTTCTCACTTTACCAACATTTTGTGCTATACATTAGAGAAGTTGTAAGGTTTCATTGAATACCACTCTAAATTATATCTAATCGATATATTTGGTTTTCCTTAATGTTTTGGATAATTATTTAGCAATCATTAGATAAATAGGTGAAATTTAACACTACATATCATCCATATAAATAAGGTTATTCTAAGAGGTGCATTAATAATATCAATGATATGTTGAGAGATTTCTATATGGATTTAAAAGGTGGCCGGATCAAAAACATTTTCTAATATAATTCAATTATAATAATAGATTTCAATTTTTCATTTAGATGGATCCTTGTGAATCACTCTATAGAAAATAAGTATAAAACTCTGTCATGCTTGGATGAATTTGGAGAACATAGGGTATTGGGACTTGATCTAGTTGAGGAAATGATAGAAAAAGTTTGATCTATTAAATAGTGAATCAAGTCAGCACAGTGTCAATGTAAGAGTTCTGATAACAATTATTTGTAAGATATAAAGATTGAAGTTGGTGAAAAGGTATTCCTATGAATATCTACTTGGAAGAGTGTTATGAGATTTAAAAATAAGTATAAGCTAATCACTAGATATATGGATTCCTTTGATATCCTTAATCAGACTGGGATGTCAGATTATCATTTGTTATTCCATCAAACCTATCCCACATTTAAAATTTTTACCATGTATATTTTTTGAGAAAGCAGATACCTTATACTCAACATGTGATGAATTTGGATTATATATAAATTGAGGATAATCATTATTATTCAGAACAAATAGTGTATATTCTGGATTGAAGAGATAAATTGTTTTGGAATAAGACCACTCAAATAGTGGAGGTTTTGGGTAGAATGTAACACCCTGAGATTTTAGAATATATTTCTCTTTAATAAATTCGATGTATTTTATATCCATAGATGCACACCACACCGAACATAAGTAAATAATTATTTAATATAATAAAAATGAAATATATTACAAGAAACTTAAATGAAACATAATTAGTAAAATCAATTAAATAATTATAAGAAATACTACTTTAATTATTTGTGGTTAAAAAATTTTTGTTTAATTTTTTATATATATTTTATTTTTTATTGAAAATTTAAATTCATAAAAACATAGATTATTAATTTTAAAAAATGAAATTCATTTTTTAATTAATTTTAACAATATTAAAATAGGGTGAATTTATTGTATTTCGATGAAAATATTGATTTTTAGGTGAATAATGAAAAATACAGTTTTTATAAATATCATGAATGTTATGAAATTATTAGGGTATAAATGTGGCATTTTACTGATGAAATATTTATTTAATATGTAAAATTAATCATTTAAATATTATATGTTTAATTTAAAAATGTATATTTTCAGTTTTAGAACCTAATGTTATATTTTAGTAAAAACACTTTTTATGTGATAAACACTTATTATTTTATAATTATTTTTATCACTTTTATAAATTTAATATTATGAATTTTTTTATATTTTTAATCCTAATATCAAAACTATCTGATAAAGGTAATTTTATTTTTAGTTATAAAAGTGAATCACCAAAGGTTAATGAAAGAGTTACCGAGGTAAAAGTAAATTTTGTTAAAAGTTAAAACAAAAGTAAAAAAGGATAAGATTCTTTACAAATTTCCTTTGAATGAGTTTTTGAGAGGATGATATACCAAAAATGATCCTCTAAGAACATGAATCTTCTTTTCAAATATGTTTTCCTTTTTTTGGCGTTTTTTGAGAAAAAGTGGAGTTTCTAGAAATTTCTTAAGTACACACCGTGTACTTTATAAGTACATGTCGTGTACTTGGTTACCACAGGTAGCCGTGTACTGGTCATGTAATGGCCGAGCACACAATCATGTGTGGTGACCTGGAGACCACCTAATGCGGGAGCCGGTTAACACAAGTACACATCGTGTTTTTTTATTAAACGGACTGGGGTTGCGTCTAATGGACAGAAAGCACTCCTTCTTCGCCTTCTTCGTCTGAGAGCATTCGTATGACACAGATCTTTGAGAAGCCCCCAATCAAGTGTCTGTTCTCCGAATCAAATACTATTGATTGCATTGGGATCACCACAGTAAGCTCTCCCTTCTTATAGATCTTCGTTTCATGATTCCTCCTCTTTCAAGAGTTTACCTCGGTTGACTAATTTTAGTTTTTTTGTTGATCTGCAATGTTCTTGGGAGATTCAATGCTTGAGGTTCATGTATAACGATCCTACAACACCGAGGTATGTGGTTTGTGACTTTCCGTAGATAGTATTTGAGTTATATGTGCAAACGTTCCCAATACCCTTTGTCGGGGTATTGTGTGTTTATGGTTCTAGCCTTATAAATTTCCTTGTATGCCTTATTTGTTTGGATAGAGGATAATTGTTGTAAATAGGGTTATATTTCTATGATATGGAGGGTTTTCCATTGTTTTATTGTTTTGACCATTTGGTCTCGCTTTTCCTATTAGGATGCTGCTTTGCTTTACATTCCTAGTCTTGTAGGATGGAGTGATTATTAACTAACATGCTATGATATGTTATAGTTTGTTTGTCCAAGTAGTTCTTGAGGTTTACTTTGGCTACTTTATATCATTTGTGTATTAGTACTTTACATGGGGCTATGGGAACCTAGTGTAGTGAGACCATAGGGGAAATTGATGTAGAGGGCTTTACCAGTGTGTCCGTTATAACTATCACGTTGCGAGACCATAGGGGGATTGACTTTGAGTTCTCCCTCAGAGTGTCTATAGATACTTTATGTGACCACATGAGGAATTTGTAACACCCTGAGATTTTATGAAAAATATTCTTTTTAATTTCATTAATATCTTTTGTTTTACGCTACACCAAAAGGAGCTTTCACAACTCGCATCCTTGACTTGCCTTGCATTACACGCAATCGCGACCTTCCTCGATAGCGTGTGTAGTACGCAATACCGAGTTTCACTAAACAACGATATGCTATTATTAAAACTAGCCATTATGAATAGTAAGAGTGACTTTTTGAAATTTTTTAAATTTTATAATGGACTTCATTTTTGGATTCGGAATATCAAAATTATCTTAGGGTGAAATTTAGGTACTTTTCGAATAACTTTCATATTCTGATGAATAGTGAAAATTACTAAATTTTAATTAAAAACAACTTTTTGAATCAAAATAGTTAATAGTGATAAATTATTAATTTGAGTGGTTTTAAAGAATATTTAGAATATATTTTTAAAATTTAATACAATGTTGGTCATTGGATGTAATTTCACATTTGAACCAGACATAAACAAGTGTCAATCTTTTGGTAGTTATTATCTCTTAAGAACACGCTATTTGTTTTGACGACGAGAATTAATTTTTAGATTAATTAATAAAACTGATATGTTTTGAATTTGGGAAAATAGACATCATTTTTGAGTTCATAATATCAAATATATCTTAGGCCTAATTTTTGGTATTTTTCTGGAAACTTTTATTTTTTGAAGAATAGTGAAACCACTAAGTGGTAGTTAAAAAAACTGAATTTTTCATAAAACTTAATTTTACCGCTTCTGTGAGTGGAATTTTGAAAATCTGAGAGACACGGTTAATATCAAGTACTAAAATGTGGTTCAATAAGATTAAAATAATTTTTGGTGAATAGTAACTTTTTACTTTTTTTTACCACGGTTAAAAGTAAATAGGGTAATTAAGGGTAAAAATAATAATATTATTACCCTAACACATGACCTAATTCTATTGGATGAGTGTAATTCGACCAAAAGCAACCTTAGGAATATAATATGACCATTTAGGCCCACTTGGATTAGATTAGGACATTTATTATTAATTTATTTAAAGAAGGGTTAAAATAGTTAAAATCAATGTTTAATAAGTAAATAATTTTTAATATGGGGTTATACATAAGATAAATTCGACTATAAATATTAATTAGAAAGGTAAAAATATTTCCTACATAATGGTAATTTATTTGTAATTTTTAGACATTAAATAATTTAATTTATTTATGACACATATATGATGCAGTAATTATCTTATTAATAAAATATTGACATAATTGATGTTATAAACACCAAAATAAATGTAATTTGATACTTTTTATGAATTCAACTAATTTTATAGATTAATATGACATGTTAGTATTGATTTAATAAACTTTTTTCGAACTAATAATTCTGTTATGATTTTCACAAAACTTAATTACTAAATAGTATCAAAATTGACATAAAATAGTTTTTAAAACAAGAAATTATATTATTAATTGTTATTTTATTCCTAAAAATATAAGGTTAGGCCAAATGACTTATATAAGGTTATATATATTAATAAAACACAACTTGTAGGTCTCTTGGATGTATATGGTATGTTTATTGACTATATAATATAAAAATACAAAGTGACATGGTAAATGTCAATCTAATTAACTAAGAGTTAAAACTGAAATATAAGGTTAATATAATAACCTAAACTTGTCTAAATTCCATTTGATGAAAGGCTTTAGACCCATCCCCACCTTATCTTATAAATAACTCAATTTTGAGCTATTTAAAACCGAACTTGACTTTATAATAAAATAATAGTTTTAGTTATTCAAAAGGTGCCCCTCTCCTCCCATATAAAAGGGCACCTCCTCCCTCTCTTCCTCACACAACTTTGAGCCTTCAAGATCGGCCAAACCCGGCCATTTTCTCCTCTCCACTTTCCTAGAGACATCATAGAGGTCCTGATCTTCTTCAAAGACCAATTGTAGTGCCCTAAAAGGAGGTCTCAAAGAAGCACTTCAAAGAAGAGGTAATATCCATTACCGATCCTTTCCAATTTCGTTCTTCTTCAACTTCTTCTTCTTTAGTTGTTTCATTATGAAGTAATAAAATCAGTATCACTCATATACTGATATGTTATTATAAGTATGAATCAACCCTATTTAACCATCTATCCATCCTACGGAAAATGAAATCAACGCGCGTGCGTACGTACAGAATACCGTCTCCACGCCGTGGTGTAATCTATTTTCCACCACCACCATACATGGATGGGTATAATGGTGTAAATAATGACTATATATTAATATTATAAAGTTATAATGATTCTGAAATAGTATACATACACTCCAATACAATTCCACGATCATAGGAACGATATCATCACTCGTGCGTATGTACGGAATACCGTCTCCACGATGTGATGCGACTCGTTCTACATGATCTTCATCTCATAATGATTATATAAATGAATTGAATGAATGAATATTATATATATTACACTAATACAATTTTTTAAATGAGGTATCTATAACCTAATTATAAGAATAAGAATTTATTCGACAAAGCATGCATAAGAACAAAAAGTTATAAACACCCGAATAACAAGTATCAATGAAATATTACTACTAAGAAGCTAAGAATATGACCATATATGATATCATAAAAATAAGTATGATTCTATAATAAGTCAATACTATTATTTAAATCATTATACAGGAGGTTCGGACACGTACAAAGCATATGAGACCTAAGGTAAGGGAAATATCACAATCTCATTTTTATCCGAGATTGTTTATACTTTGGAATTTACTGGGGTGTATTTTATCATCCACATCCATGTTTCCTCAATATGTAATATTTATATCCTTCTACAATAGTTTATATCCAATTTTACCCTTCAGTGAATTTTTAGTAAAATATATGAAAGGAATCTTTTGTCGTTTTCCGTACGAGGTACTTTTTGACTTTTCCGACAAAAGTATGAGAATAATGTTTTTTTAACTTATACGACATGAATGGATTTTTAAAAAATTATTTCCAAGAAGATTACTTTATAAGTTTTCAAGTTTATTTTTAATCAACTTCTTTTAGTTATAATTTTATGACATGTTAAGAAATGTAAAGTGTTTTTGAAGTAGAAAGGATATTTTCCTCAAGAATGGAGTTCAAGTGTTTTATCAAAATTATTTTCCATCTAAGATAATATAGGGTTCTATTTATATCCCTATTATTACATGGATTTGATTATGTTGTGATGGAAATATTTTTATGAATTCCTTTATCTTATATTAATTGTTTTATGATGTCATTTTGTTTAAGAATCCCATTTTTATTACATGGGTTATGCTATGATGTATGGTTTATGATTTTGTGGCATACATAAGAATGGTATCATTATGAGATGGGTGGGAACTATATCTCCCTCCAATGCATTGGGTAAAGATTTTATATTTCATGAGATAGACATGGCTAAAACAGTAGGTTATATCGGTTCAGTGAAACAGGACGGAAATGAGGGGTGAACTCGGTTCAGAAAGGGACTTTGTCCACTAAGATAGTCTTGGCAATGAGTCTTGACTAATAAGAAATGATTCTCTATGATTATGTGTGTATGCCACAAAGTTTCATGTTTTAGGTTATGATTATTGGGATTACATTTCACTACTATGATTTATACCATGTTATAAAATTATGATCTCTTTTGCAGGTTAAGATTTCCAAAAGATATGTTCTTATGAATATGACGTGATTGATATTTCTTTTGTTTACCCTTACTGAGAATTTGAGCTCACCATTTTATGTTTTCTTTTCCCCAGGACATAAAGAAAGGATTTTGGTTTAAAAAAAAGAAGATCTTTTTGGGAGATGTTGAAGATCTTTCACCACGATTAGAAGATTATATTCCAAGTTTCCAAAGACACTAAACTATTACGGTCCTTGTTTGTGTGTTTTTGTTATGTACTAAGTATTCCGCAAAAGTAATGTAATGTCCATGTACATCAGGCTTCGGGTCTCTACAGTTGGTATCAGAGGAAAGGTTTAGTCAACCTTTGGAAACTAGGATGTGAAAATGTTAGTGAGATCCCTAGAGATATTTCTAAGGTATGTCTAGGGATGTCCCTAAGGATAAGTATACGTATAGGATACAGTCCTATAACTACGGTAATGATCATAGAATTTAACCTAATATGTTAGATATTGAGGATACTCCCCCTTTATTATGTTGTTTTCCCTAGCATGATTTTTTCCTCTCACACTATTATTTTTGGGTTTTAGACGATGGCTGGAACCCGATGGAACCATGTTGATCAATGCAATGGAAAATGCAATGATTGTCCTCCTGAACAAAAAAATGTTATGGGAGATGGAGTGAAAAATATTATTGCTATACTTACACAAGCTATGAATCATTCTGGACTTCCAAATGAGCAGAGAAGGGAACAATATTCTATTGATTCCTTCATGAGGCAACGTCCACCTTCTTTCATTGGGTCTTCTGATCCACTTGTTGCTGAACAATGGATCAGTACTACTGAAAAGATATTTTCAGTTCTTCAATGTTCTGAACATGATAAAGTCATCTTAGCAGTATATCATTTGGAAGGTGAAGCTGATAAATGGTGGAATCTCATCAAGAATACGAGGTAAAGAGATGAAATTGAGTCCATGGAATGGGACGAGTTCAAGAACTTATTTTTCAATAAGTACTTCCCTCGTATTCTTTGAACAAAGATGGAGAAAGATTTTCTTGAACTAAAGTAAAAGGATGATGAATCTGTTGGTATATACGAAGAGAATTTTACAAGGCTTGCAAGGTATGCATCTGGATTTATCATCCAACCTGAAAGTAAAGTAGATCGATTCTTCAGTGGCTTAAAACCAAATCTTCGAAGGGCATTAGCTATAAGAGACTTCAGTAGCTATGAAGAAATTGTGCGTTGTGCTATCAAGGTAGAAATGGAAGTTGGTGTTACTTATCCATCTCATAGTTTTGACAAGAAACGAAAGATGGAGTTCAAGGAGAAATCCCAGAATAATGGTGAAAAGAAGATGAATGTGTCCTTATGCTCAATGTGTGGAAAGAATCATGGTGGAGATTGTCTTAAAGGGACTAGAAAATGTTTTAAGTGTGGAAAAGAAGGTCATCGAGCATCTGAGTGTCAAAGTAATGAAAAAAGGGTTTCTAATGATGTGAATAAAGAAAAGACTGCAGAGAACGAACCAACAACACTTCAATGCTTCAAGTGCAAGGAAATGGGGCATTATGCTAATAAATGCCCTAATCCAAGGGTTAGTGATGATCAACCACTTAAGGAAAAGGACAAAGGGAAGTCACATCTGATCACCATTGGCGATGTTGAATATGGAAACGATGTGGTGGAATGATTAAGTGTTTATGTAATGGGATTCCAGAACAATGTTGTATATAGTATCGTGGAATATTGGAATATTTATGTTTTGGTCTATTTTGGTTTTAAATAATTTTATGGCATTGGTAACCATGAAAAGTGATTGAAATATTTTTGGAAAGCAGATGATATGCACATAATGAAGGGATAAAGAGAATCTAATATGTTTGATAGTATTCATGAGATCAGGATTGATATAAAGACTAAGTGATATCATGGTTTGAGTATATATAATTTTGAGGATTTTGATATATGGAAAGTGTTAACTTTTAACTGCATTAATGTTTTCACTAAAGTTCAATGGATATAAATTATTCAAGAGAATACATGATTAATGTATTCACATATTTGTAATTTGACCAACAAGATATATCTTATGATATTTGGGTGATAAATGATGACATTCACGTGATCATTTTCTTTATACTATGAGCTTGGACCGAAGTATTTTAGATAAGCCTAAAGATTGGAATGGATTATGTTGGACATAAGTTAGTATTGTTTAAGGATAAAACTTTTTTGATATTGTTGATGGGGTGTTATAGTAACATAGCTTTAGAAAAAGGACAACCTGCAGGACGGGCGACGACCCATCGCGTCGGACAAGGCTGTGGGAATCGAACCCACAACCGAAGTGCAACTGGCCTTTATCGCCTTCCACTTGCCTATAGGAAGTCCCCATTTAGTAGAAACTAGTTTTATTATATTAAGCAGTATGATATATGAAGTATAAGTCCATTTTTGGAACCATATATGATTAAACTCACTATATATGGACTTATGTATTTTTTGATAACTTTTCTAACCTTTTGTTTGAGACAAATGGAATGACCCATCATTCTATCACATGATCTGCTAACACATCACGAATGAAAAATTCTACTTCATTTCTTTAAGAGATGAAGTGGAAATTTCCCAAATAATGACAAACAGTGAGACTATACCAAAATCACGAAAGTATTTCTTCTAATTCCAATTTCATCAACTTTAGGGAAATGATATTGAAAACCAAAAATGTTGTCCTAGTGATCTTATATCTGATGAATTAGATGGTACCTTAGATCGTCACAAATTTATGGTTTTTTGATTTCTGGCTTTTCCATAGCCATGTTCTCTACCACTCTCCATCAGAACATGATGGTTAAATTTCTTTTCCATATCCATATTTTTACCTATGTGGAAACCTAGTGATTAGTTTACTTGGGTAACCGTTACGTTTCATACTTTTGTTTTTAAATATTGGTTTTGGTATTCCTTTTTACGATGTGGGTTTCTATTAATGAATCTTTCGAATAGTAAACCATTTATAACCCCGACGAATTTTGAGGGCAAAATTCATTTTAAGGGGGGTAGAATGTAACACCCCAAGATTTTATGAAAAATATTCTTTTTAGTTTCATTAATATCTTGTGTTGTACGCTACACCAAAAGGATCTTGCACAACACGCATCCTTGACTTGCCTTTCATTACACACAATCGTGACCTTCCTCGATAGCGTGTGTAGTACGCAATACCGAGTTTCACTAAAAAACGATATGCTATTATTAAAACTAGCCGTTATGAATAGTAATAACCACTTTTTGAAATTTTGTAAATTTTATAATGGACTTCATTTTTGGATTCGGAATATCGAAATTAGCTTAGGGTGAAATTTTGGTACTTTTCGAATAACTTTCATATTCTGATGAATAGTGAAAATTACTAAATTTTAATTAAAAACTAATTTTTTATTCGAAATAGTTAATAGTGATAAATTATTAATTTGAGTGGTTTTAAAGTATATTTAGAATATATTTTTACAATTTAATACAATGTTGGTCATTGGATGTAATTTTACATTTTATCCAGACATAAACAAGTGTCAATCTTTTGGTAGTTATTATCTCTTAAGAACACGCTATTTGTTTTGACGACGAGAATTAATTTTTAAATTAATTAATACAACTAATATGTTTTGAATTTGGTAAAATAGACCTCATTTTTGAGTTCATAATATCAAATATATCTTAGGCCAAATTTTTGGTATTTTTCTGGAAACTTTCATTTTTTGATGAATAGTGAAACCACTAAGTGGTAGTTAAAAAACTGAATTTTTCATAAAACTTAATTTTACCGCTTCTGTGAGTGGAATTTAGAAAATCCGAGAGACACGGTTAATATCAAGGATGTAACGCCCCGACCCCAGCTACCCAGAGTCGGTGCATTACTTCGTAACATTGGCATGATCACAAGAAAGATCAAATCCCGAAAGACCGATTAGTTTAGTAGCCTTGGAAACACTAGATATATTCATAAGTTTTACATTACATTATAAAATGAAAAACTACTACAACAACATAATGTTTCCAACGTCCACACTATAAACCCATAATATCCCTGCAAGTCAATCATAATTTACTTCTTCACTACCTGGGAAAAATAAAACATAAAAAAGGGGTGAGCTCAAATGCCCAGTAAGGATAACAATATAGCGGAACATTCAAAATAAGCATAAACATTTAAGGCAATGAATTACTAAAACAAAAGCCTTTTAAAAATTGAACTTCAACATAGTATGGCAAAAGTAAAATGAAATAATGCCATTTACTTGTTCACATGGATATTCTACTAATCGAATAATCACATGCAATATCAATAACCACTTTCATAATGTTGGAATGCATAATGCCAAACATTAATTTCATTGTCTAGGCCTCATCCCAAGACCTAGGGGTTACTTCTAACCGGAACCCAACCCGGAGTGCCTCTAATAACCGGAAACCAACCCGGAGTGCCTCTAATAACCGGACACCAACCCGGAGTGCCTCTAATAACCGGACACCAACCCGGAGGGCATACTTTTACCAGTCCCTAACCTGGAGGGCTTACTTTAACCAGTCCCTAACCTGGAGGGCTTACTTTAACCAGTCCCCAACCTGGAGGGCTTACTTTTACCGGTCCCCAACCCGGAACATACTTGTTTAGCACATTCATCTGAAGAAAAGTTTGAAATATAACATAAACATTCGGGTTAAAACTAGCATACGAAATGTCAATAGTTTCACCATAAACTATGAATGGTATAAAATAGCACATCCACATTCAAACATATCACAAAACCTTCAATACAATATAGAAGTTTTGTATTATAATAAATCAACTTCAAATAATCTTAAAATCCATCAAAGGATGTTGACATAGATGAAATCAAAATTCTTTTAAAAGAAGTATCTCCTTTTATTTTGAAATCATTTAAGATCCATATAAAATAAAACATTTTCTTTGAAAATATTCTTATAAGCTTGTAAGGAAATATTCGACGATTTTATAACGGCGGAAAATAACCGCACCCGCCGTATAAGTTAAAAAAAACATTCTTACCTCAATTCTGTCGAAAAGGTTAAAAAGGACCTTGTTTTGAAAATGACGGAAAGATTCCTTTATAAACCTCTTATAAAAAGTCAAACAAGGGTATAAATGACTTTAACCCATATTCTTGTAAATAGTAAAAATGTTTTGAAATACATTTCGAAAAAACATGGATGTGGATGATAAAGAGATCCCAGTAGATTATTACGTATAATACAACCTCGGATAATGAAGAGATTGTGAAATAACCCTTACCTTGTACTTTTCCTTGGTTGGGGTAGGTTAACCTCCTGTATAATGGTGAAATAATTGTTATTAAATTATACAAGAATCATATACATTAATATGATATCATATATGATCTTTTAACATTGCTTTATTAATAATATCTTAGTATTATCGTCGTTTCGGGTGATAATCGATTCGTTCTTCTTTAATGTTTGGTTACGTAAGACATGTTTGTAATGGATAGATTATATCTTATTCATAATCATAATGATATTAACATTATTTTTAACCCTAAAATGAGAATAATACTTGAATGGATATGATGGAGAATGAATCTTATCGCGTTCGTGGAGACGGTAGTCCGTACGTACGCACGAACGCTACTTCCATTTGATTTTCATTTTAAAAGAATCAAATCCAAATGATACATAGGTATATTACTATTCCAGTATAATATAATATTTTATATATGTTACTTAAGTTCATTAACACCATCCTTTATACGTTCCATGTGTGGTATGAACGAGTCATATCATTTTAAGGGGGCGGTAGTCCGCACTTCCTCAAATGAAATTATCGTATGTATATACAACATGAAACGAATAATGGTATGAAATAAAATGGAATTACAGAAGCTTATATATAAAATATATATCATTAATATCATATTTAATTACAGTGCCATCATAATGGCCACCATGAGAGGTGGTAAGATGTATTTGAACAATCATCGTTTCGTGAGGCGTTAGTTTTCCATCCACAGAAACATTATGTTCATCATCCATTAGATGGAGTTGTGTGTATGTGTAGTTTGAATCCTTCTTATAACAACATCCTAGTATATTGAGGATACTGGTGTTGTTACAAAAGAAAGGAAATAAAAAGATTTTGGGGGTTGGAGAAGCAAAATAAATGAAAATAATTTAAGAGAAATCGTTACCTTTAATTTAGGTAACTCACTTTGGTTGGAACCAAAGGACTTCTTGAAATGCTTTCTTCCTAAGGGGAAGCTTCAAGGAGGAGGAGAGGGATGTGGGGAGCTTAGTTGGGCAGAGTTTGGACGAGCCAAGTGGCTTGAGAGGTGTGAGGAAAAGATAAGGAGGAGTGCCCTTTTATAAGAGGGGTGAGGGGCACCTTTGGAAAATCTAGAAATATTAATTTATAATAAATTCATATTCGGTTTCTAAAGGCTCCAAAGTTGACTATTCAAAGGATGAGGTGGGGATATGTCGAAAACAACTCATCCAATATAATTTAGACAGGTTTGGGTACTTATATTAACCTTATCTTTAAGTATTAACTCTAAGTTAATTAGTTTCACTTTTACAATGTCTCTTTGTATTTTTATATAATATGGTTAATAAACTTACTATATACATCCAAGCGACCACCAAGTGGTCAATTAATGATTAACCTATCATAATATAAGTCTCTTGGCCGAACCTTAGATTTTTAGGAATTTAATATCAATTAATAATATAATATTTGTTTTAAGAACTATTTTATGTCAATTTTGACACTATTCAATAGTTGATTTTTGTGAAACTCATAACAGATTGATTACTTCGAACAAAGTCAATTAAATCAATCCTAATATATCATATTATCCTATAAAATTAGTTTAATTCATTAAAAGTTTCATATTATAATTATTTGGGTATTTATAATATCAATTATTTTAATTTTTCACTATTATATTAATTACTACATCATCATTGTGTCATAAATAAAATTACTTATTTAATGTCTAAAAATTATAAATAAAATATCATTATGTAGGAAATCTTTTTATCTTTCTAATGAATATTTATAATCTAAAATCCAACATGTATAACCCTATGTAAAAATTGTTCTTCTAAAAGATGTAAGCTTATGCCATTTTTATTTTTATTTAAGCTTTATTAATATAATGTGTCATTATCACTTACAAGTGGATCCATGGGGTCCCAAAATAGACCCAAAGATTCCCATGGTCGACCATGTATCAACCAATAGGGTTAAGACACGTTTTAGGGTAATTTAGTATTATTATAATATTATTTTTTAACCCTTATTTACCAGATTTACCCTTAACCATGGTAAATAAAATATTTACCGCAGTAATTATTCAAAATGTGTAAAAATAAAAGTTACCTATTTACATAATTTGGACATCCTGATTCCAAATATGGAATCCATTTTCCTAAATTCAAAACACAGAAGTGGCAGAAATTAATTTAAAATTAATTCCCGCTGTCAAAACAGAAAGCGTGTTTTTAAGAGATAATAACTATCAAATGATTGACACTTGTTTATGTTCGGTTTAATTGTAAAATTATGTCCAATGACCAACATTATATTAAGTGGTAAAAATATATTCTAAATATACTTTAAAACCACTCAAATTCATAATTTATCACTATTAATTATTTTGATTAAAAAAGTTGTTTTTAATTAAAATTTAGTAATTTTCACTATTCATCAAAATATGAAAGTTATCCGAAATGTACCAAAATTTCACCTTAGGTTAAATTAGATATTCCGAATCCAAAAATGAAGTCCATTTTGAAATATAATATATATATAATTTTAAAAAGTAGGTATTACTATTCACAACGGCTAGTTTAATTAGTTGTGGTGTGTGTTAGAACTCGAGGTTGCGTACAACACACGTTATCACATTATTCGAAGGGAAACGTACCGTGGAAGCTTGGGGTGTTTCATTTTAAATTTTTGATGTCCCCATTTAGTCAAAAAGTTTAAAATATTGTATTTAAAAAGGTTTCACTATTAGAAGTTGATAAAAGTGAAATACTGAAAATGAATCTGTTCTTGCAATATGACTAAGAAACTCATAATAGGGATTCTAAAATTATAAGGATTATATAAAGTTCAAAATGTAGTTAATACTATTCATGACCTCTTTTAATGGTGTGATTGAACTCGGTGTTGCGTGTAGTTCAAGTTATTGAATTATTTTGAAGAAATAACACACTATGAAATCTTGGGGTGTTACATTCTCCCCTCCTTCAATAAATTGCGTCCTCGCAATTTGAAATTGTTCTTCGAAAATAAAAGGTTGAAAGTAGAAAATATATTTGTGGGAAAACCCACATCGGAAATTGGGTTACTAAAATTTAGTCTTAATATGAGGAAAAGAGAAATGAAAGGGTCACCACCAAATTATGATCTCGATTAGGAGAACATTGGTGGCAATTAGAGACATATAATTGGTGGAAAAACGTAAATATTTATAGGTAGTGATTGAGGTCATCAATCACAAACAAGTTTAAAATTGAGGTCCTTAAATTCATCAATCTATGATGATTTGAAATACCATCGGTTCAACAAAACATTGGGTGTTAGGATAACACATTTTTGACATTTCAAAATATCTTAGTTGAAATCCCACATCGAAAAATGAATTAACGAGGCCTCTATTTAAAATAAAGAGCGGAAAGTATGAAGATTACCGAAAAGAACACATACTAGGGTTCCATGTAGTAAAATATGGATATGGAAGAAAAATCTAACCATCAATTATCTGATGGAGAGTGGTAGAGAACATGGCTATGAAAAGGCCAACAATCCCAAAGCCATAAATTAGTGATGATTTAAGGTACCATCTAGGAAAACATTTTTGTTCTAAATTTCTTTTCTTAATATTGAGGAATTTATTTATGATATTGGCTAATATCATAAGTAGATATACTTACTTTATAATTAGAGTTTTATCCATTAATAAATTTCTACCACAAACTCATATTTCACTCTAAAAGATAATAGAATGTAATTTTTTTTTCTATTTATACTATTCGTACAGGGTTCCAAAATAAATGAATTTATAATTCATCTACCAGATCTTTTTAAAAAAAACTACATTATTTAATCCAAGACATCTCGTGGGCCAGTGGTAGGTGATACACCCTTGTCGCCCTTCGGTTGCGGGTTCAAGTCTCGCAGCCTTGCCGGACGCGACGGGTTGCCGCCCGACCTCCGGGTTGTCCTTTTTTGGCAATCCAAAATAATCCAACCCTGAACTATCCAAAATACTTCTATCCAAACTCACAGTCCAACATTTATAAGTAAGGTAAACATAATGTAGAACCTTTTTACCCCGTAATAGCATATGAATACCTTCATCATGTATTCTTTTAATACACCGAAACATCCTGAATTACCATATTCCTTATTGATTACATTCATGCTCCCTTATTCCATATAGAATGCTGGATATACTTCATCAATCCAAAAATGTTTTAAACCCCAACAATGATGGAATATCATTAATCAGTTCCAGGGTAGTCAAGAATATCCAATATAATTTATCCAAAACAATCATGTATTATTCCAAAATTACTACCTCAGTATCAGAACTATATTATGGTTTATCATTCTCTCACCCATATATTTTCCAAAAATTTAACCTTCTATTGAGTCACTTTTCTTTGTTCCACACAATCTCAAGTCCTTAATGAAATAGTACTGCAGTACAATCCTTATATACTCCATAATTATTATAACAAGTACATTGTTGATACAACACTCAATTGATATAATCAACATAATAACTCTAATCATTCCTCTTAATCTGTGGTAGTATCATAACTTGATTATTATCCAATAGCATCATTTGCGGCATAGTCTGATGACTGGGGCATAGGTTCACGTAGTGTCCAAACTCCTTTCAAATGAAGCATTGTACATTTGAAACCATTTTCTTACCCTTGCAGTCATGTACTTTGTGCCTTTTTCCTCCACACTTATAACAAACTCCCATTCCTTTCAGGCAAGTTCCAGGGTGTTTCTTTTCATAGTTACCACATATGGGAAAATTCTTCTTTTCCCTCTTCCCTTTATCCATCTTTCTCTCTTTCATCCTTTTCTTCTCTTGCTTCCCTTCAAAGCCATAGGACTCAGTAAAATCTTTACTTATCTTATCAACACATGATATTATTTCTTCATATGATGATAATACATGGGAGACTATTTCTCTTATAAATTCTTGCTTAAGACCATGAAAGATATGATCCTTCCTTCTCTTTGGATCATGTGCATTTCTGGAGTTCTCATTCCTTCTACTGGGCACCATTTCTAAACAATGGCATACACTAGATTAGTTTATGAATAACAATACCTAATCCCAAACTTGTAAAACACATAACATAAATTAAATATTTTATGGATATAATCCATAATCATAAAAATGTTTTCTTTGAGGAAGTATATACTCATAAACCCTTCATAATGATTTGTAAAGATAGTGAGAGTTATCCTAAGCATATCCCCCGGGAGTGTCGTAACCAAGAGTGCAGCAAGGCCCGTTGTCGTGCACCAGTTCCCGTTCGAGTCTAGCTCAAAGCGGTGTTTTCGGGTTTTACCCCTAGGTACATCTGTGCCAGAGCCGCCTCTACCTGCTCGTATCCAGACAGGGATGTATTGCTCGGAAAACTCACAAAATCTCTACAATACCAAAATTCTAGGAAGTTCTTCTATACTAATCCTCAATGTTCATCTTAGGTCTACGTGCTCTAATCAGAGTTTATCTAAATCTAGCTTCCAAGGTTTGTACTAAACTTCCTCTGATACCAACTGTAACGCCCCGACCCCAGCTACCCAGAGTCGGTGCATTACTTCGTAACATTGGCATGATCACAAGAAAGATCAAATCCCGAAAGACCGATTAGTTTAGTAGCCTTGGAAACACTAGATATATTCATAAGTTTTACATTACATTATAAAATGAAAAACTACTACAACAACATAATGTTTCCAACGTCCACACTATAAACCCATAATATCCCTGCAAGTCAATCATAATTTACTTCTTCACTACCTGGGAAAAATAAAACATAAAAAAGGGGTGAGCTCAAATGCCCAGTAAGGATAACAATATAGCGGAACATTCAAAATAAGCATAAACATTTAAGGCAATGAATTACTAAAACAAAAGCCTTTTAAAAATTGAACTTCAACATAGTATGGCAAAAGTAAAATGAAATAATGCCATTTACTTGTTCACATGGATATTCTACTAATCGAATAATCACATGCAATATCAATAACCACTTTCATAATGTTGGAATGCATAATGCCAAACGTTAATTTCATTGTCTAGGCCTCATCCCAAGACCTAGGGGTTACTTCTAACCGGAACCCAACCCGGAGTGCCTCTAATAACCGGACACCAACCCGGAGTGCCTCTAATAACCGGACACCAACCCGGAGTGCCTCTAATAACCGGACACCAACCCGGAGGGCATACTTTTACCAGTCCCTAACCTGGAGGGCTTACTTTAACCAGTCCCTAACCTGGAGGGCTTACTTTAACCAGTCCCCAACCTGGAGGGCTTACTTTTACCGGTCCCCAACCCGGAACATACTTGTTTAGCACATTCATCTGAAGAAAAGTTTGAAATATAACATAAACATTCGGGTTAAAACTAGCATACGAAATGTCAACAGTTTCACCATAAACTATGAATGGTATAAAATAGCACATCCACATTCAAACATATCACAAAACCTTCAATACAATATAGAAGTTTTGTATTATAATAAATCAACTTCAAATAATCTTAAAATCCATCAAAGGATGTTGACATAGATGAAATCAAGATTCTTTTAAAAGAAGTATCTCCTTTTATTTTGAAATCATTTAAGATCCATATAAAATAAAATATTTTCTTTGAAAATATTCTTATAAGCTTGTAAGGAAAGCTTCGACGATTTTATAACGGCGGAAAATAACCGCACCCGCCGTATAAGTTAAAAAAAACATTCTTACCTCAATTCTGTCGAAAAGGTTAAAAAGGACCTTGTTTTAAAAACGACGGAAAGATTCCTTTATAAACCTCTTATAAAAAGTCAAACAAGGGTATAAATGACTTTAACCCATATTCTTGTAAATAGTAAAAATGTTTTGAAATACATTTCGAAAAAACATGGATGTGGATGATAAAGAGATCCCAGTAGATTATTACGTATAATACAACCTCGGATAATGAAGAGATTGTGAAATAACCCTTACCTTGTACTTTTCCTTGGTTGGGGTAGGTTAACCTCCTGTATAATGGTGAAATAATTGTTATTAAATTATACAAGAATCATATACATTAATATGATATCATATATGATCTTTTAACATTGCTTTATTAATAATATCTTAGTATTATCGTCGTTTCGGGTGATAATCGATTCGTTCTTCTTTAATGTTTGGTTACGTAAGACATGTTTGTAATGGATAGATTATATCTTATTCATAATCATAATGATATTAACATTATTTTTAACCCTAAAATGAGAATAATACTTGAATGGATATGATGGAGAATGAATCTTATCGCGTTCGTGGAGACGGTAGTCCGTACGTACGCACGAACGCTACTTCCATTTGATTTTCATTTTAAAAGAATCAAATCCAAATGATACATAGGTATATTACTATTCCAGTATAATATAATATTTTATATATGTTACTTAAGTTCATTAACACCATCCTTTATACGTTCCATGTGTGGTATGAACGAGTCATATCATTTTAAGGGGGCGGTAGTCCGCACTTCCTCAAATGAAATTATCGTATGTATATACAACATGAAACGAATAATGGTATGAAATAAAATGGAATTACAGAAGCTTATATATAAAATATATATCATTAATATCATATTTAATTACAGTGCCATCATAATGGCCACCATGAGAGGTGGTAAGATGTATTTGAACAATCATCGTTTCGTGAGGCGTTAGTTTTCCATCCACAGAAACATTATGTTCATCATCCATTAGATGGAGTTGTGTGTATGTGTAGTTTGAATCCTTCTTATAAAAACATCCTAGTATATTGAGGATACTGGTGTTGTTACAAAAGAAAGGAAATAAAAAGATTTTGGGGGTTGGAGAAGCAAAATAAATGAAAATAATTTAAGAGAAATCGTTACCTTTAATTTAGGTAACTCACTTTGGTTGGAACCAAAGGACTTCTTGAAATGCTTTCTTCCTAAGGGGAAGCTTCAATGAGGAGGAGAGGGATGTGGGGAGCTTAGTTGGGCAGAGTTTGGACGAGCCAAGTGGCTTGAGAGGTGTGAGGAAAAGATAAGGAGGAGTGCCCTTTTATAAGAGGGGTGAGGGGCACCTTTGGAAAATCTAGAAATATTAATTTATAATAAATTCATATTCGGTTTCTAAAGGCTCCAAAGTTGACTATTCAAAGGATGAGGTGGGGATAGGTCGAAAACAACTCATCCAATAGAATTTAGACAGGTTTGGGTACTTATATTAACCTTATCTTTAAGTATTAACTCTAAGTTAATTAGTTTCACTTTTACAATGTCTCTTTGTATTTTTATATAATATGGTTAATAAACTTACTATATACATCCAAGCGACCCCCAAGTGGTCCATTAATGATTAACCTATCATAATATAAGTCTCTTGGCCGAACCTTAGATTTTTAGGAATTTAATATCAATTAATAATATAATATTTGTTTTAAGAACTATTTTATGTCAATTTTGACACTATTCAATAGTTGAATTTTGTGAAACTCATAACAGATTGATTACTTCGAACAAAGTCAATTAAATCAATCCTAATATATCATATTATCCTATAAAATTAGTTTAATTCATTAAAAGTTTCATATTATAATTATTTGGGTATTTATAATATCAATTATTTTAATTTTTCACTATTATAGTAATTACTGCATCATCATTGTGTCATAAATAAAATAACTTATTTAATGTCTAAAAATTATAAATAAAATATCATTATGTAGGAAATCTTTTTATCTTTATAATGAATATTTATAATCTAAAATCCAACATGTATAACCCTATGTAAAAATTGTTCTTCTAAAAGATGTAAGCTTATGCCATTTTTATTTTTATTTAAGCTTTATTAATATAATGTGTCATTATCACTTACAAGTGGATCCATGGGGTCCCAAAATAGACCCAAAGATTCCCATGGTCGACCATGTATCAACCAATAGGGTTAAGACACGTTTTAGGGTAATTTAGTATTATTATAATATTATTTTTTAACCCTTATTTACCGGATTTACCCTTAACCATGGTAAATAAAATATTTACCGCAGTAATTATTCAAAATGTGTAAAAATAAAAGTTACCTATTTACATAATTTGGACATCCTGATTCCAAATATGGAATCCATTTTCCTAAATTCAAAACACAGAAGTGGCAGAAATTAATTTAAAATTAATTCCCGCTGTCAAAACAGAAAGCGTGTTTTTAAGAGATAATAACTATCAAAAGATTGACACTTGTTTATGTTCGGTTTAATTGTAAAATTATGTCCAATGACCAACATTATATTAAGTGGTCAAAATATATTCTAAATATACTTTAAAACCACTCAAATTCATAATTTATCACTATTAATTATTTTGATTAAAAAAGTTGTTTTTAATTAAAATTTAGTAATTTTCACTATTCATCAAAATATGAAAGTTATCCGAAATGTACCAAAATTTCACCTTAGGTTAAATTAGATATTCCGAATCCAAAAATGAAGTCCATTTTGAAATATAAAATATATATAATTTTAAAAAGTAGGTATTACTATTCACAACGGCTAGTTTAATTAGTTGTGGTGTGTGTTAGAACTCGAGGTTGCGTACAACACACGTTATCACATTATTCGAAGGGAAACGTACCGTGGAAGCTTGGGGTGTTTCATTTTAAATTTTTGATGTCCCCATTTAGTCAAAAAGTTTAAAATATTGTATTTAAAAATGTTTCACTATTAGAAGTTGATAAAAGTGAAATACTGAAAATGAATCTGTTCTTGCAATATGACTAAGAAACTCATAATAGGGATTCTAAAATTATAAGGATTATATAAAGTTCAAAATGTAGTTAATACTATTCATGACCTCTTTTAATGGTGTGATTGAACTCGGTGTTGCGTGTAGTTCAAGTTATTGAATTATTTTGAAGAAATAACACACTATGAAATCTTGGGGTGTTACAAAGGACTATAATGTGGTTCAATGAGATGAAAATAATTTTTGGTGAATAGTAACTTTTTACTTTTTTTTACCACGGTTAAAAGTAAATAGGGTAATTAAGGGTAAAAATGATATTATTATTAACCGAAGACATGTACTAATTCTATTGGATAAGTGTAATTAGACCAAAAACAACCTTATGAATAAAATATGACCATTTAGGCCCACTTGGATTAGATTACGACATTTATTATTAATTTATTTAAAGAAGGGTTAAAATAGTTAAAATCAAATTCTAATAAGTAAACCATTTTTAATATGGGGTTATACATAAGATAAATTCAAATATAAATATTCATTAGAGAGCTAAAACGATTTCCTACATAATGGTAATTTATTTGTAATTTTTAGACATTAAATAATTTAATTTATTTATGACACAAAGATGATGCAGTAATTATCTTATTAATGAAATATTGACATAATTGATGTTATAAACACCAAAATAAATGTAATTTGAGACTTTTTATGAATTCCAATAATTTTCTAGATTAATATGACATGTTAGTATTGATTTAATTAACTTTTTTCGAACTAATACTTCTGTTATGATTTTTACAAAAATTAATTATTAAATAGTGTCAAAATTGACATAAAATAGTTTTTATAACAAATATTATATTATTAATTGTTATTTTTTACCTAAAAATCTATGGTTCGTGCAAATGACTTAGATAAGGTTATATATATTAATAAAACACAACTTGGGGGTCTCTTGGATGTATATGGTATGTTTATTAACTATATAATATAAAAATACAAAGTGACATGGTAAATGTCAATCTAATTAACTAAGAGTTAAAACTAAAAGATAAGGTTAATATAATGACCTAAACTTGTCTAAATTCCATTGGATGAGAGGATTTCTAACCCTACCCACCTTATATTCTAAATAACTCAATTTGGAGCTTTTTAAAACCGAACTTGACTTTATAATAAAATAATAGTTTTAGTTATTCCAAAGGTGCCCCTCTCCTCCCTTATAAAAGGGCACCTCCTCCCTCTCTTCCTCACACAACTTTGAGACTTAAAGCTCAGCCAAACCCTGCCATTTTCTCCTCTCCACTTCCCTATAGAAATACTAGAGGTCCTTATCATCATCCAAGACCAATTTTAGTGCCCTAAAAGGAGGTCTCAAAGAAGCACTTCAAAGAAGAGGTAATATCCATTACCGAACCTTTCCAATTTATTTTTTCTTCAACTACTTCTTCTTTAGTTGTTTCATTATGAAGTAATAACATCAGTATCACTCATATACTGATATGTTATTATAAGTATGAAACAACCCTATTTAACCATCTATCCATCCTACGGAAAATGAAATCATCGCGCGTGCGTACGTACGGAATACCGTCTCCACGCCGCAGTGTAATATATTTTTCACCACCACCTTACTTGGATGGGTATAATGGTGTAAATAATGACTATATATGAATATTATAAAGTGATACTGATTTTTAAATAGTATACATACACTCCAATACAATTCCACGATCATAGGAACAATATCATCACTCGTGCATACGTACGGAATACCGTCTCCACGATGTGATGCAACTCGTTCTACATGATCTTCATTTCATAATGATTATATAAATGAATTTAATGAATGAATATGATATATATTAAACTAATACCATTTTTGAAATGAGGTATCTATAACCTAAAGAGAAGAATAATAATTAATTTGACAAAACACACATAAGAACAAAAAGTTATAAACACCCAAATAACAAATATCAATGAAATATTACTACTAAGAAGATAAGAATATGGCCATATATGATATAATAAAAATAATTATGATTCTATAATAATTCAATAACATTATTTAAATCATTATACAGGAGGTTTGGACATGTACAAAGCATATCAGACCTAAGGTAAGGGAAATATCACAATCTCATTTTTATCCGAGATTGTTTATACTTTGGGATTTACTGGGGTGTATTTAATCATCCACATCCATGTTTCCTCAATATGTAATATTTATATCCTTCTACAATAGTTTATATCCAATTTTACCCTTCGGTGAGTTTTTAGTAAAATATATGAAAGGAATCTTTTGTCGTTTTCCGTACGATGTACTTTTTGACTTTTCCGACAAAAGTACGAGAAGAATGTTTTTTTAACTTATATGGCATGAATGGATTTTTAAAACATTATTTTCAAGAAGATTACTTTATAAGTTTTCAAGTTTATTTTTAATCAACTTATTTTAGTTATAATTTTATGACATGTTAAAAAATGAAAAGTTTTTTTGAAGTAAAAAGGATATTTTCCTCAAGAATGGAGTTCAAGTGTTTTATCAAAATTATTTTCCATCTAAGATAATATAGGGTTCTGTTTCTATCCCTATTATAACATGGATTTGATTATGTTGTGATGGAAATATTTTTATGAATTCCTTTATCTTATATGAATTGTTTTATGATGTCATGTTGTTTAAGAATCCCATTTTTATTACCTGGGTTATGCTATGATGTATGGTTTATGATTTTGTGGCACACAGAAGAATGTTATCATTATGAGATGGGTGGGACCTATATCTCCCTCCAATGAATTGGGTAAAGATTTTATATCTCATGAGATAGACATGGCTGGAATGGTAGGTTATACCGATTCAGTGAAACAGGACTGAAATGGGGGGTGAACTCAGTTCAGAAAGGGACTTTGTCCACTAAGATAGTCTTGGCAATGAGTCTTGACTAATAAGAAATGATTCTCTATGATTATGTCTGTATGCGACAAAGTTTCATGTTTTAAGTTATGATTATTGGGATTATATTTCACTACTATGATTTATCCCATGTTATGAAATTATGATCTCTTTTGCAGGTTATGATTTCCAAAAGATATGTTCTTATGAATATAACGTGATTGATATTTCTTTTGTTTACCCTTACTGAGCATTTGAGCTCACCCTTTTATGTTTTCTTTTCCCCAGGACATAAATAAAGGATTTAGGTTGAAAAAAAAGAAGATCTTTATGGGAGATGTTGAAAATATTTCACCACGATTAGAAGATTATATTCTAAGTTTCCAAAGACACTAAACTATTACGGTCCATGTTTGTGTGTTTTTGTTATGTACTAAGTATTCCGAAAAAGTAATGTAATGTCCATGTACGTCAGGCTTCGGGTCTCTACAGTTGGTATCAGAGGAAAGGTTTAGTCAGCCTTTGGAAACTAGGATGCGAAAACGTTAGTGAGATCCCTAGAGATATTTCTAAGGTATGTCTAGGGATGTCCCTAAGGATAAGTATACCTATAGGATACGGTCCTAGAACTACGATAACGATCATATAATTTAACCTAAGATGTTAGTTATTGAGGATACTCCCCCTTTATTATGTTGTTTTCCCTAGCATGATTTTTTCCTCTCACACTATTCTTTTTGGGTTTTAGACGATGGCTGGAACCCGATGGAACCGTGTTGATCAATGCAGTGGAAAATGCAATGATTTTCCTCCTGAACAAACAAATGTTATGGGAGATGGAGTGCAAAATCTTATTGCTATACTTACACAAGCTATGAATCATTATGGACTTCGAAATGAGCAGAGAAGGGAACAATATTCTATTGAGTCCTTCATGAGGCAACTTCCACCTTCTTTTAGTGGGTCTTCTGATCCACTTGTTGCTGAACAATGGATCAGTACTACTGAAAAGATATTTTCAGTTCTTCAATGTTATGAACATGATAAAGTCATCTTAGTAGTATATCGTTTGGAAGATGAAGCTGATCAATGGTGGAATCTTATCAAGAATACGAGGCAAAGAGATGAAATTGAGTCCATGGAATGGGACGAGTTCAAGAACTTATTTTTCAATAAGTTCGTCCCTCGTATTCTTCGAAAAAAGATGGAGAAGGATTTTCTTGAACTAAAGCAAAAGGATGATGAATCTGTTGGTATATACGAAGCGAATTTTACAAGGCTTGCAAGGTATGCATCTGGATTTATCATCCAACCTGAAAGTAAAGTTGATCGATTATTCAGTGGCTTAAAACCAAATCTTCGAAGGGCATTAGCTATAAGAGACATCAGTAGCTATGAAGAAATTGTGTGTTGTGCTATCAAGGTAGAAATGGAAGTTGGTGTTACTTATCCATATCATAGTTTTGACCAGAAACGAAAGATGAGGTTCAAGGAGAAATCTCAGAATAATGGTGAAAAGAAGATGAATGTGTCCTTATGATCGAAGTGTGGAAAGAAGAATGGTGGAGATTGTCTTAAAGGGACTAGAAAATGTTTTAAGTGTGGAAAAGAAGGTCATCGAGCAGCTGAGTATCGAAGTAATGGAAAAAGGGTTTCTAATGATCTGAATAAAGAAAAGACTGTAGAGAATGCAACAACAACACTTCAATGCTTCAAGTGCAAGGAAATGGGGAATTATGCTAATAAATGCCCTAATCCAAGGGTTACTGATGATCAACCACTTAAGGCAAAGGACAAAGGGAAGTCACATGCGATCACCATTGGCGATGTTGAATATGACAACGATGTGGTGGAATGATTAAGTGTTTATGTAATGGGATTCCAGAATAATGTTGTATATAGTATCATGGAATATTGGAATATTTATGTTTTGGTCTATTGTGGTTTTCAATAATTTTATGTCATCGGTAACCATGAAAAGTGATTGAAATATTTTTCGAAAGCAGATGATATGCCCATAATGAAGGGATAAAGAGAATCTAATATGTTTGATAGTATTCATGAGCTCATGATTGATATAAGGACTAAGTGATATCATGGTTTGAGTATATAGAATTTTGAGGATTTTGATATATGGAAAGTGTTAACTTTTAACTGCATTAATGTTTTCACTAAGTTTCAATGGATATTCATTCTTCAAAAGAATACATGATTAAGGTATTCACATATTTGTAATTTGACCAACAAGATATATCTTATGATATATGGGGGATAAATGATGACATTCACGTGATCATTTTCTTTATACTATGTGCTTGGACCGAAGTATTTTAGATAACCCTAAAGATTGGAATGAATTATGTTTGACATAAGTTAGTATTGTTTAAGGATAAAACTTTTTTGATATTGTTGATGGGGTGTTATAGTAATATAGCTTTAGAAAAAGGACAACCTGCAGGACGGGCGACAACCCATCACGTCGGACAAGGCTATGGGAATCGAACCCACAACCGAAGTGGGAATGGCCTTTATCGCCTACCACTAGCCTATAGGAAGTCCCTGTCTAGTAGAAACTAGTTTTATTATAATAAGCAGTATGATATATGAAGTATATGTCCATTTTAGGAACCATATATGATTAATCTTACTATAGATGGACTTGTGTATTTTTTGATAACTTTTCTAACCTTTTGTTTGAGACAGTGGAATGACCCATCATTCTATCACATGATCTGCTAACACATCACGAATGATAAATTCTACTTCATTTCTTTAAGAGATGAAGTAGAAATTGTCCAAAGAACAAAAAACAGTTAGACTATACCAAAATCACGAATGTATTTCTTCTAATTCCAATTTCATCAACTTTAGGGAAATGATCTTGAAAACCAAAAATGTAGTCCTAGTGATCTTATATCTGATGAATTAGATGGTACCTTAGATCATCACAAATTTATGGTTTTGTGATTGCTGGATTTTCCATAGCCATGTTCTATACCACTCTCCATCAGAACATGATGGTTATATTTCTCTTCCATATCCATATTTTCACCTATGTAGAAACCCAATGATTAGTTTACTTGGGTAACCGTTACGTTTCATACTTTTGTTTTTAAAGATTGGTTTTGGTATTCCTTTTTACGATGTGGGTTTCTATTAAAGAAACTTTCGAATAGTAAACCATTTATAACCCCGACGAATTTCGAGGGTGAAATTAATTTTAAGGGGGGTAGAATGTAACACCCCGAGATTTTATGAAAAATATTCTTTTTAATTTCATTAATATCTTGTGTTGTACGCTACACCAAAAGGTTCTTGCACAACACACATCCTTGACTTGACTTGCATTACACGTAATCACGACCTTCCTCGATAGCATGTATAGTACCCAATACTGAGTTTCACTAAACAACGATATGCTATTATTAAAACTAGCAGTTATGAATAGTAATAACCACTTTTTTAAATTTTGTAAATTTTATAATGGACTTCATTTTTGGATTCGGAATATCGAAATTATCTTAGGGTGAAATTTTGGTACTTTTCGAATAACTTCCATATTCTGATGAAAAGTGAAAATTACTAAATTTTAATTAAAAACAACTTTTTTAATTGAAATAGTTAATAGTGATAAATTATTAATTTGAGTGGTTTTAAAGTATATTTAGAATATATTTTTACAATTTAATACAATGTTGGTCATTGGATGTAATTTCACATTTAAACCAGACATAAACAAGTGCCAATCTTTTGGTAGTTATTATCTCTTAAGAACACGCTATTTGTTTTGACGACATGAATTAATTTTTAAATTAATTAATACAACATATGTGTTTTTAATTTGGTAAAATAGAAATCATTTTTGAGTTCATAATATCAAATATAGCTTAGGCCTAATTTTTGGTACTTTTCTGGAAACGTTCATTTTTTGATGAATAGTGAAACCACTAAGTAGTAGTTAAAAAAATTGAATTTTTCATAAAACTTAATTTTACAGCTTCTGTGAGTGGAATTTTGAAAATCCGAGAGACACAGTTAATATCAAGGACTAAAATTTGGTTCAATGAGATGAAAATAATTTTTGGTGAATAGTAACTTTTTAGTTTTTTTTACCATGGTTAACAGTAAATAGGGTAATTAAGGGTAAACATGATATTATTATTACCCTAACACATGTAATAATTTTATTGGATAAGTGTAATTAGACCAAAAACAACCTTAGGAATAAAATATGACCATTCAGGCCCACTTGGATTAGATTAGGACATTTATTATTAATTTATTTAAAGAAGGGTTAAAATAGTTAAAATCAAATTTTAATAAGTAAATCATTTTTAATATGGGGTTATACATAAGATAAATTCGACTATAAATATTAATTAGAAAGAAAAAAAGATTTCCTACATAATGGTAATTTATTTGTAATTTTTAGACATTAAAAAATTTAATTTATTTATGACACAAAGATGATGCAGTAATTGTCTTATCAATGAAATATTGACATAATTGATGTATGAACACCAAAATAAATGTAATTTGAGACTTTTTATGAATTACACTAATTTTATAGATTAATATGACTTGTTAGAATTGATTTAATTAACTTTTTTCGAACTAATAATTCTGTTATAATTTTCACAAAAATTAATTACTAAATAGTGTCAAAATTGACATAAAATAGTTTTTAAAACAAATATTATATTATTAATTGTTATTTTATTCCTAAAAATCTAAGGTTCGGCCAAATGACTTAGATAAGGTTATATATATTAATAAAACATAACTTGGGGGTCTATTGGATGTATATGGTAAGTTTATTAACAATATAATATAAAAATACAAAGTGACATGGTAAATGTCAATCTAATTAACTAAGAGTTAAAACTAAAAGATAAGGTTAATATAATGACCTAAACTTTTCTAAATTCCATTTTATGGGATTATTTCGACCCATACCCACCTTAGCTTCTAAATAAATCAATTTGGAGATATTTAAAACCGAATTTGACTTTATAATAAAATAATAGTTTTAGTTATTCCAAAGGTACCCCTCTCCTCCCTTAAAAAAGGGCACCTCCTTCCTCTATTCCTCACACAAATTTGAGCCTTTAAGCTCGGCCAACCCCTAACATTTTCTCCTCTCCACATACCTAGAGTCATCCTAGAGGTCCTGATCTTCTTCAAAGACCAATTTTAGTGCCCTAAAAGGAGATCTCAAAGAAGCACTTCAAAGAAGAGGTAATATCCATTACCGATCCATTCCAATTTCTTTCTTCTTCAACTTCTTCTTATTTAGTTGTTTCATTATGAAGTAATAACATCAGTATCACTCATATACTGATATGTTATTATATGTATGAAACAACCCTATTTAAACAACTATCCATCCTATGGAAAATGAAATCACTGCGCGTGCGTACGTACAGAATACTGTCTCCACGCCGTGGTGTAATCTATTTTCCACCACCACCTTACTTGGATGGGTGTAATGGTGTAAATAATGACTATATATGTATATTATAAAGTTATACTGATTCTAAAATAGTATACATACAGTCCAATACAATTCCACGATCATAGGAATGATATCATCACTCGTGCGTACGTACGGAATACCGTCTCCACGATGTGATGCGACTCGTTCTACATGATCTTCATTTCATAACGATTATATAAATGAATTGAATGAATGAATATGATATATATTACACTAATACCATTTTGTAAATGAGTTATCTATAACCTAAAGAGAAGAATAAGAATTTATTCGACAAAACACACATAAGAACAAAAAGTTATAAACACCCGAATAACAAGTATCAATGAAATATTACTACGAACAAGATAAGAATATGACCATATATGATATAATAAAAATAATTATGATTCTATAATAAGTCAATAAAATTATTTAAATCATTATACAGGAGGTTCGGACACGTACAAAGCATATCGGACCTAAGGTAAGGGAAATATCACAATCTCATTTTTTTCGAGATTGTTTATACTTTGGCATTTACTGGGGTGTATTTTATCATCCACATACATGTTTCATCAATATGTAATATTTATATCCTTCTACAATAGTTTTTATCCAATTTTACCCTTCGGTGAGTTTTTAGTAAAAGATATGAAATGAATCTTTTGTCGTTTTCCGTACGAGGTACTTTCTGACTTTTCCGACAAAAGTACGAGAAGAATGTTTTTTTAACTTATACGACATGAATGGATTTTTAAAACCTTATTTTCAAGAAGCTTCCTTCATAAGTTTTCAAGTTTATTTTTACTCAACTTCTTTTAGTTATAATTTTATGACATGTTAAGAAATGAAAACTGTTTTTGAAGTAGAAAGGATATTTTCCTCAAGAATGGAGTTCAAGTGTTTTATCAAAATTATTTTCCATCTAAGATAATATAGGATTCTATTTCTATCACTATTATTACATGGATTTGATTATGCTGTGATGGAAATATTTTTATGAATTACTTTATCTTAAATGAATTGTTTTATGATGCCATGTTGTTTAAGAATCCCATTTTTATTACATGGGTTATGCTATGATGTATGGTTTATGATTTTGTGGAACACATAGGAATGGTATCATTATGAGATGGGTGGGACCTATATCTCCCTCCAATGCATTGGTTAAAGATTTTATATCTCATTAGATAGACATGGACGGAACGGTAGGTCATATCGGTTCAGTGAAATAGGACTGAAACGAGGGGTGAACTCGGTTTAGAAAGGGACTTTGTCCACTAAGATAGTCTTGGCAACGAGTCTTGACTAATAAGAAATGATTCTCTATGATTATGTGTGTATTCCACAAAGTTTCATGTTTTAAGTTATTATTATTGGGATTACATTTCACTACTACGATTCATTCCATGTTACGAAATTATGATCTCTTTTGCAGGTTAAGATTTACAAAAGATATGTTCTTATGAATATGACGTGACTGATATTTCTTTTGTTTACCCTTACTGAGCATTTGAGCTCACCCTTTTATGTTTTATTTTCCCCAGGACATAAAGAAAGGATTTAGGTTTAAAAAAATAATATCTTTATGGGAGATGTTGAAGATCTTTCACCATGATTAGAAGATTATATTCCAAGTTTCCAAAGACACTAAACTATTACGGTCCTTGTTTGTGTGTTTTTGTTATGTACTAAGTATTCCTAAAAAGTAATGTAATGTCCATGTACGTCAGGATTTGGGTCTCTACAGTTGGTATCAGAGAAAAGATTTAGTCAACCTTTGGAAACTAGGATGCAAAAATGCTAGTGAGATCCCTAGAGATATTTCTAAGGTATGTCTAGGGATGTCCCTAAGGATAAGTATACATATAGGATACAGTCCTAGAACTACGGTAACGATCATAGAATTTATCCTATGATGTTAGATATTAAGGATACTCCCCCTTAATTATGTTGTTTTCTCTAGCATGATTTTTGCCTCTCACACTATTCTTTTAAGGTTTTAGACGATGGCTGGAACCCGATGGAACCGTGTTGATCAATGCAATGGACAATGCGATGATTGTCCTCCTGAACAAACAAATGTTATGGGATACAGAGTGCAAAATCTTATTGCTACACTTACACAAGCTATGAATCATTCTGGACTTCGAAATGAGCAGAGAAGGGAACAATATTCTATTGTGTCCTTCATGAGGCAACGCCCACCTTCTTTCAGTGGGTCTTCTGATCCACTTGTTGCTGAACAATGGATCAGTACTACTGAAAAGATATTTTCAATTCTTCAATGTTCTGAACATGATAAAGTCATCTTAGTAGTATATCGTTTGGAAGGTGAAGCTAATCAATGGTGGAATCTTATCAAGAATACGAGGCAAAGAGATGAAATTGAGTCCGTGGAATGGGACGAGTTCAAGAACTTATTTTTCATTAAGTACTTCCCTTGTATTCTTCGAACAAAGATGGAGAAGGAGTTTCTTGAACTAAAGCAAAAGGATGATGAATCTGTTGGTATATACGAAGCGAATTTTACAAGGCTTGCAAGGTATGCATCTAGATTTATCGTCCAACCTGAAAGTAAAGTTGATCGATTATTCAGTGGCTTAAAACCAAATCTTCGAAGGGAATTAGCTATAAGAGACTTCAGTAGCTATGAAGAAATTGTGCGTTGTGCTATCAAGGTAGAAATGGAAGTTGGTGTTACTTATCCATCTCATAGTTTTGACAAGAAACGAAAGATGGAGTTCAAGGAGAAATCTTAGAATAATGGTGAAAAGAAGATGAATGTGTCCTTATGCTCAAAGTGTGGAAAGAAGCATGGTGGAGATTGTCTTAATGGGACTAGAAAATGTTTTAAGTGTGGAAAAGAAGGTCATCGAGCAGCTGAGTGTCGAAGTAATGGAAAAAGGTTTCTAATGATGTGAATAAAGAAAATACTGCAGAGAACGTACCAACAACACTTCAATGCTTCAGGTGCAAGGAAATGGGGCATTATGCTAATAAATTCCCTAATCCAAGGGTTAGTGATGATCAACCACTTAAGGCAAAGGACAAAGGGAAGTCACATGTGATTTCCATTGGCGATGTTGAAAATGACAACGATGTGGTGGAATGATTAAGTGCTTATGTAATGGGATTCCAGAAGAATGTTGTATATTGTATCGTGGAATATTGGAATATTTATGTTTTGGTCTATTGTGGTTTTCAATAATTTTATGGCATCGGTAACCATGAAAAGTGATTGAAATATTTTTGGAAAGCAGATGATATGCACATAATGAAGGGATAAAGAGAATCTAATATGTTTGATAGTATTCATGAGCTCATGATTGATATAAGGACTAAGTGATATCATGGTTTGAGTATATAGAATTTTGAGGATTTTGATATATGGAAAGTGTTAACTTTTAACTGCATTAATGTTTTCACTAAGGTTCAATGGATATTCATTCATCAAGAGAATACATGATTAAGGTATTCACATATTTGTAATTTGACCAACAAGATATATCTTCTGATATATGGGGGATAAATGATGACATTCACGTGATCATTTCCTTTATACTATGAGCTTGGACTGAAGTATTTTAGATAAGCCTAAAGATTGGAATGGATTATGTTGGACATAAGTTGGTATTGTTTAAGGATAAACCTTTTTTGATATTTTTAATGGGGTGTTATAGTAATATAGCTTAAGAATAAGGACAACCTACAGGACGGGAGACATCCCATCGCGTCGGACAAGGCTGTGGGAATCGAACCCACAACCGAAGTGTGACTCGCATTTATCTCCTACCACTGGCCTACAAGAAGTCCTTGTTTAGTAGAAACTAGTTTTATTATATTAAGCAGTATAATATATGAAGTATAAGTCCATTTTAGGAACCATATATGATTAATCTCACTATAGATGGACTTATGTATTTTTTGATAACTTTTCTAACCTTTTGTTTGAGACAGATGGAATGACCCATCATTCTATCACATGATCTGCTAACACATCACGAATGACAAATTCTACTTCATTTATTTAAGAGATTAAGTGGAAATTGTCCAAAGAACGAAAAATAGTGAGACTATACCAAAATCACAAAATTATTTCTTCTAATTCCAATTTCATCAACTTTAGGAAATGATATTGAAAACCAAAAATGTTGTCCTAGTGCTCTTTTATCTGATGAACCAGATGGTACCTTAGATCGTCACAAATTTATGGTTTTGTGATTTCTGGCTTTTCCATAGCCATGTTCTCTACCACTCTCCATCAGAACATGATGGTTAGATTTCTCTTTCATATCCATATTTTCACCTATGTGGAAACCCAGTGATTAGTTTTCTTGGGTAACCGTTACGTTTCAGACTTTTGTTTTTAAAGATTGGTTTTCGTATTCCTTTTTACGATGTGTGTTTCTATTAAAGAAACTTTCTAATAGTAAACCATTTATAACCCCGAAAAATTTCGAGGGCGAAATTCATTTTAATGGGGGTAGAATGTAACACCCCAAGATTTTATGAAAAATATTATTTTTAATTTCATTAATATATTGTGTTGTACGCTACACCAAAATGAGCTTGCACAACACGCATCCTTGACTTGCCTTTCATTACACGCAATCGCGACCATCCTCGATAGCGTGTGTAGTACGCAATACCGAGTTTCACTAAACAACGATATGCTATTATTAAAACTAGCCGTTATGAATAGTAATAACCACTTTTTTAAATTTTGTAAATTTTATAATGGACATCATTTTTGAATTCTGAATATCGAAATTAGCTTAGGGTGAAATTTTGGAACTTTTCGAATAACTTTCATATTCTGATGAATAGTGAAAATTACTAAATTTTAATTAAAAACTACTTTTTAATAGAAATAGTTAATAGTGATAAATTATTAATTTGAGTGGTTTTAAAGTATATATAGAATATATTTTTACAATTTAATACAATTTTGGTCATTGGATGTAATTTCACATTTAAACCAGACATAAACAAGTGTCAATCTTTTGGTAGTTATTATCTCTTAAGAACACGCTATTTGTTTTGACGACGGGAATTAATTTTTAAATTAATTAATACAACTGATATGTTTTGAATTTGGTAAAATAGACATCATTTTTGAGTTCATAATATCAAATATAGCTTAGGCCTAATTTTTGGTATTTTTCTGGAAACTTTCATTTTTTGATGAATAGTGAAACCACTAAGTGGTAGTTAAAAAAACAGAATTTTTCATAAAACTTAATTTTACCACTTATGTGAGTGGAATTTCGAAAATCCGAGAGACACGGTTAATATCAAGAACTAAAATGCGGTTCAATGAGATGAAAATATTTTTTGGTGAATAGTAACTTTTTAATTTTTTTTACAACGGTTAAAAGTAAATAGGGTAATTAAGGGTAAAAATGATATTATTATTACCCTAACACATGTCCTAATTCTATTGGATAAGTGTAATTCGACCAAAAACAACCTTAGGAATAAAATATGACCATTTAGGACCACTTGGTTTAGATTAGGACATTTATTATTAATTTATTTATTGAAGGGTTAAAATAGTTAAAATCAATGTTTAATAAGTAACTCATTTTTAATATGGGTTTATAAAAAAGATAAATTCGACTATAAATATTCATTATAAATCTATAAATATTTCCTACATAATGGTAATTTATTTTTAATTTTTAGACATTAAATAATTTAATTTATTTATGACACAAAGATGATGCAGTAATTATCTTATTAATGAAATATTGACATAATTGATGTGATAAACACCAAAATAAATGTAATTTGAGACTTTTTATGAATTAAACTAATTTTGTAGATTAATATGACATGTTAGTATTGATTTAATTAACTTTTTTTGAACTAATTATTCTGTTATGATTTTCACAAAAATTAATTACTAAATAGTGTCAAAATTGACATAAAATAGTTTTTAAAACAAATATTATATTATTAATTGTTATTTTATTCCTAAAAATCTAAGGTTCGGCCAAATGACTTAGATAAGGTTATATATATTAATAAAACGCAAATTGTGGGTCACTTGGATGTATATGGTATGTTTATTAACTATATAATATAAAAATACAAAGTGACATGGTAAATGTCAATCTAATTAACTAAGAGTTAAAACTAAAATATAAGGTTAATATAATGACCTAAACTTGTCTAAATTCCATTGGATGAGAGGAGTTATACCCATAACCACCTTATATTCTAAATAACTCAATTTGGAGCTATTTAAAACCGAACTTGACTTTATAATAAAATAATAGTTTTAGTTATTCCAAAGGTGCCCCTCTCCTCCCTTATAAAAGGGCACCTCCTCCCTCTCTTCCTCACACAACTTTGAGCCTTCAAGCTCAGCAAAACCCTGCCATTTTCTCCTATCCACTTCCCTAGAGAAATCCTAGAGGTCCTGATCTTCTTCAAAGACCAATTTTAGTGCCCAAAAAGGAGGTCTCAAAGAAGCACTTCAAAGAAGAGGTAATATCCATTACCGATCCTTTCCAATTTCTTTCTTCTTCAAATTCTTCTTCATTAGTTGTTTAATTATGAAGTAATAACATAAGTATCACTCATATACCGATATGTTATTATAAGTATGAAACAACACTATTTAACCATCTATCCATCCTACGGAAAATGAAATCACCGCGCGTGCGTACGTACGGAATACCGTCTCCACGCCGTGGTGTAATCTATTTTCCACCACCACCTTACATGGATGGGTATAATGGTCTAAATAATGACTATATATGAATATTATAAAGTAATACTGATTCTGAATTAATATACATACACTCCAATACAATTCCACGATCATAGGAACGATATCATCACTCGTGCGTACGTACGGAATACCGTCTCCACGATGTGATGCGACTCGTTCTACATGATCTTCATTTCATAATGATTATATAAATGAATTGAATGAATTAATATGAAATATATTACAATAATACCATTTTGTAAATGAGGTATCTATAACCTATAGGGAAGAATAAAAATTTATTCGACAAAACACGCATAAGAACAAAAAGTTATAAACACCCAAATAACAAGTATCAATGAAATATTACTACTAAGAAGCTAATAATATGACCATATATGATATCATAAAAATAATTATGATTCTATAATAAGTAAATAACATTATTTAAATCATTATACAGGAGGTTCAGACACGTACAAAGCATATCGGACCTAAGGTAAGGGAAATATCACAATCTCATTTTTATCCAAGATTGTTTATACTTTGGCATTTACTGGGGTGTATTTTATCATCCACATCCATGTTTCCTAAATATGTAATATTTATATCCTTATACAATAGTTTATATCCAATTTTACACTTCGGTGAGTTCTTAGTAAAATATATGAAAGGAATCTTTTGTCGTTTTCCGTACGAGGTACTTTTTGACTTTTCCAACAAAATTTTGAGAAGAATGTTTTTTTAACTTATACGACATGAATGGATTTTTAAAACATTATTTCCAAGAAGCTTCCTTTATAAGTTTTCAACTTTATTTTTGATCAACTTCTTTTAGTTATAATTTTATGACATGTTAAGAAATGAAAAGTGTTTTTGAAGTAGAAAGGATATTTTCCTCAAGAATGGAGTTCAAGTGTTTTATCAAAATTATTTTCCATATAAGATAATATAGGGTTTTATTTCTATCCCTATTATTACATGGATTTTATTATGTTGCTATGGAAATATTTTTATGAATTCCTTTATCTTATATGAATTGTTTTATGATGTCATGTTGTTTAAGAATCCCATTTTTATTACATGGGTTATGCTATGATGTATGGTTTATGATTTTGTTGCACACATAAGAATGGTATAATTAGGAGATGGGTGGGACCTATATCTCCCTCCAATGCATTGGGTAAAGATTTTATATCTCATGAGATAGACATGGCTGGAACGGTAGGTTATACCGGTTCAGTGAAACAGGACTGAAACGAGGGGTGAACTCGGTTCAGAAAGGGACTTTGTCCACTAAGATAGTCTTGGCAATGAGTCTTGACTAATAAGAAATGATTCTATATGATTATGTGTGTATGACACAAAGTTTCATGTTTTATGTTATGATTATTGGGATTACATTTCACTACTATGATTTATCCCATGTTATGAAATTATGATCTCTTTTGCAGGTTATGATTTCCAAAAGATATGTTCTTATGAATATGGCGTGATTGATATTTCTTTTTTTTACCCTTACTGAGCATTTGAGCTCACCCTTTTATGTTTTCTTTTCACCAGGACATAAAGAAAGGATTTAGGTTTAAAAAAAAGAAGATCTTTATGGGAGATGTTGAAGATCTTTCACCACGATTAGAAGATTATATTCCGAGTTTCCAAAGAGACTAAACTATTACGGTCCTTGTTTGTCTGTTTTTGTTATGTACTAAGTATTCCGCAAAAGTAATGTAATGTCTATGTACGTCAGGCTTCGGGTCTCTACAGAATTGGCGTTGAGTGATTCCTCAGAGTGTCTATATTTTACCGCTAAAATACTATAGGGGGAATAGATGATGAGTGCTTCCTCAGAGAGTCTTTGATTATACGACACTATAGTAGGAATTTATGTTGAGTTCTTACTCATAGATTCTATAATTTATGCATCTTTTAATTTATCTAGAGGGGTTAGGGTGTGGGAAATACCGAGAGGGTTACTAGAGATGGTTGGTTGAACTAAATGGGATAGGTTGTGAGAACATTCCCAGAGGGTTGTTCATATTTTTTTGGGTCAGTTAGATTGTTAAATGTAAATTGAATGTAATTGAACTATAGGATTGTTTACTTTTGTGTGATTCATTGTTTACTACTTTTTTTATTATTTCCTTCCATATATATTCACTAACAGTTAGGCACAGATCTTTGGGTGGTTGACTATTGGTATTTTTCTCACACCCTGTTTGGGTCATTATTTTAGACCCAAAAATATTATATTGATACATGTATAGATAATGGAAAGAACCCTACTACATTAGGTACTTTATTGAAAAAGAGATGGAGAGCATGTGACCAAGATGAGGCTTGCGATGCTATTGGAGTTTGTCTATTTTATTTTGTAATTTGTTTATTTCTGTATTCCAGCATTGGGAATTTCTTGGATGAGTTCCTAGACATATGTATCATGCATCATTTATATTTATGTGATCTAGTTGTTCATTAATTCAATATTCCACTATTTTCTGTTGTATGGTATTATTATTTTTCTTTCTCTATTTCTATCTATTTTACATCCGCATTGTTAATCTTCCAATGAGGGCATAGTTTCCCCACTATCACACCCAAGGCCCTCGCTACTAGTTGGTAGCCTCTGGTGAGGTGTTGTGGCCAACCAGGTATGGGGCGCCTCTAGGCAGCTCCATGAATGGGGATGTTACAAAGTGGTATCAGAGGAATTATTTTCTTCTTGAATTATTGTTTGGAGCCTATGCTAGGGAAAAGAACGAATAAGTATGTGGTAAAAATCTATGTCTGGGATTAGCTAACCCATGTACATGGGAAATCAAATCTACCTCATTTATTGCAATTTTTTTAGTTTTTCAATTTTACAGTAGATTTGATTTTACCATTGGGAGATTCACACGCTTTGTTCTATTATTGTTGTTAATATTGAGGTTCTATTTCTATTTCAACCCGATGAGATGATGGTATTCCATCTCATGCATCATATATGTTCTTTCTAGAAATCACATGTCGTGCATTCTTTCCATGCCATTTAGGGTGCATTAGCAATTGAATGTTGATGTGATAGATGTTGGGCTAGATATACATGCTGTTTTGATAGATGCCTTGATAGAATACCTGCTTTCTGATAGGGTATTTAATTGTGTAAGTTTTTTTCTAAATGAATACCAAACTTTGGTTATCAAGCTTTTATGGACCCTCATGGACCAGAATTCGGTGGTTCATTGCACTTTAATCCTTTTTAATGACATGTATAAGATGCCGAGCTTTGATTCGAGGGGAGTATGGGCCCTCACAGATCAGAATTTGGCACTTTGATGTCCATTCAAGTGTATTTCTGGGTTCTAAAGAAGTTCCTGAGGCTTACTGCATGAAAAAATAGAATAAACGACATGTAATGATTAATAAACGCCATGGGTTATTCTATTCAGGAAGAAACTGTTTTTCTTAAGTACATGTTGTGTACTGTATGTACACGCCGTATAGTCTCTAACAGTGTCACAGATTATATGGGCACAGACATGGGGTTGGGAAATCTTAGAGGAACACACCGTGTATCGGATGTGCATGCCGTGTTGTGGAGACCATGTTTCCACCCATATGGCTAACGACACGGATGGATAAAAAATTGGTTATACACGCCGTGTCACTTTTGAACATGCCATATAGTGAGAAATGAGTATCTAGCTGTGTCAAGAACTACACGAGCCAGTGAAATCTCTCAAGTACACGCTGTGTCTGGCATGAAAATGTTGTGTGATGCGAGCTGTGTATCCGACTGTGTAACTAACAACACAGGTCAGTGAAGTTCATCTAGTACAAACTGTGTCTGGAATGAACACATCATGTAGTCTTTTTTAAGAAGTTGTAGTTTAGTCATTTAGAATAAATCAGGAAGGTGAAGAGGATTCCTGTACATGCTGTGTGTTAGGACAACACGCAATGTGTTTGGGGTGTTACATGACCTGGGATTGCAGGAGTAAATGCCCATGTGAAGGCTTAAGGGAACACACCGTGTATTAATAAAACACGCCGTGTATCCATGTTTTGAAAAACATTAAAACATTCTTTCTACTATTCCATTATTAAACTTCTAGTATTCAGTCCTTGATAATATTGATCTATGTTGTGCTACTAGTGTGGGAATATCGAGCATACGAGGCCACATTGCTTGAGAGACCCAGCGGAGTGCCGATCTTGCAGCAAGATGGGTTACCTTCAGTGCTTCTATCACATCTTTTCACCAGCAGCTAGTGACAAGGGTTATTCTATGACTCCTCATTCAGAAGCAGAACCACCAGTTTCTCACCAGTCTAGGAACTTGAGTTCTTCCGTCCATTCAGGCCAAGGTGGAGGCCGCAGCTGTGGTAGTCAGTCGCCAGGCTTTCAGTGAGAGCAGGGTGGATCAAATTAGAGTGGTTAGGCATGGTCACAGGGATATGGTATATGCTAGACTATTGTAGTGGATCATACCCAATAGTATTAGGATCCCGTAACCTATACAGTTTGAGGCATGATCCTAGTTGCCTCAGTTTTATCTTCTTCTATTTTCGATATAGGGGATTATCATAGCTTTATATCTGTTGCCGTTGTGGAGAGCCTTGGGCTCTGTCACTTTTCTTCTGCCAATATCTTGATTCCAAACACTTCATTGGGGACAATATTGAATAGTTTACATTAGTGCAATGAGTTCCCTCTTGAGGTTTGTGGGTGTCACTTTTTATGGGACCTTTATGTCTTAGAGATGATAGGATGTGATGTCATTCTCAGAATGGACTGGTTAGTTCCCTTCCAGACTGTTGTCGATTTCTATCGTTGTAGGGTGAGTTTCACATCACTAGAGGGAAGATCGTTTCTTCATAAGGGAGAATGGGATGTTCAGGCGAGCAGACAAGGACTCGAGCATCATGGGTTAGGAGGAGTTACAACCCATATTGGTAGTAAATATCTGGATGACCATGTGACTTCATAGAGGGACTTTCCTCCAGTAGTGGATCGTTTGAGGGAAGTCTTTCCAGAGGACTTTTCAGGTTTGCCTCTGGAGAGATATGTGGATTTCTCTATTGATCTTGTGCTAGGAGCATCACCGATGTCCATTCCCTATTACCGGATTGATACACTAGAGTTATAGGAGCTCAAGAAGCAGTTGGAGGAGTTGCAGGTAAAGGGTTTCATCTGACCCAATAATTCTCCTTGGGGTTCTCATGTCCTGTTTGTGAAGAAGGTGGATGGTACAATCATACGTTGTGTGAATTATTGGATGTTGGACTAATTGAAAATCATGAACCTATATCCCTTGCCAAGGATTGATGATCTCTTTGATCAGCTTTGAGGAGCACAAGTGTTTTTGAAGATTGACTTGAGATCCAGTTATTATCAGTTGCACATTATACCATCTGTTATCACACTTAGAACCTTTCGAAGAAGGTACGTTCTTTACGAGTATGTGGTTATTTTGTTCGGTCTCACGAACACTCCTGCAGTTTTCATGGCATTGATGAACTGATTTTTCCATCCATAATTGGATTCTTTTGTGCTAGTCTTCGTGGATGATATCTTGGTGTACTCTCACACTCGACACGACTATGATACCCATCTTGAGACCATTCTGTGTACACTAAGAGAGCATCAGTTATATGATATGCTCTCAAAATTCCACTTTAAGATGGACCGGATTAACTTCATGGGTCATGTTATCTCAGATATAGGAGTATCAAGAGACCTAGAGAAAGTGAGAGCAGTAGTTTCCTGGGAGCAGATGAAGAATTTATTTGAGGTATAGAGATTTATAGGGCTGTCTGGCTACTACATATATTTCATACAGGACTTCTCATGCATAGAAATTCCATTGGCAGACCTGACTAAGAAGGGTGAAAAGTTCTTGTGGTCGGATTATTTTGAGTCGTCCTTTCAGGATATAAAAGGGAGGTTGACTTCAACATCGAAACTAGTATTTTCGAAGCTAGGAAAGAGCTACACTATTTTCTGTGATGCATCAGGTATCGGGCTTGGAGTTTTACCTATGCAGTAGGAAGGAGTCATTGCGTATAGGTCTCAGTAGTTGAGGCCACATGAGAGGAACTATTCGACGCACGATCTCGAGTTGGCTATAGTTGTTCATGCTTTACAATGTTGGAAACATTATCTTATAGGAGAGAACTTTTTGGTTTTCGTCGACCACAAAAGTCTCAAGTACATCTTCCCACAATGTGACCTGAATTTGATACAGTGAAGGTGGGTTGATTACCTTTAGTCTTTTGACTTAGATATTTCCTATATGCCTGGGAACAAAAATGCTATGGCTGACGCACTGAGCAGGAGGACTCAGATTCGTGGAGCTCAAGAGGCCAGTAGTGAGTGGCAGCTTATGGCTACATTCATTGAGATGCATTTTGAGGTGCATGACAAAAAGGGGAAGACGTTTTTATCTTATGTAACTGTTATCTATACTCTTCATGATCGAGTGTGAATGAGGAAGCTATGAAATTCTGAAGTCATAGTCTTACGGTAGAGTGTGTCAGGAGAGGACCCTATTCTTGGAAGGACAATCAGTGATAATGAGATCTTGTATTTCCAGGGGTGTGTGAGGGTGTCAGAAGACATACGTGAGGAGTTAATGTGGGAATTTCATTCCTCTGGTTGGGCAGTTCATCCTGGTGTCATGAAGATGTATCTGGATCTACACCATCAGTATTGGTGGCCAGGTATGTAGAGAGATTTTTTTTGGTTTCATCATGAGGTGCTCCACCTGTCAGTAGGTGAAGGCGGAGCATCAGCGACCATCAGGGATTTTGCAGCAGTTACCCATTCCCAAGTAGAAGTGGAATGATGTCGCGATGGATTTCACAAAAGGTTTACTTAGATTTCCTTGAGGGAATGATACAGTTTGGGTTTTCATTGACAGACTCATGAAGTTTGACCACTTCTTTGCAATCAAGGATATTTTTTGTGTTGATGAGCTTAAAATATTGTACATCTAAGATATTTTACCTTTACATGCAGTTACGCATTCCATTGTTTCATACATGGATGACTGTTTTACTTCTCAGGTCTGGAAGGGGCTACAGAAGGCTTTGGGTACATAGTTACTTTTGAGTACAGCTTACCACTCCCAGACAGATGGCCAGTCCATGCATATGATTCAAGTTCTTGAGGACATGCTCCGATCATGCATCCTAGATTTTGGTGGTTCTTGGGAGAAGCACATACCTCTTGTGGAGTTTTCCTACAATAATAGTTTTCAAGAAACTATTTATATGGAACCTTATGAGGCTTTTTACAGTAGTCCATGCTGATCACCATTACATTGGGGGGAGGAAGGAGAGGTAGCTATGCTGGGACATCATCTTATCCAGGAGACCACATAGGAGATAGAGTTGATTCATAAGAGGATGACTACTAAACTATCTCCACAGAAGTGTTATGATGATCAATGGAGATGTACTATAGAGTTAGAGGACAGAGATTAGGTTTTCCTGCATGTCACACCGAGGTTGGAACACATTAGGATTAGGAGACAAGGTGAGCATTCTCCGAGGTACGTCGGTCCATTTGAGGTGTTGGAGAGAGGCTAGCCGGTTAGAAATCAGTTGAAGTTAACTCAGTGGTACCGGGATATGCATGATGTCTTCCTCATTTCTCAGCTTTGACGTTACTTCTCAGACCCATATCATGTTTTACAACCCGAGGAGGTTGAGTTAGAGGTGCAAGCCTCATTCGGGGAGCATCCTATCTAGATTGTTGATCGAAGTGAGAAGGTCCTATGTGGCTAGTTTGTTCCTCTGGTACGAGTGCTATGGCAGCATGGGAAAGTACGAGACGATACCTAGGAGAGGGAGGCCAATGTGCCGTCGCAGTGGCAGGAGCTTATCGAGGATTCTTCTTCTACGCTGCCTTGCTAAAGAAATTTAGGGACACATTTCGTTACGGGGGGAGTTTGTAAGAACCTAAATATTATTTTCTGGTATGTTTTCATTTTTCTGGTGTTTTTGAGAAAAGTATGAGTATCATAAAATTTTTTATGTACACATTGTGTACTTTATAAGTACACGTCGTGTACTCGGTTACCACAACTAGTAGTGTGCTGGCTGTGTAACGGCTCAACACATAGCCATGTGTGGTGACCTGGAGACCACTTAATGTGGGGGCCAATTAAGGAAAGTACACACCATGTACTTATAAAGTAAACATCATGTAATTTATTTTTTTATCAAATAGACCGAGGTTGTGTCTAATGGATAGAAATCCCTCATTCTTCACCTTCTTCATCCAAGAGCATTCGTACGATGTAGATCTTCGCCGAGCCCCTGATCGAGCATCCTTTCTCTGAATCGACCGTTTTCAATTTTGTTGGGATTGTCACAGTAAGATCTTACTTCTTATAGAGCGTTGTTTCCTGATTCCTACTCTTTCAAGAGTTATCATCGGTTGATCATTTTTAGCATTTTTATAGATCTATAGTGTTCTTGGGAGATTCATGGCTTGAGGTTCACATATAATGATCCTAAAACACCGTGGTAGGTGGTTTTTGCCTTTCTGCTGATAGTATTTGATTTATATGTGCAAAAGTTCCCAATACCCTTGTTCAGGGTATTGTGTGTTCATGGTTTTAGCCCTATAAATTTCCTTCTATGCCTTGTTTTTTGGATATAGGTTAACTGTTATAAATAGGGTTATCTATCTAATATATGGATGTTTTGCCCAAGTTTTTTTATTTTGACCATTTGGTCTAGCTTTTCCTGTTAGGTTGTTGCTTTGCATTCCTTGACTAGTATTATAAGATGGAGTGATTATTAACTAACATGCGATGATATGATGTAGTCAGTTTATCCATGTAGTTATTGAGGTTTACTATGACTGCCTTATATCATTTATCTATGATTTCTTTACACGGGGCTGCGAGAACCTGGTGTAGTGAGACCATAGGGGAAATTAACGTTGAGGGATTTCCCAGAATGTCTGTTATAACTATTAAATTGGGAGACCATAGAGGGTATTGATGTTGAGTGATCCCTCAGAGTGTCTATAGATACATTATGAGACCATAGGAGGAATTGACATTGAGTGCTTCCTCATAGTGTATGTAGTTTACCACTAAAAGAATATTGGGGGAATTGACATTGAGTGCTTCCTCAGAGAGTCTTTGATTATACAAGTCTATAGGAGTAATTTACTTTGAGTGCTTCCTTGGAGTCTCCACTTTATGCATCTTGTAATTGAATCAGAGGGGTTAGGCTGTGAGAACTACATAGAGGGTTACTTGAGATGGTTGGATGATCTAGATGGGATAGGTTGTGAGAACTTTCCAAGAGGGATTTTCGTATTTGTTTTTGGTTGATTAGATTGTTAAATGTAAATTGAATGTAATTGAGCTATAGGATTATATACTTTTGAGTAATTTCTTGTTTAATTCTTCTTTTTGATTACTGCCTTCCATATATATTCACTGACTGTATGGCACAGATCTTTGGGTGGTTACCTACTGGGATTTGTCTCACACCCTATTTGGGTCATGCTTTTGTGCCCAAATATATTATATTGCTACAGGTATAGATAAGGGAAATCACCCTTCTACATCAGGTACTTGAATGTTGAGGAGCTGGAGAGCATGGGACCAAGATGAGCCTTTCAATTCTGTTGGAGTTTATCTGTTTTCATTTGTACTTTGGTTATTTCGGTATTCTAGCATTGTGACATGCTTGGCTGATTTTCTAGACATATGTATCATGGATCAGTTATATATATGTGATATATTTTTTAATTACTTATATCTTCAATTGTCTAATAATGTATGGTATTATTATCTTACTCCCACAATTGTAATCTATTTTTCTTCTATTGTGTTACTCTGCCAATGAGGGCATAGTTTCCCCACTATCACACCAAAGACCCTCACTGCTATTCGGAAGCCTCTAGAATTTGGGGAAATGCGCTTGAGGACATGTGGTCAACTAGGTATGGGGTGCCTCTAGGTGGGTTCCAGAATCGGCACGTTACACATCCTCTCTTGATTAGATTCCAATTTTGGAGCCACTTTAATTGAATTATGACTTGTTATTTTTATATTTTTACAAATATTCCACCTTCCTTACTTATAGAATGTGACTTCCACCCCAGTGAAATTTGCTCTAAAATTTGTATTCCTCTTAAAAATATGCCCATTTTAATTAATTTTTATCCCAATTCCTTTTTTACCCCTTGATTCAAGTAAAGTCTTTAGATCCTCAATTTCCAAGAGGTACCTTAAGATAATGTTCAAACTCACAACATGAGTACTAATAACATATCAATCATTTTATTATTTGAGTTTCTCCTACATATATTTTTTTACATTATAATATAATGAAATAAATATTATTAATGTAGTAATATATTGTTATGTTAATGTTATAACCATAAATCAACTCTTCATATTTCTTAATAAAGGAGAACCTCATTCGTGTGTACGTGCAGACAACTGCCTCCATGAAGTGTCATATTTCATTTTTAATATCCATATTACATGTCTATTTAAAAAGGTATATTTAATGAATAAATATGATATTCATAAAATTATCATTTTTTATTGAAATTTTATCCAATTTCTACTTTTTTTACATTATATGGAAACTGAAAAGTCCATCTATGTGTACCTGTGGACTATTTCCTCCATTGCATGATATGTTCTCCTTTCTCATCACCACCATAAATGGATGTTTATATAATATATTTTATTAATATATATTATATTTATGATTGATATTCTTAATTATTTTTTTTCTGAAATAATGGAATTAAAAATAATGATCATTATAAAATAATCCATTAATAATGGTAAATTCAGTGAAACAAGTTCAACCTGTATCATGTTCTCATGAACCATGCCCACAACTTACATTATGTAAACTTTTTGATGCATAATCATTGAAAAGTAATTATTTAAATATCTTTTATAATATTATAAGGATGAAATTAGTATCTATGAAGAGTGTTTGACATCACATCTACAAAACATGCATGAAACAATTGAATTTTCTAATACTCGATTTTGAAAATAGACATTAATTAACTTATACATATGCAGTTAATGGTTAGAATTTAAAAATATAAAATGTAATAAATATGGAGAGTGTTCTAAAATAACTAATTAACATGGTTGTTTTTATTATATAGGATTTTAAAGAGATTTCTTCAAATTCAGGAGACAAAGGTAAGTGTTTCCTCTTTTCAATTTCGCTTCATTGAGATAAACTTTTTATTCATCACTTATTAAAATTTTTTGGGTTTATAATACCCATGGATTTATTTTTAATATAATCATCATTAAATTTAAGGGATTCAATACTCCATTTTATGTTCTAAAATTGATGGGTTTTTTAATTGAAATGTAATATACTTGTAAGGGTTTCTTTACAATCTCATTTTCAAATTGAGATTATTATAAATGAATTTACATTTTATGATAAAATTATTTATAAAATCCCATAATTTTTTTATCCTCTATTTATTTTAGTGCTTTTATATTTTTCTCTCAATTTTATTACTCTTGGTAAATAATTTACTTAATATAAATCTAATAAGTGAAACATACCCCCCTCTTCTTTTCTAGAGATAATTCCCCCCCTCTATTCTCATATATATTTAATTGATTTAATTTTACTTTATTAAATAGTTTATTTAGGATTTTTATACTATTTATATATTAATTATTTTATTTATGGTTTTCCACATATTTACATTAGAGAATGATATACCTTTATAATTTATTTCAGGAGAAAAAATTCTTTTACATTTATAAGAATTCTTTTTTATGAAGCTTCTATTATATATTTTAAAATATTTGTTTCCAATTCCTTTATTTTTAATGATTTTGAAAAGGAAACTGATATTTATTCTTCCTTTCGAAGTGATTTATCCATTAATCATAAAATGAAGTTTTTTCATGTCTTTTAACATCATTTTATAATCCTTATATTACACTTTGGATATGTTATTATTCTAAAATTCTCATTATTTCTCTATATGTATTATTTAACTTTGTATAAATGTTTTTATGAAACCCATTTCTTTTTCATGGGTTAATTAAGTAGTGTTAAAAAATTAATCTTATCATGTTCTCATGACAGACATATGTATGGTTTTTGTTATGTGTTGGGTGGGTAGAGAGTTATATATCCCTTAAGTTAATTGGGTAAATCTTTATATATCATGTGATATTATGAAAGGGAATGTAGAGTGAACCCAATAAAGTAAGGGACTATATCCCCTATGTTTATGGGAATGGGGTGTAAACTCAATCCACTATGGGACTCTTTCCACTATGTTATGATGGTCTTAGAAGTTATCCATTAATATAAATGATTTTATATGTCTATTTTAGGACACTAGCTTATGTAATTTTATTATGATATTCCATCATAGATCATTATTTATTATTTGTTAATTCTGCTCACTTATGACTATTTTCATTTTTATAAGAAATCCTTATTCCAAAACTCATGTTTTAAGTTCTATGACTTATTGGGCTTCTTTTAATTTATTATCATGTTCTCATACCCTTATACTTATCTTATTATCAATTATGATCATAAATTTATAGCTCACATATTTACCTTCAATGGGTATCTAATCTTACACATTCTTATATTTCTATTTCTTTAGGTTATAAAGAAAGAAATTTAGTAGGTTATTTATAAGAATGGTAATATGTGAGAATATCATATATGATATTTTGAATATTTTTCTTAAATAATATTATTATATATATAGTATTTAAAGATCCCAAAAATTTACATTTCCTTGCTATAAATTATTAATAAATAGAATCCATAATCCTCTAAAATTATATTTCAAAATATGTAAATTATTCTTCATTTTCTAAAGAAAGGATGAGAAAATTTTGGTAATAAAGTTGACCAAATAGAGAGTGTGTATTTACTTTAGGAAACATAAGTTAAATACTATAAAGGATCCTTTTACCGTGATATTCATGGACTAAATTCTTAAGAGGATATCTTCGAATGAATTATTCTGATTTCTTGATGGTTGTTTTAGTTACAACCAAATTACTATTTCCCTAGAATATAAGGATAAAACAAAATCTATATACCCATTTGGAAGATTTTATTATTAGTAAATTCCCTTTATATAATATGATTCCTTGAATAGCTTTCAAAGATATATAATGGATCATTTTTAAACATAATTGAAAGTATTATTGAGGTGTTTATGGATGACTATTCGATAGTGATAAGAATGTTTTAAAATTGATTATAAATTATGGAATTTTTTTTGGAGAGGTATCAAAATATAAACTGAGATCTTAATTGGAAAAAATTACAGTTAATGGTTATGAAGTCAATAGTTCTTTGGAATAACATTTTAAAGAGGGGAATAAGGGAAGATAAATATAATATAGAATGGATTTAAAAGATAACTTTACTTGAACAAGTCAAGTGTGTTAGAATATTTTTGGGTAATTCAAGTTTATATTAGAGATTTATTAAATAGTTTTCAAAAATAAAAATCTCCCTTTTCACTCAATTTTTTACCAACACACCATTGATTTTTAATGAGAAATGTTTTTAGTCTTTATCTATTCCTAAGGAAAATCTGACATCTTCACCCATCATCACTACCCAAGACTGTAAAAACACTCTTGAAATAATGTGTGATTCTAGTGATATTACCATAAGATATTATTTGGGGAAGTGGAATTAAAATTCACTTTATGTGGTGTAATATTCTTGTATACTTATCGATAATGCTAGAAAATGACAACACTACTAAGAAAGAGTTGTTAGAATTTAATTTTCCTCATGAAAAAAAAATATTGAGTTCATGGATAGAGTTTTTAATGATCTTGTTACCCTATTATAATTTCTTCCCAATAAATATGGAAAACCAGTACTGATATGGTAATTCCTTTTATTATGATAATTTCATTTGGAAATTTTTTATATGAAAGGAGTTGAAAATATAGTGGCTGATCCCCTATCTATGGTACCTAATACCCTAAATTATGATCCAAGGGAGATCAATTACCTTTCCCAGATGAAAAATGCTTATGATTTTAGTGAAAACAACATCAAATATTGTATATTTTTATAATTCCCTTGTTATAAGAGTGATAAAAAGTTATATTACACATAATTAGAGAAACATATTTATTTCATACATTAATTACTACTTTTGGGATGTCAATCTACTCTTTAAAAGTTATTCTGATGGAATACTTTGGAGTTATGTTTCTGAGGAGGAGATTATTTCCATTTCACATGGTTTTCACTCTTCACCATAGGGGGGACATCATGGTGGAGAAAGAGAAACCCAAAAGACAATTCATTCTAGGTTTTATTGGTTTACTATTTTCAAATATACTAGGGTCTTAGTTAGGGGATGTGACTATTATAAAAAATATGAAATGTTGGTCGAAAACATGACGTTCCCCAAAATGAAATTCCATAATTTAAAATCTTCAATTTTTTGGGGATGAATTTGATAAGACCATTTCCATATTATAAAGGGAATGAGTACATTATTATAGGTATGTATTATATTTACAAGAGGGTATATGCTATATATATTACAAATAATCATGTAATTAGTGCGGTGAAATTCATTATAAATAACATTTTTTAAAGATTTTTTGTGCCCAAGGAATTCATCAATGAAAATGAAATTCACTTATATAACATTAAATTTATGTATTTAATGAAAAAATATGGTTTTTTGCACAAAATTGGATCCAAATATTATCTATATTCTGGTGTGAATGATAAAATATCTAATAGGGAAATATAAATGATTCTGCAAAAAGCTATGAGTAGTTTAGGGAAAGACTAGTATGTGAAGTTATATGGGGACTTTTATAAATATTGTACTTACTTTGAAAATACCATAGTAATTTAGCATAACTGATTTTTTTAAAACAATGTAATTTACCTATAGAGTGCAAACACAAGTCTTTGTGGACTACCAAGGCATTAATTTTTTATTTTAATTTTACTGAAGTGATAGATTTGTTATAGTTGGTGAGTTAGTGGAGATTATAAAGAAATCATATGAGAAATATAGGATATATAATGAAATAAAACAGGATTTAAAAAAAATACTTAATTTAGAATATATACTTTTATGTTAGTGAGAGAGTTCTTTTTTTAATTCAAAGCTATGTCTTTTTACAGGAAAACTCAATAACATATTGTCTGGACCATTTACAGTGATTAGAGTTTTATTCAATGGGTATGTGGAGCTAGTAAGAGTAGAGAATAAAACATTGCAATTTAGTTGAAAAAAGGTTAATCATTACATTTAAGGGAATCCAAAGGGATTGTATGCCATCTCTATGTTTATGGATTTTGTTTTCATAGAGTCTAATTGAATAATTTATTTTTAGTGCTTTATATGTGTCAAACCATGAACATATTTTTGTATTTTATATTAAAGGAATAAAAATAAATATACCCATTTTTATACTATGTTATCTTATTTCAACATGCAGTTAATCATGAACTTTATTAGTTGATCAAGATCATCAATACTAATTTGGTTCATTATACAATCAATTAGGTACTTTTTGAAGCCAATTGACTTCATGTTCACCATGAATCTTCTTACTATCCATTTCTTGGTGTTTTTGGTTTCTTATCATAGAAATATGGTATGAATGATACTTGTTTGTGATGGACAATTGTCTGGGATACTCAGCATAGTTGATTAGTGTTCTCCATGTTTACTGAAGGACTTGATTAGCCAGATTTAGTGAAACATTAGAAGTCCCCATGACCATAAGGATCAATTTACTATTCATAAGTATCATTAAAACTCCTATGAAGACATAAATATCTCTTTTATATGCATTATCTAAGGGGATTTATCCTATATATACATCATTCTCCTTTATATAATCATCAATGCCTTATGTATATGGATCACGTGATATTTTATAACAATCAATTTCACTTCTACATAAATATGAGTCTCTCTATATATAGATATTAAACTACCCTCACATAAGATGAAGTTATACTATGTTTCCATTTGGTCCTTTTGGATAAGAAAAATTTCTACTAATTTTAATTGATAAGATGGAGTTGTATGCTGGAACTACCTAAATCAATTTTTCTTTCAAACATAACCTATATAATTCTATATTATGATATTCAACTACTGAAATACAATTCAATTTTTTCTAACTTATATATATTTAAAACTAAATAATTAGGGGGATCATACTTAATAAAAATAGGGAACGTTCCCTTTGATGAACTTCAGGATAAATAATTCTTCTTTTAGGGATGTTGTGTTTTTGAATTTTAAATTTTATTATTCTTTTATTGTTTCTTGTTGGAGCTTTACGTGAGTTTTTTTTTGTGGTTTAATGTCTTCAAACTTCATAAAACTATGTGTGCCAGGGAAAATTATAAAATTTATAAACTTAATTGAGTGAAATCTATTTTCAATTGCTTGGTGTTATGATTTCCTTGAACTATTATTTTGAATATAATTTTAAATCAATTGAAACCTTTCTAATTATCATAAATATTTTTCATGGAATGAGTATATAATTTTAATTTTTTTATATTTTATAATGTCTTGCTGAAATAGGTGATAAATTTACTGATTTACTCGAGTTCTTTTTTATTTTTTTCCTTTTAGTTTATAAAAGGCCTAAATTTTTTAAGGAACCTATTTTCTCAAAACTAAAATGAACCTATAGAAATATTTTTTTTACAAACCCATGATCCCTAAACAATATTTTCTCTCTACTAAGATGAAAACCCTTATGATTCACATATTTTAAAAATATTTTTACCATATTGATAGTCAATAGTATGAACAATGTTGGGTTTTATGTATGTTAGAAATGTTTTTAATTAGGTTAACTATAATTCATTGATAAAACATCATAAATCAAATAAACAATCCCTAAAATAATTCAAAATGTATTATTTTTGAGACATAATATTTCATTTTTAGGAGTTTTAAATTTTTCTTTAACTTGAGGACTGTTATACTTCTTTGAATTATTAATCATATATTTTCCCAGGGATTAAATCAAGTAATTTCAATTTAACTTATTCATTTAATTTTTTTTCTTTTGGTCAAAAATTAGGAATAATATTTTTAATTAATTTGTTTCAAACTTTTTAAATATAATTTAAACTCATAATCCTTAAATTTAAAATGGGAAGTTAAATGAACACCTAATCCTTGAGAACTATTTATTCTTATGCTAAACCTGGTGAATGATTTATGTATTATTCCTTTTAATTAGTAAACTAATTCTTCCATTGGTTGTTTCTATTTTTGTGTGCTATTTATTTGAGTCTATTCACCAAGAGAAAAATTGATTTTTGTAAGACTTATTATATATAATATGAATTTTCTTTAAATTTTTTATAAATTTTTAAATTAAAAATTTTTGTAAAAATAAATCCAAAATTTATCCAAATAAAATTCATTAAGTAGAGAAATTATCCACAATTACTTTAGAAAATCCATGGGTAAAACATCTTTAAAAATTATATATTGTTAGTAAATTCAATATTATTGACATTAAAGATGAATTTACTTCAATTGAGTCAATCAATTTATTTATTTAGAAAAAGAAATGCCTTAAGTGAAAAATACTCATTTTTATACAACATTTTTTGTTCTAATTAACAAGTAATTTTGGGTGAAAATTTATAATATTCAATTAAATTCTCACCCTTTTGAATAGAATAGCGCCTATGTAAAGGAAAAAAACATTTTACCTATATGGATGATGTTTTTTGGGGAGTTATGTATATGTAATAGGGAGTTTTTGAAGACTATATAAAGGTAACTCACTATTTCTATTAGTTGAATTTGGGTAAAGCCCTATTTTTGTACGTTGTATAAGGGTAAGCCGGAGTTTTCAAATGATACATAAGTGTAACCTAGTTGTTGTATAAGGGTAGCTCTAAATTTCAAAATTATATTAAAAGGTAACCCCAAGTTGTGTAAGTGTAATTTTTATTCTTCCATGCTTATGTAAGGGTATCCAAGCTTCTATGTAAGGGTACCTACAAAATTATAAAGGACTCAAAAGGGTAACTTATAGTTGTGCATGGGTAGGTCTGAGTGAATAACCTTTATAAGGGTAAAACTCCTTACCCTCACGTGATAGTTATCAGCTAAATAATAGTAAAACCAAGTTACCCTTATGTAGTTCCCCCTATAGGGAAAAGTTATTTTTATCCTTATTTTCTATTTTTCTTTCCCAACACAAACTAGAAACAAATTTTGATGATCTTAAAATCCTATAATGATGAAAAATAAATTATTTGAATCATTTAAAATGAACAAAAATATTTTTAAATATTTTAAATTATCTATATTCAAGAATTTCATAAAAGTGAATTTAAAATTGGAGATTTTAATTTTGGTTTTTTAATGCTGCAATCCAAAACACTGATTGCCTATTCTAAAAACAACAAAATCCTTATTTCCATTGATTTTTGGATATCCTATTATTTTTGGGTAGCCAATAACTTCTTTACTCATGATCTATGATTCCTTATTTGAGTTTTCCTTAAATGTTATAAGAGTGGCATAAACCTCAACCTATCTCCTGTATTCTTTGGTGAAACACTTAAAAAGTATGATTCTAGGTAATATTCAATTTTTCTAATTTCTTCATTTTTAGGGAACAATTGGTGAATTAATTATTCTAAATATTTTTGAAAAAATGATATAGAATCGTTAAGATATGGTAACCTATGATTACAGAGGAATAATAAATAATAATTATCTATGGTTTATCATAGTATATTTTGATAAGATAAATTTCAATACATCTTGAATTTAAAATTATTTCTGAGAAAGGAATTATTAACACATACAATGGTCTAAGTTAGTAATTTGGAAATTATATAGGAGAGAGAAAATAATATCATAAATGTTAAATCTATTTATTTTTGAAATAAATACCAAGAATTAGATTTTGGAATCCTTAGTGAGTGGATTAAACCAATTAGTACATGGACATGATCCGAATGATGTTTCCTTATAGAACCATTGGAATTGGATATCAACAAGTTTGAGGTATGAAATTCCTTACCATATAGATCCTTGTAAATTATTTTTTTGATTTTTTGTTAATTCTTGATAAACCATGATTGATATGTGCTTGCATGTGATAAAGTTAGTGGCCCTTGAGATACATTCATGATGTGTGATCATATGATTTATGGGAAACATATTGATAACTATTATTAATATTTCACAATTATTACTTGCTATGATGTGAATTTCTTGTTGTACTTCAACATTCGTGGATCCTATCATTAGGCATCAGGATGACCAAGTTACTCTGTTTCTGTTAGACGACCCCTTAGAGGGGAAGTGTGATGAATAATGATGACTATAGACTATGGCACATTTGATGGTATGGGTTCGATCAATAAAATGTGTGATGAAATGGGAGTATACCATGCATACTAAATGATAATACATTAGATTTAGGATGAAGTAGAAGAATTCCATGAGGTGGTGATGAGATATTCTAATTATGTCAGACCTATTAGGTGGGACATACCATCCTAGAAGATAATGAACACCATCTAGGTGGGTTGCGTGGTGTTTTTATTAACAACCATCATTAATGAGGGGCATTCAATGTTACTATTAATGACTACCATCATAGTGGGTCATGTGAGTTTTCCTTAATTGCGTAACCTGGGGATATGATTAATGGGTGTAGGGAACCAGTTGATGTTGGGACTTGAGGAATGTTTTGTGACATGTGTTGATAGAATCTTACTTACTGACCAATATCCTGACAAATAAAGTGGGGCTAGGTTCATGGTAGCTTGGTTAGAATATGATGAACTTTCTTGTTTGTGGTTCTATGATGATTTGAGAATTTACTTACGTCATGACATACAATCTAATATATTATGTTCACTTATGTTAAGGATTCATTGGTGGTGTCCTGATGGGTTCATTACTCACACCCATCATGAGTGTCTTGATGTGTTTGCAGACTTAATGAACTAGGATATAGTGAATGAAAAAATGAACTAAGATAAGGATTTGAGGATATTGAGTCTTATATTCAGAGGTGATTCAAATAAATAATATAATCTTTTTCTATTTGTTTTATATAAATTTACCTCATTTATTAATTGGTGGAACTGCCACATGGAGGGAGGGGTCTTTGGTTTTTTTCATGTATAACATGAGATACCAACTAATATATTCTTTAAAACACTATTAATTTATTTTGTTGATTTACCCAATTTTATTATTTATTTTTGTTTTATTGATATTGAGGTTATAGTCTCCCTACTAATAGCACTTGGACCCTTTCTGCTAGTCGACAACCTCTTGTGTATGTGGAGAATCAAATGAGGCTATGCAAAACTACAGTTCAGTCCTCATAATTTAGGACAGGTTGTTACAAAATGGTATCATAACATAATTTTATTCTTTTATTTTGACTAACATAGGACATGGTAGAACAGTGATATGATATGTGGGACTCTAGTAGGGGTGTTTCTATATGTCTAGCCAGCTCATGTGTAATGGACCTCCATGTTACCATTGATGATATTTCTATTATATTTTTCGGGGAATTGGTGCATTCATTCATATTGGTTAGGCATATAGGATCACATTTCATATACATATTTATTGTGTACTGCATTGTAGTTCTAAAATTTAATGCCTTATTTTTGAGAAATAAGTTCTGGACAAAATTTGATTATAAGTTGAGTGATAGATCTGTTTTTTCCTTACTGTTTTAATATATGTATTTTGGAATAAATTAATTTAACATAAAAATGTTGTTTTGTTATATATATATATATGGCTATGGGTAATGTGTAAGGGTGTATAACCTTTAATAGCGCACAAAGTGATATACCTTGGATTATGTGTATCCTTTTAGGAGAACCTTTGTATGATCCTATAAAATGATTAGGATCTATGTTAATAGATTCATGTGTTTTAATATTTTTTTGGGTTTTTATAAGAATCTATTATTGGATACGTTTCATTAGACCACTTGGTAGAGTAATCCAGAACACTTTTGTAAGGGGGAACAATTCATTCTACAACTATACGTGTAGGAGGATGATCCTGAATATACTTTAGTAGGTCAATATAAAGAAAAAAATTATCTAGGATTCATCTATTTATTTCACATTCAAGGTAGAAGAGTTTCCTAAACTATGGTCAACTATACTAAGGACATTCAGCTCTATCACCCCCATCCTTCACAACCATCCTTCAAGATAACCAAAGGCACTCAGGATACTGAGGGCTAGTTTGACATCACTGAGGGGATCTTTTTTCTAGTAGAGAATCTAAATGAACATCAAGTAATGGTAACTAACTTAATGCTTTGGGTAACCTCTAGGAGGTTGTTGGATATTATGAATAAGGTAGGGACTATCAAGGGTTGACTTGGAATACCTTTAAAGACCTTTTCTTTGAGGATTCCCTTCTAGGTATGGTGAATTTTCACTTAATTTAGATGTTTGTGAACATTTATTAGGGAACAATGATGATGTATTATTACTCATCTTGTTTCATGTATTTTCTACGCAATTTGCAGGATTGAATCTTGTGATGGATTTAGTGGTATCCCCCTTGTATTTTCCTCACATTTTGGATCTCTATTTAGAAGTCACCCTATATGAATTTATAAGTCCCCCTGATAGGAGAGTTATGCTTCAAGTATAACTCATTTGAGGTGAAAAATCCATTTTTGATACACCCTTATCATATGGAACTAACCAAATTGAAGGATCTCAAGGTAAAATCGAGGAATTAAAATATAAGGGTTTTTATTTGGCTGAGTACATCTCTATAGCGCATATTAATTCTGTTCACTATGAAGGAATATGGTAGCCTTCGACTCTACATAGATTAATAGAAGTTGAATCAGGTGATCATGAATAATTGATACCCTTTTTCCATGATTGGAAATCAAGCTTACCTATCACAGGTAGACTAGTGGTTCTCCAAGATTAATCTCTGATTGGGCTGTCACTAGTTTTAGGTTAGAGACCATGATGTCCCTAATATGGAATTTAGAAGCATATATAAGGTATAATAGTACTTGGTGATGGTGTTCGGGATAAATAATGTTACAGTACTACTCATGTATCTCATAAACAAAATATTCCACTCTTATCTTGACTCATTCATCATGGTGTTTATTTATGATATCCTTATTTACTCACCAACCCCAGAGAAGCATGCCATACATATCAAGATTGTTCTAAGTACACTTCGACCACATCAACTTTATGAAAACATATCGAAGTGTAACTTTTGGATTAAAAAGGTGAAATTATTGGGGACCATAGTTTTTGTGATCAATGTATTAGTGGATCTAAAGAATGTTGTGGTAGTGATGTCCATGAAACATCCCTAGATTATTTTTGAGATCATAAGACATTTGTGTTTAGCTGGATAATGTCAAAAAAAATTTCTAGGACTTCTTATATTTATCATATCCCATGGCTGTGCTGATGAAGAAGGGATTGAACTTTTAGTGATTAGACTAGTGTGAGGGGGATTTTATTAAGTTTAATTGGAGGATTACTAAAAATCCAATGTTGGTAATTCCTAATCCTAAGACTAGATATGTTGTATATTATAATGAATCTAGAGTTTATTTGCTAGTAGTTTTTTCTCAAAGGGATCTGGTAATAGCTTATGGGACAGATCAGCGGGATCCCAGGACTATGAACTATACAATACTTGAATTAGAGCTAACAACTACGGTCCACATTTTGATGTCTTGGAGACAATATCTATTCGGTGATAGGTTATTTATCTACAAATAACATAAGATCTTCCACTATATCTTCACATAGTAGGATATAAATATATGGAAGAGGCACTGGGTAGAGTTCTTAGAGATGTTATATTTTGAGATAAACTCTACACTATTTAATGGTAACATCATTATAGATGCTCTTAAATGTAAGACAAAAATTTCCCAGGAGCTTGGTGAAATGACTTCAGAGGAACATTGGTGCCTGATGAGTTTTTTGGATGATTAGAGAATTTTCGATTTCAAGGAACACAGATTGATGGTTTGTATTCCATTACTATCCACATCATCCTCATTGGATTTGGTGAAGGTTAGTTAGGAAACTGACTTAGAGTGTACTATGATGCAAGGACATCTAGAAGGTGGTGACTTGATAGTTAGATGGTTGTTGGATGACAATAATGTGATCTTAATATATGGGATAGTTGATGTACCAAATTCTATAGAGGAAAATATTTTTATTGACTCTAATGCCTTGTAGTATATAATGCATCACAAGTTGACAAAGATATACAATGAAATTAGATGATAGTTTTCGGTGGCCATGTATGAAAATGGATATTTCTAGTTTTGTTCCATAATGTCTTATGTATAAGAAAATAAAAGTTTTATCATCAACATCCTAGTGGTTTAATCCATACACTACAAGTGCACATATAGAAATTGGATAAAATCACAATAGATTTGTGATAGGGTTACTGAGGAACTCAAGTCATCATGATTTTGTATGGGTGATAGTGGATCGACTAAAAAATATACCTCATTGATTACTGATTAAGGGGACTGTTACTATAGATGTGTTGGAAAATGAATATGTATTTGAGATTTTATGTCTATATAAAGTTCCCTTGAGCTTTATATTATATCAGGAATCACATTTTACATCAATTTTCTGGAAGGGCTTCCAAAAGGCTCTGGGTACTTTGATGATATTGAGCACAACATCTCACACAAAAAAAGATAGACAATCATAGTAGATAATATTGATTGTTGAGGATATTATATGAACTTTTTTCCTATACTTGGAAAGATCATGGGATAAGTATATCACCTTCATGGAATTTGATTATAATAATAGTTATTAGTCTTCTATCTAGAATCAAACATATGAGGATCTTTATGTTCAACCTTATCACTCACTGTTATGTTGGAATGAGATGGGTGAGGAAACTAATGCGAGACCGAGCATGGTGCAAAAGACGTCAGATAGAGGGAATTTTATCTCTAAGTGGTTGGTCATAACTCCGAGTATAGAAAGATCATATAAAAATCATTGGAGGAGATTATTGGAGTTCACTATATGTGATTGGGTTTTCTTACAGGTAATTCCTCAGTTGGGGAATCAAGTTCATTAGAAGAAAAGAAAGATAGATCCAAGGTTTGTTATATTATTTGATATCACTGAGTTTATAGGGATAATGGCTTAATATTTGGGTATTACTAATAATTTATGATGTATACATGATGTATTCCATGTATCTCAACTTCAGTTTTATATGCCTGATCCAGAACATGTCATAGAGCAAAATGATGTTGAGCTAGAATTAAATGCATATTTCATGGAGTTCCTAGTGAAAATTGTAAACTGGAAAAATAATATTATTTTAGGGAATACGATGCCACTTGTTTTGGAATATATCGCATCAAAAATGAATATAGAAGGATACTTGGGAGTGGGAGGAAGATGTTTGATCTTAATAGCCCACGTTATTTGAGTAAAACAATTTAAGGAACTTCTATGGGACGAGGATTCTTATGATAGAGATAATTATAACATCCACATTTTTATAAAACTTTTTTGGTTCTAACTCATAAGTATTTTTGTATATAAATTTAAAATCATCAATTAAATTCTTACCCTTACATATGACAGAGATCCTATATAAAGGTAAGAACTGTATACCTATATACAAGTTGGTTCTTTGGGATATTTCTGTAGGAAATAAGGATTTTTCAAATGATTTATAAAGGTAAATCCCTATTTCAATGATTTTCATAAGGGTATATCTCTATTTATATATGCTATATATGGGTAAGCCTCAGTTTTCAAAGGATAAAGAATGGTAACCTTGGCAATCAATAAAGGTAGGTCTGAGTGCATTACCCATATAAGGGAAAAACCCCATACCCTCATGCGATATATATGATATGTGTAAGGGTAAAACCATGTTATGCTTACACAACACCATTTTTAGGGAAAAAGTGAATTTTATTACATTGCTCTATTTTCCTTGACCAGCATAAACCAAAAATGCATTTTGATGATCCAAAAAATCCTAAAATTATAAAAAATGAATTATTTGACTTGTTTAAATTTTTTAACTCATGTCATTAATTATTTTAAACACTCTTCCTTCAAGAATCACATCAAATTAAATTTAATGTTGGTGATTTTAATTTTGGGTCTTCCATACAGAGATCTAAACACCATTTGTTAATTTTAAAAATATACAAAGCCTTGATACCTTTGAGTTTTGGACATCTTATTGATTTTGGGTTTCTTATAAATTACTCACCCAAGATATATGAAGTTTTCTTTTCAATTTTTCAATATGATTTAAAGTAATAGTAGAACCCTTACCCTCTCTCCTTTACTATTGGGTGCAACACTTCAAATTGATAATTCAAGGTATGATTTTGTGTTTCTATTTTCTTTATTTTTCATGAATAATTTGTGAATTAAGATTTCATAATATTTTTGGATAAATAAAAAATAATTGTTATGATATGATGAATTATATTTAATAAAAAATAATAAAGAATAATTACCTCATGTTTTTCTCAGTTTATTCAGTAGAGATAAATATTATCACATGTTGAATTTAAAATTATTCATGAGAAAGGAATTATTAACACATAAAATGGATTAAGATGATAGTTTATAAATTATCCAAGATATATAAACTAATTTCATATATTAATTATTGGTATCCCATGATCGATAGGTGTTTTTATGTGGGTTAGTTAGTGTCGCTTGACACCCTTTCCTAATGTATGATCATATTATTTGTGTATATCCTCTAAAGAATTGTTCTTAATTTTTCCTTTTTGTTCCTTGCTATGATTAATATTTCTTATGGTATTTCATATCCATTAGAACCTTTATTCAGGCATGAGGATGACCAGATAGTCATTCTCAGTTAGAAGAATCCTTACAGGGAAGCATGTTGACATGATGATGGATACGAACTACAACTTGTTTGATGGTATGGGTCAAATCATGAACATGTATGCTAACCCAAGAGTATATTATGAGAGGAATATGAGAATCCATTATGTTCAATACAATGTTTGAGATTTATACATAGGGGTAATGTGGTTATAAAATTATGTTAGACATGTTAGGTGGTACTTACTATCTGATGAAGATGACATCCACAATTAGGGTGGGGTATGCGGTGTTCCTACTAATGAACCTCATCAGGATGGGATGTGTAGTGTTATTGTTAATGGAAACAAACTGGGTGGGGTGTGTAACATTTCATTATTAAAATAACTTTGTGATAAGATTTATGGTTATAGGGTTTCAACCAATGTTGGGACTTATGGAACGTCTTGGGATGTGCAATGACAAAATTTGAATTCCTTACCGGTATCATGCTCATGATGGTGGGGGTCGAGGTCATGGAAGATTTATTAGTGCATGCTGACTCAACATGTTTTTGGTTGTATGATATTTGAAAATTTACATATTTAATTAAATAAACTCTTGTATATTATGTGCACTTATGTTGAGGATGCATTGGTAGTGTCTTACAAGGTTTATTACTCAGAACCCACATGGGAATCTTGAAGCACATACAAAATTCATGACTAAGGATATTGTAAAGGGAAAAGGACCTATAACAGGGACTTAAGGATATGGAATCTTGGAGTTGAAGGTTATTATAAGAAATAATATAGACTTTTTCTACTTCTTTTATATCACATTCCATCATTTTTTACTTGGTTTGACTTATCCCATTTGGGGGTGGGGGTCCTTGGATTAAATTTCCTATGACATGAGAAACCTACCAGGCCATTTTTTACAGAACTAGTAATTTATTCCACTGGTTTAATCTATTTTTTTTTTTATTATGTTATCAATATTAGTGGAATAGTCTCACCACTAATGATACTCAGATCATCACTACTATTCAACAACCTCTTGTGTATAGGGAGGTGAACGTGAAGCTATGTTGCATTTCAGATTGAACTTAGTGATTCAGGACAGGGCGTTACACTATGTATGTTGAAATTCGATGTGGTCTCATTTTGATATATTTTTTACACATATTTTAAATATAATATTTAAAAAATTCAATCTAGATGTGATTTAATTTATTAATAATTTATTTTATATCATTTTGTGTGAAATTTTTAATTCATTGAATTGTACTATAAAAATCATTGTATTTTATGGATGCATTGATTCAAGGTTCATTTCATTAATTTTTTTATAGGTTTTTATGATGAAATATTTTTTAGAAACTATTGTTGAAATATAAATTTTGAAATTATTTTGTTAGTTTTGGGTTTTTGGAAATACATTTTTGAATTTTTTATGTTTTATTTTGAACATAAATTTGTAAAACTCATTTTTCCCCTAATTATTGAATTAGACAAGAGGTGTTAAAGAAAGTGAGAATCCTAAGACCTATATAGAACAAAATATATTGATAGAAAATATCGAAACTAAAGAATTAGGATCACATGGTATATGATTCATGTAGGAAACTCAGTATGTTGGAGATATGAAATTGAGTTATATAAAGGGGTTAATCAATAGTGACAACCACCATACGGATGATTGGGATTTGAGGTGACCCGACGGAGCTTACTATAGTGATAGAGTCAGTGAAAAACAACATTCAAAAGGGTAAGATCTATATATTATAGAGAGAAACAAGAGATAATCCATTGAATATAAAAGAGGAGAGGAGAGGGTGAACCAAGTGACTAGGCAATAGATGGTGTTGAAATTGTAGCTTCTCAACAGAGAATACTATTTATTTTTTCTTCCTATTTTACTGAATCACTATTTTGAATTCATTATTGAATCTTTTTAAGAATCAAATATTATTTTTGGATAATTTTTTTAGTGGAAATGAAATGATCCATATTATATTACTTTACTTTTTTATTCTAATTTATTTACTAGTTATTACTCTTTGATTTTCTCTTATAATTTTCCAAACTCCAAAACTTCAAGAACGAATAACCATTGGTCTTTATTTATTTTATCATTAAGTATTTAAAATATCTCTTCAATATTATTTTAATAAAATGTGTTGAGATTATTGGAGTAGGATACCATGATTAGTTGAAAACATGATCTTGATAGAACCAAGTTCATTATTCACTCATCTTGTGTACTCAACAGTAGACAAAAATCTAAAAATAGTAGTTGAGATTCATCCCAAAAGTTGGCTCGGTTTCATTTTAATGGGGGTTATAAAGATTAATATTTACTATTGAATGATGAAATATCAATTTATAGGTAGACATATTTGGTAACATCTACTTTCTATTTTCTCCTATTGGTTGTTGTTTTTCCTTTTCTTCTTTAATATATTTATTATAATTGTCAATTTGGCCCAATTTCTTTAGATAATTCTATTTATTTTTGGCAATATCATTTTTAATTATGTTGATAAGGTACAACACCGTGAAACAAAAGACCGTAGCTGGTTAATTATTTTAATATGTTGGTATAGATACATGTTTTGAATCCCAAAGGACTGATTAGTTTAGCAGTCTTGGAAAATGGATCACATACCAAAACCGTACATTACAATTCATAACATAAAATTAAACATAGGTAATAATTTTATAATTTCATTATTATCCAAGATTAACACTACATATCAATCTTAATATACATATTCCCATTCTAGGAAAAATAAAATATAAGAAAGGGGACAGTTTAGATGCTCATTGAGGGTAAATAATATAACATGAGCCTTAACAAATAAGAATAAACTTTTAAGGAAAGGTGTATAAATATAACACATTCCTTTTAAACATAATTATGATCATAAGATGGTATGAGTAAATACCATCATATAAAATAATCACATGAGCTCGAAGACATAACCATAGATATTAAACTAGTAGAATAATCACATGGAACTAATATCACAATAAGGGAATGAATAATTTAGGACATCAAAACAATACCATTAAGGCCTCATGCCAAGACCATACATAAATGGGTAAGACGTTAATAAAAACCAAAACTAGTTTGCGTAATGAGAACTACAAGTGCATTGAGGGGATATCATTAACCAATCCCTAACTTATAGGGATTTCATTAAATTCTTCTAAACCCATCAATTACTACGTCCAATTAATTCCTCATATGAAAATAAAAAAGCATTAATAATCATATTAAAACTAGCATATGAAATTATAATACATAAATTATAAACCATATATGGTAACAAAATAGTGCATCTACAATAAAAAATATCATAAGCCCTTCAATAAAATAAGGTATATTTTATTGTAATAAATAAACCCAAATTAAATATTAAATACATTAAAGTATGTTGTCATAATCTAATAAAATCATTAAAACTTATTGAGATAAATACTCATTTTCTAACTTCAAAATCATTTAAAATCCATGAGACATTAAAATAAAATGCCACTTTTTAAAATAAAGTTGTAATATTTTAAGAAAATCATTAAACTGTTAAGGAATCATGATGGAAGAAAAATCCTCTCTCACCAAATAAGTTAAAAAAATTCATTTCGACGAAAAATCGATAAAGTTCTTCTAGAAAATGACAGAGAGATCTATTTAAAAACATTTTATAAAAAGATAAACATGGGTAAAAATGAATTTAAATTTTTTATAGAAATATCAATTGTATTTTGAATTTTTTTATCAAACATAGATGTTGATGATAAATATTCCCTCATAGATAGTTATATATAAACAATCTTGGATAATAATGAGACTTTGAAATAACCCTTACCTTGAACATTCCTTTAGTTGTGGTCGAGTTAACCTCCTTTATAGTGGGTAAATAATTTTTTTAAATTATACCTGAACCATATTCGTATATATGATATCATATATGATCCAACTATATCATTTTTTAATAATATTTCAGTATTTACATTGTTTCGGGTGTTAACTACCTCATTTTCCTATGCAAGTTTTTTTATGTAAGTCATGTTTCTTATGAAAAGGATATATTTTATTTATATATATAATGATAATAAGTTAATAAATATTATAGTTACTCATCATATAATTTTTATAATCATTCTGTAATGGTTATCATGTAAAATGAATCTCATCATGTCATAGAGACGGAATGTCATTCATTCGCATGATTGATGATATAATTAACTTAATGGTTAAATGGTATAAAATTGGATAATATATTAATTATAATGAATCATTATAATGTCATTTTAATTATTTATATCCATTAAATTCATCATTATACCCATCCAATTAAGTTAGTGATGAAAAAAATTACACCCCGACGTGGAGACGGTAAGCCGCACGCATGCACACATGGTGATAATGTTTATTGTGAGATGGAGAAAAAGAAGAATACAATTTTACTATAATAATAATAACACATCAGAATATATATGATACTATTTTTCTTAATTTATTATGGAAATATAATATAAATATGAAGTATAAGAATAAAAGAAATTTAATTGAATTATTAACACAATTTCCTCTTTTTCAATGGACTTATTTGGATCTCTTCTTAGGGACACAAGGGATGATAGTTTTAGAAAACCCGGATCTATAAAAGTTAAATAAGAATGTATAGAGGATAATTTGGTAGGTTTTTTTATTTATAATGATCAATTTTTAATTAGGAAGTGTGGGAGGAGGTTCCCTTTTATAATTGAGGTGATGGGTACTTTTGGAAATCCCCAAAATATAAAAATATAATAAGACTATTATTGATACAAATACTTAAAAATTACCCATAATTGAATATTATAAGAATTCATATACTATATCCTCTCATATTGTGATTATTTAACATTTTGGTGATTTTTAAATAATTTAATCGTAAATTAATTCAATAAGATGTTATTATTTTCAAATTTAATACTATTATTTTAATTTGACTATAAATAACTACATACATGTGAGATTTCAAATATAATGATTTAAAACATCATTATAATATCACATAGGTCTATAAAATTAACTACATAAATTAACTCATCCTAAATATATTTAAATTAATATTTTTAAAATCAATTAATTTATTTTACTTGTAGATTAAATAAATAAAGTATTAGAATTGAATAATATTATTAGGTAATTATACAATTTATGAAAATTAAAAAAAACTATTTTTTTGAAAATAACATTGATAAGATAAAAATATACATTTATTTTATTTTATATCTTGGTTTTTCCCTATATGGACACATAAAACGTTTTAAAGACAAAGAGAGTGATATTTTGTAAGTGTGTTTGATTTAAATAATATATAATTTATATTCATGGTAAAGTGCCAATTAAACAACTAAAAATAGATAATAATTTTATAAGGGTTTAATATTATTCATCAAATGACTTTTTTTATTTTTTTTAATCCTTATATTGTCTTTTTATCGCTTATTTAACCCCTTAATCTCTACCCATGATATAATGTAATTTAAACATTTAAGGGTTGATATTATTACTATAAAATTCCAAAAGAACACCAAATAGATCATTGATGATCTATTTAACCATAGTATAGTTATTCAGATAAAATTTATAATTTTATAATATTTATATCATTTAATAAAATATTATTATTCTAAAATATATTAAATGACAATGTTCACACTATTCATTATTTTGTTATATAAAAAAACAAACCAACAATATAAATTCGATACAAGACTTATATAAAATTACTAACTTGTCCAATTCATCAATAAAAATCGTGGATGACATGAAATCACTAAAATTATAATTATATTTTTATTTTTAATATAATTTATTTTATTGGTCCATTATTTAATCAATTATGGCATCATCATTGTTCACCATTTGAGTTAAATATTTTATCATAAAAAATTATAAACAAATTATAATGATATATAAAAACATTTTATATTTCAAGTTACAATTTATAGTCGAGTTTACCTTTTTTACAACCCTATAATAAAAAAGGTTTAGTTATTAAAAATGTGAGAATGACATTTTTAACTTATCTTTAAATAAAATATTATAAATGGAATATTCTTACCCAAGTGGATTAGAACGGTCATAATTTCATCCTATGGTTGATTTTTAACGAAACAAACTCAAACAAATAATTTAGGAAAAGTGTTAGGGTAACTTCATAATTATTATAATATTATTTTTACCCATAATTACCCAATTTTACCTTTAACCGTGTTAAGAAAATACAAAAGTTAATATTCAAAAAAATTCATGTTGATATTATTATACAAGAAATTTCATACTAATTACAACCATGTATGTCTATTTTTCAAAATTCAATTCACATAAATGGCTAAATTTAGTTTTATATAACCCCATAAATGTGGTGAGAAGGCGCGTAAAAGAGACGGTCAAAAGTTCACTTTGTTTTTATATCTAATTTTAATATAAAAATGATTCCATTGAAATTTTTTTTATTATATTTATTATTATTTTATCATGAATTTAAAACCCAATTTAAAATGTAATAATCATTTAAACGAAAATGAAATTTTTAACTACAATGTTTTATTTTTCACTATTCATCAAAAAATGACACGTCTTATAAAAATACGAAAAACTCTCCCTATGATAATTTCCATATTCCAAAATCAAATAATAACTTTATTCTATAAAATAAAATATATAAAAGGTTCAAAATGTGTCTTAAAAAAGCTTCTCCATTAAAAGGATGTAAAACACGATCTTGCGTAAAACACAAGTTAACTCAATGTTCTATGTAGCATAATATTAGCATTGTGTATAAAGAATGCTAACAAAAAAATTAAATTTATTATATAAGTAAAATATTGTAATGTATTGGGGTGTTACATTCTCCCCTCATTTAATAAATTACATCCTCACAATTTTTGAATTTGGGTTCGGTATCTAAGGTTTGACTATTCAAAATTATTTTATTGAAACGCCACACCGAAACAAGAGTTCACAAAACATCCACTTTATAATAAAAAAATAAATTATGAAGGTCAATAAATATAAAACATACTAGATATCCCTATAAGAAAACATGTAAAAGCAATAGAAATATAAGCATCATGTTCTAATGTATAGTGATAGTGAAAATGTCCATGAGAATGTGAACAATCGCGAAGGTTTAAATCTGCAATGATCTAAGGGACCATTTTATTCATCAGAAAATAAGGTACTAGGATAATAATTTTGATTTCAAGATCATTTTACTATGAAAATACCTAATTTATTTTTTGTATGATAATCATAATTTAATCATTTGGTTATTCTTCGGTCTATTTAAGTTCATCCTTTACACTTATAAATAAGTTTTCAAAATGATTTTTTCACATCAGAAGCACTTTTATGAATAATAAGATCCATGAGTCCTTCCATCACCTTTTAAATGTTTACAAAAAAAATTCTCACAGTTTACCCAATATTATTAATCATTCTTTAACCTGAAACAAAAATATAAAATCTTTAACTTAATCTATTCTAACCATAAGATTCATCCAAAATAAATATTTCCAAAATTATAGTCCAAATATTTATAAGGAAGGTCACTAAATTTCCTAAAATCAATTTAACAAAAAAAATTCCCCAAACAACATAATGCATATATTTTTTTCACATAAAAAATATATGAATACCTTGATCACCAAAATACCATAATGAAAACATGCACACTTCTAAATACATAGAGAATAAATACTATAGTATAGTTCTTATAGATCTCAGGATTCCTATAACCAAAGCACCATTTATGAAATAATTCTTGTATCTAAATACAAAAGAACATTAATTGATATGATTCATTCTTAATCAATTATGTATGATTCATCATCCTATTACCCAATATCACCTTCATTTCATTTTCCTTTTCCAGTATCTTCATCATCAGTAGTATAACCATTAATTTTATAACCTTGATGATTATAACCATTCACTGAAACTCAAAGCATATTTGGAGAAACACTAATCATTGTGATATATTCATGAAGACTGATTTTTTACATCTAAATGATGGAATATTATTCTCAATCCACAATACCATAATATTAACCTAGGATATCTATTATAAAATATAAATGATGAAATCATATACTTATACTTATCCTCAAAGTCATTAATAGGGCTATATTTTCTAATCATTTATTTCTAAATCTAGTTTTAAAGGTTGTTTCTAAACATGATCTGGTAGCAATTGTAATGCCCCAACCCAGAAGAACAGAGCTGATGCATTATTTTAATACATTAGAATAGATACAAGTTGTGAATCAAAATGGAATTATTTGTTTAGTAGTTTCGTAAAATAGATTATATACAAGAACTTTTCATTACAATTCAAAACATAAAATACAACATAGAAAATCCTATAAGAAATACATTATTATTCTATCTTAAAACTGAATATCAATCATTATATACATATTCAAATCCTAGGAAAAATGAAACATCAGAAATGGGTGATATTAGATGCTCAATAAGGGTAAATAATATAGTGGAATCTTTCATAAATATGTATAAACTTTTAAGGAAAGTTGTATAACCAAAAAACACACCTTTTAAAAATAATTTTGAGCATACTATGGAAAGAATAAATAATACTACATAAAATAATCACATGACATTGAAGGCATAACAATGGATATTATACTAGTTTAGTAATCACTTGGAACTGATCTCATAATGACGGAATGTATAATGGTGGATATCATAACCATACCATCAAGGCCTCATGCCAAGACCATACATAAACGAGTAAGATGTCAGTCCAAACCCAAACTAGTTTGTCTCAAGAGTACTACCAATGCATCTAGGGGATTTCATTAACCATTCCCAAACTCTTAGGGATTTTATTAAATGGTCCCCAACCCATCACTTACTATTCCCAATGAATTCCTCATATGAAAAGGGCGAACCATAAAAAATACATTTAAAACTATTATACGAAATGTTAATAAAATAACCATAAACCACGAATGGTATAAAAATAAAACATCCGTAGTAAAAAATATACTAAACCATTCAATACAATATGGTAGATTCTATCATAATATTTTAACTTCAATTAAACATAAAATCCAATAAACTATGTTGAAATAATCTAATAAAATCATTAAAACTTTATGTGAGAAATGCACCATTTTTAATTTAAAATCATCTAAAAGATGAAAAATATTAAAAGAAAATTTTCTTTTAAAAATAGCTATTTAATATTGTAAGGGAAGCTTTAAAATGTCATGGTTCCCTGACAGCACAAAAATACACTTAGGTCACATAAGTTAAAAAACATTTTTCTTATCGAGGAAGCCATAAAGTACCTCATTTGGAAAATGACAGAAAGATTTGTTTCAAAACATTTTATAAAAATTTAAACATGTGTGATGATTAATTTAAAAAATTATATAGAAATATTAAGAATATTTTGAAAAAAGTATTTATGAAACAAGAACATGAATGATAAATATTCCCTAGTAGATACTTACATATAAACAATCTCATATAATAACGAGATTGTGAAATAACCTTTTCCTTGTAATTTCATTCAGTTGAGGTTGTGTTAACCTCATGTATAATGCTTAAATCATGTTATTTAATTATAATATAAGCATATCGATATTTATGATTTCATATATGATCCTCTTATATAGTTTTGTTAATAATATTTCAGTATTATCATTATTTTGGGTGTTTACTACTTCATTTCCTATTCATATTTTGTCATTAAAGTCTTATTTATTTTGAATAGGATATATTTTAATCATATAAAAAATTATGATAAGTTCATAAATATTATATATACTCATCATATAAATTTTATAATCATTCTTTAATGTTTAACATAGAGAATGAATCTAATCAGATTGTAGAGACGGTTGGCCGTACGTACACACGAGCGACAATATCGTTCCCTTGATGGTTAAATGATATGTAATAGGATGGTATATTAATCATACAGAATAATTATCATGTCATAATCAATATTTATATCCATTATATTCATCATTATACGCATCCAAATAAAGTAGTGCTGAGAAACATTATAGCATGGTGTGGAGACAATACAGCATAGATACACACAAATGGTGATATTGTTTTTATTAAAATGGATAAAAATAATAATGCGGTTGTACCATAATAATAATAACATATAATTATATATATTATGATTTATTTATTACTTACGTATAGAAACAACATAGAAATAGTAAGTAAAAGAAGCAAAGAAATTGAATTGAATTGGTAACACAATTAACTCTTCTTGGTGGACTTCCATTGGATATCCTATTAGGGACACTAGGGATGGTATTTGTAAAAAAAAATACCTCTAGAAGTTGAATAATAATTTTTATTGGTGAATTGGTCATGGGTTGGTCGAGCTATAATGCTCAAAGTTATGTGAGTAAGTGAGGGAGGATGTGCCCTTTATAATTGAGGATATAGGAGCTTTTGGAAATCCTCAAAATATTAATATATAAAAAGACTATTATAGATACAAATACAAAAAAATGGCTCAATAATTAAAATTTTAAGACATGATCGACTATATCCAATCCCCTTGTGATTATTTAACAATTTAGTGATTTTAAAATAATTTAATAATAAATATATTCAATAGGATATTATTATTGTTAAATTTAATTCTATTATTATAATTTGATATTAAATACCTCAATAAAAGTTATAATTAGAATATAATAATTTCAAAAATAATTTTTAAATATTATAGGTCTATAAAATTAACTAGACACATTTACTCAGCCCAAATATATCAAAATTAATACAATTAAAATCAATTATTTTATTTTTCTTGTTTGTTAAATAAATTCAATTTTAGTATTGAAGAAGATTTTAAGGTAATTATATAAATTATAAAAATTTATAATATATTTTTATAATGAAAATAACTTACTCAAGATCAAAATATATATTTAGGTTTTCTCATATCTTGGTTTTGTCACTATGTGGACACATAAAAGATATTGAAAATAAAAAGAGTGATATTTTGTAATTATCTTTAAATTAAATAATATATAATTTATTTTCATGGAAATATGTCTATTAAACAACTTAAAATTGATCATAATGTGATAATGGTAAAATATTATTCATTCAATAAATTTTGGAAAAAAATTTCTTATTTTTTTAATCACTATGTTTTTTTTAAACACTTATTTAACCACTATAACTCTTACCATGATATCAGGTAATTTATAAATTAGTGTTTCATAATATTATTGTAAATTGTAAAAAGAACCCAAATAGATCATTGATGATATATTTAACCTTATTAAATATAGTTTGTCTAATTTTGGATTTTAATGAATTTTATATTATTTAATAAAATATTACTAATTTTAAAATATCTTAAATGTAAATTATAATACTATTCGTTATTTTGGCCTATAAAAAATTAAACCAACAAGTTAAATTAGACAAAATACATCAAAAATATTACTAACATTCTTAATTTACAAATAAAAATTTCTTATGACATTAAAACACTCAAATTAAATTTATATTAATATTTTTAGTATCATTTATTCTATTCTTCAATTATTCAAACAATTAGTGCATCATAAATGTTTCATCATTTAAGTGGATTATTTTGTCATTAAAAAATAATTAATAAATTATCATTATGTATATAAGAATTTACTATTTAAAATTACAATTTATAGTCAGTATTATATTTTTTATAATCGTTCAAAAAATGGATTTTTTATTAAAGTCGTCGGTATGAAATTTTTAACTTATCTATAAATAAAATATTATAAATGTCATATTATTACCCAAGTGGATTAAAAAGGTTATAATTTTGTCCTAAGATTTATTTTTATATAATTATACTCATCCAATGAAATTAGAACAATTGTTTGGGTAACATTGTAATGATTATAATATTATTTTTACCCTTAATTACCCGATTCACCATTAACTGTGGTAAAAAAATTCTAAAGTTACTATTCTAAAAAATTAAGTTCATCCTATGAGACCAAAAATTTCATAATGATTACATACATGTTTGATCATTTTTAAAAATTAAATTTATTTAAGTCTATAGATTATTTTTTTCACCAATCCTATAGATGTGGCGAGAAGGCTGGTTAGAGAGACATTGAAATGTTCATTAAGTTTTTATATTTAATTATAATATAAAAATGATTTCAATGACCTAAATTAAAATATAACTTGTATTAATGATGTACTATTTCTTTAAAATTAAATTTAAAATATAATAATTATTTAAATTAAAAGGAAATTTTTAACTTTAATGCAATATTTTTCATTTTTCATCAAAAAACGAAACATACCAGAAAAATACGAAAAACTCACCCTAAGATAACATTGATATTAAATGTTAAAAGAAGAACTATATTTTTTAAAGTAAAATATATTAAACTATAAATAATGGGATTTAAAATAGGTTCATCATTAAAATATTACAAAACATGATCCTGTGTGTAATTCAAGCGAACTCAGTGTTGTGTGTATCATAAATTTAACATTGTGTATAAAGCATGATAAAAAAAATTAAATTTATTATATGAGGAAAATATTGTGATGTATTGGGTTGTTATATAAATAAAACCTTAAATTACCCATAGGTCCAAATTCATAAGCCCCAATACATGAACTGAATGCCCAAAAAACATACTACACTAGAACGGCCCCTCCACATCATCTTCTTTGTTAATGACACCTATCTATGCACATCGTAAAGATGACCAATTCGAATTTCCCCACAATTTGATTCAGAGTGCATGATAATAATGGAAGTTTCTATACCCTATAATTATTACAATATATTTAAATATATACTTTTGGAAACTACGTTAATTGATTCCTCTTTTGGGAGCTACTGATGTGTGGTCAAACCCAACTACTTCATGTTTTGAAGAACCTATGGCTGAAAATCAATTTGGATTGAAGACTAAAATCTGTGTCCTGTAGGCCAAAATTAGATAAAAAGATTTGTAGCTACAATAACTGCAACATTACATGCTACAATACCTGCTACGATAACTCAAAAATTCACCCCATCATGAACTATTCTTTGGATTAGTAAAATATTGTAGGGCATGTTAACCACTCAAATACCACCCCAACTACATCTGCTCACTCACGTGAATTACTTATTAATTTAAATAAAAAATAATACCATATATCACTATCAAACTTACTAATGCACACTTTTTTATTTTATTTATTTGATATTTTTTTTCGTTTTCCTATATTTCAATAAACCTTTTCTTTGGGTTTGACCCCTATTCATAGATTTAAAAGATTTTAATATGTAAAATAAGTAAAACATTTCCTAATTATAATGTTAAACTATAAAATTTTATCATAATTTTTGAGGTAGGAATACATGAAAAAGAAAATATCTAAACTCAAAAAAATAAAATATTTTTCAAAAAATTATGAAAAACAAATATATTGTGTACTGCTTTTAAAGAATTAGTGAAAATGATCATAATTTTGTTTTTACATGCATAGTAGAATAAAATTTGAAAATACTAGTCCAATAATATATAGAATTAAAAATAATTTATGTTCACTTAAAAATAATATAAAAACAGAAAATGGAAGACAATATGTAGGTAGTTTATCACCATGGTTATTTAATTCCACTTCAGCCTAGAGAATAAGTAATTGATAGGTATAGGCTTAGGTAGTTTTATCTTCATTATCATTATAGTAATCCATCATGAATTAAATAATCCATTGGACTCAGAATAATGAGATAAAAAATTTATTCCATTCAATGATTGCATCTTCGAATAAATTACCCAATGAAAACACTCTTAAAATTATAAAGGATTTCAATATTATGATATAATAACTCACACTTCACATGATGATTAAGGAAGAGTTAAGGATTAATTTTTTTTTTCATTTTTCAATATGATAAATTCTTTAAACTAGTTTCAATAATTGGATGAGGATATTTTTGAAACATGAGATCAGGAAATTAATTATTTTATGATGAAGTATTCCCTAATTAGAATAAAAATTAAAATTAGTATAAAATGGCAGGTTTCATTTTGAATGTGGGTTACCTATTTCATAATACATGGGATGGTTTTATATGTTATCATAGGTAGTTTCCTAACCTTTATTGAACTCCAAAGTTTCTTATAGATTCCTTTTATATTAACCTTACCCCTCAATAAAAAATGACAATAGATCAGTTCCCAGGCAGAGACTTCTTTGATAAAACCATTAAAGAATTAAAATATTTTTTCAGTACTCTTTCACAAAACTCACAACCAAATTGGTAACAGAGAATGACCATATATAGAAAAGAAATAAATTCTTTTCAAAAAGTTTAAGATCAATACGATGATATTTATATTGAAAATTTCAAGCACTCTGTTAGATAATAGAGTCATCATTGTGGCATTTTGGATACTTTAGTACCCACTGTCTTGACTTTAAATTACCCGCCCAATCAACTAAAAATGCTAAATTGGATGTATTTGGACCTATAATGAAAACTATAGGTGATTAATTCTAAAATAACTTTATTCAAGGATATATGAATTACCTCAAACTCTATTGGTGAGTTAAATGATTATTTTGACCAACTACTACACATAGTCTTCCACTACAACCTAGGAAATGTTTTTAAAACCAATGTAGGGTTGGACAATCTAACTGTGCTATGGAAATTAATGTCATGTTAATAGAGTTTATAGGAAAATTTGATTCATAAAAATCTTAATTTGATTAACAAAAATATTAATATCAATCTAAAAAAGCATAATTTGATGCTGGGATATACAATCTGAAGCTATAAATGGTAAAACTAGCTAGGTTAATAAACAAAAGTGATAAGAGAAAAATTATTAGAAACATTTTGGTGAATTTTAGAGAGAATTTAATGGGTCTAACTACTCAATGTTAGAAAAAACTCATCAAGAAAGAATAAATTACTCTAGGATAATACAACCTATATTTACTAGTGAAGCTAAAAAATGAAAAACCATGAATCTATAAATCTATATGGTCCTAAGGAAATTGATATAAAACCTATTGATACACCATAAAAATAGGATAAAAAGAATATAATGTTTATTGGTAATAAAAGAAAAAAAAGTATAAGAAGTAACTTTAGTGGATGGCTACTATTGTGAAGAATTTGATACCAAACATCTTTATGCCATAGAGAGTTAGGAAAAATAACCAAGAATATAAACATCTAAAATTCCTTGAGCTTTTTTAAAATATCCATATTAATTTAGATTTCCATTAATCTTTATTTTAACTCTAATTATATAAAAAAAATTAAAAATATTATTGAAAGTAAGAGAAACTTAGATGAGTTTTCCACCTATATCTTTATAGAAGAGTGTAGTGATATTATTCAGAATAGGATACCTCATAAACTCAAATATCTTACCATATTTTATATCCTATAAAATATAGGTAATATTGGACATTTTAATTTAATTTGTTCCCTTGGAGATAGAATTAATATGATCCCTTATTCAATGTATTTATAACTAAAATTGGGATACCTATTTCACACCATAGTGGTCATATAGTTGTATGATCACTCTATCGCACACCCAAAAATTATTGTGGATGATTTTAGTATAAGAGTTGAATTTTTTTGACATACTAAATTTATTATCTTATAAATGGAAGGTGAAAATAAACTCTCTATTATTCTTGGTAAAACATTACATACTATTATAGTTGTGTCCATTAATGTTTCTAAGGATAAATTAATCCTTAAATTTAATGGAAAACTAGACATTGAAATGATTTTAGGAAACCTAATGTGCTACCACAATGTAAAAAACACTATATATATTACATGTTTGAATTTGATGAACCAAATGATGAGGGAGAAGAAAAATATTCAAGGATTAGTTATGGAAATCGTAGTTCATTTTTTCACTATCGAAACATTCATGAGAATTAGCTCAAGTAAGTAAAAGTTACCCTTTAATTCTAATGAGGTTGATTTTTTTGGGAAATCATGATAAATTTAAAAATTAAAACATTTTATAACCAAATCAGAAAACTAGATGGAAGTAGATATCCATTATGGTTAGTAGTAAAGAGTAAACATTATTTAACTCTAATTCAATTTTAAAAAACCCTTAGAAGACCTCAGGCCATCTCTGCACAAGAGTGAACATTATTTCCAAGATTAGACCAACTATGAACATGTTTAGAAAAAATTATTTTAGATGTTTTAAAAGGTACAAAACAACCATAGATTGGACTATAAATATCATAAAGGGATTATCCCAAATTATATCAAACAAAGGATCTCAATGGAGCCTGATCACATACTAAGGGTTGAGGGAAAAAAGAATATCACCCCCAATATTATTAATTATTAAGATAAATAACAAAATCACACCTTGATGATGGGATTATTCTCCCTTTTTCAATATCCCTTAGGATAGATGAGTTTAATTAGTCCCTAAAAAGAGATTTGCAACTTTTATCATAAATGAAAAGGATGATAGAATCAGGTTAGGAAGGTAACTAGACGGAGAGTACATATTTAATTTATGAAACTCAACTTTGGTAATAGAAAGAAATAATTTTCTATGATATTCTTAGATAGTATTCATGATAATATACCTAGGGATTATTTATTCTATTTTTGGACTGATATTTTTATTAAAACCCTATTTCTATTTTCCTAAAAGATCAAGATAACACTACATTCACATTACCCTTAAAGATATTTTCTTTTCTATAAATTCCATTTAAATTGTGTGGTTCCCTTGATACCTTCCAAATATATTTAATGGATATTTTTTCATAAATGATTTAATGGATTACTGAGTTAATTATGGATGAAATTTATATAAAGGTAAGTATATTTTAGAGCAGATTAAGAACTATATAACTAGTTTTGGAGGAGTTTCAAGAGACTGACCATGTTATTTATTGGAAAAAATTCCAATTCATAGTCATTGAGGGAATAATACATATATATAAAGTCCCAAATAGGGGAATATATGTGGATAATACTATGATAGAATTACATCCAAAGCTACATCCTCATGAAAATTCCAAGGGTGTTAGAATCTTTTAATGGAATATTGGTTTCAACCAAATATTTATTAAAAAATTTCATAAAATCACATGTCCCATTTTTACTCTATTAGTTAAGGATACAACATTAAATTTTTATGAAAATTTTTTGGTATCATTCAAGATTTTTAAGGAAAACCTGACCTCTTCATCCATCATCCTTTCCCTGAATTAGAAAAACCATTTTAAATTAATCTGTGATTCTAATGATATTACCATAGGGATTTTTTTTGTGAAATATGGAGGTAAAAATAATTTATTTGGTGTCTTATGCTAATAAATTTCTTTAGTATACTCAAAATAATTACACCAATACTGAAAAAAGTTTCTAGAATTTTTTTTCTCTTGATATATTCAGAAAATAATTATTTGGGTCTATGATTATAGTGTTTACTAACCATGATTCCCTAAATTACCTTCTACTAATGAAATATGGAAAACCTATATTGGTTATATGAATCCTTTTTTTGTAATTATTTTATTTATAAAATATAGATAAGGATGGATTTGAGAATTTAGTTTCTAATCACTTATATAGGCTTCCCAATACAAAAAATTATGACCCAAAGGAGATCAATTCCCTTTTCATTGATGAAAAATATTTTGTAGTTTCAGTAAACAAAAATACTTGGTATGTAATTTTTTATAAATTTTCATGCTGTTGAGTGATTCCAAGGGGTATTAAAAATAATTAGAGAGAAAAAAATTCATTTTAGACAATAATTAAAAAAACGTATACCACCCTATACTCTTTATAAGGTGTATTGTGTAATCCTTAGGAGTTGTCTTCTTAAATAGGATATGCATTCCATTTTATAAGGTTTCCACTCTTTGCCATGGAGAGAACACCATGGGGGAGAAAGAAAAACCCTAAAAGAAATTCAAGATTAATTTTTTTGTCTTACTCTGTTAAAGTATTATTGGGTATTTGTTGTAGGTAGTGAAAAATTTAAAAGAATAAGAAATATTCTTAGAAAACACGAGTTTAGCCAAAATGGAATTCAAGAAGTTGAAACCATTTGATTGAGGGGGACATATTTTATGGGACCAATTAAAAATTATAACGGGAATGATAATATTCCTATATACATGAATTTTTTTTCTATATGGACAATGTATTTGAATATTTAAATAAATCAAGTAAATAGTATGGTGAAATTCATTAAAATGAACATTTTATCAATATTTGGTAAGGCCAAAGCCTTCATCACTAATAATGAATCACAATTCATGAATGATAAATTTAATTATTTAATGAAAAAATATTAAATCATGCACAAAAAGGGAATTATATATCATTTAAAATCAAATGGGAAATCTAAAATCTCTAATTAGAAATTATAATAGATTATATAAAAAAGTATGAGTAAATAAAACCATTAAAATATGAAATCATGCACAAAAATTGAGTTATTCATATAATGATGAAATTAATGGTTAGACATGATTAATCCTTTTGGTTGATTTTCTTGGTGTAGTTGGTTTCCGTTCATGGTAAGTGGGCATTGAAAATATTGGTTTTTCGTGGTTGAATATCAGATATGCTCACCATGGAGGATCATTGTTCACTATGATTTCTCAGGGACCTTATCAACTAGAGTTAGAAAAACATGGAAAAGTATAATGAATGTAAATATAAATTTATTATATATAATTATAAAATATAATTCTATATAATCATAAATCTCTCATGTGTATAAATAAATTAAGGGGAGTTTTCCAACATATACACCATTCTCCATTTCATAAATATCATTTCCATGTGTGTAAGGATCACATGATTTTGTATAACCATTAATTTCCATTATGCATAAATATGAATCTACAATTGAGTAAACATCATGCTTAACTTGTATGTGGATAATTTTTTGTTGTGGAAAAATTCATTCAATCATTATAAGAATAATTTAAATTGATACACAAGTATAAGAAGGGGTGAATACTAGAACTACCTAAATCAATTTTAATTGAAACTTAACATGGGGATTTATCTATTATGAGCATTAACTATTGGAATATAATCATATTTTTATTTTCAACTTATAGGTTCTAAAAAATTACCAACCTGAGTGGTCTTAGTTAAGTTAAATAGATAACTTTCCTTGGATAAAATTTAATATTGATGAATCTTCTTTCCAAGGAAGTTGTATTTTTAAATTCGAAATCTTAATATTCTTTTATTTTTTTTGGAGGTGTGTATGAGTTTTTAATGTTGTTTAATGTCTATAAACTACATGAAACTATGTTTGTGGAGACAATTCTAAAATTTATGAACTGAGCTGAGTTTTTTTCTGAGTATCTTAGTGTTATTATTTCATTTAAATTTATATAATTTTTTTATGGTCAAACCGTCCCAAACAAGAAACGGTTGAAAGTTATATTTGTTAGTATGGTTACAAAGATGATTTTTTGGAATAATATAATTATTATTAAATTATAATAATAATATTTAGATGTTTCTAAGGTATTTATTCATAATTTATATAAGACTAAAAAATAATATAAATTGGATGAAAAACAGAATACGTTACTTTAGTGGAGGTGGTAGTCCACACCTATACATGAGAGTGATGTTTTTTTCCATTGAATAGGAAGAATACAAGGAATGTTTTATAAATAAATAATATTAATAATTTTATAAATATTATAAAAATACATTAAATTCCCATTTTGAACTAGATATCAATAGTGGAGATAAAAAAATCAAACATGTTGTTCATAGAGGTGGTAATCTACACATATGTGTGATGAATTTTTTTACTAAGTAAACGAGAAAGGGTAGTTATTTATTATTATCTAAAAATAATAACATTTCATTATAGTAATAATTATAAATTAATTATAATATAATCGATAAAATATATCTTAAGGAGGTATAAGAAGAAAGAAAATAATTTAAATGGAAAATGAGTAATTATGAATTTTTACCTTCCTCTTTGGAAAACTCCATTACAAAAGTACTGACCCTTTAAAGAGTGGAATTTTGAAAAGACTATATCTAATACGTTGTGGATATAAATTATAGATTGGTATTTGGGTAAATAATTGGAAAAACAATATGGATTTATGCCTCATGAAAAGTCTGGTGGTGAAGGATACTTTTACAAGTAGAGAGAGTGAATTGTTTTTAATAACATTAAAATTAAAGTAACAATTTAATTGAAAAAAAGATATAATAATGTAAAATAATTGAGTGGGGAAGGGTTAAGCTATATAAAAACTTAGACGTAAATGTTCACACATGTTTTCAATGTGTTTTAAAATCATTTACTCTTATATTTTTCAATTTTTCAATTTTTGATTTTTATCAGGATAACTAATTTTCACTATGTAATTTACTTTTAATGAATTATAATAAAATATAAAATAATAAAATTAATTAATTAATTAATTGTAAAATTTAATCATTTTTTTCAAAAAAAATTATATGGTTGATAGAAATTAATTTTAATATTAGCGCACATTATGCGTAAAAGTTTTCTAGTAAGAAGTTCACTATATGATAAATAATTATGATTAAGATAAATAGTAAAAAAAATTTATTTATATGACATTAATTTTTTCCTTTTTGGAAAAATTATTCATTGGAAAATATGAAAAATGGTTTTTATCAAAATAAAATATTACTTAAGTTTCAAAAGGTTAAGAATGGGGTTTCTAAATTTAGTAAAATATTTCCAAATGAATAATTTTACTCCATAAGTACATTTTTGGTCATGAAAAGAGTTTTATATTTTTTTAAAAATAATAATTATTAAATGATAATTCCATACAATCTACGGTATAACTATAAACTTTATTTTTTTACTATTCCCTTAAATATAAATCACTTTAGAAAAATCGAAAAAATTCAAATTATGATTATTTATTTTGTATAAATCCAAAAAAAAATTAGTTAATTTTGTAAAATTGAAATAAATTTTAGAGTTTAACTATTAAATAAAAACATAAAATTATAATGAAAATTGTTTAAAAAAGAAAATAAATTTTTTAAATGTTAATTTCCCTCGTTGTTATTTCCTATCGATTAATAATTAATTTTGTATTAATGTGTTATTCATATAAAAAATATATTTTATTCATAATATATTAAGTTTCTTACTATAAACTTCAAATAAATATAATTTTACAGGAAATACATTTTTGGCATAAAATGATTTTATTAGATATTCATCTATTCTAATTCAATTTCATCAGTGTATTAGAATTAAAAGAGCCCTTTATTTTTTATTTATAAATATATCTGATAATGTGGTTACCTATATTTATACCCTCTAATTAATGTTTTAGGTAATGATGGTCATGTAAGGTTCTATGGTTCATTTTTTACGGTATTTCATGCAAAGAAAGCTATCGAACGCATTAGTTTTCCAAGGAAAATATAATATAATGTCTCAAGGTATGTTTTTGGTAAGATGAGTGCTTTCTAGAGGAAGATGATCTGACAATGGGAGGTTCTGCCCATCAGTGCCATTATAGGAAAGACTACCAGGAAAAAAAATTCCCTTTCTGAAAACATGAGTAATGATATAATAAATATACAAGAGAAACTCCAAAAAATTTATCCATATATTGACAAGCCACTAGAGAATATGATTTTATCTAGTTCTAATATCATGAAAGAAATGGTTGAATCAAATTCAAACCATAAATTGTTCTTTCCCCAGTCTTTAACACACTCCAAGACAGTGATTACCCCAAGAATATAGACTTCTGAAGTGGATGAAATACCACACATTCCATATAAAGAACCTAAAACGTTTCCATGATAGTTTTTAAAAACGACCCCATAACCTGCTAGACCCAGATTACCTATTGAAGATCCAATTTTATTGACTTTAATCCAACCAAATTCAGGAGAAAGCCAAAGTACCTCAATATTTCCCAAATAAGGAAGGAAATTATCATTAATATGGATGTAATTGAGAATAGAAAGATCATGAATTGTGTTATTGAAACAGGCTTTACATAGAATTTTTTGATTTCTGATAAGTTTGAGGATTCTTTCCAAAGTTTCTTGTGGATTGAATGAGACCTCATCACGAAAATGTATGTTTCTTAATATCTATAAGATAATGAGGAGTTCAGCTGATACAACATGGAAGAGAAGGAAAATATGAGCATAAAGTTGAATACATAACCAGCCTTCCATAAAGTCACAGATATAAGCAGTGTATAGAATTTAAATTTCAAATATATCAAATACATCCTTCCACATGTTCAATTAGTAGTGAATGTCAGGAAGAAATTATTGAATTCCTCTCTATGTTGTTGATGGAGAGCACATACTAGATATAAATAAATTCCACACACCTGAAAATAGTTATCAGTAGGGATCTTTGCATATGGAAACTACCAAACCAAATTAAATGAAGAGGGAGAAAGAAAATTCTTGTTCATATTTCTAACCCAGTAATGACTCATAATAGAAATTTTTGAATGAGAATAAAAAGATTTATAAGTGATAATTCTATTTTGATTAATCTCACAAATCCAAATGTCTTTGAGTTCAGAGAAACAATAATCAAGTAAAATTTATTTGATGTGATGACGAACAAATTCTATGTCATTGACTTGATCCTTAACTGAGATATCTAAATATATTATGGGATCATCATGGGTGAAAAAATATATGAAATAATAATCATTCTACTTAGTCTTCCAGAACTAAATAAAGGAATCTATAGATACTGAACTTCTTTCATTTGAAGAAATAAGGGAAAAAATAGACTTTATAGAAGGCCACACAGAGGAGTCAAAGTGAAAAACATTCCTAGTTTTGATCTCACTTAGGAACCTAGAATGTATGAAAGATAGAGCTTCATTATTTCCATTAACCAACTTCCATAAAAAATAAGATTATAAGGATTGATTAAATAAACCAAGTTCTTTTATTCCAATTCCCCACTTCACAAAGGGTTTGCATCAGGTATTCCAAGGAATAGTTACCAATCTTCTTTCAAAGATTCTACATATCCAAATAAATTTATTAATGGAAACATTAATGGATTTTATAGGGGAATAATTAAATTTATACACCATGAATTAGAAAAAAAATTGGAGATGATAAAAACATTTACCAAGAAAACACGACCTAATATAGAAGTGAATTTTCCTTTTGAAGAGGATAATTACCTTCTATTATAACCAATAATGCATGATAAATGAATTTTATTTGGACTACTACAAAAAATAGGTACACCAAGATTTGTGAAAGGAAATATTCCCTCTTTAATACCCAAATCACTTTTAATTTTCATTTTCCTAATAGAGGAAATGTTTCGTCCAAAATAAAAAAATGATTTGTTCCAATTAACCAATTAACCTAAGACATATTCATAGTGAAATAGTGATTTATTGATGTATTAAATGATTCTATCATCCCTTTGTGGGAAGATAATGATATCATCAATATGGATAAGGTTATTAGGATCAAAATAACCTCTAGTATTACCTATGGTCTTCAACTTTCCATTACCATCCATGATAGAAAGAAATATTCTAAGGTAATCCTTTATAGTAGAAAAGATAATATTAGAGAGAGGATAACCATGTCTGACACCTCTAGAACAAGCGAAATATCATTATGGAGAACCTTTGAAAATAAATGAGATATAAGAAGTACCAAAAAAAGTCTTGATCTAACTAAAAAAACATCGTCAAAACCAAACATGAAAAGGATTTTGTTGATAAAATCTCAATTCATCATTTCAAAAGCCTTTTTCATATCAATTTTAAGAGAAATATTCCCTACATGAACATCCTTTTTGAGAAGATTGACACATTCCAATGTAGTGGTAAAAAAATCCTGAATAGTCCTCCCTCTAATGAAACTACATTTGATAAAAGAATTATTTTCTTTAAATATGGAAGCCAATTTTCTAGTTAGAATTTTCATAATGACCTTATATATAATTTTGATCAAATCAATATTATTGAACATGTGAATCTTATTGGTATTATAATCCTTTGGAATTAATGTGAGGAATTTAGGATTTAATCCTTGAGGAAGAGATCCTCCTTTAAAAAAAATTATGGACAAGATAACAAACATAATAACATAGGCTCTCCTAATAACTCTAAAAGAAATAGTTTCTAAAACCATCATCACCCGATGTAATATCAGGTTTGAGACTAAAAATATATTCCTTGATCTATATATCTAATGGGATAAGGATGAGTCTTAAATTTGCTTCCCAAGTAGCATGATTTGGAATAATACGCTCCACAGGAGGAGAAGTGGTGGATGAACCATTAAAGAGATCCGTATAATATAAGACAATATGATCTAATAGATCATGTCTATTAACCAAGATTTTATATCCAATTTTATTTAAATACAAGGGTTAAGATGTTTTCCAAACACTCTAAAGTGAGTTAGAAAACATAGAGTTCATATCTCTATCCTTGATCCAATAGGCCTTGAATTTATCTTTATGCCAGGTGTCTTTCCAATTGAGATGGTTAATGAGTTTAAGAGTCAACTAATCTTCCATTAAAGTACCATAAAAAAGTACTCATGAGTACAATGCTCTTAGATACCCCAAAGAGTGGCCTTATTAGTGTAAATATCCTGACCAAGATGGATGAATCAAATTGAGTCACTCAAACATAACGAACAAGCTCTCGACATTCCAAGTGAGTCACCCAAGAAAGATTGAATATAAAAGGAGGGGGGGGGGGGGGGGGGTCTTGGAGCCTTTTCCAATGAGATAAACCATGATGAGATGGTGATCTGAATTGATCCTCGATAAGGTATTACAAGAGATGTATTCCAATAATTTAATGTCGGTTCATTAACATAATATCATTCCATTTTTCTTGCAACCGTGCCTCTATGGTGCCTTCTATACCAAATGAAATTTTCACTAACAAGATTGTCCTCCATCAACTCATCATGTTCAATAGATTATTTGAATTATATAGAAGAAACCGAATTAGACACCCAACCCATTTTTTATCAGGGTAAATAATTAAGTTGAAATCACCAAGGATTGTCCAAGGACTATTAATAATGCATTTAAGGGAGTTAATATCAGACCAAAAGATTCTATGATCCTGAGAACTGTTATGAGCATAAATAAAGGAACAATAGTTCATGATTACCATATCATAAAATGAACAAATAATAAGTTGAATGATAGAAGCAACCAAAAGAATATCAATTAGAGAGGAATGATCCACAACCCATAAGTATTTGACATTTGAAATTGAACTGTTAGTGCCCAACAAAAGAACCCGTGTTTTTAAGAATATAAAATCTTGTAGGGAATTTTTTTTGTGTTCTGCTAAAATAATAAAAACTAGACTATGAAGATGAATATAGAGCCCGAAAGACCTAACAGTGGATTAATTGTCTCGGTTTTGGCAATTCCAAAATATCATTCTTATTTGGAACCTGATTTGGGTGAACACCCCTCTTTTCCGCATCCCCTTCAGACTATTTTTAGGGGATCGACCAACTTTATTTTTGAGGATAACTGAATACTTAATTGGAGTGACAATGTCGACAGTTTCATTCTTATTAATATCCTAATCCTAAGATAAATTATTTCCAACATCCCTGGTTGAATCATTATCCATGTCATAATTTTTAAAGGCATAGGTAATAGGATCATTCCCCTTATGTACACAACTTTTTATTGTTTCTTTATAACTACACAGATTCTGGTAATGATATTCATAGGAAGCAGTGTCCTTGGATCCATCTGAGTTTCCTCTATTAGAAGGATCAATTAAAGAGTGATCCATAAGAGATTCTGGAATGTCAGTATTCACATTATTTGACGTCGAGTTTTCTAAAAGGAATATTATACTATGATTGGGATGTTTTATCTATCTTAGTGTCATAATTCATGGTGGAAGGAATTATCATAGGGGATTTATTTTGTGATGAGTATGGAGGAATAATCATGTAGCTCGAGTCATGCATCTTACCATCATTATCCCTCAAGAGGATCGGGTACCTATGTAGAAGAGTAACAAGGTCAATGATATCCTGTGAAATAGCATTGGATATAAACTCCTCTTATAGGTCTAGATGCATACTATACACCAATTCATTAATATCCTAATAATTTTTGAAGGCCAAGGTATTCTCATCCACATTATTCTCTCCAAGATGAAATTGGATCAGTGAATCAATGGGTAGGTTGGGAACATGTGTCTGTTCCTCTTTCTCTACAACATCATCCCAAGTCCTAGTCAAATTAACTCTTAGAGAAGGAGGAATAACCTGGTGCTCCCCCACTATAGGTTGATTTTTGATCTCTTTCTCAAGATCCATCCCTCTGTTCTTACAATTTTTATTTACTTCCTTCTAGTCCTAGGCATGAGGGGGCTCTCTATTATTCTTCTCGATCACTTTGAAAGTCCCAATAGAATTTATGAAGATCTTTCGAAAGTCACAAAATATAGGGATGCATTGAAACTCAATAATGAATTTAATTTTGTTATCATTGAAAAGAAAAAAAGATATAATCCTAATATTCATAATCCAAATTAATATCCATAATGATTCTAGCATAAAAACCAATATCTCTTTCTAGCATATGTTGATCCATCTAAATGGGGGTACCGATGCAAGAGGAAATATCGTTAATAATTTTGGGGTTCCAATACACACAGTTTAATCCATGAAGCATAATCAAAATTTTAGTGTTGGATTGCTTCTGATTGAAGGGATTAAAATTGAAATCGCATTCGAAAACCCTTAATAATCTATTTTTTAGTATAAAATTAATAGTATTTCGAGCCATCGACAAATCCTCACTATTCTGAAAAATAATATTGGAAAAAACTCTTCCAATCAATATAATATTCTACACAATAATTCCCCAATAAATTTAAAAACTATTTTTAATATAATATAATACCATGGATTATATCATCTTGAAAAAATCACCCATGAATAAAGTGAGAATCGACATAACATAAATCCTTATTGTAGAGTGTTCAGAACTACTACTACTACTACCGAAAGACTATAATATTTGATTTTTTTGATCAAATATGGTTTGATGGCATCCATTTTTTCAAGATCTTGATGGCTTGATAAAACATCAGCAAAGGAAACACCATATTATTTTGAGGAGGACCACTGGATTTATCATTATTATATATACATAGGTCACCTTTGAATTCAAACTACCATTATGAATTGAATAAGTTGATGATCAAACATATATCTTGGTTTTTAGATCATCTTCATGGAAAAAATAAAAATCGCCAACTCCCACTCCTGGTACACCCATTTTTCTTTTTTCCATATCAAGGTGTTACATTAAATCCCACACAATAAATTTTATCCTCAAAATTTTTATTTTCACTCAATAATAAAATCACTATGGGTATCCATAAGTTAGAAAAAATTAAAAATAAAATTTATTCTAAGACATTAACCTCACTATATTATATAATACTGGGAAAAACATCATTTAACTCTTAATAAACCTATGTAATGATTTTAATTTATTAGAGAAATTTATAAAATAATATTCTTCCTTAGATGGATGATATGGCATAGGGTTTTCTAGAGGAATACAATTCACATCATAATTCTCATGGTCCAGATCCAAAAAAAATACTAAATTGGTTATGATAATATCTTATAAATTCAGAGTGAATGATCATATGAATATGAAAAATCAATATTATGATGTATTAAATGTGGAAACATTTATTTTAACCTATAACACCTTCAGTTATGATATGATATAATTAGATTAACATATATCTCTAATATTTTAACAAAGGATTTTTTTAGTAATTTTCCTTTTGGTGTATCTATAAATTAAGATCCCTAATAATAGTTTATAATGATTGTTTTAATTTCTGAGGCATATCTCCTAGAAGTTTATATCTAGGCACGAAATATTAAGCCCACTAATCCTGTTGCATTTAAAGATCAGATTGATACTCAAATAGCCTTTTTCAGGGTGATTACCATTGGTGAATCTTTTCCATAACCGCATCCAATTTCTAGTATCCAGACAGATATTTAATTTCTATGAGAACCACCCAATCTCTTCTTTACTATATTTTTTATGTTTTCTTATTTATAGAGTTATTCTTATAGTTTTTACATCATTTATCACATCTTAATTCTTTAAAAACATAAAATATATAATATTACCTCAAATAACTTAAAGGATTATCTATATCTTTGAAGTTATTAGCATAATTAACTTATCAAACCTCAAGTACATTTATAACTCTTCAATTATCCTTATATAATAACATCATAATATATAAAGTTATATAAACCCTAAATTGATACTAATTGTGACATCCCAAATATAATTATCACCGAATTAATTTATATATAGAAAATATTTCATAATATACCTTCCCATGACCTTTTAGGTGTTGTGTTTTCATGATTTAAGATACATCATTAACTAATATAGGCCATGTATTTCTTACTAAATGGATATTTTTTCAATTATATCATAAAATACATAATCCATAATAAGTCTTCAATATATCTTATAAATTCTATAAATATTATATTTTTCTAGAAATATCATATATAATAATTTTATTTATAATCTAGGGAAATAGAAACATATTAAGGGTGAGATCATATGATAAATAAGGAAAAGTGTATATCAAAATATATCATAGAATATAAATGACATGAATAATATAGTAGGAAGTAAATGATAAACGAATAACATCAATACAAAATGTCACATGAACTTGGAATAATTCAACGTACGAACTAAAAATATAAATAATCACATGGATAGAAATAATTATTATCATAATGATAAAATTAATAATGTCTAACATCATAAAACATACCATCAAGGACTTATTATAAGACATCATGAATATACCATCAAGGCCTCGTTCCAAGACATCAAAAACATACTATCAAGTTGTCATTCCAAGACATAAAAAATAATTTTGTAAGAATACAATGAATACCCAATATACCTTATGTCATGAGATCAGATGATTCAATGGGGAGGGTGTTATATAGTTATAGGCCTCACATGTCACTAATTTAGTTCAATTCATTCATTATATGATAGTATTTACTAATAGTACAATAAATAATCAACATTCCTTCGTAATCAATAATCTTCTATTTCGAAATATAAACATATGGGACATCAATAATTCTTTAAGTTAATAAATATTATAACATGATCATAATCCATCTAGATAATGAATGGGGAATGTTAAAAAATACATAATAAATTTCCTTTGTAATATATACTCATCCATATTTGAAATACCAAGAAATGGGATCTAAATACATTCCATAGTCAATAAATGAGATAATAGGATCAAACTCCATCCATATAATGATGGTGGGTGGTATCATTAGAGCACATCACAAGTGAAACATATTAACTTTTGTGGATTTTTATAGAAATTAAAAAAAACCTTCATAAGAAGAACACTTTGAATGATATCATATAATGAAAAAATCAAGAATACTATTAGCTAAAATCAAAAAGTCAATCAACAAAGTGGATAATTTCACAAGGGAATTTAGCGGGTGAATAATGAAACATTACTCAAAATTATGTAGATATTTAAGAATAAAATATGAAAATAGAAATTAAATTATAAATAAATATTTCAGAAGTCATTTTTAACAATTTTCTAAATATAAAATTTTATAAGTCTATGTCAAAAAAATTCAAAATAGTGAAGTGGATTTTTTTGAACATATTTACTTTCAAAATAATATTTAATAATGAATCACTAAAAAATGAAAATATATACCTTGTGAAATTTAGACTGGAAGATAAAACATTCAATCATAAAAGTAAAACATTTTAAATATTTTAAAATCCCTTTAATGAAAAAACCACATTGTAAAAAAGGGATATTACAAGTTACTTTCAAAAATATGAAAAAAAGTATATATGAAAGTTATATGAGAGAGAAAATAATTAGGTTTCAAAATATAAAGGTGAAAATTGGTGAAAATAAAAAATATAGACAAGGAATACCAAAACGCTTTAGAAAGAATCAAATTTATTCATAACAACGTTATAATTTTATAAGTAACAAAATTCATCAATGAAAAGTATTTTAATTAAAATCTTCACTTTCCCTACAGATAGAATATGGAATATAATATTAAATATAAAATTTTACAATATAAGTTAATTATATGAATGCATTTAAAGAAGTAACATTATAACCCAAACAAACAACGTTTGAGTTAAAAAATAACTTATGAATATAATAATCATTGAAGTAATAATCATTCAGACATGATTTCACAGAAAATAATTATAAATATAAATAAAAAAATTTAATTAAAATTTAATATGAATGTAGGATGAAATAATATAAATTATAATAATGTGGTTCTATAATAATTATTTCAACTCAAAAAAATAAATTGAGTTATGAAAAACATTAAAAATTTAATAAGATCTGAATAAAATGAATTAAAGGGATTAATTCAATAAAGGATATGTAAATACCAAGAATTAGGCATTAATAAGTAGAATATAATACAATGGTGTAGTATTAAGGAAATGCAAACTAATAATAGGTGCATTACTTGAAAAAATGATTTAACGAAAATAAATTGAGATGAAAACCCTTACTATTAATCCAAATTAGTCAAAAGTGATATAACATCATAACAAATATATTAATAACCCATTATAAACCATTTTTATACCTATATCCTTTTATAAACTTCATTTATATTCATTTATTACAAATATATTAGTTACCTATATTTTATTCTCATTATCAAATTTTATTAAATTTTATTTGTTTTTAGTATTATTTTCATTATGGAGAAATAGATTCTTGTTTTAAGATTAAAAGATCATCATCTTGAGGTCATTTAAGGTAATTTAATGTATTTTTATAATGATTTATAGTGATCTAATTACATTTTATTATCTATTTCTGATTTGTGATCATGAAGTCGGTGACGATCTTCTTTCAGTAATTATTAACAAACAAAAGAGTGGAGTAATAATAAGTTAAATATTCATGTAACCTTTATTTAAAATGAAAAAAAAAAATATTTTATAATTAATATATAATAACACAGGTAATTATATTTCTAAAATATTCCATGATAATTTTTTTTTGCATTGTTCTTTTATATGATTAAACTTACCAAAACAAGAACAAACTATAATATATGGGAGAGAATGGTTAAGAAATTAATTCTTTTGGATTAATAAAATTTTTATAGATGGATAATTATATTATTTACTAGTTTTTAAGCTGATGAATAATATTTTAGGACATATTTATAATTAATAAAAGACATTGTCAAAAGGAAATACATCACTTTGGTGAAGGTTTTAGTTAGCTCGTATGGATGACTGACACATTTTTTTTATATAATGAGAGGAATAAATAGAATTATTTATAAATTAATAATATTAATAATTTTATAAATATCATATTATTTCATTAAATATCCATTTTTAACCATTAAAACAATTCCAGGATAAAAAATTAAACAAATCATTCGTGGTGGTGGTTGTCTGCACGTAAGCGTGTCAAATTTTTTTTTCAATGTAAAAGAGAAAGGGTAGTTAATGATTATTCCATCATCATAATGAAATTTTGTTTTATTAATAATAATTATATAATTTAAAAAAATGGGTAAAATTTCTCTTAATGATGTGGATGAAGAATGAAAATAATTGAAATAGAGGAGTAATTAAGATATTTTAACTTAATCCTTGGAAAACTCCTCTGTACATCAGGTTATTCCTTTGAAGGGTGGAATGTTGAAAGAACCAGAACCAATAGTATGTTTCCATTAATTTTTGTGATCTATATGGTCATATATATGGTTGATATAAGTGGTTTTTTTGTGTGTATAATTGGGGTGGTGGAGGCTCCCTTTATAAGTTGAGGGAGTGGTATTTTTGTAAAAATAAAGATGGTAAAGTCTTTATTGAAGGGTTCAAATGGATCCAATAATGGACAATAATGGATTGGGGGAAGAGTTAATCTCATCAAATAATCATAAAAATATTATCATAAATGTATTTAATATATTTTAAGTCATTTTATCTTATGTTTTTCACTTTTTTGTATTTTTGGTTTCTACCATTGTAACTAACTTTTATATATGTAATTTAGTTTTAAAGAATAAAAATAAAATTTTAATTATTATAAATTTTTTAATTATTATAAATATTAAATAAATTATTATAATAAATTATCTAATAGTGATATAAAATTATTTTAATATTATCGCACATAACTTGTAGAAACCAATTTTGTAAAATGTGTATTTATATGTTTCAAAATCATGATTATGATAAAATTTTCGTTTTTTTTGATTTATATGTAATTAATTAATTTATTTTTATCTAAATAAATGTTACATGTCTCTATGAACCATACAAAAATTAATTACCCTCTATGGTAACATAATATAAAAAAAGATGAAAAATAGTTTTTATAAGAATAAAAGATTAATTATGTTTTAATATGTTAAAGTAATTTTTTTAAAATTAATGACGGTAATTTTAAATGAATAATATTAAAAATTAAAATAAATATTTGGAAAATAAATGTTTTATAAGTGTTCGTGCTCATACATAGTTTATGACAATGCCATAAATGGTATGTGGTAAGTATAAATTTTATTTTTCACTATTCACATATAAATCATCTATTTTATGAAAATAAAAAAATATATATCAAGATAATATTGTTATTATAAATCCAAAAAATAATTTTTTTATTGAAGATAAAAATACTAAAATTTGATAATTTAACATTTTAATAAAAACAGAAAAAATATAACCATGTCTGTTTTCATTGGAAAATAACTTTTTAAAATATTATTTATTATTATTATTATTTATTATCAATTAATAATTAAATTGGTGTTAATATATTTCTCGTATAAAAAATATATTTTATCCATAATATATTTTTTTTCATAAAACAAACCGCATAATATAATTATTTTCTTTAAAATACATTTGTAGCACAAAATGATATTCTTAGTTATTTAGTTATTCTAATTTAATTTCATCTCTTAATTATTATTAAAAGTGGAATATATTTTAGTTTATATATATATTTCATAATTTGGTTTCCTCGATTTATTCTTATTGACTAAAGGAAATCATTATTATAGTTACATAAGGTTTCATAGTTCGTTTTAGTTTTGTGTTATTTCTGAAACAAGTTATCGAACACATTAGGTTTCAAAGGAAAATATAATTCATAATATCATTGTTTTATAATATACCTTGAAATAATCCAGAATTTGGGCCACCATAAATAATTCAATTATGCCTCTACTATTGAAACATTTTGCTACTATATGGTACATGTTGACTATTAAGACGACATGAGTCTGTCCTAATCTATGGAAGAATCACACATATCATGTTGTATATACATAGATATAAAAATGGTGGAAGACACCTGAAAGAAGAGTAATAATGAAATATTATAATTAAACATGTGATAATATGATCATATAAGATATAATAAATATGAATATTTTTATATAATAAGTTAATAACATTATTTAATTCATTATATAGTAGTTTTAAATACGCTCAAAAGAAACCATACATAAGGTAAGTGTTAAATTCACAATCTCATTTTATTTTGGATTGTTTATATATAAGTATCTTCTAGGGAATATTTATCTTCAATGTCCATATTTCTTAAAAATGTGTTCAAAAATAGTTTCACTATTCTTTTATTTTTTTTAAATCCATTTTTATTCAAGTGTAAATTTTTACTAACTGGTTTGAAAGGAATATTTTTTGTTTTTCGAATGAGGTACCTTTTGAATTTCCTGAAAATGTATGAGAGGAATATTTTAACTTATATGGAATGAGTGATTTTTTATTACTTCATGAAATCATCTTGACCTGAATGTTCTCTTATAATATTTTATGGTTATTTTCAATGATTTTTTAATTTTAAAATTTCATGTCATTTAAAAAAATGAATTTTTTCAAAGTAAAAAGGATATCTCCTCAATAATTATTTTCAAGTGATATCTCAAAATTATTTTCCATCTATGATAACATTCTTTGATGTTACTTATGTTTTAATGGGACTATGTTTCGGGTATACTATACCTATTACATATATGTGTTTTTTATGTTTATGATGTAATGTCATTTATGAACCCCATTTAACATCTATGGGTTATGTTATGATTGAATGATGTTTATGAATCCCATATCATTCTATGGGTTCTGATACGATGAATGATTTATGTTTTTGTGGCGCACATATGTATGGTTTTCATTATGTGGTGGTGTAAAATATATTTCCCTCTAATTCCTTGTATAAGTATTTATATATCATGAGATAGACTAGACTGGTATGGGAAGTGGTAACACTTTATTAATATAGGGATGAAATGTGAAGTAAACTCGGTTCAATGACACAGGGCAGGAATTGGGAGTGAACCTGGTTTAGTAAAAAACTTTTTCCACTATGATGGTCTTAGAAGCAAGCCTTGACTAATATAGAATTTATTTTCTATGCTTATGTGTGTTCCAAAATTTCATGTCATATGTTACTATCTTAGGAAATTTTTCCTATATGAACTTCTTTGAATTATCTCATGAAATCATATCATGATCTTTAATATTAAGGGTATAATTCTCAAAGTTTTTCTAACATTATTGTGTATCATGATTATTATATGATTTATATCTCACTTGTTTACCCTTACTAAGAATCTAAGATCACCCTTTCTTATGTTTTTTCTAGTATATTAAAAAATATATTAAGTAAGATGCGTCAAAAGGTGTTATAATTATAATTGAATAAGAGAGAGATGATGTAGATGTCTTATAAACTAGTTTCCTATATTTCCTAGTTTCCAAGACCCTACACATTTATTATTTTTGAATGGTTTTTCTATGTTAGGTAAAGAATATTTCCAACGAGCCCATACTCGAGTGGTAAGGGCTCCTGCTTGGCATCCAAGAGACCCGGGTTCAAAACCGGGTGGAGGGAAATTTCGAGGTTACTATAAAAGTACTGTAGCAGTTACTGTTCGGTAATATAGTAGTCGGAACTATTCACCCGATTTGGGCCTCCGGGCCACCGGTTCGGGCCTACGGGTCTCTAGGGCCTTCGAGTCATCAAAGGCCTTCAGTCCACAGGGTCTTCGGGTTACATAGACCATGGAGTATCTCAGTTCACACAAAACATGCCCCAGAAGAGGATCAGAGCAATAGGAGTAGCAGCCACCGGATGCAGAGCTAACCGGATTGGAAGAATAAGAGGGTATGGCAGCTGCCATCGGGACCAGGCACCGTGCATCATTGTATGAGGCAATGCTAGCCGATCAACAATGCAAGGTGGAAAGCTAAGGAGATCAATGATTCAAGATGCTGGGGAGGGGCAGTTCTAGTGGGCTAGGCCAATGGGTCATGTAATGAGAATGGTATGCCTCTGGGCCTTCGGGTCATGTATTGCGGGTCATGTCGGGCCTTGTGCCTTGGGCCTACAGGTCATGTATGGGTTCCCCTTCAACCCCTAAAAGGGGGATTATCTATAATAAAATAAAAAGAATACCTTCGGCCCATTCGGGCTAAAGAATATTCATCCATTTAGATGTAATATCTATGTATGAAAATTACGAGTTGTAATAATTTTCCTTTTGGAAATAAAACAACCCAAGAAAAAAAAGCATAAAAAACTACAAAATGAGGCATGATAACAGTGTATGCAAGTAAAAATATAACAACCAAATATCAGATCAAAGTACAATCAGATTACCCCAACGTAATACTACTAAAATCAAAGTACATAGTGGTAGTCAAAACCATAAAAACTCAATGTCTCCAAAGACACCAACATAGTAACTACCAACATTCTCCAAGATCCAACTCCAATTCCATGCCTAAGTATCATGAAGCATAGCTAAATAAGTGTGGTGATTTACGTTCACATATATCCTTAAAGACAATATCTTCAACATCACCAACATTTCAATGTATGGGTGAGTAATGAAGCACAATAGGTTTTCCCAAAACGATATCCATACTCATACAATTACGATAAAATGAGTTAAAAAATTTATATAAAATAGTTTATATAAAACACTTGAATTTTTTTATATACTTATAAAAAAATATAAATCAATTTCAATAATAGAACAGTTTCCAAGAAAAAAACAAACACATCCTTAAATAATTTCACCTTCCTTTTTGGTATACCCAATTTGCGATTCACACACACCCACAAATTCATGCTTTACTGATAGTTCAATAATAATGAGTGGTTTCTCATGTAAGGGTTGGTGTTTTGAGAACCAACTGTTTTGTACTTTGATTACATGAATGTACTCTTGTTATGTATTATTTATTGTTCTGCATGACTATAATATAATAATGTCTTGGAATATTGGTTGCATTAATAAGGTCATGGAAGATCACCGCTATGATGAGAACCTTGAAATTCAATAACAGTATTCTTAAATAAAGTTCTACGGTTGGATGACATACTATGATAGGACACATATTATATAGACCATCATGTGTGAGTACTCATAAGAAGACGAGACTCTCTCTCATGGATTTCGCAGTTAGTAATCTCCAAGATGGGAGATTATGAGAACAGACCCGCCAGTATTAATTCTGCATGTTTTGGTGTCATCAGATATTGCTATCTTTGAGCGTGTGTGATGGTCCTTAGACTAGGAGATTATCATTAACTCATTTCATGACTCGCACAGTTAGATTTGCTGATGAAAACCGTCACATAGACAGTTGGAGGGAAGTAGGGTACGTTGGGTGAGTCACGAATAACATGTTTTTAATGGATAAGTCGAGGAAGGATTTTCCCTTCCATATTTATAGAAGTAGATATCTCAGGCCCTTTGATTTTAATAGAACTTTCAAACAAATTTCATGGCCATGGTGTAACGACGAGTTTATTTCTGGAAGTCAAAGAATGACAGATCAAGAATATAGGTTTATCAAACTTCCATGAAACCTGCTTGATGAGATATTGAGACAAAGAAATTAAATTACATAGTAAGTGTTTGTATGAGGTGACACGTCAATGCGACGTCAACTTCTTTCTCTTTGGTGCCTTGACCCGTTGCTAGACAGTAATCTTGGACTTTAGGCAAGCTCGCCTAATGCCAACGAGAAAGAGGCCTAGAGGTTCACACACAAAGTGTATCCAAGTATCTCAAGTAGAATAAAGATTATTCCCATACATTGTTTAATAATTATTCAAGGAAGCCTTAATATTTTTAATTTTGGAGGAAGAATAAAATAAAACAAGTACACACCGTGTATTAATGATTACACACCATGTAGTTTTATTTTGATAACAAGTACACGCCGTGTATTATTAAATGTACATGCCGTGTAGTTTTCATTTTGGAAAGGAAATGAATAAATGAAAACAATATATACACGCCATGTACATTGAATGTACACATCGTATAGTTTTCAATGAAAAACAGGTACACGCCGTGTATTTATTAATACACGTGGTGTAGTTTTTCCAGTCGGGATTTTGAGTAAATATCGTTTTATTAAATGATATTTATTATAATCAGTGTTGGCACATGTCAAGGAATTAATGACACGACATGGGGTTTTCAAATGGGAGTTAATGAAATAAATAAAATGCATAACGCTTTTATTTATTATCATAACTCTATAACCTCAAAATTGATTATAAATATCCTCACAACCCTAAATATTTTCCAGACACAAGAGAATCGTTGTGAAAAACAATTCTGGATAATTCTTTCAAGGCTGAAAGAACATCTTGCTCCAATAATTCTCTCAAGATCGAGAGAGATCCTCTTCCATCGGATCAAGACGATCTAAGGTGGACAATGCAAGAAAATGTTTCTCCAGGCTAGCAATTGGAGACTCCTTTGGCGACGTCCAGAGATACAATGTGCATGTGTGGATCACCGCTAGAGGAAGTCTATACTTTGATTCTATGACGCAATGATGAATCACATTGAAACATGATCAAGAACATCAATGAAGAAAGAACACCCAAAAGCTACTTCTTTTCAATTGATTAAATTAATTATAATCAACCTGTAATGATCTTACTTTGTGGTTCTGGGACTTTCCTTTTCTTCCCCTATTTCTACGATTCGATCCATGGAGACTGGCGTTTATTGTTATATTGATCCCAGATTGATCTTTATTAATGACAAAAAGCCAAGTGGGCACATCCACCCATGCGATTCCACTGCACCCGGAACCTTAAATTGGTATCAGAGGGAGGTTAAAACATCTATTATAGTTATTTATTTTTCTTTGATAATTTACGCATTTATATTTAATTCAATTAGAAATAAATCATTCTATAAATATTAATAAATGATATCTATTCTTCCTCCTTCGTTTCTCGATTCACATCATATAAACGACCTTTTAATTTTAATTTATATTAAAATAAATAAAATGAGGAACTCATCCGGAGGAGCTTCTCTTTCTGTCTGTACAATATGGGAATACACGACATGTAATGAAAAACTACACGCCGTGTACTTAGGTTCAATGAACTAGTACTTGTCCACCAAACCACGCCATGTGAGATGATTACACCTAAGCATTTAACACCCCGTGTTGACCAAAAATGAACGGCACGTGGGAACCGGAATACACGATGTGTATGTTGGAGCAACAAGCTGTGTAATCCGATCTGAATGAAACCATGTACAAAGGAGAAGACGCATACCATGTACATGGGATTTCCATGCCGGTTACAACTTAACAAGGAAGTACATGCCGTGTATGATTTATCTACATGACGTGTACTCCAAAAATTCCAAAGTAGAGAAAACACGCCAAAGCCCCCAGCGTGTACTTTGGATAAAGAGTGAAAAGAAATAAATGCCATATAAATATAAACTACACACCGTGTAATTTCTAGAAATAGAATTTCACCAGGTTTCCTCCAAAAGTACATTGACCTGTACAAGGAATATGGATGAGAAGAATATCAAGGAAATTCAGAAAGGAATTTAAGATAAAGAATTGATTAATTATAAGATATTAATTAATTAAATTCAAGCACGACTTATCGTTAATATTAGAATGATTAAAAGAATTTGAATTCTAAATATGTATAAATTTCATGGCATGCTATGGATGATCATGATCTAGACCAAAAGTCCCTTTTTATGCGTGTATGGTTTCATTTAAATTTGTTTAATTTAAATTTATTGGCCTGTGAGCCTTCTTCCAACAAAATGTAGGGCTTGCATGCCCATGGTTTCTTCAATGTAAACCCATGTAATAGAGGATATCCAAAGCTAGAGGAAATGGTTCAGAACCTGAAGCTAAGGTGAAACCAACCCAAGAAGATACAAAGGTGGATAGGTGGGAGCTGAAAAACATGAACCATCGGTTCAAGGTGTTTTTCCCTAGTTCAGGGTTAACTTATCAAACCACTAGATAAGCTAACCAATAAAAGCTCATGATCTTGCCATATTATTTTATTTCTGTCTAATTTCATTGTTTATTTATTATGTATGTGTTTTCGTGATCACATAGTTAATAAAATGAACAAGCATGCAAAGATAAAATAAAATAAAAACCAGACTATGCGTAAAGATTAACAGAACATGGTTAATCACTTAAACTAGCATCACATAATATTAACAAGCATGTGATAATGAAAAACTACACATAAAATATTAAAATCCCTCAATACCATATTAATTCAGACCAAGCCTTCCATTACTTGATTAAGGGAAAGACTCAATAAAACTATGTTTTTGAACAACCCTTGTTGGGACACTTACTTTTATAAAGGACTCCCTTATGATATGTTTCTGGTTTACTTATCCTTATTACATCAAGAGGAGTAGACCTTGCTAGACTTAACGTAATATTGGAGGCAAGAGTTGAGGAAATCCAAGTTAGGACTTCAAGATTGGGGAGTCCACTCAACAGATCAAGGAACTGTAAGCTCACAGTTGGAAAATACCTCCCTACCTAAATACCTTCAAATAGCTTGACCAAGCCTTGTTGGGGTTATGCGAAGGGGAATATGGATTCCTACCACTAGAATGTCAATTAAATTGGACATACCAAGTTCAATGGTGAGGGCCATTGGGACTTGATAAAATAGTGGGAGACTTAATAAAATTTATTATTTCTCATAAAAACTGTAATGAAGAAAGTATTGATAAACCTTCTCTTTTAATTTGTAGAATCAAAATGAAAAACTATTCAACCACATTTTCTCTGGGATCAATTCTAGACAAAGACAATATCCTCACCGGTAGTAACTTTTAGGAATGGTTTAGGTTCCTTCATGTTATCATATGCCATGAACAAAAGTTTTATGTGCTGGAGTCTTCAATTCTTGATTCACCCGCCCAAGGGGAAAGTGATGCAGATTTCCTAGTATATGATCAACATTTGAACAATGAAATCGACGTTCAATGTTTGATTTTATCATCAATGTCTAGTGAGATCATGAAGTCTCATGAAGACATGGATGCTTTTAGAATACTTGAGCACCTCTGTGGTCTATACCAGGAGAGATAAAGATAGGAAAGGTTTGAGATCTCCAAAGCTCTATTCTAGAGCAAGCTTGGAGAGAGTGCCCTAGCCAGACCACATGTAGTCAAGATCATTGGCTACATTGAGCGCCTAGAGGTTCTAGGGTTTAAACTCCCCAATGAACTGGGTTCCAATTTCATTCTTGAATCACTTTCTCAAAGCTTCTCTAACTTTGTTGTGAACTTTAACATATAAAATGTTGATAAATCTCTGTCTGATCTTTTTATCCTCATTCTTTAAGTCGGCAATGACATGAAGCGTGAAAATCCTTCTGTCCTCATGGTGAATAAAAGGAAAGGGAAGGCCAAGAGATTTAATCCCAATGCTTCCTCAAGGCCTTCCATTAAAAGGAAGATCAAAGGGAAGGCAATAGAATATGAGGCTGTTTGTTTCGCATGTGGAAAGAAGGGCCACTAGAAGAAAAACTACACCGAGCGAAGGAAGCAAGGTGAAGCTTCAGGTCAGTTTTTTATCGAATGCAATCTATCTGTTTCTACTAATTGGGTATTAGATAATGCTTGTGGTGCTCACATTTGTATCCAAATACATGAACCAAGTAGATTTAGAATGATTGATCGAGGTGAGTTGGATCTACGGGCAACCAATGGAGCAAGACTCGCTGTTGTAGCTGTCAGAGACTACGACCTCACATTGCCTACTTAGATAGTCTTGGTTTTGAAAGGATGTTATTATGTACCCTAAGTAACTAAATACATTATTTCAGTATCCAAATTAGATACTGATGGATTCATATTCATGTTTGGAAGTGTATGTTTATACTTTTATAAATATAGAATTTGTTTTAGTAGGGCACATTTATATAACGACCCTTATGTGTTAGACTACACAAACCATGTAATGGAAATCTATGACAATGTCAATTCACATGAATCATACCACACCCAACTTTGGAATCACCGGCTAGGTCATGTCAATGAGAAACAATTGAGAAAATTACATCAAGATTGGTATTTAGATTCTTTCGAAGTAAAACCACTTGGTGTATGTCATGCGTGTCTACAAGGCAAAATGACCAAATCCCAATTTAGTGGGAAAGGTTAAAGGGATAAATATCTTCTATAATTATTTCACACAGATGTGTGTGGACCATTTCCAGTTGAATCAAGGTTTGGGTTCTCATACTTCATAGATTTTACTGATGATTTTAGTAAATATGGATACATTTACTTAATGAGGTATAAGTCAAATTCTTTTGATCGGTTCAAAGAATACAAGAATGAGGTTGAGAACCCGGTTGGTAAGAAGAATAAGAAACTACACTCAGATAGAGGAGGAGAATATCTTAATCAACACTTCATTGATTTCTTACAGGAGTTTGGGATTTTATCTCAACTCACACCTACTTACACACCTCAGTGGAATGGTGTAAGTGAAAGGAGGAACCACACCCTATTGAACATGGTGAGATCAATGATGAGTCATGAAAGTCTTCTATTATCCTTTTGGGGATATGCATTACAAACAACAGCACACATACTAAACCAAGTACCAACTAAATCGATAAATGGTAATCCGTACAAGTTATGGAGTGGACGTAAAGCCATGTTATCAAATTTACATGTGTGGGGTAGTGAAGCATTTGTTACGGCCTCTTATGGTAACAAACTTGCACCCTGAGGCACAAAATGCATCTTTATAGGATATCCCAAGGAAATAAGGGGATATTATCTATACAACCCCTTAGAAAAAAATTTACAGTGGAACGAAATGCCATATTCCTTGAGAGGGAGCACATCTATAAAAGAGATAGTGGGAGCTAGATAGACTTCGATGAAGTCGAGGATCAAGATACATAGGAGTTGGTACAGGAACAGATTCCACAAAGCCTTGTGGATGAACAATCTATTCCAGAGACACAAGAACTGCATAGGAGCATGACAGAGGTGAGAGAAACCAGAACGATATGGTTTTCTTGTCATCGAGGATGGTGACTCATTATTGGTTGACAATGATGATTCTCTAACCTACAAGGAAGCAGTTGAAGGCACAGATGCTGCCAAGTGGAAAGAAGCCATGAATTCTGAAATGGATTCCATGTACCAAAACCAAGTTTGGATTTAGGTAGATCTTCCAGTTGATGTAAAGCCTATTGGTAATAAATGGGTATTCAAGAAGAAACAGGACATGGAGGGGAAAGTCAACACCTATAAGGAACGACTGGTTGCCTAAGGTTTTATAGCATCATGGAATTGACTATGATGAAACATTTTCACCGGTTGCGATGCGGAAATATATCAGAATCATATTGGACATTGTTGCTTACCATGACTATGAAATTTGGAAAATGGATGTAAAAACAGCATTCCTTCATGGGAACCTCCAGGAAGATGTCTACATGACACAACCTGAAGGGCTTGTGACTCCAAATGATGCCAACAAGGTATGCAAGTTTCAGAAATCCATTTATGGATTAAAGAAAGCATCATGGTCATGGAACATTTGTTTTGATGATGCCATAATGGAATTTGGATTTGTTAAGAATGAATGTGAGCCGTATGTCTACAAGAGGTCTAGTGAAAGTGAAATAGTTTTTTTAATATAAATGTTGATGACATATTACTAATTGGAAATGAAGTACCTGTCTTACAGTCAGTTAAGGCATGGTTAGATAAATTATTCTCTGTGAAAGACTTGGGCAAGGAATCATATATTTTTTAGATCAAGATCCATCCTGATAGATCCAAGAGAATTCTGGGCCTGAGTCGAAGTACATACATTGACAAGATACTGAAGAGATTAAGTATGGAACAGTACAAGAGGAGATTGTTACCAGTGTCACATGGCATTCATCTTTCCAAGAAAATGTGTCCTCAGACACATGAAGAAAGAAATAGAATGGAAAGGATCCCTTACGCCTCTGAGATTGGGTCAGTCATGTATGCTATGCTATGTACGAGGCTAGATGTTGCTTACACATTAAGTGCGGTAGGAAGATATCACTCTGATCAAGGAGACCACCATTGGATGACAGTCAAGAATATCCTTAAGTATCTAAGGTGTACTAAGGATATGTTCCTGGTTTATAGAGGAGATGAGGAACTAGTCATCAGAGGACATGTAGATGCTAGTTTGCAGACTGATCAAGATGACATGAAGTCGCAGACTGGATACATCTTTAGTTTGAATGGAGGTGCAGTGAGCTGGAAGATCTCAAAGAAAAGTGTAGCTGAAGATTCTACAAAAGATTCCGAGTATATCGCAGCTTCTGAGGCAGTTAAAAAAGCAGTATGGATGCGAAGCTTCGTCCAAGAACTAGATGTAGTACTGAGTAGTAAAGATCCTATCACACTCTATGGTGATAATACTACAATGGTGGCACTTGCAAAAGAGCCAAGGTCACAACAGTGGAAAAAGCACATACTTTAGAAGTATCAACTATTGAGGGATTTTTCACAGAGAGGTGAAGTTGCAGTGAGCAGTATTTCCACAGAAGACAACGTGGTGGACCCCTTGACTAAAGCCTTGACTCAGAAGAAATATGATCATCATGTGAGATATTGCAGACTAAAAGTCGTAGGTAGCTGACTCTAGTCCAAGTGGGAGTTGGTAAGGGTTGGTGTCCTAAGAACTAACTGTTTTATACTTTTATTACATGAATGTACTATTAGTATATATTGTTCGTCGTTCTGCACGACTATAATATAATAATGTCCTGGAATATTTGTTGCATTAATAAGGTCATGGTAGATCCCTGCTATGATGAGAACCTTGAAATGCTATAGCAGTATTCTTAAATAAAGTTCTACGGTTGGATGACATACTAGGATAGGAAACATAGTATACATACTGTCATGTGAGAGTTCTTGTAAAAAGATGTAACTCTATCTCATGGAGTTCGCACTTGGAAATCTCCAAGATTGGAGATTTTGAGAACAGACCTTCCAGTAGTAATTCTGCATGTTTTGGTGTCATCGAATATTGCTATCTGTGAGTGTGTGTGATGGTCCATAGACTGGAATATTATCATTAACTTAGGTCATGACTCGCGCACTTAGATTTGCTGACAAAAACCGTCACATAGTTAGTTGGCAGGAAGTAGGGTATGTTGGGTGCATCACGAATGACATGTTGTTAGTGGATAAGTCAAGGAAGGATTTTTACCTTTCATATTTATGGATGTAGATATCTCAGGATGTTTGATTTTAATAGAAATTACAACAAAATCTATCTCCATGGTGTAACGACGAGTTTATTTCTGGAAGTCAAAGAATAAAAGATCAAGAATATAGGTTTATGACACTTCCCTGAAGCCTACTTGATGAAACATTGAGACAAAGGGATTAAATTACACAGTAAGAATTCATATGAGTTGACATGTCAATGCGATGTCAACTTATTTCTCTTGGGTGCCTTGACCCGTTTCTAGACAGTAATCTTCGACTTTAGGAAAGCTCGCCTAATGCCAACGATAAAGAGGCCTAGAGGGTCACACAGTATGTGTATCCCTGTATCTCAATTAGAATAAGGATTATTCCCGTACGTGGTTTAATAATTATTCAAGGAAGCTTAATTCATTTTAATGTTGTTGGAAGAATAAAATAAAACAAGTACACACCGTGTATCAATGATTACACACCATGTAGTTTTATTTTGAAAACAGGTACACGCCGTGTATTATTAAATGTACATGCCATGTAGTTTTCATTTTAGAAAGGAAATGAATAAATGCAAACAAGATATACATGCTGTGTAGTTTTCAATGAAAAACAAGTAAATGTCGTGTATTTATTAATACACGCTGAATAGTTTTTTCAGTCAGGAATTTGAGGAAATATCATTTTATTAAATGATATTTATTATAATCAGTGTGGGCACATGTCAAGGAATTAATGACTCAACATGGGGTTTTCAAAAGGGAGTTAATGAAATAAATAAAATGCATAATGCGTTTATTTATTATCATAACTCAACAACCTCAAACCCGATTATAAATATCCTCACAACCCAAACTCTTTTCCTGAAACAAGAGAATTGTTGTGCACAACAATTCTAGAGAATTCTTTAAAGGCTGAAAAAACCTCTTCCTCTAAGAATGCTCTCAAGACCGAGAGAGATCATCTTTCATCGGAACAAGATGATCTAATGCGGACAAAACAAGAAAAGGTTTCTCCACGCTATCACCCAGAGACTCCTTTGGTGACATCCAGAGACACAAGGAGCATGTGTGGATCACTGCTAGAGGAATTCTATACTTGGATTTTGTGATGCAACGAAAAATCACAACGGAATGTGATCAAGAACATGAAAGATGAATGAACACCCAAAAGGTACATCTTTTAAATTGATTAAATTAATTGTAATCAATCTGTATTGATCATACTTTTTGGTTCTAGGACATTCCTTTTCTTTGTCTATTTCTGTTATTTGATCCGTAGATACTGTCGTTTATTGTCGTATTGATCCTAGATTGATCATTATTACTGACAAAAATCCAAGTGGGCACATCCACACACGCGCTTCTGCTATGCTCGAAACCTTAATCTCATCCATCCACTAAGTCATCACTAAGTTTCAAATATTCTTATTTAACAATTACACATTCCACATTATACGCGGTCATGTCCCTTTGTACCACCATTGTACAAGCCCCTTATTACAGATCATGTTGAAATAATGAACTCACACCCAACCGTGTATTCCAAAACCATTTAAAACCGAACATTTAAATCCGTTTCATCCAAAATGTTCTTTTATTTAAAACATTTTAATTTTTTTTTACAAATCATACAAACCCATATTTGGAAATCAACATTTTAAAATCAGGAAAACAATGAACTTTTGACAACCAATTTTCACGAATCTAAAAATCCACAAACCATAAATAAAGTAGGCTTTTACGATGCATTTCAAGCCAATTTCACAATCAAATTCAATAAAAATAACTAATTAAAAATTAAGACTTAATTTTATAATAATATGAGTCCATATTGAATCCACCTACCATGGGAATTGTGATGAAAATGAAAAACATCACTAATTATTCAACAAAAATGGGTTGAATATCCAAAAACTGGCCTTAGATCACTGTACAAAACATCAAAACAACTATATATTATCATTATTAGCATAAAACACCCTAGATCCTTAAAAAACATACTATATCTAAGAATCCAATAGAGGAAAGATGAGAAGATCTAAGGAGAACTACCAGAAACAAAGAATTTACACAAGAATCGGGAACCAACACACAAAGATTTTCATTTGGACCACCCTTGTATTGATGGGGAAAGACACCATAACCTTTGAGAGGAATAAAAATCATGTTTGGGCCGAAATGGATGAAAAACAAGAGGTTTATGGGTGAAAACACGTGATATACACTTTTTAGGATCTCACTTTTAAACTGTGCATAGTTAGTCGAACAGTTTAGGAAAATTTGTTCTAACTGTGTCCAAGACTCTGCCTCAAGAAGCACTTAGCACGGTTGGACAACATGGTTAGACAAACCATGCACCAATTGTAAAAAACCCTTTATCATAATTTTAACAGTTTCTCCTGGGTGCCCATATAGTCATGAAAAATTATATGCCTACCCAAAATCCCATGTTTCATTGGCAAGGTTTCCTATAAGAGTTTCATGATTTTCACTAACCATGCTAAAACTATTAACATTTATAAAATCCCACAAAAACATTTGAAAATAATTCCAAACCCTCCCAAACTTCACCCAAATAATTTACATAATTAAAATTCATAAATAAAGGGTTACTTACATGAAATCGGTGTGCTAAATTCTCCCTAACATTTTCCTTTCATCCTTGGAAAGTATAGAGCTGTCATTGGTATGAATGATCTTAGGCCATTACTGGAACATTTATTTTCCCATTCCCAAGTCTCTTCCTGAATATGACCATGTTTCCACAAAACCCTCATTAGATCGATGCTTTTACCATGCAAGACCTTATCTTACCTATCCAAAATCTGTATTGGTACATACACTAATGAAGTATCTGACTTTTAAACAATGTGATCCCATCAAATCACATGGTTAGGATCAAGATGTTACTTTTTCAATTCAAATATATGAAACACTTTATACACTACACTAAACTGTGGTGTTAATTCTAACTGATATTCCACCTCACAAATCCTACATAATATCTCAGAAGGGAGTAATTATCTAGAAGGTAAAATTCCATAGTTCCCAAAACGACGAACTACAAGACTTATAGAGATCCCCAAGAACACATCATCAACCAACATGAACAATAATAACAATCTATGATGATCCACATATGATTTTTTATGACATTGATCTGTCTCTATTCTTTTCTTGATCAAAAAAATCTTCTTCATTGTTTCTTTGAAAAGGCTTGGCCTAATTAGTGATGTATCTCCTATTCCCACCCAAAAAAGTAAAGAAAAATAAGGATTCCCATACAATTATTCAAAAGGATCCATATGTATTGAGGCCTGATAACTGTTTTTATACAAAAACTACACTAATGGTACCCACTCTTCTTATGAGCCATCAAAATATATTACAAATACTAGAAACATGTCTTCCAAAGTTTGTATCATCCTTTCGTATTTACTATCTGTATTAGGGAGATACACCATACTCATAGTCAATTGATTCCCATGGGATTTCTATATCGATTTACAAATATAATATGTAAACCATGAATATAATTCTAACACTATCCAAATAAGAATTCCATGCCCATTTATAAATTATAGGATATAAATTTTAGATACGTTTTCCACCATAATTGATTCATTAATAGGGATAAAATTTGCTGACTTAGTGAGCTTATCCACTATCACCCAAATGATATAGTGTTTTTTAACCATTATTGGGAGACCTGTTACAACTTCAATAGATATATACCCCCATTTATAGATAGGAATAGTTAAATCCTACAACATAAATGTTGGTCGATGATATTCTACCTTGACTAGGTAATAGGTTAAGAATATTAAAACAAAATCATCCACCATTCTTTTTAAGTCGATCCACAAAAAATATTCTTTCAATAAATTATTCATATTCTCCATTCTAGGATGAAAACCCAATCTTAAATGGTTTTATGCATAAAGAAGGTATTCCTGAAAATCTAGTGATGAAACTGTCTGATTATGAAACCAAAACACTAAACTCCCATCAAACCTCCATCCCTTAATTGTCTCCCCGTGATTGAGTTTTGACCTCATAAAAACACATTCAAAATCTGATGTCTGTTCTTATTTAAACATTTTCACCAAATCAGGAGCGAACAAAACTAGAATGAAAACCACAACATTATCTCTGTCTTCATCTTCCATGTGCATTCCATCTAGAAGAAACGTCAAATTCCTCTAATCTAAATCCTTCTTTTCCAACTGAGCATACAAATTTCTACTTAATTATTCTACTACCGAATTTACTTTACCCAATTTATACATCATGTTGAAGTCATAAATATGGAGGTACTTTATATATCTTTTTTTCTCAGGTTAAAATCCATTTATGAGAAAATATATTTCAAACTTCTATGATCCCTAAACACTATAAATTTCTCTCAGAAGAAGTAATTACATGAAGATTCAAAGCATTGACTACTGTGGATATCATCTGATCATGTATTGGGTAGTTATTTACATTAAAACGTAACTGTTGTGAGCCATATGCAATGAAATGATCTTCCTCTATGAGAACACATCCCAACCCAAATCCTGAAGCATCACAATACACCACATACCCTTGTCATGATTCGGCAAAAATGAATATTGGTGCTCATGTAAGGCTAAATTTATGATCTTGAAAGGAATTCAGACATTAGTTTATCAATTGGAATGGATCATTCTTCATTTTTAGAGTTTTCATTGGTGAGTATAGTCATAATGAATCTTGAAAAAAGAATCTCTAATAACCATATTGACCAAGTAAATTGCATATATAAAAGATGTTATTTAGTGGCTTCCAAGAGATAAAAACCACTATATTCTCTAGATCCATAGAAAAACCTCTTTCAATGTTCATATGGACAAAGAAACATACGTCTTGTATCTAAAAAACACACTTTTAAATTTTGGTATACAGACGATGATATCCTAAGATTCCCAACACTATCTCCAAGTGTTTATCATGCTCAACCGTTATCACTGAATACACTAAAATTTCATCCCTGAATACCACCACAAAAGAATCTAGATATATTTGAAGTAGTCATTTAATCAATTCCATAAGGACTACTGGTACATTCATAATTCCAAATGGCACAACCACATACTCATAATGGTCATATCTTCTTATAAATTCTATTTTTGGAATAACCTTCTTCTGAATTCTCAATTGGTGATATACTCATCGTAATTCAATCAAAGAGAACTATTGATATCCCCTCAATTGATTGAAAAGATCATCAATATGTGGAATAGAATTACAATTACTTATCATAACTTAGATAGGCTTATTATAATCCACCTAGAATCGAAGATTTCCATCATCCTTTTTCATGAAAAGATCGGTGCTTCCCATAGAGGTGTGGTAGACCAAATGAACCATTTTCTTTCTAGATCTTCAAATTTCACTTTCAATTCTATTAATTCTACTGGAGTAATTTTATAAGATAGAAGTGATAAAGGAATGGTCCCCAGAAAGTGATCAATCATAAAAATCACTTCCCTTATGGGTGAGAACCCTATGAAATTCCTAGAAAAAACATTTAGAAATTTATCTAAAACCACCAGAAAACTGTTATTCTTGATCTTTTACATCAATTCTAAAGTCAATGCTACCAAAAGGTTTGATATCGCTCAACCTACTAGTGCTGACTACCCTGTTTCACATTCCTTTACACTCAAATATCCTTTAAATATATTCTCCATGCCATTGTCAATCATGAAACTAACCTTCCACATATAACAGTCGATGTGATACATGAAAATTATCAACCAATCCATTCCCAAGATTATGTTATATACATCCATCTCAAGTACTGAAAAATCCAAAATCCACTCAAATCCATCAATATTTATCAAACATGCTCTACACATAATTGATCATCCTTTTATTTGACCCATATGAGTTTGATGTTTCAAAATAGAAATAATTATCTCAATACGTAAATCCAAAAAATAAAAAACATGATATGTATAAAAGGAATGGGATCCACCAATATCAAACAACTTGTTAATAAGCGTGGAATTCAAAAAAATCATACCTCTCCCTATCGATGGTTTATATTGATCATCCACAATAACTTTCTCAACTCCAATGAATTTCATACTCACTGCAATTTGTTCTTTATTTACTTTTTTAGATTAAACTACCCAAGGAGTCATGGTATTCCATGAATCGCTAGGGATAACTCGATTATACTGGTGAGAGGTATTCTACTGTACTCCTCCCACTGAAGCATACCGAATCTAGAACATATAACATGTGTAAGGAACACCCAACCTCATATCACTTTGATAGTAGAACAAAAGATTCCCCATCAGATTACAATCGTGAAATACATTTTTTGTTGTCATACACTCACACTTCATGTAGTTTAATGAACCACATTGGAAACATCCATATTTGTTCATGGGTCTTGGAGGAAGATTCACCAATCTTGCTACATGATTTTGATTCATACCACTACCTTGTAAATTTGTTTCCATCTTCCACTTGTTTCTATCATTAGATATACCAACATTTCTCATAAATATCAACAATATCCGTCTACTTGTATCTCCTGATATGTATTCTTCAGACACTATCTCTCTACTAATCATACCTGTATAATCCGTTATACCAAGAACATAAATCTTTGAGAGAACTTCTTACCTCATTATTTATTCAAATATGGATGCCTTCAAGGTGGCACTGGCATTAACTTTTGGTAAAAAGTGGATTAAATTCATAAATTTATCCATATACTTTGTCACTATAAGTCTCTCCTACTTTAAACTGAGAAGTCCATTATTCTTGCGATCCAAAACATATGAGTATTGAATTTTTTGTTGAAAATTCCTCAAAATCCTCCCATTAAAGGACTTGGTATAATATAGCATGAACTTCTATATCCCACCACTAGAAAGAAATATATTCTATCATAAAAATTTCCAAATTTATTTTCAACTATACTGGTGTGCTATTGAAATCAAAGATTCAATTAATCATATTCATCCACACCTCTACCTTATCTAGTATTGAATCACTCTGAATCATTGGAAGATTCTTCTTCAGATATAGAATGGAATAATCCACTTTCCTTGCTTCAACCCTTTAGTTCATTTTTCCCTCATCCTAGAAATCTTTCACTGCACACTAAACCGTCTATTGGTTTACCTATGGCCCAGTTGAAACCACATTCTTAGTAGCTTATTCCAGTTGGTTTCTTATATTAATATTGGGTTCCATTTATATCGACACAACAAACACCATAAGTCTCACTCTCCACCAACTTATTTCTTGACATTTTAAAATTCTATCACATCATAGATATCATAAAATTACTTTCCAAAATTCAAAAATTCTCTGCTTTGAATCAATTTTGGAATAAAAATTCACTATGATTTGAAAATAAACCAATTTTCAAAATATCCATATAATTCCATTTTGAAAATCTCACATTAGGAAACATTTTCTTAATAATTTTTCAAAAAACCATCATTATTGCATCAAATCCCAAATCATTACTCAAAATGATATATGCACTCTTATTAGGATGGCATTTCTATAATACATGTCATGCTCATCTCATTGGATAGACCATTGACAATGAGATAACACTCCTATAAGTGTATCCAAAACAATTATGTACCCAACTCCATGTTAAATATAAGTCCTACATTAAAAGGATAGTTATATATTTTTTATTATATATATTTAATTTCCTGAAAATTGTACCCCTTTCCACTAAACAAACAAATGGAATAAACCATAATGAATTAAAAATCCAACACTAACACAACTAATAACCAAGTATTGAACAAGTGATACTACTTTTAAGTCAAGGATCAAATTAGCTAAGAGAATTTCCCAAAATTAATGATAGAATACCAAAGATGATACCATTTGTAACATCCCACCAATCCTCATTGGCTTGAGTTGAGGAAGAATTTATACTTGGCCTCAAGTGATACCCCTAAGGCCCCAAAGGCTAACATCAAATGGTAAGGGATTCAAAATATTTATGGGGATATTTTCGATTTGGAAAGAAAACAAACCAACCAAAAAAACCATAACAAATTACCACTAAATAACACATGATAATAATTTATACCACTAAAATTATAACAATAGAATATAAAACCCAACTACAGTTAGGGTAAAACAATGGAAGAATAATAACATCAATATACACAAAAAAATCTAATACCATAAAAACTCAAAGTCTCCAAAGACACCAACATATAACTCCAAAAATTCTCCAAGACCTAACTCCAATTACATGAAAAATTACCATGAACCACCACTAAATATGTTTGATTCATTATCAACACCCTTATCTCAATATAAAATATCTGCAAAATCACTAATATTCCAAAGCAGGGATGAGTAATAAAACTCAGTAGGTCTTCCACAAATGAATTCCCTACCCACAACTCTAGGATAGAATGAGTTAGAATATTTATATAAAAATTTTTTATATAAAATATTGGAAAACATTTTATGAGTTGACAAAAAAATATAGAATAGTTTCCATAACAAAAGAGTTTTCAATTAAAAAAATAGATTAAAACAATTTCACCTTCTTCTTTTGGCATTCCCAATATGTGATTCACACACACCCACACATGCATGCTTCAGTGATAGTTCTATACTGATGATCAATTTCTCATCCATCCACCAAGTCATCACTAAGTGACCAATCTAATTATTTCCCAATGACACACTCCCCTTATCAAGGGTCACATCCCATTGTACCCCAATGTACACACCCCTTATTCTAGGTCACGTTGAAAGCATGAACTCACAGCAACCTATATATGCCAAAATCATTTCTATCCATTTCAATAAAACTATTGTATTGTTGAAAAACTATAAAAAACCCATTTTCATAAATCTAGTAAATACATATTTTGAAAGCAAGAAAACAAATCATTTTTCACAACTAATTTCCACAATTAAAAAAAAACAAAAAAAAACCATCACTAAAGATAGTATCTTAGATTTTTTTCACACTAATTTCACATTAAAATTCAAGTGATTTAACCAATTTTAAATGAATACTTCATGTTCAAATAAGAGGAGTTCAGAGTGAACCCACCTACCATTAGAATTATTTCAAAAATGATGAATGATACTAATTCTTTAACGAAACTGGGTTAAATATCAAAAAACCTACCATAAATATATTTCCTTAACATTAGAACAACCATATACTACCATGATTTAAATAGAAAACTCGTGATACTTCCATAAACAACTAGTTCTAAGAATCTGAGAGATGAAAGATGATAAAATCTAAAGAAAACATCCACAAATGAATATTTACCATAGGAATCAGGTTTTAATACAACAATATTTTCCTTCGGATTTATACCATATCAATGGGAATAGAATAAAAAACCATTATGAGGAAGAAATATTAAGTTAGGGACAAAATGGAGGTAAAGGGATAGGTTTAGTGGTGAAGATGTGTAATATACACTATTTTAAGATCTCACTTTTAAACCATGTATGGGTAGTTACACGGTTAAGAAAACTATGTACTAACCATGTGCCAACCTCTACCTCAAGAAGAAATTCACATAGCTTTCCCACATAGTTAGAAAAATCATGCACTGACCATGGAAAAGACATCTATCCAACAGTGCATGGTTTCTATTGGGAGTCTGCATGGTCTAGCCAAACCATGTGCCTTACCGTTTCCCTACAAAGAAGCCCTTGTTTCACTATTCATGGTTTCATATAAGAGTTTCAAAGTTACAACTAACCAATATCAAACCATGAACCTTTACAAATCCCCAAAACATTCCAAATTATTCCAAACCCTCCCAAACTTCACCCAATCACTTTACATACTTAAAAAAGAATAAATAGTGTGTTATATACTTAAAATTGGTGGTGATACATACATAAAGCACACAAGCATAATCAAGATCTCTAATTGGTGGATTATATACCTCCCAGTCTAAAATAAAATAAAACGAAAGGAGAAAGTGAAATGATTCTTGAGTTCTGGCCTTGTACTGATACCTAAGAACCATCCTAGGTAACCAATCATATAAAGGGAAAAGGGAAATTACCCTTGTCTTGGCCTAGAACAATGAATTATAAATTTGTACCCACAATTCAAAAGAAGGTTCTGAATACAACTAAGTATACCAAGACCAGAAATTACCATAAACATATCTAGTCTAAATAATTTGATTGATGATGTACAAAAATAAATAACCTAATTCATAATAAAGTAAATTAATATTGATCCCCAAGTACCACAGTGACACTCAAGATCAACCGTAGCTACTTCATACAGTATTGGGATGTCTATGAGAATGTAGTATAATTAAACAAAGGTCTAGAGTGGATATTTAATATTATATCCTCAAACATCACTAAAACCAAAATATTGGATAAGCGCCCACCCAGGATACCATTGTATTCCATTACCAATCCCTATTCTTGGATATGTTCATGATAGGAATACCATAATTTTTTATTTTCATTAATATGGTTTAGATAGGTTCCTAACCCACATAGCATAATTTCATCATTAATCCTAGGGGTTGGATAGGAACCCTCATTGGATACCAACATTTCATCAACCCCATGGGTCAGATAATTAGTTTCCAATGGTTCTTCTCATATCAATATTCCTAAGGTTAGAGTAGATCCCACCTATATCCCATATATCCTCCAATAAAAATACATAAATGCTATTGATTATAAAGATAACTACCTTTGGCATCATTGAACATGTCTTAAAATTTCACAGTCGTCGAAATGAATCCCAGTGTTGGTATCTATATATATCATTGTTCACATCAGTGGTTGGATAATCACCCAATAGAAAAACAATTTATGATCATTAATATAATATTCAAAAATATATATGAGATAGAAATTACATATCATAGTTTAAACATAATAAAGTTATACACATTCAATACTTTAATATTAAGAAAAATCACATAAACATCCTAGATTAATATTATAGTTTTCTAGAAATTTTCACTTCAAAGCCTAAATATATGGATGGGGTTCAGTAAATTATTTCACACTTAACCATCATCAATACCGATACACACCTATATATAAAACTATGAACCTACACACATGACCAGTTATTCCAATCTTGGAAATCATCCAAAGGAATCTATGTTCACCACACTAAGTCCCAAATACCACTAGGGGAACCCCTTTGGGATTCCTTTATCATTTTCCACTTCCATTATACTAAGGCCCACCTAACATGATGGCCATGATTAGGTTCTAAAATATTTAACAGATGGCCAATTATCCAAAAATGGTAAAAAAATATAAAACAAACAAGTAAAACAAATTATTGATTTTTAGGTCATGTAGAAAATATGTTTAAACAATAAAACATCATGTGAACATTAAAAAAAGTTATATTGAGATTCTAAAAACCCACACTCTATATTCTGGTGATAAAAACAAAAAACATACAAATTTCTTCAATGATAAGTGATATAACCCAAGATAAATATACATATATTTCAATAATTTAAATAGTAAAAATTATAATAATCTCATAATCCTAAGATCCAAAGGTTTAGTGTATTTGGAGTTTAGCTATAAAAATATCATTATGAAAATTTATCCATAATAAATCTATTGTAGATCCACTTATATATGTGTCCTGGGTTATACTCATCTTTATATTCTATGGACTAGAAACATAAGAATGTGGCAAGGTTATATGCTTAGTAAGGGTAAACAAAATAGATCATAATTTAAGATCGTGAGTGAGATTAAAATAAACATGTGGACATTGAAGTATATTTATTGTCTATGTACATAATGATATAAGATCATAACCAAATAAACATGGATCAGAAATCATAAATCACGTTATAAGGATATTATATTTATGCAAGACATGTGTCTGCATAACATGATAATATTGAAAAACATAATATTTATAACACAAACAAAATGATTTAAAATCATTACATTATACAAAAACCGAACCATTTCCATGTTTCACTATCTCAATAAGACAAAAAAATTAAACCCATAATTATCTCAACATGTTATAAAATAATAAATTATCATCATCTCACATAGTTGGACAAAATTAATTTTTCACATTCTCACTTAGAAGGAAAAATTCAACGTTTCGTAATCTCACTTTTGTTACATAATCTTACATATATAGTAAACATAGATGTCAAATAATCTCAATTAGATTGAAAATATTAATGTTTCATCATTTCACTTAGTTAGAAAACATTAATGATCCATCATCCCACCTAGATGGAAATATTTAATGATTCATCATCACAGTCATATGGAAAACATTAATATTATGTCACATGAAATACAAAAAAATTATTGTGTCATAATTTAGATTATATGGAATACATTGATGTGTCACCATATCACTTACATAGAAAACATTAATGTGTCATCATTTGAATCATATATAAAACATTAACATGTTAGCATCTCACTTTGATAGAAAAAATTAATGTGTATCATCTTATATAGATAGAAAACACAAACAATCAAAATATCACTGAGATAGAAAACATTAAACAATATATTATAGAGATATATAATTTTGGTCTCATCCATCAAATAATTATAATTATAAATAGGAGTTCTAAGAGAACATAAAGATATTAATATTTCAGATATCACATAATTAAGCCTATGTAAAAGAGTTGGGTTTTATGAAAACTTCTATAGAAAATTCCAAAGCCATACATAGAAAGAAAGTGGATGATAAGATAAGAATATATACTAAGTGTAACATAACTAAGGATAAAGGATGCAAACATATATGAAAACATCCCATTAATACTATTTTATAAATCAATTTGGAAATTGAAAAAAATATCCCCTTTTGAAATGTTTGAAAACACAATAAATCTGTTTTCTTTAATATGAAATACTTTGATCCTGATAATATTTTTATGAAAATATAAATTAAAACCAAAAAGTCTTTTCAAAAAATAATTTTTATAATGTAAATATTCTTTCAAAAACATTCTTTTTAGAATACATAAAAACACAAAAGACTTACTTCTTAAAAAGACAATACTTCAAAATTCCATTTAATATATAGAATTAATTAACAAAATAAAACATCATCTTTTGAAAAATATAAAAATAAGTATTTTTATGTTTATTATAATTAGGAATTTAAATCATTTAACAATCAATTTTAAAACATGTAATGGATGATTTTTAAAGAAGAATACTCTTAATGATGAAATAAAGTGTTCACATGGAAAATGATAAAAATGGTTGCTTTTTTCACAAATTAAATGCTTAGAAAATGTGAAAATATAATTTTCAATAATTTAGAAAGAATATAAAATTAATATAAAATGAAATTAATTAATTACTATATCATAGACATGGACATGCATTGAATAATCCAGTGTATATCGATATAGAAAAGGATAATTATCAACTAAAAAGAAGTAGTGGGGTTAGTTTCTCTCATAAACGTCACATTGGGTAAATTATTTACCGAGGGGAATGAAATTGGGAGAAAATATTTAAAATAAAAAACTATTAGATAATAATATATTTCAGGATTCAGTGATTAATTTCCCTCAATTATTTCGCATAAAGATATTTATTCATAAAAATCACAATTTGAAAATAGGATTGGAAAGAAAAAATTATGGACTTGGTAACCTTTGAGTCAACCCTTATTAAAAGAGATAAGTTAAAATTAAATTTTAAATCAACTAAATTTAATTAAAATTATATTCAAAATGAATTGATGGGTAGTATAAACACCATAAAATAAAATAATTGATGAATATGATGCATATCTCAATGAATTAAAATTGAGATGAGGAAACCCCTACTTAAATTTTAGGCTTCCAAGAAAGAAATTTAATCTCCAGTGTAATAAAAAAATAGATCATTTAAGAACATTAATCATATCTATAGCACTTTTTATATTTTTTATAATAATTTATTATACATTCAGTAGTCAGTTATTGCTTATTTTCATTATTAGATGTTGTAATTCAGATTGATTTGCTTATGTTTTATATGAGAAATGATGAACCCCAATATTTGATAAAAATTTCATTGTTACAAAATGTTAAAATATATTTAAATAATTTATCTATAATTATTAAAATATCCCCATGCTTATATAATGGAAACTATTATGATGGTTCATGAGAACATCATATATGAGGAACTTGTTTCGTGTTATTTATCGTTATTAATGGATTTACTTATAATGATTTTTAATATTTATTGTTTCCTTTAATAAAATTATTAATGATATATATTAATCCTTAAAAAAATATATATTCATAAAACATATTTTATAACTATAGGTATTGGGTGTTGAGGAAAACAAAGGACGCCTTTCTATTGAGGAGTTAGTCCGCACCAACACACATATACCTTTTCATTTTCTATTAAATGAGAAAACATATAAACTTATTTATATTTTAATAATAATTAAAATTTTATAAATATCACCTTTATTCACTGTATACCCCATTAAATAGTTTTTTAATGAGGTTATAAAATAATATAACACATTTCTCATAGCGGTGGTAGTTTTCACGTACATATGGAAGACATTTTTTACTTTTCTATAGATAAGTAAAAGGCATAAAATGATTATTAAATTATCATGACATAATTTTAGTATATAAATATCAATAATTTCATTATATTATAATAGATAATATATTTTTTGGAAAATAATATTAGAGATAGATAAAGAGGAAAAGACTATGGGGTGAATAATACACATTGAGGATTTGAGTCTTACCTTGAATGACTTCATTGAAATGGAGCTTATGGAGAAATTTAACGAAATAAAGGTATTTTGAAATTGTAGATTGACACAATAAGATGTTGAATTGGTATATTTTCAAGGTATTTATAAACTAGGAGTGTTTCTTTAATTGGGTGGACGTGGAATCCTTTTAAAGATAAAAATGGGGACTTTTCCTTATAAATGAATTGTGGGAAAGGGGTAAGAATGGAATTGGATGAGTGTTAGGTGAGGAAATATTTGTGAGAAACATAGGTATAAATTTCCAACCAAATATTTTTTTAATAGAGGGTATAATTTTCATGTAAACTTTATAAAATTTGATCCACATAATTTATTCATTTCTAACTATTTATAACCTTTATTAAAAATTAACCTTGATAATTAATTTTTTTAATGAAAATTAAAGATGATCAATATTATGAAATTTTTAAATGATGATTCTTAATTGAATATATATTTAATCTACTTAAATATCTAAATATAGTAAATTCAAATTTTAAACTAAAACATATAATATATAGAGAAAACACTTTTTCTAGAAAAAGGTCCTTTTAAAAGATTAAATATTTTTTTTAAATTATTATCAGTGGATTATTTTAAGAGTTATAATATATTTATAAATTTTTACAAATTATATTTGATTAATTATTTAAATCATATCATTATAATTATCGTTTATATGAATTATGAAAACACATATAAAAATAATTATTTATGAAATCACTATTTTACCAATGTAACTAATATCTACTTTAGTAAATTATTTTTTATATAAATAATAAGAAAAATATTGTTAGAAAATTTATTTATGATGAATAAAATTTTAAAACATTTTTGGGGTAAATTTACAATGTGGGTAAATACTCTTTTTAATATAAGCATGTCCAATGTATTAAAAAGACAATTTCTAGTAGAATATATTTTATTCCAAAACTTATTTACTTATTTATTTATCTACAATAATATAATTTTATCGATTAATTAGTATTTAAAATGAAAATTACTTTTATTTGTATACATATTCCCAAATTTAGTTACCTTCATCATATATCTTCCATCTTAATTTCAATTTTATAGAGGTTACATTTTAAATCATATAATTTTCTCATAATAAAATGAATTATGGTTTCATTTTAGATCAGTATTTCATATGGATTAAGATATTAAAAATAATATTTTATAAATATAAAATATATAATAAAATATCAGGCTAATACATTTTATACCACTTAAATAAAATTTTTCGTCATAATTCTAATTTTCTCTCACCAATAAATTTTTTTTAAAAATATAATATAAGTATATTCATGACTCATGATATAATTTATAATGAAATATAAACCTTAATAACCTGGTTAATATTAGTAAAAAAACTCATGATTGAATACTATGACCCATATAATCGAATTAATGTTGATAAGAAGTTCATACTTATCCTTACACTGATAGATGATATGAAGTTGGTTTAGGATATGAAATTTTACTTCTTTATTCTAGATATTGATATGATATGTATGTAGAGAGTAGTAATGAATTTCCAAAATTATATAACATTCTTCCAAATTTAAACTAATGATATTTTCATGAATAAAATTCCAATAAATATTCACTTGGTATGTAATAATGAAACTACTAGAGGTTTTCATTATTAATCAATCATTGGAGAGGTGATTTGATGCTCTTGGAAAACATCCAAAATATAGTGTAGATTGTATAAATAGAATAAAAAATGTAAAAAAATATAAATTGGATGATATGCTCAGCATAATTATCCGGATCCACTTCTACAGTATTCATTATATAGGATCCTCTTCATTCCCTTTGAGGTTGTCCATACTTATTATCCTTATGAGACCTTTGGATAGGGAGTCAATTTTTGAAATTCCTAGAATCCTTACAATTGAATCATTGAATTTGGAGTGAAGAATTAGTATAGACCATTATAAATTATACTATCTTGGATTCCAAATTTATACCTCTTTCACAATAATGTGTTTGATGGATAATCCAACCACAATTGAAACATTTTATTGTTACTTTGAGAAATTACTTTGGGTTCTTATTTCCACATTATTGACACATGGGAAGTTCAACTTTCTTTACACCATGATAATTTATAAAAAATCTTTTATAGAAATATATATTTCTATTATTTTCTTAGTCTGAGTGTTTGTTATGGTTTATGTTATTAAAAATAAATCATGATAAATGGGTGAGGATAACAATAATACTTTCAACACCAACATCTATCCTATTTGGTTAATCATTGTGGAAATCATGACATTTCCCATAATATCTATTATTATAATGAATTTCCCTTACTCTACAATAAAATAAATATATAAAAATTATTTTATGATAATTATTAATTAATATATTTATAAATGGTAATTAATAATATTTATTGAGGTAACTCATTAATAATAATAATTGAGGTAACCCAATCCATTTAATTAATTTTATCCATTTCAAAATTCCTCAAACAAACTAATTCAAAAAAGAACACAAGTCATCAGGATACATGTACCTCTCAAAGGTCTCTACCTAGTTAACATTCCCATCTCACTTGGTCGTTCAATAAGCTCAGAGTATGTGTACTGGATCAAGGGTGGCCCTAAAATATCTTGTCTTAGCTAGTCTCCCTAGCCTATGTCACACACCAAGGTCAACAAGAACTATTACAACACCAATCCATGAATTCATCTCTATTTAGAACTCAAAACTCCACCGTATCTCCCAACCATAACCTCTGATACCACTATGTGGCAACCCCCACCCTCCAAAAATAGCACAATGAAGGAGGGGAGATAATGACCCCCCAAATTCATTTTCTTGTAGGCCTAGGTTCGTGATGAGCACTGAGGGTATAATTTGTTTTCACAATATGGTAGGCATATACTTCTATAATAAAATATAGATTGGGAGATAGAATGTATCAACAATAAAAACCTCTATGAAATATATATATGAAGACCAAAAAAACATACCACAATACATCTGTAAATAAAAATGATAAAAATAAATGTTTCCAAATTAAAATACCAAAAAAAACTGGAGAAGGAACAATGAAATTGTTCAAGGGTAAGACTATTAAAGTTTATCATGGTCCATATAGTTCTCTTTGAATCATGAAAATAGTTTTATATAGGTAGGGTGAGCATACATATATAATCAGTTGAAAAACCAATGTATCTCATGAACAAGTGGAAGGAGCATACTAATACACCCATGATAAATTAACAGGACCAAACAATACCTAACAGGTAGAATAACCATAACCCCAACCTTACCATGGCTCACTCACCAAATAATACATCCATGTAATAGAGTATAATATAAATCACATCAATGATAGGGTAACCCACACCAATTTCCCACTGATGAGACGCTCTCACATCTAAATAGAAAACGCCATACCCCTCCCACATCTTCTGAAATAAATGACATCACATCCATCCAAAAAACTCTTGGGCCACACCTCATAACACATCTCATCCTCACACACCTGATCCACATATCGCATCTCATCCCATTGAAACCTACGATAACACACCACAACTGATCCTGAAGACACAAGGGAGTACACATCAAAACTCATCCTAAATACACCTAGGGCCACACATGAAAACTCACATAAAGACACATGGGACATTATCTCTTGGAAGAGGGATTAGGGAAGTGCAGGGGTCTATCCAGCCATCCCCCCACTGGGATATTTGGGGAAGACACCCCTCGTGTGATTATGGATGTGTTGACACAAATTAGTTAATGTGGTTGGGGTATGTATAGAAATAATGAGGAAAATAAAATGTATGCATACATAAAACAATAAAAAAACCAACCTATATATTTACAAGAAGATCTCCATCCAACTTACATGGTCCCCCATATTTGCTGCTAAGACTAAATGCACAACCCGAACAAGTAGAATACAATCCATAGTTAAATTTTTGTCATTAATTATTATTTTTCCATTTTTAAAATCATTTTTTATCAATTTTTTTAGAACATATACATTGATTTATATTCCAAACTCATTATTATCACCATCTATACCAACCATGCACCTAGAACAAAATGGCACACAACAAGCAGCACATTGGAATTTCCCATAAACCATATCCACCACAACCTTTCATCACAACACCACTGTTCAATCATACCACACCCACTTCCCAACACAAATCATATACTACACCAAAACACAAAACAAAATTAGATATAGCAAAGGATCTCTTATTCAATTTTACATCTTTAATTTTGGGTGTTATCACACAAGCCATTATATCCTAGGTTATCCATTCGATTAATCGAATATACATGGATAACATGTTAGTTATGATGATTTAAAAAAACACAAAAAATAGTATTTCAAAATAAAGTCACTGTATCATAATTAAGCCACCCATATACACGATTTTTCTCAAGGAAGTACGTCCATTCAATCAGTGTATAAAAAATATGAAACCAAATCAATAACAAATTTAAAAAATACTTCACATTCAACTAACCATTTACATTAAATTTAAAATAGTTAATTATATTTATTAGTCGAAATTCAACCATCTCCAAAAGGATAAAAATTATAAACCCATCCCGTATGACACACATAAAAAGGAATGAACGAAATCCTACCACTAAGAAAGATGATCGACAAAACCATTTTCCAGTCTTACTGCATCAAAATAGGGGTGCGCGTACATGAAGAAACACCCTCCTTAGTGGCATGAAATATAACCAACTACAATAGAACATTCTAAAAATATAAAGAAGATGGATTTGGAACCTCCTGTATCAAGAGAAAGAGGATGAAATGAATGATGGGATGATATTTGCCTTAGAAAGATTAGATATGAAAATAATTGGATTTGAAATAGTTTAGTTGGCCATTAAAGGATGATCTCCATAAAACCACCCATTTTAAATGTTTTAATGGCATCTCTACTATTATGAAATTAAGGATATGATTAAACTTAATTAAAAAAGATTAAATCCCCTAATTAAGTCATTTAAACTGATTTTTTCATAAAAGACGTCAAAATAGAAAATCTGTAATTTTTAATGGAAAACCAGATAATACTGGAAAAACAGAAAAATTATGGGAATGAAAAACTAATAAACTGATTCACCATCAAAAATAACACACTACCAGTATAAAACACACCCCAAAAATGACACACTGCTAGGATGACACACTGCTAGAAATGAATCAATGTTGGAAAACTCAAAATTTTGAAAACCGTTGGAAATGAAACACCACCATAATGACACACTACCAGAAATGACACACCACCAATATAACAAATGGTCAAGAATAATATACCATCAGGATGACACACCATCCGAAAAGAGACACTACCAAAAATGAATCATCTTTGGAAAAAAAATTGGCAAGCTATTGGAAATGTAACACTCCCAAAATGATACACCACCATAAATGGCACACTACCAACACGACACACCACAAAACATTAAACAAAGATATGATGACACACCACATCAAATGACACACCACAAGGAATGAATCATCATTAGAAAACTTTAAATTTTGTAATCGTTTCAAAATAACAAACCATCAGAATGATACACTTCCCTAAATGAAACACTAAAAAATGAAAAAACACAAAAAATGACACATCACTAGGATGAAACACCTCCCAAAATGACACACTGCCATAAATGATACCATGCCAAGATTCCACACCGCTATAAATTACACACCACCAGAAATGACTCACCATTGTAAAACTAGAAATTTGGAAAACTAGTGAAAATAACACACCACCAGAATGAAACGCTGCAAGAAATGACACACTACCAGAAATGACACATCTCTAGGATGAAACACCACCAGAAATGAATCACCATTTGAAAAATATAAATTTAGAAAATTGTTCGATGACACACCATTAGAATGACTCAAATGTCCCAAAACACCCCAAAATACCCTAAACACCTCAACCATTATATTTTTTGGATAGGTGACGTGTCGTAAGGTCTAGGGAGTTACACCCATTCAATTCTTTAAGGCATTACTATCAACCCAAAACCCTTCTCTACTATAAAGTAGTGTGAGAATAGGTGAAATGAACAACCTTCTATTTAGATACTTGAAATTAGTTTCACATTCATCTATAGACAATAACTTAACCACCTTTAGATTCATCTTGGTGACTGTATTAGATAACCATGATAAATATCTCACAAAAGAAACAGTAGTATCCAAAGAACCCAAGAATCCTATAGATCCGGGTTACAATGGTTAGTCTAAGACATTACTCAATAACTTCCATCATTGAGGGATCCACCCCTACACCCTCACATGAAATTATACAACCCATGAATGAAACATTTTGAAGCCAAAATTCACACTTGGTAAATTTAGAATACAACTCATCCTTCTTCAGACCTATCAATATAAATCTAAAATAATCTCAATGATCCACCTTTCTCTTGGAATATATAATAATATGATCTATATAGATGACAAAAAACTGATCAAGGTAATCTATAAAGACTGTGTTCATTAAATACATAAATATAAGATAAGAACTAGTACGTTTGAATGTAATTACTATAAATTCATAATGCCCCATCCATTTACAGAAGCCTATCTTGGCTATATCCATTTTCTTAACCCTCAATTCATGATATCTGGAATGAAGGTTAGTCATTGAAAAGTATTTATCCTCTCATAATTGATAAAAAAACCATTGATATGTGGTAAAATATACTTTTACTTATTATTGACATTATTAGGTTCTTAATAATAAGTACAAAGACGCATTGACACATATTTATTCTTAACAAAAATAACATGTTCACTCCATTGTGACACACTATGGTATATGAATTCTTTATCAAGATTCTGCTAGAGTGGATTCATTAATTCCTATAACTCATTTAAGGCCATTAAATATAAATAATTTAAAATAGGTATAGAACCGAGTATGAGCTCTATTGAAAACTCAAAATCATAATTTAGGGAAAGACTATGTAAGTATTCCTAAAAAAAATTATCATAATCCCAAACAGCATGTGTGTCTTTGATGATGAGTTTCTATCCAATTATCTAAGACAAATAATCCTCATTAATAAATTATAATACCCATATAATAGAAAAAGTCTTACATTTGAATTTCATGTTAATCCTAGCACTGAAAGATGATCATAAGATGATACTGACTATCAGATGTAACTTCCCTTACTTATTAATTAGTATGGGCTCTATATAGGGAGAACTAATTGATGCCCAAAATTACTTGAAATTCAACTAGAGGGAGAATAACTAGGTTTATAGGAAGTACATTCCCACAAACTTTTATCAATGAGGAGATATATACTTGATATGTTATCAAAATACCATTAATAATTTTTACTACTAACTCAATATATAATCATAAAGGCAGTGATATCATACCCTTATAAAATTATTATAATATAAAATAATTTGTAAAACCATAATCAAATATGAAATTTTAGCTCTAGAGTGGATGGTTGGTGTAACTTTCACCACTTCATTATCATAACTGACTTCTATAGTTGTGACCACACAAGCTCTCCCATTATCTATAGGATTATGTGGTTGTTGATATCAATTATCCTCATTGACCCTAAGATTCATGAACGGATTGGTGTAATTTCTGTACTCCTCGAAATTTTATCATTTGACTATGGGAGGCATTTTCACTTGTGTTATTTCACTATTCCTTTCTTGGGTTGACCTCTTCAGCTCATATCAACATTATTTTTCCTAATGGAATTATTTTCCAAAGTTCACACATTTCCCAAAACCCATAAGAAAATTTCCTTTATTATTATTTCAACACTTATAACAGTAAGGAAAATTAATTATATTTCATATATGGGTTTTATTATTAAAACTTCTTATAATTTACATCTTTTTATTTTTTCAGCAAAAATTCAATAACACTAAAGTATCTAATTTACAATTACATCTTGATATCACATAGAAAAATTTCTTCAGGACTATCAAATTATCTTATAGGCAATTCCATTTTTAGAAATTTTCCAAGCTAGTAAATAATTAGACAACATTTATTTTATGATAAATGATAAAACTAAAAGTACACCTTGCATGTCTGGTGAAATTTATGTCACAGTTACTAATGGATTTGTCTTCATTCTTATCTAGTTATAGAAATTACCGTTTAATTTCCTTGTGATTTTTTAGGGAGAATTATTTAAAAAAATACATTTCTAATATATTCCCATGTCATGGAGTAAAATTATTCCTATTTCCTTTTATTCTTGATAAGATTCAACAATTGATTTGCTTCTCCTTCTAAACAATATACAAGTAGGAGAATTATTCTTTATTGTAAACATTGGTAAATGTAAAATATAATTTCAGTGATATTAATTCATTTCTTAGTAATTAGTGAATCTAAGGAACCACTGAAGTAATATGGTTTTTCTCTATAAAAGTATCAATAGTGAGTTGTTCCTTCCTTTGGTCATTTATAATATAAGTATTACTTAGGTCAATGTTCATATCTTGAGAGAGTTGGGTGTGCATATCCGTAGGATTTCATACCCAATCTCCTATTTCATTTGGTTTCTCATAAGGGTGGTCATTTAATTGTATGCTACATTCACCATAACACCATTCCACCTCATTCCTGCCATAGATTAGGACCAAAAATCATAGTGTCATAAATAATAATCATAGTGTATGATCATGTAATCAAGAAAAATAATTCATAGGATATCTAAATAACAAAAAATTATTTTATATCTATGAATATTTATGTTTAAACTAGGTCATTCATGGTCATAATCTTTTCAAATCCATCATAATGGTTCACAAGGAAGATAGGAATTAAACCAAGCATACCCCCAAAAGTTTCTATCTAGGTGTTAATTCTTAGGAAAACTAATTATTAATATTTGGTGATCGGGTTAATACCCAATACACCCAATTCATTATTTTTCTCCCTTAGTTAATCTATATTACAACCATATCCAATTTCATGTATATATGTAGGGATATATTTTCTAGGAAAACCACATAATCTATACCTTTCTAAAATATCAGGATGATATCCTATACTTAAAATTATCCCCATTATTTCACTAATGTTTCGTAACCATAATCCCTAAAGGCTAATTAAAACCTACTCGGATACCAACTAATGTGACCAATGAATTTCATATATATATATTACATAATTTTAGATGGATATTCAATACAACTCATTAAGATACATTCCCTAGAACCATAAAGGTTTCGTGTCTTTGGATATTAGATATATATTAATATTATTCCATTAAAGATACCTGATATATCCCAAAAGGTTCTTCCATCGTAGTACACTTCTTGTAAATTTATTACATCATTACTATATTTATAATATCATGTTATGTACTACTTCATACACATTAAAATTTTCCCTTTATTGAGAAACCTCATTTGGCTAACAACATATATAGATACCCCAACCTCAGTAACCCAGAGTCGGGGTCTTCTTTATTATATTAGAATAAGATATAAAAAATCACATCCAGAAAGACTTAATTGTTTAATAGTATTGGTAGACTAGATAGATACATGATTCCTAGATTTCATCTGAAAAAACCATGTTTGTTTTCGAGAATAACATTATTCCCACTAGTATATCACTGCATATAAAACATATTACACTTCAAGGATTCCAGATATTATACAAAAAATTTGGGTGACATAAAATTTCCGTTATGGGTTTTGTATAACTTAAGTTATCAAGATTAAATAAGCATAATCAATATGGAAATGTAAAAAACTAAACACACATTCCATTTAATTAACTTGACTATCATGATATGATAATGAATTATCAATATGGAAAGGAAAATAACTAAAACCACATTCTATTTAATCAATAAAATGAGAATGAAATGAATCCAAAGATAACATCATATGGAAAATCGAATGGATAATAAGATAATAGAATTATAAAAGAAAAAAAATATTAAATAATGGATTTTATGTATCAGAAACATGAAATTTGTACCATATATATATATATATATTCAAGAAAGTATAAAACTACTGGGTACAAAGACATATGGAATAAAAAATGATTAAAAAATACTATAAAGAAACTCGTCTCATTTGATCAACTGATTCAAAATTATTGGGTATAAATTCATCTAGTTTGGCCAACTAATTCAAAACCATAAGGTACAAAATCATTTAGTTTGAACAACTAATATTTCTCGTAATACCTATTGATGAATTGAGGGTCTATATATAACCTTTATGTACTCGTGTCTGTATGAAGAAAGCATTCCTCATATATTGAATAATTATTTTAACTTAAAAATGTGCATTATCAGAAAATATCTGTATTGAGAAAAGAATGAAGATTTATCAATACTTCCCCATGTAAAAAATAAATTTAATTTTAAAAACTCATATGTAGAAATTATATACTATTTAAGAAATAAAAATATTCATGATAAATAATATAGATATTTTGGAAAATTTTAATTTATATTGATCAATGGAAGGTGAATATTTTAATGGAAAATTATTGACTAAAAAAATGAATCAAGAAAGTGAATTTCAATACATTCCTTGGTCAAAAAGATTCTAAAACATATAGTGTATCAATAAGTATGGTATTAATACAACATATACCCATTATATTAAGAATAATGGTTTGTTTTATTTATGAATAGAAAGACCATAAAAAGATCTATAAAAATTTTCTTGATGAAAATATACTCATAATTTTTAAAATCACTTTTTAAAACTAAAAGATCAATTTTTTTGAAAGTATACTTCTTTGAAAAAACATTTGAAAATTATAAATTAATATTTAAATCCTTTTAGTGGTCATGATGGCTAGAAATTCCATTCAAGTCATTCCTATCAAAAAATTAGTTTTTTTTTCAATTTTTTTAGTAAAATCCAAATGGTAATTGTTTTAAAAATGAAATGAATTTTCATACCAATTTTTTTTTTAAAAAGTGAAATTTTTTATTTTTTTAATAACTAATTTTAAAATGGATTAAAACATTTTAAAGTACATGGTTCAAGAAGAAAATATATTTTTGACTAAAAAGATAAATAATGTTTGGTTTTCTTAAAAAAAATTTGTTAAACATTTTAGCACCAAAGAGTGAAAAAAAAGAACTATAAATTTTTAATATCATGAATAGAAATAGGGGAATAAAATTATATGTGTTTTTTAGTAAATGTTAAAATAATTTCCTTCAAATAAAATTCACTAACAAACAATCTCGATGAGAATGAGACTATGAAATTAAAACTTGCAATGATCGTAACATTGAGGAGTTAATTTAAAAAATAATAAATTATGTGTATGAAATCTAAATCCACATAAAATTTGGAAATTAAACAAGTTATATTAAATATACATTAAACATAAAATATTATAATATAAAATACAATGAATGATTAATTTAACCCAATGAAAACAAAGTGATTTTTGAAATTCTTTACCATGTGGAAACTTTTAATTCAAATCCTATTATATGAAATAATTAAAATTAAAACATAAAATTCTATGAATAATAAATTATTAATGACATTTCATGTAAACAGGTCATTATATAAACAATATAAATGAAATTATGTGCATAACATTAAAATATGCCTTAATGAAATGAAATTGAGATGAAATCCAATTACCCCACCAATCCATTTGGTTGAATGTGATTTTACCTAATATATAGTGTTTTGAAACATGTTATTAACGTACAAAAGGACAATATTGATATTTATAATATCGTATATGATACTTTTATAACATATAATCACCACTTCATTGATAATCATTCATTTTTATCATTGTTGTAGATGTTAAATGCCTTGTTTTTTGAATTATTTTTTGTCATGAATGTTCCAGTTCTTATGAGTATTTAATATTTTCATCATCAATATGATAATAATAATATTAATTAAATAATAACCATATTTATAAATAAATTATCATTTTAATCGAAATTATGAAATTAGTTTCTTTATAATTAAAGTATGTTACGATTATAGAGATGGTAGAATATATGTACTCATGAGTATCATTTCTATTTTTCAATGATCATTATGAAAATTAGGTAAGTTATATTTTACCTATAAATAATGATCATAATAACATATTATTTATTTAAATAGAATTATACATTTAATCCATTTGGTGTGATTATTAAAATATTTTTACATTTCTTCGTGAAGGTGGTAGTTGGCATGTACATGAACAATGTTATCGTCAATAAGTGAGTGAAGAGCTAAGAAAAATTGATATATTATATTTACTAAATGATAAATATGTTATGAATTTTATAATTATTTCATTAATATCATATATAATTATTAAATTTATCTTTATCACCTTCCATGGAAAGCGTTAGTGAAAGATGAATCACATCACTTTGCGAGGCCGCAATCCACCATACATGCGAGCAATATTATCGTATCCCCATCGAAATGGAAAGAAAAAAGGTATGCACGACATAAGGATTCCATAGTTATAATTATGTTATAAATATCTTATATATATATATATATACATCATATCCATCATCACAACCAACTGTGAGAGGTGGTAATAGAAAAACAAATGACAACGGTTCCTGAGGTGTCAGTCCACTGTATAGACAAAAGATGATTTCATAACCCATCTGATAGAAGTGGGGATTGTCGTAGCTAATTTAATTATAATAAAAATATATAAGTACATGGAATATAATTATGTTATTATATTATCATTTTTAAATATGTATTGATATAGGTGGAGGTGGAAATAAAATAAAAATTCTTTCTGAAGAACATTACCCCGTCTTCAGGTAAACTCCTCAGGTTTCCACAAATAGCCTTCCTACATTAGATTTATGAAAAAAATAAGGCTTCTACGATTGGTTTCTGAAATTGTTTAATTTATTTTCGTGGTTATATTATTAATCAAATGTTTTTATGGTGTGAAGAATAGAGTATAGGGGTGGCTATTTATAAGTGAGGTGTGTGACACGTTATTAGATTTTTGAAATGAAAAAGTTGTATAAATGTTTATCACTTGAGAAAATGTTAACAAAATAGTGTATTATTAATACCTAGAAATTATAGGGTTAAAATATGTCTTTAAAATATATTTCATAAAATTTTTATGTCATTTTAATCCTTATCATTTTATTTTAACCCCAGTTAAACACATTTGTACCTTATCTATAGTAATTAATTTTTACATGTTTCACTATTCATTTTTGTAAAAAATTATGTTTACAATATTATAGAATATAAATTATAATTATTAAAAATATGTAATCCATTTTTAAAAATTTTATTCCAATAAGTAGAAAATTTTAGTTTTAAATAAATCTCACGGATGCGATGAGAAAGTGGGTTTTCAAAGTTAAAATGTTCAAAATTTTACAAAAGATTATATCTCAAAATTAAATATGAAAATTATTCCAATAACCTAAATTTAATTAATAGATATATAATTTTACTATATTTACTTTAAAACCATTTCAAAATATAATTTATCTTTATATCTAATTTATACAATAGGTAGTTTTCAGTTAAAAATCTGATTTTTTCACTATTCATCAAAACACTAAATATGTCAAAAAATATATAAAAAACCCACCCAAATAATATTATGATATTTTAATATAAAAAATGAAATCAATTTTTTTAATAAATTTTATAAATTTGGTAAAAAAAATTCAATTATGTAAAACCCCAATATTTCATAGTACGTTATTTCTTCAAATTAATACAATAACTTCCACTACACGCAACACTGAGTTCAAGTGCATCAAGACTTACCAAACTAGCCGTTCAAAAGTAGTTATGAATAGTATTAACTGAATTTAAAACTTTATACAATACTTATAATTTTAGAATCCATATTATGAGTTTCTTAGACATAATTTAAGAACAAATTCATTTTTTCAGATAAAAGAAGTATTTTTCAAAAATGCACTTTTGTCACCTTTTAATGGTAAACCATTTTTAAAATCCAATATTTTAAACTTTTATATATTCAATTTGACAAAATAAACTTTATCTTTTGAATCTGGACATAATAATATAGTTTCAATAAATTTTTGGTGTTTTTCTGATAACTTTCATATTTGGGTGAATAGTGAAAAATACTCTATTTTAACTGAAAAAAATTATTTTAATCATAATAATTTATGATGATAAATTATAAATTTTAAGGGTTTTTAAGTATAAATAGATTCTATTTTTACCATTTAATCCAATTCTAGTCATTTTAAGTAATTTTACATTTAAATTGGACATAAACAAGTGTCAATCTTTTGATAGTTATTATTTCCTAAAAATACGCCTTTTGGATTTGACAAAGGTAATTAATTATAAATTAATAAATACAACTACTATGTTTTGAATTTGGTAAAATATACATAATTTTTGGATTCAGAATATCAAAATTATCCTCGGTTATTTTTTTGGTAATTTTAGGAAAACTTTCAATTTTTGATGAATTGTGAAAAACACTGAGTTATAGTTTAAAACCGAATTTTTATTTAAATAATTATTTATTTTATTTAATTTTATTTTAGGTCAAAATAGGTACATAATACGTATATAAGTTCAATTTAATTCATTGTAGTCAGTTTATAATAATTTTACATATATTAAAAGTTTATTGAACTTTTCATTGTTTTTTACCCACCTACTAGGAGAATTTGCAAATTCACATGAAACTTAATTTCACCGCTTCTGTAAGTGGAATTTAGAAAATCTGAAAAACACGGTTAATATCAGGGAGTAAAATGGGGTTCAATAAGATAAAAATAATTTTTGGTGAATAGTATCTTTTGACTTTTACTTACCGTGGTTAAAAGTAAATATGGTGGTTCAAGGTAAAAAGAATATTGTAATAATTAAAAATTAACTTAACACATGACCTAAACGTATTTTATGATTAATGGACGACCATGGAATTCTTTGAGTAGATTTTGGGACCCCATAGAGCCACTTGTAAGTGATAATGACACTTTATATTAATTAAGTTAAAGTAAATACAAAAATGACATAAGCATATATCTTTTAGAAAAGAAATTTTTTATATAGGGTAATATATGTTATATTTTCGACAATAAATATTAATTATAAAGATAAAAATATTTCCTACATTTAGGTATTTTATTTATAATTTTTAGATATTAAATAAATTAATTTATTTATGACACAATGGTGATGCAGTAATTATCTAATTAATGAAATACTAAAACAATTGATATTATAAATGTCCAAATAAATGTAATTTGAGACTTTTTATGAATTAAACTAATTTAATAGGATAATATGAAATATTAGTATTTCTTAAATGAATTTTTTTAGAATTAATAATGTTGTTAAGAATTTAACAAAAACAAATTATTAAATAGTGTCAAAATTGACATAAAGGAGTTTTTAAAACAAATAATATATTATAAATTGATATTCTATTCCTAAAAATCTATGGTTCGGACAAATTAATTATATAATGATAGGTGTATCATTAATGGACCACTTGGGGGTCTCTTGGTAGTTTATTGTATGTTTATTAACCAAATAATAAAAAAATACAAAGTGACATGGAAAATGTCAAACTAATTAACTAAGAGTTAAATCTAAAAGATAAGTTCAATATAGTGGCCCAAACCTGTCTAAAACCTATTTTTTGAGTGGTTTTAGAGCCATACACCCTTATAATTTAAATAATATAGTTTTGAGCCATTAAAAACCGAATATAAATTTATTATAAAATAATACTTTAAGTTTTTCCTAAAGAGCCCCTCCTCCCCCTTATAAAAAGACACCACTTCTAACCAATTCATCACACCTCTGAAGACTTTTGGATCATCCTAAAAACTGCCCAATTAAGCTCCCTACATCCATCTCCTCTTCCTAGAAGCCTTACCTTAGGTAGAAGGCTCTTCAATAGTCCTTTTGGTTCAATCCAAAGGGAGTTACCAAAATTAAAGGTAACGATTTCTCTTAACTTCTTTTCTTTTATTTTACTTCTCCAACCCCTAAAGTCTTTTTATTATTTTTTTTTGTAACAAAAAAAGTATGCTCAATATAATAGGTTCTTGTTATGAGAAGGATTCAAATTTCACTTACAAACACCTTCATCTAATGGGTGAAAAACATATTGATTTTGTGGATGGTAACCAAACGCCTCATGAAACGATGATTGTTCAAATTATCTCCTACCGCCTCTCATGCTTGCCATTATGATGAAACTATAATTAAATATGTTGTTTATGATATTTATTTTATATATAAGCTTCTGTAATTCCATTTTATATCATAACATTATTCGTTTCATGTTGTATATATATACGATAATTTAATTTGAGAAAGTGCGGACTACCGCCCCCTCAAAGTGATATGACCCGTTCATACCGTACATGGAACGTATAAAGGACGGTGGTAATAAACATAAGTAACATATATAACATATTATATTATACTAGAATAAAAAATACCTATTTATCATTTGGTTTTGATTCCTTTTAGAATGAAAAATGAAATGGAAGTAGTGTTCATGCATACGTACAGATTTCCGTCTCCACGAATGTGATGAGATTCCATCCCCATAATATCCATCCAAGACTAATTTTATTTAATGATTAATTTATTTTAATGACTTTATATCATTGTGGATATTAATAGGATACACAATATGGCTAAAAACACAACTTATGTAACAAAATATATAAAAGGAAACGAGTAAGTGAACAACCAAAACGAAGATAATACTAAAATATTATTAACAAAGCAATATTAAAAAATCATATATGATATCATATTTATGTGTATGATTATTTTATAATTTAATAAAAATGATTTAACTATTATATAGGAGGTTAACCTACCCTCTACCAAGGAAAATTACAAGGTAAGGGGTTTTATCTCACTCCTTATTCCTGTGAGATTCGTGCCATATTGCCACTATTACCTTTTGTGTGGTGTAGGTACTAACCATAATTGTATTATTTTTTGAATACACTTTAATTTATGTTTATTTACATATTTATTGTATGATACCTCTTTCATGGGGTTTATATTTTTTAATTTACCAAATTGGTAAGGGTTTATTTCACAATCTCTTCATTATCTGAGGTTGCTTATATGTAATTATCTACAGGGGCCTCTTTATCGTCCACATCCATGTTTCTTAAAAATGTGTTTCAAATCATTCTTACTATTTTAAAGACTATGGGTTAAATTCATTTATACAATTTTTTGAATTTTTATAATATGTTTATAAATAAATCTTTCTGTCGTTTTCCAAACAAGGTCCTTTTAACTTTTTCGACGAAATTAAGGTAAGAATGTATTTTTTTAATCTTATATGGTGGGTGAAGCTATTTCCCCCCATTATAAAATCATTGAACCTTCCCTTGAAATTTTATAAGAATATTTTCAAAGTAAATGTTTTATTTTATAATTATGTGACTTTTAAATGATTTCAAAAAAGATACATTTCTCTAAAATAGTCTTGATTTCATCTGTGTCAACATCCTTTGATAGATTTTAAGCATGTTGAAGTTGATTTATTATTATACAAAAATTCCTTATTGTATTGATGTTTTTGTGATATTTTTGACTTTGGATGTGTTACGTTTATACCATTCATGGTTTATGGAGAAATTATGGGCATTTTATATGCTAGTTATAATACGAATGATTGTGATATGTTTAAACCCTTAAATACGAGGAATGTATTGGACTTAGTAAGTGATGGGTGGAGCCCGCTATAGCTCCTCAATGCATCGGTAGGTCTCATGAGACAACTAGATGTGGAATTGGCTGAGGCCCTTTCCCAATTTTTATATACGGTTTTGGTCAAGGCCTTAATCATTTTTAGATGTCTTGGCCGAGGCCTTGAAAAAATGTTTTAGAATGTATGGCATTATACATTTCTTCATTATGAAAATAATATTGATGGATCATGTGGTCATTCAACTAGCAGAATACCAATGATTATGTTTTTATGGCATTATTTACTCAATTCATACTCCTTCCATAAAAGTATTCATGTTTATTATTGGTAAAGGCATGTGGTTTCAATAATTCACCATGATTAATATTTATGTTATCTTCCACTATATTTTTTACCCTTTTTGAGTATTTGAGCTCACCCCTTTCTTATGTTTCATTTTCCCAGGATATGAAGAAGATAGATATTAATTAATTTTAGGAATTATTTAGGAGGCTTGGATGTTTCCAATGGAATAAATTTGAATTATATTTCATTTCAAGTTGTAAATTTGAACTTATGTATGAATCTTTTTTCCAATAATACTAAACTAATCGGTCTTTTGAGACATGATTTCCTTGTGATCATTCCAATGTCATGTAATAAAGCACTAACTCTGGGTAACTAGGGTCGGTGTGTTACAGTTGGTATAAGAGAAAGTTTAGTACAATCCTTGGAAGCTAGATTTAGGTTAACTATGATTAGAGCACATATCCTTAAGATAGAATTTGAGGATTAGTATAAAAGAACTTCCAAGAATTTATGTATTGTAGAGATTTTGTGAGTTTTCCGAACAATACATCCTTATCTAGATACGATCCGGTAGAGGCGGGTCTAGCATAGATGTACCTAGGTGTGAAACCTAAAAACATTGCTTTGAGCTAGACTCGAATGGGAACACGTGCACAACAATGGGCCTTGTTGCACTCTTGGTTACGACACTACTGGGGGATACGCTTATGATAATTCTATTTTTATTTACAAACCATTATGAAGGGCTTATGAGTATATACTTCCTCAAAGAAAACATTTTTATGATTATAGATTATATACATAACCTGTTCAAACTACATTAGGAATTTTACATGTTTGTAATTATTCATTGCAATTCATAAATTGACTTAGTGTATGCCATTATATAGAAATGGCACCTAGTAGAATGAATGTGAACTCCAGTAATACGTATGATCCAAAGAGTAAGAAGGATCATATCTTTTATGGTATTAAGCCATCATTTTGAAGGGAAATTATCTCCCATGTATTCTCAACATATGAAGAAATAGTATCATGTGTGAAAAAGATATGTAAAAATTATCTGAGTCCTATGGATTTGAAGGGAAGAAAGAGAAGAAAATGATGGAAGAGAGAAATATGGATAAAGGGAAGAGGGAAAATAAGAATTTTCCTATACGTGATAACTGTGGGAAGAAACACCCTGGAACTTGCCTTAAGGGAATGAGAGTTTGTTATAAGTGTGGAGAAAAATGACACCATGTACGTGACTGTAAGGGTAAGAAAATGGTTTCAAATGTACAATGATTCATCTGCAAGGAGTTGGGACACTATATGAACCAATGTTCAAATCATCAGAGTATGCCCCAAATGATGCTATTGGATAATAATCATGTTATGATACTACCACATATGAGGAGGAATGATTAGAGTTCTTATGTTGTTATTAAATAATTATGTCATCTGAGTGTTGTATCAATGATGTACTGGTTATAATAATTATGGAGTATATAAGGATTATAATGCAGTACTATTTCAATAAGGACATGTAATTGTGTGGAACCAAGAAAAATAACTCCATAGGAAGTTAATTTTTTGGAAAATATTTGGTTGAGAGAAAGATAAACCATAATATGGTTCTGATACTGAAGTAGTGATTTTGGAATAATACATGATTGATTTAGATAAATTATACTGGATATTCTTGACTACCTTGAAATTGATTAATGATATGTATGTTCCATCATTGTCAGAGTTTACAACATTTTTGGATAGAAGGATTATATCCAGTATTCTATAAGGAATAAGAGATCATAAATGTAATCAATAAGGTTTTATGGTAATTCAGGATGTTGCAGTGTCTTAAAAGAATACATGATGAAGGCGTTCGTAGGTTATTACGCAGAAAAAAGGATCTTCATTGTAAATTTTGGACTGTGAGTTTGGAAAAAAGTATTTTGGATTTGTTGGGTTTGAGATTATATATTTTTTGGATTGTCTTAAAAAGGACAACCCGGAGGTTGGGCGACAACCCATCGCGTCCGGAAAGGCCACGAGACTTGAACCCGCAACCGAAGGGCGACAAGGGTGTATCACCTACCACTGACCCATGTGATGTCCTAGATTGAATAATGTATGTCGGGGTACCTACGTGCGAACAAGATGGCGGAACCGGAATTTGGATTGTGGCTGATCCCTTTTGTCATGCTGGTGATGATTTTCTCTTTTTTGTTTTTTTGTCGCTATTGGCTTGGGGTAAATCTATGTTTGTGTATTGGCGTGATTTGCTGGTTCATGTTCTGGCTAAGGTTTTGTGGTGGATTGGGTGACCGGTTCTTGGATTTGGGTTCGTGCTACTCCAAGGGATGAGGATTCAGTTTGGACTTTTACAGATTGATGTTAGGTTATGGATTTTTGTGAATGGAGTTTGGCTATGAGCATTGCGGTGATCATGTGATGGAGAAGAAGTGAAGTTTGGTTGCTGTGTGATTGGATCTGATGATTGTTTGGTTACTTCTTGATTTGGAATTTTTGATTTTCTGAGTTCAGATGGATGGAGGATGATGGCGGTGGTTTGATGCCTTTTATGATGTTTTTCTATTTGTTTTTGACAATGGAAATGGGTCCTTCCAGAGGGAATCAGATTTACAGGATGTGATGGAGACATGGGGTGGACTACGAATCTAGGAGCATGCCTTGTGGAGGAGGATTTGAAATATGAATTTGTGTTTTGATGTTTTGGGGTGGCTTTTGGAGGCTGTTTTGGATGTTTGAAATTTTGTCTTTTGAAGTTTGAAATTTGAATCTTGTATTGTGAGGTTCCCACTTGCCCGTAAAGTGGTTTATTCAGAAAATGAAAAAAGGGATTTGAGGTACATATGAATTAGTTGAAGGATGAAACTCTAATTATACATATACATATATATATATTCCCTCTTATTTTATGGATACACTAATTATTAAACTATAGGGAAGGAATCATAACAGTAAAAAAATATATCCTAATAACTTATGTTTTGTTGAACCGATGATATTTTAAATCATCATAGATTGATGGTTTTAAGGCCCTAAATTCTAAAATTGTTTGTGACTGATGACCTCAATAACTCCCTATAAATATTTATGTTTTTTCTCCAATTATGTGTCTCTAATTCCCACCAATGTTCTCCTAATAGGGATCATAATTTGGTTGTGACTTTTCATTCCCATTTTCCTCTTACTAAGACTAAATTTTGTTAACCCAATTTCCGATGTGGGTTTTCCCACAAATGTATTATCTATTTTTAACCTTTTTATTCAAAGAACAATTTTAAATTGCGAGTACAAAATTTATTGAAGGAGAGAAGAATGTAACACCCCATGATTTAATAGTACATTATTTCTTCAAAGTAATGCAATAACTTGCACTACACGCAACACTGAGTTCAAGTGCATCAAGACTTACCAAACTAGCCGTTAAAAAGTGGTTATGAATAGTATTAAAAAAATTTAGAACATTATATAATAATTATAATTTTAGAATCCATATTATGAGTTTCTTAGACATAATTTAAGAAAAAATTCATTTTTTCAGATAAAAGAAGTATTTTTCAAAAATGCACTTTTATCGCCTTTTAATGGTAAACCATTTTTAAATCCAATATTTGAAACTTTTATATATTAAATTTGACAAAATAAACTTCTTTTTTGGAATTGGGACATAATAATATAGTTTCAATAAATTTTTGGTGTTTTTCTGATAAGTTTCATATTTGGGTGAATAGTGAAAAATACTATATTTTAACTGAAAACAATTTTTTTAATCCAAATAATTTATAGTGTTAAATTATAAATTTTAATGGTTTGGAAGTATAAATATATTATATTTTTAACTTTAAATCCAATGATGGTCATTGTAAATAATGTTACATTGAAATTGGACATAAACAAGTGTCAATCTTATGATAGTTATTATTTCATAAAAGTACGCCTTTTGGTTTTGACAACGAGAATTAATTTTAAATTTATAAATAAAACTTATATGTTTTTAATTTGGTAAAATAGACATCATTTTTGGATTAAGAATATCTAAATTATCCTTTGGTGAATTTTTGGTATTTTTCGGAAAACTTTCAATTTTTGATGAATAGTGAAAAACATTGAGTTATAGTTTAAAACCGGATTTTTATTTAAATAATTATTTATTTTATTGAAATTTATTTTAGGTAAAAATAGATACATAATACCTATATATGTTAAATTTAATTCATTGGAGTTAGTTTAAAATAATTTTAGATATATAAAAATTTTATTGAACTTTTCGCCGTCTTTTACCCACCTCCTATGAGAATTTTCAAATTCACATAAAACTTAATTTTACCACTTCTATGAGTGGAATTTTGAAAATACGAGAGACACGGTAAATATAAAGCAGTAAAATGTGGTTCAATAAGATAAAAATAATTTTTTGTTGAATAGTAACTTTTGACTTTTATATGTCGCGGTTAAAGGTAAATAGGGTAGTTCATGGTAAAAAGAATATTGTAATAATTCAAAATTACCTTAACACATGTCCTAACCTAATTGGATGATTAATGGACTACCATGGGCATCTTTGGATCGATTTTTTGACTCCATGGAGCCAGTTTTAAGTGATAATGAGACTTTATGTTAATTAAGTTAAAGTAAATACAAAAATGACATTAGCATATATATTTTAGAAAACCAATTTTCTACATAAGGTTATATATTTTATCTTTTAGACTATAAATATTCATTAGAAAGATAAAATATTTTCCTACATAATGGTATTTTATTTATAATTTTTAGATATAAAATAATTTAATTTATTTATAATTTTTACATATTAAATAATTTAATTTATTTATGACACAATGGTGATGGAGTTACATAATTAATGAAGAATTTAAATAATTAATAATATAAATATTCAAATAAATGTAATTTGAGACTTTTTATGAATTAAATTAATTTTATAGGTTAATATGACGTGTTTTGATTTCTTAAATGAATTTGTTTTGAATTAATAATGTTTTTATTAAATTAACAAAAATCAATTATTAAATAGTGTCTAAATTGACAAAAAATAATTTTTAAAACAAATATTATATTATTAATTGATATATTATTCATAAAAATCTAAGGCTAGGCCAAATGACTTATATAATGATATTTTTATCATTAATGTACCACTTGGGGGTCTCTTGGCAGTTTATAGTATGTTTATTAACCAAATAATAACAAAATACAAAGAGACATGGTAAATGTCTAACTAATTAACTAAGAGTTAAATCTAAAAGATAAGGTTAATATAGAGACCCAAACATATCTAAAACCTATTGTTTGAGTGGTTTTAGTACCATAACCACATTAGACTTTAAATAATCCAGTTTTGTGCCATTATAAACCAAATATAAAATTATTATAAAATAATACTTTATGTTTTTCTTAAGAGCCCCTCCTCCACCTTATAAATGGACACAACCTCTAACCAATTCCTCACAACTCTCAAGCCATTTGGCGCATCCAAACTCTGACAAATTAATCTAACTACATCCCTCTACTCCTCCTATAATCCTTACCTTAGGTAAAAGGCACTTCAAGAGTCCTTTTGGTTCAAACCAAAGGGAGTTACCCAAATTAAAGGTAACAATTTCTCTTAACTTTTTTTTCTTTTATTTTAATTCTACAACCACTAAACACATTTTATTATTTTCTTTTATAACAAAAAAAGTATACTAAATATACTAGGGTGTTTTTATAAGAAGGATTCGAACTGCACTTACACACACTTCCATCTAATGGGTGAAGTACATAATGTTTCTGTGGATAGAAACCAAACGCCTCACGAATTGATGATTGTTGAAATTATCTCCTACCACCTCTCATGGTGGAAATTAGGAGGAAAATGTTATTAAATATGATATTTTTGATATTTATGTTATATATAAACTTCTTTAATTCCATTTTATAGAATACCATTATTTGTTTCATGTTGTATATATATATGATAATTTCATTTGAGGAAGTGCGGACTACCGCCCCCTCAAAGTGATATGACTCGTTCATACCGTACATGGAACGTATAAAGGATGGTGGTAATAAACTTAAGTAACATATATAACATATTATATTATACTGTAATAATAATATACCTATGTAGCATTAGGATTTGATTCTTTTTAGAATGAAAAATGAAATGGAAGTAGCGTTCGTGCGTACGTACGGATTGCAGTCTCCGCGAACGCGATGAGATTCATTCCCCATCGTATCCATTCAGGAATAATTTCATTTAATGATTAGAAATAATGTTTACATACTTTATATCATTCTGTATATGAATAATATACAACATATGGCTAACAAACACAGCTTATGTAACAAAACATATAAAAGAAAACGAATAAGTGAACACCCGAAACGACGATAATACTAAAATATGATTAGAAATGAAATATTAAAAGATCATATATGTGATAATATTTATTTATACGATTCTTGTATATTTTAATAACAATGATTTAACTATTATATAGGAGGTTAACCTACCCTCTACCAAGTGAAAGTACAAGGTAAGTGGTTTTCACTTCACTCTTTATTCCCGTGAGATTCGTGCCATATTTCCACTATTACCTTTTGTGTGGTGTATGTACTACCCATAATTGTATTATTTGTGTAATAAACTTTAATTTATGTGTATATACATATTCATTATATGATACCTCTTTCATGGGGTGTATGTTTCGTAAGTTACCAAATTGGTAATGGTTTATTTCACAATCTCTTCATTATCTGAGGTCGTTTATACGTCATTATCTACTCGGACCTCTTTATCATCCACATCCATGTTTCTTAAAAATGTAATTCAAATAATTCTTAATATTTTACAAACAATGGGTTAAATTCATTTATACCCTTTTTTTTACTTTTTATAAGATGTTTATAAAGGAATTTTTCCGTCGTTTTCCAAACAAGGTCCTTTTAACCTTTTCGACAAAATTAAGGTAAGAATGAATTTTTTTAACTTTTATCGCGGGTGTGGCTATTTTCCACCGTTATAAAATCGATGAAGCTTCCCAAAAAATCTTATAAAAATATTTTCAAAGTAAATTTTTTCTTTTATAATTATGTGACTTTCAAATGATTTTTAAAAAAGAGATATTTCTCTCAAATAGTTTTGATTTCATCTATGTCAACATCATTTGATGGATTTTAAGCTTTTTTGAAGTTGATTTATTATGATACAAAATTTCCATATTGTATTGAAGGTTTTGTGATATGTTTGACTGTGGATGTGTTATGTTTATACCATTCATGGTTTATGAAAAAATTACTGACATTTCGTATGCTAGTTTTAATACGAATGTTTATGATATTTTTAAACCTTTTCATATGAGGAATGTATTGGACTTAGTAAGTGAAGGGTTGAGCCCGCTATATCTCCTCGATGCATCGGTAGGTCTCATGAGACAACAATACGTGGAATTGGCCAAGGGACTTTCCCAATTTTGATATATGGTTTTGGCAGAGGCCTTAATCATTTTTAGACGTCTTGGCCGAGGCCTTGATAAAATGTTTCAGAATGTCTGGAATTATACATTTCCTCATTATGAAAATAATATTTATGGTTTATGTGGTCATTCGACTAGTAGAATACCAATGATTATGTTTTATTATGGAATTGTTACTCAGTCTACACTCCTTCCATAAACGTATTCATATTTATTATTCATAAAATCATGTGGTTTCAATTATTCACCATGCGTAATATTTTTGTTATCTTTCACTGTATTTATTACCATTAATGAGCATTTGATCTCACCCATTTCTTATGTTTCATTTTCCCAGGATATGAAGAAGATAGTTATTAATGACTTGCAGGCATTATTTAGAAGTCTTGAATGTTTCCAATGGAATAAATTCATATTGTATTTCTTTTCAATTTGTAAAGTTAAAATTATATATGAATCTTGTTTCCAATAATACTAAACGGATCGGTCATTCGAGACATGATTTCCTTGTGATCATGCCAATGTTACGTAATAAAGCACCGACTCTGGGTAACAAGGGTCGAGACGTTACAAATTATGTGTGAAAATCTTGACTAAATTCTCTACTATAAAAAAAATATATTTTTTAGAAAAAATATATTTTTTGTTTAAAATGATTTCTATTTTATTTCTTGTCAATTGATAACCATAGTTTTCCATAATTTAATTATTTCTATTATTAACTTCAAATTTATTATCTATGTGATAACTATCATATTAATTTTTGATATTCTAATGATATATCATGTTTTGTTTAGACTCGATGTTGCATGTAAGCAATTTAAACTAAGTGTTACATGTAACGTAAGATAAAATAAGTTTTGCATGTAATGAAACCTATTGAATAGATTTAGCTTATTTAAAATAAATATATTTTAAAGTTTTATGGTGTTATATTTTCTTCAATGATTATTTTTTTCTGTCATGCATGCCATCTAATAAAATATTCTTCTTTTAGAATTATGAGATGTTACATCCACCCTTAAATAAATTATGTCATTTCAATTTAAACTTGTTCTCAGTAATCAAGGGTTTGACATTTGAAAATTCTATTGTTAAAAATTATTCATCATAATAGGTTTAATAAAATATCATTTTAAAAAGAGATAAAGGGAAGTACAATGGTCATAATGAATAAAAAATTACTTGGTTTTATGTTGGAGATCATTGGTTCAAAGTGAATATTTTAACATAGAGTAAATGTATAAATAATTATAGAGAGATATCAAGGTTCTTGATAAAAAGACATTGAATGATAAATGGAAAGTTAAGGGCCTAAAAACCATAAATATTTGATGATTAAAAATATCATCTGATTCATCAGATATGAATGCAATAGGATAACATTTTTGTTTCAAGATCATTTTTCCTAGAAGTGAGGAATTATTTTAACTTTGTATTAATATAAAGAAGTATACTTACATGATACATTTCTATTTCATAAGTAAAATTTTATCCTTTTGTTATCATTAAAGAAATTTCCAATTCACCCCTTACTCTATGAAATGAATATCCAAAAATGATTTTTTTGGCTGAAGCACTAAAATGAACATTTAAGGGATTATAAGATCTGAAAAAGTGTGACAAGTATTTCTTTCTATCTCTAAATATTTTCCAAAACCATATATTTAGTAAAAATTATATAATATAATAATTTTACCTCTAACACTAAAATGTAACACCATTGGTTCATCATTAATATATTTTTTTCAAATCATTAAACTAAAAAAGGACATATTAACCAAGACATCACATAGGTTAGTAGTATGTACTAAACCCATATCATTCTTCAGTCATGGGTTCAAGCCTCACAAACTTTGAATAATGAAATGGGTTATCACTTAAAATATGGTTTTACCTTTTCTAAACTCTATTAATATAATGCCTATAAGGTTCCCAAAAAACTATTATGGGAATACATGAAATAAAATTAATAATTTAATAACCTTTCTACTAAGGTTTTCAATACAACCCTATTTTTATAGTTTAATAATTTTATTTAACTATTATTAAAATTTAATTAATGATCATATTTACCCTAATAGATATAAGTACCTTTAAAAGCATGTCTATAAAATGTAAAATCATTATTCATAAACCATATTCTCCACTAAAACATATGGTTGTCTTAAATTTATCCAAAAATATCTTTAATCTTGATAGCCTCCAGTCACATAAAACATGAAAGTGGTGTTTAAATATTTGAATATAAGATAAATATTAAACTCAAAAAAAATCATGACCTTATCCATAAAGCTTAAGAAATAAAGACAGATATGCCAATGAAATTTAGCACAATACTTAGATGATTCATATTTTTTATCATCAAAATACCATTGGTAAAAATATTCTTCTAACCCCATTATATAAATACCTCATTTGGTTTATTTTCATAGAAATCCTTCATTGGTATAGTATTTAAACTATAGATAAGGTAACTGACATATATAATTCCTAGGTTACATACATTGAAGATAAAGAAGTATAAATGGATCCTTAGGATTAAATTTATTTCATTCCATCATACTCTTTAGTTTTTCTAAACAATTCATTTCTTTATAAACTTTTTTCCCAAACATAAATTTTTTCCCATTCCTTTCACACACATTATTTTAAATAAAAGACATAATAGGCTTAACCTTGGTAATTAGTTTTTATCATCTATTAAAATCCTTCATAAGGGTTTTTAATTTATATATGAATTATCCTAAGAATATACACTAATTGTGTAAAACTAGGTGCGTAGAAAGTCTTGTTTTCTTATCTTGGGTGACGATCATATCAATCCAAATGCACCATTTTCAAAGTTATTACCCCAAGGTACATCTATTCCAGAACCATATACACTTTTTTTATCCAGACAGGGATGTATTTCTAGTGAAAACCAGATAATATATTTCATACCAAAATTTTAGGATTTTATTCTATAATTATTCTTAATGTTTTATCATAGGGTTATTCTCCCCAATTTATGTTTTACTAACTCCAGTTCCCATGGTTTCTATTAAAATTACGTTGATACCAACTTTAGAGACCCCAAACCTAGTAACCTGAAGCCAGTGTTTTATTTATTACATTGAGATACGATATAAGGAATTATTTCATTAATGACTAAATAGATTAGTAGTCTTGGTAAACTAGATACACACATGATTCTTATATTGCATCAGAAAGACAAATTACAATTTTTTTTCAAGAATAATATTATTACCTATAGCCTATACTTACATTTGAAACATAGTACACATCATGGATTCATGAGAATATAAACAAAATTAGGGTGAGATGAATTGATCAAAAAGGGTTACGTACAATAAAAGCTATCATGATTCAATAAGAAGAATCAATATGGAATGGTAAATAACATAAAAAACATGCCATTTTAATAACTTTAATGCCATGATAAGATAATGGATAATCAATATATCAATGAAAACAACTAAAAAAACATGGCATTTAATCAATAAAATTATAATGAATTTCTTCCAAATATAATATCATGGAAAAATATCATGTATAATAAGATCAATGAATTCTCAATGAATGAAATTATTAATTATTGGAAATAAGATATCAAGAACATGATCCTTCTACACTGTGGATATATCCTCAGGATAGTTCAAAACTAATGGGTAAAAAATTATTTGTTTTGGCCAACTGATTTAATTTTTTTGTGTACAAACTCATCTTGTTTGGCCACCACATTCAAAAAATCTAGGTACGAACTCATATCGTTTGGCTAGATACATCAAAACTACTGGGTAAAAACTTATATATTTTGGCCAAATGATTAGTCTCATGATACTTTATGCATATTGGGGATATCTATAACCAAGCCCCTCTCACATCTGAATGTCCAAAGAATTCCTCATAATAGAAAAATGAATGTAACTCAATAACAATGTGCCTTATTATTATATATCCATATTGAGTAAAGAATAATTGTTTATTAAAATTTCCATAGATAAGTTAACAACTTTAAATGTTGAAAAAATATGTAGAAATGATATTAATTTTAATAAATTAACAAATCCATGATAAATAATACTCATATTTAGGTGAAATTTAATGTGCAATGATCACAAGAGGTGAATATTTCTTGGGAATATTAATAACTATAAAAATGAATAAATAAATTTAATTTTAATACATTCCTTGGTTAAAATGATAATAAAACATAAAATGTTAGAATAATGATTTTACAAACACTATATATACCCATTTGGGTTTGAAGATTGGTTTTTTTCATTTATGAATAAAAATACCTTAAAATAATATTTTAAAAAAATTTATGAAAAATATCCTTTTCATTTTGAAAATTACTTTAAAAAAATAATAGATCTAAAATATTTTGAAAATATATTTTTTGAAAATAAACTTATAAATTAATCTTAAAAATATTAAAGTTCCTGGGAAGGCTAGAAATTTCATTCATACCATACATGTTAACATAAAATTCATTTAATGAATTCATTAAAATAAAAATGGGCATTGTTTTGAAAATGAGATGAAGATTACTTTTTATTTATTTATAAAAAGTAAAAATGGTTAAAAATTTATTTAATAAATATTTTTTAATATTTAGAAAACATTTTTGAAAACATTTTATTAAAAACAAAGTTTTTGAAGAAAACTAATTTCTTACTGAAGTTAGAAATGCAGTCTGATATTATTAAAAACATTTTCTCATATATTTTAAGTAATAAAGAGCGAAAACTGATATTATTACTTTAAAATATCATGAATAATAATATTAGTGAAAAATTAAATGAGTTTACTAGAAAATTAGAAAATAATTTCCTTCAATTGAAATTAAAGAATAAACAATCTCAATGAGACTGAAATTTAGAAATATAACCCTATGAGGATCATAACATTAAACAGAGAATTAACCGATGAATTGATTATGTGAATCAAATTAAAATCCAAAAAAAAAGAGTAAATGTAAAAATAGATATTAAAAATTCATTAGAAAATTAATCTTATAAAATCAAGGATAAATAAGGAGTAATATAACCAAATGAAAATAAATTGAGTTAGAAATTTATTTACCACTTGGTAATATTATATTCAAATAACCATAGATGAAATAATTCAAAATAAAACTTAAAATACCTTGAATGAAAATTTATTCATGATATTATATGTTAAATGGGATATATATACACCATATAGAAGAAATTAGGTGCAACACATTATAATATGGCTGAATGAAAAGAAATTGAGTTGAAATCTCTTGCCTGCCATATCCTTTTGGTTGAATGTTATTTAACCTTATATGTTTTGGTTTCAAACATGTTATTAAATTATACCAAAACTATATTAATATTTTAAATATCATATATGATCCTTTTATTACATATTATCATATGCTTGTTAATAATTATTCATTATTTTCATTGTTTCAGGTGTTAATTGCCTTGTTTTCTCATTTGTTATTTATCATGAATATTCTGGTTCTTGTTAATATTGTAAAAATTTATCATATATTTAATAATATTAATAAAATAATTAGAATATTTATAAATAAATTATAATTTTTTGATGAATCATTAAATATGGTTTTGAGAAATGATGTACGTTATGATCATGGGGACAATAGACTGTGTTAACCCATGAGTGACATTTCAATTTTCAAAAATCATTATGGAAATGAGAAAAGTAATATTTTAACTTTACAGAATTATCATATTATTATTTATTTAAATGTACTTATACATATCATACATGTGATGTGGTTATGAAAATAGTTTCAAATTTCTTTGTGAAGGCAGTAGTCCTCACGTACACGAACAATGTTATAATATTTAAGTGAGTAAAGATGTATCAAATAAAATTATATATTATATTTATAGAATGATAAATATGTCATGAATATAATAATTTTTTTTTGGATTATCATATATCATTATTAATTTTATCCTTATCTCCATCCACGTAAACCATTACCGAAAGACTGATCACATCACTACAGGAAGTCATAGTCTGTCGTACACATGAGAAACATTATCGTATCCCCAATGAAATGGAATATAAAAAATTATATATGGTCTAATGAATAAATATATAAATTTATTTTATAAAAATCATATATATTGTTTATATCCATTATCATACCCAATCGTGAATGTTTTTAATAGAAAAATTAATGACATCGGTTTGTGAGTCTGTAGTCCGTTGTACACATGATTGATGATTTCGTGACCTATTTGATAGATGTGATAATGGTATTAGTAAATTAAATTATTATAACAAAATATTATTATATATAATGTACTAAGTTTATTATATTATCTTGGTTTAATAATAATTAATGGAGGTGGAGGAAGAAAAAAAATGCTCGTTAAAGAACATTACCTCTTTTTCGGTTAAACTCCTTAGATTTTGACAGTAAGCATTCCTAGGTTAGATTTATTCCAAAAATATATCTTCTAGGATGTGAGGATATAATTTTGGAATTTATTTTGGATTATATTTGATGAATTAATTTTTTTAATGTGTGAAGAAGAGTGGAGAGGGGGTGCCCTTTCATAAGTGAGGTGAGTGGCATGTTAGTAATTTTAGAAAAAGAAAAAGGTGTGGCAATGTTTTTCACAAAAAAAGGCTCCAAAATATATTATTGTAGAACCTTAGACAAGATAGGGTATACATATGGTCATAAAATATATTTAAAAAAAATTTATGTAATTTTGACACTTATCTTTTCAATTTAACCACTGATAAATATATTTTTACCTTAACCACAATAATTAATTTTTACTATTTTCAAATATCATTTTGATAAAAAAGTAATTTTAAATAATTATAAAATAAAAATTATCATTATAAAAAATAAATAATCTATTTCTACAAATTCAATTCAGATAAGTGGAAAATTTTAATGTGAAATTAATGCGACAGACGCGATGAGAAAACACGTTTTCAACAAGAAAATGTTTAAAAGTATACAATGTTTTTATATAAAAATTCAATATGAAAATGATTCCAAATACCAAAATTGTATTAATAGATTTATAATAGAACTAATTTTACATTAAAAATAATTAAAAATATTATTCACCTTTATAAGTAATTCACACAAAAAATGATGTTTTCAATTAGAATTCTATATTTTTTACTATTCATAAAAAAATGAAATATTTCAAAAAAATCAAAAATATTCACCCTAATATAATATTAATAATCATATTTTAAAATATTAATTTTATCTATTCAACTAAAATTTCTAAAAGTGGTAAAAAATTATTTTAAATTATATTTAGAGAACGTGACCAAACCTTCTTTTTGAAAAAAATACAGTTTTTTGGAAAACATGTATCATTCTTTTAAATGATTATTTTTTAAATTATAATAAATATATAACCATAATTTTAAAAATTTATTTTTTAATATTAATACTCTCAGACTTATTGGATAGGTGATAACTATCTTATTAAATATTAATATTTTAATAATATGACGCATTTGATTTAAATTCGTTGTTTCCTGTAACATAAGCTAAACTTAGTGTCACCTTCTACACTATATAAACATAGTGTGGAATGTAATTGAGACTATAAAATCTATTTATTTTTTTCAAAAATAAATATATTTTAATGTCTAGGGGTGTCATATTTTATTCAAGGCTAAAAGATGATGTCATAAACACTTTAAAAAACAATGTGCTTATTTTAGAATTTCGAGTGTTAAACCTTTAGCATTGAAAGGATAAAATTTTGAAAAAACCTAGACCTCTAAGATGTGGGTAGAGATTTTAGTAGTGAGATAAAGAATTTATTGGTATATATAAGGCTCATGAATTGTGGTAATGGGAATATAGGTGGAATCCTTTTCTAAGGGAGGGAGAGGACAGACTTGGAATTTGTGAAAAGATTAGATTATTTTTTTAAAAGGTTGGGGCCAAAGCCTCATTTATTATTAATGCAAAGAAAATACCTCTTTTAACTGGGTAGAGGGAGACCCATTACATAGCCTGAAGGCCCAGTGGGCATTTAGCCCATTACATGGCCCGTAGGCCCATTTTTTTGGCCCAAAGCCCATTCTGTGAATAGTACTGCTACAGTACCACACTGCTACAGTACTGCACAGTACCAGCCGCTGCTACAGTGCTCTGCCACCGCTATAGTACCCGCTGTTGCTACAGTGCACTGCTGCTATAGTATGCTACACTACTGCTATAGTATCCTATGCCCAATGGGGTTTGAACCCCCATTTTTCATGTAGATTTAAGGGGTGCTTACCACTAAGCTAAACCCCAACTACAAAAAAGATTAGATTATAATAACGGCTTACTCAAGTATTGTAGATCTAAAATGAAATATAATCAAATATAGAAATATATGGTAAAAATAACATCAATAAATAAAATTAAAAAATGTGTTTTGTGATATTTTAAACCTTCTCTCTTAGGTTAACCCCCAGTAAAACCGTTTTAACCTTAACTATGGTAACACATTTTTACTATTTTTATTATGCATTATGAACAAATGGTTAGTCAAAATTATTAAATAATATTAATTATATTGATTATAAATATGGAAACTTTTACCAGATTCAATTTCTATAACTATAATAAAATCATTTTAAAAGAGGTGTATAGAACGCAATACAATCATTTTTATCAAAATGCATTTTTAAGCATGAAAATGAGTTTACCTTCATTCTTTACCATGTATACCTATGAGATAATTGATATAATATTTTTATTAAATATATTATGAAAAAATTTAATTAAAATAATTCATAAATAAAGTGTAATTTAATTTATTAATATATAAACACATTGTGTTGATAAGAATTTTTTTAGAATAAACATATTTTTTTATATTCAAATGATTTTATTTAAATTTATAACCAATTAAAAACTAATGAATTAATTTCATAGATATTTAAAAATTAATTACTTCATAATTTAGTTATTAAAATTCATAAACTCTAAACTAACAACTATACTATATCATTGAAATTAAATAATAATATTTCAATAGAAAATAAAGGTTCATTTGAACTATGTGATGTGTGTAAAGAAAGTTATTAATGAAATTAAATTTATCTAAAGAGAAATATATCATAAAATCCTGGAATGTCTCATAAATTATGTCTATTATTAATATATGATGATAATATTAATTTTATACCCAACCTTACTTTTCTGGGTTATTACCTCTCAGTGTATCTCTTCCAAAGTTTACATCCACTAGTTTGTATAGATTCAAGGATGCCACTACATGGGAACAAAAAAATATCTAACTTTATAAAATATATGCATATTGTCCTATTTTTATAATTATAAATAGGGTTTTAAATAATTTTCTCTCATCATAATCCCAAAAAATAACTAAACTAATTACCAAGAATAATTAAACCCTTCGCTAAAACTAACTGAGACTCCCCAAACCCACACTCCTGGGTCAGGTACTAAAAAATCATAATTTACAACTATATTTGATATCAATTGATATAAACTAATATAAATATACATATATATTCGAATAATTTAAACATTTCATCTCATTATAATCACACAATCCAAAGATCCTAAGGTTTAATGTCTTTAGATATTAGCTATATTAAAATATTATTATGAACATTTCTCTATAGTCACACTATACTGGATCACCTTCTAGAAAAGTGCAAGGTTGTACTCATATTTATAAAATGGGGAACAGAATCTTAATAAATGACAATCATTAAATTCTTGGTAAGGGTAAATATATGAGATAACAATTTCCTACCATAAGTGATATTTATATTAGAATTCTAGTGTGAGAGCATAGTCATGTTCAATATACATAACAATATTAGACCGTACCCAAATAAACATATAACATAAATCATAAATCAAGGAATATATATCTTATCATAACATAATACATGGGTCATCATAGTATGATAAAATTGAAAAATATAAGATTTATGGCATAGTCATAAGAATTGAAAATCACAGAATTGTGAGAAAACCCACCCATGTACACAAAACAATATTTAACTGAGATGGAAAATAGAAACTCATCATCATCTTATAAAGATGATAATTTTTTAATATGTTTTCATGTAATTTATATGGAAAATGTTAATATATCATCGTCATAATTAAACAAATAACTTTAATGTTTCATCATCTCATATAGACAGAAACCATTAATTGTGTATCATCTTAAATAGATGAAAAATGTTAACGTGTCATCATCTTATATAGACGAAAAAATTTAACATGTCATTATCTCAAATAAATATAAATCTTTAATGTGTCACAATCCCACTAAGATAGAATAATTTAATGTGTCATCAACTTACTTTGATGGAAAACTAACACATTCATCATCTTTCAGAGATGAAATACTTTATCCAAGGCATTGGAGAACTATATAATTCTAGTTTCACCCATTACATAATAAAAACTACAAATATGTGTTCTAATATAAAATAAAATCATTTCTATTTTAAACACCACTTAATTAATGACAAGGAAAAAGGATTAGTTTTATTGAAACATCCAATTTACATTTCATAATTATTCTAGAAAAAGAAAGTGTATGGTTACATAAGAACATATCTGAAGTGTCATATAAAAAACATCAAATTATATTTGAATAAATAAATTTTTTTATATATTTGGGTAAATAACATTAAAGAACTCGAATAAATTTCCCTTTTTTGAAATTCCAAAAAACACTTAAAAAATGTTTTATTCAAAAAAAAATAACTTTGATCTAGATAAAAAAAATTAAAAGACATCCTATAAAACCAAAAATTGTTTTTAAAAACAAATATTATAATAGAATATTTCCTACAAATTCTTTACTTGAGAATAAATAAAAATACTAAAGTCTTATTTCATAGAAAAACGAGCATTTAAAATCTATTTTAAAATGAATAATTCTTTTTTAAAATAAAACATTTCTTTTTAAAAATATAAAAATATTTCTTATTATTTTCAAAATAATTATTAATTTAAATCCTTTTTAAAAAAATTGAATCATGGGAAGGAATCTTCATAATTATTAATTGTCATAATGCTGAGAGAAACTATTTACATGGAAAATGATAAAAAGGAATACTTTTTTCAAAACTACACATGTTAAAAACACGAGCATATTATTATCAATATTATGAATATAAATTAAAAATATTATAAAATTATCCTATAATTTATTGAATCATAAATAAGGACATACATAAAATTATCTAGTGAATATAAGAAAATAGGGGAGAAATTCCAGACAGAAAAGAAGTTGTGGGGTAATGTTCTATAAAAAATCACATAGGGTAAATTATTTACCAATGGAAATGAAATTGAGATAATAAATATAAAACAAAAATAAAAACTATAGGATACAAAAATGGTTGTTGTTTTGGATATGAATCTCACATAACTATTCCTCAAATGGAAATTCATTCATATCAGTCTCGATTTGAAAATGAGATGAGAGAGAAAACCATATTGTTTGGGAAACATTTGAGTCAAATGATCTTGAAATAATGAACATAAGATTGATAGGTAAATCCATAATTTTTATTATCAATTAATAAATAAAAAACATGTTCACTATATTCATGATGAAATAAAATAATCAGTGAATACGAATCCTACCTAAATTAAGGGAAATTGATATAATGAAACCATTATATTAATTATATTATTTTGAAAAAGTGATTTAACCTCATGTATTATAAAAATATCTATATAAATAGATAATTTCATAAATTATTTCATATCTATAAACAATTTTACTATTTTTTTATAATCATTTATTATACATTAAGTAGTTAGTTCTTACTTATTTTCATTATTAAATGTTGAAATTCTAATTATTTCATACAAGTTTCATAATGGTGAGGTCAAAGCCCATTCAATGATACCATTATCACAATTATGTGTATAAAAATATATTCATATCATTATTTTGAAATTATTTACATATCCCCATTTTCATTTTATGGAAACTATGGGTAGGGTTCATAAGAACCATATACATAATGAACTTGTTTCTGAAAATTTATTAATATTAACATATTTATTTATAATGGTTATTAATTTTTGTGTTATGCATTCACAACCCAATTCCTAAAATATAAAAGAAATTTATATCATATATATTCATCAATTACATTTTATATCTATTGGTATAGTATGGTGATGAAAATGACACACACTATTCAATAGAAGCAATAATCAGCACATACACCTGGACGATGTTTTCATTTTATATAGAGAGAAAAGAAATTTGTAAATGGAATAAGATTTTTTAATATTTATCATGTTATAAATATCATATTTATTCATTAAATAGCCCATTTTATCAATATATATAATTTATTTATGAAAAATGGTACATGTCCCTCATAGAGGCGGGATTCCGCTCAAAATCATTGATGATGATTTCACTTTTCTAAAGAAAGGGTGAAAAGTAGAGAAATATTTATCAATTAAAAAAATTCATTACATGAATAGTATTTTTTCAATTTTATTATAATAGATAATATAGGGTATTAATATAATGGATGATAAGTATAAATAATTGATGACTAAGGGTCGATAACAATAACATTGAGGATTTGAGACTTTTCTCGAAGGACTTCATAACATTGTAGGACTTATAGAAATTTAATGTAACCAAGGGTAGTAAAGTATGTATAGGTATTCATGTAGGTGTAAAATGGGTATATTATCAAGTAAATTTCTAACTAGGATTTTGGCATAGAGTGAATGGAAGTTGCCTCTTTTTATTGGTGACAAGGAGAGACTTTTCCTGGGATTTGAATGGTAGGTATGAGTTATGAATGGAATTTCATTAGAGTTAAGTTAGTTACATGAGGAAATTATTGTGAGACTAGTATTTATGACTTTAAAAACTAAACAAATATAATTAATGGTCAAAGTTTATTTTAAACTTAATATAACTCGACCAACTTATGTTACTAATTTTTTACCCTTAATATCGATGATAAAAATCCAACCATGGAAATAATTTTTTTTACTAAGAAGACATGATAAAAAATCATAAGAAATTAGTATTTGATGATTTTAAATTATAAATCAATTTAATAATATTCAATATAAAGATATATGAAAATTATTTTTTTAATTTAAACATATAATATATAGAAAAAATAGTTTTTTCAGAAGAATGTTTTTAAAAAGATTTTGTATTGTTGGTCTAAATTCATATCAATGAAAACATAAATGGTGTTTAATATATTTATTTATATTAATATAAATATTAAAAAAGATTAATTTTTTAATAATATATCAACTTAATATACTTTTATATGAATTACACAAACACTTATGTAAACATTTATTTGAAAAGTAACTATTTTACCATTGTAAATAATATCTACTTTGGTAATTCATTTTTAGACAAAAAATAAAATATATATTATTAATAAATTTGGATGTGATTATTGAAATTTTAAAACCATTTTAGAATGAATTATTGTTTTTGGTAAATTATATTTTTAATATAAGTGTGAACATCACATAAAAAAGAAATTTTTAGTAAAATATATCTTTATGCCTAAAATGATTTTATTAGTTATTTAGATACAATAATTGAATTTTAGAGATTAATTTTCATTTAAAATGGCCTTTATTTTCATTTTTATATATATATATAATTATTTAGATCCCTCTATCTTATATGTAACAACATAATAGCTATGTTATAGTGGCCACATTTTCAAAATTATAATTTTGTTTAAACAAAATGTCTTATGGTTTCATTTTAGTATAGTATTAAATGTGGGGAAAGCCATTCATCATAATATTTTATTGATATAAATTACTTACCAAAATATATTGGTGTTATATTCTACTCCCTTAATAAATTTCATCCTCACAATTTAAATTTTATCTCAGAAATGATAGTTGATGACATGATTATTAGTATTTTAATAACATGAGATACAATTTAGAATCAAATTTCTTCATCACAAACATGGGTAATACTATGAAAAAATATCATTATTTTTTGTTAATACCCATATAATATATGTAACCATGATAATGATTTCATAGTAATCCTTTCACAGATAGATCATCACAGGTAGGTTTAGCATGTGAAATGCGAATTCCTTATTCTGGAAATTAATATGGTATCTATAATGAACCATAATTTACATAAATTGATATTACTTCAATGTTTAATAATATTCATTAAAAAATATAAGAAATACATGATTAAATGTATATGTATAGTGTCTTTAGAAACTGGGAAATAGAAAGAACTGGTTCATAAAACATATTCATTACCTCCCACTTTTTTAATCATAACTAATCCCACTTTTTGAAATATCTTACTTAATACCCATATTCATGTCCTAGGGAAAAGACACATATGAAAAGTTGATCTCATATTCTTATCAAGTGCAGACAAGGGAGATATCAATCAAATCATAATCATATGACATATTAAACCAAACATTTGAAAATCTTATCTTTCATATGAAGGAACATTATATCATTCCATGGGATAAATCATGAAAGTTTATAATAATCACTGAAAATAATCCCTATAGTCATACGAATAAGAATATAAAATCTTTTAATATTAGTCATGGCACATTACCAAGACCATCATTGCAGACAGAGTCCATTACTGAACCAAGTTCACTCCTCATTCCAGCCCTGTATTTCTAATCCTAGATCATTTCATGTTCCGTCCATGTATATATAATGATATATAGATATTTACCCAATGAATTGGAGGTATATATAGGTCTCAAAAATATAATAATTAATTCATTATTGCATGTTCAACAATAACATAAATCTGTCATCATAACCCAAGGAATAAATTGGGTTTCGTGAAACATCATTCCACTATAACATAATCCATGAAAAACAAATAGATTACATAAATAGAATTATATCATAAATAGAATAAAATCAAAGGAAAAATAAGGATATTATACTTTAAAAATAACTTTATAAAATAGTTCCATATTATATGGATTATAATTTTGATATAACACTTGATATTAATTTTTGAGGAAAATAATATTTCTTCTTCAATAACATTTTCTTTTCTTAAAATAACGCATAATATGAAAAGAAAATAATTTATTTGAAAATAAACTTGAAATCATATAGATTAATCTTCAAATAAAAAGGCATTATGAGAACATAAAAATCCGTTCATGCCGTATAAGTTAAACAACATTCTCCTCATACTTTCGTTAAAAAACTCAAAAAAACACGTTGTATCGAATAAAAAAAAATATTCCCATCATACTATTTAATAAAAATTCACCAATGTGTAAAATTTATGGAAAAAATTGTATAATAATATAATTAATATTTCCTATTTAGGAAACATTGATGTTGATGATAAATATACCGTAGTAAATAATTCCGTATAAACAATCTCAGATAATAATGAGATTGTGAAATTATCCCTTATATTTTAGGTTTGATTTCCTTTATATATATCCAAAAATTATTTATCATTATTTAAATAATTTCATTTAATTATTTTAGAATCAAATTCATTTTTATGATATCATATATGATTATATAATAATCTTTTTGTTAATAACAATTCATTATTACATGTTATTCATGTATTAATTACTTCATTTTCTTATGCATGTTTTGTCGAATATGTTTCAATTATCTTTCATAGGTCATAGTTATAGGATTAAAAAATTATTTTCACATTATATATATCATATTTATTAATTATATACATTTATATTATCATGCTTTAACGAAGATCATGTAAAATGAATCACATCGCATTGTGGAGATAGTAGGTCGTACGTACACACAAGCGACACTTTAAGTTCCATAATTGTTGAATGGTATTGAATTTAATGGTGTATAATATCTAATAATAAATATAATTTTATATTAATACAACATGTTTATTATTTACATAATTATAACCATTAAAATAATGTAATGGTGAAAAATATATTACACCACATCGTGGAAATGGTTAGCAGTATGTATGCACACATTGCGATTTCGTTTTTTATAGAACCGATTGAATGTTTAATATTGTTGTTCTATAATAAAAATAAAATTTAATTATATAAGTTATACTATATTTATTACTTTATAATGAAACAACTCATGGAGAGTAAGTAGAAGAAAAAATAAGTTTGGAAGCATCGGTTGAAGAGATTACCTCTTCTTCAACTTTCTTTCTCTAAATATCCTCTTAGAGTACTAGATTTGGACTTTTAAGAAGAAGAAAAACCACTGGAATGTTACTAAGAAAATTTAGAAGGTAAAATTGTATGGGATGGCCGAGATTTAAGGCTCAAATTGAAGTGAATAGGTGAGGGATTATGTTCTGTTTTATAATTGAGGTGAGGGGCTCTTTTGGGATCTCAAAAAATATTTATTTATAATAAACTCAAACACCATAAAAAACCTCAAAAATGTCCCTATTTAGAATATTATATGAGATAGGGGTTTATTATCATCAACCAATATATTTTAGAAAAGTGTTTATATCTATTTAAACAATATCATATAAATTAACTCTTAGTTATTCTATTTAATTCTTAATTATGGTAACAAATATTTCAACATTAAAAGGGTGAAATATTTACTTATTTATTGTCAATGAGACTATAAATAAATACCTCATAATATTTTATACCAAATAATAATTATTATAGATTTTTAAATATTATTTTATGATTTTTAAATACTTTATTTAAACATTATTTTTATAAACAATCGATAGTGTTAATTTTAACACTATTCAATTCATTGATTTTTAAAAATATTAAAATAACAAGTTAACTTAAAAAAAAATATTTTATTATATTACTAATAGGTTATGTTCATCAATAAAATACTTTATAAATATTAATTATCTCACATTATATTGTTTTTAATATTTTAAAATGCATTTATTTGTTATCTCTATTTATAAAATAATTACTACATCAATTTTGTGTAAATATTTAATATAATTATTTTGAGTAAAAATTAAATATAAAATACTATGATGAAGAAAAATCTACTATATTTCATAATAATATTTTTAGTATAATTTTTATTCTAGAAAATACAACATTTAAAATGTTATACTTATTAAATTATGAATGTGGTAACTTTAACATTTCTTTAAGTAAAATAATCTATGTGTCCCAATATCATATATAAGGATTAAAATGGTCACTAACTCAAACCTTTTATATTTATGGTTGAGGTATACTTTATCAATTAGTTTTGGTCAAGTATTTGGGTCTTTTTATAGTTACTAGTATTATAATAAAAAATGTTTTATTGATTTGTCATCAATGAATTAATTTTCACATCATCAATGTATAAGCCATTAAGGTAAGTATTTATTTCCTAAAAATTAAAAATTAATTACCATGATAATAAAAACTATCTATATTTAAATTAAGAATTTATAATATGATTTATACTCTTTATAACCCTAAAAAAAATGACTTAGTTATTAAAATTTGAGGGAGACATATTTAACTTTTCATTGAATAAAAATAAATTAAATTTACTAATCTCATCCCAGTGACTTAATAAGGTTAAAATTCATAAAAAGGATGATTTAGGTCAAAAAACCCTCATCCAATGATATTGAGACACATGTTAGGCAAATTTTAAAATAGTATTCTTACCCTTAATTACTCAATTTACAATTTTACTGTATTGATAAAAATTACTATTCATAATAACCAAAAATAAAATGCATCAATCTACATAATTTGGATATAATGATTATGAATATGGAATTAATTTTTCAAAATTCAAAAAAAAATAAGTTTTATTAATTAATTTAAAACTAATCCCATTGTTGGAATGATAAAACATGTTTTAACAGTTAAAACATTCCAAAAGATTGAAATATTTTTATACCTGAATTAAAAATAAAATAATGATAATGAAATAATTTATATTGAATGAAAAATATATATTATATTTATACTTTAAAACCATTCATTATTATAATCTAACCATATAAATTATTTCGATGGAAAATCTTTTTTTCAATTACAATTTATTCTATTTTTACTGTAGATCAAAATTTGAAAGTTATCAGAAAATATTAAAATTTCATCCAAAGTAAATTTTTATATCCTATTTATAAAGAAAATATTTACGGTTTCATCAAATAATTAATAATGTACCAAAAAATTAATTTAAAATGGGTTCTCTATTAGAAGGTGGAAAATTACCCTTTTGAACAATATAGGTTTTCATACATCAAATAGGATTTATTCATACCATTTGTTAAAAATATCTATTGGATGAATATCAAAGATATTTTATTAAGTATATAACATATATATTTCTTTAATTTCGTTTACTAATAGTATTTCACTAAATTTATTAATACCAATTTAAAAATATACAACTGGTTTATATTTTTCCCAAAAAAAATTTAGTGAATGACTTCACCATAAATTTTCATAAGTTAGTTATATTTATGCCCAATAACCTAATGATAGGTTAAAATGATCATTTGAATCTATATAGATCTATTGGTTCTCTTAAACTCATGATTTCATTCTATACAAGCTATTAAAGAATTATATTTATTTAAAGAAAATATTTCATAAAAACATCTAGGTGTTATATTCTACCCCACTTAAATTTAATTTCACAATCGAAATTTGTTACTTGAATAAATACTTTTGGTGATATCTCTCACTCATAATATCTTTATGTTCTTGTGTTGCTTCCTTAAATTGGTGGTTCTTCCAAAAAACATTTACCAAGCGAGTGGTCTTGTTTCACAGAACTTTGTCATTATGAGCTTGAATCTCTATATGTTCTTCTTCATAAGAAATATCTTATTACATCAATACGAATTCTGAGTTTAGTACATGTGAAGGATCAAGTATGTAATTTTTTAGGATAGATTCATAGAAAACATTATGAAGTTGAGAGAGATTTGGTGGAAGTTACAATCAGAAAGAAACCTTCCCAAAATGATCCAAAATTTTAGAAGGAAAGATATACCTAGGGAAGAACATTCCCTTATTTACAAATCTTATTACTCTCTTTCGGGGAGAAATTCATCAAAAAACTTTTTCACCCAAATCAAACTCTAGGTGTTTTCTTCATTTGTCAGTATAACTTTTTGGTTGACTCTATGTTACTCTTATGTGTTGTTGAATAGATTTAATATTTTCTCCAATTTTACCAACAAGATCAGGTCCTAATAGATTTATTTCCCCAACTTCATACCAGAAATTTTGAGTTCTTCACTTCTTTCCATAAATGGCATCATAAGGAGCCATATGATTTCTGGTGTGAAAGATCTAATTGTAACAAAATTCCACCAAAGGTATGTTTTGTTCCCAAAAACTTTTGAAATCCATAAGGAAATATCTCAATATGTTTTCTAGAGTTTGTATTGTCCTCTCAAACTGACTATCTTTCTGAGGATGGTAAGTTGTGATAAAACATAACTTTTTATTCATATCCTACTGGAGACTTCTCCATAACTTCAAGATAAAAATAAGATCTTGATAAAATATAATGGGGAGTGTAACTCTATGAAATATTACCAATTCCTTTACATAGATCATGTCGAGATATTCAAGAGATAAATACTCTCTAATAGTAATGAACAGTGAAGAATTTGTAAGGCGGTCTACTATAAATGATATAGAATTATTGCCTTTAGATGTTTTGGGAAGTCCGATGGAACAGTCCATAGTGATATTTTCCTATTTACATTCTGGTATGGGTAATGGTTGTAAAATACCTTCATACTTATGTCTCACACCCATAACTTGGAAACAAAATCAGCACCAGAAGACATATTTAGAAACATCTCTTTTTTATTCCATACCACCAGAAATACTCTTTTAGTCCCTTGTACATCTTTTTACTTCCTATATGAATAGATAATATAGAACTATTATCCCAATCCAATAGCTACTTCATTAATTCTTGTATCAGAGGAATAAAAACTCGATTTCAGATCCTTATTATTCCATCACAATCAATATTGAATTCAGGAACACTTCTCACATTCTTTTCTAGCTCTACATATTCATTTGGAACCTATATAATTTTCAAGTGTATAGATGGTTTAATATTTAATTTATAAATATAATATTTCTACCATTATATTAAAATATCAAGATCCATCCTTTTCAAATCCATAAATATTACATCTTTTGTGATCCCCATCATGGATATGATAACATGGTCCTTTCGGCTCAAAGCATCTGCCACATTGTTAACTTTCCTAGAGTGGTAGTGTATTGTGTAGTCATAATCTTTAATCAACTCCAACCATCTTCTTTGGCACATATTTGACTCCTTTTGTGTGGAAATATTTTTTAAATTTTATGATCATTATAAATATCACACCTTTCACCATAAAGATAATTCTTATATATCTTAAATGTAATGATTACCATAGCTAACTCCAAATCATGAGTTGGGTAATTTTCTCGTGGATTTTCAATTCTCGTGAGGCATAATATATCACCATATCACTTTACTTGAGAACACCTCCAAACCCCTTTTTGGATGTATCATTGTAGATCACAAACCTTTCTCCACTACACAGCAGTGTGAGCATGGGTGCACCGGCTAACCTCATTTTGAGCTCTTTGAAATTCTTTTAAAATTCCTCCATCCATGAAAAATTAAATAATTTTTTAGTCAACTTGGTGAGTGGATTAGATAATCATGAAAAATATTTCACAAAACATCGATAATAACCATCAAAACTAAGAAATATTTGCATCTCAGTTACCTTTGTGGTCTCTACCGACATTCAATAACTTATGTTCTTGATGGATCAGCAGATATCCCCTCTCTTGAGATAATGTGACCCAAAAATGAATATTAGTGAATCTAAAATTCACATTTCATAAATTTATCATTAATATTCTCCTTTCTTAGGGTCTTTAGTACAATTCTCAAGTGATCTTCATGCTCTTCCTTACTTTTCAAATGGACAAGAATATCGTCTATAAATACTACCAAAAAATGATCAAGATACTCTATAAAAACACTATTTATTATATCAATGAAGATAACAGGGGAATTAGAAAGACCAAAAGGAAACACTATAAATTCATAGTGTCCATACATTATACATAATGTTGTATTTGGTATATCCTATTTCATTACCATTAATTGATGATATACTGATTGAAGATCAATCTTGGAAAATTATTGAGCTCTGCATAATTGAAATCAATATATGTAAGAGTGTATATTTTTTGATAATAATACTATTAATTTATCAATAATAAATATAGAGTCTCATTGATCCATATTTCTTCTTGAAAAATAGAATAGTTTTATCCAAAGGTGACACACTAGGGAATATGAATCACTTGACAATATTCTCTTGGAGTTTCCTCTACAATTCCTACAATTCAGTTGGGGGTATTCTATAAGGTGTCTTTGAAATAGGAATATAAAATGAGATGAGTTATATTGAAAACTCAACTTCTTGATTTGGTGGAAGACCTGGTAATTATTCTGAAAAGACATCATTAATATTTCGTACAATGGGTAAATACTTAATTATCAGTTTCTCCTCGACCATTTGAGATAGATAACCTTAATTTATATTGATCAAGACCCATATAATGTATGAAATTTCCACTAGAAGTTCATACTCATCCTTTCATTTATATATGATCATAGATTAACATAGAATATGAAATGTGAATTCCCTTCCTTGATAATTTATATGATATCCTTATAGAGAAGGCCAATCCATGCGATGAATCACATGAAATTACACTATATGAAGGATCAAAAGACACACATGAAGCACATTCCCACAAAATTCAACCGAAGAAGAATTATATACTTTTGATGTTACTATTATACCATTAAGAGTTGTCATAGCTAACTCAACATCTAATTTATGAGGTAATACAATGATACCCTTAGAAAATTATTCAAAAATAATATAATGGGCAGATCTAGAATAAAATAAAGCATATTCCACTTTATAGTGGATGGTAAGTGTACCTTTCACCACTTCATTATCATTCTCCATATCGTCGATAGGATCAAATGTTACTTACATTTTTAATTTTCCTTTAGATTTTGCTGATGTCGATCATTATCAATAACCATTGGATTAGGGAATCAATTTTCATAATGTCCCATTTAATTTCACTTGTAACATTGAAGTATAAGAGTTACATTATATGTAGAATTTTCTCTATTGGCATCATTAGTCATATTTTTTCCATCACTTCATCATTCCACTATCTTATGTCATTATTTTCCATACTTAAAAAATTTAATAGTCCATTTAAGAAAATTACCTCCATTTTTATTTTCATACTTTGAGCATAAGGGAAAACTCAACTTTTTAGTGTAGTATTTATATTTTCCCTTGAATTACATTTTTCTCTTCTTATAAAAAACATAGTACTGATGGGTTACTCCAATATCAATCTCAAACCTGAGATAACATCGATTGATTTATTCAAATCTATTAAATTCCCTTATGGATAATTCTATTTAGAGACTTGGTTTTAAGCCACTAAAGAATCGATAAATTTTATACTCAGATTGGATAATAATTCCAGACATGTACCATGTCTTATAAAATTTTCTTCATAGGAACCAATAGATTCATCATCCATTTTATTATGTTCAAGGAACTTCTTCTCTATATTTTTTTGAAGAATACGAGGAAAGTAATTATTGAAAAATATGTTCATGAACTCATCCTATTTCACAGATTCAATTTCATCTATTTAAATCATTTTATTGATAAGGTTCCACAATTGATCATCTATAACTTATAAATGATAGACTACCAAGATGAATTTATTATGTTCTGAACATTAGATAATGGAAAATATCATTTCAGTGGTATTGATCCATTTTTCGTGATCCAATGGATTAGAAGACACACTGAATAAAGGTGGAAACTACCTCATAAAGGACTCAATAGAATGTCGTTCCCTCCTTTACTTATTTGGAATTATTGTATGATTCATATATAGAGAAAGTTGTGTGAGAATAACTACATTGTTTTTAATTCCTTCTCCCATAACATTTGGTTGCATAAGAGGACAATTATTTCATTTTCCATCACATTCAGCAATGATTCGGTTCTTTCAGGTAACATACATTGACTAAAACAAAGAAGAATAGTGTGAGAAAAACTAATAATAATGGGATACCACATAATCCAGAATAAAATTTCAATTTAGGGAACTTTAGGTTTTATCTTAGTTTATTCTTGATCATTTATAAAACACCCAGATTATAACCTATACTTTAGGTTCTTACTAAGGCTTTCTCATCCTATTTTGAAAATGTTAACTATACCTTTCCTCTCATACCAACTATAATGACCCATAATTTACATACATTGATATTACTTCAATGATAAATAATATTCACTAAAAAATATAACAATTCCATGATATGCCTATATAGTTATTGTGTTTTTAGAAGCTAAGAAATATAAACAACTGGTTCATAAGATATATTTATTGTCTCCCACTTATTTCATCATTGGTAGACCCTTTTTGAAATATCATACTTAACACCCTTCTTCATGACCCAGGGAAACGAAAAATATGAAAGGGTGATCTCAGATCCTCAATAAGGGTAAACAAGGGTTATATCAATCATATCATAATTATAATACATATGAATATAATATTTGAAAACCTTATCTTGAATATGATAGACCGTGAAATCATGCAATGGGGTAAATCATGAAAGTTCAAAAGAATCAATAAACATAATAATAAAATAACTCCACATAAGTATAGAATATAATTTCATACTAGTCAAGGCTCATTGCTAATACCGTCATAGCAGACGAAGACCATTACTGAAATGATTGCGCTCCTCGTTCCAGCCCTATATTGTAGAACTAAGATCATTTCCCATTCCAACCATGTATATATCATGAGATATAAATATTTACCCAATGAATTGGAGGGAGATATAGGTCCCACATATCTCATAATTAATTTATTCTTACATGTTCCACAATAACATAAATTATTTATCGTAACTCAAGGAATAAAATAGGTTTCAGTAAACATCATTCAACCATAATATAATCCATGTAAAATAAATATATTACATATATTTAATGCTTCCATAAACACAACGAAATAATAGGAGAAATAAATATAGAATACTTGAAACATATCCTAATAAAAAATACCATCTTATATGGAAAATAATTTTGATATAACACTTGAAATTAATTTCTGACGAAAATATCCTTTATTCTTCCAAAATGATTTATTTTCTAAAAATGGAGTTCAATTTTAAAAGAAAAGAATTTATTTAAAAATAAACCTGAAATATTATATTTGAATATTCATGGAAATATTGTTTTATGAAAATGAAAAAAATCACTTCATGTCGTATAAGTTAAAAAAAATTCTCCTCGTACAATTTCTAGAAAAGTCAAAAAGTACCTCATATAAAATATTGACAGAAGATTCATTTCATACCATTCAATAAAAACTCACCAATGGGTAAATTTAATTTAATTTTTCTTTAGAATAATAGAAATAATATTACATATTTATGAAATATTAACATGGATGATAATAATACCCTAGTAAATACTGACACATAGATCGTGTCGAATAACAATGAGATTGAAAATGTATCCCTTACCTTATAGGTCTGATTTCGTTTGTATGTTTTTGAACCTCCTATATAATTATTTAAATAATATAATTAACTTAATTTTAAATCATACATGTTTTTATGATGTTATATATGATAATATTATCATATATTTGTTAAAAATATTTCATTAGCACTTATTATTTGGGTATTAATTGCTTTATTTTCTTATGCATGTTTTGTCGAATAAGTTTTGGTTATCCTTAATAGGTCATATTAATATCATTGAAAAATTATATTAGAAATATATATATCATATTTATTCATCCTATACATTTATATAATCAATTTTTAATGAATATCCCATAGAATGAATCACATCCTATAGTGGAGATAGTAGGTCGTACGTACGCACGAGCGACAATATCATTCCCATAATTGTTGAATGGTATTGAAGTGAAAATTGTATAATATTTCATAATTAATACCATGTTAAAATAATCATATGTAGTTATTATTTACATCATTATACAAATCCATGTATGGTGGTGATGGAAAACAAATTACACCACATCGTGGAGACGGTAAGTTGTACGTATGAACGTGTGGTGATTTAATTTTTCATAGGATGGATAGAAAGTTGAATATTGTTATTCCAGAATAATAATAATGTCATAGTATATAAGTGGTATTTTATTTATTAATTTATAATGAAACAACTCATGATGATGAAGTATAAGAATAATGAAGTTAGAAATAATCGGTAGAGGAGATTACCTCTTCTTCGACGTGCTTCCTCTAAATCTCCTCTTTGATCACTAGAGTTGGAATTTGAAGAAGAAAGAAACCTATAAAATGTAACTAGGGATGTTTATAAGAGAAAAGTTAAGAGTATTAATGAGCTTGAAGGATCAATTTTAAGTGAAGAGGTTTGGGAGGAGGTGCCCTATTATAATTATTGTGAGGGGAGCTTTTGGGACTCTAAACAATTAATTTATAATAAAATAAAAACCCATACAAAAACCTAAAAATGTCTCAATTTAGAAGATGAGATGATATAAGAATTTAATATCATAAAATAATAGTTTTTTGAAAAGTGTTTATGTTAATTTAAACCTTATCATTTTATTTAACACTTAGTTATTCTATTTAATTTTTAACTAGGGTAACAAATATTTCAACATTAAAAGGATGACAGATTTACTTATTTGATTTTAATTAGTGTAAAACTAAATAAATTAGATTATTTTGGACCCTATAATAATTAGTAAATATTTTCCAAAAAGGTTTAAATATTTTTAAAAAATTAAATAAAACATTATTTTGATAAACAATCAATAGTGTCAATTTTGACACTATTCAAATCATTGATTTTTAATAATATTAAGATAAAAAAGCTAACATAAATAAAAAAGCACAATTATACTATTAAGAGGTCAAGGTAATCAAAAAAATATTCATTATACATATTAATTATCCAAAATTATGTTGATTTTAATATTTTTAATAACATTTATTTATTTTCTATATAAATAAAATAATTACAACATCAATTTTGTGTATTTATTAATATATTTTTTTTAATACAGATTAAATATAGAATAATATGATGAAGATAAATCTTCTAGCTTTCAGAATAATATTTTTAGTCAAATTTAACTTCTAGAAAATCCAATATTTCAAATTTTATACTTATTAAATTATGAAGGTGAAAACTTTAACATTATTTTAAATAAAACAATCTACGTGTCATTATCTCTTTTATATGGATTAAAATGGTCACTAACTCGACCCTTGTATGGTTATGGTTGAGATATAATTGGCCAATAATATTTGGTCAAGTGTATTGATATTTTTATGATAAATTTTATTTAAAAAAAATTGTTTTATTGATTTATCATAAATTAATTAATTTTTACATCATCAATGTATAAGTGTTTAAGTTAATTATTTATTTCCTAAAAATTACAAATAAATTACCATGATAAAGAAAAATATTTTTTATTTAAAATTAGTTTTTATAATCAAATATTTCTTTTATATAACCTCATATAAAATATTATTTAGTTATTAATATTTTAGTGAGACATATTTAACTTTTGTTGAAATAAAAATAAATTAAATGTTCAAATCCCATCCAAGTTTCTTCCAAAGGATACAATTTTGACCAAAGTATGATTTAAGTAAAATAAAACTCACCCAATGATTTTAATAAAATTGTTAGTGTAATTTTATAACAGTGTTCTTAAACTTAATTACCAAGTTTACACTTTTACCGTATTAATAAAAATTATCGAAGTTACTATTCATAATGCCCAAAAATAAAATAAAGATATATACCTATTCTGGACCTACTGATTTCAAACATGGAATCCATTTTTCAAAATTGAAAACAAAAAATATGCAGTAATTAATTTAAAATTAATCTCTTTTTTTGAAAGAGAGAACATGTTTTAAAAGTTAAAACATTGTAAAATATTGAAATGTTTTTACATTTGAAATCAATGTAAAATTAATGATAATGACCTAAATTATGTTGGATGATAAAAATAAAATATTTTAATACTTTAGAAAAATTAAATATGATAAGTTTACTATATAAATTATTTTGATGAAAAATAGTTTTCCCATTATTTTTTTGTATTTTTACTATTCATCAAATTTTGAAAGTGATCCAAAAAATATTAAAATTTCATCCAAAGTAAATTATTATATACCTCTTCTAAAGAACATGTTTATGTTATTATATAAAAATTATTAATTTTTGAAAATCTTGATTTTGAATGGGTTTTCCATTAAATGGGTATAAATTACTCTTTGGAAAAATATTGGTTTTTATTAATCAAATAGATTTTATTAATACCATTTGAGAAAAATTTCTATTTTATGAATATAAAAAATAATTTATTAAGTATATAACAAATATACTTCATTAATTTCATTTACTTATAGTAATTCACTAAATTTATTAATACAAAAAAACAAATATATAATTGATTTATATTTTTGATAAATAATTTGGTAACAAATTACTTCAACATAAATTTGTATAAGTTAGTTATATTTATTACTAATAACCTAAATAATAGGTTAAAATGGTCAATTTATACCATGTTAATCTCTTGGTTTACTTAAACTAACAATTTCGTGTAAAAAAAGTTAATAAAGAATTAAAATTATTTAAGGAAAATTGTTCATAAAAACATCTAGGTGTTACAATATCTATATTGAGAGAGATAATAAATGTCTTAAGTCATGTGAAATTCCTCCAAAATAAAAAGTTATAATATTTTCAGAAATCACATTCCCACATGCATTAACTTCAAACACAATAATCATACATCTAGAGATTTTCTAAGATAATCAATTAGTGGGGTTGTGATTTAATACCCTTGGAAAACATCCATGACGTATTGGAGTGGCTAGAACTAGATTCCAATAAAATATCCAAAAAAATTATATTATAATAGAACTTTAAATATAATGATATATTTCAATAATAATCATTACACAGGTTCCTCTCTTTTCCCTTGGAGGTTTCCCATTCCCATTATCTTTTTTTCCATTAGCCTAGGGAATCAATGTGAATAATGCTCAAAATTGTCACAACCTACCTTAAAATTATGAGGTCATGGACTAGATAGTGCCATAACCTTCCTTCCTCAATATGAAAATGAGATAATGACCCCATGTCTGGCCTTCAATAGGTGTCAGGGTCGCGACTAACACCAAGGGAATAAAATCTAACATAGTATGGAAGGAATTAACCCCATTTTTTTGAAAAATGATTTGGAGATAAGGTGGTAAATCCAAACAACCTCAGACAATAAAAGAAAAAAATTGAAAAAGTGAAATCCATTCCAACATTCATGTTGAAAAGTGAAAAAAATACAAAGTAAGAGAAATATCTGAAGGAGAGTACCAATTGAAAAAGAAAATCAGTAATGGAAACTGTCTCAAAACCCGAGAAGTAAGGTCTGGTACGGTCCTCAATGTCCTTATAGAAACCTGAAATTAGTTTTATACACATAGGGTACATATACAAGTATACTCTGTGGGGAAACCAAAATCACTCATACACAAGTGGATAGACATTCTAATGCGCTATGAGAAATATAGGTATCTAAAACACCTACCAAAGAAAACATTCCACCCAAACTAACCTAGGTAACCTCCCCAAATTACGCAATTCTGTTAAAATAAAAATAACATCACATCGATATTTGGGTACCGCACACCACTTTCCCATTAGTTATTTATAACATTCCACACATCAGACATCCCCCACAAATCCCAATGCAATCCCACAAATATACCCTACCCCCAGACACCTGGGCCATAACAAACCGTATTTTTATCCCACTCGGAAACACCTGGGCCACCACAACCACACATCCTTCCTGCAGACACTTGGGCCACCACCACCACACTTCTGCCCCGTAGACACCTGGGCCTCATCCCAAAGATATATGGAAAACAAAAACGATACCTCTCACCCGAAAACACATATACCTCATCTCAAAGACACTTGGGAATGAATCCCTCCCATACACACCTGGGCTAAACCACCACAATACATCCTACCCAAAGTGTCTTGGGTTATAATAAACCTTAGTCCGTCATTACCTGCCTGAATAACTCAGTATATATGGAATAGGGAGCAGAAAGGAGCTAATAACCAGCAACTCCTTGGAATGTTTGGAAAACACCCTCCCCCATGAAAATGGGTATGTTTGGCATGATGTTCTCAACATGGGTGGGTCATGTTTAAACATAAGGTAAATAGAATATTTTTTTTATGGAATGAACTTGGCCCATCATATGGATTATAAACAAAAGATTCAAGCATCTACTACTACACTGCTACCTCGAGGGTACACCCACAACAATCAATCCGATTCTCCCCATTCACGTCATTACATTCAAATAGTTCCACATAAATATTCATTTGATACTGGGAAACTAACAGGAATTACCACAATCCAAAACCACAACTGAAAGATAAATAGCCAAGTAGTTGTTTAAGAATTAAATCCCTATTCACTTATAAATAATAACATCAAAGAGGGATCTCGTGGGATCCCTCAATGTACAGAAACCAAAACAATCCCCAATATACTAGGTCCAGAACATTTACCACCAGCCCCACATGGCCCCAGATTCACAAAAAATCAAACTCTCAACCGGAGATTCCATTCACATCAACGTCACCCACAAGACATCAAACACAACAACCATGCATATCAGCAGAGTGGAGTAAGGAAGTTTTCATATTTATCTGACACTATTCATTAAGTTCCTTCACACCATTTTGTTATCATAGGTGATCAAACAAGGGTTGTTATTCATTGGGAAACCATTTAATCAACCATGTTTACAAGGTTATGTAGTTTCCATTTTATATTAATTCAATAAAAAGATAATCCATAAAAACAAATCTTCCTTAGTGAGAAAGAAAGGGCTACCAACTACAACTATATTCAGTGGACATGATCCAATACAATTCACACCATAAAAATAGGTAAAATAAAAAAACACCATCATCTTCCCCAATATTTCATTCTTTAAATGTCTATTTATTATCTTCATTAATGTTTGTTTCATCTACGTCTCGGGGGAAAATCATCATACCCACCCTACATGTTGCACTGTAAAGAGAGACAAAGGAATAACCCCTACCAAGATTTTCGAGGATCAACTTTTTCTCTTTTCCCCATGAACCAGGGTTGCGTGATAGGAAAATCCAAAAAGAACCGAACAGGAGGGCTCTCACACATGCACAACTCATCTCTGAAATAGGCACTCCAAGTACATCAAGGGAAAAGAAAGAGAACAAGGAAGAAGAAGATCTCAATGTGGTAAAAGGCATGATCCTAGAATAATGGGATCTAGAATCTTGAAAAGATTTTATGGTAGATCGTGGTTTGACCACGCGACTAGGTGGTTGCACACAATTGAATTAATTGATATTTAAAAATTCCCTCAGAGAGAGTGAGATAGACCATTGCATAGTAGAGAGTTTATAGGTGACATTTATATCTACAAAAAATGAATAATAGGGGCGTAACAGGAAACATGAAAAAGGGTGGGAAACTGATTAAAAAGGACACATGTTTTGGTAAGTCAAAGGTTTCCCAAAACATAGGGGTTTTGGGATATCATTTAATGTAATTAGAACTACCTCAATTCACTTTTAAGAGGTATTAAATCTTAAAAGAGACGTTACATGAGGGGAAATGGAAAGTCTGGGAGAAGAGGGAAATGACTCACTGATTGGTGAGTCACTGAAACCGTAGCACTAATGCCCTAGAACTGGCCAGTGTGGAACCACTATCGATCGGTTCCAATGATGTATTTTGGTTCCATTGATGTGGATCGGTGCCACCAATGTCGATTAGTGCCACTGATTCCCATTAGTGACACATTTCATTCAATAGTAAATTTTGAAAACTCTATAATTAGTCACCAATAGTCCCCTCAGCACCTCAAACATATTGATTTTTTCAAATTAATGGTCAAGGAGGGTCTGATCCATTACATCAAATACCTATCAAACTATTCTCTCCCTAGATAATTCAAGAGAAAACCCATAGAAAATAGAGGGGTCCAAACAACCACCTCTAAAGATACCTCTCAGGGACAAACCACCATAGAGTTATTCGAAAGCTAGAATAAAACCAAGACATATAGGAAAATCTCTCTCATATTCATCTAATAAATAACTTTAGAAACACTACCACTCCTCTCCCTCAAGTAACCACACAAAAATCTATTTCTTATTTCCCAAACATGGATTAGAGAGATCTTTCCTCTATGTCTTGATATTATCTACTTTGGGTGGCACTGACTCACCCACATAGGTTTATTCACATCAACATTAACGTGTCTTGATTAGGGATCTAGTTCTACCATCCCCATAGTTAAGATATTTCACAAAAAAATCAGAGAACAGGGAAACAACTTATAATACAGCAAGTGAGGTCGAACATTACATCATAAGCAAGGCACAAAAGAAAAAAATAAGATCAAATCTCAAAATATCTATAGGTACTATGTGTGCATCTATGCCTCCCATTCCTAGGTACTCTTCTCAAGGCCACCAAGCCTCCATAACACATAAACCAAGTTAATGGTCCATCCATGAAGCACCTTCTTGTCACAATCCTCCATTCTCATCGGTCACTCTATGAATGTTACACAATCCTCAATATAAAACTCTCCCTAGTCTAGGATGTGGGACTCATCATCCAGATATCGACGGAGCCGAGAGAAATGAAATATGTTATGGATCCTCTCCAATCGATTTAGTAATGCTAGCTAATATTCCACCTCACCAACTCATCTCAACACCTTAAAAGGTCTGATGAACATGGGATAAAGCTTACTCCCCTACCAATGATCCACTATCCATGCTGATGGGAGAAATTTAAGAACACATAATCTCCAACCTCAAACTCCTAGGGCCTCCTCCTATGACCGACATATGACTTATATCAGTCCTAATCATCCTTCATCATTTCATGCACAGGTTGGACATTCTCTTTCATGCTTTTCACCATTTCCAGGCCAAGAAAACCTGCCTCCACAAACGCAGTCTAGCACAAGGGTGAATAACATGGTCTTCCGTACAAGGCTTCGAATGATTGCATTATAATGGTGGAGTGATACATATTATTTTAGAAAAACCCCCACATGGGGAAAGTTTCATAACCATGATCCTATAAAGTCCAAAACACATTATTCAACCATATCCTCAAACATATGGATGGTCTTCTATGTCTGCCCATCCATCTGAGGGTAGAAATTAGTGCTAAGGCATAACTGTCTGCCAAAAGATGAAGTAATCCATTCTAGACTAATGATTTAAAGCATGTAACCCAATCTAAAATGATGGATTTGGGAACTCCGTGCAGCCACACAACTTCACCCACGTACCTCTATGATAAGGCATCAACTACGCTTGAGTCCTTGACCACTATGAATTGATATGATTTCAACAATTGGTCCACCACTACCCTGATGGAATCAGAAACTCCATTATACCTGGGTAGTCCTGTGATGAAATCTATTGAGAAGTCATCCCACTTCCACTCAAGAATGTCTATGGGCTGCAACAGATTCCTGGGAACAAGGAGTTTAACCTTCATCTGATGACACACGAGGTACATTGCCACAAACTCTGCCACTCCCCGCTTCTATCTGGTCCACCAAAACTAACCTCTCAAGCCCCATTACATCATGGTGACTCCAGGATATAGCAATAGGGGTGTTATAGATCTCACTGATTACTCCCTCATGCATCGTCTTTGGGAAAAAAACTTCCCAGGGAAAAGCATCTGATTATTACCATCCTACGACCATCCTTTCGGAGCATTACCCTGGTCAAAGCGATCAGACATCACTTCAGCCTCTGAGCACCCCCCCACTGAGACTTCTCCACCAACTACATCAGAGAGGACTAGACTATCATCTGAAACATATAACCTCTACCACTGTCCACCCTTGCATCTAGGTGCAAGGTATCCAACTCCTCCATCGCTCTCCAAGCATCTGCAGACTTTTGAACTGCTTCCCTCTATGAATTTTTTCTCAAGAAATCTTCCACAATGTTCCCCTTTCCCAATGTGTAGAAGATATCAAAGTCATAGTCCTGAATAAACACTCACCACCTCCACTACCACATGTTCTGGTATCACTGAGAGAAGGCGCACCTCAAGCTCTTGTGATCTGTGAAGGCTAAGAAGCATTCCCTAAAGAGGTAATTCTACCACATCTTTAGTTTGAATACCACCACTGAAAGATCTAGGCCATGGGTGGAATAGTTATTTTTGTGAGGATATATCTTCCTAGACCCATAAATGAGCACTCCCCACTACTGCATCAACACACACACCGGAAGCCTAGACTAGAAGCATCAAAGAACACTTAAAACGTCACCCCTTAATCTGGAAACCTCATCTCTAGGGAAATGAATAGTTTCAATTTCAAATAAGTGAAAGCTTCATGGCACTTCTCACTCCATACAAAATAGCAGTCTTTCTTGGTCAAAGCCTTCAATGGCACCTCAACTCGAGAGAAGTTAGGTACGAACCTCCGGTATTAAACTGCCTGAACCAAGAAACTATGAACCTCTTCCACGTTCTTGGGTGCTACCCAAGAAAAAACTGCATCAACATTCGATGAGTCTAATACTATTCTCTTCTAGGACACCACATGTCCAAGGAAGTAAAAATCGCTTGTACATAACTTGTACTTGAAAAAATTCTCATAGATGTGGTGGTGTTGGAGGACCCCCCAAACTTTCTTGAGGTGCTCAGTTTGGTCCTCCTCTGATCTTGATTATATTTGGATTCCTTGGATGATCAGGATCATGAACTGGTCTAGATACTTGTGGTAAATATAGTTCATGAGTCCCATGAACATAGCTAGTGCGTTCATAATGCCGAACGACATGACCACAAACTCAAAGTGCCCATACCTAAACCTGAAAATAGTCTTTGGGATTTCACCCTCCTTCACCCTCAACTGGTGATATCCAAACTGCGGAACAATCTTAGAGAACCAACCTGATCCCTTCAACTGGTCAAGAAGGTCATCAATCCTCAGGAGGGGGTAATGGTTATTGACTGTCACCTGATTTAGTCTTTGGTAGTATATGCCCATCGAGAGACCACCATATTCCTACTTTGTGAAAAATATTGGAGCACCCCCTTGTGATGTTCATGGGTGGATAAAAACCCTTCTTCACCAGGTCATCAACTTGAATCTGTAACTCCCGCAACACAGAAGGTGACATCTGATAGGGAGCCATTGAAATTGGACGGTCACCGGGTTTTAATTCTATGATAAACTCAATATCCTATCGAGGGGGTATAGTCACAACCTATTCCGTGAAGATGTCTAGAAACTCGATGACAATCCCAGAAACGTCTACCATCTATGGGTCTGTTAATTCTACTAATAGCTCAGCTAACAAGGAAATAAGGGTCTCCACACACCGGTTGCCCTCCTGGAAACTCCACTCACCAAAAAAATCTACATGTTGACTGCCCAAATATGAGAAGATGACCATTCTACCGATGCAGTCGACAATGACGTGGATGGAAAACATCTAGTAAAAGCCTAGGATGACATCATATGGCTCCATTTGTAGAAGAAAAAGATCCCAACTGGATTGATGCAGCCCAACATTAGTATACATCGCCGACAAACATCAAATCAGCTGGCCTGACCTCCAACTAGCATAATAAACAACAGGGGTATGGAAAGTCTCTCTATGTCCAGTCACAAGGCATGGGCTATGTAACGACCCAGTGTTTTTCAATGTAAATTTTCTTCTTATAAATATGTCATAAAATTCACTTGAAGACACAAAATAATGAACTATTAAGTGATAAGTGAACTTTAAACATAATTTTTCACTTCTGTGTTTGGAATTTTAAAAATCTGTCTTACACGGTTGTAATCAGAAAGTTATTTGGAGTCCGATAAAGAAAACATAATTTTGGGTGAATAATAACCTACCCTAATGAATAGTTACATACCTTTATGAATAGTGATATACCCTAATGAATGGTAACCTCACTTATGGTGGTATAAAAATAATATTCATATTGGAAGTACGATATACCTATATTTTAGAATAAGTTAATGAATGTATTAAAACTGGTTTTCGATAATGAATTGTGATTTTATTTAAATATTAAAATAATCATATTTAAAAAATTATTTTTTTTAAAAATGGGCTTCATTTTTGGATTCTACACATTGAAAAATGGTTGGGGAGAATTTTTTGGATTTTTCTGAAATACATGAATTTTTTATGAATACTAAAATATGGTAATTTACCGTATATGTACATTATAAGACTATTCCTAGCATCTTGGATGATTTCACCACCCATGGTTAGGATTCACATGACCCATTTACTATTCTTGGTCATGGAATACTTACTATTCCTTGTCTTGTGATGAAATAATAAATTAATGATTATAATATTGTGAATTCCCTCCTCTCCTCCACTATAAAACCCCCCTTCACTCCCTCTTCTCTACACTCCTCTCAAGCCTTATACCTTACCATTATTCTTCCCAAATATATCCCCAAGGTCCTCCCCCACGTCTAAAATCTCTCAGCCTCATCAAAATACCAAAACCTCTCCCCTTAAGAGGATATAAATGTAGGAAGTCTTAAGAGGTAAAATTCCTCTTCCTAATTTCTTCTTTTCTTTTAAGTTCATTTCTTTTTATTTCTTTCCTCACATCCCTTCACCATAATATTATGATAAATCCAGTAACATACATGTAATGGAATGTTTTCATTATAATGGTATATTTCATTATCTTCTCTCCTTTCTCCACCATTTTATTTGAAAGAAATGAAAGCACAGTTTGAGATGTGTTAATTAAGCACATTCAAAGACAACTATTTATCAATTTCTAACATTATCTTTAATTCTGGTCATGAAACCATTTGCGCTATGGTTTAACCAGATTATTATACATTTAATATATCATATTTTTTGTTCTGTAATCCTTTTGTACAAATGCCATTAAATTATAAAGCAAAACATGTTCTTCGTAATGTAATCCATCATTTAAAAAAAATTGTTATCACTAAGGTTATATATATAATAATTCTACTTAAATTTAAAGAAACCTAATTAAAAATAAAACCATGTAATATTATGGATGTTCAATAATGAAAATAACTTCAGTTCTGGACAACCACATTCACCTTACATATAATCCAAACATGAATATATGTGAACTGATCTTTTAAAACCAAGTAAACAAACAAGCCCAAACAATGAAACTGAACCTTATAACTAATCAAAAAGGATTTTAATGGACTAAAAAGTGTTATAATAAGGTATTTAATGATAGAAGAGGTTCTATACTTTTTAATTAATAATCCTCATTTTTTTATTCAGTTCATTTATAACAAGTAGAGAACACCACAAATTTAAGGTAAGGGATTCCCCCCTTTTTACTCTTAATCAAGATTGTTCTCTATGGTATTCCTTTTTGTGTAATAACAAGTGATGGGGTACCTTTATACACATTAAACATACTACTCTAATGTTTTATAAGTGATTAGAAACCCATTATATCTCTCATCAAGCCCTCTTAGTTACACCCCACAACATGCCGATAAAATCATAACGAATTCTACCTGAACCTTCTTTGTTCTTTCGGGTTGCATTATATTTCATTCAAAATGGTGTTATGTTATATATATATGTTAGTCTTATGAATTATGGTTATTTTTAAATGATTTTAATATCAAGACCCTTGCATCACTTTCTTTCAGGGATATACATGTTTTTGAAAGATTCCCTCCTTAGAACTTTCTGATAAGCAAACTTGTATTAAGGGGACTTCCCTAATTTTTACCCAAATTTCAAGTTCACTCTATCCTCTGTTTGAAGACACGATTGTATTTATAAAATAAGTATTGTAATTGTGAAAATCTTATTGGTTCAATTATGGTTTTATATAAAAGAATGTCCTTCTTTCTATTTGAGAATCTCTAGAGTGTTTTCCTTAAAACCGCACAAAAATGTTTTAATGCCAATGTTTATAAAATACATTTATAATAAGTTTTCACTTATATTTGACACCTATTAACATGTTATATGCCTATTTTACACTATTAATGTCCATGTATGTTCTAATCCCTTCCTTTCATGGACACTTTCGTGATACGCCCATTGGATATGTTTTATGTCATGATTGTGGTACCCAATTGTTTCCATGGGTAACCTTATGATTATGTATGGTTGATTATGTATGATTATTTATGTGGAAATATTATTTATGTGGCAATAATATTCATTAATATGTTGATATGGGTGCGCCCAGATAGTTCTCCAATGCATTGGGTACGGATAAGTCTCATGAGATACGATCGGAAACAGGATTGGCGGTTAGCCTTGACCCACACTGAAATGGGAAACATGATTGGTAGTTAGACTTGAACCGTACTAAACATATGATTTATGATTCTGCCACAATTATATGATTCCATGTTTATATGATCCTAAGATTATATTAAATTATTTTTATAAGTTTCATGTTTTGGATATCATTATGTCATGCCTCCTAACTCATGTGCTTGAGATGTATCCTTATGTTCATTCCCTTACTAGGCATTTTTAGCTCATCCCTTAGTTCATGTGTTCCCCAAGGTACCCTATGTAGATGTAGGGGCTCAAAGGAAGTTAGGATCTCATTCTGGAGATTAAATAAAGAAGTATTTTTTAGCCCCATGATTTATGTTATATGTACCTGGTCTTCCAAGACACTGGACCTAATGATCCTTGGCATGTACTATGATGATTAATTATGCTTAAAATTATGAAATGTTATATGTAAAAGGCTCGAGTCACTATAGTTGGTATCAGAGGATGGTCTAGTTATTATTGGAGATTATGAATAAAGCACCTTAGTGAGAACCTTAAGAATGAGACTATGTATAAGGAAACAATCCTAAATTTTGGTGAGTATAGAGTAAGTTGTTTATCAAGAAAATACATCTCTGTATGGATATGAGTAGGTAGAGGCAGCTCTGGAATAGATGTATCTAGGGGTAAAACCCAAAAACATCTTCTTTAAGATAGACTCGAACAAGAACTGGTGCACAATAATGGGCCTTACAGCACTCTTGGTTACGACACTCCCGGGGGATATGCTTTGGTAGATTCACAAGCTTAGTACGAACCATTATTATGGAAAAAAATCCCATAAGAATATAGGTTAAGAAATAGATCAAGGATAACCAAGATATAATCCTATAGATCACAAGTTAGGATGTACTTATTATTTATTAGATTATCCTTTAATGTTCAAAGTTTCCTTTTTATGCTCAATTGCTAAGTATTTAAGACCTCTAATTATATGTTCCTTTTCTTAGTTAATGGCGGGAAATATAAGAACACGTTCCAAAAACCAATGTAATAGGCAATGCGATGATTGCCTTAATGACATGCCTGATGTGACGGAAGCGGGTGCTCAAAACTTCATGGAAGTACTTGCTCAGTTGGCTTGAGTTATGAATAATAACTTGAATCAGGTGGAAATTCCCCCTCCTTCAAGGAAAGATAATGTTGTCGTAGAATCCTTCATGTGGCAACGGCCTCCCATGTTTAGTGGGTCTTCTGATCCCCTCCTCGTAGAACAATATATTAACTCCATTGAAAAGATTTTCTCTGTCCTTCAGCACTTGGATAAAGAGAATGTTGTGCTGGCAGTCTATCGTTTTGATGGGGAAGTTGATCAGTGTTGGAAACTGATCAAGAATACAATTTCCCAAGAGGAAATTGATTTCAGAGAATTGGAGGAATTCAAGAGGATATTTTTGAACAAATATTTTCCTTGAACCCTCTATCTCAATATGGAAAAAGTGTTCCTTGGACTCAAGTAGAAGGGAGATGAGTCCATCAAGGCGTATGAAGCGAAATTTACAAGGCTTTCAAGGAACACCTCGAGCTAGGTCATGAACACCGAAAGAAATGTGGATCACTTGTTTAAAAGACTAAAGCGGGGTCTATGAAAAGTGTTGGCGATTTGAGACTTCAAAAACTATGAGGAGATTTTCCTTTGTGCCCTCAATGTTGAAAAGGATATTGGATACTCTCAGTGGTCTCGTGGGCCTAGTGACAAGAAGCAAAAAATGGAGAACAACATGGTTGGTCCATCAAACAAATCCCATGATGGAAATAATCCCAAATTTCCCCTTTGAAAAAATTGTGGGAAGGAGCATCTTGGTGACTGTCTCAAGGGAACCAGGAATTGCTTAAAATACGGAAATTTTGGTCATCTGGTGAAGAACTACCGAAGGGGTATGAAAAATCCCACTAATGTTGAAGAGGAAAGGAAGGTTCAGATCAACACTCAGCCTACAGTGCAGTGTTTTAACTTCAAGGAGCTTGGGCATTATGCAAACAATTTCCCTAATCCGAGGTTTGTCAGAGGCAATTAGAAACAACCTCCAAGGAAATAAAGAAGGGCTTATGTTATCACTACTACTGAGATAGAGCTGGAAAATGATGTGGTGACAAGTACGCTTGTTATGAATTAAATAATAGAGAATGTACTATTTGATTCTAGTTCTACACATTCTTTCATATCATGCATATTTAGTAGGACTATTCAAACACCACCTCAAAATTTAGAGGAAAAGTTATTTATGAGAACAACGAATGGGGAAATCATTGGATCCATGGTTTATAACGCCTCCGTGGTTAACCTTTGTGGACTGAACACCCCACCAAATCCTTTCATACTCCCATTTGTGGAGTTTGACTCTACGTTAGGCATGGATTGTGTAACACCCCGAGATTTTAAGAAAAAATATTATTTTAATTTCATTAATGTCTTATGTTGTATTCTACACCAATATTACCCTGCGCTATACGCAACACTGTATTATCTTGCAGTATACGCAACACTATTCTTGGACCGTGTTACACACAATTTTGATAATAGTTATTCTACGCAACATTGAGTATATATATATATATATTAAATGTATAAATGAAATATGGTTTGATTCTGTTATACAAAACAACGAAGGATTCTTTCACAACATGCAACCCTGACTTGGCTTGCATTACACGCAATCGCGACCTTCCTCGATAGCGTGTGTTGTACGCAATACCGGGTTTTAATAAACAATGTTATATTATTATAATATTTTCATGAACTAGCCGTTATGAATATTATTAACTAAATTTCAAATTTTATAACATTATTATTCATCTTACACATTTCTAGAACATGGTATAAGAACAAAATAAATTTTTCGGGTAAAATAAGTATTTTTCAAAAAAATGCAGTTTTACCGCCTTTTGATGGCGCACCCACTTTAAATATAGTTTTTGACATGTTTATATGTTAAATTTGACAAAATAATATTCTTATTTTGAATCAGGATATAAAAATTTACATTTGATTAAGTTTTGATATTTTTCCGATAACTTTCATATTTTAATGAATAGTAAAAACACGCTATATTTTAATTAAAAATTTTTTTTTCATCGTAATATATTATGTGGTTAAATTATAATATTTAATGGTTTTAAAGTATAAATAGAATATAGTTTTACCATTTAATATAATGTATGTCATTGTCATTGATTTTACCTTGAATTCGTAGGTTAAATCAATTCAATCTTTTGCAATGTTTTAAAGAAAAACCTGTTTTCTCTCGACAACGGGATTAATTTTAATTTAATTTCTGCATCTTTTGTGTATTTAATTTGGAAAAATGGATTCCATATTTCGAATCAGTGGGTCCAAATTATGTTAATAAGCTACTTTTTATTTTTGGGAATTATGAATAGTAACTACGGTAAATTTTATTTACCATAGTTAAAGGTAAATCGGGTAATTAAGGGTAAATATAATATTTTAAAATTATCCTAAAAAATGTCAAAATCCTATTGGATGACTAAAAGTCGACCCATATCACCTAAGGGTCGGATTAGAATCATTTAATGGACATTTGTCCATGAAAATAACATAATTATTATTAAAACCAAAGAAAGTGACAACATGTCACTCTCTTAAATTTTATAAGTATATTAATTTTAATTTAATGATAAACTTCATGAAACTTCAAACATGAATAGTCTCCAGAAATCTAATGAAATTATCTACATCATATAAATTTATTTATAATTTTTAGGGATTAAATAATTATCATTAATTATGACACAATAGTGATGCAGAAATTGTTTATCTAGTGAAAAATCAAGAATATTGTCTTTAATAAACTAATAGTGACCATAAAATGCACAAATACCTAACCAAAACTTATTGGACATGTAAATGTAAACTATAAGCATCCAAGGGTCGAATATTTGACCATTTGGAGCCTTATAAAAGCGATTATGACACTTATATTATTTTATTTTAAATGATGCCAAAGTTGCCACCGTCATAATTTAATAAATATAACAATTTAAATATTGTGATTTTAAGATGATAAATTCGAGTAAAAGTATTATTGTGAAAGGTAATAGATTTATTTTCATCATAGGATTTTATTTTTAATTTGTATGCAAAAAATAAGTATATTAAATAATTATACAAAAATGTTGTCGTATTTATTTTATTAAGAGATAAACCAAATAAATGGTTTTAAAAATAATAAAATAAATATTATATGAACTATTTAATGTGATGCACTAATTTTATAGATACATATGACCTTTTATTAATATATTAAAGCTTTTATTTTGAACATATATTCTGTATATATTTTATTTAAATTCAAATAAATGAATAGTGTCAAAATTGACACTATTGTTATTTTACAAAAATAACATATTATAAAATTGTTTAAAAATCACAAAAATATTTAAAAATTATAAATTTATATTTATATGGTCTATAATGTTATAAAGTAAACAATTATGGAAAATTCACAACAAATAAGTAATAATTTGTTATAATTTAAAATTTAGAATTTTATTACCACAAATAAACTTAAATAGATTAAATAAGGATAAATCAAAATTATAAAGTTTCAAATAAGATCCAAACATGTCTAAATTTGATTGTTTGATGAGATTACAACCCTATCTCATATAATCTTCGAATATTAGTCATTTTTGGAGGTTTTTAAGTGGGGTTATATTTATTATAAATTAATATTTTTAAGAATTCCTAAGGTGCCCCTCTCCTCCCTTATAAAAGGGCACCTCCTCCCCCTCCTCCTCACACAACTTTGAGCCTTCAAGCTCGGACAAACCCTGCCAAAATCTCTTCTCCACTTCCCTAGAAACATCCTAGAGGTTCTGGTCTTCCTCAAAGACCAATTTTAGTGCCCTAAGAGGAGGTCTCAAAGAGGCGCTTCAAAGAAGAGGTAATTACCGTTACCAATTATTTCATCTTTATTTCTTCTTCCACTTCTTCTTCTTAGGTTGTTTCATTATGAAGTAATAACATAAGTATCACTCATATACTGATATGTTATTATAAGTATGAAACAACCCTATTTCACCATCTATCCATCCTACGGAAAAAGAAATCACCGCGCGTGCGTACGTACGGAATACCGTCTCCACGCCGTGGTGTAATCTATTTTCCACCACCACCTTACATGGATGGGTATAATGGTGTAAAGAATAACTATACATAGTTATTACAACATCATATTGATTCTTATATATTGTATAATCCACTCCAATTCAATTCAATATTTATAGAAATGATATCATCGCTCGTGCGTACGTACGGACTACCGTCTCCACGACGCGATGAGATTCATTCTCCATGTTAACCATTTAAGAATGATTATAAAGTATATATAAGAAATAATAATGAAATATATGACATTATAAAGCTACTGGATTTATGTATATATATACATATGTATGTCATCTACTTACTACCATTTCAAGACAATAAGGAAAGGAAAACAGTGTTCATGCGTACGTACGGACTACCGTCTCCATGAACAGTGTTTTTCATTTTATTTATCTACCTATTATATATATATATATACTGAATATATATGATATATAAATCATATTTTATATTCTGGAAGTAAGTAAATCATGATATAAGTAATAATGATGTCAAGAACAACATGTCAAAACACCTACGATAAATGAAACGATTTTACCCAAAACGCTTCTTTAACATGGAATTTACAAAAGAACGGGTAATATAATGTCATAAGTGAACCATATATGATATCATAACAATGAATATGATTCTATAATAATTCAATAACATGATTTAAATCATTATACAGGAGTTTCGGACACTTACGAAGCAAATCGGACCTAAGGTAAGGGAAATATCACAATCTCACTTTTATCCGAGATTGTTTTTACTTTGGTAATTACTGGGGTATATTTTATCATCCACATCCATGTTACCTCAATATGTAATATTATTTCCATCCTTCTACAAAAGTTTATATCCAATTTTACCCTTCGGTATGTTTTTGTTGTTGTAAAAGATATGAAAGGAATCTTTTGTCATTTTTCGTACGAGGTACTTTTTGACTTTTCCGACAAAAGTACAAAGAATGTTTTATTTAACTTATACGGCAAGAATGGATTTTTAAAAAATTATTTCCAAGAAGCTTCCTTTACAAGTTTTCAAGTTTATTTTTAATAAACTTCTTTTATTTTAAAGTCATATGACATGTTAATAAAGGAAAAATGTTTTTGAAGAAGAAAGGATATTTTCCTCAAGAATGGAGTTCGAGTGTTTTATCAAAATTATTTTCCATCTAAGATAATAAAGGGTTCTGTTTTTATCCATATTATTACATTGATTTGATCATGATGTGATGGAATATTTTTTATGAATTCCTTTATCTTATATGAATTGTTTTATGATGTCATGTTGTTTAAGAATCCCATTTTTATTACATGGGTTACGCTATGATGTATGGTTTATGATTATGTGGCACACATAAGAAAGGATTCATTATAAGATGGGTGGGACCTATATCTCCCTCCAATGCATTGGGTAAAGATTTTATATCTCATGAGATAGACAGGGCTGGAACGGTAGGTTATACCGGTTCAGTGAAACATGACTGAAACGAGGGTTACTCGATTCAGAAAGGGACTTTGTCCACTAAGATGGTCTTGGCAATGAGTCTTGACTAACAAGAAATGATTCTCTATGATTATGTGTGAATGCCACAAAGTTTCATGTTTTAAGTTATGATTATTGTGATTACATTTCACTGCCATGATTTATCCCATGTTATGAAATTATGCTCTCTTTTGCAGGTTATGATTTCCAAAATATTATGTTCTTATGAATACGATGTGATTGATATATCTTTTGTTTACCCTTACTGAGCATTTGAGCTCACCCTTTTATGTTTTCTTTTCCCCAGGATATAAAGAAAGGTTTTTGGTAAAAAAAAAGAAGATCTTTATGGGAGATGTTGAAGATCTTTCCCCATGATTAGAAGATTTTATTCCAAGTTTCCAAAGACACTAAACTATTACGATCCTTGTGTGTGTGTTTTTGTTTTGTACTAAGTATTCCGCAAAAGTAATGTAATGTCAATGTATGTCAGGCTTCGGGTCTCTACAGTTGGTATCAGAGGAAAGGTTTAGTCAACCTTTGGAAACTAGGATGCGGGAACTTTAGTGAGATCCCTAGAGATATTTATAAGGTTTGTCTAGGGATGTCCCAAAGGATAATTATACGTATAGGATATAGTCCTAGAACTATGGTAACGATCTTAGAATTTAACCTAAGATGTTAGATATTGAAGTTACTCTCCCTTTATTATGATTTTTGCCTCTCACACTATTCTTTTTGGGTTTTAGAAAATGGCTGGAAACAAGAGGATTCACGATAATGGAGAATATGATGGACAATGGAATGATATTCTTCATAATGAAATGGGATTTGGAAGTAAAAACATCATTATTATGCCGAATCAGCAATCTCATAATATGATCAATAAAGTAAAATTTGGTAAGTTTCCTGACTCGGCTAATAAGAGAAAGATGGAGTTTCATGATGATCATAGAGGAAATAAAGTTCAATTTCCCCTATGTAAATCATGTGGGAAGAGGCATCAAGGAGAATGTTTCAAAGGAACTGGAAGATGCTTTGGGTGTGGAAAAGAAGGACACAAAGAAATTAAATGCAAAGGAAAAGGTTCAGTTAACAACATGGATGAGGATAATGGTATTGCTACGACATCAACAATGGTTAAATGTTTTAAATGTGGAATGTGCGAGCATTATGCAAACCAATGCCCTAAGGGAATGTCTCATGAAGATAATCAGTATGGTCGTATGGGAAGTATTTATGTGGATGATGATGAAGAGACTACAAATGATATGTGAGATGAAAGAATTGTTGAAGCTCGGTCAATGGTTTAAGAATGTAGTGGAATGATTACATGTTTATCATGTGTAATGTTGTATAAGTAATCGCATGGTACTATAGATTAAAGAGACATGTAAGGATTGTTACACTGTTGTCTGATTAATGTTACCAGTATCCATGAAAGGTTATTCAGATATTTTTGGAATGTAGATGATATGCGCATAATGAAGGGATAAGGAGAAAATTAAATTTTTGATAGTATTCATGAGCTCATGACTGATATAAGGAGAAGGTTATATCATGGTTTGAGTATATAGAATTTTTGGATTTTGGTATGTGGAAAGAGTTAACTTTTGACAGCATTCATGTTTTCACTAAGGTTTAATGGGTATTCATTTTTTTTTTCAAGAGAATACATCATTAAGGTATTCACATGATTGGAATGTGACCAACAAGATATATGGGGGATAAATGATGGTATTCACATGCTTGGTTGACGACATTTCAAGTAATCATTTTCTTTATACTATGAGCTTGGACCGAAGTATTTTAGATAAGCCTAAATATTGTAATGGATTATGTTAACCATAAGTTAGTATTGTTTAAGTATAGAACTTTTTTTTGATATTATTTATGTGATAGTAATGTAGTTTTAGAAAAAGGACAACCTGCAGGATGGGCGACAACCCATCGCTTCGGACAAGGCTGTGGGAATCGAACCCACAACCGAAGTGCGACTGGCCTTTATCGCCTACCACTGGCCTACAGGAAGTCCCTGGTTAGTATAAACTAGTTTTATTTTATTAAGCGGTATGATATATGAAGTATAAGTTCATTTTTGGAACCATATACGATTAATCTAACCACAAGATGGACTTATAACTTTTGCTAACCTTTTGTTTGAAAGAGATGGAATGACCCATCATTCTATCACATGATCTGCTAACATATCACGAATAAGAAATTCAACTTCATTTCATTAAGGGATGAAGTGGAAATTGTTCAATTCACGAACAACAGTGAGATTGTACCAAAATCAAGTAAGTATTTCTCCTAATTCAAAATTTTCAACTTTAGGAAAATGATATTGATAACCAAAAATGTTATCCTAGTGATCTTATATCTGATGAATCGGATGGTACCTTAGATCATCACAAATTTATGGCTTTGTGATTGCTAGATTTTCCATAGCCATGTCCTCTACCACTCGTCATCAGAACATGACGGTTAGATTTCGCTTCCATATCCATATTTTCACCTATGTAGAAACCCAGTGATTAGTTTATTTGGGTAACCGTTACGTTTCATACTTTTGTTTTTAAAGATATGTTTTGGTATTCCTTTTTACGATGTGGGTTTCTATCAAAGAAACTTTCAAATAGTAAACCATTTATAACCCCGACGAATTTCGAGGGCGAAATTCATTTTAAGGGGGGTAGAATGTAACACCCCGAGATTTTAAGAAAAAATATTATTTTAATTTCATTAATGTCTTATGTTGTATTCTACACCAAGATTACCCTGCGCTATACGCAACACCGTATTAGCTTGCAGTATACGCAACACTATTCTTGGACCGTGTTACACACAATTTTGATAATAGTTATTCTACGCAACATTGAGTATATATATATATATATATTAAATGTATAAATGAAATATGGTTTGATTCTGTTATACGAAACAACGAAGGATTCTTTCACAACACGCAACCCTGACTTGGCTTGCATTACACGCAATCGCGACCTTCCTCGATAGCGTGTGTTGTACGCAATACCGGGTTTTAATAAACAATGTTATATTATTATAATATTGTCATGAACTAGCCGTTAAGAATAGTATTAACTAAATTTAGAATTTTATAACATTCTTATTCATCTTACACATTTCTAGAACATGGTATAAGAACAAAATAAAATTTTCTGGTAAAATAAGTATTTTTCAAAAAAATGCAGTTTTACCGCCTTTTGATGGCGCACCCACATTAAATATAGTTTTTGACATGTTTATATGTTAAATTTGACAAAATAATATTCTTCTTTTGAATCATGATATAAAAATTTACATTTGATTAAGTTTTGATATTTTTCCGATAACTTTCATATTTTAATGAATAGTAAAAACACGCTATATTTTAATTAAAAACAACTTTTTTCATCGTAATATCTTATGTGGTTAAATTATAATATTTAATGGTTTTAAAGTATAAATAGAATATATTTTTACCATTTAATATAATTTATGTCATTGGCATTGATTTTACCTTGAATTCGTAGGTTAAATCAATTCAATCTTTTGCAATGTTTTAAAGAAAAACCCGTTTTCTCTCGACAACGAGATTAATTTTAATTTAATTTCTGCATCTTTTGTGTATTGAATTTGGAAAAATGGATTCCATATTTCGAATCAGTGGGTCCAAAATATGTTAATAAGCTACTTTTTATTTTTGGGAATTATGAATAGTAACTACGGTAAATTTTATTTACCATAGTTAAAGGTAAATCGGGTAATTAAGGGTAAATATAATATTTTAAAATTATCCTAACAAATTTCAAAATCCTATTGGATGACTAAAAGTCGACCCATATCACCTAAGGGTCGGATTAGAATCATTTAATGGACATTTGTCCATGAAAATAACTTAATTATTATTAAAACCAAAGAAAGTGACAACATGTCACTCTCTTAAATTTTATAAGTATATTAATTTTAATTTAGTGATAAAATTCATGAAACTTCGAACATGAATAGTCTCCAGAAAGCTAATTAAATTATATACATCATATAAATTTATTTATAATTTTTAGGGATTAAATAATTATCATTAATTACGACACAATAGTGATGCAGAAATTGTTTATCTAGTGAAAAATCAAGAATATTGTCTTTATTAAACTAATAGTGACCATAAAATGCACCAATACCTAACCAAAACTTATTGGACATGTAAATGTAAACCATAATCATACAATGGTCGAATATTTGACCATTTGGAGCCTTATAAAAGCGATTATGACACTTATATTATTTTATTTTAAATGATGCCAAAGTTGTCACCTTCATAATTTAATAAATATAAAAATTTAAATATTGTGATTTTAAGATGATAAATTCTAGTAAAAGTATTATTGTGAAATTTAATAGATTTATTTTCATCATAGGATTTTATTTTTAATTTTTATGCAACAAATAAGTATATTAAATAATTATACAAAAATGTTGTCGTATTTATTTTATTAAGAGATAAACCAAATAAATGGTTTTAAAAATAATAAAATAAATATTATATGAACTATTTAATGTGATGCACTAATTTTATAGATACATATGACCTTTTATTAATATATTAAATCTTTTATTTTGAACATATCTTCTGTATATATTTTATTTAAATTCAAATAAATGAATAGTGTCAAAATTGACACTATTGTTATTTTACAAAAATAACATATTATAAAATTGTTTAAAAATCACAAAAATATTTAAAAATTATAAATTTATATTTATATGGTCTATAATGTTATAAAGTAAACAATTATGGAAAATTCACAACAAATACGTAATAATTTGTTATAATTTAAAATTTAGAATTTTATTACCACAAATAAACTTAAATAGATTAAATAAGGATAAATCAAAATGATAAGGTTTCAAATAAGATCCAAACATGTCTAAATTTGATTGGTTTATGAGATTACAACCCTATCTCATCTAATCTTCGAATATGAGTCATTTTTGGAGGTTTTTAAGTGGGGTTAGATTTATTATAAATTAATATTTTTAAGAATTCCTAAGGTGCCCCTCTCCTCCCTTATAAAAGGGCACCTCCTCCCCCTCCTCCTCACACAACTTTGAGCCTTCAAGCTCGGCCAAACCCTGCCAAAATCTCTTCTCCACTTCCCTAGAAACATCCTAGAGGTTCTGGTCTTCCTCAAAGACCAATTTTAGTGCCCTAAGAGGAGGTCTCAAAGAGGCGCTTCAAAGAAGAGGTAATTACCGTTACCAATTCTTTCATCTTTATTTCTTCTTCCACTTCTTCTTCTTAGGTTGCTTCATTATGAAGTAATAACATAAGTATCACTCATATACTGATATGTTATTATAAGTATGAAACAACCCTATTCCACCATCTATCCATCCTACGGAAAAAGAAATCACCGCGCGTGCGTACGTACGGAATACCGTCTCCACGCCGTGGTGTAATCTATTTTCCACCACCACCTTACATGGATGGGTATAATGGTGTAAAGAATAACTATAAATAGATATTACAACATCATATTGATTCTGATATATTGTATAATCCACTCCAATTCAATTCAATATTTATAGAAATGATATCATCGCTCGTGCGTACGTACGGACTACCGTCTCCACGACGCGATGAGATTCATTCTCCATGTTAACCATTTAAGAATGATTATAAAGTATATATAAGAAATAATAATGAAATATATGACATTATAAAGCTACTGGATTTATGTATATATATACATATGTATTTCATCTACTTACTTCCATTTCAAGACAATAAGGAAAGGAAAACAGCGTTCATGCGTACGTACGGACTACCGTCTCCATGAACGGTGTTTTTCATTTTATTTATCTACCTATTATATATATATATATACTGAATATATATGATATATAAATCATATTTTATGTTCTGGAAGTAATTAAATCATGATATAAGTAATAATGATGTCAAGAACAACAAGTCAAAACACCTACGATAAATGAAACGATTTTATCCAAAACGCTTCTTTAACATGGAATTTACAAAAGAACGGGTAATATAATGTCATAAGTGAACCATATATGATATCATAACAATGAATATGATTCTTTAATAAGTCAATAACATGATTCAAATCATTATACAGGAGGTTCGGACACTTACGAAGCAAATCGGACCTAAGGTAAGGGAAATATCACAATCTCACTTTTATCCGAGATTGTTTTTACTTTGGCAATTACTGGGGTATATTTTATCATCCACATCAATGTTCCCTCAATATGTAATATTATTTCCATCCTTCTACAAAAGTTTATATCCAATTTTACCCTTCGGTAAGTTTTTTTTGTTGTAAAAGATATGAAAGGAATCGTTTTTCATTTTTCGTACGAGGTACTTTTTGACTTTTCCGACAAAAGTACGAAGAATGTTTTATTTAACTTATACGGCAAGAATGGATTTTTAAAACATTATTTCCAAGAAGCTTCCTTTACAAGTTTTCAAGTTTATTTTTAATAAACTTATTTTATTTTAAAGCCATATGACATTTTAAGAAAGGAAAAATGTTTTTGAAGAAGAAAGGATATTTTCCTCAAGAATGGAGTTCAAGTGTTTTACCAAAATTATTTTCCATCTAAGATAATAAAGGGTTCTGTTTTTATCCATATTATTACATTGATTTGATCATGTTGTGATGGAATATTTTTTATGAATTCCTTTATCTTATATGAATTGTTTTATGATGTCATGTTGTTTAAGAATCCCATTTTTATTACATGGGTTACGCTATGATGTATGGTTTATGATTATGTGGCACACATAAGAAATGATTCATTATAAGATGGGTGGGACCTATATCTCCCTCCAATACATTGGGTAAAGATTTTATATCTCATGAGATAGACAGTGCTGGAACGGTAGGTTATACCGGTTCAGTGAAACAGGACTGAAACGAGGGTTACTCGATTCAGAAAGGGACTTTGTCCACTAAGATGGTCTTGGCAATGAGTCTTGACTAACAAGAAATGATTCTCTATGATTATCTGTGAATGCCGCAAAGTTTCATGTTTTAAGTTATGATTATTGTGATTACATTTCACTACCATTATTTATCCCATGTTATGAAATTATGCTCTCTTTTGCAGGTTATGATTTCCAAAATGTTATGTTCTTATGAATACGATGTGATTGATATATCTTTTGTTTACCCTTACTGAGCATTTGAGCTCACCCTTTTATGTTTTCTTTTCCCCAGGATATAAAGAAAGGTTTTAGGTAAAAAAAAGAAGAAGATCTTTATGGGAGATGTTGAAGATCTTTCCCCACGATTAGAAGATTTTATTCCGAGTTTCCAAAGACACTAAACTATTACGATCCTTGTGTGTGTGTTTTTGTTTTGTACTAAGTATTCCGCAAAAGTAATGTAATGTCAATGTATGTCAGGCTTCGGGTCTCTACAGATTGGCTGTCTTTATACAAAGCCAATATCGACTTCCGGGAAAGGGAGATCACTCTTCACATCCCGAAACATCCTCCAATTCTTTTCAAGTGCAAGGAGGAAGGTGAATCTCTATTCAAATCATCGTATCATGTGTGGATATTTCTTCCTTATGAGCATGCATATTTAGCTCAAATGATTGGGACAAAGGATAGAATCATTCTTAAAGACATGACCATCGTGAGGGATTACACTAATGTATTCCATGAATAATTTCCAGGTCTTCCTCTTGACCGAGAGGTTGAGTTCTATATTGAACGTATCCCTAGATCTCTACCAATCTCAAAGACACCTTACAGAATGGACACTGTAGAGATGTAAGAGCTGAAGAAGTAGTTACAGGAGAATATGGAGAAAGGTTTTATACGCCCGTGTGCTTCACTGTGGGGTGCTCCAGTCCTCTCCGTCAAAAAGAAGGATGGATCAATGCGCCTCTGCATTGATTATCATGAGCTCAATAAAATAACTATAAATAATAAGTATCCCCTTCCGCGAATAGATGCCTTGTTCGATCAGCTTCGTGGGGCTAGTTATTTATCTAAGGTGGACCTTTGGTCGGGATATCACCAAATAAAGGTGGGGAAGGAAGATATTACCATGAAATTCTTTAGAACGAGGTATGAACACTATGAGTTCATTGTGATTCCTTTCGGACTCACTAATTCTCCAGAAATTTTCATGGAATTAATGAATAGTGTCTTTAGAGATTACCTCAAAAAGTTTGTGGTTGTCTTTATTGATGATATTCTGATATACTCCAAGAGAAAAGAGGAACATGAGGAGCATTTGGAAACTGTGTTAAATACTTTTCCAAGGGAGAATTTGTATGCAATGTACAGTAAATGTGAGTTGTAGATGGAGGAAGTATCATTCATGGGGCATGTTATCACCAGGAAAAGGATATCATTGGACCCTTCCAAGATGAAGGCAATTGAAGAGTGGATGAGGCCAACTTGTGCAATGGAGATCCACAAAATTTTAGGTCTAGCTATGTATTATCGAAGATTCATGAAGAAATTTTCATGATTGTCAAACCCAATGACCAGGATGACGCAGAAGGGAGTAAAGTTCATCTGGACAGAGGAATGTGAAGACTATTTTAAGGAGTTGAAAAAGAGGCTTATCACTGCACTGGTACTCACAATCCCTTTAAGTGGAGAACTATTTGTGGTGTATAATGATGCTTCTAAGAAAGGCTCAGGATTTCTGCTAATGAAAAATAATAAAGTGATAGCCTATGCTCCAAGACAGCTGAAAATCCATGATCAAAACTATGCCACACATGATCCAGAGTTGGCGGCTGTGATCTTTGCATTGAAAATATGGCGACATTATCGCTATTGGAAAAAATGTGAGATATATACTTACCACAAGAGTCTAAAATATATATTCACACTGAAAGAGATTAATATGCACCAAAGAAGATGGATAGAGCTCATCAAAGAATATGACTACTCAATCCACTACCATCCCGGTAAGGCAAACAAGGTGGCAGATGATCTAAGTAGAAAGGATCATGCATCTTTATCAATGATGAGAATTGAAAAGGATCAGATCATCTTATATTTTCAAAGGATGGACATGGGAATCATTAAGGGAGGAAAATAATAAATAATTTCTCAAATGATTTCTCAACCATCCATCATGGAGAAAATAAAGGTTTCTCAAAGAAAGGATGTGGAAATTCAGAAAAGGGTTGAAGCTGTTAAAAATGGAAAATCCTCCGATTTCAAAATTGATGGGGAATGAGTTGTAATTTTTGGGACATGATTATGTGTACCATTTGATCCAGAGATAAAGAAGGAGATATTGAATTATTCACAGAGCTCGACCTTCTCTATCCATCCTGGGAGTACCAAAATGTACCGTGATCTACGAGAACACATCTGGTGGGATAACATGAAGAAGAAGATTGTGGAATATATATCATGGTGCTTGGTATGCAAGCAAGTTAATGTTGAGCAACAAAAGACCAAAGGATTGATGCATCCATTACCTATACCCATGTGGAAATGGGAAATTGTTACAATGGACTTTGTCATGGGTCTCACAAAGACATCGGAGGGAAATAATGTGATATGCGTTGTGGTTTGCCGACTCACCAAGACATCATATTTCATCGCTATTCAGGATGATCTCTCGCTTGAACAACTTGCAAAGATATATGTGGTGGAAGTGGTGAGACTTCACGGTGTTCCACTCTCAATTTTCTTTGACTGTGATCCAAGGTTCACATCTAAATTCTTGAGGATCCTTCAACATTCTTTGAGTATTGAATTAAATTTCAGCATGACCTATCACCCCCAAACTTATGTATAGTCTGAAAGAACTATTCAGACACTTAAAGATATGCTTAGAGCATGCTCTCTATAAATCAAATGTGGATGGGATTAGCATCTCCCATTGGTTGAGTTTTAATATAACAATACCTTCCACTCAAGTATTTATATGGCTCCATATTAAGCTCTGTTTGGAAAGCGATGTAGAACTCCAACCTGTTGGGATGAAGTTGGAGAAAGAAAGCTACATGGACTCGATCTTATTCAAGAGATGATAGAGAAGGTTCAAGTCATCTAGAATCACATCAATGCTGCTCAAAGTCGGAAAAATATCTATGTTTCCAAATGTTGAAGGGACTTGGAGTTCGACATTGGAGATAAAGTCTTCCTTCGAATATCTCTATGGAAAAGAGTCATGCGATTTGGGAAAAAGGGAAGTTAATTCTCAGGTACATCAGCCCCTTTGAGATCCTTGATCGAGTTGGAGCTGTGGCCTATCTACTGGAACATCCAGCTACCATGTCGAAAGTGCATGGTGTCTTCCATGTACATCTCTTAAGGAAGTATATACTAGACCATTCACATGTACTCTCTTCATAGGTGGTGCAGTTGGAGGATGATCTCTCTTATGAGGAGCAGCCAGTGAAGATCATGGATCGTAGAGACAACGTTCTACGCAACAAGACAACTCATCTGGTCAATGTACTATGGTGAAAACATAAGTACAAAGAGGCAACATGGGAACTGGAGGAAGCAATGAAGGAAAAGTGCCCACATATATTTTTGGCATAGAATGTAAAATGAAATTTCAAAGGCAAAATTTCTTAAGGGGGGAAGAATGTAACAACCCAGTGTTTTTCAATTGAAATTCCCTTCTTATAAATATGTCATAAAAATCACTTGAAAAACAAAATAATTAACTACTAAGTGATAAGTGATCATTAAACATAATATTTTAACTTCTGTTTTTGGAATTTAAAAAATCCGGCTTACACGGTTGTAATCAGTAAGTTATTTGGAGTCTGGTAAGGAAAACATAATTTTTGGTGAATAGTAACCTACCTTAATGAATAGTAACATACCCTTATGAATAATGATATACCCTAATGAATAGTAACCTCACCTATGGTGGTATAAAAATAATATTTAAGTTGGAAGTACGATATACCTATATTTTAGAATAAGTTAATGAATGTATTAAAACTGGTTTTCTATAATGAATTATGATTTTCATTAAATACTAAAATAATCATATTTAAAAAATTATTTTTGAAAAAAGGGATTCATTTTTGGAATCTACAGATCAAATATGGTTTGGGTGAATTTTTGGGATTTTTCTGAAATACTTGAATTTTTATGAATAGTAAAATACGGTAATTTACCGTATGTGTAAATTATAAGACTATTCCTAGCATCATGGTTGATGTCACCACCATTGGTTCGGATTCAAATGACCCATTTACTATTCTTGGTCATGGAATACTTACAATTCCTTGTCTTGTGAAGAAATAATAAATTAATTATTATAATATTGTGAAATCCCTCCTCTGCTCCACTATAAACCCCCCCCCCTTCACTCCCTCTTCTCTCTACTCCAATAAAGCCCTGTGCCTTGACATTATTCTAACCAAATATCTCCCCAAGGTCCTCCCCCACGTCCAAAAGCTCTCTGCCTTTTCAAAATACCCAAACCTCTCTCCTTAAGAGGTTCTCAAAGGAGGAAGTCTCTAGAGGTAACATTCCTCTTCTCGATTTCTTATTTTCTTTTAAGTTCTTTTCTTTTTATTTCTTTTCTCAGCTCCCTTCACCATAATAGTATGATAAATCCAATAACATACATGTACAAGAATTTTTTCATACTAATGGTATATTTAATTATCTTCTCTCCTTTCCCCACCCTTTTATTTGAATGAAATAAAAGAACCGTTTGAGATGTGCTAATTTAGCACATTCAAGGACAACAATTTATCAATTTATAACGTTATCATTAATTCTGGTCATGAAACCATTTGTACTATGGTTGAACCAGATTATAATACATGTAATATATCCTATTTTTGGTTATGTAATCCTTTTGTACAAATGGTATTAAATTATAAATCAAAACATGTTCTTCGTAATCAAATCCATCATTTAACAAAAATGGTTATCACTAAGGTTATATATATAATAATTAGACTTCACTTTAAGTAACCTAATCAAAATTAAAACCATGTAATCTCCTGGATTTTCATTGAAGAATATAACTTCAGTTCCGGACAACCACATTCATCATTCATATAATCCAAACATGAATATAAGTGAACCGATGTTTTAAAACCAAGTGAACAAACAAGCCCGAACAATGAAACTAAACCTTATAACTAATCAAAAAGGATTTGAATGAACTAAAAAGGGTTATAATATATTAATTAAACATATAAGAGGTTATGTAATTGTCAAAAAATAAGCCTAATTTTAATATTCATGTCATTTATAACAAGTGGAGAACACCAACAGATTTAAGGTAAGGGATTCTCCCCTTTTTATTCATAATCAAGATTGTTCTCTATGCTATGACATTTTGTGTAATAACAAGTGATGGGGTACCCTTATACACCTTACCCATACTAATATAATGTTTTATAAGTGATTAGAAACCGCATATCTCTCTGATGAATCCCTCTTAGTTACACCCGACACCATGCCAATAAAATCGTAACGAATTCTACCCGAACCTTCTTTGTTCTTTCGGGTTGCCTTATCTTTTTTTCAAAAAAGGTGTTATCATATCTATATATGTGAGTCTAATGAATTCTGTTTATTTTTAAAAGATTATAATATCAAGACCCTTTTATCACTTTCTTTTGGGGATAAACATGTTTTTGAAAGATTCCCTCCTTATAACTTTCCGATAAGCAAACCTGTTTTAAGGGGAATTCCCTAATTTTTACCCAAATTTTAAGTTCACTCTATCCTCTGTTTTAAGACCCCATTGTCTTTATAAAATCATTATTTTTATTATAAAAACTTTCTTGGTTCAATTATGGTTTTATATAAAATAATATCCAATTTTCTATTTGAAAATCTCTAGAGTTTTTTCCTTAAAACCGCACAATAATGTTTTAAATATAATGTTTATAAAATACATTAATAATATGTTGTCACTTATATTTGACACCACATACCATGTTATATGCCTTTTTTACCCTATGAATGTCCATGTGTGTTCTAATACCTTCCTTTCATGGACACTTTTGTGATACGCCCATTGGATATGTTTTATGTCATGATTGTGGTACCCAATTCTTTCCATGGGTAAGCTATGTTTATGTATGGTTGATTATGTATAATTATTTATGTGGAAATAATATTCAAGAATATGTTGAGATGGGTGCACCCAGATAGTGCTCCAATACATTCGGTAAGGATAAGTCTCATGAGATGCGATGTGAAATGGGATTGGAGGATAGCCTTGACTCGTACTGAAATGGGAAAAGGGATTGGCAGTTAGCCATGACCTGTACTAAAGATATGATTTATGATTCTACCACATTTATATGATTTAATGTTTATATGATCCCATGCTTATATTAAATTATTTACATAAGTTTCATGCTTTGAATATCATTATGTAGTGCCTCCTAACTCATGTGCTTGAGTTGTATCCTTATGTTCATTCCCTTACTGGGCATTTTTAGAAAATCCATTTGTTCATGTGTTCCCCAGGGTACCCGATCACTACTGGAAATCTGGGATATAGCCACGGTTCTATAGAACCGTGGCTATAGGTTTTATAAAGCTACAGTTTTTTCCTACCCGTGGCTATATCCCCTCTCCCAGTTTTTCTCTCCCCCATTCTGTCGGGCTCCATCCTCGCCCTCGACCCCAAGTGTCGGGCTCCATCTCCTCGCCCTCACCATTTCTCCTCCCCACGGCCTCATCCTCGCCGCGGCCTCCTCCTCCACGACGCATCAACGCCACGCCTTCCTCCTCGCCGACGCCCTCCTCGCCGCGCTCTCCTCACCGACGCTCTCCTCACCGACGCCCTCCTCACCGCGACCCTCCTCGCCACGTCATCCTCCCCGCACCCTCCTCACCGGCGCCCTCCTCACCAGTGCCTTCCTCACCGCAACTGTAGAGACCCGAAGCCTGACGTACATAGACTTTACATTACTTTTGCGGAATACTTAGTACATAACAAAAACACACACATAAGGATCGTAATAGTTTAGTGTCTTTGGAAACTCGGAGTAAAATCTTCTAATCGTGGTGAAAGATCTTCAACATCCCCCATAAAGATCTTCCTTTTTTTTACCTAAAACCTTTCTTTATATCCTGGGGAAAAGAAAACATAAAAGGGTGAGCTCAAATGCTCAGTAAGGGTAAACAAAAGAAATATCAATCCCATCGTATTCATAAGAACATAACATTTTGGAAATCATAACCTGCAAAAGAGAGCATAATTTCATAACATGGGATAAATCATGGTAGTGAAATGTAATCACAATAATAGTAACTTAAAACATGAAACTTTGTGGCATTCACACATAATCATAGAGAATCATTTCCTGTTAGTCAAGACTCATTGCCAAGACTATCTTAGTGGACAAAGTCCCTTTCTGAATCGAGTAACCCTCGTTTCAGTCCTGTTTCACTGAACCAGTATAACCTACCATTCCAGCCATGTCTATCTCATGAGATATAAAATCTTTACCCAATCCATTGGAGGGAGATATAGGTCCCACCCATCTTATAATTAATCCTTTCTTATGTGTGCCACATAATCATAAATCGTACATCATCGCATAACCCATATAATAAAAATGGGATTCTTAAACAACATGACATCATAAAACAATTCATATAAGATAAAGGAATTCATAAAAATGTTTCCATCAAAACATAATCAAATCCATGTAATAATAGGGATAAAAATAGAACCCTTTTATTATCTTAGATGGAAAATAATTTTGATAAAATACTTGAACTTCATTCTTGAGGAAAATATCCTTTCTACTTCAAAAACATTTTTCCTTTCTTAACATGTCATACGACATTAAACTAAAAGAAGTTAATTAAAAATAAACTTGAAAACTTGTAATGGAAGCTTCTTGGAAATAATGTTTAAAAAATCCATTCATGCCGTATAAGTTAAAAAAAACATTCTTCTCGTACTTTTGTCGGAAAAGTCAAAAAGTACCTCGTATGAAAAACGTCAAAAGATTCCTTTCATATCTTTTACTAAAAACTCATCGAAGGGTAAAATAGGATTTAAACAATTGTAGGTGAATGGAAATAATATTACATATTGAAGAAACATGGATGTGGATGATAAAATACACCCCAGTAAATTTCAAAGTATAAACAATCTCGGATAAAAATGAGATTGTGATATTTCCCTTACCTTAGGTCCGATTTGCTTCGTAAGTGTCCGAACCTCCTGTATAATGATTTAAATAATGTCATTTACTTATTACAGAATCATATTCATTGTTATGATATCATATATGGTTCACTTATGACTTTATATTACCCGTTCTTTTGTAAATTCCATGTTAAAGAGCGTTTTGGGTAAAATTGTTTCATTTGTCATCCGTGTTTTGACTTGTAATTATTCATATGATTACTTAGATCATGATTACATAATTCCATAACATAAAACATGATTTACATATATATATATATTCAGGATATACATATATATAATAAATCATTAAACGGAAAGAAATACACCGTTCATGGAGACGGTAGTCCGTACGTACGCATGAACGCTGTTTTCGTTTCCTTATTGAATTGAATGGAATTATGTACATGACATACATATACAGTATCATTATTATGTCATATATTTCATTAGTACATATTATATATACTTTATAATCATTCTTAAATGGTTAACATGGAGAATGAATCTCATCGCGTCGTGGAGACGGTAGTCCGTATGTACGCACGAGCGATGATATCATTTCCATAAATATTGAATTGAATTGGAGTGGATTATACAATATATCAGAATCAATATTATGTTGTAATAACTATGTATAGTTATTCTTTACACCATTATACCCATCCATGTAAGGTGGTGGAGGAAAATAGATTACACCACGGCGTGGAGACGGTATTCCGTACGTACGCACGCGCGGTGATTTCTTTTTCCGTAGGATGGATAGATGGTGAAATAGGGTTGTTTCATACTTATAATAACATATCAGTATATGAGTGATACTGATGTTATTACTTCATAATGAAACAACCTAAGAAGAAGAAGTGGAAGAAGAAATAAAGATGAAAGAATTGGTAACGGTAATTACCTCTTCTTTGAAGCGCCTCTTTGAGAACTCCTCTTAGGGAACTAAAATTGGTCTTTGAGGAAGACCATAACCTATAGGATGTTTCTAGGGAAGTGGAGAAGAGATTTTGTCAGGGGTTGGCCGAGCTTGAGTGCTCAAATTGGTGTGAGGAGGAGGGGGAGGAGGTGTCCTTTTATAAGGGAGGAGAGGGGCACCTTAGGAATACCTCAAAATATTATTTTTTATTAATGTCAAAATCGGTTTATAATGGTTCCAAAGGGTCTTATTTCGAAGATAAAGTGGGGATGGGTCGAAATTATATCATCCAATAGTATTTAGACAAGTTTAGGGTATTATTTTAACCTTATCAATTAGATTTAACTCTAAGTTAAATAATTTAACTTTTACCGTGTCTTTTTGTTTTCTTTCACTATATAGTTATACACTTACTATAACATGCCAAACGAACCCCAAATTGTTTATTATTAATACATATATCCTTATCTAAGTCATTTGGCCAAACCTTAGATTTTTAGGAATAAAATAACAATTAATAATATAATATTTGATTTAAAAACTATTTTGTGTCAATTTTGACACTATTTGATATATGATTTTTGTGAAAGTCATAACAGAATTATATGTTCGAAACAAGTTGATTAAATCAACACTAATATATCATAGTAACCTATAAAATTAGTGTAATTCATAAAAAGTTTCAAATTACATTTATTTTGGTGTTTATAACATCAATTATGTCAATATTTCATTAATAAGATAATTACTTCATCCTCATTGTGTCATAAATAAAGTAAATTATTTAATGTCTAAAAATTAAAAATAAAATACGATTATTTTGTAAATCCTTTTAGCTTTCTAATGAATATTTATAGTCTAATTTATCTTATGTATAACCCCATATTAAAAATGATTTACTTATTAAACATTGATTTTAACTATTTTAACCCTTCTTAAAACAAATTAATAATAAATGTCCTAATCTAACCCAAGTGGGCCTAAATGGTCATATTTTATTCCTAAGCTTGTTTTTGGTCGTATTACACTTATCCAATAGAATTAGGACATGTGTTAGGGTAATAGTAATATCATATTTACCCTTAGTTACCCTATTTACTATTAACCGCGGTAAAAAAAGTAAAAAGTTACTATTCACCAAAAAATTATTTTCATCTCATTGAACCACATTTTAGTCTTTGATATTAACCATGTCTCTCGGATTTTCGAAATTCCATTCACAGAAGCGGTAAAATTATGTTTTATGCAAAATTCAATTTTTAACCTACCACTTAGTGGTTTCACTATTCATCAAAAATTGAAAGTTTTTAGAAAAATACCAAAATTTCACCTTAGACTAATTTCGGTATTCCGAATCCAAAAATGAAGTCCATTTTGAAAAATAAAATTTATAAAATTTCAAAAAGTGGTTATTACTATTCATAACGGCTAGTTTTAATAATATTTTAATAGCATATCGTTGTTTAGCGAAACTCGGTGTTTCGTACAACACACGCTATCGTGGAAGGTCGCGATTGTGTATAATTCAAGCCAGGTCAGAGATGTGTATTGTGAAAGCTCCTTTTGGTGTAGCGTATAACACAAGACATTAGTGAAATAAAAAAAATATTTTTCATAAAATCTCGGGCTGTTACATTCTACCCCCCTTAAAATGAATTTCGCCCTCGAAATTCGTCGGGGTTATAAATGGTTTACTATTCGAAAGTTTCTTTAATAGAAACCCACATCGTAAAAAGAAATACCAAAACTTGGCTTTAAAAACTAAAGTATGAAATGTAACGATTACCCAAATAAACTAATCACTGGGTTTCCACATAGGTGAAAATATGGATATGGAAGAGAAATCTAACCATCATGTTCTGATGGAGAGTGGTAGAGAACATGGCTATGGAAAAGCCAACAATCACAAATCCATAAATTTGTGACGATCTAAGGAACCATCTGATTCATCATGTATAAGATCACTAGGACAAAATTTTTGGTTTTCAAGATCATTTCCCTAAAGTTGAAAATTTGAATTAGAATAAATACTTTCTTTATTTTGGTACAATCTCACTGTTGTTCATGCCTTGAACAATTTCCACTTCATCTCTTAAATAAATGAAGTTGAATTTGTTATTCGTGAAGTGTTAGCAGATCATGTGATAGAATGACGGGTCACTCCATCTGTCTCAAACAAAAGGTTAGAAAAAATTATATACATAAGTCGATCTATAGTGAGATTAATCACATATGGTTCCTAAAATGGACTTATACTTCATATATCATACTGCTTAATATAATAAAACTAGTTTCTACTAAACAGGGACTTCCTGTAGGCCAGTGGTAGGCGATAAAGGCCAGTCGCACTTCAGTTGTGGGTTCGATTCCCATATCCTTATCCGACGTGATGGGCTGTCGCCCGTCCTGCAAGTTGTCCTTTTTCTAAAACTACATTACTATAACATCCCATAAATAATATCGAAAAAAAACTTCTATCCTTAAACAATGCTCACTTATGTCCAACATAATCCATTTCAATCTTTAAGCTTATCCATAATACTGTAGTCCACTCTCATAACATGGTGAAAACGATTACCAGAGATTTAATACCATCATTGATCCCCATATATCATAAGATATGTTTTGTTGGTCACATTCCAAACATTCAAAGTCCTTAATCATGTATTCTCTTGAATACCTTAGTGAAAACATGAATGCAGTTTAAAGTTAACACTTTCCACATACCAAAATCATCAAAATTCTATATACTGAAACCATGATATCACTTAGTCCTTATATCAATCATGAGCTCATGAATACTATTAAACATTTCATTTTCTCGTTTTCCCTTCATTATGCGCATAATATCTCAATCACTTTGAATACCACATTAGACCAATACATAAATATTCCAATACTTTATGATACAACATTATTTTGGTATCCCATTACATAAACACTTAATCATTCCACCACATCTTTGTCATATTCAACATTGCCAATAGTGATCGCATGTGACTTCCCTTTGTCCTTTGCCTTCAGTGGTTTCTCATGTTGATCATCACTAACCCTTGGATTAGGGCATTTATTAGCATAATGCTCCATTTCATTGCACTTGAAACATTGAAGTGTTGGTGGTGCGTTCTCTGCAGTGTTTTCTTTATTCACATCATTAGAAACCCTTTTTCCATTACTTCGACACTCAGCTGCTCGATGACCTTCTTTTCCACACTTAAAACATTTTCTAGTCCCTTTAAGACAATCTCCACCATGCTTCTTTCCACACTTTGTGCATAAGGAAACATTCATCTTCTTTTCACCATTATTCTGAGATTTCTCCTTGAACTCCATCTTTCGTTTCTTGTCGAAACCATGAGAAGGATATGTAACACCAACTTTCATTTCTACCTTGATAGCACAACGCACAATTTCTTCATAGCTACTGAAGTCTCTTATAGCAAATTCCCTTCGAAGACTTGGTTTTAAGCCACTGAAAAATCGATCAACTTTACTTTCAGGTTGGATGATAATGCCAGATGCATACCTTGCAAGTCTTGTAAAATTTGCTTCGTATATACCAACAGATTCATCATCCTTTTGCTTCAGCTCAAGAAACTCTTTTTCCATCTTTGTTCGAAGAATACGAGGGAAGTACTTACTGAAAAATAAGTTCTTCAACTCGTCCCATTCCATGGACTCAATTTCATCTCTTTGCCTTGTATTCTTGATAAGATTCCACCATTGATCAGCTTCACCTTCCAAACGATATACTGCAAATATGACTTTATCATGTTCAGAACATTGAAGAACTGAAAATAACTTTTCAGTGGTACCGATCCATTGTTCAGCAACAAGTGGATCAGAAGACCCACTGAAAGAAGGTGGACGTTGCCTCATGAAGGACTCAATAGAATATTGTTCCCTTCTCTGCTCATTTGGAAGTCCAGAATGATTCATAGCTTGTGTAAGTATAGCAATAAGATTTTGCACTCCATCTCCCATAAAGTTTGTTTGTTCAGGAGGACAATCATTGCATTGTCCATTGCATTGATCAACACGGTTCCTTCGGGTTCCAGCCATCATCTAAAACCCAAAAAGAATAGTGTGAGAGGCAAAAATCATGCTAGGGAAAACAACATAATAAAGGGGGATTACCTTCAATATCTAACATCTTAGGTTTAATTCTATGATCGTTAGCGTAGTTCTAGTACTATAACCTATACGTATACTTAACCTTAGGGACATCCCTAGACATACCATAGAAATATCTCTAGGGATCTCACTAACGTTTTCACATCCTAGTTTCCAAAGGTTGACTAAACCTTTCCTCTGATTCCAACTGTAGAGACCCGAAGCCTGACGTACATAGACTTTACATTACTTTTGCGGAATACTTAGTACATAACAAAAACACACACATAAGGATCGTAATAGTTTAGTGTCTTTGGAAACTCGGAGTAAAATCTTCTAATCGTGGTGAAAGATCTTCAACATCTCCCATAAAGATCTTCCTTTTTTTACCTAAAACCTTTCTTTATATCCTAGGGAAAAGAAAACATAAACGGGTGAGCTCAAATTCTCAGTAAGGGTAAACAAAAGAAATATCAATCCCATCGTATTCATAAGAACATAACATTTTGGAAATCATAACCTGCAAAAGAGAGCATAATTTCATAACATGGGATAAATCATGGTAGTGAAATGTAATCACAATAATCATAACTTAAAACATGAAACCTTGTGGCATTCACACATAATCATAGAGAATCATTTCTTGTTAGTCAAGACTCATTGCCAAGACTATCTTAGTGGAAAAAGTCCCTTTCTGAATCGAGTAACCCTCGTTTCAGTCCTGTTTCACTGAACCGGTATAACCTACCATTCCAGCCATGTCTATCTCATGAGATATAAAATCTTTACCCAATGCATTGGAGGTAGATATAGGTCCCACCCATCTAATAATGAATCATTTCTTATGTGTGCCACATAATCATAAATCATACATCATCGCATAACCCATATAATAAAAATTGGATTCTTAAACAACATGACATCATAAAACAATTCATATAAGATAAAGGAATTCATAAAAATGTTTCCATCAAAACATAATCAAATCCATGTAATAATAGGGACAAAAACAGAACCCTTTTATTATCTTAGATGGAAAATAATTTTGATAAAATACTTGAACTTCATTCTTGAGGAAAATATCCTTTCTACTTCAAAAACATTTTTCCTTTCTTAACATGTCATACGACATTAAACTAAAAGAAGTTAATTAAAAATAAACTTGAAAACTTGTAATGCAAGCTTCTTGGAAATAATGTTTAAAAAATCCATTCATGCCATATAAGTTAAAAAAAACATTCTTCTCGTACTTTTGTCGGAAAAGTCAAAAAGTACCTTGTATGAAAAACCTCAAAAGATTCCTTTCATATCTTTTACTAAAAACTCATCAAAGGGTAAAATAGGATTTAAACAATTATAGGTGAATGGAAATAGTATTACATATTGAAGAAACATGGATGTGGATGATAAAATACACACCAGTAAATTTCAATGTATAAACAATCTCGGATAAAAATGAGATTGTGATATTTCCCTTACCTTAGGTCTGATTTGCTTCGTAAGTGTCCGAACCTCCTGTATAATGATTTAAATAATGTCATTTACTTATTACAGAATCATATTCATTGTTATGATATCATATATGGTTCACTTATGACTTTATATTACCCCTTCTTTTGTAAATTCCATGTTAAAGAGCGTTTTGGGTAAAATTGTTTCATTTGTCATCCGTGTTTTGACTTGTAATTATTCATATGATTACTTAGATCATGATTACTTAATTACAGAACATAAAACATGATTTATATATATATATTCAGGATATACATATATATAATAAATCATTAAATGGAAAGAAATACACCGTTCATGGAGACGGTAGTCCGTACGTACGCATGAACGCTGTTTTCGTTTCCTTATTGAATTGAATGGAATTAAGTACATGACATACATATCCAGTATCATTATTATATCATATATTTCATTAGTACATATTATATATACTTTATAATCATTCTTAAATGGTTAACATGGAGAATGAATCTCATCGCGTCGTGGAGACGGTAGTCCGTACGTACGCACGAGCGATGATATCATTTCCATAAATATTGAATTGAATTGGAGTGGATTATACAATATATCAGAATCAATATTATGTTGTAATAACTATGTATAGTTATTCTTTACACCATTATACCCATCCATGTAAGGTGGTGGTGGAAAATAGATTACACCACGGCGTGGAGACGGTATTCCGTACGTACGCACGCGCGGTGATTTCTTTTTCCGTAGGATGGATAGATGGTGAAATAGGGTTGTTTCATACTTATAATAACATATCAGTATATGAGTGATACTGATGTTATTACTTCATAATGAAACAACCTATGAAGAAGAAGTGGAAGAAGAAATAAAGATGAAAGAATTGGTAACGGTAATTACCTCTTCTTTGAAGTGCCTCTTTGAGACCTCCTCTTAGGGCACTAAAATTGGTCTTTGAGGAAGACCAGAACCTCTAGGATGTTTCTAGGGAAGTGGAGAAGAGATTTTGGCAGGGGTTGGCCGAGCTTGAGTGCTCAAATTGGTGTGAGGAGGAGGGGGAGGAGGTGTCCTTTTATAAGGGAGGAGAGGGGCACCTTAGAAATACCTCAAAATATTATTTTATATTAATGTCAAAATTGGTTTATAATGGTTCCAAAGGGTCTTATTTCGAAGATAAAGTGGGGATGGGTCGAAATACTATCATCCAATAGTATTTAGACAAGTTTAGGGTATTATTTTAACCTTATCAATTATATTTAACACTAAGTTAAATAATTTAACTTTTACCGTGTCTTTTTGTTTTCTTTCACTATATAGTTAATACACTTACTATAACATGCCAAACGAACCCCAAATTGTTTATTATTAATACATATATCCTTATCTAAGTCATTTGGCCGAACCTTAGATTTTTAGGAATAAAATAACAATTAATAATATAATATTTGATTTAAAAACTATTTTGTGTCAATTTTGACACTATTTGATATATGATTTTTGTGAAAGTCATAATAGAATTATATGTTCGAACCAAGTTGATTAAATCAACACTAATATATCATAGTAACCTATAAAATTAGTGGAAGTCATAAAAAGTTTCAAATTACATTTATTTTGGTGTTTATAACATCAATTATGTCAATATTTCATTAATAAGATAATTACTGCATCATCATTGTGTCATAAATAAATTAAATTATTTAATGTCTAAAAATTACAAATAAAATAAGATTATGTTGGAAATCTTTTTATCTTTCTAATAAATTTTTATAGTCGAATTTATCTTATGTATAACCTCATATTAAAAATGATTTACTTATTAAACTTTGATTTTAACTATTTTAACCCTTCTTTAAACAAATTAATAATAAATGTCCTAATCTATCCCAAGTGGGCCTAAATGGTCATATTTTATTCCTAAGTTTGTTTTTGGTCGTATTACACTTATCCAAAAGAATTAGTACATGTGTTAGGGTAATATTAATATCATATTTACCCTTAGTTACCCTATTTACTGTTAACCGCGGTAAAAAAAGTAAAAAGGTACTATTCACCAAAAAATTATTTTCATCTCATTGAACCACATTTTAGTCCTTGATATTAACCGTGTCTCTCGGATTTTCGAAATTCCATTCACAGAAGCGGTAAAATTATGTTTTATGCAAAATTCAGTTTTTAACCTACCACTTAGTGGTTTCACTATTCATCAAAAATTGAAAGTTTTCAGAAAAATACCAAAATTTTACCCTAGACTAATTTCGGTATTCTGAATCCAAAAATGAAGTCCATTTTGAAAAATAAAATTTATAAAATTTCAAAAAGTGGTTATTACTATTCATAACGGCTAGTTTTAATAATATTTTAATAGCATATCGTTGTTTAGCGAAACTCGGTGTTTCGTACAACACACGCTATCGTGGAAGGTCGTGATTGCGTATAATTCAAGCCAGGTCAGAGATGTGTATTGTGAAAGCTCCTTTTGGTGTAGCGTATAACACGAGACATTAGTGAAATAAAAAAGAATATTTTTCATAAAATCTCGGGCTGTTACAGCAACCCTCCTCGCCACGTCATCCTCCCTGCGCCCTCCTCTCCGGCGCCCTCCTCGCCGGCACCTTCCTCGCCGCGCCCTCCTCGTCGACGCCCACGAGGTCGACACCCCCATCGCCCTCTATTTTTTTCTCTCCCAATTGCTGGTTATCTGCATTTTTTTATGCCTCATTTGCACCTTCGATTTCTTTGATTTAGGTAAGCTTTAAATGTTTTCCCCTTCTGTTTCATATCCGCTAAGGTTGATGTTTTGAATCCACTGGTAGAATTAGTGTGTATTTTCATTGAAGTGGATTATAGATGTTTCTACGTGGTCCATTAAAAATCTTGGTATGATTTCTGCTCTATCTGCAAGTAACTTGGACACCTAAGTCAGGTCTGTTGATGGTCTTCTTCTAAATGGATTGGAATGGTTGCATCCCAAGGGATCAATACTAGGAATGTGGGTATTAGTAGAATGTTGATTTTGGTAGATGAGTTTGGATCTACATGTTTTCCTCTAAAGGATGCAGGATTCACAGGACCTAGGTTGTCATATGAAAATGCATTGTGATCTGACCACGACCATCTTAGGAGTCCGGGGGCGAAAGTTGTTCCATCTGTTTCTAGTGCTGAATATGTACCAATATATGAAGAATTAAAATGAAATTGAGAAATTCAATGGAGACAAAGATTCCAATATATGAAGAATTGAAATGAGAGCCTTTCTCAAAAAACAATGCTGAATTGAATCCCTATATGGGCCCAAGAAACCCTTTATGACTGTTAATGAAATGTTCAGACCATTGTAGAATACTAAGATGTTACCCCTAATATACTTATTAAGTCTCATAGAACCATTTTACTTTACATAGGTGATGGGGTCCTTAGAGAAGTATATTATAAGTCTACCACTGTATAAATTTTCTAAAACATAAAAATTTATACATGACTTCTTCATTAGTAGGAATAACTTACTAGAATCATCATATGTTCACATTCAAAATAAAGCATTGTACTTCAATAAAAACCTATTTAGAATTGTTTAATAAAGTCAAATTATATTTAACCAATATTAATGTTTCTATAGATAATGAGGATCAGAAATTAATCCTCTTAATCCCTCTTAACAATAGCTACATCACACTAATTGAGACCATGATATATGGTCGAGATTATTTAACTAAAGAAGATGTTAAATAATCTATTTGGTCTAAGGATTTGCATTCTAAACTTAAGATAAAAGGAGAGGTTGATTGTTTTTCACAAGGGGAAGACCTAAAACTTAATGTAAAAAAGAAATAGTTCAATAGATACAAAAGTAAGAGTAATAAAGAACCCAAATCCAAAACTAGTTCCTTGGATAGAAAAGTCACATGTTTTCACTATGTTAAACCCATGCACATTAATCCCAAGTGTAGGAAAATCATGTGAGAGTTAGAACAAAAAAAACCAACTGACCAGCCTTTTATGGTTGACTCAAGATATTATGCTATTGAATTCCGGAATATATCCATCCATAAACTCAATCATGAGTGGGGCCTCAACTCTAGATATTATTGTAACTTGTGTCTATATATAGAGTCTTTTTTGAATCTATTCAAGAAGTTGGAAGGGTATGTCCTTTTAGGAAACATTACTACAAATTTGGGCTATAGCCATGGACCTATAGCCACGATTTTATAGGCCTGTGGCTATAGGTTTCATACTACCACGGATGTTTTTCCAATCCGTGGCTAAATCGCACGATTCCGTTTTTCCCCCAATCCCTCGAGCTTCCTCCATGCCTCGTGTTTCCCCCTCCCCGAGCCCTCCTCCTCACCGCGCCCTCCTCCTTCACGATGCCTCCACGCTGCGCCCTCCTCCTCCCCGACGCCTCCTCGCCGCGACCTCCTCGCCGCGCCCTCCTCCCTGACACCTCCTCGCCGTGACCCTCCTTCCCGACGCTACCCTCACCAGCAGCACCTCTCTAGCGATTCCCCATGGCGGACAGCCTCCCCTCCCTTGTGCTCCCTCGCCAGCCGCGACCTCCCCTCCCTGCGCGCACGCCTCCGGCGCCCCACCTCCCTACGTGCACGCCTCCTGCGCACCTCTTTTTTGGCCAGTCCACCTCCGGTGACCGGACCCCTCCTGGTCGAGCCCTCTTAGCACCGCCAAGATTATGTAAAAGGTACATAATATTCATGGATTTATAGGGTACTATAAGTGATTTTTGGCACACATCACAAGGATTCTAATTCATTTGACCTCCCATATGTGGAATAGGAAGAAGTTTTCCTAAACTAAACAGTACCAAAGATCCATCAAGGGATTGAAGTTCAGCTTAATGAGTGATCATATTTTTAGACTATCTAAGGAGATCATGGAGTACTTAGTTTATGGTTCTGACTTTAGAAAAGTGATTGGATGGACGTTGATGCAGATATATAATTTTATTACATATGGGTCAAGGAAATTAGTACCCCATGAGTAGAAAAACATGAATTGTGATCTAGATCTAGTATTATTAGTCCTAACTTAGACGATTTGGAAGAATAGTCTTATGAACGATCAAATTGATATTTAATTAGACCATCAGAGTCCCGGGGATGTATTCACATATAGGGACATGAACATGAGGAACTGTTTCATGTTGTAATTCTTATAGATCAATGAATTTGAGATATTATATACTCATTGAATTTAAAAAATTGTATTAGATTCCATTAGAAGGAAGTCCCATGCTCATTTTACTTAGGAGGCATTTGAGCGATTTTCTACCATGACATGAACACTTGTTGGGATTGTGGGTGAATATTTTATTCAGTTGAGGGTGATGACTCCTTTAATTATCCATAATGTGAGATATTCCATTTTAGGTTACTCCTAATATGAGTTATTATGTGACTAGATATCCTTTGCAGATTCACCCAAAAGATTTTTTGAATAAGGGAATGGTATCTTAATTTTATAGGGATGGACTGTGGTCCTAGTAATGATGTTAGAGTATGTGATTATAGAGTTTCACACAACCCATTTTCTATACATCCTTAGGTGTGGAATATGTACATAATACTTCATTGGAAATTTTTGTGGGCTATTATGACACAAAACAAGGTGATTTCATCTCTTGATGCTTCACATGTCAGTAGGTGAAGACTATGATCCAGGTTCGAGTTGATTTTTAACAACCCATAGTGATCCTAGAGTGGAAATGGAATTGAATTTCCATTTACATTAGTACATGGTGTTAATGTACATCAAGAGCCCATGACCCCATCTATTTTATAATTGACCAACTTCTGGAGATCGTGAAATTCCTTTATATCCTGGAGTAATGTATAGAGGAGTGTTTGGGAAAGTCGTAAAATAGTAGATTGTTTTCCATTATGGGTTACCCTCATATATTCTATCAAACCCTGATATATGGTTCACATTATGGCTTTGGAGGGGCCTATATGTGATAACTATGAGCTAGATAAATATGAGTACAACCTTCCAACCCTAGACAAATGGGAACACTGAGCTCACTATAGAGGTACTTGATTATATGCTAAGGGCTTGTGTAGTAGACTTCATCTACAGCTATGAAAATTGCATTCCCCTGATAGAATTTTTTTTAAATAATAGCTTCCATTCTACTATCACTATTTATCATCTTGAGGCCATCTATGAAAGTACCTTCAGGCCACCATTGTTCCCCAAATAAACCGTAAAGAAATCTCTTGTTGGGCCATATATTGTCTAGGAAATGATAGAGAAGTACAAGTTCATCAATGAGTTCATGAAGACATCCCAGAATAAGTTGAAATATAATATATATCTATAGAAAAGGCCATTGGATTTTGAGCAGAGAGACCAAACATTCCTTTATGTCTCCCTGCAATGTGGATTGGGGAGATTTTTCCAGGGTTCATGATATCTCTACCGCCACGATTCATATCCCTCTCCGTGGCTAAATCATAACCCGTTTTTTTCTCTCCCAATTATCATCGGGCGCCTCCTCTGCCCTCTCGCCGTGCCATCCTCCTCCCTGACGCCTCCTCGCCACGCCCTTCTCCTTCCCGACGACTCCTCACCGCACCCTCCTTCTCCCAGATGCCTCCTCGCCGCGCCCTCCTTGCCGGGCCCTCCTCCCCGACGGCTCCTTGCCGCGACCCTCCTTCCCGACGCGACCCTCCCCCCCGACGCCTCCTCGTAGCGACCCTCCTCCTCGACTCAGCTCTTCCGACGTCTCCTCGCCGCGACCCTCCTCCTCACCACGACCCTCCTCCTAGACGCCTCCTCCCGGACGCCTCCTCCCCGACTCCTCTCTTCCGACGCCGAGGCAAGTTTTTATGTATGTAAGCATATGAATTATATAATATTCTTCCTAGTTCACAGAGTTGCAGAAATTTTCTCAAACCTTGGGAGGTGATGAGCATTCTATGTATCATCTGTTTGAGTATGGGTTGATAGTTCCAAATAAAAAAAGTTGAGGGAGGATCCCCCTATCTCACCCATTAGGTATGACCGAAGTATCTTTTGTGAGACCCATTAATAATGAAATAGAGTCTTGATTTGTAGATAAGTTATTGAATAAGCTTAATAAATATGGTTGAGAAACCAAAACTGTCAAGTACTTAAAAAGTGAAATCCTAGCTAAGAGTGTCAAAATATTTAGAGATGTCAATATTTAAATCAATATTTCTAGGTTTGGATCTCCTCTATAATATATTCACACATTCAGAGTTAATATATAAATAATCTGTCACTTCCATGTATAAGCACCAACTAATACTTCTTCCATATTCAATTATCTAAGAGTTGAATGAGTTTTGCATGTTATTTTAAAACCATACATTGGAAATCGTAGCCATGTAGCTTCTCATATATTACAACCAATCACTAGTTGAAAACTCATGTAACATGAGTGGCCTTTTTTGGGAGATTATATTTCTTCTCTTCCTTTTCTAATTCTTATGCAAAGTTAAGTGATTCTGTTGTTGCTGATGCATACATTGATCTCTTGACAATTTCATTATCCAATTCCTTACTTGGTATGGATGCCAATGATCCTCCTAAAACATTGGAAACCATGAATTTTTTTGGTTCCATATTTTCCAATGTAAGAACTAGCTTTCATAAAAAAAACATGATATATGTGCTTTTACATGGAGAAGAAAACTTTTGTTTCATTTGAGAATTGTTACAGATAGCTTCCTGGAAGATGATAATGATGGTTTATCATTCATTCCAATGATCCAAATTTCTGAATGGCTGGATGAGTTCTCGTGTCATCTATTTTCCTTACTTATACACTTGGAACCATACAGTTTTATATAAGTGTTTATGCCTTTTTTTTCTGTCCCTTTATTCAATCATTCATGTATTATTCTAATATTTAGTTATGAATTGTCTAGTTATTAAGTAGTTTATGGTATTGAAAAAGTTAAGGGCTATACTCTTCATCGGTTTTAGGAATGATCCTGATTGAGGATGGTCCCTATTATTTTTTCATGCTGAAAATCCTGCTTGGGAAGCTCTCTCAAAGTCTCTATAGTCAGGTATGTCCTTTAATTGAAGGTTGTTCAATCTAGTAGCTTCAAGAATCCATTTTTCTTCATTCTTTAAGATGATTTAATCTTTGGAAAATTTGTATAATTACCTAAATCGTGTAAAATGTGTCCTTTTTTTCTATCTACAGTTGACACACTGATCAAATATATATAAGAAGTTGTTATATCTCATTTCTATTCCCAATATTTTCTTATAGGTGGTTTCTTATGATAAGACCGGTTCTATCCACCACCATCGAAGACAATGAGTTCAAGATTTGGGTATGGTTTATTCCATTTTTATTCTTTCGGCCACCTATGTTCAATATATGAGTAGTCATTCAATTTGACATTACTGTTTATCTGCTTATAGGGTGCTTCTTCTGGTGCAAGATCCCAAACAACTGACTCAGGTACTATATCAATGTCATCATTGTAACTAATAGTATGTAATAACTTATTCCATCATGCTTTTTGTTTTATGTACTCTGAATTCTTTATTCAAATTACAAAATTGTAAATGTGATTTTCAAAATATTCTCTTAATGAAAAATGTAATTTTATCTTATGCAATTTAATTTCTCCATGCATCCAAATCTAACATATCATTCTTTATACATTGAACATCAACTATTCTCTATACTTTCAAGGGAGTTATATGATTATTAGCTGCTTTATTGTATTTATTACTCAGTTTGATTGTATTATTATGAAATGATCCTCAATAGTTGCATTTTTTTTGGTGCTCCAACTCTTGTGTATGTAGATTCATATCATAGTATTTCATCTTTTCTACTATCAGGTATGTTATACCTGAATCTTCTGATCATAGGGTGTCAACTTAGCGTACAATTTTATTGGACCATCTGATGATCCTCCATTGCATATTGTATTCTCACAGCACATATTCTTTCCTCTGATTTCAGTGTACTCCATCCGATGATCAATCCGATATTCTCACTCTGCCCATTCGTGTCATTGCACAACCCTTTCATTTGGTTGTTTTACATTAAAATTCTCATACTGTGTCTGGTTATCTTGAACCACTTCATCTATGATTATAAACTTCTGATAGTTACTGCATGCAGAAGTATTGCTAGATCAACTCTATCCGAGCAATGGAGTCTTGGTTTATCCGAGCTTCTTGGTCAGTGTATTTATGTCTGAACATCCCCCCTGCCCGCAACACCCACCCTGCCGCCTTCGAATCAGCCCGCACCATCCCCCCAACACCTGCAACCAGCCCCTTTCAACAGCATTCCAGCCTCCTCCCGCTCCCTTCGCTCCTGGTCTGAAGATGTTGCCCCGTGGATGTCGCTGGATTGGGCCAACACGCTGCGGTCACGTCGCGGTCACTCCGCGGTCACGCGGCAGTCACGCCGCGGTCACTCCGCGGTCACGCTGCGGTCACGCCGCGGTCACACCGCGGTCACACCGTAGTCACGCCGTGATTTTTCCCTGCTCCAGCCACATCCAGCCCACACCAGCCCCCTTCCACCTTCATTTCAGCCCGCTGCCACCAGCATTCCATCCCGCAACCGCCCCCCCCCCCCCCCCCCCCACCACCTTCGAATCAGCCCGCACCATCCCCCAACACCTGCAACCACCCCCCTTCCACCCGCATTCCAGCCTCCTCCCACTCCCTTCGCTCCTAGCCGGAAGATGCTGCCCTGCGGATGTCGCTGGATCGGGCCAACACGCTACGGTCACACTGCGGTCATGCCGCGGTCACGCCGCGGTCATGCCGCGGTCATGCCGCGGTCACGCCGCGGTCACGCCGCGGTCACGCCGCGGTCACGCCGCGGTCACGCCGCGGTCACGCTGCGGTCACGCCGCGGTCACGCCGCGGTCACGTCGCAGTCACGCTGTGATTTTTCCCTACTCCAGCCACATCCAGCCCACACCAGCCCCCTTCCACCTTCATTTCAGCCCGCTGCCACTAGCATTCCAGCCCGCAACAGCCCCCCCCCCCCCCCACCACCTTCAAATCAGCCCGCACCATCCCTCCAACACCTGCAACCAGCCCCCTTCCACCCACATTCCAGCCTCCTCCCACTCCCTTCGCTCCTGGCCGGAAGATGCTACCCTGCGGATGTTGCTGGATAGGGCCAACACGCCGCGGTCACGCCGTGATTTTTCCATGCTCCAGCCACATCCAGCCCACACCAGCCCCCATCCACCTTCATTTCAGCCCGCTGCCACCAGCATTCCAGCCCGCAACAGCCCCCCCCCCCCCCCACCACCACCTTCGAATCCGCCCGCACCATCCCTCCAACACCTGCAACCAGCCCCCTTCCACCCGCATTCTAGACTCCTCCCACTCCCTTCACTCCAGGCCGGAAGATGCTGCCCTGCGGATGTCGCTGGATAGGGCCAACACGCCGCGGTCACAATGCGGTCACGCCGCAGTCACGCCGTGATTTTGCCCTGCTCTAGCCACATCCAGCCCACACCAGCCCCCTTCCACCTTCATTTCAGCCCGCTGCCACCAGCATTCCAGCCCGCAACAGCCCCCCCACCACCTTCGAATCAGCCCACACCATCCCCCCAACACCTGCAACCAGCCCCCTTCCACCCGCATTCCAGCCTCCTCCCACTCTCTTCGCTCCTGCCCAGAAGATGCTGCCCGACGGATGTCGCTGGATCAGGCCAACACGCTGCAGTCATGCTGCGGTCACGCCGCGGTCACACCGCGGTCATGCTGCGGTCACGCCACCATCACGCCGCAGTCATGCCGCGGTCACGCCGCGGTCACGCCGCAGTCATGCCATGATTTTTCCCTGCTCCAGCCACATCCAGCCCACACCAGCCCCCTTCCACCTTTATTTCAGCCCGCTGCTATCGGCATTCCAGCCCGCAATAGCCCCCCTGCCACCTTCGAATCTGCCCGCACCATCCCCCCAACACCTGAAACCAGCCCCCTTCCACCCGCATTCCAGCCTCCTCTCGCTCCCTTCACTCCTGGCCGGAAGATGCTACCCCGCAGATGTCGCTGGATCGGGCCAACATGCTGCGGTCACACCGCGGTCACCCCGCGGTCACACCGCGGACACGCCGCGGACACGCCGCGGTCACACCACGGTCACGCCGTAGTCACGCCGTAGTCATGCCGTGATTTGGCCCTGCTCCAGCCACATACAACCAACACCAGCCCCCATCCACCTTCATTTCAGCCCGCTGCGATCGGCATTCCAGTCCGCAACAGCCGCCCTATCACTGGATCGGGTCAACACGCTGTGGTCACGCCGCGGTCACGCCGTGGTATTAATATTTTTCCCTTTCAGAGCATCTTTCAACGAAGTATTAATAGAGGATGGATTACAGAATTTCTGTACAATTCTGCACTTATCAGGGGCATGGCCTATCATCCTACAATGCTCATTGTACTTTGGTATGTTTTCTAATAAAAAACATAGCTCATTAATAAGATCATTTATATCAATAGAAACACATTCCAGGGGGTGTAGAGGGCCAGGGTGAGGGGTGTCCAGCAGGGGGGGTCCAGCAGGGGGGGAGGGGTGTCCAGGGGGTGTCCAGTGGGGTTGTCCAGTTGGGGCATGGGGGCTGTCCAGTGGGGTGCAGGGGAAGGGTGCAGGGGGCAGGGGTGTCCAGCAGGGGGAGGGGCTATCCAAGCAGGGGGGAGGGGTGTCCGGCAGGGGGGGAGGGCTGTCCAGGGGATGTCCAGTGGGGCTGTCCAGTTGGGGCATGGGGGCTGTCCAGTGGGGTACAGGGGGAGCATGGGGGACTAAGGGGGCATGGGGGTGCAGGGGGGTGTTCAAGGGGGCTGTCCAGGGGGTTGTAAGGGGGTGCAAGAGGGCTGTCCAGGAACCTAATCCCATGCAGGTTATGAATGTCTCTATAGAGAAAATGCATTGTTGTCCAGATTTGGAAAATATCATAAAACATCCCACAGATACTTCACAGGCACCAGGTATAACTATTTCACCACCTATAGATAGTGAGCACGGTGCTATAAAATCTGGTTACTCTATTTCAAATCATAATTCCAATGTTTTGTTTAATGCAGTACTACATGAAATCTGATGATTTATGTTGATGACATGATTACAATTTGTAAGAACATGAGCCTCATAATTATTGTAAAATCACAAAATAATGGTAAGTTTGAAGTGAAAGACATAGGCATAGCTAATAAAACCTTAGGCATTGAAATTGTTAGATATAGACCAAATAAATTTTCTTACTTATCTCAAAATGGTTAAATATTAAATATTAAAAATAGACACATGTTTGAATCTCTCAAAATTTCCAATGTACTCCTAGTAAAACACTTTAAATTTTCTTCAACACAAAAACCCATTGCCGATGATGATATTCAATTTAGGTGTAAAATCCATTATGATAATATTTTTGGTAGCATTATGTACTCTGATTTCCATGGGACCTGATATTGCCTATGAAATCTACAGTCATAGCAGATTTATGACCACACCTGGTGCAGGTGGGCTGCGGGGGGGGGGGGGGGGGTGGAGGTGGGCTGGGGGGTGGAAGGGGGGCTGGGGGTAGCAGGTGGCTGGGGTTGGGGGCTGGTACAGGTGGGTTGCGAGGGGTGGGGGGCTGGTGCAGGTGGGCTGGGGTTGCAGGGGGGCTGGGGAGGGGGGACAGGTGCAGGTGGGCTGGGGTAGCAGGGGGCTGCGGGGGGGGGGGGGGGGGGGACCAGTGCTGGTGGGCTGGGGGTGGCAGGGGGCTGGGGGGTGCTGGTGCAGCTAGGGGTTGGGGTTGGGGGCTGGTGCAGGTGGGCTGAAGGGGGGTTGGAGGTGGGCTGGGGGGTGGCAGGGGGGCTGGGGTAGCAGGGGGGGTGGGATTCTAGATTTGGGATATTAGGGGGGTGTCCAGACAGGGGAGGGGGTGTCCAGATAGTGGGGAGGTGTGTCCAGATAGGGGGGATGTCGCTGGACCGAGCCAACACGTTGTGGTCACGCTGCGGTCATGCCGCGGTCACGCCACGGTCATGCCATGGTCACGCCACGGTCACGCCGCGGTCACGACGTGATTTGACCTTGATCCAGGACAACACCCTGCGGTGGTTACTCCTCTATAGAGAAACGCTGAATGGTTAGCTCTATAATTATTCGTATTTCCTCATTCCTAAACTATATCTCCTCTCAGAGCTGCCTCTCATCCATCTTTCCACAAAACGTGCATAGCAGGTGGTACAAAGGCTCAATTCAACTGAAAACATTGGTTTGGAATTGTCTGGCATATTTTATTGTACATGTATCACATAATATTTGTTCGGTAATTCTTCTTTTTCCTCATCCTCTTCACATGTTTTTCGAACCAGATCATCCTCATCCTCTGCACATGTCTTCTGAACCGGATCAGCCTGTTGTGATGGAAATTCAATGTCTGCTTTTGGCTGTTTTAGATGAAATTCCTTCCATAATTCCCTCATCTCATGTAGCACTCATTGGAGGAGGATGATCACTGCCAAGATGAGTTTTAAAGGCTGCAAACAATCTGTTTGATGCAATTCCAAAGAGGCTGTTCTATTCTGAGGGCCTATTTCATGCTGGAGTTCCCACATTTCCCCCACAAGCTGGCAAAGGGAGGTCTGTCTGGGCCTATGCAAATAGGGCTTGTTTTTTATGGACAAAGATGCAACTGGAGACCTGGTTTTCTTGAAGAGTTTCCATGAAGGGTATTCACTTTAGAGGAGACTAGCTCTGGTTTGTATTTGGTAGTTTCTTCCATTATGGTTCCCACAACCTTTTGACTGAATTTCACACCAAACCAAGCCCTGCTAGTGACTCTTTTTTGATGCACTATAAAAATCCCATGGCCAACCCACCAAAATCAAACCAACTATTCCAGGGCCATTTCCACTCTCACTAAAAAATCCAAACTCAAGCCCTTTTACAATTCCAAGCTCCCACTTCAATTTAGCCACTATGAACTCCTTTCCAATCCCCAACCATTTTTCAATCCACCTAGCCAACCCATCCACAACTTGTCCACCAATCAGGCCTACCCACCTCTCAACTTTTAAGCCACCAACCCCACATTTTCCACCATCCATCCCACTTTAAAACCATTCCAAACCTCACACAATTATATCCAATTAAACCAGACCCCTTAACATTTGAAGCCCTCATCTAAATTCCTGTTCCAACTCACTTAAGGGGGGTGGGCTGTCCAGTAGGGGGCGGGCTGTCCAGCAGGGGGGGAGGGCTGTCCAGCAGGGGGGAGGGCTGTCCAGTAGGGGGGAGGGTTGTCCAGCATGGACTTAACTAGTTTTTTGGCACCCAAAAATACTGAATGATATTGTCTCATTCATAGTAACCGCTCTTAAAATTGATCAAAGGACCTTACATGCTGACTTGGATCTATTCGATAGAGTAATGGTTGAAATAAACCTTGAATCAAAACTTCCCAGCTCAATTAACTTCAATTCCAATGAATACAAAACTGAAGATATAGTAGAATATGAGCGAAAACCCCCATTTTGGGATCACTATAAAATCATAGGGCATACTATCTTCAACTGTAGGGTGATTAGGAAGTAGGTAATACAACCATCTAAGAATGAATGGAAGGAAATGAGGAGACCTAAAAAAGACAAATCCCCCATGATAGACATGCCTGAAATATCCAAAAAGAAATATAAAGTTTGGGTCAAAAAACTCACACTTTGACTCACATAAGAGATAGTTCAGGAACCAAATGGGTGGATGAATTGGAGGAAGAAGAAAACTCTATTAATGATCAAAACCTCTCAATTTAAATTACAAAACTTTTACTAGACACTATTAGAGTATCAACCAAGCAGGAAAATATTTCTAGATATCAACATGACCTAGAAAAGAATAATCTCTAGCACCCAATCTTGGATGGAGGGAATTTTTCTACTAATGAACTAAAGAAACTAACCTGTACTCCTAGTACTTCAATCTACAATAATGATGTTTGCACTAAAGAAAATGATTTTGCTGACACTCCATACGTAAGCACCAAGAAGACCCATATTACTTCCACACCTAAATTAGGTATGTAAAAGGAAAATCAGGAAACCCCCTAGTCTTCTAGCTCCATGGTGAAACCTGCCTCCATAGAACTAGAAGCTCGAGCAGGCATGAAAAAGATTCCAGCACCTGTTTTATATGACAATTCAGTTTTGGTTCTCGTACCCTAACATATGTAGGTTTTTAATGTTCCCCCAGAGCAGAAGTAAAATCTCTCTCAGAACTCTATCGAACAACAATCTGCTCTAGATCCTGTTATTCCAGGTACTTCTCCTCCTCTTTATTATGCTACTAATAACTATTCCATTCTGTCTAAAAAACTGAGTTATGATCAAAATGAATCTTCCTCTGATTTTTTCTCTAAGAATTCTACTTCTCTACACGGATGCAACCTGACCACTACTATCCCATCCCATATTTCTAAAAAAAAACAATGCCTCTTTTATGAACAGTAGCCTGGTTTTAACTATAGGTGACTCCACAATGGGAAAGTAGCATGAGACCAAATCACATGTCCATAATCCTGGTCCTGGGGGGGTCTATCCTAGGGTGTCCATAGTCTGGGGGGGGGGGGGCAGGACTGGTAGGGGTGTCCAGGGTCTGGGGGGGTCTTTCCTGGGGGGGGGGGGGTTTGTCCTGGGTGTCCAGGGGCAGGGTGCAGGGGGAAGGGGTGTCCAGCAGGGGGAGGGGTGTCCAGCAGGGGGAGGGGATGTCTAGGCAGGGGGAGGGGTGTTCAGCATGGGGGAGGGGTGTCCAGGGGGGTGGTCCAGGGGTGTCCAGGGTATGGGGGGGGGGGTCTGTCCTGGGGTGTCCAGGGGCAGGGGGCAGGGTGTCCAACAGGGGTAGGGGTGTCCAGCAGGGGGAGGGGCTGTCCAGGCAGGGGGAGGGGTGTACAGCATGGGGGAGGGGTGTCCAGTGGGTGGTCCAGGGGTGTCCAGGTTTGGGGGGGTCTGTCCTGTGGTGGGGTATGTCCTAGGGTGTCCAGGGTCAGGGGGGCAGGGGGGGCAGGGGGCAGGGGTGTCTAGCAGGGGGAGGGGTGTCCAGCAGGGGGAGGGGTGTCACAGTATAGGGGACGGGTGTCCAGGGGGGTGGTCCATGGGTGTCCATGGCTTGGGGGGGGGGGGGTCTGTCCTGGGGTGGGTCTGTCCTGGGGTGTCCAGGGTCAGGGGGCAGGGGGCAGGGGTGTCTAGTAGGGGGAGGGGTGTCCCAGTAGGGGGATCTAATATAACTCTTGAAATCTCATTCATGTGTTTCCAATGAGTTCTTCGATTGATGTAACAGTAGAAAGCATAAACCATTTAACAAAAAGAGATCTGACCCTCGTTAAGGAAGGTGCAAGTGATAAGCATGCAAGTCAGGTTTCATGTCCTCAATGCACACAAAATTTAGAAAAGTTCATGAACTGTCCCTACTGTTTTTTTTACATCCACATTGCCCAAAAAAAAATTCCCAGCTCACCATAAGCCTGACAAGGATAAGCTCTCTCTTTTATCCAGTTCCGATACCGCCATCACTAGCTGGTCCATTATGGACACTTAATGAGTATGTTTTCACTGAAGGTAACCTTACACCCTATGCTACAACTCTATTCTGCTATGAAAATAATGAGGAAATTTCATTTAGCCAACAGGGGGTGCTGTCCAGCAGGGGGGGCTGTCCAGTAGGGGGGGATGTCCAGCAGGGGGTGCTGTCCAGCAGGGGGAGGGGGTCCAGGGGTGGTGTCCAGGGGGTGTCCCGGGGGTTTAGGGGGTCCAGGTGGTCTCCAGGTGTGGTGTATAAGGGTGTCCAGTGGGGGTCTAGGTGGTGGTGTCCAGGGGTGTCCAGTGGGTGGTGTCCAGGGGTGTCCAGTTGGGGCATGGGGGATATCCAGTGGGGTGCAGGGGGTAGGGGGCAGGGGGTAGGGGGAAAGGGTGTCCAGTAGGTGGAGGGGTGTCCAGCAGGGGGGAGGGGCTGTCCAAGCAGGGGGGAGGGGTGTCCGGCAGGGTGGGGAGGGTTGTCCAGGGGGTGCAGGGGGTGTCCAGTGGGGCTGTCCAGTGGGGCTGTCCAGTTGGGGCATGGGGGCTGTCCAGTGGGGTGCAGGGGGGCATGGGGGACTAAGGGGGGCATGGGGGGTGCAGGGGGGTGTTATGTTTCATGTGGATTTGTGGCCTCACCATATTGGTTGTTCCATTTTGAGGTACTATAGTTTAAGGGTAGCGATAACCCCTATGACCCAAGTATCTTCAAAATCTTGATCATTTGTATTTCTCATCCTCTAAGATATTTCTATAGGTTTCCTCTGGTGAAAACCTTGATCGTCATTGCTGCTTTTCTTCATCAGAGCTCTTTCAATACCTATCTCTACTTGAACTCATATCATTTCTTGTTTTATAGTGGAGATGACATCCTTACTTCAAGGAAGAAGTGAAGACCCTTCTTGGTGATAGTTCCACAAGTGTAGAAGTGAGAATATGAACTTTTGGATCCTGATGCAGATGGGCTGCGAGGGGGGGGGGCTAGTGCAGGTGGGCTGGGGGGTTGCAGGGGGCCGGGGGGACTGGCAGGGGGATGGCAGGGGGGACTAGCAGGGGGCTGGGGGGGGGGGGCAGGGGGGGACTGACAGGGGGAGGGGGGGTGGGCTGGCAGGGGGACAAGCAGGGGGGGCTAGCAGGAGGGGTGGAAGGGGGCAGGGGGCAGGGGGGACAAGCATGGGAGTGGCAGGGGGACTAGCAGGGGGCAGGGGGCAGGGGGTAGGGGGGCTGGCAGGGGGTGGCAGGGGGGACTAGCAAGGGGCAGGGGGGACTAGCAAGGGGCAGGGGGTGCTGGTAGGGGGACAAGCAGGGGGACAAGCAGGTGGCTGGCAAGGGGCAGGGGGGACTGGAAGGGGGTGGCAGAGGGGGACTAGCAGGGGGTGTGGGGGGACTGGCAGGGGGCAGGGGGACAAGCAGGGGGGCTAGCAGGGGGGGTGGCAGGGGGCAGGGGGCAGGGGGGACAAGCAGGGGAGTGGCAGGGGGGACTAGCAGGGGGCAGGGGGGCTGGCAGGGGGGTGGCGGGGGGGGGGGGGGACTAGCAAGGGGCAGGGGGGACTAGCAGGGGACTGGCGGGCTGGCAGGGGGTGGCAGAGGGGGACTAGTAGGGGGTGTGGCAGGGGGCATGGGGCAGGGGGACAAGTAGGGGGGGTGGCAGGGGGCAGGGGGGGACTGGCAGGGGGTGTCTGCAAGGCAGTGGGGAGGAGGGCAGGGGGGGGGGGGGGTCTGCAAGGCATAGGGGAGGGGTGCAGGAGGTGTTCAGGGGGGGTGTCTAGGGGGTGTCCAGGGGGTGTCCAGGGGGGTGTCCAGGGGGTGTCCAGGGGGTGTCCAGGGGGTGTCCAGGGGGGTGTCCAGGGGGGTTTCCAGGGGGGTGTCCAGGGGGTTGGGGGGGGGTATTTTTTTTATGTATGTGCACACCCTATTGCCACGGTTTTAAACCGTGGCTGTAGACCTAACTCCATGGTTTCAAATCGTGGCTATAGATCCTGTCCAGCGTCTAATATAGCCACGGTTGAAACCGTGGCATTAAGTATACAACCTCGATTCCAAACCGTGGCTATATACCTAAAGCCACGGTATAAACCGTGGCTATAGGTCTGGGCCTATAGCCACGCCAAACTTAGCCACGGTTCCTCAAACCGTGGCTATTACCTATAGCCACGGTTTGAGGTCCTATAGCCACGGTTTAGAACCATGTCTATAGCCCGAATTTCCAGTAGTGTATGCAGATGTAAGGGCTCGTATGAAGTTTGGAGCTCATTATGGAGATTAAATAAAGAATTTTTTGGGCCCCCATTTTTATGTTATATTTACCTAGTCATCCAAGACACTAGACATAATGATCCTTGGCTTGTGCTCTGATGAATAATTATGCTTAAAACAATGAAATGTTATATGTAAAAGGCTTCGGTCACTATAGGCTAGGCTTGTGGCAACAAAGGAGTGATAAGCTTCTGAATCAAACAAGGCACATGTAAGAGTGCTGAAAAAACTGATCATGCCTCAAAAAACTGTTGGCCCCATTTGTAACACCCCAAGCTTCCACAGTACGTTTCCCTTCGAATAATGCAATGGCGTGCATTATATGCAACTTCGAGATTCTAACACACAACCAATCAAACTAGCCATTATGAATAGTAATACCTACTTTCTGAAATTTTATAAATTTTATCTTTAGAAATGGACTTCATTTTTGGATTCGTAATATCGAAATTATCTTAGGGTGAAATTTTGGTACTTTTCGGATAACTTTCATATTTTGATGAATAGTGAAAATTACTAAATTTTAATTAAAAACAACTTTTTTAATCGAAATAATTAATAGTGATAAATTATTAATTTTAGTGGTTTTAAAGTATATTTAGAATATATTTTTTCCATTTAATATAATTTTGGTCATTGGATGTAATTTCACATTTAAACCAGACATAAACAAGTGTCAATCTTTTGATAGTTATTACCTCTTAAAAACATGCTATTTGTTTTGATGATGGGAATTAATTTTGAAATTAATTCACGCAACTGATATGTTTTGAATTTGGTAAAATATACATCATTTTTGAATTCAGAATATCAAATATAGCTTAGGCCTAATTTTTGGTATTTTTCTAGAAACTTTCATTTTTTGATGAATAGTGAAACCACTAAGTGGTAGTTAAAAAACTAAATTTTTCATAAAACTTAATTTTACCACTTCTGTGAGCGGAATTTCGAAAATCCGAGAAACAAGGTTAATATAAAAGTGTAAAATGTGGTTCAATGAGTTGAAAATAATTTTTTGTGAATAGTAACTTTTTAGTTTTACTTACCACAGTTAAAAGTAAATAGGGTAATTAAGGGTAAAAATGATATTAATATTACCCTAAAACGTGTCCTAATTCTATTGGACAAGTGTATCTCGAACAAAAACAAACTTATGAGTAAAATATTGTCATTTATTTCCACTTGTATTAGATTAGGATATTTATTATTATTTAATTCAAAGAAGAGTTAAAAGAGTTAAAATCAATGTTTATTTACTAAAACATTTTTAATATAGGGTTATACAAAAGATAAATTCGATTTTAAATATTCCTTAGAAATATAAAAAGATTTCTTAAATAATTACATTTTATTTATAATTTTTAGACATTAAATATTTTAATTTATTTATGACACAATGGTGATGCAGTAATTACCTAATTAATGAAATATTAAAATAATTGATATTATAAATATCAAAAGAAATGTAATTTGAGACTTTTTATGAATTCCACTAATTTTCTAGGTTAATGTGACATATTAGGATTTATTATATTAATTTTGTTCTATGTAATTATTTTTTTATGAATTTTTTAAAAAAAAATACCCAATAGTGTCAAAATTGACATAAAAGAGGTTTTAAAACAAATATTATATTATTAATTGATATTCAATTCCTAATAATCTAAGGTTCGGAAAAGAGACTTATATCATTATAGGTGTATCATTAATGTACCACTTGGGGGTCTCTTTTATGTATATAGTATGTTTTGTTAACCATATAATATAAAAATACAAAGACACATTGTAAAAGTGAAACTAATTAACTAAGAGTTAATACTTAAAGATAAGGTTAATATAGTAATCCAAACCTGTCTAAATCTTATTGGTTGAGTGGTTTTCAACCTATCCCTACCTTAAACTCTATATAATACACTTTAGAGCCATTATAAACCGAATATGAATTTATTATAAAATAATATTTCTAACTTTTCCAAAGGTGCCCCTCACCCCTCTTATAAAAGGGAACTCACCATTCTCACTAATTAACACATTCAATGCCTTTTGGCTCGACCAAAACCTTCCCAAATACTCTCTAAGATTTATTCACTACAACATAGAGGCCTTAGTTTTTTCATAAATCCAACCTAAGGAGCCCTTTTGATCAAATCAAAAGGAAGAACCCGAAGAAGAGGTAATGTTTTCACCACCCTCTTTCAAGTTCCTTTCTTCTTCAACTTATTCTTTCTTTGTTATTTCTATTCTAAAATAATAACCCCAGTATCTTCTATATACTGTGATGTTATTATAAATATGGTACAACCATATTCAGTATTCTATCCATCTTTTAAATGGCATGTCACCATACGTGTGTATGTACAACTTACTATCTCCACGTCGTGGTGTAATTATGATTCAATAAATTATTATTTGGATGGGTATAATAATGATATGTAATACATGTAAATAATAAATATAACATGAGAATTATTCTTTCTATATGATATAACATCCAATTATATATTATTTTAACATCAAAAGAATTATATTGTCGCTCGTGCGTACGTATGGACTACCGTCTCCACGAACGCGATGAGATTCATTCTCCATTGTATCCACTCAAGTATAATTATCATTTGATGATTAAAAATAATGTTTTAAGGACTTGATATAATTATGGATATGAATAAGATACAACCTATCCATAACAAACATGGCTTACGTAACAAAGAATATAAAGGAAAACGAGTAAGTTAACACCCGAAATGACGATAATACTAAGATATTATTAACAAATCAATGTTAAAAGATCATATATGATATCATATTAATGTAAATGATTCTTGTATAATTCAATAACAATTATTTCAACACTATACAGGAGTTTAACCTACCGTCGACCAAGGAAAATTTACAAAGTAAGGGGTTTCTTTTCTCACTCTTAATTTTGTGAGAATTCCTTTGTTCACCACTTATTTATTGCATGTGGTGTATGTGTATTGCCCATGATTGTATTCATTGTGTAATATTCTTTAATTTATGGATATTCACATAATCATTGTATGATACTTCTTTCACCGGTTTATGTTTCGTAAGTTTCCAAATTGATAAGGGAATTTGATATTTCAATTTCCACTAATTCACCTTTACGCATACTTCATTGATTATTTTACTACAAGATTATGTGTGGAATCACTATTCATTTTCTTATGTCATAATTTACACTCCCTTTTCTGTGGATATACTTTTGATACACATAATCACTCCATTGATAAATTCTCAAGTGATCAGTATGAACTTGATAAGAGTAATTTTTACTCAATCTCGATTTGTTGAGTTAAAACATCCAATTCATTGGTGTTGTTTTCACAAGAATATGTGTGAATATACTTTGATTGTTTTACACTAACTATCCAATAATATTTAGTATATTTATATTTTTCGCACATAATTATGTCTTTTATTTATCCGTAACCTAAGGATACGACCTTTGTGAGAGATTTCATGTCCATTTACATTCCATTGAGACTTCTTTGTTGTTATACCCCAAATCAATTTTATGTGGTGTATATAATGTAATTTTTCATAGTATATCATGAATCCCTTTATTCTCATGATATTAAAAAGTTTTGATTACCTAAATTATTTATATTCAACTGTCTCTCTTTTGGTTAGAAACTCTAACGAAAATGCCATTTTTAAATGTTTTAAAGACTTATTCTTGTGAATCATTCTCATTAATGTCCATGTTTTAAAAATGGTTTTAAGGATTTATTTATATGGACATTAAGGTTTTCAAATTAAAACTCCTTTTCAAAGTTTCAAAGTGATATGGGAAACTTCGATTCAAAAATCTATTTTTAAATGGATTCTTGACAAATAGTATGACTTTTAAATGATTTCAAGAAAAAGGGGGATATTTCTCTAAAATAGTTTTGATGATTATTTTCATCTATGTTAATATACTTCATTATTCTTGATTGAGGTTAATATGATACAATACAATCTCCCATATTTTATTGAATGATTTATTTTTGACTGTGGATGTGCTATTTTTATACCATTCATGGTTTGTGGATAAGTATTGACATTTCGTATGCTATTTTTAATACGAATGTTTATGTTATGTTTCAAACTTTTCATATAAGGAATGCATTGGACATAGTAAGTGACAGGTGGAGCCCGATATAGCTCTTCGATGCATCGATAGGTCTCATGAGACAAACTAGAGTTTTGGCACGAGGCCTTGACAAAATCTTAATTGTAGTCTTGGAACGAGGCCTTGGCTAAATGGTTATGGTAGTCTGGAATTATGCATTCCATCTTTATGAAAGTGGTTATTGATATTGCATGTGATTATTAAACTAGTAGAATATCCATGTGAGTATGTAAATGAAATTATTTCATTTTATCATTGCCATATTATTCTGAAGTTCAAGTTTAAAAGGATTTTGTTTTATTCATACATTGCCTTAAGTGTTTATGCTTATCTATGAAAGCTTCTGCTTTATTGTTATCCTTACTGAGCATCTGAGATCACCACTTTCAATGTTTTATTTTTCCCAAGATGTGAAGAAGTATTTTATGAATGACTTACAGGGATAGTATGAGGGGATATGAAGACAATATGTTGTTGTAGTTTTTCACTTATTGATGTAATGTAATCTTTATGAATATATATAGTGTTTCCAAGGCTACTAAACTAATCGGTCTTTCAAGTCTTGATCTTTCTTGTGATCATGACAATGTTATGTAATAATGCACCGACTCTGGGTATCTAGGGTTGGGGCGTTACACCATTAGAACTACTACATCTATGGCGTGAAACTACCCATTCCCAATTCCTTCGCCTCTCATATTTTGACCTCCTCCTCAACCATACCCTAGCTGAGGTCCCTAAAGAGCCCCCTGAGGTCAGAATCCTCCTAAAACATCTACTCTAGGAGGATCAGGGGCGTGCTACTGCTGCTAGAAGGGTCTGACCAGCAACTGCTTCAGCTGAGGTGGGTTTTAAGCCTACCCACCACCACTGTACTGCATTTGGACATGGAACTAATTTCAAAGATTCCCATGAATTCCACAGTTAAAGCATCTCGGTCTTAGAACCATGGAGAGAGGGAGATGACCAAGATATTGGAGCTAGAACTACTGAGGCCTACTCCTTCCTGGATGGAACCTAATAGGTCTTGTCACTAGAAATCTAATACTTAATACATTCCCCTTTGACAATCTCAACTAGATCCTCTCTCACAGAACACCTCCCAGCGTGTGCATTCTCTACACTACTTTAGCCTTTTTCTGAACTTCCATGTACATCTCTAGAGCAAAGGAAGTAACACCATATTTAATATAAGGTCAGAGTGCCTCCAACAAGAATCCTTCGCACGAATCCTCATCCAAAAATACATCCGGAGAAAAAAGGAGCTCCTTGAACTAGATCCCCAACTCCTATACCGACGTTCTCCCGTTCTGAAGGGAGAGCCAATCCTACCTCTTCCCGACCTTCACCGTGGAAAAAAGGAATTCCACCTGGAACTCATTTTCAATGTCATTCCAAGAAACCTTAGTTTCATTCTTCTCTATGTTATAAAGTGTCCACCACTTACATGAATCTCCTTGCATCTGGCTCACTTCCAGAGGTGCCCAGTACTCTATCGGATCCCAGATCAAGCTGAAAGGGATCACCATCTCCTCAAGATAGCTCTTCATCTCCATGTAAATAACGCTTCCCTCATACTTTCACAAAGTATTCTACTAGAAATAATGAAGCATCTTCTACCATTGGTCATCCTCCTCCTCTAAATTGGCCCTCTACTATTTAATCAGATAATACTACTATGCCTCGACTGTTCGTACCACTCGAGGACGACGTCTAGGATCCATAATTGAAATGAGAAAAAAATAAAATCCAAAGCACAAGTAGTAAGGAATTTTTTTAGGGTTTTCATTATTATTTATTTTGACTTTTTCAAAGAAAACCCAATTCAATAATGAACACAAGTCATTATGATGCATGTAACTCTCCAAGGTTCTCTACCCTAATATCAATGTAGCATCACTGTGACGTTTGGTAGGCTCAGAATCCTTGCGTCGGATCACGGGGGCCCTAAAATCCCATGTCCTAACTGGTGTTCCATGGCCTATTTCTTGCTCCAAGACCACATATCACTATTTCCCTACCATCCAATGCAATCCTCACTATTCCTAACTCAGAACTCCACCCTATATCTCAACCTCTCTCTAATACCACTTACTCACGACCTATCTTCAGAAATACAAGGGAAGAGACATCAAAGGGCCACACCCTTCCTTTCTCAAGAAGAAAACGAGATAATGACCCCTGATTCCTGCCTTCTGTAGGACCTAGGGTGGTTACTAACACCAAGGTATTGAAATATAACATAGTATGGAAGGCATTACATTTTTAAAAAAAGTTATTGGGAAATAAGGTGGTAAATACAAACAACTCCACACACTAATGGAAAAAGAATAACTGAAATCCATTGCCACATGCATGATCAAAATTGAAAGCAATACGAATTACAAGAAAACTCAGTAAGAGATTAACAAAATAAAAAAGAAAAGAAGCAATGGAAATTGTACTGACGCTTGAGCTAGTAAGGTATGGAATGATCCTCAAAGTCCTCCTAGAAACCTCAATGTAGTTTTATATACATAGGGTGAGTATACAAGAATGCTCAGTAGGGAAACCAAAAGCTCCCATGCACAAGTGGGGAGACATTCTAATGCCCTATAGGGAATAGCGGTAACCAAAACACCTTCATAGGGAAACTATCCACCCACCCTCACCAAGGAACACTCCCCAAAAAACGCAAGTCAGGTAATGTGATAATAAAAGAACATCGATATTTAGGTACCCCACGCAACTTTCCCACTGGTTATTTAGAACATCTTACACATCCAAACTCCCCCACAAATATTATTTTAGTGACATTTTTATACCCCACCCGCAGAAACCTACTCCATATCCAACCACACATTTATACCACCTACAAACACCAGGGTCACCACAATCACACATCCTGTTCGTAGACACCTGGGCCATCACCGCTACACGTAATGGCTGTAGACACCTAGGTATCATCTTGAAGACACTTAGGAAACAATAACCGTACCTCTCACCCAAAAACCCTCATACTGAATACACATGGGATAAAAAACTTCCCAGACACACCTGGGCCAATCCACCACAACACATGATGATTGAAGAGGCTTGGGCTATAATAAACCTCAAGCCATCAAAGCCTACCCGAATAACTTGGGATGTCTGGGAGGGGGACCAGAAAGGGGATAATAACCCGCCACTCATAAGAATGATTCCAAAAACACCCTCCCCCATGAAATGGGGGTGTTCGACATGATTTTCTCAATATGTATTGGGTACCTTTAAACATTAGGTAAATACAAGATGTATTGTTATAAAAAGAGATCATCCCATCCTATAGATTTTAAACCAAAGATCCAAGAATCTTCAGCTGCACTACTACCTAAATATTACACACAAAACACTCAATCCCATTCTCCCTATTAACTTTTTTACATTCAAATAGTTTTAGTTAAATAATCCTTTATTGTCGTTCAACTAACAATACATACCGTAATCCAAAAAAAAACTAAAAAAATAGCCAAGAAAGTGTTTATGATTTCACTATCAGTTCTCATGTAAATAATAATATCAAAGTTGTATCCTGTGAGATCCATCGAAGTATAGAAACCAAAAAAATCCTTAACTTACTGGGTACAAAACATTTACCATCGGCTCCACAAGGCCTCAGATTCACAAACCATCAGCCTCTCAACCAGAGATTCTATTCCCATCTACATCTCCCCACAAGGTATCAAACCAAACAACCATGCATATCCCCAAAACATAGCAATGATGTTTTCAAATTTAGCCAACACCATTCATTATGTTCCTTCATTCCATTTGGTTAACTGAGGTGATCACACACGGGTTATTATTCATCAGGAATAAATTTAATCAACCATGTTTATGTGATTAATAAGTTTCCACGTTATAGTCATTAAATTAAAAGATCATCCAAAAAATAGAGCTTCATTATTTTGTAAGAAAGGGCCACCAACAGCCACTATTTTCAGTGGACATGAGCCCATACAATTCAAAACATAAAAACGAAGGTAATGAAAAAAAATAATTGTCTTCCCCAACCCTTAATTGATTAAAATTCCATTTATTATCTTCATTAATGTTGGTTTCATCTACCTAATAAGGGAACATCATAATACCCACCCCAAATGATGCACAATAAAGAGAGATGAAGTATGGTCCCCAACCTGGATGACCAAGGATCAAAGTTTTCTCCTTGCACCAAGAACTGAGGTCGTCCGATAGGAAACACCAAGAAGAACCGAAAAGAAGGGATCTCACACAAGCATGACTCCTCTCTAGAAGAGGCAATCCAATTGCACCAAGAGAAAATAAAGATAATAAGGAAGAAGAAAATCTTAGTGTTAATAAAGACCCGATCCTAGAGTTACAGGATGTAAAATCACAATGTTCTTGAAAAGAGGATCATGGTTTGACCATGCGGATGGGCGGTTGCACATGTTGGAATAATTTGAGATTTAATAATTCCCAAAGAGATAGCGGTATAGAACATCTCATGACAAAGAGTTGATATGTTACATTTAAACAGAGAAAAATGAATAATATGGGCGTAAATAGAAATGCAAAAAAGGGTGTGGAACTAACTTAACATGCCACATGTTTTGGTAAGCCAAATGTTTCATGACTATTAGGGGTTTTGAGATATCATTTATGGGCGTTAAAACAACCTTAAATTACTTTAAAGAGGTATTAAAACATAAAAGATTTGTTATGGGAGGGAAACAAAAAAGTCCAGGAGAAGCAGGAAATGACTCACCAATGGGTGAGTCACTGACACTCTAGAACCAATGCCCTGAAACCACTTCCGATCAGTGCCACTGATTCTTATAGATGCCACCAATATCGATCGGTGCCACTAATGGCCGATCGGTGCCACCGATGGTCGATCAGTGCCACTGATGTCGACCAGCGCCACTAATACTGATCGGTGCCACCGAAGATGATCAATGCCATTGTTTGTTCCACCTGAAATTTGGAAAACATGTCAATGAGTTGGTGATGGTCTCCAAGATCCCTCAAACATCAGGATTTTGGCAAAGTAATGGACTAGGAGGGTCCGGTCCATTAAAAAAAATATCTTTGGATGTATGGAAGTGTGAAGGAAGCATTAGTTGTTACCATTAAACATTCCATTTTATTGGATGGAAAATTTATCTCTTTTATAATCAATTTTTCAAAAGATAATCCATCCACACTTAAAACATTTTCTTATTCCTCTGACACAATACCTTGGATGATTTTTACCGCATTCTTGATACTTAGTAAGTTTAATATTTTATCTTACATGGTAATTTTCACAAAAACATCTTTAAAATCCCATATTTCTCTTAATTTTTAATTAAAATATTTTTTAAGGTTTGGGTTGTCAATAATAATTTGTGTTAGTTGGGGGAGTATAACTACATAATTTTTGTAACACCCTAAATATTATCACCCATTGCATATCAGAGTGCTACATGACATCATTCTAACACCCTGTATGAATGAGTTTCCCTACTACTAGTAAGGATCCAAATTTCATCTGTGGGGAGACTATACCCTCACAATCAAAAGATTTACGTCATAATAATTTCATGGAAAGAATAATAACCAAAAAGGGAACAACATCCAATGAATAATGATAATTCTTTAATAGATGATAGTGAATGTATCTCAAGTCATTAAAATGATATTACAAGCCCCCTAAAGTGGTAGGTCAAACCATATTAAGTGAAAAATATTAAATTAAATGAACATACTAAAAAAAATGTCCAGAGTTTGTCCTAATACAACCTTCTAACACCATTATGTTTTAATTCACATTGATATGCCTATGCAAGGTATGAGTATAAACCTAGTAAGACACCACCAATGTGTCCTTAGCATAAGTTCTCATGAAAAGTGTTTTATGAAATGATAATAATGAAATTTTCAATCAAGATATAATAAATCATGTTTGGAGTAGTCATGTACTTACCAAGATACTACAAACAACGGTCAAATCTACTTCAAATCCTTTATAGAAGAATGGTCATAATAGAATCCATGATAATGGTATGAATATAAGTAGCCTATTATATCTATGAGAATCCACTAAAAAATTGTCTCATGTTTGGACATAAGTTTTTTAAGCCTCATATCTATCATGGATTATTCCACAGGGTTTTTTTACCCCTATATCTACCAAAGGTTAGGCTACATGGTCATCCTATTCCTACAATAACTCAATTTATGCCAAAAGTGTTGGTTTTTTTTCCTTAGAACCAACAACATTATACTTTGGATTACAATAATTTTAAAAGGAATGAATATTAATATAAATATATGATCACATAGTGATTATTATTCTACCTAAAAATAACGTGATTTTGTCCTACAGTATATGTCAAATTGATAACATTATAGTAGTTCCCCACTATGATAAGAACCCTAAAATTAAATGATGATATTGTTAATATATTTATATTGTTGTATAAAATATTGTTATATGGAACATAGTATATAGATCATTAGGTGGAATTACTCAAACACAGATGAGTCTTCTTCTAATGAAGTTCACACATGGTAATCACCCAGATGAGATATTATTAGAACATTTGCACTAGTAAGAATTAAGAATGTTTTGGTGTCATCAGATATTCCTATATGTGGGCATGTGTAATGGTTGTTATAATTTTAGATTATCATTAATGAATTTCATGACCCACACACTTAGATTTTATAAAAACAATTATGACATATGTTCTCAGTGAGGTAGTGTAAGTTGGTTTCATAAAAAATTACATGTTATTAATGTATAGGTCAAAGAAAGAATTTTCACTTCCATATTTATGAAATTTTATATCTTAGAACTTTTATTAGAATAGAATTGTCTAATTAAATTCCATGTTCATAATGTAATAAAGAATTTATTTCCGATAGTTAAAGAAATACATATGGAGCACAATGGTTGATGAAACAGATGCACAACCTTCTTGATGATATACTGTGAAAAAAGAATTTTATTACATAGTGATCATTCATATGTGGTTTTAATGATTGAAACAATATGTTCTCTATCTTAGGTGAAATGACATGTTTTTATATAGTAATATTGGACTTTAGTCAAGCCCACTTAATGCCAACAAGAAATAATCCTAGAGGGTTATACACTAAGTGTTTCCATATATCTTGATTAAATTCTATTTGAAGTTAATTATTAGAATAAATATTATTCTCAAGACCAAAGAATAATTTTATTCAATTTTTATTAATCATTAATATTCTCATGGTAATAAATAAATATTTGTTTATTAATAAATAAATTATTTGATTGTGTGAATATATATACTAAATATTTATTTTGTCATTTTGGAATAAAATATTTATTTTATTTATTTAATAATTAATAAATATTTATTTTTTGTCTCATGAATAAAATATTTATTTATCTGAATAGTATAATTTTATTTATGTATTCAATAAATTATGAAGAGTTTAGATGGACCAAGACCGTATCTCATGATGATTATTTATTTTAAGGCAAGTAAATAATCTTCATCACTCCAGAAATTTGCACACACTATAAAATAATAATATTATAATAATTATTTTAAGAAATGGGGTTTTATAATGGCTATAATATCATTTAATGGACGATAAACAATTAAATAATATTTTAACTAGAACTTTAACTCTATTATTAGATGGCTATTTATATTTTTAGGGTTAATAAAATATTTGTGAATAGAAAATCATTGTGTACAATGAAAATCTCTCTTGATATCTCTCGAATTCCCAATAGTTATATTTTTCTATCAATAATGAGAAACAAAAGAGATATTTATTCAATATTGAAGGATGGATAATCAATAAAAATGATGAAAGAAAAATAGTTCACATTATTAGCACATAGAAGTCAATTGATATTTATTGAATATGAGAGGAGTATGTGTGGGTGACTTATAGAGGGATTCTACCCTTGGATCCTCACATTGTAAAGAAGGAAATCTAAAAGGGGTATTTTGGAAGATCAACAACATCCACCAATAATGTGTCCTAAGGGAAGGTATCTATTTTCTTGGGAACTTATTAAATTAAATATAAATATTACATGAACGATACATGCTCAGGGATTTGGGAAACTAAATATTAAAATAAATTTTAACATAATACCCAGAAATTGGTGCATCCACTATTACCTGAACATTTAAGTGTTAATAGAGGGGTCACATTTATAATTTATAATTATTTATTTTATTTTTTAATATGTAATCATAGTAGAATGTTTCATTTCATATTATTCATTATTTAATGTGATTTGAATTAACATATTATAGAAATATTAGTCATGTTCATTTAGTGTTTAATTTTCATAAAGGTCTAAGAATTGTGAAGGATGACCAGAGATGCCATTAGGAAGTGCCAAATTTTTGGCTGGTAAAACCTTGTTACAAGGAGTGTAGCTATAGTACATGTCTTGTACCCATGTGAACTGCACCTGGATGTGTCGCAAGACACACGAAACATATATAAATTGATTATAAAAGGTTATTTTATTTCACCACATGTGCTTAAGTAGGATTATATGAAATTTAGATGGCATACACAATGTGTAGTCTACAAGGGTTAGCGGCATAGATCGTGCAATCTATGAGAAAATTATAAAAAATCAAACCACATGATAATAAATGGTTAGATAATTTATGATATACATGACATGTATGTGCTATACACACCATGTAGTTCCTCATTTTCTGCATCTGAAATGCATGTTGAACCATTCGACAAGAACAATGAACACACAACATAAGGGATCCATGGCATGTATCTTAAATGTACATACATTTTAGTATATTAGAGATTCATTCCTAAGCCCTTGTGTTTATCCCTAGAACATATAAAGAAGATTCATAGTGTGTGGCTATAATTTACAAGACATGTAGTCTATCCGAGTTAACTAGATGATGCCGCAGGCATGTAACCCAGATACATGAAAACTGAGGTACATGGAATATAGATGGATAATTTATTAAGTGTAGTCTCCCAACAAAAAAATTGAATTAAAATAAATTGAAAATTTCTACATCAAAAAATTATTTATATGATTTGAACTTTATCAATTTCATAATAATTTTAAATAATTTTAAACTATCAATTAATTTAAAATTAATAAGTAGTAATAAGTTTTTTTTTATTTTTCATGAAATCCATATATATGGGAATCTCTAAAAGAATTCATAATGTCATGATCATGAAAAAGAATTAATTAATTCAAGTTAATTTAACTTAATAATAAAGAAAAAATCAGAAATGATCATTAGCATGTTTTTTTGCATATTTTTTTCATGTTGGACAGATTATGACCTTGAACAAGATCTATGTATGTTTGGGAATTTATTTTAATTAATTTATTACATGATATATAAATTATTAATAATTAAATTAAATTTATGGATAGTGATTCATCCCTCCCTCCATTATTATGTAGACCCTACATGTCCAAGGTTATTTATGTAACCCCTTTTAAAAAATCTTTTGGTTCCCTTCATCTTCATGTGAGTAAAAATTACATAAAATTAATGGATCATCCAAAGGTGTGTGGAGGTTGTTCAAGATGAAACCATTATGATTCCAACTTAGTTGATACATTGGTGGATAAGTGGAATGATTCAATACATTCCATGTTCAACAAAAGATGTTATTCTCATAGGTCAAAGGATGATTTATTGTTTTATCAATAAAGAAACCATAAGATAAGCTCATGATTGAGTCATTTATTATTTATATATTTACATCTTATTAATAATTTATTATATGGGTGTAAGATGGATAACACATAAATAAGTAAATACATATGTTAAAATGTAATTTAAATATATAGGTTATGCATAAATATTTTATCCAATATTTGTAATTAATTAAGTAAAATCTACTTAATATTAACAAGTTATATGAAGGATAAAAAAAGATAAAATTTATTCATAATAAAATAAAATCCCTCAAAGAAAATTATGTCAGAACTGACCTTCCATTACTTGATTAAGAATGAAATCCATATAACTAAGTGTTGAGCCAATACTCATTGGGAAAATTTCATTTACTGAAGGGTTCTTATAATGGTTTTGGGTTGGTTAAAAATCTTATATTATGATAATTATCCCTCAATATAATTGATATAACACGGAGGTAGGGGTTGAAAAAATCTACATTATCGTTTTAAGATCACGGAGTCCACTCAATGGATCAAGGAGGTACAATCTCGTAGTGCGAAATGACCCACCTACCTAAATACCGTCAAGTAGCTTAACCAACCCTCATTCGGGTTATGTGATGGGAAATATTGAACCTTTAAACTTGATATTCATAGTAATAAGAAAATATAAGTTCAAAGGTGATGGCTATTGGGACATAATAAAATAGTGAAAGACTTAAATAAAATTTATAGTATTATTTTGTGGGACATAATTTGTAATCAAGTGAATTTCTAATAAAATATTTTAATTATTGTAGATAAGTGTCTTGAAAGACTTATAATTTAGTGAAATTGTTCCATATGTTAGGGTATGTCCTTAGAAATACAAATTCTTAGATATTGTATAATATTTTATGTGATGCATTATTATTAGAAAAAATTTATTAAGTGTTGCTATCCCCTATTCCTGTTATTCCAACCCAGCAAGTGAGTGAAGGTGACAAGAATGACTACCATACATATGTATAGGATGCTTCCAATTTACATTGTATCATATTATTAAATATTTATAGAGATTTTATGATACAATATAATGGAACGGATGCTTACAGCATACTATATCATCTTCATTCTCTTGAGAAAGGTAAAGAAATTATTTAAATAAAATATATTGTCAATGCACTATAACTATAAAAACTTGAATTAGGAAATATTCCAAATGATCATGCATTCCAAATTCTAGGGTATATTTATTATTGATAGAAATTGGGCTTCCATATTGGTATGAAATTATTCATTAGACTGTTTTTTAACCATTACCAACATGGTTTCCTTTATTTGTACAAGCTTGGATAACAGATGGATAAATCATTTAGGAAAATTTTATCCATACTTCACTATGTGTATAAGGATTGGATATAACTTCTTTATCAACCACTTATGGTGAATTTTTTTGAATAAAAGGGTGAAGTCACCATGTATAATATAATTCCAAATATCCTTTATAGTGACTTTCAAAGGGACAAAATATCTAATTGTAAAAGAATGAAAAAGAAGCTATTTTCATCTTATGTGGAAAGAATGGACACTATAAAAGAAAATAAAATGAATTAAAGAAGCATGTAGCCGTATCCACTTTAGGTATATTCATCATGATTCTATTAACATCATGTTTATTAACGAAAATATTCTTAAAAAACACATTTATTAAATACATGAAACAAACAAGAATAGAAAGGTTAATAATTGAACACAAAATTAGTTAGGAAATGGTGATTCCCATACCATCCAATGGGAGATCACTATTTCCCATTTCAAGGTTGGATTTATTCATGTTTTTAATAAAGTTACCAAAAAATTTATATTTGTTTCTAGAATGACACAATGACACATTATTTCATTTAAAAAAATGTTTTTGTGGTACTTAAATACTAAACTAACGTTTCAAAAACACTTCAATTTAAAATATCTATTGAAATGAGTGATGAATATAAAATATACATCTCTTACCTAATTATGACCAGATAATTCATTATAATCTAAATCAAAAAGTAGTTTACATTTCTATACTCATTATATTTTTTTCACAATTGTTCTAAGATACTGGATATAGAAACAGACTACTTATCATGTTTTAGATAATGAATACTTTTTAAATAAAGATACATCACAAAACTTTTTAGTGTTGGTTTAATATAAGAAAATTAACCATTACAAAACTAAATATAACTTCTTTAACACCATAAGATTCATTGAAGAAATTTTAGAAATGCCCAGTAACATAAATGGGTAAACTTGGTAATGATTGAGGAATCTTCAAGATGGTTTTTTGGAGATAATATTATCCAAGAAATTATTTATCATATATTTGAATTATTGTTTATCTAAAACACACATATCTTTATATAAGTCAATTTTATGATTTCATAAATAGGTTGATCAATGATGATTCTTATATATATTTCAAATCATACATTAGGGCATCAAAGAAAAATTTTCATATTCAAGTAAAACAACTAACCATATGCCAACTATATCATATAATGGATATCATATATATTATGACATGATAAGAATATGTTAGTAATATAACACAAGATATTTCTTGAAAACCATTAGTAAAAATCTATACATAGCAATGAAAAAAATTAAAATAGTAAGGTGCATTTGAGTTAATGATCCTATTGATGATAAGGATGTTAATTTCTAGTCAATATTGACATTATTTTTATAGAATAATCCTATATCATTGATGATATTGGGAGCATACCCATCATTTATAATTTAAGGCTCTAAATTTACTTGAACTTTCTTAGGAATACTAGATTCCACTATGCTTAGTGGGAGGATTAGTTCAACAGACACATATTGTGTAATAATTTATAACCAAAGAGTTGGGTTACATTCACCATGGTAAGTTATACATATTCCTTTATAATAAATATTACTATAAAAAATAAGTAAATTGTAATATGATAATGTTGAAAAGTATGTATAAATTCAGAAAATTTACACCATGTATCCAGATTAAGGGACACCTTATCTGTAATGATTCTAAGACTTTATATTGATAGTGAGTATTCAAGAGAAACTATATATAGATGGTACCAAATGATTTCAATATAGAATGATATATTAATAAATGGTTTTGTATATGAAAAAAAATTACTCCCCAGTCATCATGATTAATTTAATTTTTTCATTTTACCTGTCAAAGAATATTTATATGATCATCATATTATGAAATTCATGGTCATGGTAATATAATTTAGAGGATTTATTAAAAAATATGTCTATATGATGTGACCAAAAGGGAGATCCTATGGTATATGTCCACTAAGCATAACTAAAATTGTCATTGGGATCAATAAATGCCAATAAGATATACAAATTGTATAAATTTATTTATCAATAAAGCATTCATAGTGATAATTATCAGTTGGGAACAAATGAGTTTCTCGTGTCTTTAACTGTTTGGTGGCGGTGTTATTAGTTTTAAAGATAAATATGTTGATATCCTATAATATTTTTTATGTATTACCAGTTTGTTAAGACTAAAGAATAATATTTCTCCAAGTATGTCTAAAAGTAGCCAATGTGTTCTGGGGAACAAGATCAACAAAATGGATCTATGAGTTTGATAAATCTAGTCACAATACATATATTAACATAGTATTAAAAATATTAGTTGAAACAATTCAAGACTGAATTTTTGTTGGTGTATAATCCATCCCTTAGAACATGCATGTGATTAAGAAGAGATTATGGAGAATAAAATAGTTTCTCAAGATTAAGTGATATAAATTTATCACATATGACATGATATGTATTGAAATGTGATATTACCAATGCATAAATCATAATAGGTGAATACAAAATAGATCTATCATAATTTCATGAACTTATAGTTTGAACAATTCAACAGTACTTTGAAAATTTGAACTGTATGAGTTTATAGTTTTTGTAGAAGAGGGAATGATTTTAATCAAGGGAATTGAAAACTTGTCTCCAAATATATTAATTTGATCCAGAATCCCCAAAAGTGTAAGTTAATATGTAATAAAAACCTATTATAGATTGTGGTTTCTATATCTATAACAATAGAGTATGTTGTGGATTCTACAATATCTTATGAAGTGGTTTATAATTTTATGATAAACATTGAATATGGATTTAGTCAGGATGTCATGATTTTATCATGGAAAAAATATGGGGATACTGAGTTATATAACATTTTGACTGATTTTATCAAGATAATAATGTTGCAGTAAATAGATTCACAACATTGACTCATGGATTTATCATCCCTAGCCGTTGAAATGTTGTATTCCGAGAACCTATAGCCATACTCAGTAGATTCTTTTTTTCATGAGAGAACTAACTAGTTATTAGCAATTTAATCTAGTGATGTTGGGAGTCTATTATAGTTGTTACCCTAGAAACAACTAAATTTTACTTTGAATTAATTGAATATTTATAAGAGTGAAAATAAATATAAATATCTTATCACATATTTATTGTGCCTCTACATATAATTGATGTGATATTGTTCTAGAGTATATGTCACATTGATAATGCCATAATGTTCCCCGATATGATGGGAACATTTTTAATTCCATGAAATATTTTTTAACATAGTTCTATGATCGTATAAAATTATATGATATGTCACATAGTATATAAATCATCATGTGTGAGTATTCGTAACTGGTTAGGGATTATTCTCATAAATTTCAGACATGTCAATCTCTAAGATGGAGGATTATGAGTATAGAATCACCAGTAGAAATTATGAATGTTTTGGTTTCATTGTATATTCCTATATACTAGAAAGTTTAATAGTCCTTATGATTTAACATTATCATTATTATAGTTCATGAATAGTTTTTTTAAATTTTCTAATGAAAAACATGATGACATATGTTTTCAGAGAGGTAGGGTATGTTGGGTGTGTCACAAATGAAATTTAATTAGTGTATAAGTTGAGGAATTATTTTTCCCTTACATATTTATAGAAGTTAATATCTTTTTCCTTTGATTGGAATAGAACCATCACATTAAATTCTATGGTCATGGTGTAACAATATCTTTATTTCAGATATCCAAAGAAAGATGTATCGAGTGCCTATGTAGATGACACTGATGTGTAACCTTCTTGATGAGATGTTGTTATAAAGGAACTATATTACATAGTGAGTATTTGTATGTGGTTGTCATCATTTTAACATTAAGTTATTTCTGTTAGGTTCATTGACCCATTTCTAGACTATAATCTTGGAATTTAGGCCAACTGCATAATGCCAACAATAAAAAATATTAGAGGGTCTTACACTAAGTATTTCCATTCATTTCAATTAAATTCTATTTGAATTTAATTATAATAACAAATATTGGTATCATGACCGAGGAATAATTATATTCAATTTTTATTGATCGCTAATATTCATAAGGTAATAAATAATTATTTATTTACTAATAAATAGTGAATTTAATTTCATGAATATATATAATAAATATATATATTCACTAGTTTGTGAATAAAATATTTTATTATTTATTCGACAATTAATAAGTATTTATTGATGGTTTTTGAATAAAAAAATTATCTAAGTGAATATAATAATTTTAACTGGGTATTCAAAAATTTTCATTGAGTTTAAACGGGCCAAGACCACGTCCGGTGATGAATATATATTTTCAAGCAAGTAAGTACTATTCATCACTGTGAAAGTTAGCAAACACCATAAAATAATAACAATATTATAATTATTTTATTGAATGGGGTTTCATAATGGTCATCGTATTATTTAAGGGTGAGTATGAATTTAAATTATATTTTAGGCCAAACCATGACCATATAAATAGATGGCCACATCTATTACATAGGGTTAATATAAAAGATGACAACAATGAATAATTTCCCACAATATACTTCTATCTCTCTATAAAATTTCTCCTCATTCTATCTTCCTCTCAAGGAAAACAAACAAAAGAGTGATTCCTTCAAGATCGAAGGATGAGGGATCAACATGAACAACCCATGACAATTGATTCTACACGATAGTACCCAAAAGTCAATTAGAATTTATAGAAGATCAAAGGAGGACATGTGGATCACTTCTAGGGGGATTCTACCCTTTTATATTCACATCACATTGAAAGCAATCTAAGAAGGGTCTTTTAGAAGATCAAAAACACCATCAGAGAAATGAACCTAAGAAGATACTTTTATTTCATTCACATCCAAATAAATTAATTATAAATTTAACATGAAATATCCTCACTCGAGGATTTAGGAAACAAAATATTAAAATAAAGTTTAATATTACAGCACCAAATAATGCTTCCACTATGCCGAAAACCTTTAACAAGGCCATCACAGCCCTTCTGTGTGTCTTGGTCTATAATCATCACTTCCACATATCACACATGACCCCTATAAGGGATTACAAAGACATGATGTTCCACCTCCAATGAAAATAAATATAAACATAATAGGGAATACCACATATGGGGAAAATATAACATATCTTGCAAGATTAGAAGTAGCCACACACACACACACACACAAAGTTGTGATAAAAAACAAACATCGACTTCATTTGATACACACAATTTCAATGAAAAACTATTATGGGTGTAAAATCATGAAAGGACGTAAAATAATATCACTCCAAAAATCATATACAATGAATATATATAGTAATGATAATATAAACCCAATCACATTGAAATAAATATAAAAATTTTCTACAATTTGATTCCATAAACACACCCACACATCAATGGATCAAACTAGAATTCCAAGGGTCACTAAAATAATTTATAATATAACAAGATGAGGGTTTTAGAATTTGATTCAAGAATTAAATAAATGCAATATGGCAAAATCATAAAAACATACAAAGAAATCACCACTATAAATGGTTGATTTAGGTCCTATTAGAGGAAGAGAACCTGATGCTCTACGAACAACAACAAGAGAAGAGATCCCAAGATCCCCATGAATAAAGATCAACAAAAAGACATCCCTAAATAAAGGAATCACATTTTGATACTGTTTAGAGATTAATATCTTCCAAAATTTCACCCTAAGTTCGTATAAAAAGTCAATTGGATATTAGTAACTCATAAGAGGGGGGCCAATCGATTAATTGAGGAAAAAACCAAGTAAAATGGTATTAAACATCCCTTATTTTATATCACACATGATGTCTCTTAAAAGATCTCAAAATCTACATGAATTTGTGGATATTTTGTCCATTTAAAATTCATTAAATATAAACCAACAAGGTATAGAGGCACCCACCACACCCATGGTTTTCTCGATCATGATTTTACATGGAGGCATACTAGGGAACCCACTACATAGTTTAAGAAAACCCATTATATTTATGACTCACTGCACAATCAACAATAATGTGATGATACCAATCTACCCACAGTTCATAGAAGGAATCCACATAATATATTCCCATGTCTATTCTCTAATATGGGAATTTTAGATACCCTATTTATCATAATATATTTATAAGCCCAAAATAGAATACACCATGGAGTGGAATGGTCCATCCCATAGTGCACACCAAAATAGACAAGAACCTTGTTTGAGCCCAGAAACATCCTACAACACATCGCAACTCCAAGTTAAACTGTCCTAATAACAAATATTATATATTAATTAAAATTGATGAATTTATAAATATACCAATCTATGGAATTATCATCCTATATAAGTACCTATAGTTTTCATTTTCAAACATCTTAGTCCATTGAGCTCAAACATTGGACTCTCATTCCCACGTCTCCAAATGGATTAATCCATGCTTCCATAACACTCAACCATGTGATACCATCTTCCCCCTTAACACATTGTTGGCCTAGTCTTTAATTTGCATGGTGTTCTCTATAACTGTTGCATTTTTTAGAGATCCAAATCCCTGCAATCAATAATATACAACGGATTGGGATCATACATTCATATTTGAGAAATTCAGAACATGTAATGCATAAACAGATATAATCAAAGAAGATACAATATATAAGATAATTCTCAAAAAAACCTAGAAATATTAACTTTCCCCACAAACCATGAAAAAATATCCTCCTTCTCCAATAGATTAAAATTACCCTACCAAGGTGATACTCACAAAAGCTCTATTTTCACATAGAAATATACAATTATCATCCCCTCCTTTGGTAATATGATCAATATCTACTCTGAGGGGTGACTGACCAATTTTAGATCTACTGTACTATCTTGGAGTTCTCATATACAAAATTCATCCCAAAAAATGTTGCCTTACCCACCTCATGCCAACATTGAGGTGAATGACAAGAGCGACCATAAAAAGGCTCAAAAGGACTCATCTGAATAAAATCATGGGAATTGTGATTGTATGTAAACTTCCAAAAATACAGATGACCATCCCATGATTTACTAATCATTAGGATACACTCTAAAAGAATATCCTTTAAATTTTGGATCATTCCCTTTGAATATCCATCATTAAGTTGATGATATGTCATAATCAGTTGTAAATGTGTTCCCAAACACTTATTTAAGACTTTCCAAAACCATGATATAAAATATGTGTACCTATCTGATAAAATACTGGATAAAAATAGACAGCATTTTGCAATCTCTGAGACATAAATCTTTCCTAACTTATCTATAGAATGATTAAAATGAATTAGTGATAAATTTTACACTTTTTTAGGATAATAAAATATTACCTAAACTACATCTTGAATTTTGATGGTTATGGGAAACCCCATCAGGAATTCCATCATCTCATTATCCCATTTCCAAATAAGCATTGAAAATGGATAAAGTAAACCTCTAGTTTATTGGTTGTCTAAATTTATACTATGATAGGCCAGTAAAAAAGAGATGAAGAATGTGATATGTATCCATATTATCAACCACCAAAAGTGTCACATGATATTACTATACATTATTGTGGATCATGGATACACTTACCACCCAGTGGATTATAATTTCCTCATTAAATTATCTCCCATGGAAGATATAACCAAAATTATCCTTTGAAAAAGGATCATGTTATCACTATTTGTCAAAAATCATTGAACTGGCTCACATCCATTCAACCATTCCCACATAACTGAGAATTTAGGATCCAATTAATGGATTGTCCTTACAATGTCGACCAACATCAAAATGAAAACCAAAGGAGCACATTTCAACAACTATAAGTCTTCAAATTCATCGAACAAAGTCAATGGGATCATCAAACACCATTCCTTCTTTAAATGTTTCTATTTATGTTCTTCTTAGATTGTTTAAAAAAACATTATTTTTCCCCATATCATAATCCATATTAAAGATGAAATTATAAAGTTACTCCACTCAATGCCTCTTTAAGAGGATCATTTATCAGTAAGAGATGATATAATTCCAGATTTTATGGTCTATTTATATAAATAATATCTCACGAATGAGATAAAAGAGACAATATTTCCAAGAAAAATCCAAAACTGCCTTCTCAGAGTCATCCATAAGGTAGTTCGTCTCACCGGGTCATTACTATTGAGACCCATAAACCAATACCCATTCCCTCTACATCATTATAGATCCTAACCCAACACCTGAGGCATCACAGAAGACCATATAACCAATCAAAAGATCTGGAAATGTTAGGATTAGAGTAACTTCCATTAATCTCTCTATCTATAGGAACAACTTTTCACAATGGTATATCTACTCAACTGTCACTTAATTATTGGTAATAATAGTTAGAGGAACTTCTAAATCAGATAAGGCCTATAAAAATCACCTGTATTAACCATAAATATCAAAGATTCCATGAGTATCAAATATTTTTCTCCAACATGGCCAAAAAATCACCACCTCTACCTTTTCTAGGCCCACATAAATTTCCTCCTCAAATATTTAATTCTTATAAAGACATACCTCCAAGATTCAAAATGTAAAATTTGAGAGCATTGTATATATTATATGTACTTTATTTTTACTCAAAAAAATTTATTGATGTTTAGCATACATACCCGAGGTCCATGAATATATGAGGATATAATCAACAAATACCAAAATGAAAGAGTTCATATATGGATGTAAAATCCTATTATTGAGATCCCTGAATACCGCTAGTTCATTTTTCACCCTGAAATACATGAAAAGATAATCATATAGCTTGCATCTACTCATGAATGTTTTCTAAGAAATACCCTACTCTCTAAACTGATGCTTCTGGTATCATCATCATATGAAAATATCAAAGAACCTCCACCTACCTACAACTAATCAAATATGTAATCAATCCTTAGAAATTGGTATCTATTATTCAAAACAACCTGGTTTAGATTATTACAGTCTTCACATAACAGAAGGCTACTATCTTCCTTTTTTATGAACAATACCTGAGAACCCAAAGGAGATGTGCTCGGAATAATAAAGCCCTTCACATTTAAATCCTCAAGTTTCACCTTGAGTTCCATTAAATTGGTTGGTACCATATGATATGGAGGGAGCAATATAAATTTCACCCTTAGAACTAGTTCAATACTAAATAAGATCCCTCTATCTGTAGGAAGTATAGATAATTCATCCAAGAATTCATCCTAATATAGGTGTACTATAGAAGGAAAATAAAAGGAAGATACCACCATCTCTATAGAAGGTTCCAAGACTAATAAGTGAAAAATAATGACTCCAAACATACTTAGGTATTGTCAGATTTTTCATAATCTAACATACAATTCACCATTCATTACAAAATTCACCCCTATAGTCTTAGTAAGGGGTAAATATATCTTGTAGTAGTCAATGTGCACCCAATAAATAGTCATTAAGTCCGAGATGATGATTACATCGAAGGCATTCTTCTCAAGGATCAAGAATTAACATTGATTTACATAGTCATCAATTACTACAAGACACGCTACAAATTTGAGGTGATAATCTAATTCTTCCCCAAGGGTGTATTAAGATATAGAAATTTATAAGATAATATTTCTGATAATTCAAGTATAGTAAAAAAATGATAAGATTTTATGTAATTGGAGTATTTTTTATCAAACAATATTGAATAAAATATATTTCTTTATTAACACCATATGTTGAATAGTCAATGATATCTCTTTACTACTTACCAGAACATGGATAAATATAAATAATCTTCTTACATTAGTTCAGTGATATTTCCCTTGTGGCACATAACTTGAGTAGGTCACCAATGTATATGGGTTTAGAGTTTTTATAATGAGGACCCCAACTAGATCCCCAAGTCATAGGACATGTTTACCCCACACCCCTATGATAGCCTTCCCATAACTCCCTCGAACAAAACTACTTAATATTTACTATCTTACCACATCCATGAAACAAAATATTTGGTTTTGGAAAAAAACTATGATAATTTTAGATTGATCTATAGTAGACACACTGGGGACCTACACCACTAACATAGGGTCTAGAGAAACACTACTCTATTCTGATTACCTACTGTCACAGAACTGTATCTTCTCCAACATTCTATTTTTGTTTCCAAAAGAGGTACTCTCCATAGTATCAAATTACGCACTCTCTGGTCTAGTTTTTGATGAATTAAAACATATATCTTTTTTCCTCTTCCAAACCAATCATACCCATAAAGGGCTTATGAAGAACCTCTAAGTATTTCATTTGGTCGAAGATCCTATCGTGATGCCTCACCTTCTGTTAGATTCTATTATCAATCTTTTAGTTCTTCTATGCATTGTCCCTATCCAATAGAGGAGTAAAAAAACAAAATCTGTGAAATGAGTAGAGTAATAAGAGACAATCATCTTCCTCTTATGGATCACCATAAAATCCTAATCATAGTATAAATACATCATACCCATGAATAAATTATCAAATAAGATGTGTTTGAAGTTTACCAACATAATATCTAGATGTATTATCATATAGTTCATGAAACACTACCACATCTTGGAAGGTCATTGAAGCCCGAAAGTATCTAACCTCACTTATCCATAATTTTAGGTCCCTACTAAATTTAATGTCCCCTCAATGATGTCAATATAGTCCTCAATATCTCGAGGGCCACCATTTCCTTGAAAGGATGGTCGATTCTAGAGTATGAAGTTTTATGAATAATTAAATACTATTTTGGAAACTTCAATTCGTTGAACATGCACTAATAAAAAGACCAAGGATATATTGCATTTACTATCTGAACCACCATGGGAGGTGCTAGAACATCACCCCTAGTGGGAGAATTCTTTCCTACTTCAGCTGGTGTTCCTATCATATGTCATTATAAAATAATTTTCAATAATTTAAAACATATGCTTACAACATCAAAATTATCCAAAATTAAAAATTTTATAGGCAGACACAAAATATATCTATAGAAAACCTATTTTATGAGACTCTGCATAATGAAAAGGGGTAACCCTCCTATTACTATTCAAGGATCAAACCTATTTCTTCATAATTGGATGTTATTGAAAATCATATACATATAAAAAATATTTCTATGTTTTAAATAATACAAATATTAGTACTATATATCATAGATGCATAAAGAAAATATCCTGAAATTTGATTAAATGAACAACTAAGGGATTCAAGAAATAGGTACATATATGAGATTTGATCCAACATGCCTAGTTATGATGTATGAATGAACAAAAATCAAATAAAATATAAAAAACTCTAGATCTATATGAAACCATTAAACCAAACCTATAATAGTAGTTACATTATGAGTAACTCATTGGTCCATCACAAAAGAGTTATCTAGACACTTACATGATTCCTCCACGTAGTTCTATACAACATATCTTCTTTCTACCTTATCCTAAAAATAATCATGAAAAAAATAAATGGAAAACAACTTCGAATACCAATTTTAAATTATCTAACTAGAATAACCTGGTCTGATCTAGAGGGATACATGACCTTATGTATAACACCATATATGCAAGAGGTTGTTGACTAACAGTGATTTTCTGAATGTATTAGTGGGGAGAATGTACCATCAGAAGAAAAATGTATCCATTAAAATCATATAATGTAATGGATAATAACATAAAAGGATCTAGTGATACTATATAAAGATAATTATATAATATATGACATGGAAAGTATATCAGGTTATATAAGTGATAAACCAAGGACACCCAATGTGGATGGTCAAACTAGAGAATTAAAAACAATAGTAAAGTAAATAAATACACTGTGGAAACAAACTAGAGTCCCTCCCAATACTACCTCCAAACACCAAGATCTATCTCCTAGGCTCCCTATCATTAGGCCCATACCCTTTACTAGATCCTAGATGATGAAGTTTTTATTCTCATTAGGATTCCCTTATAGGATGTGAGTATAAAACTATTAAGACACCACCAATGTATAAATAACATAATTTTACATGAATAAGAGGAATATTACATCAAATAACGAAATGTGAAATAAAGAAATATAAAATCATGTGTGAGAGGCCATGAACATACCAAGAGTCAACAACCCGTGGTTGTCACTTATTCAGTTCTATTCCAAAAGAATAGTCCTCACAGAAGTCATTATCATATGTCAACCACATGGCCACATCATATATCTCTGAGAATCTTCAAGAACAATGAGTCTAAGGTTTTTCTAGATGTTCATCATTACACATATCTATCACTGGTCATACCAAATGGTTTTTGTACCACAAACTTTATCTTGGGTAAGTCCATATTGACATCGTACCCCTTCCCATGTCTTGGTCCATCATCATCATCATTGCATGTCACACATGCTCTCCCTTTAAGGGATTAGAAAACCTTGATGGTATAACTATCAATTGCTACCAGAAGAAAAATATCCAAAGTCCATACAATCACACACAACATGGAATAACACATATGAGAACTTATAAATCCTAAGAATCAGTATCAATAAACACACTTGTGATAAAAAAATAAACTTGGTTCTCATGGGTTATAGATGCACACACATGAGATCAAACTCAAGAATGGGTATCAAAGAACATAAGAACATATTATTATATCAATCCAATAATTATATAACAAGAGTCTATATGCTAAGTATCAACCTAACCCAAACACATCAATTTAAATGTAAAAGTTGACCAAGATCTAATTCCCAATAAAATGCTATGAACCACCAGATCAAACCTATATTCCAAGGCATAGAAGTGATTCTAATATAACATGAATAGAGTTCTAGAATGGGTTTCTTGTAGGGAATAAATCCAATTGGGTATTACAACATCAACTTTACCAGTAACTACCCCCTTCAATGGTATATCAAAGTCCAATCGAAGGAAGAGAACTCAATGATTCTAGAATAGTGACTAGAGGAGGGAGCCGAGGATCTGATGAATTTAGACGAATAAAGACAATATCCTGAAGGAATGAATAAACCTATTTTTATGGTTAGTGAATAATATTATCCAATGTTTCACCCAATGTTCATCTAGAATATTTTCCAGATCAAAGGAACTCACAAAACAAGGTGGAATAATTAATTAATACAGAGATAAAACCAATTCAATTGGTATTAACCATTATTGATTGAAGATAACTACAATTTTCTCTATAATATTATTAGAAAAAACTAGTCTATTTGTTTATTTAACTCATTTTAAATTTATAAAAACAATGGAAACATGGTGTTGATATTCCCACTTTCCCAGGATGACCTCGATTTAAATACACTTAGGAGATCCACCGTAGCATTCCTCTATGACATAAGAGAAAATATCTACCCATTTTGGACTAACAACACCCAAAACCACAGTGTTTTGGAGCCAATAAGGTTATGAAAAATAGGCGGACTCATGGTGATACATGCCCAATAGTGGGAATTTAGGCCAACCCATTCAACATAGGCTACTTCCAATCCCAAAATAACCTACACTATGGCATGACACAACCCGTGGTGTCCCCAAAAATCGATAAGAATCTTTTTTAGACCCCAAAAAACCTCTAACTCATCTCAATTGGAAGTTAAAAAATAATATGGACCAATATTAAATATGATAAAAAATTAATGATATTACAATTTTCAACAAAAAAGTACATCCTATTTGGTCTATCATTTATATAATCATCCTTTATCATTGTATCCCATATTAACTTGATTTTACCTAACAATTTTTATTTTGAAAATATAGGATTGTTGATGAATGATAATTGTAAAATTAATATCTGTGAAATAGTAAAATTTTTAATTTTACCAACGGGAATCATTAATGGCCTTTATAAATTAACATATGAATGTCTCTGTTTGAATCTAGGATATCCAAAATAATTCTTATTAGTATTTCTAACCAAAATATATACAAATACCCCCAAAATTATTTATAAAGAGAATATGAATTAACCAAATCATATACCATTGTAGTTTCAATACATGTTTCATGTTAGTTGTCCTTGAATATAATAATGTATAGATTGAGTTAATACCCAACCATCCTTTTTAGGTTTATTTTCCATAGGTTCATCTCTTCCAGATCCATCCTCAATTGTTTTTATATAGGTTTGGATTTATTTTCTATGAAACCACACACTATCTACTTCATCAAAACATTAAGATTTTATCCCATAATTGGAATTATCACATGGTTTTTCAATAATGTTATCCCATCCAAATCTATAAAAACGACTAAACTAATCCCCAAAAATAATAGAACTTCTATATGAAAATTTCTAAGACACCACAAACCTAGACTCCCAGGTCTAAAAATAAAAAGGCATAACATACAACAGTATTAGATACAATGTTATATGAAACGATTTAAGGGAACATATATTTCAAAATTTTAAACATAAAATCTCATAATAATAATTAAATCCCAATATCTAATTGTTTAGTGTCTTTTGAGATCAACTATAAAAATTATTATGAAAATTTATCTATAATCACACCATTATATAACACTTATAGATATCAATTTTCTAATATTCATCTTTCTAAACTAGGGAATGTAATTACAATAAATGGGTGAGCTCATATATCAATCTAGGTAAACATAAGAGACTACAATTTTTGATCATAAGTGATCATAATATAATCCTGTGGGTATGGGATCACAGTCATGGTCCATGTACAAAACATTAAATGATCATAACCAAATAAATAGGGATCATAAATCATAAATCAAGTATTAATGATCCAATAATAAAATAATACATGAGTCAGCACAATATGATAACACTAAAAAACATAAGGCTTATGGCCCAAACATAAGCATAAAAAATCTAAATATTTTGAGAAAACCCAACCCTGTCCAAATTAAATAATCTCAGAAAGATGGATAACATAAAATCATTATAATATAATCGAGTTGGAAGATATTAATATATAATAATATGACTTATATCGTAAATATTAACTTCTCATTGTCTCAATAATTAAGAAAACATTAATGTTTCATAATCTCACTTTTATTAAAAATATTAATGTGTCATCATATCACATAGTTAGAAAACATTGACTTTTTAGAAGAAAAATTAGTCAGAAAAAATTAATGTGTTTTCATCTCACATATACATAAAAATCATTGTGAAATCATCTCAATTATATAGAAAAAATTAATGCGTAATCATATCACTCAGATACAAATCATTAATGTTTCGTCATGTTACGTAGATTGAAAACTTAAACTTTCAACATGTCAGTAAGATGAAATCCATTAACCAATAAATTGGAGAGTGATATAATTCTAGGACCACCTATCATATAATTAAAAACATATATAGATGCTCTAAGAGAATATGAAAACTGTCATATTTCTAACATCACTAAATTATTCCCTTGAAAAAGAAATGGGTTTTATGAAAACATTCAATGAACATTTCAGAAGTCATCTAGAGAATGAAAATGTATTATAGGATAAGAAATTATACCACATATAACATAAGAAATTTCAATGGACTTTGATATAGATTAGAAATATCCTTTGAATATTATTGGACAAATCCTTTTAAAAAATGTGAAGACATATCCGTTTTTTAATGCTTGAAAACTCCTTGAAATTTCATTATTTAAAAGTAAATAAATTTAGAATGAATTTTTTTTAAACAATTATCCTTGAAAAACAAACATGGATAACATAAAACAATAAATAATTGAAATATTCATTTTAAAACATTGTTTGAGAAGACATAAATACATCGAATCACCCCCCTTAAAAATTCAACCCTTAAAAATACCATTAAAAAATCAAAAACTGCTTTAAAAAAATTCTTCTTTTTAGAAATATAAAAATTGTTCCTTTTACTAAAAAAATCATTATGAATCAAAATAAATTGTAAAAAAAAATTATTAAATACAAATTAATCTTTATATAGAATAATCCTCATAATATATAATGAAAGTGTTCACATATAAAATATTAAAAAAGGATGATTTTGTTAGAAAACACATGTATAAAGAATTAAAACATTAATTTAAATATTTTTTAAATAATGAAAAATATTATAAAATGAACCTAAAAAATTATTTTATAATTTATAAAGACATATATTTAATAATCAAACTAATATAGACATAGATTAATAAAATTACCTACTAAAAAGAGAAGGTGGGGTCAGTTGCTTTCCCAAATGTCACATCAGGTGAATTATTTATCAAGGGAAATTAAATTAATTGAAATTTAAAACCAAAATAGTAACCAAATGATAAAAAATTGATTTATTTTTAAGATATGTAGTTCTTACAGTTTCCCCTTATGAAATTTTCATAACAATCTTGAGTTAAAAATTAGATCAAAATGAAACCCTTACAGATTTAGAAAACATTGATTCAATACACCTTGAAAGAGATAAAATAAAATGGTTTTTTAAATAAAATGATTTTTATTATATGTATCTTAAAAATAATTTTATGGGATTTAAATATACCACAAAATAAAATTATTGGTGAATATGAAGCATATTTCTAGGAAAAAAATTATGTTGATGAAAACCTTACCTTAATTCCTGGCTTCAATGAAAGAAATATAAAATATTATATAATAAAAATAAATATATTTATAGATAATTTCATAATCATATTAATATTTTTAAATATTTTCACTCTTTGTTTATAATAATTCATTATACATTAATTAGTTTATTATATCATTTTTTTGTTATTTCTTGTAGTAAGTTTGATTGTTTCACACATGTTTTGTTATAGAAACATACAAACCCATCCCTTGATTCCATTTTAATAATTATAAATTTATTATTGATATTTAATCTATCTTTTCAATTATTTATATAACCCATATTAATTTTTTGAAATCTATGGGCATTGTTAATGAGTATGAGATACAAGAGGAACTTGCTTCACATATTTTTTCGATATTAATAGATTACATTATAATGATTGTCAATTTGTTAATTATCCATTAATAACCTTGTTTATGATGTATATTACTCATTAATATCATATATATTCATAAAATACAGTTTATAAACATCCATTTTGGGTTTTAATAAAAATGAAACATGTCACTCTTTGGAGTAAGTTGCTTGCACATACACACATACGATGTTTTCATTTTCCATAAAACCAAAATAAAGTAAAAAGTGGTTAATCTTTTAAGAATATAATAAATGTTATGAAAATCATATTTATTCATTAAATACACCATAACACCATCCATATATTATCATTATAGAAAATGAAATACACCACTCATGGCGGCAGTAGTGTGCACCTACACATGGATGACATTTTCACTTTTCTATTGAAGGGTGAAAAGGAAGAAAATAATTATTACATTATCTTATAAAAAATGAGTATATTAATAATTATAGTTTCATTAAATTATAATTCATAATGTATTTTTGGTATAGAATGAATGATAAAGATAAATAAGAAAATCTTATAGTCAAATAATACTCATGTGGAGGATTTGAGTCTTCTTTTAAAAGACATGATGGGATTGGAGGTGTTAAAGAAATTTAATTTAAAAAATAGATGTCAAATGTGGATTTCAATTTTATGATGGATTAAAAGGGTAGAGTTTTAGTGGATGTTCAATCTATTATTATTTCCTAATGCGGGTGAAAATGGATTCTTTTTATAGGCGAAAACATGAAGTACGAACCTTTTAAATTCTTTTATAAATGATAAATTTTAATTTTAATTTCATTTAATAAAATTAATTCTATAAATAGAAGATAATTAACTTTTAAATTAAAATATACAATGTATTAAAACAATTCTTGTGTATAAAGATGAATTTTTTAATGATTCTGTGTTCTTCAACTAAATTCATATCAGTCACTTAGTAAATGATATTTTGAATATTTTAATATATATTAATATTAAATTATATTATTTTTTTAAAATTTATACTAATAATTTAATTTTATAAGAATTACCCAAACATTTTTAAGAACAATTCATTGTAAAATAATTGTTTTACCTTATTAAAAAATAAATATTGGTAACATATTTTTATATAGAAAAATAAAAATAATACTAGTAGGTAATTTTAATATACTAATTAAACATTGAATCATTTTTCTCATTTTTCATTGTTGATAAATAATTTTTAAATATAATAACACATAATTAATAAATAGATAATTTATGGTAAAATTTATTTTTATGCCTAAAATTATTTTACCAATTATTTAGCAATAAAAATTTAGTTTTATCAATTAATTAGTATTAAAATTGAACTTTATTTTTATTCTTATATATATATATATAATATGGTTACATATATATTATATCTTCCAAGTTATTAAATATATTATAGCATTCACATTTTAATACATATAATTTTCTCTTAATAAAATGTAATTTGTTTTCAGTTTAGTTCAATATTACATGTGGAAGAAGATATTAAATAAAATATTTCATTAAAAAATGTATATTATAAAATCATTTGTAGTTTTATAATCCCTAGATATATCATGGGGACCGCATAAATCACGATTATTGAAGTCATTCTTGTCAAGTATTCCCACTAAATTGAGCTCAAAATGTTGTATTCTATGAAACATATAAAATTCCTATGATTATTACTCAAATGAAAACTTACAGAAAATTAGAGAGAGAGAGAGAGAGAGGATAATATAAACAAAATAGACCCAGTATAGGTGATCTCTTGAGACATATTAGACTCCGATCATAACCTAGATGAAAGAGAAATCAATATTGAAGAGAAGAACCTAATAATAGATTGAAAAGGATAAGGTGTCAGCTATTTCTAGATATAAATAATGAAAACCCCATTTCATATCATCATGTTATTAAAAAAACATAATTTATTTAATTAAAAAATAAATTCCCATTTCATAAATTATTATATAGTTAGAATAATCATAGTGAAATGACCCTCCAGGTGTACCCTTATGGTATTTACCATCCATTAAAGGTATAAAGACCTTCCTCTAGGGAGTAAAAAAAATTCACATGTATTCAAAGCATGTAATTCCTCATTTATGGAATATCATTCAATGAAGGGTTTATATTCACAACAAAACCCTATCGTATTTTATCATGACACCCCATTCCTCAAGTAATACATTATGAAGGAACTTTTGGGGGTTGTTGTGTGATCAGATTCTTGAGTAAGATATTTAATAATAAACAAGCCTTGACATGGTATATAACTGTAGGATATGGAATGGTTTATTCATAAATTGATTAAGAATTAATCTTATAAATCCTTACCAAAACAAAATCCTCTACAATTGTGGAATGATTCTCAAGTACTTATAGAAAATTAATATTACACTAGAAGAATTTATCCTTATCCTGCACACAAAATACTGAAAAAAACATAGTTGAACCATTGTGCTTGATTAAACTGAATTTTTTTTTATAAATTTTCCAGAATCCATGTTGTAATTAGGACTACTACTGCATAATTCATTCCCTTCATGAAGCCTTTAATTTTTTAATGCACATCATAAAGTGTGATAAAGAACCTACAACAAAATGGTATCTCAAAATTGTGGCCAACAATGAAAAAGGACTCATGTCCCCCACTAACACCTCAAACAAATAAAAAATAATTAAATTAGTTTTCAAAAAAATAGAACAAGGTTCATAGCATTAAATGATTTGGGGTGTTATATGCTATCCCATAATGTTAATCCGCATTGAACTTATTACTTATTAGGCCCAAAAACTTAGGGATAATCATCTCAAATTCCAATATATGGTTGGAAACCCCCCATTTATTCAAATAAACACAAACAATGTAATTCCCCTTTATGCATGTTCTATATTTGGTCGTAACGATATGAAAATACACTATAATTCATTTTTACTACTCATATTACCTTAAAATACCTCAAATTTGTTTTTATATGTATGGTGTTATTCTATAAAAAATTTGGTTATCATCTTAAGAATGAAAACTGTATTTTGTGATGCTTAATTCTATATGGATATAAACTAAATTGGTTTAACCTAGTTATATGAGCTCAATGTAGAAGTTATCAGTCTTTATCACATGTTCATAAACTATATAGAACATCATATTTATAGCATGATACCTGTATGAACCTGACCCATGTTTCCAAGAGCTGGTGCCTAATTTCATTACATTTCCATGATTAAAAGAATCTATTTTCCTGAAGGAATGAATTAGTTTAGTTGGTTTGGAAAACCATATACAAACATAAGTTCAACATTACAACATGAAAGGAAAAACAATATAATAACTTCTTTTGAATCACATATAATATCCTAGATTATCCTTTCGAGTCAATCATAATTTACATCTTCAAATAATGGGAAAATAAAACATATAAAAGGGGAGAGCTCAGATGAATTTTAAGGGTAATAAATGTTGTGGAATATGTCATAAACATAAACATTTGGTATGGTGATTAAATAAAAACATATGACTTTAAAAATTATATTGAACATAATATGGAATGAATAAGGGTTGAATAAATAATACCATAATAAATCATAATCATTGGTATTCTACTAGTCGAATAACCTCATGGACTATCAATTTTAATAATTACAGGAATTAATAACGTTGTAAACTCTAAAATATACCATCATGCCCTCATCCAAGACACCTTAAAATGATTAAGGCCTCAGCGAAAAACATATCTGAAAATGGGAAAGGCCTCAGCCATGTACATATCTGTTTTGTCTCATGAAACATACTGATGCATCAAGGTCCATAACGGTCCCCACCCATAACATAATATGTATAATTCAATCCTCATACAAATTTGGATAAACTTAAACAATATATATATTCATATTGAAACTGACATATGAAATATAAATAACTTTTCCCAAACATAAACACTAACCATTCAGAGTAATATAGTGAATGGATTTCAGATAGCACATATATATAACAAATATTAATAAAACATTAAATAAAATATTTTTGTATTATATAGTAAATTATTAGTTTTATTTATACATAATATTCAATAAGAGTGTTGAAATAGAAAAAATTACTCTTATAAAATCATCGTGTAATTATTGAGATAAATACTATTTTATTTTAAAAAAAGAGTTCTTTTGGAAAAATATTTGTGTAAAAGTAGAAATCAAATAATATAGTTTTTTTATAATAAAATTATTGATTTTATAAAAATAATGGTGGAAACAAATAGATTATAGAGTGTACTTGAACATAGGTAAGAATTCGATAATTTCCCTTGAAACACGCTTGTATTTCAAGAAGAATTTTTAAAAGAACATTTTAAGCATGTAAATCTCCATAAAATAAAAAGGTATTCAGGTATTTAAACATATATAGAAAATCCAAACATAATTTATGATGATTATAAAATAATATATACTAATTTAATTGTGGTAAGTATAGAATAAGAGTAACCCAAATGAAAATGGATGTTCGGGTAGAAAACCCTTACCTAATGTCTGAATGTATTCTTCACTTGATCGTAATGTCTTGGATAATAAAATTAAATCCATTAATTAACTAATTAATAAAATTATATACACATATTTTATTAATTATAGTTTTATTAAGTTCATTTATGTTATTATTGATAAGTTTTAATATTGTATTTTTTCATTCTGAAGTGTTTGTTTTCTTGATTTCACGATCGGTTTGCTTGATTATAAGTAATGGAAATCATGTGGAATGGATGTAATTCTATATAATTGAACTTATATTTTATTAATGAATATAAATAATTATAAATTTTTATATATACCATTTTTACATGGTATTAGGATGATTTATTAGATAAAACATTAGTGAAAACAATTTAGATTATTTTGGCCATATTTCGATTGTTATAAACTAGTTTGTCATATGAATTATTATTATGTATATATACTAGTTAAAAATCATTTAATAAGATAAAATAAATATATTATGATTTTTATTAACCATAAATTTTTTTCCATGAACATCCATGAAGACAGTAATAGAAATTGAAAACCTGTCGTCCTTGAATGTGATAAATTAACACATCTCAGACACTGTTTTCATTTTTTTGTATAAAAACAGGGTAAAAAAGATGATGATGAATTGTTCCATTATAAAAACAAAAATATATTATATTTAAGGTAATGGAGTTATTTAGATTTTTGGATTAGGGGATTTGATGAGAGATAAATAAAGGAAAAGAACTTGATTGAAAAAGAGAATATGAGAAATCCCTTACGAAAATTTGGCATCCTAACTACATCACTTAAAAATTCATAAAATTAGTTTATGAGAGTAAAAATTGTCTCTAATAATTTTTAAATAAAATTTATAGTAAGGGGGATATGTAATGACATATCCCAACAAATTCCAATGGAAATTAAATATGAATAACATAAAAGGAGTGATTGAAAAAGAGAAGGGAGGTAGATTTCCTTACCTTGTAGAGTAACTCCTAAAACGTGAAGGATGGGACATTGGGTGCTTGAGGACACATTTATAGGATTTATAGAGAGTTAAAAATACCAGATCATAGAAGATGATGAATTTTTAATGAAATTAATGGAATAAATGGGTGGGTATTTATTGCTAAAGTGAAGGAATTTTTTATTAATTTCTAACAACACCTCATCAGTGGTATATGAAAAACTATGGGTCTACCCTCGGTATTTACCCATGGTATTGGCCACATGGGACACCTCATATCATATTTTAATATACACAACTATACCATTATTTTTTTTATTAATTATTAGTTCATTATGATGTCCTTAAACAAACCGAATACTCAAAAATATATATTTGGTATTCAAAAAAAACTACAGTATTTTATAAAATTATCATAAATTCCACGTAAGAAAATATAAACATTATGGACAAAAAAATAAATTATATTATCATTATAAATATTTAAAAATTAAAATTTTAACTTTTATCTACGAAAATACTTATTTATTAAAAATAATAGTGGACATAAAATGCATAGTAAAATGTATTGTAAAAGTTTCAACACTTTAAAAAAATTAAATTATTTTATCATTTGTATTCATAGAAGAGTGTTTTGAAAATAATATTTCATTATAGTAAACATTAATAAAACCATAGTTTGATATGATAATTTAAATCTTTCTCAAATGTACAATTTTTACCCGAAAAATCAATTTATTAAATTTGTCATATTTTTTTTCAAAAAACAAATCACAAAACAGAAATAATGGGAACAAAATTTTATTTATAATTCCATAGGTGAGGTTAATATTCCATTGGTTATATTAATATTCATAAGGGAAATTTAATATTAACCAAAAATTTATATTGATCCTATGAGACTCTAAATATCTTATCAATTTCATATGTGTATGTCAGTTTTTCAAAATTCAAAACACAAAAATCACAAAATTTTATCTAACGGCCAGGTTATAAATATCTCCTATCAATATAAAATGAGTTTTTTCAAATATACTCATTTTTAAATTCATTATAATAAAATTATTTTTAAAACCTTTGGGTGGTATATTCGCCCCCCTTAAAAAAATTTCATCTTCAAAATTACCAGAATGTTACCTCAAAAAAAGATTTTTGTAGGTCTTCATAATAAGTTCCTATGGCTCCCACACTACCTCTTCAATTTTATGATTTTTTCAAGGTACCTTTACCATCTGAGTCATCCTATTTTTAAATACCTATTCTTTAGTGTCCAAAATCCCGATAGGCTATTCACAGTAAGATAAGTCATGTTCCAATTCAATACCTTCAGAAGTTAGGGCATGCGTTGGTTCTAGCATGTAATTTTTCAATATTGAGACATGGAAAACATCGTGTATATAAGAAAGGCAAGGAGGAATATATAAATAATAAGCCCCATCTCCAATTATCTCTAGAATTTCAAAAGGGACTATATACCTGGGGATCAGTTTTCCTTTCATTCAAAATCATATAATGCCCTTCCAATGAGATACTTTAAAGAAAATGTGATATCCCTCTAGAAACTCCAAATGATTCATTCGATTATCAACATTGATATTTTTACTACATTGAGATACTTTGTTTTAGGATTGAATAGTCTTTACCTTCAAAGTTGTTTCCTCAAGAATCTATGGGCCCACAAGGTTCCTTTTAGTAACTTCATCCCAACATGTTGGTGTACGACATCTCTATCTGTACAATGCTTCATTTGGTGACATTTTAATACTATAATGGAAACTATTATTTTTTTAAAACTCCACCAATGTTAAATATGGATCCCATATACCTTGAAGTTCAAGAGATCATGATCTGAACATGTCTTCTAAAGTTTGGATCATCCGTTCTAATTGCCAGTCAGTTTGGGGGTGATAAGAAGTACTCAAACGAAGCTCAATGTCCAAATATTTCTAAATAACTTTCTAGAATTTATATGTAAACCATGGATCAAGATAAAAAACAATTGAGAGAGGTGATCCATAATGTCTCAAAACTTTATTTATATAGTGTTTTCAAGGATCTCCATTAGAAAATCCTCCCTTATAGTGAGGAAATGTGTAGATTTCATATATTGACCCACGATAACCCATATTTAATCATTTGTTTTTGGTGTTTTAGGTAATTCAATTTAAAAATCCTTGGAAATTTCATACTATTTACTTGTAGGAATTTGTATAGGTGTCATGACACATCTAGGATGTTGTTGTTCAACCTTCACTTGCTGACAGACTAAATATATTGATACATAATCACGAATTTTCTACTTCATGTTTTCCAACCAGAAATGTTCCTTCAAATCTCTATACATTTTAATGATACAAGGGTGTATAGAAATATTAGATCAATGGGAATTATCCAATAACTCTATTTTTAGCTCTGGTATAGAGGGAACACATAGCCTCTTCCCAAATTTCAGAATTCCATTCTCAAACAAAAAGTCTTATGACTTCCCATCATTCACAACTTTATTTTTTTGGATGATTTCATCATAGGATTGATAAAATTTAATTCTTTCTAATAAATATGGTTTGGAAACAAATTGAAATAGTAGTGATGTTTCACCTTATTTAATAATTCCCATATCCATCGTCACTAGATCCATGTACATAGGATCCTTGTCAATTCTCTTTTTGTTTAGAACCCCATGATTATTCATACTCAATGCATTAACTACATTATTCTAGATTTCCTGGGTGGTAGTTTATAAAATATCATATTCCATGAGCCTATCAAGCCATTACCTTTACCTAATGTTTAGTTATTTTTGTGAGAGGCTGTATTTCAAGATATTCTGATTGGTTTATATCTCACATATTTCACCATATAGATAATCTCCAAATCATGAGAGAAAATTTTACAATGACTAACTCAAGATCATGAGTTGGATAGTTATGTTCATGAATTTTTAACTACCTTGATGTATATGAAATTAATCTATTATTATGAATAAAGACACAACCATAACATTTCATTGATGCATCACTATAGATCACAAACCCATAATTTCTAGATGGTAGAGTTAGGATCAGAGCATTCACTAATACCGTCTTTAATTTTTCTAAACATTCCTCACATTATTTTTTCCATAAAAACATAACCCCTTTAGGAGTAATTTGGGATAACGAGTTGGATAATTAGAAAACGTTCTGAATGAAATGATAATAATAACATTCTAAACCAATAAATCTACGTACCTCAGTTATTTTTGTTGGAGTATTCTATTCCTGAACAGCCTTTGTATTTGTAGGATCAATGGATATTCCATCCTTAGAAATAATATAGAAAAGAAAATGAAATATATTAAAGATAAAATTCACACTCACTAAATGTCCCATGTAACTCATTTATTCTAAGTGTATTCATAATAATGGGAAAGTAATTCTCATAATAATCATATCTTTTAGAGTATACTAAGATATCATCAATAAATACAAAAAAATCGTAAATATATTCTTTGAAAACTCTATTCATAACATACATGAAAATAGAGGGTGCATTAGTCAGTCCAAAAGGCATCACTGGAGACTCGTAATGCCCATACCTAGTTGAAAATGATGTCTTTAGAGTATATTCCTTCCCCACAGGCAACTGATGATATCTTTATCGAAGTTCAATCATTGAAAAATATTGAGCTTCGTGAAGTTGATCAAATAATTCCTCAATGCGATGTAGAGGATACTTCTTCTTTATTTTAATAGAATGGATCTCATTGTAGTCAATGCATAACCTCATAGATCCATTGTTCTCTTTAACAAAAAGAATAGGGTATCCCCAGGGAGAAACACTAGGGAGAATAAATTTTTTATCACTCAATTCCTCTAGTTGTTTTTTTTCAGGTTTACTAATTCCATAGTGGAGACTCTATAAGGATTCTTCGATATAAGCATTAAAACAGGAATCAAATAAATAGGGAACCCATCTTTCTTCTCTGGAGGGTGTCTAGGTAAATACTCTGGAAAAAATTCAATATATTCTTGCACAATTGGTACATTCTAAATATATATATTTCATTCCTCACCCATTGATATTGCATTGTAATCGTAAAAAATAATTTCATTATGTAGATATAATTGGGGTGAATATAGATAAGAATCATATGATGAAATTTCTGATCTAATGATAATGGATTTTATACCTTACACACAAATTGTAATTTCCATTATTCTTGCAATATATTTTCACATCTTATTTTGGAAGAAAATCCATTCCAAGGATTATGTCAAATTCTACCATAGTTATTCTAATAAAATGAATATATAAATCATATTTATATTCCATAATGGGAACTACCTGACACATCTTGGTTTCTATGAGACACCCCTTATGGGTTTAACTGAAACATTATTATTAATTAGAATTGGAAATATATAATTTTTAGAGAAAATTGGGAAGTTATAAATGAATTTGATGTTCCAAAATAAAATAAATCATTTCCCATTATTGAGGAAATTTTTATAGTACATGCCATTACACCATTAAGAACTTCAAATTTAGAAGTTGTGATCACATAAGCTTGGCCTTACACCCTTGTCCTTTTTTGAGGCCTGTTTCTTTGAATCATTAGACAATCATTATCATAGTAACCCATATACCTAAAATTATATCATTAAACATTGATAGATTCTTTATTTATATTTCAATCACCACGATGATGGCCATTCTATCCACACTAATAAAACACCCCTTTTCCTTTTAAGCAGGCACCAGGGTGTTTCTTTCAACAAGTATCACATGTTGGAAAATTTCCCTTCTTATTATACCCTTTATCCATTCTATCCTCCAACACCCTATTCTTTTATTATTTTCCTTTAGATTCATATGACTGATATAATTATTTCCCTGTCTTGATATCACATGAAACGATGTCTTTGTATGATGACAAACTTTGGGAGACTAGTTACCTTTGATGGAATGGTTTTAAACCTTTAAAGAATCAATTAATATTTATCCTTAGACTTATTATATAGTCTACAACATTCCTTGTTAACCTTGTAATGTTGGCATCATACATTAAAAAATTTGTACCCTTTTTTTGTCTGAGACACAAGATTTCCCAATCTATATCCACTCGCTGTTCATGAGGAAAATATTTGTCTACGAATATTTTCATAAAATACCCCCATTCCATTTTTTATATTTCTTATTCCTTCTTTGCGTTTGGAATTAATGACCCCCACAAATACGAATCTCCTGATAGATGATGAAATTTCTTGACAACCATTTCCCTTTCTTAACATCTAAAATCTAGAAATATATTCTCTAGGGAACTAATCTATAGCTCAGCTAAAAATGGGTTTTCAGTCCCATTGAATAATGGAGGCTCTTGTTTCCTAAAGAAGTCTAACATAGATCCTTCATATTGTGGATCTGGATTCTCCATATGGGTAAGGTTATTGTTCTTAAACCTGATTCAAATATCCCAAAATAGTAATAAGTTTCTCAACACTAGTCACAACATGAGATCCAATTTAACTATCTTGCATCGTAGGGAAAACAACATGAGATCCAATTTCACTATCTTGCATCGTAGGGAAATCCCTATATGGGATACAACCATTCACAAGATTTCAATTCCTTTTATTAAATTTGATTCGTAAATAATGGAATACACTTTATTAGGTTATGAATCATAATGTATAATCTCAACTTAGAAAAATATATATCATAAATTTAAATCTTATCCCTAGCTAATAACTTATTTATAAACATGGTTTCTTTGAATAAAAATTTACAGTTAATTCTTTCATAATTGTTTGTTGAGAAAATGTGAATTATCATAAGCATATCCACTGGGAGTGTCAAACCAAGTGCAAAGTAATGCATGTTTTCAAGTACCCGGATAACCTGAGTCATGCCCAAAACTCTATGTTGAAGTTGTAACTCCTAGGTACATTTTTTCCAGAACCACGTCCCCTAGTTGTATCCAGACAGGTATGTATTTATTACAAATATCCACAAAATATATTCATTAACAATATTCCATGATGTTATTATATCTTTTTCATCAAATAATATCTTAGGGTTTTGACCTAATCTACAATTTCTAAATCTAGTTTCCATATTTTCTACTAATCTTTCCATGATACCATCTATAAGAAACTGACCCATGTTGCGAGGATCTAGTGACTTATTTCATTACACTAGCATGATTACAAGAAAGTAATATCATGAATGATAAAATTAGTTTTTTTTGTTTTGGGAAACTAGATACAAATATAATTTCAACATTACAACCTGAAAGGAAATACAACATAACAACTTCTTTTGAATCACACATAATCTCCAAGATTATCCATGAAAGTCATTCGTAATTTACTTCTTCACATCTTGCAAAAATAAAACCTAAGAAATGGGTGATATTAAATGCTCATTAAGGGTAAGAAATACAATTAAATATATCATTAACATAAAAATTAGAAATGGTTAATAACTAAAAACCCATTCCATTAAAAATGAACATGAACATAATATGGTAGGAATAAGGGATGAATAAATAATGCCATAGTAATTCATAATCATTTGTATTATACTAGTCGAATAACCTCATAAACTATAAATTATCATAATGATTGAAAGGAATAATGTCTCATATTATAAAATATACGACAAGGCCTTTTCCAAGACATCTAAAAACAATTAATTCCTTAAAGAAAACCATATATGAAAATGGGGAAGGCCTAAGAAAAGTCCATATATGATTTGTCTCATGAGACCTACCGATGAATCGACGAGCTATAGAGGGCCCCACACATCACTTACTAAGTCTAATGAATTCCTTGTCCAAATGGGGATAAAATTAATATATATATATATATATATATATACATATTGAAACAAACATATATTTTTTTAAAGTGGATCCTTGTAGATTGTCTAGAAGGTTTCACATTCCAGAATCATAAAATCGCCAAAGACCAATCATTGTGTTGCAAACCATGAAGAGTCGTGCAAGGGTAGAGTTTAAAATTTAAAATTCAGAAACATAAGGACCACCATTTTCATGCTTGATGAACACATAAACCTCATCAGAACCTTCAAACCGTAAAATAACATCACTGAGAGGAAATAGACATGGATCCACCACAAGACATCATAAGTCACTTTCCCTCACATCCCAAAGCACCATTAAGACCACCACTTGGATCCACCTCAGATAGAGTGGTGGAATCCTAAATAAAGAGTAGAGTAACACATGAACCAAACCATATATGGAGCTCGTTTTCACGACCCACCAACGTCGATGACCACCAAGCCAAAGAGGAAGAATCTACAATGATCAAACATCAAAAAAACCTAAAAATTATGTTCAAAGAACAACAAGAACCATCTTCACTGAATCACCGCAACAACCAGCAGGATCAAAAATGATGCAGGAAAAGACAAATCTTTGAAATTGGAAATCATCAAACCCATAAACATCGAGAACCCAAAATGCCTCATCCCTCAACAAGATCGAATCTAGAATCATACATCACATCTTCCACTATTGCGTGAGATGAATGGAACCCCCATAGAAGAACTGAAATCCGAGATGGGAGACCACCATCAGAATGGAACAGAAGCCATAGATAAAGAACAACCTACCAAAACACACGAAGCAAATGCATAGATTCCATATCTGACCCGACGTCCCATGAATAAAATAGGAAGACATCTAAAAATTGATGCTCAAAGAACCCTAGCCGTGATGATAGCCATCACAATTGAGAATACCACATGGAACTGGAACTAGACCCTAAGAAGAGGAGCACGCCGCTCAAAGCAGATGAATGACCTCGCTGCCTCGAACCACACGCCCCCGTGAATGAAACCATAAGATGACCAAATCATTTCACCCAAAGAACCAAATTCGCAATGCATTCACTATGGGGAAAGCCGACATAAAATAGAATGCCACAAAATGCTGAAGAAACACTAGATCTGATCCCTCATATCCACGATCGAAGACAGCCGCCATCCAAACTGCTTGCCCAAACATAAACACTAACCATTCTGAGTAATATAGTGAATGGATTCAAGATAACACAACCATAGTCAAACTAATCATAATAAATTTAATAATATATGGTATATGATATAATAAAATATTATTCCCAATTATAAATAATATTGAACAAGATTTTTTACATAGATAAAATTACTCTTATAAAATAATTGAGTAATTCTCGAGATAAATACTCTTTTTCTTTGAAAAGATGTGTTATTTTGGAAAAATATTTCTATAACTCCATAAGATAAATAGTATAGTTTTCTCATAATAAAATGGGTGATTTTATAAAATTAATTATAGCAGAAAACATTTTATTGAGTGTACATGAACATAGGTACGAATTTGAGAAGTTCCATTGAAAGAGGCTTGTATTTCAGGAAACATCTATGAATAATCCTTTTCAATAATGTAACTCCCCATATAATAATTATGTTTTATAGTTTATACACACATATATAAAATTATGTTATAATTTATTATGATTAAATAAGAATATATAAGAATTTCATAGAGGTATGTAGTGAATAAGAGTAACCCGAATAAAAATGGAGGTTTGGGTAGAAAACCCTTACCTTATGTCTGAATGTATTTTTCACTTGACCATAATGTCCTGAATAATAAAATTAAATCCATTAATTAAATTTTTAATAAACTGATATACATATATTAGATTCATTATAGTTTTATTAAGTTCATTTATATCCTTATTTTCAAGTAATAAGATTTAATTATATCATTTAGGAGTGTTCATTTCTGGGATTTCATGATTGGTTCACTTGATTATAAGTAATAGAGTTCATGTCGAATGGATATAATTATGTTTAATTGAATGTATATATCATTAATGAATATAAATAAGTATTTATGGTAATATATATAATTTTTTAACATGGTATGAGTATGACTAATTAGATAGAACATTAGTGATAACCATTTAGATTATTTTGGCGACATTTCGATAGTTACAAAATAGTTTGATGAATGAATTAGTATTATGTATATATACTGGTTACATAAAAATTGATATGATAAAATAAATATATTATGATCTTTTTAAACCATAAAAATGGTTTCATGACCATCCATGAATACAATAATACAAATTGAAAACCTTTCGTCCTTGAATGCAATAAATTAACACATCTTAGATAGTGTTTTCATTTTTTCTAAAAAAGGAGGGGAAATGAGTGATGATGTTGAATGAATCAATTATAATTACAGAAAAATTATATTTATGATAATTGAGTTATAATAACTTTAATATTATTGGTGTTTATGAGAATAAATTAAAAGATAGGAACTTGTTAGAAAAAGAGAAGTTAAGAAATCCCTTATGAAAATTCAGCCTCCTATCAAAATCACTTAAAAATTCATAAAATACGTTGATGGGAGAAAAGGGGGTCTCTCATTATTTTTACATAACATGGAAATTAAGGGGTATATTTAATGACATATCCCAACATAATACAATGGAAATTAAAAAGGAATAGCATAAAAGGAGTTCTTGAAAAAGAGAAGGGTGGTACATTCCATTACATTGTAGAGTAACCCCTAAAATTGAATTTTGGAACCTTGGGGGCTTGTGGACACCTTGGAAGGTCTCCTATGGAGGAAAAATACTATAGATTTTAGGATGATGAATTTGGAATAAATTTAATGGAATAAATGTGTGGTTATTTATAGCTAAAGTGAGGGAATGTTTTATAAATTTCTAAAGACACCTTAGGAGTGGTATATGAAATACGATGGGTTTCCCATGGTATTGACTAGTTGGAAAACCTCATATCATATTTTAATGTAAAATATTATACTCAAATTTTATATTATTTTTTTCATAATTATTATGTCATTAAACATACCACAAACTCAAAAATGTATATTTACTACTCATGAAATACTAAAGTATTTTATAAAATACTCATAAATTCATAGTAACCTAATATTGATGTTATGAATTCAAAAATAAAATATATTTTATCATAATAATTTTCTAAATAATAAAATTTTAACTTTTATCTATGAAAATACTTATTTATTGGAAATAATAATAGACATAAAATGCATAGTAAAATGCATTGTCAAATATTGGACACTTTTTTAAAAAAAATATTATTTTATCATTTGTAATTAAATAAGAGTATTTTGATAAATATATTTCATTCTAATAAAAATTAATAATGCCTTATTTTGATATAATAATTAAAATCACTTTGAAATGTATAATTTTCACTCAAGAAATCAATTTATCAAATTTGTTATATTTCTAAGAATAAACTAAACTCAAAATAGAAATGAGGGAACAACAATTTTATTTATACATTATTAGGAAAGGTTAATATTCCATTGGTCATATTACTATTCATATGGATCAGTTACTATTTAAAAGGGCATGTTACTATTCTCCAAAATTGAAAGTTGATTTTATCAGTCTCTAAATATCTTACTGATCGCAACTGTGTATGTCAGTTTTTTCAAAATTCAAAACACAGAAGTGGAAAAATCATATATAATATCCAGGTTATAACTATCTCCTATAAATATAAAAGTGTTTTTTCACATAGATGTAGTATTGAATTCATTATAATAAATTTATTTGTAAAACCTTAGGGTTTCACATTACTAAATTTATATTTTACCATCTTATAATGATTTAAAATCTACAAAACCTTCTCAATGATGTTTTTCATACCCTGATTGTATGTGTTTAAACTACTTTTCATACATTATTTATATAAATAAAATTTAAATCATTTTTACCAATGAAAATGGTAACACATTTTCACACAAACCTAAATAGTGACCCAAAACTATGTGGATATTGATTCCCATAATTAATATTTGTAAAAATCCTTCATTATATCCAACACTAACACCATGGTTGCCTCCCACTCACTCTAAACCCTTCGTTTTCTAGGATGAAATTAAAATATATCCTAAAACATTTTACTTTATAAATAGAAAGAAACTCTTATATAACCATTGTATCCTTCTTAGATAGTGTCAAAATCAAGTGCAACCTTTTGTATTCTTGGATTACATTAAACGCTAGTATAACACTTTTTCCTTTTTGAATGAAAAAAACATTAGCGTGACCCTTTTTCATTTCTAAATGATAGAAAAATCACGTTTAAACTATTTATGATCATGTATTACATAAAACATCACCATAACCTCCATGCCATTATTTCTAGAATTGAACTATGGTGTAATATTCAAACCATTCCATTATTTTTTAAATATTTGTGTGTCCTTCATACATTCTTTAATAGGATTAAACTATGGAATAGACTTCCAAACCTCAAGGCATGATGTTAAACTCAATTCTTTCTTCTTATATGGATTTAAACTATATTAAAACCACACATTTATTAAGCATGAAGCAAGAGACTCCCAATTACCTAAGCGTATGAAGATTTAATTTTATGTAGTATCCATTAATCAATATATATAAATCAATACCTCTCCAAAAAATATTTTACTACTCTAAACAATGATGTAATTAACTATTACTATTATGAGAAAGTATTTGATGAATATTTTAATCAATAATATAGTTTCAAACTAGAATAAAGAATATGATGACTTATGGTATCATATCATTATTGTGTTTCAATATATACATCCAAATACACTATAATAACCACACCAAAAAGAGGAACTAGATAGCGGGTGATAGAAAAGATAGAAATAATAAATGAAAAACATGACATTAAATAATTTTCCATTAAAAGGGATAAATTGATCATGAATATATATTTATGATACCACAGTGATAGTTTTTTACACATACCACATAATAGAAGTCTTTCCTTTTGATAGTGGATAATGAAATGTTTTGTATCCCAAAAAATGGTGGATATAAAATGGAAAGTATTGATTTTCAATTTGAAACCACTATAAAGGAATATGAAACACTTATGTTAGTTTTACATTCATGGATGTCTCATTTCTAGTTATCCTATGATCTCTTTCTCTTATATAGAATCTCTATAATTAAATGGTTAATTCACTTATAAGGGAGTAAGTCCATTATAGTGTAACACCATACATGAAAAAAGATCAATAAGTCCATAAACAATTTAACTTTCAAAAGATAAAATCTTATTAATGATCGTTTTTTCTTATTGGTAGCACCAATTCTCAGTTAAAAAAATTAGAATCTCTCTCACAAGTAAAGTTACATCCCATACCGAAGAATATAATTACTACATAGAACCCCATCAATGACGCATCAAACCAACAAGGTCCTTACCATGCTAAAAATAAATTATCATAGATTTACTCCTTATAAAAACACTAATAACCTCCATTGAGTCCTCCCATAATGATACATCCTACTAATATTGTTGTCCTTCATATAAAAAGGAAACTACATATCATAAAAGTCTACCACATGGTAATACCTCAAAATGGACATGGAGTTCTTGACCATAAATAATAATCTTGAAAATATAAATATCCTAAAATATATGAAACATCAAAAAAAAATTTTATTCCCCATTATAATAATAATAACTTCTACAGAGGCCCTACCTATGGAGATTCATCCAACTAACATTTAGTTAATTCCCATGAGAAATGAAAATAACTATCGCATGGGATATGTAGAAACCCAAACATCACATAAATCAATTTTACATCTTAATAGATGTATATTCATTAAAAAACATAATGATACATGAAAAATAAGTTAGGTCTCATGCCTCTGGGAACATGGAAAAATAAATAACTCGAACATAAGTTTTCTACACCGTCTCCCATTATATTCTTAACAACTATCACCCTTCTTATACTTATCACACATAATACCATTAATTATATCTTGGAGAAAAGAAAAATATGAAAGGTTGAGCTCATATTCTTAGTAAGGGTAAAAAAAGATATAAACATTTCATGAGGATAAGGGTATGATGACATGAGAATAAGATTCAAACACAATACCATACAAATCATAGATAATAATCCAAAGTAATTGAATAAATCATGGTAGTTCATAAGAAATTAATCATAATGGAATAAAATAATATGAACTATGAGAACATAACATTGGAATAAGGATTATATTTTTGTCATACACATAAGTATAAAAAATCATTTCCTTATTAGTTCAATGATCATTACCAAGCCTATAATAGTAGAATGTGTTCACTCCCTAAACCATTGTAGGAGTCACAGTTCACTCCCAAGATTATTATTGGGGAAGAAGTCCCTTATTGAAATGGTTTCACTCCTCATTCGTGCCCATTTTATCTCATGTGATATCAATCTTTACCCAATACATTCGAGAGAGATATACATTCCACCCATCTTGGTTATAACTTAGCCACCATCCTTGGTTAAAACATAAAAACCTCCCTTGTTATTAATGTAACCACCACTACATAATTAAAACCATATACATGTGTGCCACATGAACATAAAAAATTATTAGATCATAACCCATGAATGAAATGGGATTCATAAAACATTTACCATTTCAGAAAAAATTAAATGAAATGTGATTCGATAAACATTCATCATATCCAAACCCAGGAAGAGAAATGTGTTTCATAGAATATTTCACCAACGGATAACCCATGGAAAATAAATGGGATTTAGAAAAATCATGTCATCATAAATAAAAACCAACTAGATAAAGAATAAATCAGGTATTGTTGGATCATATCCCTAGTAAATATTAAGTGACATCAAATGATATCATCCTAGATGGAAAATAATTTTGAAATAAAAAACAATTGGAATGTTTCTTGAGGGAAATATCTATTCTATGAAAATAGAATATTTAAAAATAAAAATTCATAAAATATTGTAAAAATAATTTTATTTAAAAATAGCCTTGAAATGTTTTAATTAAATCATTAAAAATCATTAAAAACGTTTCTCGGGAAAAATATCATTTCCACATTGAAAAAAAATAAAAATTTATGAAATATATTGTAAATCCTTTTAATTAAAAAAATGAAACTTATAATAAAATATTTAAAACATTGATTGTTTCCCATAAAAAAATTCATAAACATTAAAACTAAATTTCCTTTCATATTTTGGTAAATGAAAAGAGGAATTCATTTAAAAAAAACATGAATATTACTTTCCAAATATTTTTTAAAAATGATAAATACAAGTAAAAATTTCTTTAATAGATTTTAACCTCCCGGCCCGATTGACTACTATGATAGTAGCTAGATCGGTGGGTGACATTGCCTCAAGCATGCCTCCCCATATTCCATTGGTTTTCAACTAGTAGTGATGGTCTAAATGTAGTATAATGGAGATAATATGACCTCATTTCATAATTTCAATATGGATTCAAACAAGATTAAACAGTAATAGAATAATGTGTAAATAGATAGATATGACAAGATGAATGAGCGTAAACAAACAAAAAATATAAACAGATAACATCATAAGACTAAATAAACTAAAAAACTGATTATATAATCAAAAACCTCAATATAAGTGTCTAATACATGGTTGTATGTCATACATTAATACAAAAAGAAAAAGTTAGTCACAAGCATGCAATACAATGATACTCGATACGAAAAGAAAAAAAGTTACTCCTCGAGAATCATAAATTAAAGCTCAATCCTTTTCACCAAAGATCTAATTAGGTAGTAAAATCAACATATTTTAGAAGGAATTTTTCCCTTATCCATACATGCTCCAATATAATATTCTCTAGTAGAAAATACTTACCATGTAAGGTGTCAAATAAATTATCAATTGGCCAACACCAATGGTGTCCACATTTATTCCAATAAGTTCTTATACCTAAACAGTGTACGGGTAATATGAAATAAGTAAAGTAATGTTGAAATAAAAACCAAGGCCACTCATGTTCTAGAAAGACACATGATGGCTCAACCTACTTCGGCTCATTGTCAAATAGAAATTATGAACTGTCAATATATATATAGTAGTAATATATATACAGTATAATTTCTTTATATTTCATCCACCTATATAATCCAAGTGCATGTTGAAGCCTAATGGCCATATACCTGGAATACTAATGCTGGATGGATCGAGATGTAAATCACATACATCCATCATCAGTCTAGTGATCCTAAAAGCACCAATAATAGGGTACATTCCCTACATCCCTCTAGAGTGGTATATTTCGTACTACATCACTTGGGATGGAGATTGTGTACACCATGGTAACACTATAAGATGGAACATGTATTGTAAAGCCCATCACCCATATAGTAGAAGTGGTGTTAGATTCCTTACTCACCACCCGATGTAAGGAAGTGTGATTAGCCTCCTAGATCATCACCCCTTACCATCATAAAAATCTCTACAAAGGTGAATAATAAGTATACCTGGCATGAGAAATTACCTCACATCCTTTTCATTTCATATAGCCCATATAGATATAAAGATTCATATTAATTTATAACCTAATATATAAGGAATAACATATTATGCATTTCAATTTGAACATTATTATAGGCATGGTCATATTCAATTTAATACATGAGGAAAATACCTCTCATGCATATCATTATCCCTATTCAATTTCTTTTAAAACATTACAATTAACATAAGTAATTTTATAATTCATAAGAAGATGGAATGGTTTAAAAATCCTATACATATCAAGACTATTTAATTAATTTAAGGAATGAAGAGTTGTCTTTTGTAAGCCAACCCATCCAAATCCAACTAATCCAAATTTCCTAAGTATGAAAAATTAATTTATAGAGAATAAGTGTTAAGGGAGGGTGTCATGAAAAGAATTAAATTTTTTACATAGGAAATTCAAACCATACCAATCCTAGATACCTTATATGTTCCTTTGGTCACATTAAATACATAATTATAAAGGGAAATTATAATAAAAAGACAAATTAGAAGGGACTTGGGAGTTCCCAGTTATCACGACCCATCCTCGGGGCCCATGCCGTGACTTCCCCAAGCCCGCCTTCCATAGGCCAGGGGCTGGCGACTAACACCAAAGGCGTAATTCCCAATAACTGGGAAGGCATTTCCTTTATAAAAGTAAACCAAACACCACAGATTACAAGTGAAAGTAATACACTAAGTACAAAAGGAAGTGCTGAAAAATAAATGGGCCAGAATACAAACGCAATCCAAAGTAAAGCTACAATTGAACAAAAGTACAATAGAAAAAGACAACAGCTGGAAGAATGGAAGCAGCTCTTGGGTCTTCCTCCTTGGATCCTACCTGAAGGGTAGGTATAGATAGCGCAACTCCTGGATCATCCACCCCGGATCCTACCAGAAGGGTAGGTACAGATAGCACAGCTCCTGGATCGTCCACCATGGATCCTACCTGAATGGTAGGTACATATAGCCTCTACAATGCTCTTTCCCATCAACCTCATCCGAGTGTCATCTCGCTGTGAATTCCACCTCCTGATACTGACCCATCGTGAGGTCCACCACTAGGTATCGTCTAGTATTCGAACACTCGGCCTCCGTCAGCACTGCCCATTGTTTGCAACCAACACAACGAGGTGCGGGCATAACCAATAAAGGGGTGAGTATAACGATACTCATTAGGGACCCCGAGACCCTCAAGGTATCACTAAATCCAACAAGGATAACCACAAATAATATCTCAACAGATAACCTCTACTTAGGTATATGCCCATACATATAGCTAAGTTATCAAGTAACCCATCTCAATCATGAGGTAAACACAAAGGTCATAGACTCAGTAAAAAACTAGGATTTTCATTATTGAAACCATAACTGCTGAAGAGCCCCATCTCTGGAGAGCATAGTGATCCTGTCATGACTCTGAGATACTACTCACTAACCTAAGACTGCTGAGGTACTCCTCCTATCGAGTACCGCAGGTCAGCCACCCAAACACAGTAGTGCATCCCGCCGGGGTCTGCCACCCAAACACAGTAGTGCATCCTCTCTAATAGCCTACCGAGGTACTCTCCGGACGAGTACCGCAGGTCTGCACCCAAACTCAGTAGTGCTCCTTCCTCCATGGGTCTACACCCACACAAAGTAGTGCTCCATCCACTGGGCTAGTCGACTCACTCCAAGTCGAGTTGATTAAGATGTCGTTAGGTCTCAGTCGGCTACACGGTCTCCGTACTCCGTACGCTCATCTCCGGGAGGGTCCACTCCATGAGCTACAGGTCGATACTCCATGTATCTCAAAGTCCCAAGAAGATGTATCTCAAAGGACCGCCTCGTCATAGGGGTCTCAACGCAACAGACGACACATCAATCAGATGCGCGATCTGTGAGTTATTAGCCTTTTCATCCCAGGGGCCCGGTTGGTTTTGTGTACGAACCAACCCGTCCATATCTCAACTGTACCCTGAAATCACATAGGGTATAATCATAGGGACTGTTTCTCAACGTGATCACCAAATCCGCTGATGGTTCGTCAAACGGACGTCCGGTCTGAAAGTTATCAGCTTTTCCGTTCCAGGGGCCCGGTTGGATTTCAGGTACAATCCAACCCGGACACTATCCAATTGCAACCAAAACTCAGTAAAATCATGCCAAAAGTTTCGTCTCATCAAGAGGAATCCAACAATGTCAACGACAAGTCAATCAGACATCCAGAGCTCAAGATATAAGCGTTTCCGCTTCAAGGGCCCGGTTGGTTTCGTACCCGAACAAACCCGGCCATACTCCAAGTCCTCCGAAACCTTGAGTGTAATAAACCTAAACGACCTTCTTGATCCAAAGATCACATCGTAGCTGACGGTGCGTCGATCGGAGGTCCGTAGCCCAAGATATGGGAAAAAGACCATAAGTGGTCCGCGAATAGGGGTTTCGGGCCCGGTCCGACCCGGCCCGATACCCCCTGGGTCGGCCCAAACCGGGTCGACCCGACCCAGGTCCGGGTCTGGCCTGCTTGGGAGTGGGCCGGCATGGGCAGCCCGGCCCGGCCTAGGCGCGGCCTGGCCCGGTGCGCTCGGCCTAGCCAGCGTGGCCCGACGGCTCTGCCGTAATGGCCGAGTGGAAGGGGTGCGGGGGGGCGCGCTGCCCCCTGCCTGTTCGTGTAACCGTGGCCCCCCATGTGGGGGTCCCCTCCTGTCATCCAGCCAGGGGTTATGACCCCCAGATTTCTTGGTGGCCGGTCGGCCTGGTTGGCTGGCCGTGCTGCTACAGCGGGACCCCGCGGTCCCACCCTCTTGCTCCGGCGCCAGCGACCGAAAGCCGGGCGCCGCTCTCTGCTCCGCCGCCGGAAAAGGACGTGACCTTGGTCCGTCCGGCGCGGCGCGACAGCGCCGCGTCCCTCTTCCGTGGCACTGCTCCAGCTGCTGTCTCTTCCAGGTTCTCCGGCGCGGCGTGACGGCACCGTGCTTCTTCGCCCAATCATTATTATTTTCCGCACGGTGCACTGGGACAGTGCTGCCTTGTTCGTGCCGAAAATAAATCAACAATCAAGGGGGGAGGAGGGTCAGCCGTGTTCATGCGGTCCAACCTCCTCCCATTATTGCGATATCAGGCGGCTCAAAAAGAATGATAAACAACAAAGAAAGTATTCAGGAACAAAAATAAATAATCCCCTACCTCTAAGAAAAATTTGAACGAAGGTTCATCGTGGAATTGCACGTCGTGGAAGAAGGCGCTGCAAAAGGAGGATCGTCGCGTCGCGGAGAAACGATTCATCGGCGTTGCGTCGTCGATCTCCGAGGATCTGGTGTTCTTGTCGACCTTCATCAGAGGTCTGCTTTCTTCACGTTCTTTGCATTCTTCGTCGAGGAAGGAGTGCTTCCAGGCTTTGAGTGATTTTTCCCCAGACCTCTTGCACAACGAACCCCTTTAACAAAATAAGACTTGTCTTATTTTATTAACACACAAGCCAAACGTTTTGAAATTCAAAATTTAAATCAATCAATTAATTGAAATAATTGAGAAGTTTAAACCGCGCAAATAAATGAGGCGTTTAAACATTAAGTTAAACATAAGAGTTGACTCTCAATTAAAGGGGGTGTGGGTGCATTACCTAATTAAAGGTGGGGGGTTTCGAGGAAGTTGAAAAGGTGGGGCTCGTGTGGGCCCCAACCCACAAATATCCTTCCTAGTGGACTAGGATATAGTGGGTTCCACTTCAACCACTTATCTTAGGTTAAACAACTTTAAATGAAAAAAATTGGTTGCACCATTTTATTTTATTCATTTACTTAACCCAAAAATTAAAAAAACACACCCGAGCAAACGCAACTCCGGAAAAGGTGTTCCTAAGCAATTACCGGCAATGCGATTCCATTGTTGTCCTCAGATTTCAATTTCGAGCATTGGTTCAAAATTTAGGAAAACCCGCTCGTTCGTTCACTGAACATCCCCAAGCTAAACTTCGGAAAATGATTCCAGGAACACCGGGCCTCGGAATCAGGTGCCGTAAGAAAATGCGTTCTTGTAATATTACAATGAAATTAAGAAAAAAAAAATTCCTTGAAATTTCTGGGTCTTTACATTACTCCCACCTCAGGGCTTTACGTCCTCATAAAGCTTTTAACACAAACTAGGGATACAAAAGTGTTACTGAGCATGCATATGAACTGTTAGCTCCCATGTGCTCACCTGGAGGTTTCTGTACTGCCAATGAAAGTGCACCTGAGGAATCGACCGTCCTCGTAGGACCCACTCTTGTCGATCCTCATCCTCTACTGGAACCCCGCAAAAGTCACACCATCGTCAACTTCAAACTCCTCATGGTCGATGATATGCGAAGGGTCGAGCTCGTATCTCCTCAGTTGTGATTAATGGAAGTCGTCATGCACCTAGTGCAACAAAAGTGGATGAGTTAAGCGGTAAACCACCTCGCCTACACTGCTGAGGACCTAGAAAGGTCCCTTGAACCTCGGAGATAACTTGTCGCCTTGGCCACATCTCCGTAGACCTCATCGAGGTGAGACCCGTATAAGGACGTGATCGTCATCCTCAAACTCTAGAGTTCTACAATTCCTATTAGAATTGAAACTCAAAACTCCTGCTGCCACGAGGGTAAGGTTGACCGACTCAAGAGTGATCGTTCACACCCTCCTATGCATGCATTTATCCTGTGCTGCCTAGGGTTTCCTTTTCGCTGACCAAGGAAAAACCATTCTGACGTCGTAGTTAAACCACAACCTTTCTGCCTAATACTATCAATTTGTGTATGAAATTTGATTTCCCAGTCCATACTCAAACCAACTTCGTAATGCCTCGATGCTTCCACCAAGAGATTCCAACCGAAACTCTCACCTCGAGGGTCTGACCACACTTTCGGAGTAAGTGTGATTATCGAGTGTTCTCCCAAGGTATCTCCAGATGTGAGGGTCAAGTCTACGGCTTACCGGAAACTCTAGGTCTGGGACAAGATTTGTGAAAGGAAGGAATTATTCATATCGACGTTTGTTACCATGGAAGGTAGTAGTGGACAAAAACTGACCCTTGAATCATTTTTAGAGACATTGGGTCACACTCTTTGACCGCATGCAGCTATACTCTTCCCCTACTCTCCAGCTCCCTGAGCCTGGCGGGGAAAACTATGGTGGGTGGTTGTAGCAGTTAAAATGTAAACCACCTCATGCTACTCTCTTAGCTCTACCTTCACATATGCTACTTTGCAGACTCAACTCTCCTTAAATCTTCCTCTTCTTGAAACATTTAACATGCTCGAGTCTCTAAGACTGGCACTAGTTTCTTGTTTCATACTACATTGTGAAGTCTTCATCTGCTCCTGGATGATCTGCACCTTTTTTTCCTACGATCTGTAAGAGCTACAAAGATTTCTCCTTTGCCGAAAAGAGAAACTCGGTCTCATCCCCTGGATGAACCACACCCATTTCCTAATACAGTCAATCCTGACATGAATGATTTATTCATGACATGGATGACGTCGTAAAGCCTCGACATTACTACCAAGATATCCAACTGTCACTCTCGCCTCCAAGGGTCGAGTCACACTATCGGCATCAGTGTGAGGTCCCTAGGCCTCCTCCAGTAGAAATCTCGAATGTGATGGTGATGTCAACAGTTTTAACGAGGACCTCTCAGTATCAACCAAACAAGAGGACAAGAAAGAAAACATCACAAAGATAAGTGTATTTTTATTTTTGAATCTCATAGTACAAAGACACGAATACAACATAAACATGGAACTAGAAGTAGAAGGGACGTATCCACTCGTTCCGCTCCTGTCCACCTCCTCCCTAAGCTCTACTGCCTTGTCCACTGCTCGGCTGTTTCTCAAGCACCCACTACTGATTCTACCTCGGTGGGTCCTCCAAAGCCTGTAGATCAACTATACGGGGGGTCGGACAGTCACGTGCCAGCTGACCCTTCCTGCCGCATTCATAACACTTCTTGCTCCTCGTACGGTTGGATCGGGTCCTCTTGGACCTCTACATCATCTATCTACTTCCCACAAATGACTTAGCTACTGATTGAGAATCCTGCGGAAAAGGCATTAGCTCTTGTACACGCTCGGGGTGTAGAGCTACTGGAAAAAACTCCCCCCTGAAGAAGGTCTCAAAGTCTTCCCACGTGAAGGTCATCCCATCACAAAACTGGAACAAGTGGCTCCACCACCTACTTGCTTCTGCCTGAAGAAGGATGGCATCAAATATCACTATGAAGTCTGCTGGCATCCGCACTAGCCTGAAGACTCTCACCACAGCCTCCAGCCAATCCTTAGCCGCCTGCGGGTCCGTCTCTCCCCGGAACCTGGGTGGTCTCTGGCGCTGGAACACGTGCAGCGCGCTCAAGCGGCATGCATCGCCTACTGCTGGGGCTGGTGGCATCAGTGGCCCAATGTATGGTAGTAACACTGGTGCCTCCACTGGTGCCTGTACTATAAGAGGACCCTGTTCCGAAGCCTCATCGCTTGGCAGGCTGTCAGTACGCACATGCCTCTAGGCTCTAGCTGGTCGTTCGTGGAAAGGAATCCTGAGAGAAACAACGTGAAACGGTCAAACGATTATACCTGGTGAGCTGACCTGGTTTGAGCTAACTTTTAAAACTTTTGGAAACACAAATGCAATTAGTGTTTTGGTGCTCAAAGTCGGAAATCAGTTGTCAGGGTCCTAGTGTATGGATACATCGGCCGCCCACACTATCACTGGACTCCCTGAACTGAAAACCACACTTGGTACTCTTAACACTATCGCTTCACAGAAAGAAAATATCAAAGTTATATGTTCTGCGGTAGAACCGACTCCTCTGATACCAATTTGTAACGACCCGTCCTCGAGGCCCATGCCAAAACTTCCCCAAGCCCGCCTTCCATAGGCCAGGGGCTAGAGACTAGAACCAAAGTTGTAATTCTTGATAACTGGGAAGGGATTTCCATTATAAAAGTAAACAAAACACCACAGAGTACAAGCGGAAGTAATACACTAAGTACAAAAGGAAGTACTGAAAAATTAAATGTGCCATAATACAAACCCAATCGAAAGTACAGCTACAACTGAACAAATGTACAATAGAAAAAGGAAAAAGTTGGAAGAATGGAAGCAGCTCCTGGGTTGTCCTCCTCGGATCCTACATAAAGGGTAGGTACAGATAGCATAGCTCCTGGATCGTCCACCACGGATCCTACCTGAAGGGTAGGTACAGGTAGCATCCACAATGCTCTTGCCCGTCAACAGACTCCGAGTGTCGTCTCACCGTGAAGTCCACCTTCTGATACTGACTCGTCGTGAGGTCCACCTCCAGGTATCATCCAGTCTTCAAACACTCAGCCTCCATCAGCACTGCCCGTCGTCTGCAACCAACACAATGAGGTACAGGCATAACCTGTTCAGGGGTGAGTATAACGATACTCAGTTGGGACCCATATACCCTCAAGGTACCACCAAATCCAACAAGGATAACCACAAATAAGATCTCAATAGATAACCTCTACTTAATTATATGCCCATACATATACCTAAGTTATCAAGTAACCCATCTCAATGATGAGGTAAACACAAAGGTCATAGAATCAGCTCAAACCAGGATTTTCATTATCGAAACCGTAACTGCTGAAGAGCCCCGTCTCTGGAGAGCACAGTGATCCTATCACAACTCCGAGGTACGGCTCACTAACCTAATACTGCTAAGGTACTTCTCCTATCAAGTACCGCGGGTCAGCCACACAAACAAAGTAGTTCTTTCTGCCGGGGTCTGCCACCCAAACAAAGTAATGCATCCCCCCTAATAGCCTGCAGAGGTACACTCCGGATGAGTACCGCGGGTTTGCACCCAAACTCAGTAGTGCTCCATCCTCCATGGGTCTGCACCCAAACAATGTAGTGCTACATCCACTGGGCTAGTTGACTCACTCCAAGTCGAGTCAGTCAAGCAGCTGTCGGGTCTCAGCCGGCTACACGGTCTCCATACTCCGTACACTCATCTCGGAGAGGGTCCACTCCATGAGCTACAGGTTGGTACTCCAAGTATCTCAAAGTCCCACGAAGATGTATCTCAAAGTACTACCTCATCATAGGGGTCTCAATGCAACAGATGGCACGTCAATCGGAAGCCCGCTCTGTGAGTTATTAGCCTTTTCGCCCTAGGGGGCCGGTTGGTTTCGTCTACGAACCATCCCTGCTGTATCTCAATTGTACCCTGAACTCACATAGGGTATACTCATAGGGACCGTTTCTCAATGTGTTCACCAACGCCGCTGACGGTTCGTCAAATGGACGTCCGGTATAAAAGTTATCAGCTCTTCCGTTCCAGGGGCCCGGTTGGATTTCAGGTACAATCCAACCCGACCACTATCCAACTTCATCCAAAACACAGACGAAGCATGAAAAAAGTTTTGTCTCATCAAGAGGAATCCCAAAAAGTCGATGACACGTCAATCAGACGTCCGGAGCTCATGATATAAGTGTTTCCGCTCTGAGGGCCCGGTTGGTTTCGTATCCGAACCAACCCAACCATAAACAAAGTACACTGAAACCTTGAGTGTAATATACAAAAATGACCGTCTCGATCCAAGGATCACATCGCAGCTGATGGTGCGTCGATCTGAGGTATGTAGCCCATGATATGGGAAAAAGACCGTAAGAGGTCCGCGAATAGGGGGTTCGGGCCCGGTCCGACGACCGTGTTCGTGCAGTCAGACCTCCTCCCGTTATTGCGATATCAGGTATCTCAGAAAGGACTATAAACAGGAAAGAAAGTATTCAAGAACAAAAAAAAATAATCCCCTACCTCGAAGAAAAATTTGACTGAAGGTTCGTCGCAGAATTGCACATCGCGGAAGAAGGCTTCACGGAAAAAGGATCGCCGCGTCGTGGATAAAAGATTCATCAGGGTCGTGTCGTCGATCACTAAGGATCTAGAATTCTTGTCGACCTTCGTCGGAGGTTGACGTTCTTCGCATACTTCGCGTTCTTCGTCGAGGTAGGAGTGCTTCCAGGCTTTGAGTGATTTCTCCCCAGCCCTCTCACACAACGAACCCCTTTAATAAAATAAGACTTATCTTATTTTATTAACACACAAGCCAAACGTTTTGAAATTCAAAATTTGAATCAATCAATTAATTGAATTAATTGAGAAGTTTAAACCGCCCAAATTAATGATGCATTTAAACATTTAGTTAAACGTAAGAGTTGACTCTCAATTAAAGGAGGGTGCAGGTGCGTTACCTAATTAAAGGTGGGGGGTTTCTAGGATGTTAAAAAGGTGGGGCTTGTGTGGGCCCCACCCCACAAATATCCTACCTAGTGGTGTAGGATATAGTGGGTTCCACTTCAACCACTTATCTTAGGTTAAAAAAAATTAAATGAAATAAAATTGGTTGCACCATTTTATTTTATTCATTTACTTAACCCAAAAATTAAAAAAACACACCTGAGAAAACGCAACTCCAGAAAAAGTGTTCTAAAGCAATTACCGGCGCTACGATTCCATCGGTGTCCTTGGATTTCGATTCCGAGCACCTGTTAAAAAGTTAGAAAACCCTGCTGGTTTGTTTACTGAACGTACACGAGCTAAACTTCGAAAAATAATTCTGGGCACACCGGGCCTCGGAATCAGGTGCCGTCAGAAACTACGTTCTTGTAATATTACAAAGAAATGAAGAAAAAAATTCCTTGAAATTTCTGGGTCTTTACACCAGTATTTTTAACCAATTGGGAAAAATAGCTAATTTCAATGGAAACCCCAAGGGGTGTACATATAGTGTAAAAAAACTATGAACTACTAAAAAAGTATTGTTAGAAAATAACTAAGGTGCAATGGTCAATTAGTCATGAAGGAATCAAAACATTATGGATACTCAGAAATGGATAGCATGTGGTACGACAACATAATTATGTAAACAACAAAACATGATAAGAAATATATGTGACCACATATGTCTTGGCCATTGACAAAGCCTCACTCAATATTGGCCTCTGATTCCGAGAATGTTAGAAGAGATCAAAGAAATAGTCTAAAACCCATAAAATAGGGCATATATTCCTACATCTAAATAGTTCAATGGATTGTAAGATAATATTTTATAGGTCTGGTGACCATGGTTAGCCTAGCCATGATCTATCCAATACTTCCTTCTGATCAAGAATCTCTTACCAGATGATGAAGTAGTAGATGAACCTATCTTAGAAGGACTTGTTCTCAAAAAGGAGGAGAACCCACTACTTTTTCTATTGGAGGAAGAAGGAAAAGGAAATAATTCATTAACGTAATGTTTGGGTGAAAATAGTAAATTACCACCAAAATCACATTGCGCGTGGTTTAGGTGCCCAATTGTCTATAGGGATGGGAACTCCATATGGTTAGGCATATGGTGTGATTAAAAATGTATAGACGATGTGAAATGTCTCTATACCATTTCTATAACGGGATTCATGGTTGTGCCCCCTGGGTTTGAAGGTTAAAGAAAAATTGTGCGACCTAGTCTATTTTCCCCATTTTGTAGCTCTATGCTATGAACAAGCTGTAGATTCCACTGTGACCTACATGGCTTGATTAGACATATTTATTAGGTCTATTTTAGGTACTCTAATTAAAAAACTATTGTAACATCCCAGGTAAATAAAGAATATAAAAGTTTCATATTTATTATTATTTGTTAATTAAATATTAATTTTAATTTTATGGGTATTCTATGTTTGATGGCATATCCAATACGCAACAACGAGGATCCTTGAAATCTTACATTGCACACATTGTTGAGTTATATAGAAAAATAATAATATAATATTATTATGTTAAATGGTAGTTAATTCATAGTCGTTGTGTTGATGAGAATGAACAGAACTAACTACAACATGATTAAACATGTTTGTTAAATGTTTTTACATTTATCCAATAAAATTTGTAGGCCTAAAATGTGAATGAATCCAATTTTAAGCATAAGTACTCTAGTATTTTTCAAAAAGTTCAATTTACTACCTTTTGATGGAGAACCCTTTTTAAATATAGTTTTTGTCACTTTTATATGTTCTATTATAAAAATTAATATTATTCTTTCTAATCTAGACATCCAAATTTACTTTGGGTAAAATTTTGTTATTTTTTTAAGAAATTACATATTTTTAATGAATAGTGAAAAACAATACATTTTAAATAAACAATACATTTTAATATAATTTATTTATATGGTTAAATATACCTTTATTTGGGTTTAAAATGTAATTGGATTATATTTTTACCATTTAATCCAATTCTGGTCATTATAAGTAATTTCACTTTGAAATTGGACAAAAACAAGTGCCAGTCTTTCCATAGTTATTATTTCTTAAAAACATGCTTATTGTTTTAACAATGAGAAATAATTTTAAATTAAATTATTTCACTTCTGTGTTTTGAATTTGGAATAATGGACTCCATATTTGGAATCAGGAGCTCCAAATTTTGTAAATAGGTAACATTTTTAAGACATTATGAATATTTACTTCGGTAAATATTTTATTTACCATGGTTAAAGGGTAAATTTGGTATATATGGGTGAAGAATTAGATTATAATTAGAAAATTCCCTTAAACTTGTCCGAGACCTATTGGATGAGATATTTCTAACCAAGGGAATCATTGGGAAGATTTTGGGACCCCATGGATCCAAATGGCATTTATAATGACACTTTATGATAATTAATTTGAAGTAATGAAAAAAGTAACATAAACATATATCTTTTAGTAAAACAATTTTTATATGGGGTTATATAAATGATATCCTCGACAATAAATATTACTGTGAAAGAAAAAAATAATTTATATATCATTTTATTTTATTTATTATTTTTAAACATAAAATAAATAAACTTAATTATGACACAATGGTGATGGAGTAATTTCTTCAATAATAAAAGATTAACATAAATGATATTACAATTATTGAGATAAATTTATTTTTAATGTTTTTAGGACATCCAAGAATTTTAGAGATAATAATGAATTGTAATATTTTAATTAAATATTTGTTTCGAAGGAATCTTGTTGTTGTTAATTTTTTAAATGTCTTGATATGAATAGTTTACAAATTGACATAAACTAGTTTTTAAAACAATTAATATTTTGTTAAATGATACAATAATCATAAAAGTCTAAGATTTATCCAAATGACTTAAATAATATTAAAGATATCATAAATGATCCATTTTTGTTTTATTGGAATTTTATATTAAATATATTAACCATATAGTATGAATATATAAGAGGACATGGTAAAAGCTAAATTAGTTAACAAAGGGTTAAATAAAACAATAAGGATTAAAAAATATCCAAAACCTGTATAATTATTATTTCATGATTTTATATCGACTTATATTTACCTTACCATAGAATTAAATAAGTTTTGGACCTTTTGGAAACCTAAGATCATTTTATAATAAAATAATACTTTCAGACTTTCCTAAAGAGCCTCTCCTCCATCTTTTAAATGGCCACCACCTCAAACCCATTAGACACACCTATAAAGCCTCTTGTTTTCTCAAAAATCTACTCCATGAATCTCCCAACATTCCTATTTTCTTCCAGGAATCCTTTCCCTAGGTATAAGGCAATTCATGAAAGTCTTTTTGTTCAAACCAAAGGGATTTACCCGATTTAAAGGTATTTTCTTCTCTCAAATTCTTTTTCTTATTTTCCTTCTCCAACCCCCTAAACACTCATTATTCTATTATTTTATAAAAAATTTATATTAAATATAATATGATTTTTTTATGAAAAGGATTTTAACTACACATCCACTCACCTCCATCTAATGGATACAAACATATTGTTTCTGTGGATGTCGAACTACTGCCTCACGAAATGATGATTGTCCAATTATCTCCTACCACCTCTCATGGTGACCATTATGATGTAAATCTATTCATATTTGATATATATTATTTTTATATTGTCTCTATTATTCTTTATTTTTTATTTATAGAATACGATTATGGTTTCTATAATGGGTAAATACGATAATATCATTTCAGGAAGTGCGGACTACCGCCCCCTCAATGTGATATGAATCATTCATGTCATGCATTGAATGTATAAAGGATAGAGTTAATTAAATTATATATGATATTATACATTAATTATTATATATCTATGTATCATTATGTTTTAATTTCATTAAATTTTAAATATAAATGAAAGTATCGTTTATGCATACGTACGGCTTACCGTCTCCATGAACGAAACATTTTATTTCTGATATTCATAGGTTATTTACTATTATAAATACATATATAATGGATATATATCATATATATGATATCTAAATCATTAATATTATTCTGGATATAATGGAAGTTTGACCCCATGGACAATTTGTAATTATAACATGTTCATTTTTTACTCAAGTTCCGAACATTGAAAAAATGTCCGAAATAAACAAAAATAATTAACTAATTTTTATATCAAGTTAATAAGTGATATAAAAGGAATTATAAAGTTAAAAAATGTTCTTAAAAATTATAAATTAACTTAATTTTACTATTCAGTAAGAAATAGGAACATACATGACATGCCGGACTTCTGGTAAGTGGCTTTCATCACACATTCTATTCCCATGAGATTCATGCTATATTTTCGACTATTTCCTTTTGTGTGGTATATGTACTGACCATGATTGTATTAATTGTGTAATATAAATTAATTTTTGGGTATTTAAATCTTCATTTTATGATCCTTCTTTCATGGGGTGAATTTTTCATAAGTAATCTAATCGGTAAGGGAACCTTTCACCCTACTCTTTTAGTTAAAGAAATATTTTATGTTATGTCATTTAAATTTACATTTTATTATGTTGGTATATGTTATTATATATCATTATTTCTGTAAAATTTATGTCCATGTGATGAGAGACCCTTTTATCTATCATCAACTCATTTTTAGAATTTTAATGCGACGTCGTTAGGCTGTTAAAGTTTTGTAAATGAACTTCTTAACCCAAATTCAATTCTTTGGGTTAAACTTCTACGTATTGATTATGTAGTGATATGAATATGTTTTAATGAACTATGATTTTTTTACACATAATATTCACTTATATTGGTTGTATTATTATTTTTAACACATAATTATTTCATTGATTCTTCCTTAAGATACGGATGTGATCTTTGCAAGGGACTTTGTCTCAATTTACATTCCATTGAGCCTTTTTTTGTTGTTATATACCAATTTAATTTTATATGGTGTATATACATCAATTTTACATATTATATCATGAATATCCTTATTATCATAGTATTATATTATTTTTTTAATTTTATTCCGCAATTATTTGTATTCAAGCATCTTTCATTTGGTTAGGAACTCTTTAACTAAAATATCATTTTAAATGTTTTAACAATTTATTCTTATAAATATTTATCATTAATGTCCATGATTTAAAAATGGTTTTAAGGATTTATTTATATGAACATGAGGATTTTAAAGTGTGAACTCCTTTCAAAATATTCAAAGTGGTATGGGACACTTTGATTCAAAAATATTCTTTTTGAATGTTTTAAATGAACTAATTATGTCAATATATTGAAATGATATCTTGTGATTGAAATTTTGAAATGTTATCATTCCATTATTCTTATGTTATTTGTTATGACTATGTTATAGTTATTGGGAATTTTTTACAAATATGGGTGGTTACGTGGTAAACCAAGGGTGGGTGATCCCGAGATAGCTCTCTAATGCATTGGGTAACGTGAAAGAGGTAAATGTGAATGTTTCTTCTATTAGATTTGAGGAAAATAATATGATGAGTATTACATCATAACTCCTTATGTATCTGTGAAACCTACAATGTAAGTAAGATATGTATTCCACAATTTACCATTATGATTTATTATTTATATGTGTTATTCATTAATCTTATGATTTCATAAGGTATGTTAAAAAGAGCATGTTTTGTATGTATTGAAGGGATAATTCTTTCCTTCATTATTTCATAATCATTATAAAGCATTTTATGCTAATAATAAGTTTTTGAAATTTTTTTCATAGGGTATAAGGAAGGTTAAGAGAAATGAATAATCCAAGAAGATTTATATAAAGAAAATAACTCATGATTTGTTTATGCAGTTCTATTATTGTGAATTTTTTTCATAGAGTAGAAGTGTCTACTTTGTGATTTTTTAAATGTAATGTAATAGTTCTGTCCAAATTATCTAAAACAATAAAACTAAAAAGATCCTCCATGTGAATTATTAACTTAATTCAAGATTATGTAATGTTTAAGGATGGGCCTTATAGTTGGTATCAAAGGTCCATTTAGATAACTTTAGAAGTTAATGTTTTATTTACACATAAGTGACACAACTATAATGTTTAGTATATTAGAAAGAGTCATGGTTATTTTAGTTATATTGAATGAGTTTAAGATAACATGAATAATTATATCTTAGTGTTTAACCTCCTCATAAGATATTATATGATTATTTTACTAATATACTCACATAGACCTTTTTCATTTTAGTAAATGGTTTGATCTAACAGGCACCAAAGTAGCAATGGATGTGAAGATAACTGTGACAGTTTTCTGAATATGAAACTGAAGGAAATGGGAGCAGTAATGAAAACTCATTTGTTTATTTTCAACCAAAAATATAGAGTCATGATTGACCACCTGAACCTTTGTGATTTTTATAAGTCATTGTATATGTGAAAAAAAAATCCCAATGGGATTTTAAGTAATAACCCTAAAGGTAAGTATATTAAAAAACCTATGTGTTAAAGATGTGGAAAGAAACACCAAGGAAAATGATTCAAAGGTACTGAAAAATGATATAGAAGTGGTAATGAAGGTCATGAAGCAATAACATTCTATGGAAAAAGGAAGCATCTAGTTAACTCTAGGAAAGGGAAATAAGTTCTTTCCGAAGGATCAATTAAATGTTTTAAAAGTGGTGTCCATGGTCATTACACCAATAGATTTCCAATGAATAAGGTTTAAGAATGAGATCAGTAGGATCATAGAAATGTATGTTTACCAACTCCTAACTCCATTCCAATTGATGATGAGGACACTGGGAATAACCAATGAAAGGTATGGATTATTTAATTGCTCATGTTTTGAAATTAGTGAAATCTTAGGGAATTATACATGATTTTGTTTGTAGGAAAGAAGAATAAAATAATAAGATGAAAAAATATGGATAAAGGATTAGAAATAATGTTTGATGATTAATAAGTCTACATTTTTGGAATTGAAGATTTATGTTGGATCTATGGAAGATGATATGTATAAATGTATTAATGATAGGATTACTTTTGGAAGACATTATCTAGTATGTGTAGACCAGAAGTTTGATATGTGAAAATGTTATTCAATGATGAAATATATTTTATTTTGGGGATATAGTTATAAAGAACAATTTGGGTTTATATAACCCTTGAATTTGAGGAAATTATAGGTTATAACTTTTTGAAATGAAAATGTGAGGTATGAGATAACATTTGTGGTAAAAATTTGTTCGGATTATTTGAGGAAGTTATCCCATTTTTTGTAATTTTATAAAATAATATAATTGTTGACAAAGGAAAACACATAGAATGTTTGACAACCCATCGTGTCAGACAAAGCTGCAGGAATCGAACACACAACCAAAGTGCGGTTGGGATTTATCAGCTGCCACTAGACTACTTGAAGTACCTAGTTAGTATAACTAATTATTTTCAGTTAAATGATTTTTTTGATCAAGATTAAGTTGATTTTGGAAACATATATTTTATCAAATGGATATCTTTATTATAAGAAAATGATTTGGTGATTATGTGATAAATATTGTTTTGGAAGAAATTCTCTCTTTTGGAGAAACACAATATGCCTAAGGAAAATAGAATACCATGGGATTTCATTTGTGGAGTAATGGTTGAAATTTTATTTTGGAAGAATATAAATATTTTTTGTGGACATATGGCGATTTAAGTTATTTAAGTAAATATTAACATATCATATTGAATATGTGATTGGGTTAATTACTTTTCAGTATGAGACATTAATAATAAACAATGTTATTTAGAGATATATGTTATGATTTTAGTGTAAGACTATGTGATAAAATCCTTATGAGTTTTGGGTTTCAATATTAGTTTGGATTATATTTAAGGATTTTAAGGACAATTTTTTATTAAATTGATTTTTTTGATCTTTTGGGTATTGTTTGATCAATTTTGGAGATTAAGAGAGGTATTTATTTCTATAAAGGATCATCCTTTTTGGGGAATATCTAATCTTGTACTAACAATTTTGGTTTTGGTTAATTTATAGAGACAGAGGAAATATATAGTTCATCCTTTGTAGATTATTTTATTCTATAGAATTTGATTAAAATTCTTCAGGTGTGACCAGAATATCTTGAATAATCTTAATTGAGAGAAAATATGAGTTTTTTGTAGAAACTTATTAAAGGATGAAACTCTACATGAAAGGTAAATATATTTCATTATGTCCTTAGTCAATCTCATAAATAAAATCTCCAAATTTATGAAAGGGAACCAAAAACCAATAATAATCTATTTATGTTTCCTACAGGGGAATCAAAGACTCATTAGCCTATCACAAGTTAGTGGTTTTCTAATGGTTAACTATCTTCTGATCATGTTTTCTATCACTCTCCATCATAACTTGACACCTAGTTTCTCCCCCATATCCATGTTTTCATGGAATCCTGGTATGAATTATCTCAGGTGACCTTTTTTACTTCCCTTTCTTTCTTTTAAAATGATAGTTTTATCGACTTTTCTCTATTCTGGGACTTTTAATGAAGTTTCCATGCCCAATTTTAAAATTATTTGGACACAATTCTCAAAAGGGGGTAAGGATGTAACATCCCAGGTAAATAAAGAATATAAAATTTCCATATTTATTAATATTTTGGAATTAAATATTAATTTTACTTTAAAGGGGATTCTATGTTTGATGGTGTACCCAATACGCAATAAGAGGTTTCTTTAGAATCATACATTTCACACAATGTTGAGTTATACTGAAAAAAATAATATATTATTATTATTTTAAATGGTAGTTAACACATATACATTGTATTAGAGGGAATTAACATAACTAACTAAAATATTATTTCACGTGGTTGTTAAATGTTTTTACATTTATCTAATAAAAGTTAGAGGCTTAAAATGTGAATGAATCAAATTTTGTACATAAATACACTTATATTCCTTAAAAGGATGATTTACGTCCTTTTGATGTAGAAAAGTTTCCAAATATAGTTTTTTGTCACTTTTATATGTTCTATTTGACAAAATAATATTATTCTTTAAAATTGGGACATCAAAAATTACTTTGTGTAAAATTTTAATATTTTTCTAATAAATTTCATTTTTAATGAATAGTAAAAAATTATGCATTTTAATTCAAAACTACCATTTAATATAATTTATTTATATGGTTACATTAACCTTTTAATTGTTTTTAAAGTGTAATTGAATTTTATTTTTACCATTTCATCCAAATATGGTCATTATAAGTAATTTAACTTTGAAATTGGACATAAAAATTGTAAATCTTTTTACAGTTATTATTTCATAAAAACACACTTTTTTTAACAGCGGAAAATGTCCGATATGAACTCAAATAATTAACTAATTGGTATAAGAATGTAAAAAGAGATATAAAAGGAATAATAAAATAAAAAAATGTTCTATATCATGTATAAATTAACTTATGTTTATTATTCAGGAAGAACAAGGAACATACAAGACAAGTCAGACTTGAGGTAAGGGGTTTTCATCTCACTTTTTATTCCCGTGAGATTCATGCTATATTTTCCACTATTTTGTTTTGTGTGGTGTATGCACTTCCCATGATTGTATTCATTGTGTAATATAATTAAATTAATTGGTATTTACATCTTTACTATATGATCCTTATTTCATGTGGTGTATGTTTCAGAAGTTTCCAAAACAATAAGGGAACCTTTTACCCTCCTCCTTTAGTTAAAGACATATTTTATGTTATGTCTTTTATATTTACATTTTATTATATTGGGATATGATTATCTATATCCTTATTTCTATAATTTTTATGTCCATGCGATTAGAGACCCTTTTTTCTCATCAACTAATTTTCTAAATTTTAATGTGATGTTTTTAGGCTGTCGAATTTTTGTGAGAGAACTTATTAACCCAATTTCAATTATTTTGGTTAAACTTATACTTCTTGATTATGTTATTCTATGAGTATGTGTGAATGAACTATGATTTTTGACACATAATATCCACTTATTTTTGGAACCATGGTCATATTTTCATGAATTGGAGTATGGTTTGTGTTTGTTTTCAATCCTAAGAGGAAGTTCAGAATGTGTGCCAACAAAGTGCTCATACAGGTCAAGAAGATTATAGTATTGACGGTGGCACCATTTTCTAGTGTTTGCCAAATTTTTGGGGCTAAAAATAGACAAATGGAGAAATGTGTTTTTGGAAAAGAGACTTGTGTGCTGTGTACTTGAAGGAGAGAAAACTTGTGCGCCATATGTTATTCAAGATCAGAACATTGAAAAATTGCAATGGGATAACGACTACACAGATTTTAGGCTGGTCGCGCAAGTGACTTGCACGCTGAGAAAGGACTTACGCGCCGATGCCTTGGAGGTTAGAATGTTGTGAGCCTGTTGTTCTTCGAGATCAGAGAATAAAAATATGGAAAAGGAAATAAGATCACACAAGTGTTGGTGTGGTCGAGCAAGTGAGTAGCACGATAGAGGCTAGAGCGGTTGGAGCTGCGTGCCAGGACTTGCGCGATGTGAGGACACTTGTGCCCCACCACGTAGGGGGTCCATTTTTCCTATAAATTGAGGACCAGACCTCATCATTTTTAAGTAACTTCAAGACTTAGAGACTTTTAGAGCTCTCGTCGCACAAGTGGTTGAGTCACACAAGTGGTTATTGGGCCGCACAAGTAGAGGCTGCGTGCCGATTCTTGGCTTCATGTACAAAGTGGTTTGGGAGTTAAAGGCGCTGAGTTGCACAAGTTATTATTTGAAAGAGGCAGTGTCCCACAAGTGGGTTGGTGTCACCTGCACGCCGAATTTGTACCGTACATGTGATTTGCGTGCCGGTCTTGAATCTTGCATGCCGGTCTTGGAGAAGCATGCCAGGTGAGGTTGAAGTACGCCCATCCTTTTTGGAGCTGGACAAAAGTTGGAATATTTCCTGTTAACTTCAGTGCAATGTGAGATTAGTCTACAAGTGAATGTTGGACTTCAACAGAGCATCTACATATAATAGAGGATGCATTATTTTGAAATTGTAGAGAGACCTCCAAGTATATAAACTGAGTGTGACTTCACCAAGGGCAGTGAGCCAGGGGGAGTCAACGGGAGTGACCCGAGGGATGCTGTGAGCTATACCTGAACCTTCTGTAAATGCAGTGAGCCTAGGACAGAGTGACTGTGCCCATAAATTTGTAATCCACAGCTTGTGAAGTTTAGTGGAATTTGGTACAACAAACAACCTGTCGGCGTATGCTCCTTGGACGTAGCCCTTAGTGGTGAACCAAGTAAAATGTGTTGTGTCGTCACTCTTCATGTGAATGTTTTCTTTCTGTTCAAATCCATCATACAGGTTTAAAAAGTTCCTACCAATGTGGGAACAAGATCCATCACTTTAAAAGGAAAAATTTGACACCCCGATTCACCACTCCCCTCTCAGGGTGTCCCGGGGTCCTACAAGTGGTATCAGAGAGAGGTTGCAGGTGTTGAATCTATCCTTTGTCGTCATGGAGAATGCAGTCAATGTCCGGGGAGTCCCTATTTTCGATGGAAGTAATTTCTAGATGTGGAATAATATAATGAGATCTAATCCAAGATCCCTTGAAATGGAAGTTCTATTTTCCATTGTGCAAGGTATTAATGTTTCTGATCTAATAAGGCTTGCTATGAATGATACAAATTGAAATATTCTTGATGCATATGCTAAAGCACATAATGCTCTCATCACATCACTTTATGATCAGATTTATCTAAAAGTTATGAGTTTTACCTCAGAAACTTCCATGTGGGATAAAATTGAAAATATTTATGAAGGTGATAGAAAAGTGAAGGAGGCGAAACTACAAGTGCTACCCAATAGGTTCGATGATCTAAAGATGCATCCTGGTGAGAATGCAGACTCCTTTTTCAATCAAAATACTGAAGTGGTTGGAGCAATTCATGGCCTAGGAGAAGAAATCAGAGACATTGATATTGTGAAGAGAATACTGAGAAGGCTACCACCCCTGTACAATGCAAATATGTCAGCCCTGGAGTAAAGAGATCTTTCCAAACATTCATTGGATGATCTGTTCAGTAGATTGGTGGCATATGAAATGAAAGTCAAACCAGAAGATGATACTACATGAGTAATCAAAGAAATGGCATTCAAATCCATGGAGAAATTGAAAATCTCAAAAGATAGTAGTGGTGAAGACGAATTGGAAAACAAAATTCTCTCTCCCATTTCCAATAATTTCTATAAGGGAAAATAGAAATTCAAAGGAAAGTTACCTCTAGCTTTCTTTCATTATGGAAAAGTCCGGCACATTGCTTCTTAGTGCTTAAGAAAGATCGATGATGATGACAGTGATGCTGAATACTTTAAGAATCCTCAGAAAAGTTTTTTCAAGAAAGGAGACTTCAAATATAGAAAGAATGTTCTGAAGAAGAGTTATGTCTATGAAGAGGAAGAAGATGATAATGAATTCTGTGATGAAGAAGAACCAAAATTTAAAACTGGGAAAAATGCTTCCATGATGGCCATTGTTGAAAAACCAGAAGAAATTGGTTGAAAAAATCCATTAAAAACTAGTGCATATCCCGATTTGCTACTTAAGGATGTTGTTATAAAGCTTAATATTAAATGTATGATTTGCAATTAGTGGGAATCAATGGTAGAATAGTCAACTGAATATATTGATCAAATCGAAGCTGAAATTTAATGACTGGAAGAATTTGTGAAAGTATAGTTTAAAATTAAAGAAAGTAATGATGATGTAGTGGATATGAAGCTGAGAATTGAAGAGCAGGCAAAGGTCATCAATGACCTCACCTCCAGACTAGAAGAAAAATCCAAGACTGTTGAGGGTCTTAATGAAGAAGTTGTATACTTGAGACTGAATCAATTTCAAAAGATTCAAGGAAGAAAATATTGTTTGGAAGATTCTCAACTTCAGAATTACTAGCAAGAGACAAGAGTGGTTCAGAGGGGGTAGGAAAAATCTTGTGTGATCAAAGACCCGCTTTCATGGGAAATAGTGGAATTGGCTGTGAGACTGAGACATCAACTGGTGGAAGTAAAGAGATCCAAAAAAAGAGAAATGAATGTTGGACATGTTGAAACGTTGCCTGAAGTGATGAAAAAGAAACCATCAATCCAAACTAAAAGGAGAACTGAAAATTACCCTCAAACATTCAGAAATGAAAGTTAGTCCAACTATTCTCTCAAGCAAGAGAGTATTAGGAGAAATTCAACTGAGAAGACATTTCCTCTCATGATGTGTCAGTTCTGTGGCTATTTGGGCCATACCATGGCATATTCTGAAGAGGCAAGAAGCTATCTGAGTGAGGAAGATATGGGACATCAACAAAAGAGTCTGACTTTATATCCTCCATCTAACAGAAGAAATAGTTTCTATGGATACTATTTTCATTGCAATAAATTTGGTCATAAGGCTGTTAATTTCAAGCAGATAAGGGACATGGACACCTCATACTAGAATTGAAGACAAGTTAGATCTCATCGACAAGATAGTGTTTCTCCTTCAAACAGGTTTTCTCCTCTCGATGAAGTCTTCAATTATGAAGAAACAATGTACAATGATGAGATAATTGAAAGCCCATCGGTTCTCTATACTCATTCTAATGTCTCATGGAAAGAAAGGATGAAAATTGAGAAATAAAACCTTGTATAGGTGGCCCTAAAAGCTACAAAAAGCAACAGTACTTGGATTCCTGATAGCAGTAGTTCGTCTCATATGATAGGTAATGATGGCCTATTGACTGATATCAAAAGGAAGGTTTATGGAATGGTTTAATTTGGTAATGATGGAGCTATGAAAATCAAAGGAAGTGGAAGTACTGAATTAGCTAATGGAGAGATAAAGAATACTAAAGTCCTTTAAGTAGATGACCTACATAATAATCAAATCTGTGTGAGTCAACTATGTAACTCATGACTTATTGTTACTTTTAATCAGAAAGGATGCACTGTCAAGGGAAAGACCAGAAATTCACTTATGAAAGGATGCAGAATAGAAGGCAACCTGTATCGGGTTGATAATAAAGGAAATGTTTTTTACATGTCTTTTGAAGAAGAAAAAAATTTGTGGCATAGTATACTTGTTCACATCAATCAACAAGACATGGAGAAAATATCAAAATTGAGGATTGTCATGGACATTCCTAACCTAAAGCGAGAGCATGAAAAATCTTTTGATGCTTGGTTTCGTGGAAAGCTGGTCTAGAGTTCATATTGGCCACAAAATAAAAGGTCATCTCATATTCTTGATCTAATTAATACAGATGTATGTGGGCCGATAAATGTTGATGGAACTCATAGAGAATGGTACATTGTTCTTTTTCATTTATGATTACAGTAGAATTGCATGTGTTATGGTCATTCACATGAAACGAAAGTGCTTGACTACATGAAAAAATATCAGCAAATCTCCGAGAATGATACTGGATGAACAATCAATGTTTGGAGATTTGATAATAGAGGGGAATACACGTCTATTGATTTTGATAATTACCTTGAAAAACATGGAATACAACATGAGGTAGTTGCTGTGAGAACTCCACAGCAAAATGGAGTTGTTGAGAGCCGAAATAGGCAGGTCAACAACATGTCCAAGACAATACTGATTGAGATTGGTATCTCTCTCCATTACTTGAAGGGATCTGTTGAAGATTTAGTGCACATTCAGAAACGAACAGGGCTTTATATGTGAGAATCTAAGACACCATATGAACTATGGCATGGAAGGAATCCTTCATTAAAATAATTTCGTGTTTTTGGAAGTAAATGTCTCCTTATAAATAATGAAGGAAATCAAAGAATGTTTGGTGACAATAATGATGAAGGAATTTTTCTTGGATATCCAATGAACAAAAAATCTTACAAGTGTTTCAAAAAGCTATTAGGAATGATTGTGGTAAGTAGCGATGTTAAGATAATTGAAGAGAAAAACACAAATTTTTCAAGAACGTCATATGCTGATGTGATAGAAAGCGAGGAAGAAAGTGAACATGGAGAAAATACGAATACAGAAATAGAGGAAGCTGTAAAAAACACTCAATAGTCACATAAAGATGTTGACTCAGAAGAAGAATATGAAGAAGAAACTATGGGTGGAGAGAATGCAACTGCACCACATAGAAGAGATCGTAAAGCTGAGATTGATCCATCTAACATAATTGGGGATAGGAGTACACCCACTCAAACAAGGAGGATGAGGAATAACACACAAACTGTATTTCTGTCAGTTGTGGAGCCATCCACATTCGAAGAATCTATAAAAGATGAATCTTGGGTAAAATCCATGAATGAAGAACTAGATCAGATTGACAAGAATTAGACCTGGGATCTTGTCCAGAGACCCAAAGGTCACAATGTTATTGGTACAAAATGGATCATCAACAACAAGATTGATGAGCATGGAAGTGTTATTAGAAAAAAGTCTCGACTGGTATGTAAGGGATATTCCCAGATTGAAGGTGTTGATGTTGAAGAAACATTTGATCCATTGGCTAGACTAGAGTCAATCAGAATTTTCCATGACATGGCACTCAAAAAATGATATAAAGTATATCAAATGGATGTCAAGATAGCATTATTGAATGGTGTACTTGAAAAAGAAGTCTATATTGAACAACCAGTTGGTTTTATTCTTGGTACTGATGAGATAAAGGTCTACAAACAAAAGAAAGACCTATATGGAATGAAGCAGGAACCATGAGCATGGTATTCTCGCCTGGACTCATATCTCAAGAAGCTGGAGTTCAAAAGAGGAGGAGTGGATCATAATCTATATGTGATGAATTATCCAAAAGATCAATTCGTGGTTCTAGTCTACATTGATGACATCATATTTGGTTGCAGCAGGTAGAAATAAGTGGATGAATTTTCCAATCACATGAAATCAGAATTTGAAAGGACTATGATTGGAGAGCTCACATATTTGTTGGGGCTACAGGTGATTCAAAAGAAGGATTACACTTTCATTTCTTAGGAAAAGTATGCAAGAGATCTGTTGAATAAGTTTATTATGCAAGACTCCAAGCCAATGTCATCTTCGACTGCAGTTGGAACTAAACTTCGAAAGCATGAGGATGGGACCTCTGTAGATCCCACCATGTACAAGAGGATCATTGGGAGCCTACTATACCTAACAGTGACACAACTAGATATTGTCTTTTCCACATGTCTTGCGGCCCTCTTTCAGAGTAATCCAAAGGAGGAACAAATGTCTGCAACAAAAATAATCATGAGGTACATTCAAGGTACACATAACATTGGGTTATATATTACTGCAGGCAGGGACATTGAATGATCAACGTTTTCTGATGATGAATGTGCTAGTGATGTAGTAGACAGAAAGTCCACTAGTGGTGGAGCCTTCTATATTGGGCCAAAATGTGTTGGCTGGTTGAGCAAGAAACAAGAAAGTACTTTTCTTAGAACTGCTGAAGATGAGTATATATCTGCCACAAAGGAATGCACTCAACTACTGTGGATGAAGCAATAACATACAGATATTGGAGATGAGGTGAATCAACCAATGGTATTTTACTGTGATAACAAGAGCGTAGTTGATCTCAAGAAGAATCCTGTTCAGCATTATCACACAAAACATATTGAAATCAGGTATCACTTTATCAAAGAAAAAGTTGAGCATGGGGTGATTAGAATGGATCACGTGGGACCTGATGAGAAAGTGGCTGATATCCTGACCAAGCCACTAATTGCGGCTGTGTTTGAGAAGCATCGCTTGAACCTTGGTGTTCAGCCACCTCCCACTGCATAAGGAGGTTACACAATTCCACCATCCTAATTTAGGATAACTAATTTTATCTATTTATGGATTTGATGTAGGTTTGTAGGGGGGATACTATCCAGGGGGAGTATGTTTTGAGCCGAACAATGAACACATTACCGGTCTTTGGGATTCTTGTCAATTGGAGAGAAAGAAATAAATTCAGGCATGATCAGGCATGTAATGCTTCTGTGATGAGAAGGATGAGAAGGAATACATTGGTCAGGTAATGTTTCTTGGGAGTCATTGAGAATTACAAAACACAGGAACCCAATTCAATATTTCTCTCTTGTTTTCTACATCGATCATTGATCACATATACTTAGAGTGTTGGCTGAGTTGATTCATGTGTTTTTGGTTTACATGTGGATGGGGATCTATTGGATTTATATTCTGATTGCCAGCAAACCCAAAGGGGGAGATTGTTGGAACCATGGTCATATTTCCATTAATTGGAGTATGGTTTGTGTTTGTTTTCAATCCTCATAGGAAGTTCAAAATGTGTGCTAGCAAAGTGCTCATACTGGTCAAGCAGATTACAGTATTGAAGGTGGCACCATTTTCCAGTGTTTTCTAAATTTTTGGGCCTAAAAATTAACAAATGGAGAAAAGTTTTTCTGGAAATGAGACTTGCGTGTCGTGTACTTGAAGGAAAGGAAACTCGCACGCCATATGTTTTTCAAGATCAGAACATGGGAAAATGGAAAAGGGATAAGGACCGAGTAGGTTTTGGGCTGGTCGCACAAGTGACCTGTGTGCTGAGAATGGACTTGTGTGCCGATGCCTAGGAGATTGGAAGGTTGGGATCCTATTATTCTTTGAGATCAGAGCTTTAAAATATAGCAAAGGAAAGAGGGTCACAGAAGTGTTTTTGTGGTCATGCAAGTGAGTAGTGCGACACAGGCTAGGGCGGTTGGAGACGCACGCCGGGACTTGTGCGTCGTGAGGAAACTTGTGCGCCACCGCACAGGGGGTCCAATTTTCTTATAAATAGACGACCACCCCTCCTCATTTGCAACAAAGTTCAGGACTTAGAGACTTTTCCAGCTCTCATCACACAAGTTGTTGAGTCATGCAAATGGTTTTTGGGCCGCGCATGTAGAGTTTGCACACCGGTTCTTGGCTGCATGTCCAGAGTGGTTTGGGAGTTACAGGTGCCGAGTAGCGCAATTTTGGAGTTGAAGGAGGCAGTGTCACGCAAGTGGGTTGGTGTCACCTGCGCACAGAATTTGTACAGTGAAAGTGATTTGCACGTCGGTCTTGAAACTTGCGCACCGTTCTTGTAGAAGTGCGCCAGGTGAGGTTTAAGTATGTCCATCCATTCTGGAGCTGCACGAAAGCATGAATATTACCTGTTACCTTTGGTGCAAAGTGAGATTAGTCTACAAGTGAAAGTTGGAATTCAACAGAGCATCTACATACAATAGAGGATGCATTATTTTGGAATGGTAGGGAGACCTCCATGTCTATAAACTGAGTGTGACTTCACCAAGGTTAGTGAGCCAGGGGGAGTCAACAGAAGTGAACCAAGGGATGCTGTGAGCTATCTGTGAACCTTTTGTAAAGGCAGTGAGCCTTAGACAGAGTGACTGTGCCTGAACCTTTGTAATCCACAACTAGTGAAGTTTAGTGGAATTTGGCTTAACCGAAAACCTATCTAAGTATGCTCCTTGGACATATCCCATAGTGGTGAACCAAGTAAAATGTTTTGTGTCATCTCTCTCTATGTGAATGTTTTCTTTTTGTTCATATCCATCATACAGGTTTAACAAGTTCCTACCAATGTGGGAACAAGATCCATCACTTTAAAAGGAAAAAGTTGACACCCTGATTCACCCCTCCCCTCTCAGGGTGTCCTGGGGTCCTACACTTATATTTGTTGTATTCTTTTTGTTTCACACATAATTATATAATTGATTTGTCATTAATCTAAGGATATGATCTTTGAAAGGGAAATTGTCTCAATTTACATTCCTTTGAGACTTTTTTGTTGTTATACACCAATTAGCTTTTAGGTGGTGTATATACTTCTATTTTACATATTATATATTTAATATCATTATTCTCTAGATATTATAAGATTTTATTAATATTTTTCCTCAATTATTTGTATTCAAGAATATTTCATTGGGTTAGGAACTCTTTAACTAAAATATTTTTTCAACGTGGTAATGATTTAATATTCTAAATATTTATCATTAATGTCCATTTTTTAAAAATGGTTTTAAGGATTTATTTATATGGACATGAGTGTTATAAACATTAAATTAATTTCAAAAGTATCAAAGTGGTATGGGACACTTTGATTCAAAACTCTTATTTTTAAATGTTTTAAATGAACTGATTATTTCAATATCTTAAAATGATATATTGTGATTGCAATGTGGAAATATTATCTTTCATTTATTCTTCTGTTATATGTAATTATTATGTTATGGTTATTGGTCATTTTTTATATATACTAGTGGTTCAGTGATAATCCTATGGTGGGTGATCCCGAGATATCTCTCCAATGAATTGGGTAACGTGAATGAGGTAAATGTGAATGTTTCACCTAAGATATTTAGGGAATATAATGTGATGGGTATTACAATGTAACTCCCTATGTAGCTATGAAAGATCCAATGTATATAAGAGATGGATTCCACAAGATAGATTTATGATTTATATTCCCTATGCGTTATTCATAAATCTTATGATTTCACGAGGTATGTTGAAGAGCTTATGTTTTGTATGTATTGATAGGCTAATGATTTCCTTCATTATTTTATAACCCTTATTGAGATTTTTATGCTCATCCCATGTTTTTGAAATGTTTTTCATAGTTTTTGAGGAAGGGTATGTGAATGGAATAATTCAAGAATAATTATATCATGAAAATAACTCTTTTTATCGTTAAGGTTTTTTATTATTGTGAAATAATTTGGATAGAGTAGAATTGTGTAAATTGTAATTTTTGAAATGTAATGTAATAGTTATAGCCTAATTCACTAAAAATCTAAACCAAAAATGATCCCCAATTTGAATTATTATCCCAATTAATGATTATGTAAGGTTTAAGGTAAGGGCCTTATAACTATAGATCCTTACCTTCCTGAAAAGTTTTTTCATTACAACCTCCCCTCTTAAAGATACTTGTCCATGAGTTGGAATTCCTAGGGTAAAGAGGTAAAATTAGTGAAGAGTTCTGGCCATCATATATTAACTTCACTATCTAAGGTCCCATTCCATATTGGTTCATGCTTATATATCACCCGCACCAGAGGAATGGAAATTCTTCCTAGTGTCTTCATGCTCTGATCCACTACATGCATTGGTTACTCCATGAAAGAAGAGTCCATATCCAATTCAACCACATCAGGATGAAATATGTGTGACAGGTCCGGATAGTATCGGTGAAGCTGAGATACATGAAATACATTATGAATAGAATGATATCACTAATGAAGTTCCAAATTGTAATACACTGGTCCTATATTTTTTCATAACCTCAAAGGATCCAATAAACCTTGACGAAATCTTACCCTTCTTCCAAATACCTATACGGTCCATCCTAGGTGAGACTCACAAGGAAACCTGGTCACCGAACTTGAAATCGAGATATAGCTAGTGTCTGTTGGCCTAAGACTGTTGTCTCGATTGATCTCTCAACATGAACTTCTTGATCAGCTGGAAATTATCTATAGTATCCTGAATGAGATGTGGTCCAAAAAAATCTTCTTCCCCTACCTCTAGCCAACATAGAGGTGAGTGAAAAGGCCTACTATATAAGGCTTCATAATGAGCTATCACAAAGGTGTCTTGAAATGTATTGGTATAAAAGAAATAAACTAGAGGAATATGATTATCCCAAGATCCTCTAAATTCAAGAACACATACACAAAAAATGTACTCTAGCATCTTGATAGCATGGTTTTTCTATCCATTGATCTAGGGGTGATAGGTTTTTCTCAATAGTACCTACGTACCCAAGGCCATATTCAACCCATGCCATAATTGTGATGTAAAATGAGCCTCTCTATAAGAAACAATAGAAAATAGTGCTCCATAATGAAAAATATCATGTCTGACATACAGTCCTCCTAGGTGTTCTACCAGGAAGGTCTCTTGCATAGGTATGAAGTTTGTGACCTTCTGCAGATGATCAACGATAACACACACTATGTGATTTCCATGAGCTGATCTTGATAGATCGCCCATGAAGTCCCTCAAAACATCATCCCATTTTCACTCAAGAATAGAAAACTGATATAGAATCCCTATTGGTCACCTATGATCTACCTTCAACAACTAAAAAGATAAACACCTAGTGATGAAGCTGTAAATTTCACTTTTTATGATAGGACACCAATACTAGCATCATAGTCATCGATACATTTTGGAAACAGCATGGTGAACCACTAATGGTGATGTTTGAAATTCCCACATTAGATCATCTATGATGACTGTTGGGACCCATACATTCCCAAATTATAATAAGGTCTTTCCCTTATCAGTGGTACAAATTAAAGATGTATCAACATCTAAAATGTTTTCTCTTAGGATAATGCATTCAGGATTAGATAGTTGTCTAGATCGTGCCCTTCAAAAATAATAGAAGAACCTGCTAAGGCTGCGAGGGTAGTCTTACTATAGTTCTCCAAAATGTCAACAAACATCTTTGATAATAATTCCATAAGCTATAATTTGCTAATGGATTCTAGAACTACACGTGTCTATGTCTTTCTACTCAAGGATTCGACTACTAAATTTCTTTTATCTAGAATGTTGTCAAGAACAAAATCAACTGACTGTAGGTAATCAACCCACCTACACTACCTGAGGTTCATATACCACTATGTAAAAATATATTTGAGGCTTTTGTGATTAGTGAATTGGATAAAATAATCATCCAAAAATATCATGTCTAACAACGTAAGTAATGAACAATAAAAGTGAGCTCGAGGTCATGCGCCAGGTAATTCCACTCCTGGGGCCTCAATCGATAAGATCTATATGCGATGAATCACTCTTCCTCCATCCGAATAGCTCCAATAATGATGCCCAACATGTCACAATATATAGTTTAGCTCATTCCTAGATCTAGATGAATCGATATTGGGGATGAATTCAAATAGAATTTTAACTCAGGGAAGGTTTCTTCACAAGATTCTAACCAAATGAATTTCACACCCTTATTTATCAAGATTTTAAGTGGTGCTGAAAGGTGTGAGAAATCATGTATAATGTTACTATAGCTAACCCTAATAAACCTTGAATGTCTAATATGTTCTTGGGATGCTCCCAAGAAACTATTGCTTTCACATTCTGTGGGACTACTAAAACTCTGGTCTCTGAGGCGATGTGACCCATGAAATGAACATTGTCGATCTTTAAGTGGAATTTACTGAGCATATAATAGAGATGATTCTCTGTAAGCGTATTCAACAACATCTCAAGATGGGTGGCATGGTAGTGTTTGGATCGTGAATACACTAATATATCATCAATAAATACATCAAAAAATGTACCTAGATATGAGTGGAAAAACCAATTAATAAGATCCATGAAGACAATAGGTTGGTTTATGTGCCCAAATGGCATGACCAGGTACTCATATTGACCATACCTGCTCTTAAATGTTCTACACGGTTTGTCTGATGTCCTGACACACAACAGCTGATAGCCTGACCTCAGGTCTATCATTAAAAAAACATTCACTACATAGAGATGATCAAAGAGGTTGTCTATTATAGGATGTTTATACCTATTCTTGATAGTGATATTATTCTAATAGAGGCAATCCATGTAGATCCTAATGTTACCATCCACATTCTTAGTGAAAATAACCAGTTAACCTAAAGGTGAAGTGATGGGGCATGTAAAAACTTTTCCTTCATGATCCTCCAACTACTACTTGAGCTCCAGAAGCTCCTAATATTCCATCATATAAGGAGGAATGGTCACAGCTGCTACTCCTAACACAAGATCAATAGTAAAATCTACCCATCACGCTAGAGGTAGAACATGGAAGCCATCATGAAAAACATATCTGTAAGGATCCACTATCAAAGGGAAAGAAGTAGGTTGTAACCCATGATCATTGATGAAAGAAATTTAGATATGAACTATAATACTACAAAACCTTTGATTCTCTCATTATGATCATGTAGCATGAACATCCCATTATCCCTTATACACATGCTTACAAGTAAATTTTACCCTATGATGATAGAAGTCAATATGGTATCTGTGGAGAACTCAGTCATCCATAAAGATGATTACATCAAATCCCATCATGGTTAGTATATAAATACTCCATATAAAAAGGTAATAATATATCTTAAGGGCACAGTCCTTACAATGTAGATCAATATTATGTCAGAATCCTAATGGGGTATCTAGCTTCATAACGACATGTAATTTCTCAACATCGAAGCCTATACTATCAATTATTTCCATCGATATTAATGAATGAGAGGCAGACATGTCAAGTAAGAAAGACAAAAAAGTGCATGCCACTAGAACCATACCACGAGATGTAGATGGTCTGGTGATTTTCTCTTTTGGCATAGGTTGGACTGCCTGTAACTATCATGTACAATGTCCTTGAGTCACTTCATGATTTCCTTGAGAAATTCCCCTCTAATGGTATTGATAATTATAAGTCTTACCACCCCTACCAAGACCACAACGTTGACCGAGTGCATCAGTGGTATTCTAGCTACTTTCATGATGTGATCGTGCTGCTCTAGCTCATGACTGATGGGTAGGTGCGGATCCCTACATGCTAGCCACTGGAGGGGAAGTCCCACAAAACCGCTAAATATGGTCCATCATACAACAATTTCTTCACTCAACTGGATCACATGGGAACTATGGTTTAGCATGCCCCATCTTACCATACTGGTGACAAACAAGAAATATGTCCTCAAAAGGAGCTGGAGTGATGGTACCTCCGTGGGAAACCTCAATGTGTTACTTTATCCCATAAGAAGAACCATAAATAAATCTAGGTGCCAAGACAACCTAACTTGCACCTTCAACAAACCTCAAATTCTACTCTATAATAAGGCCACGGGTTATGATTTAAAAAATGGTTTTCAACCTAAACACAATGACCTAAAATTGGATAGAATAACATAGCCCATCCTCGAATCATCTGGTGTTCATAAGAACCTTAAAAAATAGAGTATGAGAGAAATTATATAGAAAATTAAATAAGTAAATGTATATTGTGATGGTCATGATCCACTACTATTGGTTCAAGAATTCTGTAGCTCTTTTATCCCTTAGAGTCTAGGGAAATAAGTAGTAATAGAATATCACCTATAAATCTACCAAGATCATGTCTCTATGAAAATGTTATGGGGTGGTAGAAATACACCACCACATTGATGAATGACATAACAAATGAGTCTATAGTTTTATCATTCTCTATAGAGGAATATCTAGGTGATTAAATATAGAGATGATATCCTCGAATCAAGAATCGACAACATGAGATCTGTGATCCTCTGAGAAGGTGGGAGGATGTTGCTGCTAAAATTTCTTATTAAACTCTGTCATACATGAGGTATAGGGAAATATTCCTTTCGTTCCCTAAATAACATGTATAAAAACATATTGAAAAAAGTTGTTAGTTCATATATTTAAAATAATAAGAGGTGTCATAGGTGGAACTACAAGAGGAATCATCGGTGGCTCACGACCCACCATCTCTAAGGCAAGATCGTCACGACCTTCAAGGTGTACAACTGAAGGATGTCATGGAGGCATGACACTAAAATTCCAATCACATGTCTCAGAAGAGATCTAGGAAATTTAGAATATTGAATTTAATAAAATAGGAAAGGTATTACACCTTCTAATAGAAATTACCACAATTCTCTGTCTTCTAAAAAATATATGACTAAGTTGTAAAAAGAGACCATAACAGGCCATAAAAACATAGAACCACCCAATTTCCACTACTATGTCTGATTTTGGTCAAAATCTCTATGTTTGATATATAATATGCTTATATTAAATTTATATGTCATATTCATTTTGAATTTGTGATCGTAAACATTTGAAGAAATTTAAAATGGTGGAATCATATGGTTTTCCATTTTCTAATTCATAAGGACCCATACTTCTTATCAACCAAAACATGGAATCCCTTCAACCCACACCACAACATGTTCCAGCTCATGTGACCGATGATCTATAGCTCAACATTCCATAATTGAATGCTTAAGGTGTTTGATTTAACATATTTAGGAAAATAATATTAGGTTAAGGAATGAAATTTAAGTATTAATAATGTTTTCCATCGCTAAAAATAATGTCATCACAATTCAATATATATATATTTAAGGGGAAAGGCATTTGTTATTGGAATATGTATGATGAAAATAAACATGGAATGGAAAGAATTCATGGGATATTAATCATATTGTTAATATAGGGATGCATGATCTAATGTAGAGACCTCATTTCATCATGTGATAATAAAGAAAATATAATTTCAATGACATCAATATCAATACATCAAAAGTCATGTGCATCACCCAACAATTAAGTTGTATAAACAATAAATAGAAGAATCAATAACCACAATTAAAGTTCAAAAAACTCAGCCTTTACCCTGAACATGGGTTTGCGTTGTCCAGGTATATATTATGACCAAGTTTCAAGAAATACTAATCTTAAATATATTATCTCCAAATAGTACCTTAAGAAATGAACCTCTCTAATACCACTTTCTATCATCCCGACCTGACTGACCACTACAATTGTAGCCGAACCAGTGGGACACATGTCCTCAAGCGTAGCACCATACATGGAAGAGGCTGCGTAAAATGAGTGAGGGTGTGAAGTTGGTATCATAGTGAGTCGATAACCTCATATCAGTAAGGAACAATAGATTCAATCAACAATTATTAAAAATAGAATAAAGTCTCAATAAATAGATACAACATGCTTTGGGGCCGTAAACACCCAGATAATATAAATATATAACAGCAGAAGACTGAATAAACTGAACAACTGATTATATAACCAAAAAAATCAATGTAAGTGTCTCATAAAATGATTCACAGAATGATATAATACAAAAAAGAACAGGATTTCACAATAATTCTAGATAATGATAATGAAGAAATAACAAAATTTTCTTCATGGGAATCTTGAGCTAATGCTTGATCCGCTGGTCCTATGCTCTAGATAGGAAATAAAAACAACACCCTCTAGAATGGAAAATACCCTTACCCATTCCTATGACAATATAATATTCTTAGGTACCAAAGGAATCCTGAGTATGGTGTGAGACCAAATCTCAATAAGCCACCACCAATAGTGTCTATGTGTAATACAAGTTATGATCATAACTAAATAGTGTGTACGTAATATTGAATAAGTAAAGAAATTATGAAACAAAAACACATGCCACATAGGATCAAGAAATACACCTTCCAACTCTACCATCTTAAGATCATTAATGGATGGAAAGTTTTAACTATCACTATATATATAACTGTAATATATAAATATATATAGTAAAATTATATATATAGTGTAACACCCAAAAAATTAATAAAGAGTAACTTGTATTCGATAACATGAATGAAATACATAAGAGAATATAATATCATTAGTATTTATAATATTTTTACTACTTTAAATATGTTCAATACAATTTATAGCTTTCAATGTATGTGATATGAAACGATGAGTTTCTTTAATAGCTTATGCTACACGAAAGATTGGGTCTTACCGAACAATAATATGTTTTTAAAAAATAATATAATTTAACTAGATATAAAATTGCTGTTATGAATAGAATTTAATAATTTATGAAAATATATGGTTTACACAACTAATTCATTAGTTACAAACTAATTATAATTCAATATAAGAACTGATTGAATATAAAAATAATATTTTTAAAAAAATCTATTTTTATACTCAAAAAGCTATATTGAAAGGATAAATGAATATTAATTAAAATTATTAAGTTATATTAATTAAATATATATATTAAATATTAAATATAATTTTATTTATTCATCCAATTTATTTGATAATCATAATATAAAAACAACCCAAATTTTACACATAAAATTCTATATTTTTATTAAGGAATTTTTACCTCTTTTTAATAGTGAACCTATTTTAAATTCAATTTTTAGATATTTAATAGAATATATATATCCAAATAAACTTAATATTTGAAATTGGAACCAAAATTTTTTGTTATGGTTATTTTTTGGTATTTTGTTTCGAAGTTTCATTTTTTAATTTATAATGAAAAATACAGAATTTTTATTCCAAACTACTTTTTCATATAATTTATTTATAGGGTTAAATAAAATATTAAATTTGTTTTAAAGTTTAATTAGTTCAAATTTTTATCACTTAATTCAATTTATCATGTTGGATTCAATTTCAATTTGAAATTAACTATAAAAACCTAGAATATTTTTAGACATTTTTACTTTAAAAACCCAAATTGTCGTCATGTCTGAAGGATTAATTTTAAATTAATTTCTACCACTTCTGTTATTGGAATTTATAGAAATGGATTCCATATTCATAATAATCATAATTTATAATTTCTAATAAGTTCAAAATAGTTTTTTTATAATATATACTAGTGAATGTAATTAAAATTAATTACAACGATTAAGTTAAAATTAAGCGTAATAAGGGACTGTACCTTAATCTTAAGGGCCCAAATTACCTTTAAACTTGTCCAAGAGACATTTTATGGACATATTTATACTCATTTATCCATTTTACATAATTTTTTACATTATCATAGACAGTTTAAATGTGAAAAATGAGTATGGAATTCCTATGTCAAAATATTACAAGAGTGTCACTCCTCATCCACTATAAAAGGCCCCCTTTTATCCTGCTTCCTCACACCTTTAAATCCACATTAGATCGGAAAAAATATACCCAAATAGCTCCTCAATTAATCCCACATCATCTTATATGACTCCCTTTGTAATAAATAAATCCAAGGAAGCCATTGGTTCAAACCAAAGGAGTTACCTGTTTAAGAGGTAACATCTTTTCTTCAATTTTTTAGTTTTATTTCCATTATCAACTCCATGAACTCTCTTTATTAAATTATTCTATAAAAAAACTCTATAAAAAATATAATAATATGTTTTTATGATAATATTTCTAAATAAACTTACAAAAATGTCCATATAATGGGTAACAAACATACAGTTTATATGAACGATGAACTATCACCTCACGAAATGATGACTCTTCATTTTACATTAGCACCTCTCATGGTAGAAATTATGATGGAAAAAATATTTATATATGATATATATATGATTTTTATAATATCTTTAAACTTATTTATTTATTTTATAACACATGTATTTATGCACTCTATTTTGTGGGAATATGATAACATCGTTTGTGGAAGTTTGGACTACCACCTCATAAAAACAACGTGTTTCATTAAAATGATACATGGGACGTATAAAAGACGGGTTTAATTACAAATATGTGAAATAAATAACCTCTATTTGATATTAATAAAATAACCACATTTCTATAAATATAATATATTTAGTTTTCCTTGTTACCCTTTCACACACATAAAATGTGATAACGTCATTTGTGAATGCATGGACTACAACCTCCTCAACATGATGTGATTCATTTTTAATCACAATAATTATATATATAATTATATATGATTAAATAATATGTTATTTATGATATAAGTGTCTTTATTTAATGATAAAATTCTACTTCCCTTCTTTTAATAATGATCATTGAAAAGTGAGAATGTTACTCATGCGTACGTACGACGTACCATCTCGATGTTCGTAATGTAGATTAATTTTTCATAACAGTATGTAATGATTGATTTTAAAAGAATAATTGATGCATAAATATAATAATTATTTCATTATTATTATTCTGGAGATGTTATGTATTTACCTCTTTGACCATATTTGACCTACCAAAGTTGTTTTGACAAATAATCCATATTTGTTCAAAACTTTCGATATAAAATTGATTGATTAAGTAGTTGTATAGAACATGGTAATATGTGAAATAAAAGTAATGATAAATGTGAAAAAGTATCTCAATTGAGTAGATAATTTAAATATGTTTATTATACATGATGTTAAAGGATGTTCACCTGAAAGGAAATGCAAGGTAACAAATTTTGTCTCAATTTTCATTCTATTGAGACTAATTTGTTGGAATGCACCTTATTTCTTTTATATGGTGCATATACTACCTTTTGACATGTTATATCATGAAACTATTTGTTCTAAGGATGTTATATGTTTCATATAATTATATTACTTCATAAATATTATTATTAAAATGATTTAAAGTCGTGTGAGACACTTTGGAATGTTTAATGATTATTCTCCTCAAGAACATTTTTAATTGTTATCCTTACAATCACACTTCCTTTTGTGATTTTTAAGATTATCTTAAATCAATGACTTTATTATTGTCCATATAATTTCTTTTATATGGTGTATATACTTCTGTTTTTTAATATAATATCAATATTCATTCATTCTGCAGGATATTTTCAGTTTCGATTTGAATTATTTCATCTAAAGGAATTTCAGATAAAATTTACAAGTGGAAAACAATTTCATAACCCTATTTATTTTCATTTTGTTGTATTATCCTATTGATAATTAATATTCTATTATTATTTGTATAGTTAGTTTTACTATATCTTGATGTATTTTTTCTTTTATATGTGAATGTACAATTGATACACATAGTCTACTCGTTGATTAATTATCACTACAACATTATAATCTTTTCAAGGGTTTACATTTAAATCTCATTTTGTTCAAGATTATTTACAATTGAATTTATATCAGAGGAAGTTATTTTATCCTTGTCTAGAAAACTCTTTAATTTTCTTCTTGTATGGTTATTAATTTCATTTTTATGTAATAATACCATTTTCCCATTCATTGTTACTTAAAATGTTTTGGATTTTTTTATGGAAACCTATATTAATTTATCTCTTTAGTTAAAGAAAATGTTTTCTTCTAAAAACACTATTTAAAAAAAATTAAATATTATTTATCCTTTTAAATATTATTTAGTAAAGTCATATTTACCTACTTTTTATTTTTTCAACAATTTCAAAGGAAACTTCTTTCTCTTTCTAAATAAAACATTTTTAAAATTTTTACCATGCAAAAGGAATGTTCTTTTTACCTTCTATGACAAGTAAAAATTTACTCACCATCATTTATTTGAATTTATTTCTTCATGTATAAATGTTTATCTTTTAAATAAAATGTTTTCAAAATTTATTTTCAATAAAAGTATTTTCAAATATTTTTTCAACAAAAAAGTGATTTTCCTCAAGATTGTTTTTAAAAGATCATTTTATTTCTATCAATCAATGATAACAAAAATTTATTTTACTCCACTTTGAATATTTTTTATTGATACCATCATAATTATTCCTCTAGATGGGTTTTGATTGATATTACATAATATAGTATTCACAATCACTTCTTTGATTTTTTTGTTAGTCCCCTTGAAATAATCAATATCAAATGATAATTGAATAATGAATTTACACTAAATTATCCATTTCATTTATTTGGGATATAACTATTTCCTAAAATTTATACCATTTTACATATGATGTATACTATGAAAGATATTCGATTATTTGGGGAAATAGTTATAATTACATATTCTTTATTCAGAAAAGATATTTGATAAGTCATATTTTTATTCTAAATATTCTATATGAGGAATAATTTGAATAGGAAAAAAGGGAGGTTTCCAGAATTTATATAATACCTCAATACATCAAAAAGTTCTCATGAGACAAATATGTTGTAGATATTAAATGGGTTTCCATCCATACTTTTAACCATCATATGAAATTTCTTTATGGTATATGGTTTCATGTTCCTCAAACCTAATGTCCATTAAGAAAGAAATACTATCATTTAATTTCAGTTGTTATTCATCAATGAGATATTTTATTCACATATATATTGATGAATATAACTTTGAGTTCATTGATTACACGTTTCAGTTTATTTCCTTGAAATATTTATTTTTCCATAACTAGTAATTTTAATGGTACATGTCTCTATTTAGCTTGCCTTAATTCTTATTCACTTAATTTTTGGCCCATTGATTACATGGAATGTGTTCTCATTTATTTAAATTTTCGTGTTGATTTATTATTATTGATTAAATATTAATTCCTCTATAGTCTACCCTTATTAAGAATTTTAGCTCAACCTTATTATGTTTCCTTTCCCTAGGATTCCAAGTAGTGTACTAAGAATGATATATAGGGATATACTAGATGGAATAAAGTTATCCTCAATGTTACATAGAAGAAATAAAGTATGTTGTAATTAGTATAATAATTTTCAATACAAGAAAAATTTATATACCTTGTTTACCATGAAAACTAAACTCTCAGTCCATCAGGATTTGATTCATTGTAATAATGCAATGTAATTATAATCAGACACTGACTATGAGATCTCTAGGTTTGAGTCACTATAGTTGGTATAAAAGGAAGTTTAGTAGAAACCATGAGAACTAGATTTAGGAAAACATAGATTAGGGTACATATACCTAAGGTTTAATTTAAGGATAAGTATAGAAAAACATCAGAATGTTTTAGTTTGTTAGAGATTATGTAGTTTTCCAAGATATATATCCCTATATAGATACTACAAGTGGACATGGTTCTGGAATAAATGTACAAAAGAGTAACGACTCCAATAAGGTGTATCTGGCCAAACCTGGCATAACATGGTAAATGAAAACAAGCCTTAATACGCACCTGGTCTGACACTCCTAGGGATATTCTTGGGAAAATTAAATTTTTATTCACAAACCACTTTGATTGATTTTGACAATGAATATCCTAGGTTAAACTGAAGGTATTTCTATTGAAGATAATCTTTCATGATTTAGAAATCCAATCAATAAAATTATTGAAAAACCCTAGACCAAGGAATGATATATGTTAAAATAGGTGGATGAAATACTAATGTATTGGGGTAGTATTGAAAACCTTACTTAAAGGACTTTATAGTTATTAATATTATTTCAAGGATTTCAATCATATTTTTTGAGATTATATTAATATTGCTTTAGAAAAGGACTACCTGTATGTCAGGTGACAACCCATCAAATCCAGTAGAGATGTGGGACTTGAACCCATTACCAAAGGACGATATGGGTTTCACACCTCCATAGACCTAGTCAATCTTTTGGTTAATATGTCATTGTTTTTAGATAAACAATTTTATGAATTAATACTAATGATAAACCAATAGGGTTGATATTTTATGTTTATATGTTAATGTCTCAAACATGTTAGTATTGGAAAATATTTAGATAAAAATAGTCAGACTTGTTACTCTTTTATAGGCCTTAAGATTCTTTAAAAATTTATTCTAGTGCTTCATGGATAAATATTAATTTCTAAATGAATTGGAAAATAGATCAAAGAACGACCAAATATTTAATTTTTTGATATATAAATATATCAATTAAGTATATTTCCTTATATTTTGAGGAATTAAAATAATTACACATCACTAGAAAAATGATCAATTTTTTTTCCTAATACATTATTATTTGTTGAACTGGAGGACTTCTAAGTCATCATAGATTTGTGAATTTGATACCATCAACTTTATAATGATTATTCACATTCTTGTGATTGATGACCTAAATCACTCCCTATAAATGTTTATAAACACCTATCAGGATGTGGTAATTTATATATGGGAAATATATAATAATCTATCACCAATATCATGTTTAAATTTAAAGGATGAAACTTATTTATGGTGGGGAGAATGTAACACCCCAAAAATTATGCAAGAGTCACTTGTATTTGCTAGGGTGTATGACATGCGACACCAACATAAAAAGGGAATATAATATCTTAATTATTTATTATATATTTAGTAATTTAAATAAATTCAAAATAATTTATATCTTTCATTGAACATGATACCGAATTTATGTTCAACATACACAATGATGCGTTTCTTCAATGACTTTCACTAGACACAAGACATAGTTTTACCAAACAATAATATATTATCGAAATATTATTATTTAATAATATATAAACTATCCATTATGAATATTATTAACTAACTAATTAAAATCTATGGTTTAAACAACTAATTAATTGGTTACAAATTAATTATAAATTAATATAATAACCAATTAAATATGAAAAGTATATTTTATATAAATCTATTTTTATTCCCACAAAGTTTTTTTACCATAATAAATTAAATTAATTACAATTATTAAGTGATATTAATTTAATATAGATATTATACATTCAATATAATATTTTTTATTTCTATCCAATATATTTTATAATAATAACACAAGAACAACCCAAATTTTACACCTAAAATACAATATTTTTATTATGGCATTTCTACCACATTTTATTGGAGAACCAATAATAAATTAAAGTTTTTGAACGTTTATAATTTAAATATTTCAAAATATATTTTTTATTTGGAATTGAAATAAAAATTTAGGTTAGGGTTATTTTTTTGGTATTTTTCAATAATGATTGGTATTATAATGAATAATGAAAAATACTGAATTTCAATTCAAAACTGCTTTTTCATATAATTTATTTAAATGGTCATATAATATTTTAAATTTGTTTTAAATATTAATTATATTTAATTTTTATCAATTTATTCAATTTATGTCATTGAAATGAATTTCACATTGAAATTGACTGCAAAAACCTTGAAAACATTCAGATGTTTTTACTTTAAAAAACAAAATTGTCATCCCATCCATGAGATTAAATTAAAATTAATTTCTTCCACTCCTGTGATTTAAATTTGAAAAAATAGATTCTAGATTTTTAATAAGAATAATTTATAGTTTTTAATAATGTAAAATTAGTTTTTTAACATAACTATTATTGAATGTAATTAAAACTAACTACAATGATTAAGGTAAAATTAAGTTTAATAAAGGACTAAACCTTGATCTTAAACATCCCAAATAACCAATAAACATTTACAAGATGAATTTAATGGAAATATTTCAAACCTATAATCCATTTTTCTAATTTTTTTCATTAATGGAGCCACATTAAATGTGAAAACATGTATGTAATTCCTTTGTCGAAAATTACAAGAGTGCCACTCCTCCTCCATTATAAAATGGATGCCTCTCCTAACACTTCCACACACCTTTAAAGATACATTGGATTGAAAAAAATATTACCAAATCACTCCTAAAAATCCCTACCCTAATATGAGAAGCCTCCCCTTGGGCAGAAAGAAATCCAAGAAATCCTTTGGTTCAAACCCAAAAAGAGTTACCCGATAAAGAGGTAACATCGTTCCTTAGGGTTTTTAATTTAATTTTCATTTTCAACTCCCTAAAATATCCTCATTCCATTATTATATAACCAAAAATTATCATAAATATATTATTATGTGTTTATTCTAATTTTTCTACCTACCCTTACACATAAATCTATCTAATGGGTAACAAATATACTATTTATGTGAATGGTGAACTACCACCTCATGAAATGATGATTGTCCGTTCTTCCTTCACAACGTCTTATGGGGGTCATTATGATGGAGAATATATTTATATATGATATTTAGGATATTTATAATTTCATTATAATTATTTAATAATTATATAACACACATCGTTATGCACTCCATTTTGTGGGAATTCAATAACATCCTTTGTGGAAGTGTGGACTACTTCCTCCTAAAAGTTATGTGATTCATTCCTACGATACATGGGATGTATAAAGGATGGTTTTAATTAAAAATAGTGAAATAAATAAAATATCTATTATATTAATGACATAATTAAATTTTATGAAATAATATATATATATATATATATATCATTTTCTTTATTACCCTTTCACATACATAAAAAGTGATAACGTCATTCATAGACATGTGAACTATCTCCTCCTCAACATGATATGATTCATTTTTTATCATGAGGATTATATATATAAGAATATTTGATTAAATAATATGTTATCTAACATATAATTATCATTTCGTAAATATATTATTATAATTATCTTGTTTCTATATATATCATCAAAAAATGGGAGCGTTACTCAAGCATACGTACAACATGCCATCTCCATGATCGCAATGTTGGTTCCTTTTTAATAACCATATTCAGTGATTGATTTTAAATGTATATTTTATGTATAATTATAATAATTATTTAATTATCATTATTCTTTATATGTTATTTAATGACCCCTTTGACCATAGTTGACTTTACAATGTTTTTTCTGACACATAACATGAATTTGGTCGAAACACCCAACATAAACTTAATTAGTTATGTAGTTGTATAAAACAAGGTAATAATTAAAGTAAAAGTAATGATAAAAATTAAAAAGGTTCTTAGTCAAGTATAAAATTAACAAAATTTTATTATTTATTAATTTAATGGATTTTCACCCAAAAAGAAACACATGGTAAGGGTTTTCATCTCAATTTATATTCCACTGAGACTTATTTTTTGTTTTTCAAATAGTTTCTATTATATTGTGTATATACATTACTTTTACATGTTATATCATGAACCTAGTTGTTATAATGATATTATAAGTTTCATTTAATGATATTAATAGATTTATATTAGGATTAAAACATTTCAAAGTGGTATTGGACACTTTGGAGTGTTTAAAAATTATTCCCCTCAATAATGTTTTTAATGACTATCCTTACTATCTGACTTCCTTTTGCGATTGTTAAATTTATCTTGAAACAATCACTATATTTTTCACCTAATTTCTTAGATATTGTTTATATTAAACCACTTTTTTATATAATATCACGATTTATTCATTCTTAGTGACATCTTTAAATTTAAATTCAATTATTTCATCTAAGGGGATTTGATTTAAATGTTACCTGGTGGAAAATAATTTCATAACCCAATTTAATTTTATTTTGTTGTATAACATACTAATTATTGTTAATATTCTATTATTATTATTTGTAAAATGAATTTTATTATATATTGATGTATTTCCTCATATATATATAAATATATGTGGATTTATATTTGATATAAGAAATCTAATAATTGATGGATTCTCACTCCAACATTATAATCTTTTCAATGGTTTACTTTACAATATTAATTTGTTTGGGATTGTAACTCCATGACCCTAGTTACCCAGAGTCAGTGCATTATTACATAACATTGGAATGATCACAAAAGATCATGTCTCGAAAGACCAATTAGTTTAGTAGTCTTGGAAACACTAGATACATTCATAAAGTTTACACTACATCATAAAGTGAAAACTACAAAAATATCTTTTCTCCACACTCATATCCCCTTATACAATCACTGCATGTCATTCATAAAATACTTCTTCACATCCTGGGAAAAATAAAACATAGAAAGGGGTGAGCTCAAATGCCAAGTAATGATAACAATATAGCAAAAACTTTCATAAATAAGCATAAATAATTAAGGCAATGTATGACTAAAACAAAAGCCTTTTAAACATGAACTTAAGAATAATATGGAAAAAATAAAATGAAATAATTCCATTTACATATTCACATGGATATTCTAATAGTCAAATAATAACATGGAATATCAATAACCACTTTCATAATGATGGAATGCATATTTCTAGACTATCATAACCACATAGTCAAGGCCACGTTCCAAGACTATAAATAAGATTTTGTGAAGGAGTTGTGCCAAGACACTAGTTTGTCTCATGAGACTTTCCAATTCATCTAGGAGCTATATCGGGCTCCACCCGCCACTTACTAAGTAAAATTCATTCCTCATATGAACAGGTTTGAACATAACATAAACATTCATATTAAAACTAGCATATGAAATGTAAATACATTCTCTATAAACCATGAATGGTATAAAAATAAAACCTCCACAGTCAAATATATCAAAAAACCTTCAATATGATATGGAAGTTCTGTATCATAGAAAATCAACTTCCAATAAGCTTAAAATCCATCAAAGGATGCTGACATAGATGAAATAAAAACTATTTGAGAGAAATATCTCTTTTTTTGAAATCATTTAAATGTAACATAATTATAAAATGAAACATTTACATTGAAAATTTTCATAAAATATTGTAAGGGAAGCTTCAACAATTTTATAATGGCGGAAAATAGCCGCACCCGCCGTATAAGTTAAAAAAAGACATTCTTACATTAATTCTGTCAAAAAGGTTAAAAAGGACCTTGTTTGGAAAACGACAGAAATATTCCTTTATAAAAATCTTATAAAAATTGAAAAATGGTATAAATAACTTTATCCCATAGTCTTTAAAATGGTAAGAATGATTTGAAATACATTTTTAAGAAACATGTATGTGGATGATAAAGAGGTTCCAGTAGATAATCACGTATAAACAACCTCGGATAATGAAGAGATTGTGAAATAAACCCTTACCTTGGACTTTTCCATGGTTGAGGGTAGGTTAACCTCCTATATAATGGTGAAATAATTTTTATTAAATTATACAAGAATCATATACATTAATATGATATTATATATGATGTTTTAACATTGATTTGTTAATAATATGTTAGTATTATCATCGTTTCGGTTGTTAATTTACTCATTTTCTTTTATATGTTTTGTTTCGTAAGCCGTGTTTGTTATGGATAGGTTTTTATATTATTCATATAAATAATGATATCTAGTCATTAAAAATTATTTTTAATCCTCAAATGACAGTTATACTTGAATGGATATGATGGGGAATGAATTTAATCGGGTTCGTGGAGACGATAGTCCGTACGTACGCACGAGCGACAATTTCATTCTTTTGATATTAAAATAATATATAATTGGTTGTTATATCATATATAAAGAATAATTATCATGTTATATTTATTATTTACATGAATTTTACATTATTATTACACCCATCCAAATAATAATGTATTGAATAACAATTACACCACGACGTGGAGACGGTAAGCCGTACGTACGCACGAATAATGACATGTCATTCAAATAATGGATGGGATACTGAATATGGATTTAACATTTTTATAATAAAATCACAGTATATATAATATTATATGGTTACTATTTTCAAATGGTAATAACAAAGAAAGAAGAAGTGGAAGAAGAAAGGAACATCAAAGAGGGTGGTGAAAACATTACCTCTTCTTCGGGTTCTTCCTTTTGATTTTATAAAAAGGGCTCCTTAAGATGGATTTATGTTAAAACTAAGGCCTCTAGGATTAATTGAGGTATGTCAAAAGAGTAGTTGGGCTGGTGGTGGCTAAGTCAAAATGCTTTTAATGTGTGAAATAGTGAGAAGGGAGAGTGCCCTTTTATAAGAGGGGTGAGGGGCACCTTTGGAAAAGCTAGAAATATTATTTTATAATAAATTCATATTCGGTTTATAAAGGCTAAAAAGTGGATTATTAAAAGTATAAGGTGGGTATGGGTCTAAATAATTTCAACCAATATAATTTAGACAGGTTTGGGTCATTATATTAACCTTATCTTTTAGTTTTAACTCTTAGTTAATTAGTTTGACATTTACCATGTCACATTGTATTTTTATATTATATAGTTAATAAACTTAATATATATATATATATATATATATATATATATTCAAGAGACCCCCAAGTGGTCCATTAATGATACAACTATCATGATGTAAGTCCTATGTCCGATCCTTAGATTTTTAGGAATATAATATCAATAAATAATATAATATTTGTTTTAAAAACTCATTTATGTCAATTTTGATACTATTCAATAAATGATTTTTGTTAAAGTATTAACAACTTTATTAACTCAAACCAAATTCATTTAATAAATCCACTAATTTCATATTAACCAATAAAATTCATGGATGTCATCAAAAATTTCAAATTATATTTATTTTAACACTTATAATACCAATTATTTGATTCATTCATTAATAAGGAAAATATTGCATCATTATTGTGTCATAAATAATATTAATTATTAAATGTCTAAAAATTATAAATAAAACACCATTATGTATGAAATCGTCTTATATTTCTAATGAATATTTATAGTCGAAAATCCAACATATATAACCCTATATAATTCTTTTTGCTAAAAGATATATGCTTATGTCATTTTTGTATTTATTTTTACTTAATTAATATAAAGTGTCTTTATCACTTACATGTGGATACATGGGGTCCCAAAATCGACCAAAATTTGCCTATGGTTGGAAATGTATCCAAAAATAAGGTTATGACATGTTTTAGGATAATTTATTATTATTATAATATTATTTTTTACCCTTATTTACTGGATATACCCTTTAACCATGGTATGCAAAATATTTACCAAAGTAATTATTCAAAATGTCTAAAAATAAAAGTTACCTATTTAAATAATTGGAAGGCTTGATTCCAAATATGGAATCCATTTTTCAAAATTCAGTACACAGAAGTGGAAAAAATTAATTTAAAATTAATTTCTGTTGTTGAAAAAAAGCGTGTTTTTAAGAGATAATAACTATCAAAAAATTAACACTTGTTTATGTACGGTTTAATTGTGAAATTATGTCTAATGACCAAAATTGTATTAAATGGTAAAAATATATTCTAAATATACTTTAAAACCAGTCAAATTAATAATTTATCACTATTGATTATTTCGATTAAATAAGTTGTTTTTAATTAAAATTTAGTAATTTTCACTATTCATCAAAATATAAATGTTATCCAAAAAGTACCAAAATTTCAACCTAGGATAATTTCAATATTTTGAACCCAAAAACGAAGTCCATTTTGAGAGATAAAATTTATAAAATTTCAAAAAGTGGGTATTACTATTCATAACGGCTCGTTTGATTGGTTGTGGTGTGTGTTAGAACTCGAAGTTGCGTACAACACACGCTACTATATTATTCAAAGAGAAGAGTACCATGGAAACTTGGGTTTTTACATTCTCCCCTTTTTCAAATAATTTCGTCCTTGAAATTTCTAGAATATTATTGCATAATATGACTCGGGTGGTTCTTCATCATATGTTCCTTGGGTTCCCAAGTTGCCTCTTCCATCTTTTGGTTTCTCCATAGAACTTTTACCAAACGATTCGTCCGGTTTCTCAGCACTTGTTCTCTTGTATCAAGAATCCTGATGGGATCTTCGCAATAAGACAGACTGTGTTCCAATTCTATTTCCTCATAGGTGAGTACATGCGTTGGGCCAGGCATGTATTTTCTCAACAGTGGTACGTGGAGCACATCGTGAACTATGGAGAGACTTGGCAGCTTTGCCAAACAGTAATCTACAACCCCAATTCGTTCAAGAATTTCGAAAGGTCCTATGTACATGGGACTCAATTTACATTTCTTTCTGAAATGTATAACTCCCTTCCATGGAGATACCTTCATGAAAACATGATCTCCTACCTGAAATTTCGAAATCCTTCCTTCGGTTGTCAGCATAACACTTCTGCCTACTTTGAGTTGATTTGATGTGGTTTTGGATTACCTTCACCTTCTCCATCATTTTCTCCACCAGTTCTGGGCCTACAAGTTTTCTTTCACCAACTTTATCCCAACAGGTTGTTTTGCGACATCTCTTTCTATATAACGCTTCATATGGTGCCATTTGAATACTCGAATGGAAGCTATTGTTATAAGAAAATTCTAACAAAGGTAAATATTGATCCCATATACCCTTAATGTCAAGTGAGTAAGATCTCAACATGTCTTCTATGGTTTGAATAGTCTATTATGATTGTCCATCTATTTGAGGGTGGTAGGCAGTGCTCAAAAAAAGTTCAGTATCCATGGCCTTCTGAAGACTCTTCCAGAATCTTGAAGTAAAACAGGGATCATGATCAGAAACAATTGATAGGGGTACTCCATGAAGTCTCAAATCTTAATTAATATATATCCTTTCTAGACATTAAAGTGCTAGATCTTCTCTTATAGAAAGAAAATGTGATGATTTGGTAAGATAATCAACAATGACCCATATTGCATCGTCCCTTGTAAGAGTCTTTGGTAGTCCCATCACAAAGTCCATTGTGATATTATTCCATTTCCACTCAGGTATAGGAAGAGTTTGTATGACTCCTCCAGGCTGTTGCCTTCCAGCTTTCACTTGGTGACAAACCATACATCTTGAAACAAAATCAGCAATCTCCCTCTTTATTTTGTCCCACCAAAAATGTTCCTTCAAATATCTATACATTTTGGTGCCCCTAGGGTGTATAGAGAAATTGGAACTCTGAGAATCATCCAACAATTCCCTTTTTAGATCAGGTATAACGGGAACACAAAGTCTCTTCCCAAATTTCAAAATTCCATCTTCACACACAAAGTCATTCAATCTCACATTATTCACATCTTTAATCTTATTTTGAAACTCCTCATCGTCAGTTTGAGAACTCTTTATCCTTTCTAGTAAATATGGTTTGGCAACAATTTGAAAAATCATTGATGTTTCACCTTCCATGGTTATTCCCATGTCCATCTTCACTACATCCATGAAAAATGGATCCTTTCAATTCTCATATTCTTCAAAACTCCATGATCATTTCTGTTCAAAGCATCTGCCACCTTCTTTACCTTCCACGGGTGGTAGTGTATCGTGCAATCATAATTCTTGAGTAATTCAAGCCATCTACATTGACCCATGTTGAGTTCTTTCTGTGATAAAATATACTTCAAACTCTTGTGATTAGTATAAATGTCACATTTTTCACCATACAGGTAGTGTCTTCATATCGTTAAAGTATAGATCACATTAGATAACTTGAGACATGGGTAGGATAGTATTTATCATGAATTTTCAACTATCGTGATGCATAGGCAATAATCCTATCATTTTGAATAAGTACACAACCAAGTCCTTTTTTCAGTGCATCACTATAAATAGAGAACCCATCATTCCCTGATGGTAGAGTCAATATAGATGCAATGAATAATCTTCTCTTCAGTTCTGCGAAACATTTTTCACACTCTTTTTTCCAAACAAATTTAACTCCTTTACGTGTGAGCTTTGTTAATGGGTTATCCAACCGGGAAAAATTCTAGATGAAACGTCGATAATAACCTGCTAAACCAATAAAACTGCGTACCTCAGTTATACTCATTGATGCAGGCCATTATTGGATTTCCTTGGTCTTAGAAAGATCAACAGAGATTCCATATTTAGAGAAAATATGGCCAAGAAAAGAAATATCTTGAAGCTAGAATTCACACTTACTAAACTTCTCATATAAATCATATCTCCTTAGAGTATTTAGGATAATGCGCAAGTGATTTTCATGATCTTCGTAGCGTTTGAAGTATACCAAGATATCATCAATAAATACCACCACAAATTCATCTAGATATTCCTTGAAAACTCTATTCATTAGGTCCATGAATATCAAGGGCGCATTAGTCTTCCCAAAAGGCGTTACTGTAAACTTGTAATGCTCGTACCTGGTTCGAAATGCTATCTTCAGAATGTATTCCTTCTTCACATACAACTGATGGTATCCAGACCGAAGGTCAATCTTTGAAAATTTTTAAGCTCCATGCAGTTGGTCAAATAAATCGTCAATGCGAAGTAGGGGATACTTGTTCTTTACTGTTATATCATTGATCTCCCTGTAGTCGATACATAACCTCATAGACCCATCTTTATTTTTAACAAAAAAACAGGGGCTCAACATGGAGAAACACTAGGGAAAATAAATCCCTTATTACTCAATTCCTCTAGTTGTTTCATTAGTGCAACTAATTCCACAGTGGACATTCAATAAGGGGTCTTCGATATAGGCCTTGATCCAGGAATTAAATCAATGGAAAACTCAACTTCTCATTCTGGAGGATGTCCAGGTAAATTTTTCAGAAACACATCTACATATTCTTTCACAATAGGTACATCCTCTATTTGAACATTCCTTTCATTACCCATAGTCATTTCATTATCTTCCTCCCCAATAATTGAATTTAGTTGAGATACTGGGGGTGGATCTAGATAAGAATTAGGTGGTGACGATTTTCCTCTAAAGATAAGGTTTTCCTTATCATCATCATCAAAAATCGTAACCTCCTTCTTCTTACAATAAATATTCAAATCATGACCCGAAAGACAATCTATAATGATGATTATATCAAACTCAATCATAGGTATGACGATGAGATCAGCGGATAAAGAACATTTATGTTCTCTAATGGGGACTGATTCACAGAACTTTGTTGCAATGATACTTTCCTTAGTAGTTTTAAATGACAAGTCCCTTGTTAAATAAATTTGGAAATATATAATTTTCATAGAAAACTGGGAAGATATGAAACAATGCAATGATCCAGAATCCAAAAATGCATTTTTTAAACTTGAGAAAACCATTAAATTACCTTCCACCACGTCTTTCGGAGCTTCTACCTCAGCAGTAGTGATAGTATAAGCTTGGCCTTGATACCTTGGCCTTTTCAAAGGTAATTTCCCCTGACTCTTAGAAAATTCATTGGCATAATGTCCCATCTCTCAGTAGTTTTAGCATTAATAATTGGTTGCTTCTTTCTTCCCCTTTCAATCATGATCTTGGTGGACTTTTTCACAACACTTGTAACAGACTCCCATTCCCTTCAAGCAAGTACCAGGGTGTTTCTTCGCACATTTACTGCAGGATGGATATTCAAATTTTCCCTTCTTCCCCTTATTTCCATTCCCAGAGTGATCAACATATCTCTTCTTCTCTTTCATTGCTTTAAATTCATAAGACTTAGAGAATTCATTTTCTGTCTTGATATCACATGAGACAATATCTTCGTACGATGAGAAATATTGTGAGAGTAATGCTCGATGGAGAAATGGTTTTAACCCATCAAAGAAACGATCAATCTAATTTCTTGGGTTACGTATATAATCTCTTGCATACCTTGATAACCATGTAATGTTAGCCTGATACTTTGCGACACTCTCATCCTCCTTTTGTCACAGACTCAAAAATTGCCCTTCCATATCTACTCGATGGTTACAAGGAAAGTGTTTTTCTAAAAACATATCTTTGAACTCCCTCCATTCCATATTTGATACTTCATCATTTTCCTTCGTGTTTTGAATCAATGACCACCATTGATCAACATCTCTAGTGAGGCGATAAACTGCCATGAAAACTTTTTCCCTTTCACTACTCCCCAAAGCCAGAAATATTTTCTCTAGGGAACCTATCCATTGATCAGATACTCATGGATTTGTAATCTCATTGAATGTTGGTGGTTTCTACCTCATGAAGAGATCTAACATTGAACCTCCATGCTATGGATTAGGGTGCTTCATACGGGTAAGGTTATTATTCATAACCTGAGTGAGTTGTCCCAATATGGTGATTAGTTGATCAGCACCAGTTGCGTCCCCACACCACTATAATTATCTTGAGCAGGAGGGAAATCCCTACATGGAGTGTGTACATTGATACAGTTTCCATTTCTTCTACTAGGAGCCATTTCTAAACAATGGCATAAACTAGATCAGTTTACAAATCAAAATACATAATTCAATACTTGTAAAACACATAACATAATTTGAATTAGTTTTGGATATAATCCATAATCATAAATATGTTTTCTTTGGGGATGTATATACTCATAAACCCTTTATAATGGTTTTTAATGAAAATGAGAATTATCCTAAGCATATCCCCCGGGAGTGTCGTAACCAAGAGTGCAGCAAGGCCCGTTGTCATGCACCAGTTCCCATTTGAGTCTAGCTCAAAGTGGTGTTTTCGGGTTTTACCCCTAGGTACATATGTTCTAGAGCCACCTCTACCTGCTCGTATCCAAACAGGGATGTATTTCTCGGAAAACTCACCAAATCTCTACAATACCAAAATTCTAGGAAGTTCTTCAATACTAATCTACAAAGTGTATCTTAGTGATATGTGCTCTAATCAGAGTTTATCCAAATCTAGCTTCCAATCATGGTACTAAACTTCCTCCGATACCAACTGTAATGCCCCGACCCCAGTTATCCTGAGTCAGTGAATTATTACATAACATTGGCATGATCAAAAAAGATCATGTCTCGAAAGACTGCTTAGTTTAGTTGTTTTAGAAACACTAGATACATTCATAAAGTTTACATTACATAATAAAGTAAAAAATACAACAAAATCTTGTCTCCACACTCATATCCCCTTATGCACTCCTTGCAGGTCATTCATAAAATACTTATTCACATCTTGGGAAAAAGAAAACATAGAAAGGGGTGAGCTAAAATTCCCAGTATAGATAACAATATAGCGAAAACTTTCATAAATAAGTATAAACATTTAAGGCAATTTATGACTAAAAAAGCCTTTTAAACTTGAACTTCAGCATAATATGGAAAACATAAAATGAAATAATTCTATTTACTTATTCACATGGATATTCTACTAGTCGAATAATCACATTCAATATCAATAACCAATTTTATAATGATGGAATGCATAATGTCAGACTATCATAACTACATAGTCAAGGCCTCGTGCCCAGAATACAAATAAGATTTTGTCAAGGCCTTGTGCCAAGACACTAGTTTGTCTGATGAGACCTACTGATGCATAGAGGAGCTATATTGGGCTCCACCCGTCACATACTAAGTCCAATGCATTCCTCATATGAACAGGTTTAAACATAACATAAAAATTCGTATTAAAACTAGCATATGAAATATAAATACATTCTTCATAAACCATGAATAGTATAAAAATAAAACATCCACTGTAAAATATATCACAAAACCTTCAATACAATATGGTTGTTTTTTATCATAATAAATCAACTTCAAATAAGCTTAAAATCCATCAAAAGATGTTGACATAGATGAAATCAAAACTATTTGAGAGAAATATCTCTTTTTTTGAAATCATTTAAAACTCACATAATTATAAATTAAAACATTTAATTGTAAAATTTTCTTATAAGATTTTAAGGGAAGATTTGAAGATTTTATAACGGCCGAAAATAGCCTCACCCACAGTATAAGTTAAAGAAAGACATTCTTTACCTTAATTCTGACGAAAAGGTAAAAAAGGACCTTGTTTGGAAAATGACAGAAATATTCCTTTATAAATTTATTATAAATAGTAAAAAACGGTATAAATGACTTTATCCCATAGTCTTTAAAATAGTAATAATGATTTGAAATACATTTTTAAGAAACAAGGATTTGGATGATAAAGAGGTCCCAGTAGATAATCACGTATTAACAACCTCTGATAATGAAGAGATTGTGAAATAAACCCTTTCCTTGTACTTTTCCTTGGTTGAGGGTAGGTTAACCTCCTGTATAATGGTGAATAAATTATTATTAAATTATAAAATAAACATATACATTAATATGATATCATATATGATCTTTTAACATTGATTTGTTAATAATATATTTGTATTATCATCGTTTTGGGTGTTAACTTACTCATTTTCTTTAATATGTTTTGTTATGTAAGTCATGTTTGTTATGGATAGGTTATTAATTATTCATATAAAAAATGATATAAAGTACTTAAACTTTTTTTTTAATCATCAAATGAAAATTACACTTGAATGGATATGATGGGGAATGAAATTCATCGCGTTTGTGGAGACGGTAGTCCGTACATACGCACGAGCGACAATATAATTCTTTTGATATTAAAATAATATATAATTGGATATTATATCATATATAAAGAATCATTATCATGTTATATTTATTATTTACATGAATTTCACATCATTATTATACCCATCCAAATAATAATGTATTGAATAACAATTACACCACGACGTGGAGACGGTAAGCCGTACGTACGCACGTATGGTGACATGTCATTCAAAGAATGGATAGAATACGGAATATGGTTATACCATGTTTATAATAACATCATAGTATATATTATATAATGGAGTTATTATTTTAGAATGGGAATAACAAAGAAAGAAGAAGTGGAAGAAGAAAAGAACCTGAAAGAGGGTGGTGAAAACATTACCTCTTCTTCGGGTTCTTCCTTTTGATATGATCAAAAGGGCTCCATAAGTTGGCTTTCTGATCAAAATAAGGCCTCTAGGTTGAATTTAGTGAAGTTGAGATAGTATTTTGGCATGGTTTCGCCATGCCAAAAGGCATTGAATGTGTGAATTAGTGGGAAGGGGGAGTGCCCTTTTATTAGAGGGGTGAGGGGCACCTTTGGAAAAGCTCGAAATATTATTTTATAATAAACTCATATTCGGTTTCTAAATGATAAAAAGTGTATTATTAAAATTATAAGGTGGGGATGGGTCTAAATACTTTCAACCAATTGAATTTAGATAGGTTTGGGTCATTATATTAACCTTATTTTTTATTTTTAACTCTTAGTTAATTAGTTTGACATTTACCATGTCACTTTGTATTTTTATATTATATAGTTAATAAACTTACTATATACATCCAAACGACTCCGAAGTGGTCAATTAATGATACACCTATCATGATATAAGTCCTTTGGCTGAACCATAGATATTTTGGAATAGAATATCAATTGATAATATAATATTTGTTTTAAAAACTCATTTATGTGAATTTTGACACTATTCAATAATTTATTTTTGTTAATGTTTTGAAAACATTAGTAATTCTAAAAAAATTCATTTGAAAAATCCTATAATGTCATATTAACCGATAAAATTCATGTATGTCATCAAAACATTCAAATTATATTTATTTTATCATTAATAATACCAATTATTTGATTCTTTCTTTAATAAGGAAAATACTGCATCATTATTGTCTCATAAATAATACTAATTATTAAATGTTTAAAAATTATAAATAAAATACATTTATGTAGGAAATCTTTTTATCTTTCTAATGAATATTTATAGTCAAAAATCAAAAATATATAACCCTATATAACAGTTGTTTTTTTAAAAGATATATGCTTATGTAATTTTTGTATTTATTTTAACTTAATTAATATAAAGTGTATTTATCACTTATAAGTGGATCCATGGGGTCAAAAAATCAACCCAAAGATGCCCATGGTCGTAAATGTATCAAAAAATAATTTTAGGACACGTTTTAAGATAATTTATTGTTATTGTGATATTATTTTTACCCTTATTTATCAGATTTACCCTTTAACCATGATAAATAAAATATTTACCCAAGTAATTATTCAAAATGTCTAAAAATAAAAGATATCTCTTTACATTATTTGTAAATCCTGATTCCAAATATGGAATCTATTTTCCAAATTCGAAACATAGAAGTGGCAAAAATTAATTAAAAATTAATTCCCGCTGTTAAAACAAAAAGCTTGTTTTTAAGAGATAATAACTATCAAAAGATTGACACCTGTTTATGTCCGGTTTAATTGTGAAATTATGTCCAATGAACAAAATTGTACTAAATGGTAAAAGATGTTCTAAGTATACATTAAAACCACTCAGATTCCTAATTGATCATTATTAATTATTTCAATTAAAAAATTTGTATTTAATTAGAATTTAGTAATTTTCACTATTCATCAAAATATAAAAGTTATCCGAAAAGTACCAAAATATCACCCTAGTATAATTTCGATATTCTGAACCAAAAAATGAAATCAATTTTGAGAGATAAAAATTATAAAATTTCCAAAAGTGGGTATTACTATTCATAACTGCTAGTTTGATTGGTTGTGGTTTGTGTTAAAACTCGAAGTTGCATACAACACACGATACTGTATTATTCAAAGAGAAGCGTACCATGGAATCTTGAGGTGTTACATTGATTGTTTACAATTAAATTTCAATCGGAAAAAATTATTTGATACCTTTATAATAAAAACATCATATTTCTTATCCTATGGTTATTCTTAACTTTTATCAAGTAATAGTACCATTTTCCCATTAAATGGAATGTAAATGATTTTAGATGATGTTTTCATGAAAACCAGACTTCATTTCTCTCTTTAGTCGAAGAATATATTTTCTTCTAAAAACCATTTTTTTTAAAATGTATTTATTTTTTTTATCCAGTTGAATTAGAATTTGTAAATACATTTTTTCTTTTTTCTTTTTTACCAATGATTTCAAAGGAATCTTCTTGTATCTTCCTAAACAAGGAATTTTTCAAACCTTTTTACCATGAAAAATGAATGTTATTTTTATCTCATACCACAAGTATGGTTTTACTCACCTGCATTTATTTGATGTTTCATTTTCATGTATAAAAGGATAATTTTTAAATAAAATGTTTTTAAAAGTTAATTTAAATGAAATGTTTTTTCAACAGTTTCATAAAAAAAATTATATTTTCCATTAGAATGTTTTCAAAATTTATTTTTATTTATATTAATTGTTGAAAAAAACTCCATATTTTAATCCACATGGAATATATGTTATTGATACTATTCTTAATATTTCTTAGGATGCTTTTTGATTGATTTGTCAAAGGATAATATTCATATTCCTTTACTTTAATTATTTATTAGTCCTATTGAAAATTTTAATCTCCTATAATAATTGAACATTGAATTTCCTCAAAATTTCCCCTTTCATTTAGCATGGATATTATTATTTTCTAAACTATATACCATTTTACACATGGTGACTATTTTGATAGGTATGAAATTATTTGGGGTAATATTTATAATTCTTTATTCTTTATTCAGTATGGATATTTCACTAGGCTTATTATTTATATCAAATATTTGATATGTGGAAGGATTTGGACAATAAATAATGCGAGGAGTTGTAATTTATATAGTCCCCCAATGTGTTGATAGGTTCTCATGAGACAAATTAGTTGCAAAAATTAAAACAGTTCTTATCTATTGTTTTATCTATCTTATGAAATGTCTTGACGGTATTGGTTTTCCTCTACCTTAGACATGACGTCCACTATAAAAGAATTCAAATCATTTATAATTAGTTATTTTCCAACCATAATAGTTTATATCGAAATATCTAAGGATTCATTTAATTTTCAGTTCATTGATTTAATGGAATGTGTTTCAGTTCCTTAAATTTCCATATATATTTTATGTTATCTAGTTATTAGAATGTAAAGTGTTTTCATTTACCTTGACTTATTTCTTATTCACTTATTTTTTATGCTATTGATTACTTATCTTGTGTGTTAATTTATTTACCCTCCCATATTGATTTGTTCTTATTGATTCATTATTGATTCCACTATACATTACCCTTACTATGCCTCTGAAATCTCCTGAATTATGTTTCCTTTCTACAGGATTCCAATGAGTTTATTAAGAAAGATATGTATGGATATAGTAGATGGAATTAACATATCATCAACAATATTTATTGAAAAAATAATTATGTTATAATTAGTGTATTAATTTTTGATACAATACTAATTTATGTGTATGGTTTCCCAAACTACTAAACTCTCAGTCCATTGGAATTTTATTTCTTATAATCATGCAAATGGAATTCATAGCAGACACCAGCTTCGGGGTCATAGGATTCAGATCACTACATATTATGTCCACCTATGTGAGAAAATTGTGTGATGATACCAAATGGCCATATACCTAAAATAATAGTGATTTATGGACTGAGATATAACTCACATATATATATCACCAGTCTAATCAGCCTACATTAACTAATGATAGGGTACATGACCTAAATACTAATAGTGTGAGAGATTCCATACTACTTCACACTGTATGGAGGCTATACACACCATGTCAACACTCTAAGAAGGAACGTAGAAGGTAAATCCCATCTTCCATATAGTAGAAGTGGTGTGATATGCCATACCCAACACTCAATGTAACGATGTGTAATTACCCTCCTGGATCATCACCCCTAACCCTCATAAAAAACCTTTATAAATGTAACGACCAGATAATTAATGAATAAAATTCCCTTTCATTTAATGTATTATAGATATAGAAAACATATTATTTTTTTGATGGTTTTAAATAACCATTAAGTCTCATTAACATTGATAATGTAGCCGTTGAACATTTATCACGTTACTCATATAAATATTGGGCTTTAACAAATCCTTCTAACACAAAAAAAGGAATTGATAGCCTCGACCAGTAGGATCGTCCCATTTGAATCCAATTTATCAAATCATTCAAGGGATATATAATTTCTTATATTCTCCCTATACCAAGCCCAATATGAGATCCAAAAAATTATGCATGAGTGAAACCATTTACGGGAGAGGTCTAAGCTCATCAAGATCACAACCCAAACCTTTTTCACTAAATGGCACAAAGAAAGCCCCACCATCGTACACCATAATCTTAGGGAAGATGATGGTGTAATAAAAGGATATGTAACAAGACCTTATCATTGTGATTATGTGCTTTATTTTTGTATAGAATAGATAATATACATTCATTTTATTATTGTTACATTGAAAATGATATTTAAATCACAAATGGTATTTATAGTTAATATTGAAATATAATTTAGTGAATTAATGGATTTTTGAATTCAATATTATTTTAATAAAATATTATTACCAAATTAATATTTATAAAATATAAATGATCTTATAATTTTTTTGAAGTCAATTGTAATTTTTATCATGGTTTGAAGTCTATTTTTGTCAAAACCTGTGAATTTTCAATAAATATAGGATTTCATTTTAAAAGTAAAAAATCACATATTTAGAAACTTATTTAGATAAAATTAATATTAATATTAGAATTAGGGTTTTGAAATTATCAAACAGTGAATTTTTCATAATTATTTGAGACAATCGAATTTTTGGGTAAAAATTAAATACCGTATAAATATACAATGTGTTTTATGACATCATAATTACCAAAAGTGATGTAATAAAATACTATAAATGAGATTTTTGGCAAAAAAAATTTTACCTCTAAAATAATGTGATTTTAGATTTTTTTTGATTAATTTTATAATTCCTTAGTTGACCCTCCAAGACTTATAAAGTATTTTAACATTTTAAAATAATTTTCATGAGAGTGTGACTCACCTCCATATAAGAAAGTCTAATATTTTAATAAGTTCAAAAATTTTCATTTAAAAATAAATTTTTCCGATCTACATTTGAAAAAACCATGGGAAGGTTTTTGGTTTTGAATATTTAATTATATAGGTTCCAATATCTATGTTTGTGAAATATTATATGATTCCATTATCATTTACTATATAAACCCACCCAAGATCCCACTTCTCTTCACTAAAAATCCTCAGATAACATATCTACTCTTAACTACTCACTATATAATCATCCCAAGGCACCCGAATCTCCCAATAAGCCTCTCTAAATCCCCTCCCTAGCCTTTGGGTTCACACATCCAAGTAAGGGATCTTCCACCCTCCTCTTTTATGAAGAATTATTTTCATGCTATGTGTTTTAATTTCTTTTATTACAATGTATGGATATGTTATTAAATAAAATACTTACTAACCATTTTATATATAAATCATTAGAACCCATTTAACTCTCATTTTTACCTCTTATGAACTATTATATACACCAGTTATCATGCCATATTTATATAAGGGACTCTTTCCTTTATCATTTTTATCCAATTTTAATTATGTTGAAATAACCTTTTACATTCAATTAAAAATTATGGGGTATGATTTTTCAAATATCCCATACATCCCTCCTTATATTTGAAAAATGAGATACCACTTTCTCTCTCATTAATGCCTTCTGTGTAAACCTGTTACCATGCTGAAATTCTTTAAAGGATTTGTATCTTTCTTATTTGAATTCAAGTTTATATCCCATATAATGCATATAATTTTAATTTCATATCTTGGGATATTATGTTACATGATTTCCTTATTGTATATTGAATGTATAAATGATGAGATACCCCTTTATCTCCCATCAACCCGACTTATGCGTTTCCATATGATGACTTTATGCTGCCAAAATTACACCACAATTTTCCTTGCCAAAATCATCCTAGAGTGAATACAATACCCATTTCTATATCAAGGGTATTCAACATTATGCACATATAATTATGAAATGGTACTTACATGTATTTATTCCTTATTCAATAATTTTGTAATTACTTATGAAGTTGAATGATTCCATGTTATATGATCCATGTGGACCACTTAAGTATTGAGATTGAAATGTTTGTGAAGGGTGTGTCCGGATATCACTCCAATGAATTGGTTAATATTTAGTATCATGATACTACATGCGAAATGGGGGTTTAATCATGCTAATCCATGTGAAATAAGGGTTTACACATGCTAATTCATGTTCAATGAGGGTTTACTCATGAAAATTCATGTGCAAAGAGGGTTTACTCATGATAATCCATGTGAAATGAGCCTTGGCCCATTCTAATACATGTTCAATGAGCCTTGGATCATTATAATACCATGTTGTATGTTGTTTCCACATTTCCATGTTATGATAATCTTTATATATCATTCCTTTATGTTCATTTTTATCTTATGCTACATTAATATGCCTATTGCCTAACATTTATTGTATTCTTCATGTTGTGATTTTTTTACTCCATTACTCTGGTTTATAGCTCACACCTTTCTTATGTATGTGTAGAGACCCGAAGCCTGACGTACATGGACATTAAATTACTTTTGCGGAATACTTAGTACATAACTAAAACACACACACAAGGATCGTAATAGTTTAGTGTCTTTGGAAACTCGGAACGTAATCTTCTAATCGTGGTGAATGATCTTCAACATCTCCCATAAAGATCTTCCCTTTTTTTTACCTAAAACCATTCTTTATATCCTGGGGAAAAGAAAACATAAAAGGGTGAGCTCAAATGCTCCGTAAGGGTAAAGAAAAGAAAATCAATCACATCATATTCATAAGAACATAACTTTTGGAAATCTTAACCTGCAAAAGAGAGCATAATTTCATAACATGGGATAAATCATAGTAGTTAAATGAAATCCCAATAAGCATAACTTAAAACATGAAAATTTGTGGCATACACACATAATCATAGAGAATCATTTCTTGTTAGTCAAGACTCATTGCCAAGACTATCTTAGTGGACAAAGTCCCTTTCTGAATCGAGTAACCCTCATTTCAGTCCTGTTTCACTGAACCGATATAACCTACCATTCCAGCCATGTCTATCTCATGAGATATAAAATCTTTACCCAATGCATTGGAGGGAGATATAGGTCCCACCCATCTTATAATGAATCATTTCTTATGTGTGCCACATAATCATAAATCATACATCATCGCATAACCCATGTAATAAAAATGGGATGCTTGAAACATCATGACCTCATAAATCAATTCATATAAAATAAAGGAATTCATAAAAATAATTCCATCACAACATGATCAAATCAATTTAATAATAGGGATAAAAATAGTACCCTTTATTATCTTAGATGGAAAATAATTTTGATAAAACACTTGAACTCCATTCTTGAGGAAAATATCCTTTCTTCTTCAAAAACATTTTTTTCCTTTCATAACATGTCATACAACTTTAAAATAAAAGAAGTTGATTAAAAATAAACCTGAAAACTTTTAAAGGAAGCTTCTTGGAAATAATGTTTTAAAAATCCATTCATGTCGTATAAGTTAAAAAAAACATTCTTCGTACTTTTGTCGGAAAATTCAAAAAGTACCTCGTACGACAAAAGATTCCTTTCATAGATATTACTAAAAACTCACCGAAGGGTAAAAATGGATTTAAACAATTGTAGGTGGATGGAAATAATATTACATATTGATGAAACATGGATGTTGATGATAAAATACACCCCAGTAAATACTTACGAATAAACAATCTCGGATAAAAATGAGATTGTGATATTTCCCTTACCTTAGGTCCGATTTGCTTCGTATGTGTCCGAACCTCCTGTATAATGATTTAAATAATGTCATTGACTTATTACAGAATCATATTCATTGTTATGATATCATATATGGTTCACTTATGACTTTATATTACCCGTTCTTTTGTAAATTCAATGATAAAGAAGCGTTTTGGGTAAAATCGTTTCATTTATCGTAGGTGATTTTACTTGTTGTTCTTGACATTATTAATACTTATATCATGATTTAATTACTTCCAGAATATAAAATATGATTTATATATCATATATATTCAGTATATATATACATATAATAGATAGATAAATGAAATGAAAAACACCGTTCATGGAGACGGTAGTCCGTACGTACGCATGAACGCTGTTTTCCTTTCCTTATTGTCTTGAATGGAATTAAGTAGATGACATACATATATATATATATACATAAATCCAGTAGCTTTATAATGTCATATATTTCATTATTATTTCTTATATATACTTTATAATCATTCTTAAATGGTTAACATGGAGAATGAATCTCATCGCGTCGTGGAGACGGTTGTCCGTACGTACGCACGAGCGATGATATCATTTCCATAAATATTGAATTGAATTGGAGTGGATTATACAATATATCAGAATCAATATGATGTTTTAATAACTATGTATAGTTATTCTTTACACCATTATACCCATCCATGTAAGGTGGTGGTGGAAAATAGATTACACCACGGCGTGGAGACGGTATTCCGTACGTACGCACGCGCGGTGATTTATTTTTCCGTAGGATGGATAGATGGTGAAATAGGGTTGTTTCATACTTATAATAACATATCAGTATATGAGTGATACTGATGTTATTACTTCATAATGAAACAACTAAAGAAGAAGAAGTTGAAGAAGAAAGAAATTGAAAAGATCGGTAATGGATATTACCTCTTCTTTGGAACGCCTCTTTGAATCCTCCACTTAGGGAACTAAGATTGGTATTTGAAGAAGACCAGGACCTCTAGGATTATTCTAGGGAAGTGGAGAGGAGAAAATGGCAGGGGTTGGCCGAGCTTGTGTGCTCAATTTGGTGTGAGGAGGAGGGGGAGGAGGTGCCCTTTTATAAGGGAGGAGAGGGGTACCTTAGGAATATCTCAAAATATTATTTTATATTAAAGTCAAAATCGGTTTATAATGGTTCCAAAGGGTCTTATTTCGAAGATAAAGTGGGGATGGGTCGAAATCCTATCATCCAATAGGATTTAGACAAGTTTAGGGTATTATTTTAACCTTATCAATTAGATTTAACCCTAAGTTAAATAATTTAACTTTTACTGGGTCTTTTTGTTTTCTTACAATATATGGTTAATACACTTACTATAACATGCCAAAAGAACCCCAAATTGTTTATTATTAATATATATATCCTTATCTAAGTCATTTGGCCGAGCCTTAAATTTTTAGGAATAAAATAACAATTAATAATATAATATTTGATTTAAAAACTATTTTGTGTCAATTTTGACACTATTTGATATATGATTTTTGTGAAAGTCATAACAGAATTATATGTTCGAAAAAAGTTTATTAAATCAACACTAATATATCATAGTAACCTAGAAAATTAGTGGAATTTATAAAAAGTCTCAAATTACATTCAGTTTGGTGTTTATAACATCAATTATGTCAATATTTCATTAATAAGATAATTACTGCATCATCTTTGTGTCATAAATAAATTAAATTATTTGATGTTTACAAATTACAAATAAAATACCATTATGTGGGAAATCTTTTTATCTTTCTAATTAATATTTACAATATAATTTATCTTATGTATAACCCTATATTAAAAATGTTTTAGTAAATAAACTTTGATTTTAACTCTTTTAACTCTTCTTTGAATTAAATAATAATAAATGTCCTAATCTAATCCAAGTGGGCCTAAATGGTCATATTTTATTCCTAAGCTTGTTTTTGGTCGAATTACACTTGTCCAATAGAATTAGGACATGTGTTAGGGTAATAGTAATATCATATTTACCCTTAGTTACCCTATTTACTATTAACCGCGGTAAAAAAAAGTAAAAAGTTACTATTCACCAAAAAATTATTTTTATCTCATTGAACCACATTTTACATACTGACATCAACCGTGTCTCTCGGATTTTTGAAATTCCATTCATAGAAGCGGTAAAATTAAGTTTTATGCAAAATTCAGTTTTTAACCTACCACTTAGTGGTTTCACTATTCATCAAAAATTGAAAGTTTTCAGAAAAATACCAAAATTTCACCCTAGGCTAATTTCGATATTCTGAGTCCAAAAATGAAGTCCATTTTGAAAAATAAAATTTCTAAAATTTTAAAAGGTGGTTATTACTGTTCATAACGGCTAGTTATAATAATATTCTAATAGCATATTGTTGTTTAGTGAAACTCGGTATTGCGTACGACGCAAGCTATCGAGGAAGGTCGCGATTGAGTGTAATGCAAGGCAAGTCAAGGATGCGTGTTGTGCAAGCTCCTTTTGGTGTAGCATACAACACAAGACATTAGTGAAATAAAAAGAATATTTTTCATAAAATCTTGGGCTGTTACATTCTACCCCCCTTAAAATGAATTTCGCCCTAGAAATTCGTCGGGGTTATAAATGGTTTACTATTCGAAAGTTTCTTTAATAGAAACCCACATCGTAAAAAGGAATACCAAAACCAATATTTAAAAACAAAAGTATGAAACGTAACGGTTACCCAAATAAACTAATCACTGGGTTTCCACATAGGTGAAAATATGGATATGGAAGAGAAATCTAACCATCATGTTCTGATGGAGAGTGGTAGAGAACATGGCTATGGAAAAGCCAGTAATCACAAATCCATAGATTTGTGATAATATAAGGTACCATCATATTCATCAGGTATAAGATCACTAGGACAACATTTTTTGTTTTCAAGATCATTTCCCTAAAGTTGAAAATTTGAATTAGAATAAATACTTACTTTATTTTGGTACAATCTCACTGTTGTTCATGCCTTGAACAATTTCCACTTCATCTCTTAAATAAATGAAGTTGAATTTGTTATTCGTGAAGTGTTAGCAGATCATGTGATAGAATGACGGGTCATTCCATCTGTCTCAAACAAAAGGTTAGCAAAAATTATATACATAAGTCGATCTATAGTGAGATTAATCACATATGGTTCCTAAAATGGACTTATACTTCATATATCATACTGCTTAATATAATAAAACTAGTTTCTACTAAACAGGGACTTCCTGTAGGCCAGTGGTAGGCGATAAAGGCCAGTCGCACTTCGGTTGTGGGTTCGATTCCCACAGCCTTGTCCGAAGCGATGGGCTGTCGCCCGTCCTACAGGTTGTCCTTTTTCTAAAACTACATTACTATAACATCCCATCCATAATATCGAGAAAACTTCTATCCTAACCTATGCCAAACATAATCCATTTCAAATCTTTAGGCTTATCCATAATACTGCAATCCACTCTCACAACATAGTGAAAACGATTACAAGAGATTTAACACCATTGTCGATCCCCATATATCATAAGACATGTTTTTTTGGTCACATTCCAAACATTCAAAGTCCTTAATCATGTATTCTCTTGAAAACCATAGTGAAAACATGAATGCAGTTAAAATTTAACACTTTCCACATACCAAAATCCTCAAAATTCTATATACTCAAACAATGATATCACTTAGTCCTTATATCAATCATGAGCTCATGAATACTATTAAACATTTCATTTTCTCATTTTCCCTTCATTATGCGCATATCATCTTATTTCCAAAATATATCAATCACTTTGAATACCACATCAATAAATATTGCAATACTCAATAATACAACATTATTTCGAAATCCCATTACATAAACACTTAATCATTCCACCACATCGTTGTCATATTCAACATTGCCAATAGTGATCGCATGTGACTTCCCTTTGTCCTTTTCCTTCAGTGGTTGCTCATGTTGATCATCACTAACCCTTGGATTAGGGCATTTATTAGCATAATGCCCCATTTCCTTGCACTTGAAGCATTGAAGTGTTGGTGGTGCGTTCTCTGCAGTGTTTGCTTTATTCACATCATTAGAAACCCTTTTTCCATTACTTCGACACTCAGCTGCTCGATGACCTTCTTTTCCACACTTAAAACATTTTCTAGTCCCTTTAAGACAATCTCCACCATGCTTCTTTCCACACTTTTTGCATAAGGAAACATTCATCTTCTTTTCACCATTATTCTGAGATTTCTCCTTGAACTCCATCTTTCGTTTTTTGTCAAAACCATGAGATGGATATGTAACACCAACTTCCATTTCTACCTTGATAGTACAACGCACAATTTCTTCATAGCTACTGAAGTCTCTTATAGCTAATGCCCTTCGAAGACTTGGTTTTAAGCCACTGAAAAATCGATCAACTTTACTTTCAGGTTGGATGATAATGCCAGATGCATACCTTGCAAGTCTTGTAAAATTCGCTTCGTATATACCAACAGATTCATCATCCTTTTGCTTTAGTTCAAGAAACTCCTTCTCCATCTTTGTTCGAAGAATACGAGGGAAGTACTTATTGAAAAATAAGTTCTTGAACTCGTCCCATTCCATGGACTCAATTTCATCTCTTGGCCTCGTATTCTTGATAAGATTCCACCATTGATCTGATCTGCTTCACCTTCCAAACGATATACTGCTAAGATGACTTTATCATGTTCAGAACATTGAAGCACTGAAAATATCTTTTCAGTGGTACTGATCCATTGTTCAGCAACAAGTGGATCAGAAGAACCACTGAAAGAAGGTGGACGTTGCCTCATGAAGGACTCAATAGAATATTGTTCCCTTCTCTGCTCTTCTGGATGTCCAGAATGATTCATAGCTTGTGTAAGTATAGCAATAAGATTTTGCACTCCATCTCCCATAACATTTGTTTGTTCAGGAGGACAATCATTGCATTGTCCATTGCATTGATCAGCACGGTTCCTTCGGGTTCCAGCCATCGTCTAAAACCCAAAAAGAATAGTGTGAGAGGCAAAAATCATGCTAGGGAAAACAACATAATAAAGGGGGAGTACCTTCAATATCTAACATCTTTTGTTTAATTCTATGATCGTTAGCGTAATTCTAGTACTATAACCTATACGTATACTTAACCTTAGGGACATCCCTAGACATACCTTAGAAATATCTCTAGGGATCTCACTAACGTTTTCGCATCCTAGTTTCCAAAGGTTGACTAAACCTTTCCTCTGATACCAACTTTAGAGACCCGAAGCCTGACGTACATGGACATTACATTACTTTTGCGGAATACTTAGTACATAACTAAAACACACACACAAGGATCGTAATAGTTTAGTGTCTTTGGAAACTCGGAACGTAATCTTCTAATCGTGGTGAAAGATCTTCAACATCTCCCATAAAGATCTTCCCTTTTTTTTTACCTAAAACCATTCTTTATATCCTGGGGAAAAGAAAACATAAAAGGGTGAGCTCAAATACTCAGTAAGGGTAAAGAAATGAAAATCAATCACATCATATTCATAAGAACATAACTTTTGGAAATCTTAACCTGCAAAAGAGAGCATAATTTCATAACATGGGATAAATCATAGTAGTGAAATGAAATCCCAATAAGCATAACTTAAAACATGAATCTTTGGGGCATACACACATAATCATAGAGAATCATTTCTTGTTAGTCAAGACTCATTTCCAAGACTATCTTAGTGGACAAAGTCCCTTTCTGAATCGAGTAACCCTCGTTTAAGTCATGTTTCACTGAACCGGTATAACCTACCATTCCAGCCATGTCTATCTCATGAGATATAAAATCTTTACCCAATGCATTGGAGGGAGATATAGGTCCCACCCATCTTATAATGAATCCTTTCTTATGTGTGCCACATAATCATAAATCATACATCATCGCATAACCCATGTAATAAAAATGAGATTCATGAAACATCATGACCTCATAAATCAATTCATATAAAATAAAGGAATTCATAAAAATAATTCCATCACAACATGATCAAATCAATGTAATAATAGGGATAAAAACAGAACCCTTTATTATCTTAAATGGAAAATAATTTTGATAAAACACTTGAACTCCATTCTTGAGGAAAATATCCTTTCTTCTTCAAAAACATTTTTTTCCTTTCATAACATGTCATACAACTTTAAAATAAAAGAAGTTGATTAAAAATAAACTTGAAAACTTTTAAAGGAAGCTTCATGGAAATAATGTTTTAAAAATCCATTCATGCCGTATAAGTTAAAAAAAACATTCTTCATACTTTTGTCGAAAAAGTCAAAAAGTACCTCGTACGACAAAAGATTCCTTTCATAGATATTACTAAAAACTCACTGAAGGGTAAAAATGGATTTAAACAATTTTAGGTGGATGGAAATAATATTACATATTGATGAAACATGGATGTGGATGATAAAATACACCCCAGTAAATACTTACGAATAAACAATCTCGGATAAAAATGAGATTGTGATATTTCCCTTACCTTAGGTACGATTTGCTTCGTATGTGTCCAAACCTCCTGTATAATGATTTAAATAATGTCATTGACTTATTAAAGAATCATGTTCATTGTTATGATATCATATATGGTTCACTTATGACTTTATATTACCCGTTCTTTTGTAAATTCCATGTTGAAGAAGCGTTTTGGGTAAAATCGTTTCATTTATCGTAGGTGATTTTACTTGTTGTTCTTGACATTATTAATACTTATATCATGATTTACTTACTTCAAGAATATAAAATATGATTTATATATCATATATATTCAGTATATATATACATATAATAGATAGATAAATGAAATGAAAAACACCGTTCATGGAGACGGTAGTCCGTACGTACGCATGAACGCTGTTTTCCTTTCCTTATTGTCTTGAATGGAAGTAAGTAGATGACATACATATATATATATATATATACATAAATCCAGTAGCTTTATAATGTCATATATTTCATTATTATTTCTTATATATACTTTATAATCATTCTTAAATGGTTAACATGGAGAATGAATCTCATCGCGTCGTGGAGACGGTAGTCCGTACGTACGCACGAGCGATGATATCATTTCCATAAATATTGAATTGAATTGGAGTGGATTATACAATATATCAGAATCAATATGATGTTGTAATAACTATGTATAGTTATTCTTTACACCATTATACCCATCCATGTAAGGTGGTGGTGGAAAATAGATTACACCACGGCGTGGAGACGGTATTCCGTACGTACGCACGCGCGGTGATTTCTTTTTCCGTAGGATGGATAGATGGTGAAATAGGGTTGTTTCATACTTATAATAACATATCAGTATATGAGTGATACTGATGTTATTACTTCATAATGAAACAACTAAAGAAGAAGAAGTTGAAGAAGAAAGAAATTGAAAAGATCGGTAATTGACATTACCTCTTCTTTGGAACACCTCTTTGAATCCTCCACTTAGGGAACTAAGATTGGTCTTTGAAGAAGACCAGGACCTCTAGGATTATTCTAGGGAAGTGGAGAGGAGAAAAGGTCAGGGTTTGGCCGAGATTGAGTGCTCAAATTGGTGTGAGGAGGAGGGGGAGGAGGTGCTCTTTTATAAGGGAGGAGAGGGGCACCTTAGGAATATCTCAAAATATTATTTTATATTAAAGTAAAAATCGGTTTATAATGGTTCCAAAGGGTCTTATTTCGAAGCTAAAGTGGGGATGGGTCGAAATCCTATCATCCAATAGGGTTTAGACAAGTTTAGGGTATTATTTTAACCTTATCAATTAGATTTAACCCTAAGTTAAATAATTTAACTTTTACCGTGTCTTTTTGTTTTCTTACACTATATGGTTAATAAACTTACTATAACATGCCAAACGAACCCCAAATTGTTTATTATTAATATATATATCCTTATCTAAGTCATTTGGCCGAACCTTAGATTTTTAGGAATAAAATTACAATTAATAATATAATATTTGATTTAAAAACTATTTTGTGTCAATTTTGACACTATTTGATATATGATTTTTTTGAAAGTCATAACAGAATTATATGTTCAAAAAAAGTTTATTAAATCAACACTAATATATCATAGTAACCTAGAAAATTAGTGGAATTCATAAAAAGTCTCAAATTACATTCAGTTTGGTGTTTATAACATCAATTATGTCAATATTTCATTAATAAGATAATTAATGTATCATCTTTGTGTCATAAATAAATTAAATTATTTGATGTCTAAAAATTACAAATAAAATACCATTATGTAGGAAATCTTTTTAGATTTCTAATGAATATTTAAAATCTAATTTATCTTATGTATAAACTTATATTAAAAATGTTTTAGAAAATAAACTTTCATTTTAACTCTTTTAACTCTTCTTTGAATTAAATAATAATAAATGTCCTAATCTAATCCAAGTGGGCCTAAATGGTCATATTTTATTCCTAAGCTTGTTTTAGGTCGAATTACACTTGTCCAATAGAATTAGGACATGTGTTAGGGTAATAGTAATATCATATTTACCCTTAGTTACCCTATTTACTATTAACCGCGGTAAAAAAAAGTAAAAAGTTACTATTCACCAAAAAATTATTTTCATCTCATTGAACCACATTTTACATACTGACATCAACCGTGTCTCTCGGATTTTTGAAATTCCATTCACAGAAGCGGTAAAATTAAGTTTTATGCAAAATTCAGTTTTTAACCTACCACTTAGTGGTTTCACTATTCATCAAAAATTGAAAGTTTTCAGAAAAATACCAAAATTTCACCCTAGGCTAATTTCGATATTATGAGTCCAAAAATGAAGTCCATTTTGAAAAATAAAATTTCTAAAATTTTAAAAGGTGGTTATTACTGTTCATAACGGCTAGTTATAATAATATTCTAATAGCATATTGTTGTTTAGTGAAACTCGGTATTGCGTACGACGCAAGCTATCGAGGAAGGTCGCGATTGCGTGTAATGCAAGGCAAGTCAAGGATGCGTGTTGTGCAAGCTCCTTTTGGTGTAGCATACAACACAAGACATTAGTGAAATAAAAAGAATATTTTTCATAAAATCTCGGGCTGTTACAGTATGTCCTTAGGTTATCTCATGAAGTGTTAAGTAAGAAGGAATGAGTGGGTAATGTAAATAAATTTTTCAATAAAATGTTTTATTTTATGTTTTAATTTGTCATGTAATGTTCCGAATTTCCCATGATAGTAGACCTCTCGATCATTGAAGTTGTATAAAATGAATGTTAAAGTAATAAATCATGTTTCAGTGTGTAATAAAGAGCAGGGTTGTTATAATAATGGTGTATAATAATCATAATTTCCATATGGAATTGCCTCCCATCAATTTCATTTCACATAGCCCATATAAATATAAAGAATTATATTCATTTATATCATAATACTTAAGGGATATCATCTTACTCATTTCTATTTAAACATTATAAAAGGCATGATCATATTAGATTTAATACGTGAATAAAAGTCCTCTCATGCATGTCATTATCCATATTGAATTCCATTTAAAACATTACAATTTATATAAGGAATTTTATAAGGTGTAAGCATAAGGCATGGTTTAACAATAATATACATGTGAAGACTATTTAATTCATTTCAAGGAAACGAAATCCATCTTGTGTGATCCATCTTGTAAAATTTCAACACATCCAATTTTCATAAGAATAAAAGATTCATTTATAAGGAACAAGAGTCAAGGGATCGTGTCATGGAAACAAGTCAATTTATTATACTGGAAATTAAAACCATAGATAGACCGAACACAGTAGAGGTGAATTGGGTCACATTCAATACATAAATCTCAAGGGAAATTAAATTTTAAATACAAGCTGAAAGGGACTTTGGAGTTTCAATAATTTTGAACCAATTGGACAAAATTACCAATGTAAATGGAACACCCATGGGGTGTACATATATGGGGTACACAACCTATGAACCACTAATAAAGGATCGTTAGAAAATAAATAAGGTACTATATTTAATTAGAAATGAAGGAATCACAATTTTAGAGATTCTCAACAAACATCAGCATTTGGAATGATCCAATTATTAAAAAAACTCTAATATTTGATTATAAAACTATGTGAACACCTATATCTCACCCATTGATGATGATTTTCTCAATATCAACCTCAGATTTATATTTAGTTGAAAGAGATCTTAGAAACAATCCAAGATCCTAAAAATTGGGAATATGATCCTAATCTAATAGAAAAAAGGATGTAAAGATAAACTTTGATATGAAGGTTGAGTGTGGTTGACCCTACCTTCTTCTATCCAATGCTTCCTTTAGACCTTGAATTGGGTACCAGATGGAGGAGTTTTAGATAAACCAATCTTTGGAGGATTTAAGCTCAAAGAGGTGGAGAACCCACTAATTTGGCTGCTAGAGGAAGAAGGAAAAGGAAAAAAAGAATTAAATTTATATTGTGGTAAAATAGTAAATTCACCCCAAAATCACACTACCCATGGTTTGGGTATATAGTTAGAGAAATTGTGCACCAACCATGCATGGTTCTATGTAGGAAAAGAAACCTTGCATGGTTAGGCACACAATTTCACTAATCGAGCCCAAATCATGTGAAATGGAATTATCCCATTTCTAAAACCAAACACATGACTATGTTCCATGGGTCTCATGGTTGCAGAAAAACCTTGAGACCTAGTATGTTTTCCCTATTTCAGAGATCCAGGCACTGAACAAGACCTAGAAGCACTCGTTACCTTCTTAGCTTGATTATATATATTTATTATTTTTTAAAAGAATTATAATTGAAAAACTTATGATCCGTAACTTCATAAAAATTAATGTCATTACATAAATCATTAGGAAGATATTTGTACCATTTTTTAAAACATATTAATAATTCATGTGTTTAGAAGAAATTTGTTTTTGAATATAGTGAGAAATAAATATCATTTTTCTTAAAAATAGTCTTTTAAACTATTCAGTACATAAAGAGAGGAAAATTAAGGGAAAAAAATTTATTCTCTATAAATATACAAGGGAGAATAAAATTTATGTGTTTCTTGAAAGATGGATCATAATATTTCCTCATTAAATGTATAATCATAAACAATAATGATAAATGATGAGATTGTATCATAAAACCCTTAATACTTTGCTAAGATTAAATGATAAGGCTGATGAAATTAAATAAAATTTATAATTTCATGATAATAAGTAATTATTCATATAATATGTAAATGGGTATGTATATACACCTCATAAAATAATATAGGTGGATAACATAATATATGTCCCAAAGAAGTCAAATTGAGACAAAAAGGTCATATCACTTTTGTAACTTTTGAACTATAAACCCATGAAATTGAGATAATAAAATGGATATATAAATCTCCATAACATTAAGTAGAATAATTATAAAATATTTTCATGGGAATTATATACACCACATAATATAAATACGTGGTGAATATAGAATGTGTCTCATAGAAAATAATAGTGAGAAAATAATTCCATACCATAAGTCTTGAATTCCATCGTACATGTTTGAAAAGGTTATTTAATATATATAATTTTTTTATAAATCTAATATAAAACCATATATTTATATATCATACCATATATTATTTACTTATGACAATTTATTACCTATTTGTTAACAATTATTTGTTAAAATTACATTACGGGTAATAACGGGTTTGTTTTTCATGTATGTTTTGGTTTAGAATATTAGATCATCTTAGATTGATCATGGGTACATAATATATATAATATTAACCATGATATATGTAAATCTCCAAGTTTTAAATATAAGAGTTATTTATTTTATTTGTATTTTTTATTAATCCAATGTTAATTATAATAAATCAAATTCATAAATAAATATTAAATTAATATAATGAAACATTACTAAAAAAGTTTTTACTAAATAATAACTTCTGAAATGTGTTATTATTTATTTAAATGTGGGTTATTATTAATAAATATATATAACTAGATGTTATAATAAAAAACAATAAAGAATATGTTCATTTTGGAATTGATTTTGAAAACGCTGTACATAAATTGACATAAAGTTTTTATTGAATTAATAATAATAAAATTTTGTATAATATCAATTATTATTTTATAAAATCGGTTTTATTTTATATCCCATAATATTTAATAATAAATTTTTTTAGAAAACCATTATTATTTTCAATATATCGATTTTATTACCATTCGAAAATATAATTTTCTTTATTAATATTAATTTAATTCTAACTTGTAAAAATTAATTTTGACTTATTAATTACAATTGTTATAAAAAATAACATATAATATATTAAATGAATTATAAAATATATAAATAATTTAAAAATATTAATTATGAAATCAGGAAAATAATTAAAAAAAATGATATATTAAAAGAGATTATATATATATCTATATATAATGATGAGAGAGATTAAATAAAATAATTAAAAAAATAGATGTTAAAATAGGAGGAACATAATAGGGTTTCAATGAATAGAACCTGAGTCAAGGACTCTATCAGAGTGTTGAAGGAGTCGAGTAGAAGGATTTAACTGAGCTAAGAAGCAAGGTTGAGAGACGACCATGAGTTAAGGCCGAAGTCGATGTTAATTTCATATGAAGGTTTTGACACATGCCAAGAGCACAGTGAAGCTTCGACAATTGGATGATGAGATCATGTTTGGTTTTGGAATTGAGTTTGATTGAGGGTTTTGAAGCACAATGATCGAAGCACAATTTAGGGTTCAAACACACTCGATATGAGATGCGTTGATGTTTCCAAACAATATCTATGGAATATGATGTCCCATTTGGAAATATCCACACATTTTAAAGTTGGATTAGTTTATTAATGTTTTATTTATCTGAATCTTGATGAGATCCAAATAACAGTGACCCATTTTCGTCAATTTATTCATGTTATGCCTATCATTAAACTGATTTTCGGTTTATTAAATATTAATTCTTTATTTTCTTTCCCAATATACATGTTGAATGTTTCTCTATAATTAAGATTTTTCCTCTCGTCTCTGTCTATCTTTTTTTATCAATACTTTGATTGATTATTTAATTTATTTTCTAATGGGTATTAACAATCAATTGCATATCTGTGTACCACACCACTGAATGAATTATTCTTCTATTGCATTCAATCATTATAAATTTTCTTGATTAATTCAACACCAAAAAAATTACAATCTATCATTGATGAATTTTTATCTCATATGTTTCAATATGTATATTATAATTAATCTTTCACAACATCTGGAACCTAACCCACACATTCTTTTGTAATTTATTCTATAAAGAACATATTTTTATAGCTGTGAGATGGATACATAAAGCCTCATATTGAATTTCTTTTACTACACACACTTATGTCAGAGAGATGAAATTCTAGGGAGGTAAATCCTTTCGAGAAAGGTAGATGATGAAGCCATAATAGGTTTCTTTTCTGTGGGAAAATGGGTAATGTTTTGTGTTCTCAAATATAGAGATAATTTTTTCATATAAAATATGTAAGGGATGTTTTTTATTTATTTTAAGATTATAATCCCTATTTTTCTATTTTGTCATAAGGTACGTTAATTATGAGTTTTCTTCTGAGAAAATATTTCTGTTAAAATAATGTTTTTTGGTGAGGGGAATTATTTTATCAATGCTTATTTTCTTGTAAAAGAAATAGTCTAGCTTAAATTTATTTTTAAATTACCCAAATGATATTTATGTAAGGGTATTGTTTATTTAAATCCATCAAAATTTTGAATTTATTTTCATGTTTGAACATATTTTGTAAAGAACCTTTTTTTGTTTTCATGTTATATTTCTTATTATTATATATATGTGTGTGTGTATACATATTTTTGATAATGGATTTTTTATTTTTAAAATCATTTAATAATGGTTAGTGTTAGTATATATATATATGTGTGTGTGTGTGTGTATATATATATAGACAAAAATGAGAATACATTTCAATTTTAAGGTCCCATGAAGGGATTACTTGTGTATTTTTAATTTTATTTACAATGGTTTAGAAATTTTAAAGGACATGTTTTAGTTTTCCAAAATAATAGTGGGCTTAAGATTCTATGATCTTATGTTATAACTTTTATCTTATGCACATAGAACAACATTAGTAGAAACTTTTTTAATTTTTTGTTCAACTCAAATAAATGTGTGGTGTTTTTTAGTCCTCAATATCCTAGACCAGCAAAAGGTCTTGGATTGTGTTTCATGCTCTGTAATTATTTAGTTACTTTTTATGAAAAAATTATAGATCATTTTCAAGTACTGAGTCTGGAAGAGTAGACTTAGGTATTTCAAATTGGTATTAGAGGAATGGTCTAGACAACATTAGTGATTAGATGTTTTATTTTTAGGAAAACAAACTTTAGGTGATAGATTTTTCTTGAAATAGTCATTCCCCTTTATGAATTCATTAATTATAATGATGGAAATTCATAATTTTCATAATTCTCATGAACAAATTGCTAGAGTGCAATTCCTTTACGTGGAGAAGAACGTAATACCACATGTTTTTAATAAAATATTTATTTATTTTGTTATTATTTTTTATTAATTCAATGTTAATTATAATAAAATTTTTTTTAAATAAATATCAAATTATTACAATGACACTTTACTAGACAAGTTTTTATTAAATACTAATTTTCTAAACATGATCTTATTTTCTAAAATATGATTTTTTATTAAAAAAATATATATACATACATGTTATAATTAAAAATTATACAAAAATATGGTCACTCATGAAATGATTTTTAAAAGTATGTATATAATTTGATATAATTTTTTTATTGAATTAATAATAATAATAATTTTCTATAAATTAACCTCGGTTTTATAAAAGTAGGTTTATTTTATATAATGTAATTTTTAATAAAAAAATTTCTTATAAAATCATTATTATGTTAAATATATCTATTTTCTTAACATTAGAAAACATAATTATTTTTATGAATATTAATGTAGTTCTAAATTATAAGTAACAATTTTGACTTATTAATTTCAAATATTATATGAAACCATACATAAAATATTTAATGAATTAAAAAACGTATAAACTATTAAAAAAATAAATTCAGAAATCAATAAGAAAAATGAAATTACATGATATATGTAAGATAGATTATATATATATAACAATGATGGAGATTAAATAAAAAAATAGTAAAATTATATGTTAAAATAGGAGGGAAAATATGGTATTTATGAGTAGAACCTGAGTCGAGGGGTCTATTTGAGATTAGAAGGAATGGAGTCAAAGATGTCACAGAGATAGGAAGAAAGGTTGAGAGGCGAGCACGGGTCAAGTCCGAAGTCATGTTTTGTTTAATATGAAGGTTTCAACACAGGCCAAGCACATAGTGATGCTTCGACCAATGGACAATGAGATCAAGTCCAGATCTAGAATTGAGTTTGAGTGAGGGTTTTTAAGCACAATGTTTGAAGCACGATATAAGGTTCGGCCACACCTGATTTGTGATGTGTTGATGTTTAAAAACAGGGTCTAGGGAAAATGATATTTGGTTTTGAATTATCCAAACATTTTCAAGGAGGATTTTATTACTAATGTTTTATTTATCCAGATATTGAGGATATTTTGTTAACAATGTCCCATTTTTTCAATTTCTTCAAGTCGCGTCTATCATCAAACTGATTTTTGTTTTATTAAATATAAATTATTTGTTTTCTGTCCCAGTATACTTGCTGAAATATAATCTGTGATTGAGATTTTTCTTCTCATCTATACCTTTATTTCTTTATCAATTGTTTGATTGATGATTAATTTTTTTTTAAAATTGTGAATTTTCTATAAATCACATATCTATATACCACACAACTGAATCAATTATTCTTCAATTATGTTTAATCTACATATCTCTGGTTGATTAATTTCATAGTATATCAATCACAATCAATCATTGATGTCTTTTTGTGTCATATGTTTCATTATGTATATTTTAATTAATCTTTAACAGTATGTGGAACCCAAACCACACATTTTCCTTCAATTGAATTTAAAAAAAATATTTTTATAATTGAGACATGGCTATATAATTCCTCATCTTTCCTTTCTTTTGTTACAAAAACATATGTGAGAGAGATGAATGGATGGGGATATAAATTATTTTGAGAAAGGTGGAGGGTGAATCCATAATATATTTCTTTTATGTGAGCAATAGGGTCATGTTTGGTGTTATTTATAGTAGTGATGATTTTTTCATAAAAAATATATATGTAATTTATGTAATCTATTCAAAGATTATAATATCCATTTTTCTTTTTTATCATAAGGGACATTTATTATTAGTATTCTTCATAGATAATATTTCAATTAAAAATATGTTTTTTGGTAAGAAAATAATTATCTCAATAATTATTTTATTATCAAAGAAATATTTCAGCTTACATTTATTTCTCAATTACCCAAATGACATTTGTTTAAGGGCCTTCTTTATTTAAAACCAGTCAAAATTCTGTATTTATTTTCATGTCCAATCTTATTTAGTAAGGAACCTTTGCTTTTTTAGTTATAATCCCTATTATTAGTATATATATATATGTGTGTGTGTGAATATATATATATGTGTGTGTGTGTTTATATATATATATATATATCTCTATTAATAAAAATGAGAATACCTTTCTATTTTGATGTCTTATGAAGGGATTACATGTGTATTTTTCATTTTATTTACAAATTTTAAGCAATTTTGAAGGATTGTTTTGCTTTATTAAATAATAACGGGTTTAAGATTCTTTGATCTTATGTTAATACTTTTATCTTATACATCGAGAACATCATTATTCTATGTAGTTTTTATAATCCATTGTTATCATTTTATTTGGATTAGTTTAATCTGTATGCGTATATGTTAATTTCATTAAAATTTATGCCCATTTTCAAAAACATGTGACATATCATGCATGTATATGTGTTTATAAGTATGTTATATGAATAAACACTCTTTTTTTAATTCGTTAATGAGAATTGTGAGTTATAATTACTCTCATATCATGAAAAGGAATATCGATGTGGGATTTGATTATTTCAAATATAGAATATTATTATTTTAATGAATTTTTATAGATATGTATATCTATATTTATATTAAAGAAATTACATGTTTTGAAGCTTGAAATCCCAGTGAAAACATGTATATATATAAAGAGAGCTTAAAATTATTTTCAAAAAGCATGGTACTTGAATATTGTAAATGGGTTAGGGAATTGGGGAGTGAACCCATCCCTCGAATAGTGGTTAGGCCCAAGATTTCAATCAACATTACAAGTTTCTTGAGTAATTTATTTCAAAGGCTCGCTTAATAATTTTATAAATTCACTAAATTATGTCAATAGTGTCAATATTTTCAGAGTGAAAATATTTTAAATGTGTAAATAAGTACAATGTATTGAAGTGTGTAAAATGTATTAGTGTTTTAAATAATATTTTTATGGTATTTTTCAACTGGAAGTCTTTGTTATTTAATCAAAAGTTGTTTTGAAAAGAATGATTTTTAAAAATATTTTCCCACAGTTTCAAACCCCCTTACAAGGTAATTGAATGCTCAACCATTGTTTTTAAATATTTTTCCTAGGAATAATAGAAGCTCTAAGTTTTTCAATGCCTCTTTTTTTTATGTTAGCATGCATGGAAGCATAGTAGAAACTTGTTTTATTTTTTTAAACTCTGATAAATGTAAGGTGTTTTCTAATCCTCCATAACCAAGACCGGTAAATGGTCCTAGATTGTGTTTCATGTTGTGTAATTGTTTAGTTGCTTTTAAAAAAATTCAGAGCATTTACAGGTACTTAGTCCAGAAGAGTATTCATGGGACTTTACAATATAAATATCATATATATTCATTATATATGTATTTATATTGATCCAAAAATGTTAGATATATAAAATGAAATACACCATTCATGGAGATGTTAGGTCTTATGTACACATGAATGTTGTTTCCATTTTCTAGATGGATGATATAAAAGAAAGGTAAATATAATATTACAAATATATAATAATTTTTATTTCATATTAAGAAAATATATTCATTAAAGTTTTCACAATTATCTTCTATGCAAATTATTAGTGAGAAAGGAATCACAACCCATCATGATGTAGTAGTTCTATGCCCACACGATTGATGTTATCAAATTTCAATGGGTTATAAGATAAGAAGGTATACGCGGTAATATAACTTCATAGGTTTAATAATATCATAAATAATATATAAAATAAAAAAATCTATCCCTGAGAGGTGGTGATAGAAAACAACTAACATAGGTTCAGGAGGCAACATACCTCCATACACACGAGCATTGATTTCGTATCCCATTTTATGGAAGAGGAGATGAATTTATGTTGTTAAATATGCATAGTAACATCTCATTATATTAAATATAATTGTTTTTATTATCGAGATTTAAAAATAAGTTAAGGATATTTAGGAAGAAATAAAATGAAATCCTTCATCAGGGATACTACCTCTTCTTCATAATATTTCTTTTGGTTCTCACCAAAAGTATTCTTAGGTTGGATTTACGACCAAAATAATGCCTCTAGGATGAGAATATGAGATTAATGAAATTGGATTCTTAGTTATTTTTTGAACAACAAGGTTTTGTAAGTGTTAAGAGGAGAGGATACGAGTGGCCTTTTATAGGATTTGGAGAAGACACACTTCGTATTTTTCATAAAATAAAGGTGTAATTACATTATTCACATGAAAAATGATAAAAATAGATAATTTTGGATAATATAAGATATAAGGTCTAAATATGACTAGATAAATGGGTCTTGGACATGTTTCTAGATCATTTTACCCCTTATATTTTTAGTCTAACCCTCTGGTAAACCCAATTTTCAACTTAATCGCATAATTAATTTTTTATGATTTTACTTTTGATAATAGAAAAAACTAATCTGAAGTTATTAGATTAAATAAAATATTATTATTCAAAATATGTGATCATTTTTACAAATCAAATAAAAAAAATATAAATAATTTAATATAAAATTAAACCCACAAACACGACTAAAAAAATGTTTTTCCAAAGTGAAAATATTCAAATTCTTAAAAGGGTTTTATATAAAAAATAAATATGAAAATTATTAATATGAACTAAATTGGATTAATATATATTTAACCATACTAATTTTACTTTTAAATGAATCTCAAAATAATTTTTATTTTTAAAAATTCATTAAATGAAATGGCAGTTCTTAATAGAATTAGTATTTTCACTATTCATCGAAACATTTCACTTCATAGAACACTCTGAAATATTCAAAATTATAAAATTTTGACAAGATGATTTAAAGAATGAGTTTTATTTTTCCAAATATTTTTTTGAATGTTTCTGAAATTAATTAAAAAAAACATATTCAAAATGTTACAAAAATGTTTTTTTAGAAAAATACAGTTTTGAGAATAATATTAAATTTATTCATATCTCATACCTATAAAAACCATAAGATGAATGTTAAAAATTTTATGTAACATAAAAAATATAAATTAAATTAAAATAATTAAATAAAAGTGATTTATTAAATTTTTTAATATAAAACATATTTTTTCACATAAAAATAGTTTTTCAAAACCAAATTTCCTTTATTTTGAAATGGTTTTGATTTTATTTTAAAAATATGTCACATTTCGTTAAAAGTCATTTTTGCATGTAAAAAAAATATAAATCTATTGTTTTCTGTTAAAAAATATATCAAATAAATTATATTTATTTTTTAAAAAATAATTTTATAAAATCTCATGGATTTACAATATACCAACGTTAAAATGAATTTCTTACTCAATATTCATCACTCTAAAAAAACAAACAAGGATACTTTTTATTTATTACATGCTTAGGTTATGACATAGCCTTCTAAAGATGGTGGATTCACAACTAAACATTGATTAGATGAGTGGTGTTTTTTCCTATAGTTTTATTTTTACAATTCAGAATCTCAACTTATTGTTTTTTATTAGAAAGTTAATGCTCTAGTTGTACAACCTCTGAGTTTATTACATGTCAAGGATTAGGTTTGTACATCCTTAGGAGGGATACATGTAAGATATAGTTTAGTTGAGATATGTTTGTTGAAAGAAACAATATTAGTCTATCACCATGGTATGATAAATATTTTCAAAGGGACTGATATAGTTATGTACTATCTTTCAATTTAAGTATAATAAAAATTTCATCATTTGGTTTTGCATAGATTAATTTCAGCTTTATCTCTTACTCCAAGAAATGAAGATGAATCTTTATATTCTTGATGTACTAGTCAGTCATAATATCGATAAAATAATGATAAGTCATTATTTTTTCTCAAGTTATTATCCAAAAAATAATTTTTTTCATTGGTTATCCAATAAAATACAATGTTTAACTAAATCCTATCCAAGAATAGTTAACCGTAAGGTTTGTCTGTGTCTAGAAAAAATTGAAATAGAAAAATTTAGAAAGAAGGTATCTAAATTAAAAAAATAAGCATATCTCTAATCCTCAAATAACATGAAGTATCTCTTAATGTCAGATACCAAATATGTGAATACATTTAATATATATTATACTAATAAATTATAATATCCTAAATTATTATAAAAATCTATTCAAAACATAAATGAATTCAAAAATAATCTCATTCCACATTCCATCAATAAATTAAATATTATTGAATATATTCTATAAAAACATTTTTTAACTCCAAAAATGATAACACATAACACCTTTCCATTAAATCTTTAATCAACTCATAGGTAATAAATACATTGTACATTATATTATCCATATAAATAATCTCTTTATCCAAAATAAACAACATTTTATAAAGATCAGAAACATATTAAGGGTTATCACAGCATAATAAAAACATATCCTTGGAAATATATAATTTTTCTATTCCATAAATACCTTCAACATATTCTTAAAATAACTTATTGAAAAAACCATGGAATAATCCATTTTTGTTTCATAATTCTATCAATCAAAATACCACTAGTAAAAATATAATTCTTTGAATACAAAGACATAAACACATCATTCATTAAAACTTCATCATACACCCTAAACTAGGCTTCTTCAGCTTATTCTTTAATAGGTCATTCATTTCATATATTAGTCGTAGTCACTTCTTCATCAAAAATAAAAAAATGACTGATACGATATTTATAATTCTCTTCATTATCTTTACCCCTAGTGAAAAAAATTTCATAATTCCCATACATTATATATTTTAAACATTCATCCATCAATGATATAATTGGGAGACCATCATTATCATCCATTGAGTTAACCAAAATTTTTTTTCCTCAAACATTATTTTCTTTGTCTCTTTTTCCACTCCCAAAATATTTTTTCCTTCTAAGACATAAACATGGGTGCTTCTTCCCACATTATCAACTTATAGGAAACTAATATTCATTCCTCTATGGTCTCCTCCACCTGATCTCTAAGAGAAAGATTTATTTATCTTCTTTGGAGAGTATAATAGTCGGTCACAGTGGAAGTTGTAAATCATATATCATGATAAATGATTAGGCATAATCAAATTATACTTCACTCCATTCAACACCCCCTTTGGTTTCCATCAACACATTTTCTATCACATTCCACATTGACCAAGTTTTTCTAGTTCCACCATTGAATAAAACAAAAAATAATAGTATGAGAAACAATAATAATAGATAGGAACCATGTAATCATGAAAAATCATTTATAGGATTTATAAATATGGACACATTTTATTAAATATTTGACACCATATGTATAATCTATGTTATTCATAGTCATCGTCTATTTAAATATTTTATGAAGGTTTGTAAATAGTTTTTGAATTTTCAAATCACATCCCTTGGGAGTGTCAAAATAGGCGTGCATCAAGGTCCATTATCATACAGTAGGTGATGATCAATTTTAGCTAAATTTTTCATTTTCAAAATTATTATCACTAGTTACCTATATTATAGAGCTGATTCTACTTATAGTATCCAGGTATGGATGTAATTTATTGGAAACCACTCTCTCCATCCTTAAGAAAAATTCAAGGACATTTTACTATACCTTGATTCATCCTTAAACATATGCCTAGACATATTCATATGGATCTCATTAATGTTTTCCAAATAATATTTATAATGGTTAAATACACCTTCTCAGATACCAATTGTATATTCCCAAATTTATCATATATAAATATTCCATCTTAATAGATGAATATCCATTACATAAAAAAGTAATCTAGGCCAAAATAATTTTGTTCTTGCGTATTTGAAAAAATAGACACCTAATCAACTGCTCCATATGTGAGTTACATAATATCCCACAAAGTTAATTATATATAGAACCCTTATTAGACATATCACACATCATACATTTAATAATAACATGGGGGATGAAAGATAAGAAAGTGCAAGCTCAGATTCTCAATAAGGGAAAACAATGGAGATATAAATATATCGTGAGCTTCAGGGTAAGATAAAATGAGAATAACATTCTTAAAGAATATCTTTCATATCATATTCTGTAAACATGAGTCATAGAATAAATCTTGGTAATTAATAATACATGAATCATAATGGAATAAAATAATATGGCCCTTAAGAACAAACAATTAGAAAAATTCATGGATTTGTGTTATACACATTTAAATAAAAATTAATTTTCTTTTATAGTTCATATTTCACTTCAAATAATATTGTAGTGAAATGAGTTTACTCCCTAAACAATCTTTATAGTCATAGTACACTCCCAAATAAATCATAGTGGAACATTTATTTGTTGACTTGGTTATCTCTCTATCCGAGTCATATATTATTCTTATAAGATATCAGTCTTGACCCAATGAATTAGCATGAAATATTGGTCCCACCCATCTTAGTTAAAACATAACAATTTCCCTTGGTTATAACTCAACCACCATACTTAGATATAAAATGACCACTGCCACATAATTAAAATGATACATATGTGTTCCATAGGGTCATAAAACATTCATCATATCAAAACCTATGAATTAAATGGGATTCATAAAACAATAATCATAGAAGATACCATGATAAGGAATAGAGTTCATAAAAAATCCTCATTTCAGAAACCTTGAAAGAAATGAGTTTCATAGAACAATTCATCATAGAATATATCACGAAAAACCAACAGGAATCAAAAACATATTTTAATTATAAAAAAACCATCAAGTGAAAGATTAAATATGGAATTATTAGATCATATCTCCAAAAATGAAAACGTAACATTAAAGGATGTCATCTAAGATGTAATATTACATTGAATTAAAAATCACTTATAACATTTATTGAGGCTAATATAATTTATTTGAAATTTACTTTTTTAAAATAATATATTTATGAAATATTTTTTGACATCATTTATTTGAAAATATCCTTGAAAACTGATAAAGTAATTTTTAATTTTTTTAAAAAATTTCTTTAAAAAAAAATTTTCCACATCAAAAATTACAAAAAATCATAATATATTTAGTAAATACTCTTATTTGAAAATAATAATAGAAAATTATAACGTAATTTTTAAAAATATAGTGGTTATGATGGTTATAAATTCAATACACAATAAAAAAATGATTCCTTTCACAGTATTGGTAAAATCCAAATGAGCATTGTTTGGAAGAAAATATAAAGATTCCTTTCAATTATTTTTGAAAAAGGATCACCATGGTTAAAAATTAATTTAATAAATTATTTGGTTAATTTTAAAAATATTTTTTGAAAACTAATAAAAATTATTTTTAATAATAATTGTGTAAAATGAAACAAAACTTCTTTTTTTTGGAAAATAAGGTTTTAAGTATAATTTTGGATTTATTCTTATCTCATGCACAGAAAACACATAATATGAATGTTAAATTTTGATTTAATATATAATATATAAATTTCATTAATATATTACAAAAAAAAATTATTTAATTTATGGAGATAAGAAATGTTTTTGTGCATAAAAATTGTGTTTTTGAAAACTATTTCCATCATTTTTAAATGGTTTGTATTTTACTTTCTAAATAATCTTTCACCAAGAAAATAATTTTTTATACATTTATAAAAAAAGATTTCCAAAATTTAATTAATCCTATTCATACCCACCAATCTAATAGCTAGGGACTAATTATCATATTAAATAATAATATTCTAATTGTATATCGTGACTTTTTAAAAATTAGTGTTTCATTGGAAACAAGATAATCTAATTATTAGATGTAAATAAAGATATCATAGAAATTAAAATTATTGCAAAAAATATATTTCATAAATCCTAAGGGTGTAGTAAGACATCCCCATTGTAATTAAATGTATTGATATGAAGGTACAAATTTTGTTTTACAATTCATCCTCCCATGTTGGTCAACCCGTAGAAGATGAAAAGGTAAAATGGCTCATTCTTCTCTGAAAAATATATTTATTGAGTAAAGTGTTCATTAGAGTTATTTCACCACATTCCATCTCGGAGTGCATTCATAGTTCATGGGAAATATAAAATGATATAAGTAGATACATACTATCTCTATGCAACATCAAAAATAATTTTTCATGTTGAATAATATAACAAAATCCATTTTATGTTCCCATATGCCTAAATATTCAGGTTCAATGATAGTATCTTTTAGTACTCATACTCCATAGGAAATACCTAAAATATTCTCCCATATGAAACCATGAAAAAAATATCTTACTAAAATTTGAGGATACAACAGGCTTCCAAAGGTGGACATACTACATAAGATTCTTTTAAAACTGAAACTAGTCTAATAATAGTTCCCACCTCTAACTAGAAACACCCCATAACAGTTAATAAGAATTATGAGATAAAAATCACCATTTATTCCTCCATTGGATATGTAGTTTTTTGGGTTGATTTATATGCCTATGGTTACATGATCTCTCTTTAAGAAGAATCCAATAAATTACAAATCTGATTGGGAAAATCCAATAACCACTTAATTAGAGATAAAGATGATAGATAGGTTATATGGGATTGACTAGTAAGTAATAGATTATGAGTTAAATAATATTATCCCAACACCCACCGATATATTTTTCTAGGATCATTGAAGAAGAAAATGTATCATGTGTCCATCAGAACATGTGAGTAAAATTAAAAAAACATACATGTTAACATAGATATTATACAATATATTTTGATCACACTAACACACATAATGATTTGTTCAAGTATGTTGACTACATTTCATTTTTAGTTCCATAAAACCATAAGTCTAGCAAATAATTAAGGAACCCTTGTTGTGTGCATCATTAAAACCATAAAAAATATCTTTAAATAATTGATGAATCTTCCCCCATGTATGTATAATGGGTTATAGGTTGTATGATTCCCCAAATTTCACCAATATATTTTTTTTCATAGAGATATCAAGAGATTGACCATGGATCCTCACTTGATGCCATAGGACAAAGTAGTGTCAAGCATTATAACCATTGGTGGTGCCAAAAATATGAGGTCTAAAAATTACAATCAGTTTTATTTACTGAATTACCATATATCTAAATCCAAAAAGTTTTGTTTCTAAATATATTAAGTGATTACTATACATATTCCTGAAACTGCTTAGGTAGTAACTGTACCACATAACCTAAGGAAGAAAAAACATTAGTAAAAATACTCTACGTAACGTTGTCACCACATAAAAAATATCTACTAAACTTGGGGATACTCAATTAGGGAATGACATGTTGTATCTAATATTACCAGAATAAGGTATAGGGATGATAAAATATATGTTTCAACAAAGAAGACAATATAGGGACAACCCCAGTAGATAGTTTTGCGAGAATATTTATAAGAAATCATATTTATTATCCCACCAACCAAGATAAAGTTATAATGAACAATTTTTTCACATCCCCTAAGGAATTTGGAATTCATATGGCTAGGCGGTGCCCTACAGACTGTCAGTTGGAAAAATCCAACCCCTCTTAGACCATGTTTGGTGGATTTTTGAGCTAATTACCTCAATATGAATTATCCTAATGAGACTCTAAACTCACCTCATCTAGGGTATCAGAATGATAATGCAATACACTATAAGGATTATAGAGTTTCGGGAAGCTTCAAAAAACAATCTATGATAAATAACCATGATGATTCCCTAGATAGTTACCCCAAAGTCAATGAAGAATTTTATTTCAAAAATATTGAAGTTTAAATGGTCTCTATAGTATTTTATATTGAATTTTATAATATTTAACCTTTATAATTACCTAAAACATGATTTTGATTATGGTACATATAAGGATTTAGCCTTATTGGAATATCCCCTAGATTTAAACATAAGAAGATGATGCGCTAACATGAAATTAAAGGAATGCCTAAGAATTAATGTCCCCAACAAAATTTTCATTAATAGTAACCAAACATATCATTGATAAGGAAAGAGTGTTTCAATACTTTATTACTAATTAAAAAATATATATATTCAACCCATATTCATATAAAAAAATTTAATGGTTATTGGAATAAAATAATATAAAGGACAAATGTTAGATAAATTAATGGAAAATACCATATAATGATTATTATTGGGATGAATCCCCAATATCACTATTTAATAAATGTTGTAAAGAAGAAATTGGTTGACCTATAATGTTACAACTGAGAAACCAATATACATCTAACCAAATCAACCCATTCAAATAAACACTTCCCCAATAGTCCACTTCGAGTTTACTACATTAAACCACCTATAATATATAGTTCATAAAATATCTATCGGTATTGTACCAACAAAAGGAAACATATAACAGGATAATAAAATGATATGATGACCACAAAATCGTAATATTTTACCACTTTACATGCACAACCTATACTCAAAATGAATTTATATTCTTTGTTGGTGGACCTGACCCCTCCACCATTAAATTTGGGATATCTCAAATTTAGGTCCATGAATTAAACTGGTGTCCCAGAGTAGCACCTCACTCAAATTTCTTCTAAAATATTCCCTCTATTAATAAAACTTGATTAATATGAGGTAAAAATTCTATTTGGTTTCATAAAAACTCATAAATATCCACATTCACCCATTATAAAAACATAGCGCTCAAGTATATTATAAGTTATGATGATATTTCTTGACAATTACCCTATGTTTTTAACTAAATGTAGAGGAAAACGTGTGTGTGACCAATATGACTCTAAATAAAAATAGAACAAACAATTTTACATATTCATTTCCGATTTAAATGGATTGAAACACTCCTTAGAGATAAAACTATCATAATATAAATTTAAGTAACTCTATATTGATGAATCTCAATATGAGTTACCCATCAAGTTAGTCATAAAAATTCATTGGGGGATTATAAGAATTATTGACCATAATGTAATTATTAGGGGATTCTATAATTTGATCCTAGATGAAATATTGGTAATATATATTAGTATAAACAAGTGGTCTTAGGAAGGAGGAATAATTCATTTCACTCTCCAAAAAGTAGGGGTACCAACCCAATCCCTTAAATAGATCAGGTTATATATCAAATTTCCTCCTAGATATAAATTATAATAATATGATTGTTTTGATAAAAATATAAAATGTTTTCCTAATGATTGTATATATTGGGATTTTTAGATAACTAAAAATAATACACCCTATTTATTAATTGTGTATGTTCTTAAAATTTTCATTTCTATATAAATAATAATATGATGAAGAGATTGAATATTAGATTACCTGAGGAGTTTGGTATATCTAGTCACACAAAAAATATATCCTACCACTGGATTTCAAGATATATGTTCCAATACTGATTCATAATTATGGGTTTTTAAAATGGATTAGTTAACATATTTATTGAATATTTCTTTGAAGAAGTATAAGAATAGTATAAAGTATCAAAAAATGCCTAAAAGTTTAATGATTATATCACTCATTATTTAATAACTCATACACATAAATTTATCAACAATAGATTAATAAGTCATCTATACCCCAGTTAAATCTCTATATAACATAGTGTAATCCCCCACTTCCCAACCTTCCAAAAGATTTTTTCAATCAAAATAAACATGAAAAATAATAAGAGTGTGAACACTATTGTGAACCAAAACTAGTATAAACAATTATTGATTTACTAACCATAAATTAATATATCTAGAACTACCTAGCTACATGGAACCCTTTAACGATGAAAAACATCAATTCACATTTATCAACATCATCTATCAAAAAAATATATGTGTTGACAGAGTGGAATTATTTTAACCCAAAAAAATCTAAAAATATAATGCAATTTTTGAGGTAGGGTAAGAAATATACAAGGAATTACCAAGAGTTTAGAAGATTTCCTAGGATATATAATACGCATAATCATTAAAAGAGGAAAATTAATTCATAAAACTAGATAGGAGTGACACTCTGATCCATGAACCTTCAATACATATCCTTCTTTGATCATACTAGTAATGAAACAATTCAAAAAATTACCACTTATTCTATTCCCAAGACTAGTGTGACCCAATTTTCATTTACTAATAACAAGAATTTATTCATAATAGAAACACTAGGTGTATAATAATTATTACAACTTCATACCTTTGTGCTAAAAATAGATAGAAAAAACCATGGAAGGGGACCTATAACCCTATCTTAGAAAAATGATGAATTTAGACACTTATCCATTTTTTTAGTATAACTATGGATCTTCGATAAACATTACATTTCCAACTAGATCAGAAATTAAATCATGGGGTCTCATTCAAAACCCAATGAGAAATATTCTAAAGTGAATACCAATAAGGAATAATTTCCATGTATGTAATTACAAAATGTCATGTAGTTATTTTTTCACCCCAGAGATGTCATTTTAAAGTGAAACATTAATTTTTTATTGATTTTTGAATTTATTTTCAGTTTTAGTTCTAATCATACAGTAATTTTTGAGAAAAATGTGAAATTTCATATCGCATTTTCAAAGAATGATTACTTATATCCATTTGAGTGAATCTATGAAAGGTGGTGTAGTCCTTTTAATAAGATGTTACACAATTAGGTCATAGTTTACGAAACTGAGCACCCAAATCGAGTCCCAACCAAGAATTAAATCTTTGGCGTATCCAATTTGACCCATTACAGGTTTTACAACATTAAGCTCCATATTTCCCATAATACTTCCCAAGGATACACACTTATCTCCACATTCCATCTCTTATTTATGGACTTGAAATTTTACTTTTTCACCTAAACACCAAGATCTAATCGTATAAGTTTCCATAATTTCTTTTTTGAATTTTTCTATTATATTTCTCTATAATTAGATACATCTATAAACAATTTTTCCTTTAGGCTTATTTCAATATATGATTAGAGTTTGAGGATTTTTTTGTTATGGATTCTAATCAATATATATGGGGAATTCCTCTTCTATTATAGTGGAATAAATCCAACCACTAATGATTTCAAAAATTATAGTTAGGTAATTTTGTTTACCTCTATTAAATTTAGTGGTATATATTTTATTTATTGTTTCATAATTTTTTTAATATAATGTGTGGTATTTAATTCCAATGTGGATTCATTTAATTATTATTTCTATTTTAATTTGGTTATTTTTTTGGGAATGGGTGGTTTTATAGTTCCTAATTTGTTTAAAAAAAATGCACAAGGGTTGTTCATTTGAATTCATATATTTATTGTTTTATAAATAATTAATAGTTTTTATAAAAATGATTAACCATACTTTATTATTTATTACAATTTGGTATTCATGGAAAATCAAAATGTTTAAAAGGAGTCTTCATGTTACAGGATGTGTTTGGCCTAATTTAGCCATGATAACTTCTAACGAGCTTATGTAACATGAAATAATTACAAGTCAACATGGTTATAATGAAGGGTGGTCCTTTACAATGAGTTTGGTATCATTTTTCACCCAAAATATTTGAAATTCATGGAATTTATCAAATCATTATGGGGATAATTGTGTACTTATGTGGAACTAGGACACATAGCATGATAAGAATGGGGAAATACAATTATTAGTTGATGTATTTTGTCCATACCACCATGGTAACATGATAGAAAATGCTAACCATGGCTAGTATATCATTCCTTCAGCTATCCCATATAGAACCATGTCAGAGAATGTTAGAAATATTTATAGTGGATCTTTAACACATCGTAATATATTACTACAAACACTGGTTTACCAAACATATTTTCACAAGTTCTTCCTTGGATGAGTTTCCAGTACATTATACACTCAATCTTATTTCATATTTATTTAATTATTTATTTTACCTGTACATTGTTTTTCCATTTGAACCATTTTTATATTTAATCAATCATGTTTTTTATATAAATAAAAACAATTTAACATTGTATTTAAAACTAGTGGGCTATGGAATTTTTAATGGGGCTATATATAGTGTAAATGGTTTGATCCTACTAGTCTTGTTATAATTACTCCCTATATACAACCATTGGTTGTATTCATACCTTATTTTAGATGATATAGGTAATGTTAAAATTCTATTTAGTGGTAGTGGAAAATCAACTAAGCATGAATCTTTTTTTAACTTTTTTGGAATGGAGAGATATTACCCTCATGTCACACAAAAATGGATAGTAATAGTAAATTTTATTTATTTTTTTATCATTCTCATGTGTATATTTCCCTATTGACTTCCCATCTCATATTTCATCATTATTTCTAGATCATTCATGTTATGTGTGTACATGATTGGTCATTAATTATGATGCCGAAATGTTTGGTATATTGGTTTATTTTATTTTCACATTCTGTTTTTTATGATCATATATTTATTTTATTCTATGTTTGAATTTTGTTCTTTACAAATAAATTATCTGGATTTATGGCTTTCCAACATATTATGAAGTCATTACATGTTCTCAAGATGTACCCTTTACTATTATTTAATTCTATATCAGGAAAAATCATTTCTAATGTAGTAATATTGTTTCCTTAGAAATATATTCAAATGTGGGGTGATTTAATATCCACCTAAATCCTTTTATCAATCCAACTCCAGAACTCGGATGAGGTATCTTGGGTACGTTCATTTGAGATAGGTATCAGACCTTGGTTTTCATTTTTTTTCTCTAGGATTTATAGGTAGAAAAAATATACTATCATTTAATCTTGTGTGGTAAGTTTTGGGTGAGTTTCGGGACAATACACCTCACAACATGCCTTATATTTCAAGGGGATAATGGGAAATGTTTTTTTATTTAATTTTTCGTTGTGAAGATTTTTGAGTTATTTTAGTTTGAAGGATATAAATATAAAGACAAATTTTATGGTCCATAGTTACAGTTCATATGATGTAGTATGTGTTAATACTAAATAGATTGTTCTAGTAGAGTGAAAATATATTCTTAGTGGTTAGATTAATATTTGGTAAATCATGAGGCCTGATCATGGATATATATTTCAACTACCCAGTATAAGTCACATGATTAGTGGATGGTTTGAAAAAAAATGTAGCCTAACTGTGCATAGTGTAATATATATTATTCTTTTATATTTAAATACTAGTGATTTATCATGTACCTTTTATTTAATATTTGGTATTTTTTATTTCAATTAATTATTTTCACCATATTTCATTTGGATTTTAAAAATATTGATTTTTTTATTCATTATTTTATATTTATATTGTACCAATCCACCTCATATACATCAAGTGAATTATATAAGGATAGTTTTTTATATTTTTCTAGAAGTAAATCCTTCAATTGACCAACATAATATCATTATTTTGGTCCATATAGTTTAATCTATGGAACAATGAGAGGGCCCTAGCCCAACCCAAGATAAAGAAGTATTAATTGATACTACCAAAGAGAAGGATCAAGATCTAGAGTTATTTTATCATAATCCATTATTCATTGAAATTAGCATTGATCCTCATGAAGTTGATGATTGGAAAGAAAATATTGAAATAATTTTCAAAATCATAGAATCTAATGAACCCATCAGGGCCTCATTTTAGACATTTACACTAAAGGTCCCCCAAAAATGGTGGGAGTTTGTTTTACTTGCAAAAAACATGTTGAAATAGATTGGAATTATTTCAAGGTCATATTTACCCAGAAGTTTTACACTATCACTATGGTCTTAGTGAAATCCATAGGGTTATCTTGTCTTCAAAAAGGCAACTTAATGGTTATGAAATATGCTAATTGATTTTATAAGCTCATTCACATTAAAAATAAAGGACTCAAATGATATGTTTAAATCATATTGACATGTAATGAGCCTTTAACCAAGAATATAATCTCAAGTAGGTTTTGTGATATTTCCCACCTATGCCAAGGATTGTGATCGATCATAGATGGTATCAATAATTATGTAATTATTTTCGTATTGGTTGAATCTACTCATATCCGAAGTGGAATTGAATGTGTTTTTATTTAGATGAATATAAAGGGAGATGATCTTAGATAGGGAAGTAGTATTGGATCTAAACATCCATCTAAAATGCCTTCGAGAAATAATATAATAAGTGGGTCTCTCAGGTTCCATTTATGTGGTATAGAAGGACTTGAAAAACCATCCTACTAGGAAACAGAAAAAATATTTCATTCTTGTGAATGAATATAGAAACCAAAGAATATTTATTTGAAATAATTATTATTATATAATTAGTGAAGGATCATCAACCCTAATAATATTTGTGACTTAATTTGATCCATCCAATGTAGTGGGGATTCAACCCCAAGGGTGTGGTGGTAGAGGTATTCCATAATTTTGACCGAGACAACTAAGGATCGAGCCTTAGAATGGAAAAGGGCTCAAACTCTCTTTAATGTGATATATTTGAATTCTAAAGAGAAGGTACTTAATTTATTTAAAATAGGACCACAAATGGTGTGAGGTACAATTCGTTTATGCCTCCTATAATTGATTATTTATTTGATATAGGTTCATATCACTCCTTTATCTCTAAAAATACATCAAAAATATTAAATCATATTTCTAAGAATATTTCATCTATAAGGTCGATGTACACTCTTATTGAGAGGAAGATATAATGTGTCTTGTAATTCCCTTTGTGTCATATCTGTTTATCTCATATGAAGATGTAATAGTATTTTACTATTACTAAGATGAATCTCTTCGATGTTATTAAAAAAATATATTATATGCATTTTTTCAAGTATTGCATTACTTTTTATTATTTGAGGGTGACCATTACCACTCATGATGGATGTTTTCATCTATTATGAAGAAAATGGGATATGGGGTCTATTGGGGTAGGGTCTCTGCTATTTGAAGTTGGAATATTGGTGTGTATGAATTTATTTATTTATTTTTGAATATTTATGTATATAGTATATGAAATTAAACTCCTTTTATTTTTATGCAATTTCGTTCAATGATTCGAGAGAACTTCTTAGGGTTACATCTTGAATAGAAATTTGTTTTTATATTGAACTAGTAACATCGATCCACCCGATATCATTTCCTTTATATTGAATAAATCCAATTTAATTTAAGGATATGAAAAGATATCTTTATGACCTCGAAGCTAAATGATTTATTCAACCTATTGTCACTCTGTAGACCAGTCTTGAAATTTTTTTGAATAAGGTGGATAAAAACGATTCTTGTGTATTTAATATATGAGGTTGAATCATTTAATAATAAATAATAACTACTATTTTATATATATTTATAAGATATTGGATCACATTATAGAGGAAATGTGGTTTATAGAGATGTATCTTCAATTAGGGTACCCTCATCTTGTGGTGAAAGAATATGGCTTACCCAACTATACTTTTGGAAGTTGATATTTTGATTTTGACTATTTTTTATTCAATTTGTCATGAAAAATGTTCATTTTTGTGTTCATGGATCTTGTAAATAAGATGTTATAGTATTAGGATGAATCTTTTTTTGTGATATTCACTGCTGATTTTTGGTTTATTCAAAAACTAATTAGCAGCATGTACATAATTTAAGTGTCATCTGGGGTACTCTCTATGATCATAAATATTATATAATTTTATCAAAGTGTATCATCTAGATCTAAGAGTTCAAATTATTGTGATATATGGATTCAAAACAATGAATTTTGGTTAATTATGAGAATTTGAAATCCATTATACCTATGGAAAAGCCAAATAATGAATTTGAGGTATATTTATTCTTTTGTCTTATAGATTATTATCAGTGATTCATAATGGGGTTTCAAGTATATTAACTCCCTTGATTGATATTACCCTTAAAGGAGTTAAATTTATATGAAAGTGTAAAATTTGAATGTCAACTCAATGAGTTGAATAAGTGGTTGAAATAAATAATTAGTTTTATATAATCCAATTCGATCAAGATAAATGTCATATTTTTCATTGCATCATGCATGGGACTATGTTGTTTGATAATATAGTGTGATCATGTGGTGATTTATGTCTCACCTGAACTTCACCCACTTAAAAAAAAATTCAACTCCTGATATTGGGCTAGAAAAATTCATTCATGCTCTAAAATATTGGTTACAATACCGGTTTTTTACTTTTTTATAGGGTATACCAATACAAAAAAACCTGAGTAATATTTTACGTCAAAGGGAAATGAATCATAGCCAAAGGAAATGAGTTGAATTATTTCCTAAAATTGAATTTGACCATGCCCATGCACCAAGGAAATAAAATATTTCCATTAAAGATCATAATTAGATATTCTTATCACATGAACTGGAAGAATATGGTGATGAGTAAAATATGATGAGCTACATTTCTAAAATGCATCCAGATGTGAAATAAGAAAATACTATTTAGAATATACCTTCTCTCTTAAAGCTTATTCATCTAGAGAGAACAATAGATGATGGAAATAAATATAAATTAAGACTTATATATGTAGGGGAACCACCAATTAGTGGTGTTTGTCCCGTGAGGGAATCTTATATTTTAATAAGTACTATTTAATTCATCATTCATAAGAAAATCGTGATAAAATATTGTCATCACTCTTGATAGGAAGTACATATATGTTTTTATATGATTTAATACGATATAAAGATCCTTTATTGATGTTTTTTAATGAGATGAGGCATATCAGACTCTATAGAGGTACAATAAATGTTAATAAGTAAAAGAAAAGCATCACAATCCCTTAGGAATTCATCACACCCTAGTTTTTTTAATCCTTCACTATTAATTATAACCCACCACATTCCACTTATCTCCCCTGTACATACACTTTGATCTCTTCTTCAGAGTATATACATAGAGGGATTACTCTTGTCAACTATCAATGTTATACTAGTCTGTCACAATAATGATCTAAATACACAGTGGCATAACTTTAAGGGTGCTCAAACCCTTCATTAACATTCATGTATTCATAAATCCTATTATATATATTTTCTACACTAGAGAGAAAAAAAAATTTATTCCCCCTGTATAAACACTCTCCCATTAATATTTTAACGGTGCATTCACATACTTCCATCCAATAACCAACCTTAGAACATGATGTAGAAGAAATTATTCCATATTATATATGGTATTCCCTTAGTATGGTAATGTAATAAGAACACATGTCTAACCAATATTAATATATAAAGAACATCCGGATAGAAAATATCTATTATCTCGTGTTTTAACATGATCAAATTTGTATTGTGAAAGTGTATGTGAACATGTCAATCCAATACCATTATTAGGAACACACCTTAGATAAAATTATTCCATATCTATAAAGGATTGAACTAGAAAATGATAACAGTTTAAGTAAAATTTTTTTATCAAAAACATATATAGTGAGAAAATAATGGAGGAAAACTTCTTAAATTTCTTAGTTAAGAATCATGAATCTTAATTAATGATTCACCTATAATCATATACCCACATTTAAATATATTTATTTACTTTAGTATTATACTTTTGAACATCATGAAAATTTTCAAGGTGAATTTGAGATTCCATGCACCCTTTCCCACACATGAGATATATGAGTTTATGAATATTTATTGATAATGAAATGTATTGTGAACATGAAATTTCATTAATATAGTAATAAACAATGATAATTTCTCAATTAGGACCCAATAATTAAATTATTAATAATAAATGAGGGGAGAATTTAAAAAATAAAATTAGTCTAATTAAAATTGGTTCATTGATTCATCAAAATAAATTTGATATTATCTTGAATCACTAACCATTAGTTATATTTTTGGAATTCACATTGTCTTTGATTTTAACTACACATTTTGTTTTTCCAACCCATTCTATTATGCCTTGCTTTATCTTTTATAAATCCTCAATACTAGTTAAGTTATTTAAAACCTACACATTCGTAGGATGAAAAATATTTCAGTTCTATTCTGGAGTAGTTTTCTTATGGGATGTTAAATTCTGGAGTCAGGATACCTCCTCCTCATTGAAATCCATTTCAGCTATAAAATTTTGAAATGATTTGAAATATTTTTCCCTATAATGAACATGAATGAAATATATTTAATAAATCATTATCTTATCTCAAACAATGGGTATGTTCACGATAGTTGAGTGGTGTTCTATTTAATGAAACCCACTATCTCCAAGAGCCTTCTGACATATCTCATCACTTATCACAATCAAAGGAGTTTCAGTGATAAGGAAGGGTATATTGTGAAATTATATAATTTGTATGTCTGATCCTCTCCTGAATGTTTTTTCCATAGTGTACTTCATAATTTATAGTAGACCCATATTATGATAAAATATTTCATTAAAATTGAGTCATATCAGATAATATAGTTGATGGAGTGGGATCTTCTATAGTCATGACACACACAATGTTATCTGGTAGCTCCGTATAAGTAGTTCCCCCTATAAGAGTAAGTTCTATAACAACAAATAAAGATCATTTTTACCTGATATTAACAAGATAATTTTAACATAAATGGATTCTATGAATTTTTATCACATTCAGTTTGGTCAGTATCATCACTCTCAAAATAAATTTCATACATCACCACTACCACCTTCTATATTTTTGAATAAGGTAAAACTTGTTATCTAGGGGTACCATATACTGACTCATATTTATTGAGAATAGTAGAATGCTCAAATATATATAATAGAAGCATGATAAGATAATGATTTTATAAACCTTGTCCCATATGAAATAAAATCAATTTCATTATTTTCAATAGAAAGATCCTAGATTGACCGAACCAATATAAAGAATGTACAAAATCAAATATAAGAGATTATTATCCTCTAAATTATTAATGTTAATTGAAATCTAATTTTATAAGTTAATACCTTAAACATTTATTATTTCATAACCATGGTTCATATTATCGATTATCTTAGAAAGAAAATTTCATCCTATATCTATAATGTATTAATTTTTAAATTGAAAAAGTATTTTGAAACCATGATATAACATTATTCACACTATCATAGTTTTCTTAAATTTTTGATTCAACCTTAGAGGAATAAGGATTAATCTAAGTAGTAAAATTTTCCACCTGCATTTTAGAAATATAAATATTTTCATTCTTAGATCCTAAGGGATAAGGATTGAATCATTATAGGACTGTGATTTATCAATTATAAAAAAAATAAGGACACCCAATTGATTACACTACATAGAGATGTTTTTTCTTCCCTTAATCTTGGCATTAACATGTTAATCCTGATACACTCCCAAATGAATGTTGGAATCTAAAATAGGGGGATGAAAATATTAAAAATAATATAATTAATTACTCTATAAAATTTTTATATTTAAATTATGTAGACACAATAATGTCTTAGTGAATGAAATATATAACATTAATTAATGTTTACAATAATGAAGATGAAAAAATAAAAAAATCATTAATTCATGCCATCCAAAAAATTATTTTCATCATCGCATCCACATCACTATAATAAAATCAATACATACACATAACCAAAACAACATCACATCAATCAACATAGGTAACTATACACACATCTAATGATACTTCATATACATCCACAATATCACCCCTCTATTGGACATAAGGGATATAAATCCATAAAAAAAATTGTAAAGAAATATATAAAAAATATTAATCACTAAACATATTATGGGAATACCTCATCCCTTTACGTCATCATCAATAGGCATTATCATATCCCTCACATGATTTAAATATTTTGGAATACCACTTCTGTTCATCACATTCAAGTTTATGGAAATTAAAACATGTTATAAAAATTCATTACATGAACATTGAGTGAATATTCCAAATAAAATATATTAAATCCTTGTTTCTCATATATCTCAAACCACTTGATTTCTTTTAAATTTGTCTAGTTGACTTTTTTTAGTTGAGAATTGTTTTTATTAACATATTTGATCATCCAAACTACTATCATTATAAAATCTTCATTCAGCAAATCACTAAAATATAAAAATAAATGCTATTAATCTATAAAACTATAAATTTTCATGGAAAAAAATAAATAGATGAACAATTATAATATTGTTGAAATTGTTTGGTTTTTCATTTAAAAATAATATAAATAAAATAGATTCATTTAATTAAAGTTGATATCTAAGAATTATGACGAGTTAATTGAAATTGTTAATGTTTAAATTTCCTATAAATAAATGTTGAAACTCTATCTAAATAAAAAAAATTGAACATTTGACCATAATCTATGTGAATTAGTGTGTGTGAGTTTTTATTTCCATTTTTAAAAGCATCTTTTTGAATTTGTTATGTGAGAATTTAAAATAAAAGTAAAAAATATTTTTTCGTGTATTGTTTTACTTGTTTTTTACATTTTTGATCATATAAGTCTTGGTGTAAGGTCTTTATTAGAGAAATTTTTTTCCATATAAGTAATAGAGTTACAACTTTAAAATGTTCCTTCTTTTATTTGAACAAATATGGTTATAATAAGAAGTCGGTTATGTCTACATCAAGGAATTAAACATATTGTCACATTTTATTTAAAGATAAGTTTTTATAAGGATCATAACTTGGGTATCCACTTAATAATATTTTAAGGGTCTTATAGACTGGTTATCAAAAAACCTTTTTGTATTATTTTACATTCCCATATTTTTATTTTGTTAAAATTTATAATTTTTTACTATATTTTGGATTAATTTTACCTTTTCAATTATCATTATTATTTAAATTGTAATAAAATAGTTTATAGAAAGCCTTCAGGTCCATCCAATCTGAAATCAATTAAAGGGTCACATTTCTATGAAATTTTTAATTCTTGAATTTACACCACTTTTGAAGCTTATTATATGAGAAAATATATGTTATCAATGATTTTCTCTAAATTTTTCATTTACAAATGCATAATAAATAAAAAATTTTATGGATACTAATCTTCCTACTGAAACTCTTAAAGGATTTAATTAGAACTAGTAAACTATTTTTGATTGTATGGATTATAAATATTAGAGATATTGAATAAATACATATATTATAAGTTTAAAAGTTGATAATTATCTTATAATAATTAGTGAATATAGTATTCTGAATAAGGATATTATAAATTTAACTTCTAAAGAGAAGGATGATTTTTTGTTAAATTATAATGCTTATAATTAAATTTTATCTAAAATAATTGTAATACCTAGAGATAAATATCATCTTATGAGATAGAAAAAATATTGATGTATTTTTAGTAAAAAAATTCATAACATCTAATGTTATAGAAACTAGATAATCCATCCTCATAGTAAGATATCAATATTTTAATATGATTATATGTAGAACCATTAGTTTTAATGTATTATTGATTCATGAATGTTGTAAATAATTTATATACTTGGTGTATAAATAGATATAACTGGTAGGGAGATAGTTGATAGGATCATTGATGTCCTTTCAATATAATGAGAATCTAAACAAAATGCTCTAGATGACACTATACATATTATATATATTAATATTATGTGTTTATTAGAATGTTGATTCAAATTGAACATTTTCTTAAAAGAGATAAGTAATGGGAGAACAATGATAGGAATAGAGTTTTTTAACACTATAATAAAGAATCATTTGGATGATCGTGTTAAATAACTTAGTGAAGATGAGTTTCCAAAAAATTTAAATTGATAAGAATATTATTTTAGAGGGCATAACCATAGAAAAAAATAAAAGGATTGACAAATATATAATTTCTAAAAGAATAAAATAAAAACATTATTTCATGTTCTATGAATATAATAAACATGAACATATATAAGTATATTTTCCTAGACTAAATAAAAAAAAATTAAAATGCATGATTTTGAAAGATAAAAAATGAAATAAAGATTTATAAAAATCAAACAGTTATATTTCTAATGAAAATTTATTTTTTAAATAGATTTGAATAGTGATTAAAGAAGAAATATTTATATATACATATAGTGGATGGAATTAGTCTCTACCAAATGTTTTAAAAAACCACTGGTATAGGTTGAGGTATACTGATGGTTTTTCAAAACAGTTGGGATAAAGTTCCCCTATATCACTCAAGCTCCAACCCTACCCCCTTCACTTGAGCCCTTTACTCCCCATCATTAGAGATGTTTTCTCCCCACACTTGTGCAACAAATATTGGTTCTATTTCCCTCCATTGTTTTCCAAAATTTAGTTATTTTTTATTATGATCTTCTTTGGTATCAGATAAGTAAGCACTGAATCCTTACTCTCTTCTACTAGATATTTCATTTATTTTTTATCTATGTATGAAAACCTTAACACGATATAGTTAGTTCTCGAGTCTTCAAAATTGTTTTAAATAATATTCCTTTAGATTATTTTCTTATAGTATTTATTAAAAAAATGTGATTGTAGAAGATATATTTGGTTTTTTAATTTATATATTTTCTACTTTTACATAAATCTAATACAATATTTTTGTAATATATATTAATTAATTTTTTAATTAATTAATGTATAATTTTTTTTGTTTTATTATTCTACATGATTTTTATTTTATGACCTATGATTTTATAGAATAATTCAGGAGTTACCATTACATATATCAGTATATTATTGTATATCATTCAACTTTTCCCACATACCTTTACATTAGTCAGTGTATCCTTACACATGTTAGAAATTTAGTATTGCCATTTTGATGGTGTTACAGATCCTAAATGAACCTTATATAGATTATTCAATGGACTTTTTTACCCTTATGAATCCTCCATTAAATTATCTATGTACCTTTACATCGGTTTCCAATGACACTTATATAGTATGTATATACTTAATGAAGAATCCTTCATGAAATCCATGATTCATATTGAAAACAGAACTTATCACCATAATATTCATATAATATTTACATATATAGAGATTTAAAGATCCCCCATAATAGTTGTCATTATATTCCATTTGACTTTACTTGAAAAATATCCTTTTAAAATAATCTGATTCGAATTTCATAGAAAAATCAACAACTAGTAAAAATTCATCTATAATCTGAATTCATATTTTTTAGATTCCAAAGATATAATTTACCACTTAAAAATAAAATTACCACAAAACCTCTAATACTAATGAGGTAAAGCTTAAATTAGAAAACAAGTGCAAGATTTAACAATGTCGATGTTGTACATACATTACCCTAAATAAATAATCCATATTGAAACTTGATTAGATAAATTTTCCTGCGATCTTAAGTAACATCTCATTAAAACATTTTATACATAATCTTTAATTCACATGGGTGAGGAAAATACCACTTGAAAATCAAGTTGACACCACTAGAAATCCATTTAAAAAATTTATCTACTATGAATTAGCCATTAAAATGGGGAAAAGACGATTTTATGAGCCAATATTTATCTCCCCCAAATTTTTTAACCTATATACAACACTTATTGAAACCAATTTATTAGTAGAATAATTTTTCCAAGTATATTTCATGTATCCTGAAAAACACTCAGATGATACCAACATGTTCGATTATAATATCTCACATGAATGGATTTTAAAATACCCCAATTTCATTAGTAAAAAATCATGGATTTCAAATGTGAATTGCTCCAAGAAATGCCTGAAATACACCATATCATTGATATTTTAGTAGATTCATATATATTGTTTAATGTATAATGAAATTACAAATTTTCTAACCTTAATTCATGAGTTTTGAAATTTTAGAATTATCTATAAATTTCATTTCATCATTCACTCATGTATTTTTAATAATAATTTTAAATTAGAGTTTCTAAAACATGTTATGAAATGTTTTTATGAATTATTTGGTTTCTTAGTTTTATGAATAATTTTTAAAAAATATTGTTAAAAACTGTATATTTCATTTTTATATAGATTATAAAGAATATTGAAGAGATTTGATGGAAGGGATTATTTGATAATGATCAAAGGATGCATAATCTGCGGTTTTCTCCAATAGATCCCTTAGTGAGTATAATAATTGAAATATTTATTTCTTCATTACATTTAATTTCATGTTCATATTTGTTATAAGTTTTTTAGGGACATTCAAATAAATCAAACTTTAATTATCTTAATCCCACTAGTATGGATCTGAGTAAGGATACTCCAAGATATACACAGAGCACCCGTCGTACACGTTCACACCATGACTCGCCAGCGAACACACCATATTCCACAACATCTCATCAACTAATAAACACTAGTAGAATAGAAGGAAATTGAAACGGTTTGTAACCCTATCTATAGACCACAAAACAATGGATTTATATATTAGCCACATTTTAACAAGATGTGGATCTTATTGGTGTGGAAATAGGGAAAAATCTATATCCATGGTTTCAAACTGTGGAAATTGGTCTATATCCATGGTTAGAAATGTCGAAATAGAGATATAGCAATGGTTCAAACTGTGGAAGTAACCCTATTTACATTATTTAAAACCATGGAAATAATTGCCGACATGGAGACCTAGAGCCATGCACTATTTCCACAGTTTAAAAACGTGGCTATAGTCTCTAGATTCAGAAAAAACACTACGTACGAGAACATGGAATCATTTCCCCAAATTTATCTCTTTAAACACCAGTGAAATAAACAAAGTCTTGTAGTAAGGAAGGAATTCATTCAAAGGGAAACCTAATAATTCAATACCTAAAAATGAAACCATGCCACATCTCTGCTAGAAGATCAATACTATGACCAACTTTTTAATATTTATTATCAGTGAGGAATTCTTCTAGTGAACCCGCACCACTCTCAGGTTCTCTTGAAACTCCACCATCACCTGTTATCATAGGATCTGTCAGGATATTCTAGACATCAAGATCCTGAATTCCCATTTTCTGCCTCTACTTCATCTTCTCAAGGCTTAGTTTCCAAATTGATAGAATAAAAATGCATCTCGGTTTGAATTTTTCTCATTTTCTTAACAAAAAAGATACAATTTGTCAACTCGCAAATCATATCTTAATTATAGATCAATAAATCAGCCATTAAAGGATCCACCATAATCCCAACTAGAAAAATTCACAAACAAAAACATGCATACCATGAATAAAGAATGAAACCTATATGTATGCAGTTGGGTAGTTACATCCTTAATTGGAAGACCATAAATTGATTGGTACTTTGTACCCCCACCTTTACTGAGAAGAAGAATAAATATAGCAATGACCACAACTATAATACATGTATTCTTGAATGATTTTTTAAACAATGTATAAATTGAGAAATTTGGACCTTTTATCATATGATATATTGATTAATGGATTTACGTTTTTAGTGAATTCCGTATTTTTTTTCTACATCAAGATAACCCATGTAGACATACAATAGTCCATCTAACATATAATGACTCTGTTATGTGTGATACCATCCTTATCTCCCAAGTGAATTAGGATGAAATATAAATTTAAATAGGGTTTAGAAGTTTATTTAAGATGGATGAGGATAAACCTTCTCTCTAGTAGAATAAATAGGAAGTGAGTAAGCTTAAACAACTACATGTGGCTTTTAATTTCATGTTAATAAGGGGGAGAAAATAAATGAATATACATTAGACTTAGAAGATGATTAGTGGTATTAAAAAAATATAAAGGGGGATATGGAAGTGACCATGCATAGATCATATTTATTATCAATACGTAATTTGTGAGAATCTATCAATATGTGTTGGAGAAATTTGGGAAGTGATATTGATATACTGTCATTTTATAGATGAAAAAAATACGAGAAAGTGGAGTTACTTCTTGAATACATTCAATAATCCCTTAATTCTGAATATTTATTGAGCTAATATTGATTCCAAGGATGGTTTTTTATGGAAAAAGTAATACTATCTACATCATATCTCAAGGGACATTATAGAGAGGGCCAACTAGGGTGATTTATGCCATGAGTTTAAAAGGCGGTAGATAACAGGGATTTTTAAGGATTCTTTTGGAGTTAGAGAAACCATAGATAGAGATCCAAAGCATTTCAATTGATGTATCAGTTCTAGGAATGCTTTTGGGCGATGTTTAGAGAAAATTTGATGTTGTTGAGGTATCCCCAAATTGATCCCAATAGGTTCTGATTTGAATTGATTAATTTTTAGAGATCCTGTACATATTATATAGTTTCAATGATTTTGATAGTTACTATGTGTGAATTTATTCAAGATTCATAAGTAATTTCACTGGAATATTACTTTTCAAAGAACATGCATGACTTTTCATCACATAACATTGAGAATAATAATTTTCATCTATTCTCGTAGGACTTTCCTAACAAATAACATTGTGTAACAATGCATTAGACTTCCATGTATGACGTTTTTAGAGTGAGAATATAAAAGTAATAAATTGATAAACATTTTAATACTTTTCTTCAAGCTTTATGAAATTTATATAGCAAGAATATGACTTGGAGGATGAGGCATATAACTTTTTCATTCCATAAGATTTATAATGTTCAAAAAAACTAAATATTTAAGATATTCAGAATTCCTATATTTTTAGGATTGAGGAAATAAAATAAAATGATGATATAAACCAATATTCATGGAAATAATATCACATAGAGATTTTTATTCAAGAAAAATAATTGGATCCATGTGAAGTCGATCTAAAAAGAGATAAAAAAGTCTATCATTGTTATCCACACTTCCAATGAAATAAAAATATATAGATTTTTTTGAGCTAAATAAGGTTGTGATATTTGAATTATCACATGAAGGAAATACATGAGTTTAAAAGAGGTCATTGAATTGGTTCGAATGAGTAATTTGAATGAAAATTTAAATTAGAAATAATTGAATAGTTTTAATTAAGTGTATCACATTGTACCAAAAAAGGAAATTTAGTTAATTAATTATTGAAATAATATTATCTATATTAATTCTAGGAAATATAACAGAAATGAAGAAGGCATTTAGAATGGGTTGAGAGAACCCTTTAAAACTATTGAGTCTTTGAAGAAATAAATTTCATAAAAATGAATAATTTTCTATCTATCCAGGAGTAGAAATGTGTCAAATAAAGAAAGATAAGGCCTATTATATTCATATGTCCTAGAGGGTGAGTGAAAATAAGAATATAGTGCAATAAGATCCATTTAAATATTAATTCTGATCAATTTTTAATGATCCAATAGATTCAGATGGGAGTATATGAAGAGAGGAAGTCCAACATTCTTCTCTAAATTCTACAATAAAAAGAGATAGAAATCAAAGAGCAATTTATTTAGAGGTTATGGAAGTACATTAAGAACAAGGACTGGGAGAAGTAGTTAATACCAATTAGTAGGGCTTATTTGTGTGAGACAAAAATAATAATTAGGGAGATATTGGATTGTGTAAGGTACTATAAAGACATCAAGTGTGATGCTGGAGCATATGGTGAGATTTCATGTAAGCATGGTGAAAAGATATTAAAAGATAAAAGAGACACCAAACATAATTTAAGGATATTGATACTTGAAAATAAAAAAAGAACTAATAAAAAATGTAAAAAATATTGACAAATCAAAATGAAATTGAACTTACAATTATAGGTTCCATACAGTCTAGAAAAATGAACTCATGAATCCTCAAACTCCTCTATTGTAACATGATTTTCTAATAATTACATGTAGTTGGTAATTATAAAAAACTAATTATAATGGTTAGATATATGAAAAGTATATAAGAAAATGTGATTATAAATAACAATACAACCTGAAAATAGAAAATATATTTCAAAAAATCTATGAGAAGACATTTAATTTTATAAATGAACAAAATTAAATAAGTATTATTATGAAAGGCCTAGTGGTGGTCTAACATATTGTAATTTAAAAATTATATTGACAGTCAATTATTATTTTCATTAAAATATACATTTCTTGTCATAATCTAAACATATAATTCTTCTGCATGATATAAAACTGGAATTTAAGAATGTGTTGTATGTAAGCCAGTCTAATGCTTGAAGATGATCAATACTTATTAATAAATATGGAAAATAAATTGTTCCTCGAGTAATTAATATCAATAGAATGTTTTATAAATATTCAAGAAAATAGTTGTATTAATTTATAAAAGCATTCATAGCGTGTGGTGTCAAAACGGAATAGAAATGATCATCATTCAAGGAATAACTATGAGATGCATTCAAAATATTATAATTCAATGATCATGATAAATAAAGGTAATAAATCATTAATTTCTTATCATATAAAAATTATTATAATGGATAATCACATAATTTTAAATTTTTTATTTTAATAAAAACATTTAACAGTGTTTATATGTTTATTTCTTTACTAAAACTAACATATAAATTATATGGGCATTATGGTCAGGATTTTTTTTACTAAAATTACCATATAGGCTCATAAAATTCAATAAATGTTACATATTAACACATATTTTCAATAATTAATTTAAAATAAAATCACTAAAATATCAATAACTAAAAATAGATGAAATATTACCCAATCCGATGTCAAACTCACAACCTTTGATGGCGATGGATGGATTCAGTCTCATCATATGAAACCGCCTATAAGGAAATAATGGGAAAAGAAGTGATATATAATGAATTCTTATATATATGTGACTAGTGCGTCAAATGTACATGATAAATGATATATCTACAATTAACAAAGAATATTTAGATTGATATGTAAATCCCAATACTAAATAACATAAGGATTATCCTCTTAGTGGAATGTTCCAAACTAATTCATATTATTTTGTATAACAGAAACATGAGCATACATGATTATGCACAAATCAATACTCAATCTTCCATTGCTAAAATAAAAACACCATTGTGGGAATCAATATTGACAACTATTTCCCAACCCAAAAACTCATTTCCTTGTTGGAGTGAAATTATATAACAACTTCATTGTTTCTTCCCTTTTTATTTTCCAACCTTTGGGAAGTATGGTTCTCTTTTTAATTCCCCCTTTGTTCTTAACTAGAATGAGATACTCCAATTTAGAAAATAGTATAGTTTCTTTCTTTTTAACATTCTCTAATTTCCTATCATCTTCTAACTATTAAATCCATATGATTAAAAATTCTTTATTCTTTTGATCTTCATTATTCATATTCAGATACACAACCTCTATAGAGATTTTCCTTGTATTAGGAGTTTGTAGTGTATTTCCATTTCTCTTAAATGGTTTATTTTGACATGGAAGAATAATAAATAATTTTCTACTAGTGTCTAACCACATTTCACCTTCTACAAGTAATTGAAAAAAAAATTAATCTTTCCTAACTGGGAATCCTTTTACCCTCTTCAATAGGAGTTCTAACAACCATAACAATCCAGCTATATGAATCTATAATTGGAACCATTTTAGCTTTTTGATATCTTACATATTTTTGATATTGAATAAAATTTATCAATGTTACAGTGTGTGACCTCACTTACCATATTATAATTACATAATCCCTATATGTTGAACATTCTATAATATTTATTTCTATTTTTATTTTGTGTATTATTCTTTACTCATTTCTTTTAAGATGTAAGGTAGCATTGATTAATTTTCAAGAAGCTATTGACCACCTCAGTTTGTCAATTACTTTAAGGATGATATGAGGAACTCATCTTCAATGTTGTCCCCTATAGTCTGAACAGTTCACAAAAAAAGACATGTAAATAAGGGGTCATGATCACTGACTATGTCCTTTGGAAGACCATTCCAGCAAACAATTTCACAGAAAAATATATGAGCCACCGTTTTTGTTGTGTAAATTGGTTTTAGACGTACTAAATGAGAATCATTTTTGATTCTATCTACTACAACCAGAACAAAATCATTCCTTTGTGACTATGGTAAAAAATATATAAAATCCTTTGAAACATTGTCTGAAAATAGTTTATGTAATGGAAAAGGTTGAAGAAGTCCAACATGACTTCATGATTAATATTTACTCCTTTGAAAAACTCTGCATTGACTAAAAAATTTTTGACTAATTGAGACATGACAAACCATAAAACCCCATAAGTTATCCATTTGTAAGATTTATGGTATCCCCAATGTCCCCCAAAAATGGAAGAATGTTAATAATGAAGCATTTTTGGTGATTGAAAAAGGGGTTGTAAGACAAGGCAATTATATTTTTGTAAAATTATAGACCATCCCAAAAAAGTAAATACTTTTTTAGTGGGGATGCTTGGTTTTAGAGTAGAAAAAAGTTCCTTCAATGTGGAATATTGTAACAATTCAGTCAGTAAAACGTCCATCTCATCCTAGTTGGGAATAGAAATAGAATTTTGGTTATTTTTAGTCTCATATACTACATGAGATACAATATCTACTACTCCATTAAATTTTCTATGATGATATACAACACAAATATTTTAGACAAGTAATTTCTCTTTCTAAAACTGTTGGTTTGTAGAGACGGAAAATTGAATAAACATGTTTTAGAAACTATGATGTTCAGTAAAAATTATAAAACAACAACCCATCAAATATTGTCTCTAGTTTTGTATGGATAATACCAATTCCATTACCTCTTTTTCATAGATAAAATTTGACTTAAAAAATGTTTCAAGGATGATTTTTTATGTTCGATGAAAAGAAACTGAATATTTTCATTATGTTTAAGATTTTTACGTGAATGCTCAGTTCATATTTACTCAAAATGATGATATTTTCCCTTAATAAATGAATGAAATTTAATTTTCTACTAATGGGTTGGCTTAGATTTTCTACTAAACACATGAAGGAAGATTCATGTATTCCCTATGATAGAGAAAGATGTGTTTTTTTTATTCTATAAGATTCCATATTCAATCCTTTTAAATTTCATAAAGTTATGAATATTCTTTTAAATGACCTATAACTATAATCTTAGGCCCTTCTTATGTTAATTTTATCATGGATTTCTCAAAACTCAGGGGATTTGGAAAAACTCTTGTATCAAGAAATGTATTTTCTTTATTTTCAAATAAATGATTAAAATTATACTTAAAGAGATATATGTTGAGATTCATGTATCATTTATTACATGGATTGGTGAAAATAAATAAATATCCTTATGTCCAAGTGCTAATATTTTTGTTTGATGAGGTATATGTAAATTAAAATCATCTAAAAAATGTCATGATCATTTCATATTATTATCTTATAAACATAGAAGATTTTTTTTCTTTGTAAATTATTCACTGACAAAGCTAGTGGTTATTAGAATACATTTTTTTAAACTAATAAAGTAATTATGGAAACATGTTTTTTAAAACAATCAATCTATTAGGAAAAAAAGTTTTGAAAAAACATTAAATAAATTATAGAATTCAAATTATAGGGTTCAGCATAGGGAACCCACCTCAACATCAAGGAACACTTCTTTTGATGAGAACATTTTGAGTGTTACTTTTTTATCAACATTCATGCATATACCTCTTTACATATATATAATGACTCCACACCCCAATGTACATATTTTCGTGGCCAAATACGCACAAGGGGGTCCTTAATATATGTTTATACTTGCATATAACCCTTTACAATTACACACATATGCATTTTTCATATATATATATAAGAACACATAGCTCTAATATATATTTTCATAATTCCATGAGTGAATATATATTTATGGGGAACTTATATAAATATATTTTTAACTACGCATACATATGTATGTCACCTTCAAAAATGGATGCTCAAATCCACCTCAATGTGATCCAAAACACACTACAAAAATATATCGTACCCAAAAATCACAAAACCATAATTAAATTTGGGAGAAAGAATACAAGTGGAAGTAACCTTACCCAAATATGATGTCAAACTCACAGCCTTCAATGGTGGTGGATAGAGCTAGTTTCATCCTAAGAAACCACGTGTAAGGAAATAATTGGAAAATAAGTGAGATATAATGAATTCTTATATATATTTGATTTCTGTGTCAACTCTATACGATAAATGATACATTACTCCATAACCAATAATGAACAAATAATATTCACATTGTTATGTACATCCCAATACTAAATTAAATGATCAATAATAAAGTCTCTTTGTTCAAATGATATCTAATTTCAGTCAATACATAAACCATAGTGTGGTATCATGAATCACTAGATAACAAAAAACCGAAGATGATGGGTTTTACTGCATCACTCCTTATACATTGGGGATTGCTTATAATAATCTACCCCTTTCATATATGCATCGTATATTATATTCAATTAGATGAAAATCATAGTGAAACGATTCATACTCTTTTGGATATGATTTTCACATAAACACCCACAAACATTGGGTGAAAATATTGTACCAAAATATATCCTAATTCTATTCCATGTTGTATAACACTACATACCATTGTAGAATTTAAAAAAAATATAATTCCCCAATAAATAATTGTTTAAAAATGGCATCCAATATAAAAATAACATTTCTACTCAATCTATAAGGGGTTCAATTATTATCACAAAAAAATAAACTCATATCTTCAAATGAATGTTTCCACCATAGGATATATAAATATATATATGATTTGAAATATTTTATAATACTATTTTAAATGAATTGTGTAAAAAAACAGACATAGAAAATGTTAATTTATTATATAGCATCTAATATATTCTCAATTCGTTAAAATAGACTTTCCAAGTTGAATAAATTAGACACATGTCATTAATCTAAGTAGATCAGTACGTCACATGTCTCTAAGCTAAGATGTGTTCCATACATTGGTTTTAAAAATGTTCAATATCTTGGATGAGATAGTATTTTGAAAGGACTTGTTCAATATAGTGGGGATATGGTGTATGATATCTTGAAGTAATGAATTTGTTATCTGAAAAAATGTTAATGAAAAAGAAAAATATAGAATCACAAAGGCTATTGGATGTATAGGATTGAGTTCTGGTCAAAATAAAGGGAGACCATAGTGGAATACATCCATTATTTGGTACTTTAACTTATATCTACAAATACTTTTTCATTACACTATTCATTCAAGGAAAAGGTTAAAAACATTAATATAATAAAAATGAACCAATGATCTGATACAAATAATGGTTTTATGAAAAGAATTAATAAAGTAAAACAATTAAAGGGATAGAATTTGATATTAATCGTTCATCCTAATATAGATATTATTGAGATTCATGGGTGTGGGTGAATAGAATCAAATAAAATTTTAAAACAAAATTCATAACTTTACGGATAATAAGAATAAGCAATTTAATTATAAATAATAAATGAAATTTTTGTGTGAAGAGTGTATCAAATAAATATATAATAAGAGTATAAAAGTATTTTTATAGTAGTTACAATAAAAAAGATCCCATGTATACACTTCACACCTCTTAGATCCTCTAAAGAACAGTACACAATAAATAGACCTCACTTTTGAAAAATATTGAGAACTCTTTATAATATAATATTTTCATACCCAAAACCAAAACCAACCAACCCACATTTTCCATACATGATGGAACAACCCAAACACCTAAATTTTTTCCGAGATAGGTTAGAACCAATGAACTAATTTTTTTCTAAGTTTAGAATAACTAAACAGTACCTTTTAATGGAGGCACAAACCTGTGTGAGTTAAGTGATTATAACTCAATAAAACTTAACAGTATAAAGTAAATTCATCAAAATAAATAAAAACAATTAAACTAGTTAATGTCTATGATTATTAATATTAGTGAAGAATAATTATATTTGTCCCTTCACGTAGTATATATAGAACAACTTAGCTTTGGTATTCATGTAAGATCAATGAGTAAACATATGATTTCAAATAGTAGTAGTAATTCTATCTCAACAATGGAATTTGTGTCAATTTCTATATTCATGTTTAATAATAACAATATAATAAAATAATAAAATAATAATATGGTTATCCATAAATCTCACAACATTGGCATAAGGATTTAGAAAATATCTTGAGTTGGCCATGACTGATAATATCAATAATAATTATCACCCATCTCATCATTCAAGCCTTCCATAATTATCAAAATTTTAAAACATTTAATAATTTATGTAATCATGTGAAAATAAGCCTTAAAACAAGTCAATATATTAATTTTTTATATTTTCAAATAACTTTTCAATAATAAAATATGATAGATTAAAAATCAGAAATAATGATAAATAATATTCTTTACACCGATAAAAAATTATCCAGGACTTGATGATCTTCCCATGATGCAACTCTTTTCAATATATATTCAATGTGTGTATAATAACAACATGATAATCATTATCACAACATAAATCGATTTATGTTTCCAAATATGCTAGAAATGTTTTTCATGACCTAACTTCAATCTTCACTATTTGAATATCACATCATGCATTTTTTGTATCTCATATTGTCTTCAAATCATAAATTCTGATAAAAAATTAGAGTGGCTTCCATACATGGAGTTAATATATAAATTTATAATCCAAAATCAGTATAGTACGACAGAGTAAAAAATAAAATACATAAAATTAATTTTTTATAATACGTAATGGTAATTTCTTATTGCATAATGTCAAAATTCTCTTCCAAATCATACATAACAATAATCCTTCAATGTTTAAGATTAAATATTTGATAGGTATACTTAATAACTTATTATACGAGGGTCTTCTACGAATATAGTTGATATAAAAATGTAAGAATTGGATAAGTAAGGTTTTTTAAATAGTGAAAATCCAATCTTTTGGAATTTATGTCCATGAAATATCCAATTTATAAATTCTATAAATTTTAGAAATAAAATGTATATTACATATGAGACTAAAACTTTTTACCTTGAACAACACATAGAAATAAATTCTCAACACAAAAAATTAGAAACATAATAATTCCATAATTGTAAATAAATAACATTTTATTAATGAGAATGAAATATAAACCATGAATACCGATGAATAACATATAAGATTATATTACAGTAACAATAGATAAAAGTGGATATAATGAATACTATAAACTCTTCCTGTGTGAAAATAAACACAAACAAGAATCCACAAAACAGGTTAACAAAATTTGATGAAGTAATATGGTTTGGTCAATGCACTAAATAGAGGAGGAATTCTAGAAGAAGGGTATGAAGGATGGGATGAATGCTTCTCCTGATTCACCTAATGGAGGAGGAATGCTTGAATAAGGGTACAGATGAAGGGAGTAAAAAGTGATGGATAGAGGAACCATGAATGGAGAAGCCAGTAATGGAATGAGGAACCATGAATGGGGAGGCCACAAATAGAGATGAAACAACATGAATGGAGAAACTATGAATGGATAAGCTGATGAGGACTAGATGAGAGACAAGTTGGTCGAGAAATGATCAGATAAGGATAAGGGTTTCAAGGGAGAGTGGGTGAGTAGGAGAGTAAAACTGCAAGGGAGGATAAAAAATGATGGAATATTATTTCCATGGGGAAAAATATCCATGGGTATATTGTATATAAAGCCACTACTTTTAAAAAACCCTGGAAAGTTATTAACATATATCAACATACCCATTAAACCGTGGCTATAGATCCATGTCTATATGTGATTTTTCTAGTAGTGTGAGCATATTGGGATATTCCCACCCATGCCTCCACAATTATCTTATTTATCCACTACTTCCCATACCATTTCTATGATTATTTCAAGGACCATCCCACCTATATCATTTCCATACCCAATGATATATCCCTTGTACATCAATCCTTATACTACTTTGTCTATGTTGCCTCCATTTACTATTATCAATCAATGATGTACAAATTTTGTTCCTTCATCTTCCACTGCAATGCATGTAGATGACCCAGTGCATGCATTAGAACATGAAAATCCTTTAGAGGATACCAATCCTTGACAGCCCTTGGATCCATTAGATTTTAGTGAGAAACAGACATAAGGTTTTTATATAACTGTGTCAAATAAAACAACAACATTTTTTCCTATTATATTATATATTAATTATTATTTTTTTGTTTTATCTTATTTAGTGGGATGTTATAATAAAAAACATTGGTGCACCCATATGAATAATGCATGTAATTTTCCAGTGCAAATAATGGTGGATTATAATGAAGAAAAATCAAATGATAGGTATACATTATAGGGAGAGTAGATGTTTTATGGAAACATAGGAAGAGTACAATGATATCATTATGGTGAAACCAGACTCATACATGTATATTGGTAGTGAAAACAAGGATAATCAAGGGCAGAGAGATGGGTAAGAAGTTTTTTCAAAATTGATAAGTATATAATTATTGTATTTATTTGAATTAACATGTTCTTTGAATGGAAAGTTTAACTTTCCTGATGGTAAAATTTCTATGGCTGAATGGTTGACATATCTTGGGGAGTTATCGTGATCATTTAAACACAAGTTATATATTTTGCAGAATAGTATAGTGAATTATTAATTTAGAGTGTGTTATAATATGAAATGGATTTCCAACAACAGAATATCAAGAAATGGTCAATTAGAGGAAGAGTAAAGAATTTAATGTGTTCTAAATCGTTAATGATATGTATTTAAAATTTAATTCGTATTATTTGTATTGAATTTTTAGTTTTAGGATGTTCCATAAAAAAAATAAGAAAAAATATTCTATTACATATTTTCACAATTTGATGTGAACTATAATGCTTAAGGTTGAAAGACAACAAGTAATTTAAATTTAGGTTCATTATAAAAAAAATTCATTATTTTAGTTTCATTTTGTAAACTATAAACTAATTTTAATTAATATCTTTCATGTAAACTAGAAGATATTCTTACATGTAATTATGTATAGTCCTCTCAAATGAATATAACCTCAATTGAAATGATTAAAACCAAACTAAAGTGGTCATTTAATTTTATTTTCATTTTTAAGAAGTATAAAAACATAAATAGTCATAAAAATGACATAAAATTTAATAAAAAAGCCTAAAAATATTCCTAAAAGAAACTCATGTAGTCCTAATACTGATGGATGGAAATTCCACATTAATACAAATGGATAGAAATGAACAATTTAGTTATATATTTATAAATAAATTTATGATTTATTCTCATGAATCCCTTTATTAAATGGAGGTATATTTCCCTTTAATTTGGAATTTAAAGCTTGATTGAATTCCTCATGCTCTCTCCAGGCTGTGCTAATATTAATCCACAAAACATGGTAAAAGTACCATTGAAATCTAGAAATTCCATGTTTATTGATTTTAATTTTACTCCAAAATATATCTTAATACAATATTTCTATAATGGAAAAATTCTTTTATGAATTTATCTTTCCCCAATGGATACATTTGATATTGTTTTAGTTAAAAAAATAAACTAAATATCCAACACTAAATTATACAATTGAAATAACCCTAGATGAATAAAATACGAGAACAAAAAATGAACTATATAACCTAACCCAATGAAAAATAAATAACCTAACCCAATATGAACAAATTAACCTTATAAAAAATTTGTTGATATACTAAATAAATTCTCTAAAATTAATTGTGTTTTAAATTAAGGAGATATTTTTTTAGGATTTTTTGTTTTAAACGGGGAAAAGGTATTGCCATGGGTTTAATACATTTTAATAGTTTCTTTTTAAGAAATAAACTATTTCATAAAAAATATTCTTTGAATGAGAATTAATTTTGAAAAGTTGTGGTAAATTAGATTGATTACTTTTTTTAATATAATTTGGGATAATTTTTTTTATAATATTTTATTCATAATTATGTTGATTTTGACATATAGTATTTATTTAAAATAAATTATTTCTAGGAATTTCAATTGTAACTTTTCTTTGGTGAAAAATTTTTGATGTGTATTATTTTTAGATAGACCAAAATTTAATGGGTATCAGGAAAAGGTAATCCTATAGTGATTCTTTTAAAGGGGGGTTCCTGAAGTTTGAGGAGAGTTTCAATTATAATATTTTGAGTATTTTTAGTATTTTACTATGTATTTTGGTAGTAGATCATTATAGTGTTATTGGTTTTATGTAGTAATATGATATTACTCAATGAATGTGTGATTGTTATTTTTGATTTTTTATTAGTTATTTAGTTGTTAGCTTTTCATATGAGTTGTAAAACGCTCGTATTTGTAAATTGGAATAAATGTTTTGATTTTTTATTAAGGTTATGATTGATGTCCTAGACATTATTCTATATTAGTATGTAATTTATTTGGGTTATGTAATAGTTTTTTTGATATTAGTAACCTATATGATATTAGATATTTAGTATTTTGTTCTTAGAATTAATTTTTCAATGTCACACATATGAATAGTGGTTTATATTTGAGACATATGGTATTGTTTTAATTATGGATTGATAATTTTAGTATACATCATATCCTAGATGTGGAATTGGATCATCATCATAGGTATGATATGTTTTTACTAGAGAGGTTGTAAAAACACATCCCCTAGAGGACTATCATAAAGGGGGAATTTCTTTTATCCTAAAAAGACCTAATAAAAAATGAACAAAATATCTTAACATAAAAATCTATAATCCAAAATGAAAAATATAACCGAATAAAAAATAATCCAAATAATATTAACCTAAGTAAACTAAATTTTATAACCAAAATAATGATCAAATGTCCAAATAAACAAACCAAATATTACATAACCCAAAAATGAACAAAATGATGTAACCCAAAATAAACCAAAAGACCAATCTCAAATATGATATAACATAAAGATGAACCGGATGACAAAAACAAAATTTAACCATTTGACATAACCCAATATGAATAAAATAACCTAACAAAAATTATCTAAATAACCTAACCCAAGAAAAAATAAATAACCTAACCCAAAATGAACTACTTAACCTAACAAAAAAATGAACAATTTATCAAATGAACCAATCCAAAACAAATTAATGACCAAAACACCAAAATGACATAAATAGAATAACCCAAAAAATCCAAAACCCAATAATCAGCCAAATTACATAACCCAATATAAATTAAATAACCTTACTTCAAAAAGATATAAAATAAAAATGAACTAAATAACCTAATCTAAAAACCCCAAACCCAAAATAATCAAAATGATATAACCCAAAATAAACCAAATAACCTAAACCCACATTAAACAATTGATATAACAAAAAAAATTAACAAATGACCAAATTAACTAACTAAAAATTACATACCCAAAAAATGATCCAAATTATGTAACAAAATAAACAAAATGACCTAACTAAAATTTAAAATAATCCAATGATAAACCAACTGGCCAAACCCAAAATTAACTAATTGAAATATCCCAAAATGAAGAAAATACACTGAAAATAAATGAACTAAATAACCTAACCAAAAATAAATAAATATCCTAATAAAAAATTAACTAAATAAACAAAAAATTAATAATTGATAAAATGACCTAATACAAAAAAACCAATGACCAACCATCCAAAATGAACCAAATTCCAAAACCCAAAAAAGAAATTTCTCAAAAATAAACCAAATGATCAAACCCAAAAGTAAACCTATTAACCTAACATGAAAAATAGTTAATCCAAAAAATGAACAAAATAACCTTACCTAAGAAGACTTATCCCAAAAAAATGAAATAAACCAAAATAAACCAAATAACCTAATCACTGGTAAACTAATTTTTCTAACCAAAAAATGAGTAAAAGACCAAATTAACTAACCTAAAATTACGTAACACTAAAATTTACCAAATTAAGTAACTAAAAATAAACCAAATTACCTAATTAAAATATGATATAAGTCAAAGGTGAATGAGAAAAACAAATCAATAATTAACCAATAAACATAATCGAAGATAAATAAAATACCCTAAAAACAAAATAAATAACCTAACAGAAAGAAAAATAAGTAACCTAATCCAAAATAAACTGGTTAACCTAACCCAAAAAATGAAAAATTGATCAAATGACCTAATCCAAAACAAACTATTTACCAGATGACCAAAATGAACAAAATTACATTTCCCAAAAAATACATAACCCAAAAATAAACCAAATAACATAACCCAAAATGACCAAATATCCAAACACAAAAAACCGATAACCCAAAAATGAAAAAATGACCTAAACTAAGAATAAAAAACCCAAAAATAACAAGAGGACATTACCACATATAAAATAAATGACTTAAACTCATGTAAACTAGTTGTACTTACCAAAAAATTAACATATGTCGAAATCAACTAACCAAAAATCTCGTAACCCTGAAATGAACCAAATGACGTAATGAAAAATGAACAAAATAACCAAACTGAAAGACGACATAAACCAAAGATAATCCAAATGAACAATCTAAAATTATCCAATTTACATAACCCATGATGAAGAAAATATTCTAAACCCAAATGGTCATAATAACCTAACCTAATGAAAAATAAATAACCTAACACAAAAATAACTAATTAACCAAACCAAAAAATGTATAATTTATAAAATTAACTAATACAAATAAATTATTGATCATGTGACCAAAAAACCCCAAAGTAAATAACCCAAAAATGAAATTTCACAAAAATAATCAAGATGAAATAAACCCTTAATGATAGAAACAACCTCACCCAAAATGAATTAAGTGACCAAACTAAAAAATATGAAAAATGTTCTAATTTATTGACCAAATGGGAAAATTATCAAACAAGATAACAATAAAATGATCCCAATGAAGAAAATAATCAAGTGACTAAATAAATAATAAATTTAATAAAAATACAATTATTATGAAATGAAAATAAAATAAGAGTCCATATAATAACCATGTTTATCACGATAATTACAATGTACTAATTACGTTATGACACTGGTATTAAATTTCTAATTTAATGTATATTTAGATTATTTTTTGTTTTATATATTTCATTATTAGCTAAAATTATACTTCATTAAATGTTTACCAATTTATTATTATTAAATAATGTTCTATCATAGTAATCATTTTAATTAATATAAAGAAGCATTGGGAATCGAAGGTCGTGTGACTCGATAAAAATTATTTTTCTTGAGTATGTTGATAAAGGATTGAAGTCCCATAAATTGATAGACATAAGAAAAGATTGTTAAAATATTTATTTATATTTCAAAATTTGATACATATTTCATAATTGAATATCTTGTTTATATTTTAAATAGTGTGCCTAGGAGGCCCTCGATGAGAAAGTAGATGAAAACATTAGGAAAAATGATCATTTGAGACTAGTATTAGGTAAGGAGATCTAGGGGAGAGTCTGACATCATCCTTGAAAAAATATTTTACCCACTAGGTATTGAACCTCACTGGGAAACTCTCAAATTTGTTACACCATCGAGCTGCAAAATTATCATGAAAAAGAATCTAATGCCAAAACATTAGATATACATGAGCATGGAAGAGGTAAAATAGTAATTGAAATGTTCTCGAAATCTATGTTAGTTATATGTCCACAATTTACTCATAGGATTCTAATTTTCTTTATTCACATATGAAAACAATGCACTCTATATATAATGCACTAAGTGATTCTAATGAGGGCCCTGGTGGCGGTTGGGGTGATGATAGTGCTACTAGTGACATTTATGACGATGATGATGATTATAATTATTATAATTATGATACCAGTGCTGTAGGAATCAATATTGGTGATTATTTTGATTGAACTAGTGTTTATCAGGGATATATTTATCCCCTATATTTTTGAGTTAACAGTAAACAGACATGTGTGGATGGTGTTTAGTAATTAAAACTGATTAATGATGTGGATTGTATATGAATCCTATAGTATTTTAAATGGTATGAAAACTATTGATACGTTCCTAATAAAATGTAAAAAATGTAATAAGTGCACTGAATTTAATGTGTACCATGGTTTGAATTTTTTTTAAATGTTTAGGAATTTCTTGTGTGGGGGGCCTAGATAGCCTGCTGCTAATTGTTGGGGACAAGTCGCTATACCAATTATTCAATGAACTGATGGTATATCCTATATGTTGAAAAAATATATAACCATTTTAATAGTAACATTGGGTATATAAATATACCCATGGTTTAATGAAAATTGTGGGTGTAGCCCAATACTGTTGACTAAAGCACCTAGAGTTCATATAACAATTTATATGACATATACCAATGATTTTATGGGCTATACCAATTTTTATAAACCATAGTAAAGGGTTATGTTTCCAATAGTGTTTACACTTGGAGTTAGGGAACATTCTAGAATATTATTCTATCCAATCATGTGGTATGTAGATAACACTCACATTTGGGAGCTTGTTATGACTAGTCTGTTAAGTTCACGTAGTAATGATATTTAAAGATGTTTTTATAATAAATTTATTGTAAAAATATTAAAGGAAAATTTTATGCTTTATTTCATATATTCTAAGGAAAAATTGAATGAAAATTGTATGATTTTTAGGAATTCATGTTGTGGTGTGGTGTTTATGACATTATAATGGGATAAATCTTGTAGGATACATTCATATACATAGATATCACCTCATAATTAATTTTTTTATGATGATTAATGTGGTATTTTGGTTCCTTTCATATGAATGTGTCACATAATAATAAATAATATTGTATTTTAAATGTTTTAAAGTGAAATTTTTAGTTTACTATTTGGAATTCCCATGAGATGACCAAGTTATAATTTTTAAAGTTAAGGTGCAGTTCATAATATTACATAATTATCTTTAGGATATAGAAATTTCATTTTTCTACTATATTTTTATGACCAAATTTCTATTCCATAATTATTATTTGTCATTCCATAGTGATTCTATGGAGGGTTATTGGCTATTTTAGGTTAAATATATTAGACCGTGGTATATATAGTCATTCCATAATGAATTCCAAGTCAATGTATAATTTTCATATCTCATTGAATATATTTAGGAGTCTGAAATTTCATTTGATCCATTATTTTGAGATATGAAATTGAACAATACATTACACCTTATGTCATGGGCTTATGCCATGATTTTTTAAAAGTAATTAAAAAGATGAATTCCGATTGGAGAAAAATATCAAAACAATGAGAATCAAAATTTATTTTTTAATGTATTTTTTATGTCAAACACTCCAAAAAATATATATTATTACCACATAAAATAAACTAAAAGTATTTAGGTCATATCCATAGGAATAACGTGAGTAATCCCAAAATTTTAGTTTATGTACACTTTCAAGATATAAAAGAATAATTAGATGGTAAGTGTTTTATGGGGACCAAAATTTTCATACATAACTATAAAAACATTTAAAATATAAACACTATAATAGAGATAAAATCCAAGAACCAAAGGTTAAGTTTTAGAAAACATACGACCATACATCACTTATTCATAATAAAACAGAAAAAAATTAAAATCTGCTTCATTATTCTTCTAATGATCATGTTCCCCTTAGTACATATTGTCACCTAAAGATACACATCTAATAAAGGGATGATATGAAATCCCAATGACAGGATAAATAAGGGTGTGAATTAATATAACATGGGTGATAATAATCATTATTATCCCTGAAAAATAATAGTATCATCATAATAATTAAGGAAAACATTATATAGAGGAACAAATTGTGGAAATGAATAAAAATCCAACATCATGTCTTAGAATTCAAATACCACACATAAACAAATATAGAATCATGTTAAGACATATAGTTGTGAAAAAATCTAAAATCATGGTCAAATTTATTTCAAATTATCTCATGAGAAACATTACATTACCCATTTCATTGGAGGGATATATAATTCCAAGACCCTCATCAAATCACGACACTTACCGAATGATGCACTCCACAGAGAACATATAATAATAATAACCTTGAAATTACCCATGGAATGGAATGGGTTATATAAGGATAACGTAAGGAATAAATTCATGAATAAAATTTGGGGTTATTAAATTTAAATGGAAATGAATACTTGGTATAAAAATCATTAATCTTGAGTGAAGTGGAAACAATCTCAAGAGGAGTCATGATGTGTCTGGGAAAGACGAGTTCTTTTAGAGAATCTTTTTATTTGTTATAAACAATATTTAAAACCTTTATATACTTAAAATAAGAGGTAAGAACAATAAAATTATTTTTTTTGGAAAAATCTAGGAATGTCTACATTGAAATTTGGCATAAAAGAGGAATAACCCTAGGGAAAGGAGTTGGGTTTGTGAATCCTATTACCTTATTCTATGAATGAGTTCATAACTTTAATATCCTGGAAAATAAAATTAGATTCATTAATTAATAAATTAATAAAATATTCTACATATATTTGATTTATTATAATTTTTTATGTTCATTTATGAAAATTTTTTATGTTTTATATAGTTAACTTCCATCATTCTTGGAGAATTTGTTTTCTTGTTTTGTTTGATTGGTTAAATTGTATACATATATAGAAGTTTGTGTAAAATGATAAAAAAATATATATAATTGAAATTATTAATTATTAAGGAAGATAAAGATTATAAAATGGTCTTATATATTATTATTGTTTCTAGAAATGAGGATGATTCATTTGATAAAATTTTAATGATAACCACATAGAGTATTTAGGTTGTTTTTTGACCATCATGAACATGTATTGTTTTATAATTTAATATTAAGTATATATTTTAGTTAAAAAAATAAATAAGGTTATAAAATATTTTTTAACCATTGTAATGTTTTTATGAACATCCTTGAAGGTGGTAATGAAAAATTAAACTCGTCATCCCCAAAAGTGAAAAATCAACACATCATGGACAATATTTTAATTTTTTAAAATAAAAGGAGAGGAGAACCGGTTTGATGAATAATATTACATCAAAAAAATAAAAAAACTAGTATATATGTGATAGTGGAGTTATCATTACTATTTTTATAGGATATGCAAGGTGAGAATAAGAGACGAAATGAAATTAAAAGGGAACGAAATTGGATTTTACCTCTTGAATTTATTCTCCGAGAGAACCTCTCTTAGGCACTTAGGTTTGGTTTTTTGTTTATACCATAATATATTGTAAATGGGTATGAGTCTTCCAAAGGAAATTTGGTATAATTTATACAAGATACAATGCTTGGAAGGTGTGAGGTGAATTGGTGGCGAGGGGTTGTTTTTATATGGGAGGAGAGGGGTATTTTTTTATTATTATATTCATTATTTTTTTATTTTCGCTTGAGAATATCAATAGTGTTGATTAACATGAATAAATATCGTAAATAGAGAAGGATAGTTTGTGATAATGTTTTTAACATCTTCTATACGTCATCAATGAATAAAAACTCATGTATTTATCATATATCGTAAATTATTGTATTTCCCTATTCACAAAAATACAACTATTTTAGAAAAATACCAAAAAATAACCCTAACCATTTTTTGATATATAGAATTAAATATTGGAATCCATTTCTTGAAAATAATATTCTAACTTTGAAATATTTAGTTTTTAAATAAAAAAATCATTTATTTGAAAAATAAAGATCTTAATATTATAACGGATGTTATGACACTTTGAAAAATTAATTAAGGTCTCATAAAATTTCCTTATAACTGTAAGACACAAAATATTAATCTTTTATTCAAATTTATGAAAATAAATTTAGTTTTAAATCATAATATAAGTTATAAAATTTTACCTAATCATTTATGTTTTCAAAAAATACCAACAGTTAATTAATCTTTTGTAAAACAATTATTTACTTTTAAATTTATATAATTATATCATATTTTTTATTTATCAGATGCATAAATTTTATTAATAATTTCATTTATGATGTTAATATTCTATTGTCTAGGTTACTATTCCTAATGGTCATATTACTATTACAACATCCAGGTTACTATACAATCTTTTTAGGTTCCTTCATTAATATAAATATCACTTATTTCATTACTCATGATGTCTTTATTGGGATATCTAATCTATGTATGTGTTTTATACCATATAACATAATTATTGTAAGAACCCGGACCTTCTTTTCCAGTGTGTTTTCCTTTTCTTATTGTTTTTAGAAAAAAATAATAGAATCTGGAAATTTTCCATGTACACACCATGTACCTTCTATGTACACATTGTGTACTTTGTTACTGTGAAAGGCCGTGTTCTGTCCATGTCCGGCCACACACACGGTGTGTAGGGGTGATGTGGAGGCCGCTTAATGCGGTGTACGGAAAATCCTACTACACGCCGTGTACTCTAAAAGTACACACTGTGTATTTTATTTTTTATTAAACAGACTTGGGATGTGACTTAACCTCGAATAAGTCTTCTTCTTTAGCTTCTTTGAACGAGAGTGAGTGTACAGCTGCAGATCTTCTTCGAGCCACCAATCTATCACCTGCTGTCCGAATCGAACGTCGTTGGTTGCAATAGAATCGCAGCGGTGAGTTCTTGGTTTCTCTTTGGCCACGTTTCCTGATTCTTTCTCTTATGAGGGTTATCTAAGATTGAATGTTTTATATGTTTTTTTAGATCTTATAGGCCGATTCAAGGTCCGAGTTTCAAGTATATTGATCTTCTAGGATCGAGGTAGGTGGTTTGTTTCCTTACGATCAATTTCCTTGAGTTTTTGTGAAATAGTGTCATATTACCATGTATCGAGTATCTCAGGATAGGGTTTTGATCCTGAATTATTACTTTCTTTAGATTTCCTATATGCTTGATGTTATTAGATGAGTATTATAGGCTTGTTTCATGTTTTAGGATCAACCCAGAGTGTTGTCCTTGTTTGGTTGTTTATCTCATTTTGGCACAGTTTCCTGAAGGGATAACCTATTGGAATTTCTAGTTTTCTTGTTATAATTGATTTCATGTATTGCCTACAATTTACATGATTTTGAATCATTTTATCTATTAGCCAAGTAGTTTTGGAATTTTCTTAGGGCTGCTAACAGTCGTTTACGCACGACTAGACTGCTCGGGGCTGTGTGAACTTAGTGCGGTAGACTAAAGAGGGGATTGCCGATTCAAGGCTTCCCTGGAGAGTCTGTTATAAATTATTATCATTCAAAGGACCTATGGAAATTGTACTTTGTCCTTTCTCAAGGTGTCCTTAGTTACATATCGATAATATAGGGGAAATTAGACATAAGTGCTTCCTCAGAGAGTCTATAGCTTTCATTGAAAGACTGCAGGGGAATCGATGGTGAGTGCTTCCCAGAGTGTCTGTGCCTTGTATGATAACTTGACTATTGGGGTCTACCAATATGATCCACTGAGAGAGTTAGTGCGAATATTGTATGGTTGGTTTGACGATTCCACCAAGCAAAAAAAAAGCTTGTGTTTTGTAATGATTTTAGTTTAAGTAGTCTGCTGAGATACATATTGTGTTAGTTGATATGATTTGGGAATATAGATATATTTCTAGACACCCTGGGTGATAATTAAATGACTGAATTAAATTATTAAATAAATGTGAATGGAGATTCATACGATTGTTTACTTTAGTGTGCTCCTGTTTTTCTGCTGCATTTATTTCTTTTACTTTTGTTATATTGCTCTCTTACAGTACGAAACAGATCATGTGGTGGTTTCCTACTAGGATTAGTCTCACACCCTGTTTGGGTCCTGCTTTTCGGCCCAAATAGGTGATATGGTTGCAGGTGTGGATAGGGATTCTGGCCCTTCTACTGTAAGTACGTGATTGCTGGTTTAAGCCGAAGAGCATAGGACCGATCCTAGGATTGCGATGCTACTGGAGTTTCTGTTTACTTTTAGTACTTTGTTCTCAGTTTTATTTCAGAATGTTGTAGAGTGTGTTTTTTTTCTTAGATACTTGTACCTGCTGCATCATTTTCATCATTATTATATTATACATTGCTTCCACTGTTTAGTTTCAGTTATTGTATGTTGTTTACTGCTTCCGCTATTGACTATTATTTCCTTTTCTTTGTATACCTTACCAAACGAGGGCATAGTTTCCCCAATGACTCACTAAGTCCCTTGATACTAGTCGGCAGCCTCTGGCATTTGGGGAAATGTTCTTGAGGTCATGTGGAAAACCAGGTATAGGGCACTAGTTGAATTGCTCTGGATTTGGGTCGTTACAAAGTGATATCATAGGAGGTTCCTTTCTTTTCTTTCTATTGAATTACTCTTTAGAGACACTAGAAAGAGATAGGACAGAATAGGTAAATGTTAAATAGTTGTGCCCGAGTGTTCTAGACCCTATGTACATGGAAAAATCTTGGTTACCTCAAATATTGCAATTTTCGAGTTTTGAAAATGTTACAGTTTACATGATTTCAATATTGGGTGATGAAATTTTTTTGTGCTGTCACTATTTATATGATTGTGGTTCTATTTTTTTGCAACCTGATTAGATGAGGGTATGTCATCTCATGCATCATATAGGCACTTACTATGAGATCACATGTCATGAATTTTCTCTTGCCATCTAGATTTCATTAGAAATTGCATGCTGTTGTGATAAACATTGTGGTAGAAAATGCATGTTGTTTTGATAGATGATGTGATTGAATACCTGCTATATTGACAGGGTATCATTGTTTAGAGATTCTTTATCATGGAAACCAATCTTTGGTCTTAGAGGTTTTATGGGCCCCGAGGATCAGAATTTGGTGAATCGTGAGTTGTTATACTCTCTACTTATTATATGCATGGTTATGATGCCAAGCTTTGATTTGTGGGGAGTATGGCTCCCACAGATTTGAATTTGGAACCTTAACGCTTGTTTCTATGTGTTTTCTAGGCTCTAGTGTAGTTCTGAGTCTACTGTCTGCAAAAACGCAGACTACACGATGTGTACTTCATGAATACACGTAGTGTAGGTTTTAGTCGTGCCACTGACTTTGTGGGAAAGGACACGAGGTTGTGAATGTTTTTATAAGAACATGTCGTGTACTAGTTTACACTCTATGTGGTATGACATGGTTATCCAGTCGTGTCACGAACAACACGGGTTGGGGGTTTCCTTCAATTACACGTCGTGTCTGTCTGGAACATGCCGTGTAGGGTTGGCCGTGTGTCAGGCCGTGCCGCTAACAACATGGGCCAGGTTATCCATGTCTAGTACATGTCGTGTCGGCATTGAACACGTAGTGTAGTTTTGTCTTAGAGGATCCGTGTGACCTAGCTGTGTAGATGAATACATGGGTTGGGAAATCTGCAGGGAAACACACCGTGTACCATGTTGAAACGTCGTGTGTAGTGGTCCGTGTACCAGTTCGTGTGGATAATGACACAGATAGGGGAAAAATCTTAAGGAAACACTGTGTAAGTAGAAAAACACACCATTTAGTTTCCTAATATGGCAGTCCATATTCCTTGCCATGTGGGAGTAATCTGGCAGGAAGAAAAAGGGGTTGGTATACTCTATGTGGTTTGAGAACACGCCGTGTATCCGGGTGTTTTCACCTCCATGTATGTCCAAGGTACACGCCCAGGGTAAAATTTCTGGAAACACGCCGTGTAGTGGTACTACACGCCGTGTAGTCATTTTTTTCCCACATTTTAGAGTTTTTATCTACAGTTTAATTTTACTATCTTATGTTGCAACTGTGTTCTTTTTTAATAAAGGTGTGCTTGTGATCTTGCAGACTCATGGCACCAAGACATCCTCTCGTTGCACGTTCGAAACCAGGCAGTGACCGTACGCCTCATACGGAAGATCGGGGACTACCTGTAGCTCCACCTATCAGTCAAGACATGGAACCTACATTTTTTCTAGACACTGGTGCCAACGCTTAGTTCAGAGAGGGTTTCATGAAGTTCTTGCAGACCTTCTCGGGAGCTTAGCATCCTGCCCCGTCTATGGCAGAGCTGACATTAGTTTTTCAGCAGCAACATCCTCCAATGTTCACAGGGTATGGAGGACCGTAAGCTGTAGAGTCATGTCTAAAAGCCATGTTATCCATCATTGAGCACCTAGAGACACCTCCAGAGAGGAGAGTAAATCTAGAAACTTATATGCTGTGATATTCTACCAAGAGATGGTGGGATGTAGTTTCGCAGGTAGTACACCGACATGCTATGTCTTGGGATGAGTTTCAGTGTATGTTCTATGACTATTTCTACCCGATGATGCTAAGGGATGACAAAGCCAGAGAGTTCATGAACCTTCAGTACGGTACTCTCTCAGTTATGGAGTACTCCTCTCTCTTCACAGAGTTACGACGTTTCACTCCGGTTCTGGGGAATGACGAGTTGTTTTTAGTGAGGAAGTTTAAGGAAGGCCTCATGCCGGACATCAGGTCATAGGTGAACGTCTTTAATTTGGCTTCTATTACTATGATAGCCAACTAGTTGCTTATCACGAAGAAAACATGAGGGAGACTAGAGCTATGGACTAGGGCGGTTCAGCTTTTAGGACATATTCTTTTCTGGTAGGCAGCAGGAAGCGCCACCGAGAGTCTACATGAGATGACTCAAGGAAGCAAGGTATTCCTTCTTGTAGACGAGATCATCCTTCTGGAAATTAGGTGGTTTTCAATCAGGGTGGAAAAAACGGGCATAAGAAGCCTCAGTTCCCGAGAGACCCAGTGGAGTGCCGATCATGTGGCAAGATGGGTCATCTGCAGCGTTTCTACAAGGTTCTTCTTCCAGTGGCTAGTGAAGGAAGATTAGTTTCGAATCTGCGCTCAGGAGAAGGATTACTAGTTCCATAGTAGACTGGGGGATGGAGTTATTCAGGTCATTTAGGCCCGGGTAGAGGCCACGGATGTAGTGGTCAGGCTCAGGGTGGGTCAGCTCAGGGATCTCAATCTACTACACAAGGCCGTGATGTAGGCCAGACTTTCGCGGTAGAGAAGATTCATCAGGAGCAGGATCATGGACCTTCTATAGTTCGAGGTATGATTTTAGTTGTCTCAGTTATATCCTCTACACTTTTCTATATAAGAGCTTCTCATAGATTTATTTCTGTGCACACTGTGGAAAGCCTTAGACTAACTGTTTATACTTCTAAGGATATGATGACACTAGACACTCCTTTGGGTATTATAACTTCTAGCGTGCGTCAGTGCTTAGACTGCCCCCTTGAGGTTGGTGGGTGTCATATTTCATGGAGTCTCTATGTTTTGGAAATGGTAGGCTATGATGTCATTATTGGGACGGACTGGTTAGTTCCCTTCCAGGCCTTTGTCGATTGCTATCACCGTAGGGTGATTTTTACATCACCAGAGGACAAATCTTTTCTTCACAAGGGAGAATGGGATGTCCACGCGAGTAGAGTGGGACAAAAGAATCATGGGTTGGGTGGTGTTAGAGCCCAGATTGCTAGCTTATATCTGGATGACCATGGGACTTCTCAGATAGTTTTTCCTCCAGTGGTTAATTTCTTTCCAGATGTCTTACAAGAAGAATTTTCAGGTTGACCTCCGGAGCGAGAGGTAGACTTTTCTATTGATCCTGTGCCAAGAGCAGCTCTGTTTTCCATTCCTCCTTATAGGATAGCTACACCTAAGTTGCAGGAGATCAAGAAGCATTTGGAGGAGCTGCAAACAAAGGTTTTTATCAGACCCAGTACTTCTCCTTGGGGTTCGACCATTCTGTTTGCAAAGAAGATGATGGTAATTTATGGCTTTGCGTGGACTATCGGAAGCTAAACTAGTTTATGTTCAATAACCGATATCAATTACCATGGATAGATGATCTCTTTGATCAGCTTCAAGGATCCAGAGTGTAATTGAGGATATACATGAGATCCAGCTACCACCAGTTGCATGTCAGACAATCTCATATACCTCTTAAAGCCTTTCGGAGCAGGTATGGTCTGTATGAGAATTTGGTTATGCCGTTCGGTCTCACGAATGCGCCAACAGTTTTCATGGCACTGATGAACAGAGTTTTCCATCCTTACTTGGATTCCTTCATGGTGGTTTTCGTGGACGATGTCTTGGTGTACTCTCACACTCAACATGACCATCCTACCCATCTTGATATCGTTCCGAGTACACTAAGGGAGCATCAGTTATATGATAAGCTCTCGAAGCGACAATTTCTGATGGACGAGATTCACTTCCTGGGTCATGTAATCTCAGAGACAAGAGTATTAGTAGGCCCAGAGAAGGTGAGAGAAGTAGATACCTTGGAGTAGCCGAAAAATGTCTTTGTGGTACGAAGTTTCTTAGGGGTGGCTGGTTACAACAGGTGGTTTATACAGAACTTCTCACACTTAGCAGCGCCGTTGATGGGATTGACTAAGAAGGGGGTGATGTATGTTTGGTCAGAAGCCTATGATTCAGCCTTTCAAGAGATGAAGGGGAGATTGACTTCCGCAAACGATTATAGTTTTTCTAGAGCCAGTCAGAAGTTATTTAGTTTTCTGTGATGCATCTGGCATCGAACTTAGAGCAGTTCTTATGCAGGAGGATCGTGTTATTGCATATGGATCTCGGTAGTTGAGGCCACATGAGAGGAACTATCCTACACACAACCTGGAGTTGGATGTAGTCATTCATGCCTTGAGTTGTTGGAGACATTATCTTCTAGGAGAGCATTTTGTGGTATGTACTAACCACAAGAGCCTCAGGTATATTTTCACGCAACGTGACTTGAATCTGAGACAGCAGAGGTGGGTTGAGTACCTACAGTATTTAGATTTCAAGCTTGCTTATACGCCTGGGAAAGGCAACATTGTGGCAGATGCACTGAGCAGGAGGACACATATACATGCAGTACAGGAGGCCAGCAGCGAGTGGTAGCTTATGGCTCTATTTTATGAAATACATTTGGAGGTTCATGACAGATAGGGTCAGACCTTTCTTTCATCTGTAGTTGTTACCTCTACCCTTCTTAATCTATTTCGAATGAGGAAACTATCAGATTTTGAAGGCCTAGTTCTATAGGGAAGCATGTCAGGAGAGGACCCTCTTTTCAGATGGATCGTAGGAGAGGATGAGATCTCTCCATTCTAGGGATGCACATGGTTTCCACCATATATATGTGAGGTGTTGATGTGGGGATTTCATTCCTCAGTTTGGGCAGTTCATCTTGGCATCACCAAGATGAATCGTGATCTGCACTACCAGTATTGGTGGAAAGGTATGAAAAGAGGTGTTTCTGGTTTTGTCATGAGATGTTCCACCTGTCAGTAGGTGAAGGCAGAGCACCAGCGACCAACAGGGCTTTTACAATAGCTGCCCATTCCCGGGTGGAAGTGGAATAATGTCACGATGGACTTCGTGATAGGGTTACCGAGATCGCCTCGAGGGAATGATGCAGTATGGGTTGTCATTGACAGACTCACAATGGATTCTCACTTCTTACTGGTTAAGGAGACCTTTGGTGTTAATGAACTTGGAAGGTTGTACATTTGTGAGATTGTACACTTGAATGGGGTTCTGGGTACTATAATTTCAGATAGGGATGCCTGCTTTACGTCACATTTCTAGAAAATAATATAGAGGGATTTGGGTACACAGGTACTTCTCAGTATAGCTGACCACCCTCAGGTAGATGGCCAGTCAGAGCGCACGATACAGGTCCTAGAGGACATGCTACGAGCATGCATCATTGATTTTAGAGGTTTTTGGGAGAAACATATACCTCTAGTAGAGTTTTCCTATAATACTAGTTTTCAAGAAACTATTTAGATGGCACCTTATGAGGCTTTGTACGATAGGCCGTGCCGATCACCCTTGTATTGGTTGGAGGCATGAGAGGTAGCTATGCTGGTACCTCTTCATGTTCATAAGACCATATAACATGTGGATTTGATTCGGAAGAGGATGGCTACTACACAGTCTCGACAGAAATCTTATGTTGATCAGTGAATATGACCATTGGAGTTCAAGGTCGGAGATCAGGTTTTTCTATGTGCTACCCCAAGTTTGGGACACAAGAGGATCAAGAGACATGTTAAGCTTTCACCGAGAAACGTCGAACTGTTTGAGGTCCTAGAGAGAGTTGGGCTGGTTGCGTATAGGTTAAAGTTACCTTAGAGGTACCAGGCCATGCACGATGTCTTCCATGTTTCTCAACTTCGATGCTATTTCTCAGACCCGTCTCATGTTTTTCAACCTGAGGAGGTTGAGATGGAGCAGGATGAATCATTCGAGGAGCATCCTATCCAGATTTTTGATCTTAGTGCAAATGTACTCTGTGACCGGTCTGTTCCTCTCATACGGGTTCTATGGCAGTACCACCATGTACAGAACGAGACTTGGGAGAGGGAGGCCGATATGTGATCACAGTGGCCAAAGATGTTAGAGGTTTCTTCATCGCCACCCTGTTAAGGAAATTCGAGGATGAATTTCTTTAAGGGGAGATGTTTTTAAGAACCGGACCCTCTTTTCAGGTATGTTTTCCTTTTCTGGTCGTTTTTGGGAAAAAGAGGAGTATCTGGAAATTTTCCAAGTACACGCAGTGTACTTTGTTGCCACGCAAGGCCGTGTGATGGCCGTGTCCGAGCCACACACCCAGTGTGTATGGGTGATGTGGAGTCCACTTAATGTGTTATACAAAAATCCAAGTACACGACATGTACTCTAAAAGTACACGCCGTGTAGTTTCTATTTTTCATTAAACGGATCGGGGTCACGACATAACCCTGAATATGTCTTCTTCTCCAGCTTCTCCGATCGAGTGTGAGGGTAGTATGACCACAGATCTTCACTGAGCCACCAATCCGTCACTTGCTGTCTGAATCAAATGCTGTTGGTTGGAATATAATCGCAGTGGTGAGTTATTGGTTCCTCTTTGGCCACGTTTCCTGATTCATTCTATTATGGGAGTTATTTGAGATTGAATCCTTAAGACTTTTTTTGCAGATCTACTCCATTCTAGGCCGATTCATGTGCCAGGGTTCATGTATATTGATCTTCTAGGATCGAGGTAGGTGGTTTGTTGTCCTACGATGAATGTCCTTGAGTTTTTGTGCAAAAGTACCAGACACCCATGTATCTGGTATCTCGGGAAAGGTTTTTGATCCTGAATTATTATATGGCTTATAATGATTGTATTCTTGTGGTTATTAGATGAATATTATAGGCTTGTTTCATGTTTTAGGATCACCCCATGGGTGTTATCCTTGTTTGGATGTTTATCGTCATTTAACATAGTTTCCTGAAGGGTAGCACTATTGCAATTACTAGTTTTCTTATTATAACTGATTGTATGTATTTCCTTCTATTTACATTATTTTGACACATTTTAGGTATTATCCATGTAGTTGTTGAACTTACTTATGGCTACTAACAGTCATTTACGCACGACTAGACTACTCAGGGCGGTGTGAACCTAGTGCGGTATACTAAAGAGTGGATTGCCGATTTAGGGCTTACCTAGAGAGTCTGTTATAAATTAGTATCGTTCGTAGGACCTATGATAATTAGAATTTGTGCTTCCTCATAGTTTCCTTAGTTACGTATCAAGACTATGGGGGGGAATTAGATGTAAGTTCTTCCTCAGAGAGTCTATAGCTTTCATTGCAATACCATAGGGGAATTGACGATGAGTTCTTCCTAGAGTGTCTGTGCCTTGTATGATTACTTGAATATAGGGGTCTACCAGTATGATCCATCCACGGAGTCAATGTGAATATTTTTTGGTTGGTTGTGACGAGTCCACCAAGCCAACCAACTAGACAGTGTTTTGTACTGCTTGTAATTCAGATAGACTGTTGAGATACCTGTTGTGTTTCTTGCTATGCTTTGGGAATATAGAGATGTTGCTACAAACCTTGGGTGATAATTAAATGAATGAATTAAATTATTAAATCAATTCTAATGGATATTCCTAGGATTGTTTACTTTAGTGTACTCCTATTTCTCTACTGTATTTATTTCTTTTACTTTTGCTATATTTCTCACTGACAGTGGGGAACACATCTATTGGTGTTTACCTACTAGAATTAGTCTCACACCCTTTTTGGGTCCTTCTTTTTGGCCCAAATAGGTTATATGGCTGTAGTTGTTGATAGGGATTGTGGACCTTCTACTTCAGGTACATGATTGATGGTTGAAGCTGGAGAGCATAGGACTGAGCCTAGGCTTGCGATACTGTTGGAGTTGCTGCTTACTTTTAGTACATTGTTATCAGTTGTATTTCAGCAAGTTATAGTGTTTGTTTCTATCCATAGATACTTGTACCTTCTGTATCATTTTCATCATTATTATATTATACATTTCTTCTGCTATTTAGTTTTATTTATTGTATATTGTTTACTTCTTTCGCTATTGACTGTTATTTCATTTTCTTTGTATACCTTACCAAATGAGGGCATAGTTTCCCCAATGACTCACCAAGTCCCTCACTACTATTCTGCAGCCTCTAGTGTTTGGGGAAACACTCTTGAGGTCATGTGGTGAACCGAGTATGGGGCACCAGTTAAATGGCTCTAGATTCGGGTCGTTACAATTATAAGAAGATAAAAATTAAATTGATAAATGTTTGGGTTGTTACATGTTTTATATAATATTTAAAATAATCTAACATGGTAATTTTATATGGTATTGAGTGTAGTTTATGTCTTCACAGAGTATAATATATCAAATTTTGAAAAATCAATAAGAAAACAGTCATGTGTTTAGGGTTAGTTTTTTAGATTCATAATATTCTTACATGGTTTACATGAATCTAATAAATGAAAAAAACATAATACCTTGAGTGTGTTTTCAACACAATCTTAGGATAATTAGTACAACCATATGCCCCATAAGGATTCATGTATAAGTTATACTAATGGAATTAAGTTTCAATAGTTTTCAATATATGGGTACTATATGTTCTTATGTTACTATCATACTTTAGAGTCACAAATTCTTTTCAGCAGTTAATAGAATTGAAATAAACTTTTTGAATTCTCATCCCAGGTTCCACTCTAAGGTTCCATTATGATGGTTGGCCATATGGCCTCAAATGTTCCTCCTTATATACCATAGGCATTCCACTAGCAGCGAGGGCCTAGGGTGTGTCTATGGGGCGACTATTCCCTCATAACTAGATTGGATCATAGATGATATAATAAATAAATAAATATAGGAATCATAATATCAATGACTATGAAGTAGAAAAAATTATCAAACAACCAAGAAAAATAAAATAATTAATGATGAAAATTGAATCAGATACGAAATATGATGATGACATACTTGATGTCTCTAGAAAGATGGAATAATAGGTATGCATGTAATGACTTAATACATGGTATACAGAAGAATAAAAATAAGAAGAAAAAAACAATCCATAAATCAAAAGATCCAGATTGGTCATATTCTACTATGATCCATCCTATGAAATCATTTAAGAATAGGTATCGAAAGTGGAAAACATCCCTTTATAAACACCTGTATATATATAATCTTCCCAGGTACCAATGGTGGTCTGAATAGGATGTTTGAGAAATCTCAATAGGCCACCACCAATGATGTCTCTACAATCTAATGTCTGAATATAACTGAGATAGTATGTAAGTATATATGAAAGAAAAGAAATTATTCAGATGCAAATAACCTTTTACCTTTTTCAGCCTAATCAGGTGTCTTAATATTAAACATTTAATTAATTCACATAAGTTCACTTTGTATAGAAAGGTCACATGAGGTGTGACCAACATTAAATTTATATCATGATAATAATAATAATAATTTAGGACCCAACTCATAACCAATACATCCTATAATGATGATAATAATAAATAATATCTGATGTAATGACTAAGGAATCTGTGACCTCATGGTTTAATCTGACTCAGTAAAAATATATTGCCTAGCTATACTGGGTTTCTGTGTAATACAAGGGCTATAACTGAAGGAATTAAACTATAGTATGATTCTTACCAAGTCAATACATATCGTCCAATGTAAGAATGGGTAATAAAATAATTGGACCAAGGGTGTATCTAGTGCACCACATGTTCGATGATGTCAAGATGGATCCAAGAAGTGTATCCAAGGAATTCTAATATCTTAATGATAAAGAGGGATCATATGAAATCATGTTGGGAATCCACTAGTAGACAATTACTAGTTCCAAGGTTAGAATCTCCCTTGGAAACTATCATCCTTGAATCAAAATGGTTCCCTATGAGTGCTCATGTAATAACCTCAAAAATCAAAGGATAGATCAAGTCTGACCACCAGTATAAAGATGAGAAGGTCCATATGAAATAGGATCCTTATAATTTATTCATTTTATATATTAGTCCATGTAATATTCATGCCATTTAATATTCAATTTGTTTCATTCCATACCTTTCATTAGTGCAACAAGGTATAACAAGAAAATGAAACCATTTGATACTTTAATTTCTTACTCATTTAAGTGGTTCATTCCACTTCCTTCCATTATGCATGGAATTTTGTGATATGGAAACATGTCCAATTCATTCTATTACATTAAAATCGGCTAAGTGTTACAAATATTGTATTTTTCGTTTACAATTAATATTCATTTATCATATTTATAAACTTACCATAGGAGGATAAAGGGATACTATAATGTAATAGCCATTAATAAATCAACCATATAATTATGACACATACCATTAAAGAGGCCAATTATAACTCACCCAAATGATGGTATAAATAGTCATAATGGACAACTAAAGTCATATTGAAGGGAATAACCAACATTGTTTGAAAGTTTTTAAGTTCAAATCCTCCAACATCATAATGAAAAATTATGAAAAAAGCTCTAGAATATGACCATGATGAATATAATAACAACATAGTAATTAAAAACGCAATGCTCAATGAGATCAGTATTCACACTATGACAAAATATTAAAATATGGGGAGACTAGAGGAATTAGTGATAGACGAACTACCATATACCCGTATCACTCCCCTCTTCCAGTATCAACCCTTAGTTTGTCCAAGATCAGATGAATACTGAAGAAAAGATAAATGAACTAAAAATAAGGATTATGAGCCTACATTTTGTTAGAATCACTAAGGGGAATAAAAATGAGGAACTAAGATAAAGGATCATTTAAATTACTAGTGGATATCTAACATGACAATTAGAAGTCAAATATGAATTCAGATAATGAACCGAGATAAAAACTATGAAGAAGGGATTTTGATAGATCCAACTGGTGAAATCAAGGGTGGTAGTTTGCAGGAATGTGAAAAGGATCATATGTGTTATCTTATAATATATTAAAGGTAATAATGGAAAATTTGGCCAAATATTCTAGGTTATACAGTTTGGTTTCATAGTTGGACAAACTGTGCACCAACCATGCACCTCCCATCGCTTGAGGAGGGACCCTACATAGTTTCATTCACACAGTTTGAATATCTGTGAAAAAACTCTAACACACCCTTTGCTACATTTTTTTTGATGCTGGCATGATCATGTGGCACTGTGCATACAATTTGGGAAAGTTGTTCACTATTCTAGGGCCCTATGTATAAATGTTACATGGTTATGAAATCATTATGGACTGGTTCACATGGTCTCTAATAACCATGTCGCCTAGTCCTTTTATTCACTGCTTAGGGTTATGAGCTCGAAATATGCCCCAAAATTCCTCAGAACATTCATGAACTAATTAGGAATCCATAATATGTCAAAAAAGATTTATAAAAAAACTTAAAGGATCTATACCGAAGTTAAAAACTATGTTATTATAGTCTCCTCCTAAATTAACACATCATCGAGTTCACATTCTTATGGTGAAGAAATACTATCTGAGAAAAATTCAACCAATGGGACTATAAGTTATCCTTCTGCTACTAGGTCTCATCATGTATGTGATAGTGATACTAGAGTAACTGTACTAAACAGATATACTAGTCTCAGTGAAGATTTGTTCTCTGGTCAATTATGCATATAAAACACTCCTTAAAAGAAACCAAAATATTTATCTCTGCCCCATTGGTATAAAAAATTTGAGATGAGTACACATGATAATAGAAAATCTGTGAAGTATAGAAGACATCATGCATGAAGCAATACCTATGAGGTTGTAACAACCAATAAGAAACTAGCTTGAATCTATCAAGAATCTCAAATATCCTGACATAATGAGGTGATAGCTGCCTTCCCTCAATATTTGTCTATGCGAAAGACTGGGAGATACCCATAGGAAATGAAGATCCCTAACCTCAAACTCCAGAGGTTCTAAGTGATGATTGGAATAGATTTTTTTTTCTAGAAATAGTAGTGTAGATGTAACACCCCGAGATTTTATGAAAAATATTATTTTTAATATCATTAATTTCTTGTGTTGTACGCTACATCAAAAGGAGCTTGCATAACACGCATCCTTGACTTTCCTTGCATTACACGCAATCACGGCCTTCCTCGATAGCGTGTGTAGTACGCAATACCGAGTTTCACTAAATAACGATATGCTATTAAAATATTATTAAAACCAGCCGTTATGAATAGTAATAACAACTTTTTGAAATTTTGTAAATTTTATATTTCAAAATGGACTTAATTTTTGGATTCGGAATATCGAAATTAGCTTAGGGTGAAATTTTGGTACATTTTGGATAACTTTCATTTTTTGATGAATAGTGAAAATTACTAAATTTTAATTAAAAACAACCATTTTAATTGAAATAATTAATAGTGATAAGTTATTAATTTGAGTGGTTTTAAAGTATATTTAGAATATATTTTTACAATTTAATACAATGTTGGTCATTGGATGTAATTTCACATTTAAACCAGTTATAAACAAGTGTCAATCTTTTGATTGTTATTATCTCTTAAAAACACGCTATTTGTTTTGACCACGGGAAATAATTTTTAAATTAATTAATGCAAATGATTTGTTCTGAATTTGGTAAAATAGACATCATTTTTGAATTCTTAATATCAAATATAGCTTAGGCCAAATTTTTTGTATTTTTCTGGAAACATTCATTTTTTGATGAATAGTGAAACCACTAAGTGGTAGTTAAAAAACTGAATTTTTTATAAAAATTTATTCTACCGCTTAAGTGCGTGGAATTTCTAAAATCCAAGAGACACATTTAATATCAAGGACTAAAATGTGGTTCAATGAGATGAAAATAATTTTTGGTGAATAGTAACTTTTTACCTTTTTTTACCACGGTTAAAATTAAATAGGGTAATTAAGGGTAAAAATGATATTATTATTACCCTAAAACATGTCCTAACTCTATTGGAAATGTGTAATTAGACCAAAAACAACCTTAGAAATAAAATATGACCATTTAGGCCAACATGGATTAGATTAGGACATTTATTATTAATTTATTTAAAGAAGGGTTAAAATGGTTAAAATCAAAGTTTAATAAGTAAATCATTTTTAATATGGGGTTATACATAAGATAAATTAGACTATAAATATTAATTATAAATTTAAAAAGATTTACTACATAATGTTATTTTATTAGTAATTTTTATGATTAAATAATATAATTTATTTATGACACAATGATGATGTAGTAATTACCATAATAGTGAAAAATTAGAATAATAGATATTATAAATACTTAAATAAGTATAATTTGAGACTTTTTATGAATTAAAATAATTTTATAGGTTAATATGACATGTTAGTATTGATTTAATTAACTTTTGTAGAAGTAATAATTCTGTTATGAGTTTCAAAAAATCAACTATTGAATAGTGTCAAAATTAACATAAAATAGTTTTTAAAACAAATATTATATTATTAATTGTTATTTTATTCCTAAAAAACTAAGGTTCGGCCAAATAACTTAGATAAGCTTATATATATTAATGGAACACAACTTGGGGGGTCTCTTGGATGTATATGGTAAGTTTATTAACTATATAATATAAAAATACAAAGTGACATGGTAAATGTCAATCTAATTAACGAAGAGTTAAAACTAAACGATAAGGTTAATATAATGACCTAAACTTGTCTAAATTCTATTTGATGAGAGGATTTCGACCCATACCCACCTTATCTTTGAAATAACTCAATTTTGATCTATTTAAAACCGAACTTGACTTTATAATAAAATAATATTTTTTAATTTATTCCAAAGGTGCCCCTCTCCTCCCTTATAAAAGGGAACCTCCTCCCCCTCTTCCTCACACCACTTTGAGCCTTCAATGTAACACCCCGAGCTTCCATGATACGCTTCTAATTCAATAATGCAATGACTTTCATTGTACGCAACATCGAGTTCTAAAACACCGCGACTAATAAAAGTAGCCGTTATGAATAGTAATAACCACTTTTTAAAATTATAGAAATTTTATATTTCAAAATGGACTTCATTTTTGGATTCGGAATATCGAAATTAGCCTATGTTGAATTTTTGGTATTTTTCTAAGAACTTCTAATTTTTTATGAATAGTGAAAAATACTTAAAAACAACTTTTTTAATCAAAATAATCTATAGTGGTAAATTATACTATTTAGTGGTTTTAAAGTATAATTAGAATATATTTTTACCATTTTATCCAATGTTGGTCATTAGAATTAATTTATCATTGAAATTGGACATAAACAATTGCCAATCTTTTGATATAAATTGTTTCTTAAAAACACGCTATTTGTTGTGACAACGGGAATTAATTATAAAATTAATTAATGAAACTTATATGTTTGGAATTTTGTAAAATAGACATCATTTTTGAATTCGGAATATCAATTATAGCTTAGGGTGAAATTTGGGCATTGTTCTGAAAAACTTCAATTTTTGATGAATAGTGAAACCACTAAGTGCTAGTTAAATAACTGATTTTTCATTTAAATGAAATATTACCACATCTGTGATTTGATTTTCAAAAATCCGACATACATGGTTGTCATTAAGAAGTAAAATGTGGTTCAATGAGATTAAAATAATTTTTTGGTGAATAGTAACTTTTAAGTTCTTAATCGCGATTAGAGGTAATTAGTGTAGTTTAAGGTACAAATAATGTTTTAATAATATGAGATGACCATGACACTTGTCCTACTCCTATTGGATGAGTCATGGCAGACCAAGACAACCCATGGGTCAACTTGGGGACCCCATGGAGCCACTTTATTTGGAAAATGACATTAATATATATTTATTTAATGTTAAAATTAAATTGACACAAACATGAGTTATTTTACTAAAACAGTTTTTAAGTGGGGTTACACAAGTCCAAATTTTGACTATAAATATTCATTAGAAAGCTAAAAATATTTCCTACACCATAGTATTTTTTATAATTTTTAGACATTAAATAAATTAAATTATTTATGACATCATTATGATGCAGCGATGACCTCAATATTTAACGATTTAAAGAAAATGAGAAGATAATGCAAAATCTAAGGCTTACACTTGTCCAAAGCCTATTGGATGATGAGATTTCGAAACCTTATCACCTTAGCCTCGAATTATATAAGTGTGGGACCTTTAGAATCTGAAAAGCATTGTGAAATAATATAACATTTCAATCTTTCCAAAAGAGCCCCTCCTCTCCACTTATAAAAGGCCCCCACCTCTCCCACCTTATTCACACCTTCAAGCCATTTGGCTCAGCCAACCTCTGCCCAAATACTCTCCCCACATCCCTCTATTACTCCTAGAAGCCTTACTTTGGGCAGAACTCTTCCCAAAGAAGCCTTTGGCTCAAATCAAAAAGAGTTACCCGATTTTGAGGTAATGTCTTCTCTAATGTTGTTTTGTTTTATTTTTCTTCTCCAACCCCATAAACTCTTTTTATTCATTTCATTTGTAACAACACCAGTATCCTCAATATACTAGGATGTTGTTATAAGAAGCATTCGAGCTACACTTACACACACATACATCTAATGGTTAAAGAACATACGGTTTCTGTGGATGGCGAATTTCTGCCTCACGAAACGATGATTGTTCAACACTCATATAACACCTTCAAAGGTGGCCATTAAGATGTCACTATTTTTATATATGATATATAATATGTTTATTTTTTACTTATGCTTCTGTATTTCTCATTTATGGCATACTTTAAGATTTCCATTATGGGTAAAACACGATAATTTCATTTTAGGAAGTGCGGACTACCGCCCCCTCAAAGTGATTTGAATCGTTAATGCCATATGTGGGATGTATAAAGGATGGAGTAAATTGTATTATGCACTATATTATACTGGAATTATATTATACATTTATATCATTATGACTTTGTTCAATTAAATATGAAATTGAAATGAAAGTAGCGTTCATGCATACGTACGGCTTACCGTCTCCATGAACGGTGCATTTCATTTCTTACCTCTAAATGTTACGTAATATTATAAATGAATGTATATACTGGATATATATGATATATATGACATATAAATCATGAATATAATTCTGGATATAATGGATATTTCACCACATGAACAACTTGTAATTATAAGAAGTTTATTTTTGACTCAAGTACCAAAGATCGACAAAACGACTGTTATTAACTTAAATAATTAAATAATGTTCATAACATGGTAATAAGGGATAAAAAAGGAATAATGAACATGAAAAAGGTTCTTAAGTAAATATAAATTAACTCTAGTTTATTATTCAGGAGGTTAAAGAACGGTCGAGTCAGGACAGGATGCAAGGTAAGGGAACTTCTTACCCCAATTTCTATTCTTTGGGTTAATCTCCTACTTTCAAATTATGTCATGATATTATTATGTCCTATCTTGTATTTTTACTTTCTTCATGTGTACCTATAGTGAATACACATAATAGATCTATTTTATTTTAAAAATGATCTTTTTAAGGACTTCGTCTCAATCTCCTTTCATTGAGGCATATTTGGTTTTATACACAATTTTCTTTTATACGGTGTATAAACCCCTTTGACTTTTACGGTTATTCAAAAGGAATATTTTTATACAAAGTGTTTTGCTAAACGACAAAAGGGAATGTTTTTATTTCCTTACTTATGCGGCGACAACAACTTCTCCGCCGCCGTGACCATTATTTGAGTTTCGGCTTCCTCTATAAGCCATCTTTTTTTAAATGAAAAATAAATACAAAGCTTTAACTTTCTTTTATTTTGGTATTGAAAATGGTTTTGAAAGCGTTTTTATTATATCAATGTGTTGTATTGATATATTGTGATTGAAATGTGGAAATGTTATGTTTCCTTTATGCATGTTTTATGTGATATGATTATGTTATGGTTTATGATATGTTTAAAACTATTCATATGAGGAATGTATTGGACTTAATAAGTGACGGGTGGAGCCCGCTATAGCTCCTCGATGCATCGGTAGGTCTCATGAGACAAATAGACGTGGAATTGGCCGAGGCCCTTTCCCAATTTGATTTATGGTTTTGGCCGAGGCCTTAATCATTTTAGACGTCTTGGCCGAGGCCTTGACAAAATGTTTCAGAATGTCCGGCATTATACATTCCCTCATTATGAAAGTGGTTATTGTTATTGCATGTGATTATTCGACCAGTAGAATATCCATGTGAAGAAGTGAATGGCATTATCTCATTTTACTTTTGCCATATTATGTTGAAGTTCATGTTTAAAAGGCTTTTGTTTTATTTATACATTGCCTTAATTGTTAATGATTATTTATGAAAGCTTCCGCATTATTGTTATCCTTACTGAGCATCTGAGCTCACCCCTTTCAATATTTTAATATTTTCCAGGATGTGAAGAAGTATTATATGAATGACCTGCAGGGATAGTCAGAAGAGGATATGAGTTTGGACTATGAAGACTTTGTTATTAGTTTTTCACTTTATGATGTAATGTAATGTTTACAAATGTATCTAGTGTTTCCAAGGCTACTAAACTAATCGGTCTTTCGAGACTTAATCTTTTGTGATCATTCCAATGTTACGAAGTAATGCACCGACTCTGGGTAGCTGGGGTCGGGGCGTTACAGTTGGTATCAGAGGCAGATTAGTACTAACCTTGGAAGCTATATTTAGACAAACTCTGATTAGAGCACGTAGACCTAATATGAACTTTGAGGATTAGTATAGAAGAACTTCCTAAAAATTTTGGTATTGTAGAGATTTTGTGAGTTTTCCGAGCAATACATCTCTTTCTGGATACGAGTAGGTAGAGGCGGCTCTGGCACAGATGTACCTAGGGGTAAAACCCGAAAACACCGCTTTGAGCTAGACTCGAACGGGAACTGGTGCACGACAACGGGCCTTGCTTCACTCTTGGTTACGACACTCCCGGGGGATATTCTTAGGATAATTCTCATTTTATTTACAAACCACTATGAAGGGTTATGAGTATATACTTCCTCAAAGAAAACATTTCTTTTTATGATTATGGATTATATCCATAAATAGTTCAATTTATGTAAAGTGTTTTAGAAGTATGGAATTATGTATTTTAATTCATGAACTAATCTTGTTTATGCCATTGTTTAGAAATGGCGCCTAGTGGAAGGAATGGAAACCGTATCAATGCACGCACTCCGTGTAGGGATTGCCCTCCTGCTCAAGATAATTATTGTGGATCTGGAGATACAACTGGTGCTGATCAACTTATTACCATACTGGGACAACTCACGCAGGTTATGAATAATAACCTTACTCGTATGGAGCACCCTGATCCGCAACGTGGAGGATCAATGTTAGACCGCTTCATGAGGCAACAACCACCAACCTTCAATGGGAGTACAAATCTTATAGTAGCTGAGCAATGGATAAATTCCTTAGAGAAAATATTCCATGCCTTGGGGAGTAGTGAAAGGGAGAAGGTTGTCATGGCAGTTTACCGCCTCACTGGAGATGCCGATCAGTGGTGGTCGCTGATTCAAAACACAAAGGATGATGATGACGTATCGAATATGGAATGGAGGGAGTTCAAAGAGCTTTTCTTAGAAAAATACTTTCCTCGTGACCATCGAGCAGATATGGAAAGGCAATTTCTGAGTTTGAGGCAGAAGGAGGATGAGAATGTCGCAAAGTATGAGGCTAACTTTACAAGGTTAGCGAGGCATGCTTCCGATTATATATGTAACCCAAGGAGTAAGATTGATCATTTCTTTGATGGGTTAAAACCATTTCTCCGTCGAGCTTTAGTATCACAATCCTTCTCATCATACGAAGATATTGTCTCGTGTGCTATCAAGACATAAAATGAATTCTCTAAGTCTTATGACAACAAAGTAAAGCAAGAGAAGAAGAGAACGGTGGAACAAGAGACTGATAAAGGGAAAAAGGGAAAGAAGGATTTTCCATTATGTGATAATTGTGGGAAGAATCACCCTGGTACTTGCCTAAAAGGAATGGGAGTATGTTATAAATGTGGAGAAAAGGGTCACCAGGCTCGTGATTGCAAGGGAAATAATGAGGCTGCCAAAGTTGAATGCTACAATTGTAGAGAAATGGGTCATTATGCAAATGAATGTCCTAAGCGTCAAGGAAACTTACCTCAGAAAAGGCCAAGGGATCAAGGCCAATCTTATGCTGTGACTACAGTTGAAGCAGAATAATTATTGTATTTGTGTTTTTGGACTCAAGAACTAGATTATGGTTATAAGAATAATGTGATATATATAAGGATTGTACTGCAGTACATGTTTTTTTCATTATGGATTTAATATGATTAAGGTAATCATATTTTTAGTATGTGACATTAAGAGAAACTTTTCTTTGTTTGGGGAATCTGATGTTATAATTGATTTTGGAATTTAGAGACCTTTTATAGAAAGTTTGGACGGAGGTATTTTGGATAACTATTAAGGTTGGAATGGATTAAGTTGAACCATGGATAGTATTGTTTAAGGTTAAATCATTTCTGAAGATTATTTTTGGAATATTATAATACTATAGTTTGTGGAAAAGGACAACCTGCAGGGTGGGGCATAACCCGTCGCGTCGGACAAAGCTGTAGGAATCGAACCCACAACCATAGTGCGAGAAGCCTTTATTTCCTACCACTAGCCTACAAGAAGTCCCTAGTTATTACAAAATAATTTTACTAATCTAAATGATATGTGTTAACATTTGGAACCTTATACAATTAGGATAAGTATAAAATTTTTGAGTTCTATTATCTTTTTGAGTGAAAGATGAGTTGAAGGTTGAAACTCTAATTGTCAAGCATAAATATATATATACCTATATCTTATTCAATGAATAAATTAATTCCTAATACTTAGTAAAGGGATATTAAAACAAAAAAATGTGTTATCATAATACCTTATGTCTTGTTGAACTGATGATATTTTAAATCAACATAGATTGAAGGCTTTGAGGCCCTCAATTTGACAGTTGATTGTGATTGATGACCTCAATCACTCCCTACAAATATTTACGTTTTTCCTCCAATTATATGTCTCTAATTGCCACCAATGTTCTCCTTATCGAGATCATAATTTGGTGGTGACTTTCTTATTTCCATTTCCCTCTTATTAAGGCCAAATTTTATTAATCTTATTTCCGATGTGGGTTTTCCACAAAGGTATTTTCTCTTTTCAACCTTTTATTTTCAAAGATAAAAATTTCAAATTGCGAGGACGAAATTTATTGAAGGAGGGGAGAATGTAACACCCCGAGCTTCCATGATACGCTTCTCATTCAATAATGCAATGACTTGCATTGTATGCAACTTCGAGTTCTAAAACACCGCGACTAATAAAAGTAGTCGTTATGAATAGTAATAACCACCTTTTAAAATTATAGAAATTTTATATTTCAAAATGGACTTCATTTTTGGATTCGGAATATCGAAATTAGCCTATGTTGAATTTTTGGTATTTTTCTAAGAACTTCTAATTTTTTATGAATAGTGAAAAATACTTAAAAACAACTTTTTTAATCAAAATAATCTATAGTGGTAAATTATACTATTTAGTGGTTTTAAAGTATAATTAGAATATATTTTTACCATTTTATCCAATGGTGGTCATTAGAATTAATTTAACATTGAAATTAGACATAAACAATTGCCAATCTTTTGATATAAATTGTTTCTTAAAAACACGCTATTTGTTGTGACAGCGGGAATTAATTATAAAATTAATTAATGCAACTTATATGTTTGGAATTTTTTAAAATATACATCATTTTTGAATTCGGAATATCAATTATATCTTAGGGTGAAATTTTGGCATTGTTCTGAAAAACTTCAATTTTTGATGAATAGTGAAACCACTAAGTGGTAGTTAAATAACTGATTTTTCGTTTAAATGAAATATTACCACTTCTGTGATTTGATTTTCAAAAATCCGACATACATGGTTGTCATTAAGAAGTAAAATGTGGTTCAATGAGATTAAAATAATTTTTTGGTGAATAGTAACTTTTAAGTTCTTAATCGCGATTAGAGGTAATTAGTGTAGTTTAAGGTACAAATAATGTTTTATAATATGAGATGACCATGACACTTGTCCTACTCCTATTAGATGAGTCATGGCCGACCAAGACAACCCATGGGTCAACTTGGGGACCCCATGGAGCCACTTTAGTTGGAAAATGACATTAATATATATTTATTTAATGTTAAAATTAAATTGACACAAACATGAGTTATTTTACTAAAACAGTTTTTAAGTGGGGTTACACAAGTCCAAATTTTGACTATAAATATTCATTAGAAAGATAAAAATATTTCCTACACCATAGTATTTTTTTATAATTTTTAGACATTAAATAAATTAAATTATTTATGACATCATTATGATGGAGTGATGACCTCAATATTTAACGATTTAAATAAAATGAGAAGATAATGAAAAATCTAAGGCTTACACTTGTCCAAAGCCTATTGGATGAGGATATTTCGAAACCTTATCACCTTAGACTAGAATTATATAAGTTTGGGACCTTTAGAATCCGAAAAGCAATGTGAAATAATATAACATTTCAATCTTTCCAAAAGAGCCCCTCCTCTCCACTTATAAAAGTCCCCCACCTCTCCCACCTTATTCACACCTTAAAGCCATTTGGATCGGCCAACCTCTTCCCAAATACTCTCCCAACATCCCTATATTTCTCCTAGAAGCCTCACTTTGGGCAGAACTCTTCCCAAGGAAGCCTTTGGCTCAAATCAAAAAGAGTTACCTGATTTTGAGGTAATGTCTTCTCTAATGTTGTTTTGTTTTATTTTTCTTCTCCAACCACATAAACTCTTATTATTCATTTCTTTTGTAACAAAACCAGTATCCTCAATATACTAGGATTTTGGTATAAGAAGAATTCGAGCTACACTTACACACACATACATCTAATGGTTAAAGAACATACGGTTTCTATGGATGGCGAATTTCTGCCTCACGAAACGATGATTGTTCAACACTCATATAACACCTTCAAAGGTGGCCATTAAGATGTCACTATTTTTATATATGATATATAATATGTTTATGTTTTACTTATGCTTCTGTATTTCTCATTTATGGCATACTTTAGGATTTCCATTATGGGTAAAACACGATAATTTCATTTTAGGAAGTGCGGACTACCGCCCCCTCAAAGTGATTTGAATCGTTAATGCCATATGTGGGATGTATAAAGGATGGAGTAAATGGTATTATGCACTATATTATACTGGAATTATATTATACATTTATATCATTATTACTTTGTTCCATTAAATATGAAATTGAAATGAAGGTAGCGTTCATGCATACGTACGGCTTACCGTCTCCATGAACGGTGCATTTCATTTCTTACCTCTAAATGTTACGTAATATTATAAATGAATGTATATACTGGATATATATGATATATATGACATCTAAATCATGAATATAATTCTGGATATAATGGATATTTCACCACATGAACAACTTGTAATTATAAGAAGTTTATTTTTGACTCAAGTACCAAAGATCGACAAAACGACCGTTATTAACTTAAGTAATTAAATAATGTTCATAACATGGTAATAAGGGATAAAAAAGGAATAATGAACATGAAAAAGGTTCTTAAGTAAATATAAATTAACTCTAGTTTATTATTCAGGAGGTTAAATAACGGTCGAGTCAGGACAGGACGCAAGGTAAGGGAACTTCTTAACCCAATTTCTATTCTTTGGGTTAATCTCCTACTTTCAAATTATGTCATGATATTATTATGTCCTATCTTGTATTTTTACTTTCTTCATGTGTACCTATAGTGAATACACATAATAGATCTATTTTATTTTAAAAATGATCTTTTTAAGGACTTCGTCTCAATCTCCTTCCATTGAGGCATATTTGGTTTTATACACAATTTTCTTTTATACGGTGTATAAACCCCTTTGACTTTTACGGTTATTCAAAAGGAATAGTTTTATACAAAGTGTTTTGCTAAACGACAAAAGGGAATGTTTTTATTTCCGTAATTATGCGGCGACAACGACTTCTCCGCCGCCGTGACAATTATTTGAGTTTCGGCTTCCTCTATAAGCCATCTTTTTTTTAATGAAAAATAAATACAAAGCTTTAACTTTCTTTTATTTTGGTATTGAAAATGGTTTTGAAAGCGTTTTTATTATATCAATGTGTTGTATTGATATCTTGTGATTGAAATGTGGAAATGTTATGTTTCCTTTATGCATGTTTTATGTGATATGATTATGTTATGGTTTATGATATGTTTAAACCTATTCATATGAGGAATGTATTGGACTTAATAAGTGACGGGTGGAGCCCGCTATAGCTCCTCGATGCATCGGTAGGTCTCATGAGACAAATAGACGTGGAATTGGCCGAGGCCCTTTCCCAATTTGATTTATGGTTTTGGCCGAGGCCTTAATCATTTTAGACGTCTTGGCTGAGGCCTTGACAAAATGTTTCAGAATGTCCGGCATTATACATTCCCTCATTATGAAAGTTGTTATTGTTATTGCATGTGATTATTGGACCAGTAGAATATCCATGTGAAGAAGTGAATGGCATTATCTCATTTTACTTTTTCCATATTATGTTGAAGTTCATGTTTAAAAGGCTTTTGTTTTTTTATACATTTCCTTAATTGTTAATGATTATTTATGAAAGCTTCTGCATTATTGTTATCCTTACTGAGCATCTGAGCTCACCCCTTTCAATATTTTAATATTTCCCAGGATGTGAAGAAGTATTATATGAATGACCTGCAGGGATAGTCAGAAGAGGATATGAGTTTGGACTATGAAGACTTTGTTATTAGTTTTCCACTTTATGATGTAATGTAATGTTTACAAATGTATCTAGTGTTTCCAAGTCTACTAAACTAATCGGTCTTTCGAGACTTGATCTTTTGTGATCATTCCAATGTTACGAAGTAATGCACCGACTCTGGGTAGCTGGGGTCGGGGCGTTACATTCAAGCTCGGCCAAACCCTGCCAATTTCTCCTCTAAACTTCCTTAGAAACATCCTATAGGTCCTGGTATTCTTCAAAGACCAATTTTAGTGCTCTAAGTGGAAGACTCAAAGAGGCGCTTCAAAGAAGAGGTAATGTCTGTTACCGATTCTTTCATCTTTATTTCTTCTTCCACTTCTTCTTCATAGGTTGTTTCATTATGAAGTAATAACATCAGTATAACTCATATACTGATATGTTATTATAAGTATTAAACAACCTTATTTAACCATCTATCCATCCTACGGAAAACGAAATCACCGCACGTGCGTACGTACGGAATACCGTCTCCCCGCCGTGGTGTAATCTATTTTCCACCACCACCTTACTTGGAAGGGTATAATGGTGTACATAATAACTATATATGATTATTGTAAAGTGATATTGATTCTGAAATAGTATACATACACTCCAATACAATTCCACGATCATAGGAACAATATCATCACTCGTGCGTATGTACGGAATACCGTCTCCAAGATGTGATGCGACTCGTTCTACATGATCTTCATTTATTAATGATTATATAAATGAATTGAATTAATGAATACGATATATATTACACTAATACCATTCTGGAAATGAGATATCTATAACCTAAGGAGAAGAATAAGAATTTATTCGACAAAACACGCATAAGAACAAAAAGTAATAAACACCCGAATAACAAGTAGTAATGAAATATTACTAATAATATTCTAGGAATATGAACATATATGATATCATAAAAATAAGTATGATTCTGTAATAAGTCAATATAATTATTTAAATCATTATACAGGAGGTTCAGACACGTACAAAGCATATTGGACCAAAGTTAAGGGATAATTCTGCAAATCTCATTTTTATCCGAGATTTCTTATTCGTAAGTATTTACTGGGGATATTTCTATCATCCATGTACATGTTTTATAAAAGTGGTTTAATGTATGTTTAAATTCCTTTTTAACCATTCTTGACTTTTACTACATGGTATTCAAGGAATCTTTCATTTGTTTACGTTATGAGGTACTTTTTGACTTTTCCGGCAAAAGTACGGGAAGAATGTTTTTTTTAACTTATACAGCACGAACGGATTTTTACAGTTTTATAAAGCCTTATTTTCATGAAGCTTCCTCCAAAAGATTTCATGAATATTTTCAACAAAATCCTTTTCTTTTAAAATTAAATGGTATTTTGTGAAAAGAAAATGATTTTCAAGATGAAAGGATATTTTCCTCAAGAATTCATTTCAAGTGCTTTATCAAAACCATTTTCCATCTAAGATGACATTATTTTATATGTGTATGTTTCAAGTATCTTGTCTCTATGATTTAAATTGTTTCACTTTTCTTATTATGAAATTATATCCATTTATTTTATATGGATTATGTGATGATGGGATGATTTTTATGAAACCCATTTTATTTATTGGGTTATTATGAATGATGTATGTTTATTTTGTGGCACAAGTAAGAATGATTTCATTATGAGATGGGTGGGACCTATATCTCCCTCTAATGAATTGGGTAATGATTTTATATCTCATGAGATAGACATGGCTGGAACGGTAGGTTATACCGGTTCAATGAAACAGGACTGAAACGAGGGAGACTCGGTTCAAAAATGGACTTTGTCCACGAAGATAGTCTTGGCAATGAGTCTTGACTAATAAGATATGATTCTCTATGATTATGTGTGTATGCCACAAAGTTTCATATTTTAAGTTATGATTATTGGGATTTCATTTCACTACTATGATTTATCCCATGTTATGAAATTATGCTCTCTTTTGCAGGTTAAGATTACCACAATGTTATGTTATTATGAAAATGATGTGATTGAAATTTCTTTTGTTTACCCTTAATGAGAATTTGAGATCACCCTTTTATGTTTTCTTTTCCCCAAGATATAAAGAAAGGTTTTAGGTAAGAAAAAGGAAGATCTTTATAGGAGATGTTGAAGATCTTTCACCACGATTAGAAGATTTTATTCCGAGTTTCCAAAGACACTAAACTATTACGGTCCTTGTGTGTTTGTTTTTCTTATGTATTAAGTATTCTACAAAAGTAATGTAATATTCATGTACGTCAATCTTCGGGTTTCTACAGTTGGTATCAGAGGAAAAGTTTAGTCAACCTTTGGAAACTAGGATGCGAAAATGTTAGTGAGATCCCTAGATATATTTCTAAGGTATGTCTAGGGATGTCCCAAAGGATAAGTATATGTGTAGGATATAGTCCTACAACTATTGTAACGATATTATATTAAACCAAAGATGTTAGATATTGAAGTTACTCCCCCTTTATTATGATTTTTTCCTCTCACACTATTCTTTTTGGGTTTTAGAAAATGGCTGGAAACAAGATGATTCATGATAATGGAGGATATGATGGACAATGGAATGATATTGTTCATGAGGAACCAAATGAAATGGGATTTGGAAGTCCAAACATAATTATTATGCCGAATCAGCAATCTTATAATATGATCAATAAAGTAAAATTTGGTAAGTCTCCTGACTTGGCTAATAAGAGAAAGATGGAGTTTCATGATGATCATAGAGGAAAGAAAGTTCAATTTCCCCTATGTAAATCATGTGGTAAGAGGCATCAAGGAGAACGTTTCAAAGGAACTGGAAGATTCTTTGGGTGTGGAAAAGAAGGACACAAAGCCAGTAAGTGAAAACGAAAAGGTTCAGTTAACACCAAGGATGAGGATAATGGTATTGCTACGACATCAACAATGGTTAAATGTTTTAAATGTGTAATGTACGGGCATTATGCAAACCAATTCCCTAAGGGAAAGTCTCATGAAGAGAATCAGTATGGTCATATGGGTAGTATTTATGTGGATGATGATGAAGAGACCACAAATGATATGTGGGATGAAAGAATTGTTGAAGCTCGGTCAATGGTTTAAGAATGTAGTGGAATGATTACATGTTTATCATGTGTAATGTTGTACTATGGAATAAAGAGAAATCTAAGGATTGTTACACTGTTGTCTTTCCTTGAGTTTTGAAAGTCTATGATTAATGTAACCAGTATCCATGAAAGGTTATTCAGATATTTTTGGAATGTAGATGATATGCGCATAATGAAGGGATAAGGAGAGAATTAAATGTTTGATAGTATTCATGAGATCATGACTGATATAAGGAGAAGGTTATATCATGGTTTGAGTATATAGATTTTTTGGATTTTGGTATGTGAAAAGAGTTAACTTTTGACACCATTCATGTTTTCACTAAGGTTTAATGGGTATTCATTTTTCAAGAGAATACATCATTAAGGTATTCACATGATTGGAATGTGACCAACAAGATATATGGGGGATAAATGATGGTATTCACCTGCTTGGTTGACGACATTTCAAGTTATCGTTTTATTTATACTATGAGCTTTGACCAAAGTATTTTAGATAAGCCTAAAGATTGTAATGGATTATATTAAGCATAATTTTGTATTGTTTAAGGATAGAACTTTTTTTGATATTATTTATGTGATGTTATAGTAATGTAGGTTTAGAAAAAGGACAACCTGCCGGATGGGCGACAGCCCATCGCGTCAGACAAGGCTGTGGGAATCGAACCCACAACCGAAGTGCGACTAGCCTTTATCACCTACCACTGGTCTACAGGAAGTCCCTGTTTAGTATAAAATAGTTTTATTATATTAAGCAGAATGATATATGAAGTATAAGTCCATTTTAGGAACCATATATCATTAATCTCACTATAGATGGTCTTATGTATTTTTTGATAACTTTTCTAACCTTTTGTTTGAGACAGATGGAATGACCCATCATTCTATCACATGATCTGCTAACACATCACGAATGACAAATTCAACTTCATTTCTTAAAGATATGAAGTCGAAATTGTCCAAAGAACGACAAACGGTGAGACTATTCCAAAATCACGAAAGTATTTCTTCTAATTTCATCAACTTTAGGGAACTGATCTTGAAAACCAAAAATGTTGTCCTAGTGCTCTTATATCTGATGAATCAGATAGTACCTTAGATCGTCAAAAATTTATGGCTTTGTGATTTCTGGATTTTCCATAGCCATGTTCTCTACCACTCTCCATCAGATCATGATGGTTAGATTTCTCTTTCATATCCATATTTTCACCTATGTGGAAACCCAGTGATTAGTTTATTTGGGTAATCGTTACATTTCATACTTTAGATTTTAAAGCCAAGTTTTGGTATTCCTTTTTATGATGTGGGTTTCTATTAAAGAAACTTTCGAGTAGTAAACCATTTATAACCCCGACGAATTTCATGGGAGAAATTCATTTTAAGGGGTGTAAAATGTAACACCCCGAGATTTTATGAAAAATATTCTTTTTAATTTCATTAATGTCTTGTGTTGTACGCTACATGAAAATGAGCTTGCACAACACACATCCTTGACTTTCCTTGCATTACACGCAATCACGACCTTCCTCGATAGCGTGTGTAGTACGCAATACCGAGTTTCACTAAACAACGATATGCTATTAAAATACTATTAAAACTAGCCGTTATGAATAGTAATAACCTCTTTTTGAAATTTTGAATTTTTTTTCAAAATGTACTTCATTTTTTGATTCGGAATATCGAAATTATCTTAGGGTGAAATTTTGGTACATTTAGGATAACTTTCATTTTTTGATGAATAGTGAAAATTACAAAATTTTAATTAAAAACAACCTTTTTAGTCGAAATAATTAATAGTGATAAATTATTATTTTGATTGGTTTTAAAGTATATTTAGAATATATTTTTACAATTTAATACAATGTTGGTCATTGGGTGTAATTTCACATTTAAACCAGTTATAAACAAGTGTCAACCTTCTGATAGTTATTATCTCTTAAAAACATGCTATTTGTTTTGACGATGGGAACTAATTTTTAAATTAATTAATTCAGCTGATATGTTCTGAATTTCGTAAAATAGACATCATTTTTGAATTCTTAATATCAAATATAACTTAGCCCTAATTTTTGGTATTTTTCTGGAAACTTTCATTTATTGATGAATAGTGAAACCACTATGTGGTAGTTAAAAAACTGAATTTTTCATAAAACTTAATTTTACCGCTTTTGTGAGTGGAATTTCGAAAATCCGAGAAACACGGTTAATATCAAGGAATAAAATGTGGTTCAATGAGATGAAAATAATTTTTGGTGAATAGTAACTTTTTACCTTTTTTTACCACGGTTAAAAGTAAATAGGGTAATTAAGGGTAAAAATGATATTATTATTACCCTAACACATGTCCTAATTCTATTGGAAAAGTGTAATTAGACCAAAAACAACCTTAGGAATAAAATATGACCATTTAGGACCACTTGTATTAGATTAGGACATTTATTATTAATTTATTTAAAGAAGGGTTAAAATGGTTAAAATCAACATTTAATAAGTAAATCATTTTTAATATGGGGTTATACATTAGATAAATTCGACTATAAATATTAATTATAATTCTAAAAAGATTTTATACATAATCGTATTTTATTTGTAATTTTTAGAATTTACATAATTTAATTTATTCATGACACAATGATAATGCAGTAATTACCATAATAGTGAAAAATTAGAATAATTGATATTATAAATACCTAAATAAGTATAATTTGAGACTTTTTATGAATTAAAATAATTTTATAGGTTAATATGACATGTTAGGATTGATTTAATTAACTTTGGTCTAAGTAATCATTCTGTTATGAGTTTCAAAAAAATCAACTATTGAATAGTGTCAAAATTGACATAAAATAGTTTTTAAAACAAATATTATATTATTAATTGTTATTTTATTATTAAAAATCTAGGGTTCGGCCAAATGAATTACATAAGGTTATATATATTAATTAAACACAACTTGGGGGGTCTCTTGGATTTATATGGTATGTTTATTAACTATATAATATAAAAATACAAAGTGACATGGTAAATGTCAATCTAATTAACTAGGAGTTAAAACTAAATGATAAGGTTAATATAATGACCTAAACTTGTCTAAATTCTATTGGATGTGAGGATTTAGACCCATCCCCACCTTATCCTCAAAATTACTCAATTTGGATCTATTTAAAACCAAAATTGACTTTATAATAAAATAATATATTTTTGTTATTCCAAAGGTGCCCCTCTCCTCCCTTATAAAAGGGCACCTCCTCCCCCTCTTCCTCACACCACTCTGAGCCTTCAAGATAGGCCAAACCCTACCAATTTATCCTCTCCACTTCCATAGAAACATCCTATAGGTCCTGGTCTTCTTCAAAGACAAATTTTAGTGCCCTAAGAGGAAGACTCAAAGAGGCGCTTCAAATAAGAGGTAATGTCTATTACCGATTCTTTCATCTTTATTTCTTATTCCACTTCTTATTCATAGGTTGTTTCATTATGAAGTAATAACATCAGTATTACTCATATACTGATATGTTATTATAAGTATGAAACAACCTTATTTCACTATCTATCCATCATACAGAAAACGAAATCACCGCGCGTGCGTACTTACGGAATACCGTCTCCACGCCGTGGTGTAATCTATTTTCCACCACCACCTTACTTGGATGGGTATAATGGTGTAAATAATAACTATATATGTTTATTTTAAAGTGATATTGATTCTAAAATAGTATACAAACACTCCAATACAATTTCATGATCATAGGAACGTTATCATCACTCGTGCGTACGTACGGAATACCGTCTCCAAGATATGATGCGACTCGTTCAACATGATCTTCATTTAATAATGATTATATAAAGGAATTGAATGAATGAATATGATATATATTAAAGTAAAACCATTATGGAAATGAGGTATCTATAACCTAATGAGAATAATAAGAATTTATTCGACAAAACACGCATAAGAACAAAAGGTAATAAACACCCGAATAACAAGTAGTAATGAAATATTACTAATAAATATCTAAGAATATGACCATATATGATATCATAAAAATAAGTATGATTCTGTAATAAGTCAATAACATTATTTAAATCATTATACAAGAGGTTCAGACATGTACAAAGCATATCGGACCAAAGTTAATGGATAATTTGGCAAATCTCATTTTTATCCGAGATTGCTTAGTCGTAAGTATTTACTGGGCATATTTCTATCATCCATGTACATGTTTTATAAAAGTGTTTTCATGTATGTTTAAAGTCCTTTTTAACCATTCTTGACTTTTATTACATGGTATGTAAGGAATCTTTTTTTTTACGTTATGAGGTACTTTTTGACTTTTCCGGCAAAAGTACGAGAAGAATGTTTTTTTAACTTATATAGCACAAACGGATTTTTATGGTTTTATAAAGCCTTATTTTCATGAAGCTTCCTCAAAAGGATTTCATGAATATTTTCAACAAAATCCATTTCTTTTAAAATTAAATGGCATTTTCGGAAAAGAAAATGATTTTCAAGATGAAAGGATATTTTCCTCAATAATTCATTTCAAGTGCTTTATCAAAACCATTTTCCATATAAGAGGACATTATTTCATATGTGTATGTTTCAAGTATCATGTCTCTATGATTTACATGGTTTCACTTTTATTATTATGAAATTATATCCATTTATTTTATATGGATTATGTGATGATGGGATGATGTTTATGAAACCAATTTTATTTATTGGGTTATTATGAATGATGTACGTTTATTTTGTGGCACAAGTAAGAATGATTTCATTATGAGATGGGTGGGACCTATATCTCCCTACAATGAATTGGGTAAAGATTTTATATCTCATGAGATAGACATGGCTGGAATGTTAGGTTATACCGGTTTAGTGAAACAGGACTGAAACAAGGGTGACTCGGTTCAGAAATGGACTTTGTCCACTAAGATAGTCTTGGAAATGAGTCTTGACTAATAAGATATGATTATCTATGATTATGTGTGTATTCCACAAAGTTTCATGTTTTAATTTATGATTATTGGGATTTCATTTCACTACTATGATTTATCCCATGTTATGAAATTATGCTCTCTTTAGCAGGTTAAGATTTCTAAAATGTTATGTTCTTATGAAAATGATGTGATTGATATTTTTTTTGTTTACCCTTACTGAGCATTTGAGATCACCCTTTAATGTTTTATTTTCCCCAGGATATAAAGAAAGGTTTTAGGTAAAAAAAGTAAGATCTTTATGGGAGATTTTGAAGATCTTTCACCACGATTAGAAGATTTTATTCCGAGTTTCCAAAGACACTAAACTATTACGGTCCTTGTGTGTTTGTTTTTCTTATGTATTAAGTATTCTACAAAAATAATGTAATATTCATGTACGTCAAGCTTTGGGACTCTACATTAGATACACTTCTTTATCATTTTAACCTTCTATAATGTATCCTTTATGACAAGAGGACCTATTAGTGATAACTCTCCTTCCTCTAATCATCACATGGATCAACATAATGGACTACTATATAAGGCCTCATAAATAACCATATTAATCATCATGAGAAAGATATTGTTGTGGAAAAATAAAAAATAATAGTATTATTCTCCCAAGAACCACAAAAAAGGGTTCATGATCATAGGATGTCCTCTAAAACCTGTATCATCGGTTCTATCTGTCCATCATTCTAAGGGTAAATTTTTTTCTCTCAATAGAACCTACATACCCATAGATATCTAAAACCCCTACAAAAAACTCAATGTAAAATGAGCATCCAAATCTGAAAATAAAGTATGAGGGACCCCAAGTTTATGTATGATCTATCAGACATACAATATTTGAAACTCATGAAGTGAGAAAGTATCCACTATATGGGAAAGAAGTCGACTACATTCTTCAATAGATCCACAACTACTTAAAATCCATAAATACCACAAGGGAACCTTAGTAAGCTGACTGCAAAATCTATAAAATCATATTTCAATCAAGATTCTTGGAATGGAATCGAATTTAACAAGATTTAAGGTCACCGGTCCTCCGCCATTACATGATAATTGGTTGAAAAAAATGTGATAAAACTTGCTATCTGAAAATTCATCCAAGTCAACCAATACTAAAATCATATATCATGATACATCTTAGAGATTCCTTGATGAAATTTCCACAGATAAGTGAGGGACTCTCTTGTCAGTTTCTCTCTCATATCCGTTAGAACATAGACACAACCATATATATTGAGGACATTATCTCTATCAACATACCAATTTGGGAGTGGGTCCTCACCAGCAATACTCTCCAAAATAAACATGCCTTCCAGATCTAAGAACCTCCTTACCTTTACCTTATTAAGGAGTGAAGAGGTAACTATCAAAGTTGTAAAATACAACTCCTTATTAACTCCATGAATCCCCAGATGTATCTTAGAGAAAAGATACATCAATTTTGTTTCATCACTAGGTTCCTATATGATCTATTCCCAAGTTTTCAAACTCAATGTATCCACTACCGCATTTCATTTTCATGGAATATAGAAAAGATCAAAATAAAAGTGATGAAGATATTTGACCCATATTCACTATATGGGATTCGTGTCTCCCTATGTAAATAAATTCTTGAGGCTCTGGTTATATGTATACACCACAATGTTGTCACAAATAATGTAGTGTCTCCCCCTGCATAAGACTTGAAGAAAATATGACATCTCAATATCATGAACTTGGTAATTTCCATCATAAGGAATCAATATCCAAGATATGTACATAATGACTCTATCATCTTTTATAATCATTACACCTAGTCTGATGCCCAATAAAATATAGAACACTATATAGGCTCTTCCAGGATTTGGTAGAATCAGAATATGTGTTGAAAGAAGCCTTCCTTTCAACTCATGAATGGATTTCCCACATGATTCTTAACACAATAACTATTCATCATTATAAGTAGAACCAGTAAGAGGTTATACAAGGAGTGATAATTCCTATATTAAAAACATATAATATCCATCCATCCCCAAGAAATACTACATGTATAATGTTTTCTTGTGATTCTCCCTTTATGGTACAATATCCACCTTCTCTAGGTCATCATATAGCCTTGATTCAGAGATAATATGACCCAATAAGTGAACATTTTCAATTGATAAATGTCACTTAACAAACATTTCATAGAGGTGGTTCTCTCTCACTGTTTTCCTAAAAATATCAATGTGTTCAGTATGGTCTCTATGAGTATGAAAATACAATAATATTTCATCCAAAAAAATATAAAAAAATATAGATATGTTTGGGAAACATTATTCATCAAATGACATAATGAGATACTAATGAAAACCTGAATTACTACAAAAAAGTTGTATAAGGTATGTCTGAAGGCCTTCCTCACACTTTAATATATCCCTACCTATGTTTTATCTTTAAAAAACCATATATCATCATAGATAGTCAATGAAATCATCTATTCAAGGTAGCATATACCAGTTCTTGACCATAATCTAGCTCAGCTGTCTATACCTTAGGGTGCCATCATCATTTTTGTTGAAAATCATGGGTGAACCCCAAGAATAAGTACTCAATCTAAAAAAAACTTAGACTCGAAATCCCCCAACTATCTCTCGAGTTATTAGATCCCAATAGGTTCCATCCTATATATAGTAATTCACATTGGAGAAAATCCTAGATCAATATCGATCATAAACTCTACCTCGCTCTCATGAGGCAATTCGAAAAAAAGTCATTACGAATGACTTCCATGAAACAATATACCATAGGAGGATAATATACAAGGTGTACACCCTACTCCTTGAATAGAATATAAATAAGTGTGGTCACCCTATCTGGACCACGATGCTCCCGTCCATCTCTACTATCCTATACATCCTAGTCTCCCTTATGGAGATATCTGTTACACTCTAGTGATGTAAAAGAAACCCTATGGTGATATTAGTCCACACATGCATAATATGAAACCAACCATTCCATCATACGAATTATATTAATGCCTATCATATCAAAAATAGAGATGTCCCATTATAAGGGGTAACTTCCAACCTAAAGGAGGAAGTCCTTACACTGACATATTCCCTCTAACTGCACACCCAATGGTGTGTCCATGGTCATCACACCATATTTATACTGAATTTATAGCCCAATACATTACAAGGTGGATAAATAAATAATGGAGTGTGAAGAATATATATCGAATAAAGAAAATACTACAGTGGATGCTAATAGGATTATATCTCATATTGTAGATGGTCATGCACTCTGATCCTCAGGTATCAAATATAATGCATGAAACTATACTAATCCATGGCCCTGTGATATAGCTTGACTACCCTGAGAAGGTCTAATATTGTTGCACTAATAATGAAAATTTTGGATACCATGACCATGACTGCCTCCACAACCAATCCTTTTAGTTCTACTCCAACTCCTCACCTAATGTGGCATAAAAGATCCTACCCCTAATGGTGGAGATGGTGCAGAGCCTATCCCTAAAAAGTAGGTGGATAGGTCTAACATAATCCATAAAGATTCCCCATAAAACTGCAAGAACAAAACTCCAGAGGGTATCTATCATAATGAGTCTTCTTATTCCCTTATCATCCACAATTATGGAATATAACAAATCTTCCATTGTAGTTACTCTGACTGCCACTATTCTAATGATAAATTTCAAGGGAACACTTCCTACAATTGGAAGAACAATTGGCCTTCCTTAACAAGGAATATCTATGTCTAGTACTATTACCAACCCTAATTCTGTTCTCCATGATTAGAACCTGATTTATGATCTCAATAAATTTAGGTAGGTGAAATAAATTTACTTAATTATGAATTTCATAATAAATCCCATCCTTAAAATGTGTAGCATGCGACAACTCAACACTATCGGGAAGAATTGGAAAAACATTAACTCAATAAAACTTGAATAATAATACATGAATAAGATATTATCCTTCTCAAGATTCATGAAATATATGGCTTGGTCATCTCTAAGTGTCTAAGAAAATTAGTGATCATAGAATGGTGTTTGGAGGACTTCTCATACCATGCCCTGAATATGACCATCCTAGGTAATAAGATCCTAACAGTTCTTAGAATAATTACAAAGCATATAGGTGTAAAGTTTCACCCACTTTTCTAGAGGTGTATATAGATTCACAATGATAGATAAGTGTCTTCTATCCAAGACTTAGTATCATGTGGATCACCATCACCCAAAAGATGGAAGGATGATGCTATTGCAAATCAGGTGTTAGATCAGCCATCGTAGGTGCAGGTTACAGAGTACACTACATATAATATATCAAAAAAACCCTTATGAAACTAAGAATCAGTCCCCATTTTGTTAATATTATGCGGTGCCTCAAGTGTCACTCCTGGTGGTAAGAGTAGAGGCTCAAGGCCCACCATCTCTAGACCGTGGTCGTCGCCACCTTCCTGGAATACGACATAGGGATGTCATGGGGTAATAGATCTAAAATTTTCAAACACACACTTCAAAATAGATTTAACAGTAGATAATGACCCTAGTGGAAGAAGAACATAAGAAGAAGTGATCACTACCTAGGGTATTACCCAACTACCCTATTAGTTTTATAGGTGTTGGGAAGTGTTTGAATTTAACTTTTAAAGGGTATAGTATAAGAGGATTAATCATATTTTTACTAATCATTTATAGAAAAACATTTCATTTGAGGTTAGTATTTAACTTTAGAATTTTCATTTTCTTTTGTACATTTATAAAGTTTTGATTAAATGAATTTTCATTCCCAGTGAATAAGGGAACATACACCTTATCACTGAAATCGACACCCATATAATTACAATTTAACCACATCTACATTCGGTCTCAAACTGCAATGGGTAATATATAATGGATCAAATCAGTAAATTAAACAGTCCGTCCTATGAAAGATCATAAACATCATGAACAGAAAATGTAAATCACTCAATCACAACCAAAGAGATACTCATGTAACCATAGGAACATAGTTTACATCAGTAATAACTAGTAATTTAATGATTTGACCATCAACCTATATAGGAAAACAATATTTAGATTGATATTGAAACATTAAATAATAACTCTATACCTTGTAGAGAATATTTTTCAACACATAAATATATACAAAGAACCATTTCTCACTAAAAAATGACAAAAAAATCAATCAATCCAAGTAGTGAAATGAATCTATATGGCATGTAATATGCATGGAATAAAAATTCTAGATGCCTATATTGATGTATGATTGATACTTCCTTACCATCATCTAATAGGTCCAAGGATAAAAAGAAAACCTCAATAATAATAATAATAATAATTATTATTATAATTGTCACATAAAATGTGAACCACCCAATGGTGAACAGATATCAACTATAATAAGTAAAATATATAACAAAAATTCAAAATTTAGGAAACTTGGTATTTACCCCGAACATGGGTTAACTACTCTTAGGAATGATTTATAACAATGTTCCACAGAGATCATAATCTCTTTTCTATTATCTCAAAATAATTTTGTAATAAAGGAACCACTCTAATACCACTATGTGATGTCCTGAACCATGTCCCACTCAAAGGTGCACTGAATAAGTTTGGACACATAGACTCAAGAATGCCTCCCCATATTCTAGAGTCCACTAACTAGCATAAAGGGCATATAGTGTGTCTCTTGGGAGATTATTCCCTCATAAATAGTGTAAAGAATAATAGATATAAGAAATAGATAAATACTAGGAGAATAATAGAAATTATTAAGGGTATAATAACATGAGTAAACATTCAAGAAACATATAATAATCGATGATGGAAATATAATCATATACAAAAGTTAAAAATGATATCTGTCATGACACTAGACTGAATGAAAAATATGTATACATGACATTAGGAAATAAATTCAATGAAAAAAAAGAAAAAGAGTAGAAAAAAACTATCTATGAAACCTAGGCTCCATCTCAACCATATTCTACCAAGATCTATCCTAGGAAAGAAAAAAAAGACCAGTTGTTCAAAGTGGGATGCTTCCCCTTATCAACACCTACATACATATAATCTTCTCAGGTAATAATGATGGCCTAGAAACAGTGTGAGATAAATCCCAATAGGCCACCAACAACAACATGTATATCATCTAGTCTTTGAGTATAACTGAAATAATGTAATGGTATATATGAATGCAAAGAAAATAAAATAATATAAATACCGTAATACATATTTCAACCACATCTGATGTTTCAACATATAACATTTAAATAATTCTCTTAATATCACTTTATATATATAAGTAATAGGAGGTGTAACCAGTACTGACATCATATCCTTATGACAAGAATAATAATAGAGGATCTAAGCTATATCCAAGGCATCTTATAATGATGATTATAATAAAGAGGATCCCATGTAATAACCATGTTATACATGACCCTAGGGGCCGATCTAACTTATTAATAATCTCTAACTTTTCTATATAGTGTATTCATCTAATCCAAGTAGAATCTCCAAAGGGATTTTACTATATTATGATTATAACTGAGTACAAGGATCTCATCCATGTCAACATGGGTAAGCAATGACTAGACAGAAGGGTGTATATAGGGTGGAAATTGACTAAAGACGTCAAGATAGATCCTAGGAGTATATCCAAGGAATCCTAATATCTGAATGATAATGAAGGGATCCTATGAATTATTGCCGAGCATCTACTAGAAGAAAAGTATTAGGTTCTATGGTGTGTATCTCCCATGTAAATCAATATCCTAGAATCAGATTTTCATCCTCTGATTGATCACGTAAATATCTCAAGAATCCAAGGCTGGATGAAGTATGAACACCCCAAAAAAGATTAGAAGGTTTATATATGATAGGTACAATATACATGATTCATTTCATAATTTTTTCCATGAAATAGTAATGCCATTTAATATGTCTTCTAGTTTATTCCATAACTTTCATTAGTGTGATGAGGTATAACAAGTACATGAAACCATTTGAAAATTTAACTACTTGTACATTTAAGGGGTTTATTACACTTCCTCCCATTAATCATGGAAATGTGTGATATGAACTTGAGAGAAATTCATTAAAATATATTTTAATAATCCGTGTGATACATACATTATACATTCCATTTACAATGGATATTCATTTATCATATTGAAACACATACCATAAAAGGGTCAAATGGTATTTTAATGCAATAGTTTTTACCAATTTAATCATATAATTATAACACTTAACTTTAAATTAGACAAGTTAAACTCACCCAAACAATGGCACACATATTCATATAAAACCACTAAATGAATATTAAAGGGAATACCCTACATCAGGTGAAAGGAATTGAGGTTACATCCTTCCATGACACATGTAACAATTATAAACAAGGGTCTTGAATGTGACAATGTTTAACATAGAGATAAAATATGAATTAAATAGGCAAAACCCAATGAAATCAGCGTGTGAAAATGAATATAGCTTATGAAATGGGGAGGCATGAGGGATGAGTCATAGACCAACTATCATATAAACATAGCACTATCCTCATCCCATATCAACCCTTAGTTTGTCATGGATCAAATGAAAATGGATTAATGGACAAACACCTTGAAAATATGGAACATGTGCCTACATCAAGATATAATCATCTAAGGGAAGATATAAAAAACAACTGTGCCAATGTATTGAAGAACATACTAGTGGCCATCAAACATTATGATTGGAATACAAATCAGACTTCAGATAATGGACTAAGATCAAAAACTACAAATACTAGAGTTTGATATCTCCAATTGGTGAAATGGAAGATATATGTATTCTGAGATGAGATTATGGGAAGTAAAATTATCAAATAATGAAATTAATGGAATATGGTAAATTCACCAAAACATTCTCGGTCGTATAGTTTGGTTGAATGTTTGGCCAAACTGTGCTCCAACCATGCACCTCACACTTCGTAAGGTGGGACCCTTCATAGTTTCATGTGCATGGTTTGACTAACCATGAAAAAACTATGATGCACCCTTTGATACATTTTTTTGATATACTTTCACAACTATGAAACATTTGGAGCATGGTTTGGTCCATTCGTACGCCTTTCAAGGTCCCTCTTTCCATCCAATACATTGTTAGGGAAACAATTTTGACTAGCTCACACTATTTCTATTAACTGTCTATCCCATACCTTTTCTCCAATTTCTTGGGTTCTGAGCTCAAACAACACCCAGAAACCCCGAAAAATTCATAAAATAATTAGGAATATGTAATAGGTCCAAAAATAGTAATTATACATATTTTTAAAGGATCCATTCGTGAGATAAAAATAAATTTCGTGAAATCTTCAATTATATTAATTATCCCCATTTTTTGTACTTGGTGATCAAGCACGTTAAGATGAAAGTATGAAATTAAAACAGATATGGTATTTTATTCATTTAGTAAATGACTTTATTAATCAACTCAAAATCACTAAACCCCTACTCAAGATCCTACCACTCATACTCACAATAAAATAATCAAATAAAAATTTCTACTAAAGAAGATTATCCAGGGTGATGCTTGAGATCCACCTCATTAATAAAAAAATATTCCTAATCTATCTCCCTAAAAAAATTAACTAGCCACCCCTTAATACCTATACTTATGTGGAATCCCTATTTTACACTTCCTCTTATATTTCCTCACTTATTTAATCAATCCTTAGGGTAGTTCATTTTGAGAGTACTCAACTTGTAAAATTTGAACATAAAAAATATAAATCCTACATAATTTATCAAATCCCACCACCAATATCCATTCCCTTGTTCCATAATTATCTCTATCATAGATAAATTGAAATATTTTCATGAGGTTAATGGGATTACCAATTTTGATAGAAATATCACAAAAAATATATAAATTATTTCATTTCAAATATATGTCTGTGTATTTCATCATGGTTTTTATGGCTTCAGAATCGTTATTATCTTCAAGAATAATAATTAATTTTTTATAGAGTGTTTTTAAACTATTAAAAAAATTTTATATTCAATATATGAAATAAAAAATAAATTTTTTCTATTTTTAGAAAATTCTCAATTGAAATGTATGTCAGTGTAAAATGATGTCTGCATTTTGGATGCATATAGAAACAAGAAAGAATCATTGTATTATGATTATAACATAGATAACATCCTCCAAGCACCACTACTTTCATTATTGTCACTCAGTATGTTTTATGGTATTGATATCTATATGGGTATCATAAAAAATTTGATATTATCAATGTATTGATTTGTCATACAATAGATTAAAAATGAGTTTATATAAGTTTTTATTGAGTATTAAATTTATCCAAAACGGGGACCCAATGCATTATCTATTATTATCATTTCATTATATTAGTTATCAATATAGATATCACCATACAGATTTTTCTACCATGTGAAATAATCACATAAAAATTATTATAGATGTTTCAAGAATTGGAAACTTTTCCTTTAAATATATTTAGTTCTACCCTTAATTTATATCCAAATGATTTTTTTAGGTAATATCAATATTTACATTATCCTCATATGTAAACACGTACATCATCTTGGAAAAATCACACCAATGGGAAGAAACACATGTTGTGTTATATTCTATCACAAACAAGATATTCCATGTTCATAAAGTGATTTTTGTTTTCTAGAGTCTTATTTATTACCTTTTCTCAATTTTTTCAAACACACAGCTATTTTTCACTCACATTATAGCACACAAGGTTTTTATGAAGTTATTATAGACATAAATAAGGAAGTTAATCAATTTTACCACTATTAAATTAATCCAAACAAAAATTAAAATATCCCAAATATTAAAATATTCCCCTTCCTTTATTTTAACATTCATATGGTATGTGTGTGGATTCATTCAAATTTCTGTATTTTACTTTTTCTTGAAGTATATTTCAAAATTCCAAGAAACATACTTGATGGGGTGAAATGATATATATTAGTAAAAAATATTAAATATTTTATTAATTTGGATACATATAAAGAGTGATTCTTTAAATTCATTAGATTGAAAATAATTATTTCAATATACTAACCTTCTGATGGTGAATTTATTAACATTATATCATTCAATGTACAACTTAAATATCAACTAATTCACCATAACAGTTCTTCATTATTATGAATTAATTTCCATTAATCCATTTGAATTGATATGAATCTCCATGAATGGTCCTGATCTCAGGAAATTGTGTTATTGAAGATATATTTATGGTCTTAAATTGAACATAACAAATTTTATTTAACATTGAATTCCTTTTTTTTGTATCATCCAGTCAAAAAAGCATAGATTTCTCGATAATGATCCTTTTATTCTCATATAAATATTTTATAATTTCTTATATTTAATTCCAATAAAAATTAATTTTCATAGATGTTTCATTATAAATTATATCCACCATATTCACTACAGATGTTTTATTTTATTATAAATAAACAATAAAGTAGAGTGATTTTCTAAAAAAATTATGTATAACGATATTCTAATGAGAGTTATAAATATTTTTTTCTAGGCCCACAGTGCATCCAAATTGTTTAGAGTCTAATAATTCCTCGTGTTTTACATTTCCCATTCCAAAATTATATTTAGTTACTTGTTTTATAACTTGATTATCCCACTATTTATTAGGTTATATGTTGTTCTTATTTTTTTATTGCAGCCATACTCCTCCCCTAATGATCATGATGAACTATTATAGAAATGGACTCTACTATCATGGATGATAACTTTTAAAATATAAATTGATGAAATATATGTTTTTGTTAAAAATATCATGACTGGAGACCCTATACTTCCAGGTAAAATTAACACCTTATCCCATTTTGGTCCATGTTCCTCTAAATTTTGAAAATACGATTTTCCATTGAATTTTGTGCATGGTACCCTAAAATATAGTATGTAATGAAAATTATACTACAAGAATAATATAATGAGATATTACCTTCTTTATTCCATGTTAATTATTATCTATAAACATTCAAAAATATTTACATATTCCATAGAATCGTTAAAAATGTTTTCTAAAAAAATCTAACATAGACCAGGTGAAAAAAGGAAATGTTGTTGCAGATCCTGACTAGATTATCAAATCATGTCAATCCAAGGTAAAAAAGGAGAAATACTTAGATCTATATCATATAAAAGGTGTGTTTAATTTGTAAATAAAGGATAAAGATGATAAAAAAATTCTATGGATTTAATTTTACACTATTGGGAAAAAAGGTGGGAGGACTCTTTCATTGGTAATGTTTGTCATGTGGATTAAAAAATAATGTTTAAAGGAGAATTATTTATTGTACTAAATAAAATAATGACAATTTGATAAAAAAACAAGATCAAATTCGGATACCTAGAGTCAATAAATTTAAATTAGATATAATCAGTCTATCACTTTGATGGCTTATCACTTCAATGATATCATCAAGGATAACTAAGATACAAAGGTTGAATCAATTTAATTTAGATTATACAAGGTGAAAAATATTAATAATATTAATATTTTCAGAATATTCTTCTATTATATTTTGTGGTTTTATGTTTTTTATCCTAAATCTTGTTAATTTTATCACTTTTACCATAAAAGTGATTTTTTGATATAAGAAATTAACTTTTCATTCAATCAGTACAAAATACCCTCTAAATAGAAATGAGTGGTAGTAAATAAGAATAGTGAGGGAAACATATTTTGATACAAATATTTTAATAATTATATTGAATACTAATTTAGATGATAATATTTCCTCCCATGAATAATATTTAATGCCAACATAAAACCTCTTCCACTCATTCCATGATATTTTTTTGTATCCTTCATATAACAACAAAATTTTCAATCGATGAGTGGAAAGGAATACAATTGTTTTCAATTGTGAACCATTTCTCATCAAATAATTCTTACTTTATTGGTCATATGTGATATTCATTACCATCTCATGATTCAAAAAAGTGATCATCTACAGGGTTTTCACTCTCATTTCTAAATTTATTTCAAAAAAAAAATTGTTAAAAAAGAAGAACCAATTTAATTAACCATATTTTGATTCTTTATTTTTTGGTAAATATATTAATGTTTAGTAGTATATGTACAGTCTCACCTTCTTCCAATAAAGAATAGTCTAATTTTTCCACTTTTTACACCACTGTAATAATTTTCTTTTATATAGTTTCATAGTTTAATTGAGATCTACTATGTAGTTCTCATGAATAATATATCATATGGTGCTCTTTTCCGTTTATTTAAATGGAAAATACCGACTCAAAATCACTTTAAGCACATTTTATTTCAAAAGTTTTTTCTAGGTTTGATGTTTTAATGATTGGAGTAGATATTAACTTCTTCATTCCTTTAAATTATTCAAAAAATTATTGATCAAACCAAAATTTCATATCTTTTACTGAAATTTTAAAAAATGTTTTTTTGAAAACCTAGGATAAACCCATTTTAAAAACTTATATTAGCCAATAATATATTATATATTCTCACTAAACATGTTTATTGTGTTGTAGATATCGTTACAATATTAGCCTTGATAACCTCAATTTTATCCTTAGATAATCTATATCATAGAATTATTCCTTTATTCATCATAAAATTTATTTTTTACCATTTCAATATCATATTAGTCTCTTCACTAATTTAAAGAACCTTTAATAAAGTTTACATGCATTATTTACAAGAAAATAAAACTATATAGAATTTATCCATAACTATTTCAATGTTTTACTCTAGCAGGACAATGAAAACAGTCATTATAAAATTATTAAATGTTGATGGACCCCCATATAATGTAAATGTTATCATTATATAAGAAATAGTACGAAAATAACATGTATAGGTTGTATTTTACAATATTCTTTGATCAATTAGAGTATTATTATACACAAAGTAATAATCAGGGATACAAAAACGTCAATTCCCAAAAAGTCCCTCAATCACATGGTCAATAAATAGAATAATAAAATTATTTTCCCCTCTTTCATCACTCAGATTCCAAAATTAAATACACACACTCAAAGCATGATAGTTCTTATACAAATATATTAATTATTTTAATTAGTCTCCACTATCATTCCACACTTTTTTTTGTAACATGAATGAGAGTAATAGAGAGAAAATTTTAAATTATATATTATGGCACCCAGATTATCATTTTTAGGTTTCGGAATGTATCATTTAAAAAAAAAATATTTTCCTTTATTTTTTTTTTATAATAGTTTCTAGAATTTTGGGTGAGGATAATTTCAAGATTGTAGCTATTAATACCACAATCTAGGGTGGCCATGCTTTAACATGTCCCTGGAAGAGGGGTAATTTCTCTAGCTATTTGTGTTTCATTGTGATGAAGGGAGGTTGGGTCATGATGTTACCTATCTAGAATTTAAAATGGTGAATTTTCTATTTTATACTTTTGTGATTTTTAAATTCATTATTCTTTATTTTCTCACACTTGTGGGATCTATATCTTCATATCAATGTATTCTTCATACTATTCATTCCTTATGTGACTTTTTTTTAGTTTTTTTGTATTATTCAAGGTAAACATCAATTTCTTAATTATTTCCTCTCACATTGTCTCCTATTTTTTCCATCATTAGTTATTATCTTTTGGCTCTCTAACTATCTGTAATGTTTGAAATAAAGGATAGGGTTTTTTAAAAGTTAAATCAGAAAGGATCCCCATATTTATTTTATTTTAGTGATTATTGAAGGTGACATGTTTATGATGAATTTAAGGTAGGAGTGTCTACATAAAAGACCAATATTTTAACATAAACTTAACTCTTAAATTTCCATTTTCCTTGTCCTTCTATTATTTTTTTTAAATTGATGGTTTATCATTGATTTATGCTCCCACTTTATTCACTTAACTTCATGTTGAAAAGATATTGTTTTTTATTTTTAAGTGTTGTTTCCTATAGTTACAGTTTTAGTTAACAAGAAGTGTTTGATAAAATGTTTTAATTATACATTTATTTTTTAATGGTATTTATAAAGGGTATTTGAATGAATTAGAATTTATAAATTACGTTTTCATGATTTTTATGACATTGAATTCAAAAATGGATAGTTGATAATATTATAATTGATGTTGAATTTGTAACAAGATATGGATTTCATGTGTTACACATGGTAAACCACATTTATGTGTTTAGTTAACATGGATTGACACTTCTCCTGATTAGTTCATGTAATTTATTGGGGTTGCTTTTAGTGATACCAATTGATCCGTTTTGATTGGTTTGTGTTTTAATAATCACATGGGATTTCTATTGTTCCATAATGGTATCATAGTTACTATGTTCTTAAAAATTATTTAACCCATAGGTTAGAGTCCATGTTTAATGTGTGGTTTATTGTTGACATATTTTATTTTTTATAGCCATACCACATGATATGGACATTGTGACAGTAATTATTTAATGTTACTCATTATAATATTTCTTATTAACTTTGTTTATATTTATTTTAGAACTTGGCAGGACTTTATAGAACCAAATAATTTTTATAATGATCTCAAAAAAAATTTTATGTAAACATAATTGTATTTATAATAATGGTATTCTAATCTAGAACTACTAGCTTCCATGGTAAAATATATTGTGTAGACTCAGTATTGAATCCTAATCGGATTTTTATTTACACCATCTGTATGCCTTTGGGAATATGCTGACTCACAAGCCTCATAATAATAAAGGGGGTTAAGAAACGTATGTTTGTAGTGCTTCTTTATTCATGCATCATGATTAATGATATGGGATTGGGGGTGACCATGAGTCATATGAGATGGCTCATGTGTAGTGTTTTCACATTCCTCGTATGTTGGATTATTTTTTATTACCAATGCATTGGCCATGTCAAACATTGTTTATAATTATTATTAATATATATATAAGATGTTATGAAAATTTTATTTAATGATTATTATGTGATATTGTATGTTTTTAAAATTTTCATATTATGTTACATTATGTTTCTTTATTTCACTATTATTGGAAGAAATTTTTTTTACATAGATATATGAGGGACCAACAAAAAATTCTATATTTACAAGTGGTGTACTTATAGTTTTATATTTTATTATAAGGGAGAAATCATTCCAACTATATTAACTTGTTTCCTTTCTATAAATGATAGTGACCAAAAAACTCATAGAGACTTATAAAGATCTAGAAGAAGTGATGGGTCTAGTGAACTAGGGGAAATTCATTTAAAAATGAAATGAGATCACTCTTGTAATTGGGGTAGTAATATTTATAGGGAGGTAAGTTCATTATATATAAAGAGGTAAGTGTAGGGGAGTTACAAACCAACTATTCTTTATTTAAAACATCAAGTTATTTTTGGTTTTCAAGAATTGAGTTTTAATTTTAAGTTTGTTCTTAGTTATTTTGATATGTTTTGATGTTATTTATTATTGTTATAAGTGATTGCGAGGGATTTTAAATTTTTTCCATGTTCAAATTTTAGTTGAATTATGTTTTGTCAAGGTTTCATGTTTGATTTTTATAGATTATTCATCCCAAAAGTGATCCTATGAATCATGGAGTGGGATACATGAATAACAAACCATTATAAATACCTCATGTTAATCAAATTATTATAAAATTAGTTATCTAACCAGTCCAACCTTATATTAAAGGAAGTGATAATGGAAGAATTTTGGTTTTTTATAATTCCAAAAAAAATCCAAGAATAATTCACACACATTCCATGGGGTCTAAGGATACCATGAACCTAAATAGAGGATGAACATGATCGAACACATTTTTCCTTTCCTTCAGACTCTCAAGATTTACAAGGATATTTTTTCCACATACATGATAGAAGGAAAAAGAAAAACTGGGAATAGAATATCATGATTGCAAAGTGACATTATGATCCCATTTGATTATTTTAAAGGGGAAATTTAATTATAATTTCTACCCAATATCCTTTAGGGTGGTGAAAACTAGGGACATTGTGATATTGGATCGAAGGGATCATTCTATGATGGATAATATCACTTGTTTTGTTGAGTTACTCTACAGTTCCCCTCATATACTCATGTTCATGTACTTAAATATTCAATATTTTGTGATTGTATTGACTCTAGAAGTTTGGACAACAATTATTTATGTCTTCTTATTGACCTTTTCTAAGTAGATTGATGAGGAAATGATGGTTGAGGCATATATAGTTGGATTTGCTGGATTGTGTGTGTCCTCTACTATTTTGGGTGGAAGTCAGAGTTCCTCCTCAAAACATAATATTAACTACAAGTAATTTTGATAAGGTGTCATTTATAGTGTTCAAATTTATTCTTATCCTACCCTCATCACTCCTTCATGTCATATATGAGTGTGATGAAATCATTTTGGGAATTAAGTTATCACTGTAAATATTTTCCAGAATTCTCAAAAGGCTTTCCACCAATGTGGTCACTTGGGGTATCTCTGTTTATTTTAAAAGCTACCTCACTAGATAATCAAAATAGTAACATTTCTTACTATAGGCTCTCAAGTTCCATTGAATAAAAATAAGCATGTAAGACCTCATCCTCAATCAAAAGAAGAAACCCATCATACTAAACAATTTCATATTGGTTCTGAATATAACTTCTTATATGTGGAATTTTAGGTCCATAAGGATTTTAATATTGTTATAGTTACCATAATAGGTTTTTATATATTTAATCTGTTATGACATTGTATTTATTTGAAACTAGTGCAAGTGTATATTTTATTTTATCTATGATGATTAATGATTTATGGTTTTGACCTGAGTTAATGTCATATATGAAGGATCTATCTAATAATTTTGAAAATATAAGAGAGTGGGGATTTTGGTACTCTATGTGTTGAATGATAATTACCGATGTTTAGTTTTTTTTGGGATTTCTTAGTACATGATTTCGACATCTGTATCCATATTTTTTGCATGGATTGAATGGAAAGTGATAAGGTTCACATTGAATTATACAATCATAATGTTATATTATTTTTTATTTATGGAAACACTCATTCTTTTTGGACGAATGGGATATATTAATGGGTTATATATTTCATGTTATTCAAGATATTCAATTCATTTTATATTAGAATAATAGCTTTTTCTCAGATGTCACTGAATATCATTTGGATGGTCATGTTCCATATGTATTTGGAAGGTATCCCATGATCTTATCAGATGTTGTTTCTATATTTTTACAAAATTTTGAGGTAGATATCTTAGTTAACTTACTCCCATGGATATGCCATATCTCCTTGTAATCCTATAGAATGGATCCTACTCAAATGAAATAATTTATAGTCACTTTGAAGATCTTGAAAGAAAGGGATTTACACAACCTAACATGTGACCATGAAAATAATTGATTCTATTTTAAAAGAATTGAAATTGAATTCTACTAATTTTAATTGATTAAGAAGACCAAAATTCAACGAATGTTAATAATAAATACTAATTTAAATGAAATTATGATATGTTTTACCATCTCAATAGAGTGATATAGTTTTGAAAAATTATCCTTAAGTTATGATATAATCAGATAAGGGTTTAGGAAGTGGATATTTTGGAGACTATTTTCTTAATAAATTATGTTTATTATGAGTATTTGTATATGTACTTCAGACATAGCAATTTCCCAACTATTTTCATGACCCTGATGAACTAGATCATCAACTAGTATATCGACACCATTTTTGAAGTGTTCATTGATGATATATTAGTTTATTCCAAGATGAGTAGGAGAAAGTGAATTATGTAGGTGATATTTTGGGAACTGTGAGGGATTATTTATTTTATGAAATTTTCTCCAAAAAAAGTAATGTATTAAAAAATTATAAATCAAGATCCTTTTTTCTTAGTGAAAGGAATTTATGTAGACCTGGAGAAGATTTGAGAGGTATTGTTGTTAGAAGATTATTGGAAGGCCTTAATGATGAGTAAATTCTTAGGTTTATCTTCATATTATCGGTGGATCTTTTCACACTTCTCTATGTTTTACTCTCCGCTTATAGATTTGAATCAATAAAGGGTCAAATTTGATTTATAATGACTTATGTTTTTGGTTACATTAAAATATATACTATTCTCTATAAATTGTATCACATTCCACATCCAACTTAAAAACCAACAAAATATTAATAATTTTGTCTGATAAATCTATAATAAATATTAAAATTATAAAACATTAATAATTATATTATTTTTAAAGTTAAATAATTAATGTGAGTTAATATTAAAAAGATTATTTTGAATAAAATTCATTTCATTTATATTATATATTTTGTTTTAAAAATTTACATTAAAAAATTTAGAATATAAATTTCATGAAATAATGTTCTACTTATAAAACCTAAAAAAATTTACATAGGATGTTTTTTGAGATATTTCTAAAATAATCAGTTTTTATGTGAATAGTAAAAAACACTTATTTTTAAATACCATCACTTTTATGTGACTTAGATGTTATAAAACCTTCTTAACATAAATATATATATTTATGAATAAATACAGATAATTTAGATATAATCTGAAAATTTAAAATACAAGTGAATAAGTTTTTACAAAATCAAGAAATGTTTTATAAATGCTATTTTTTATCTATTTAATTATTTAAATTTACGCATTGGGAAATTATGTTTTGGATTTATTTTAATTTCATATAAAAATTATTAAATAAATTATAATATATTTAACATATTTATAATAAATAACTTTGAAAAATCTATCATATACAAAAAAACTATGCTTAAAAATACCGTTTTCCAAAAAGAGGTTTTCATGTTTTACCTGCGCTAACATTAATATTATTTTACTTACACATAGAAAATTAAATTTATAAAATTAAATTTATATTTTAGATAGTAATATTAATATTTATATATTTTTATTTCTTATGGAAAAATTATATTGATATGAATTTCTGAGCATTTTCTAAATATGTTGTTTTTTAGTTTAAAAATACTGGATTTACGAAAATTATAAATTCCATGATTTTATCACTATGTTAAAATAACCTAAATTATTAAAAAACTATTAAATCAATAAAATATGAAATTAATTTATAAAATTATGAATTTTAAATATTATTTTTACATATAAAACTTATTCCAAATATTTTTAAAACTAAATAAAAAATTAATTTAATTTATAAAACAAAAAGAAACTATTTTTGGATGTCTATTTAAATTAAATGTTTTTAAAGAGAGGTTCAATTTTGGATTTATATAAAAGCCTAATTTTTTTTTCTTATTCATAATAAATGAATTTATTGATCTAAATTCATCAACCATGATAAATCTATCACATATTTATTTAGAAAGTTAATAACGATAATTAAAAATATAGTTTAACGTGTTGATGTGTTTTTATTTTCAAATTAAATTTTATATTTTTAGAAATTATAATTTATAAAATGGTTTTAAAATTAAAAATAAAAAGGTTTAAAATATGTAATCAGGGGGATTTTAATTTTTTTCATTAAAATTAATTACTATGCTTAAATGTCAGTTATCTTGAAGAAATTAAAAATAGTAAAACATAATTTTAATAAGGTCAAAAGGACAAAAAAATGTTAAAAACCAGTTTAAATTTAGATAATTGTTGTTTTTCTAGGTGAAAACCAAAAAACATTCTGGATTTTTACTGTTTCTAATCCCTTGATCCTTAAATAGTGAAATTAAATTATTGAGATTTAATGGGTATTTCTAGAACTACCCTTCACCACACTTTTGAAAAGGTAAAACATATAGCAAATTATAACTCACCTATTGTTATAATTCCTTAATTAAAATATAATATTTTTCTCTCCCTATAACCCAATACCTTGAACATAATCCCCCGGTCTCTCAAAGATAATAAAGGGTCCATAATTTCACTAGGACTTCGAAGGAAAGATCATGTCTCCAATATAAGTATTATATCGTTCATAAGTTTATTGTTCTTAACAATACCCTCATAAATTTCTTATATATATAATAATATGATTACTATATAATCTTTAAAATACATATATTTTAAATATTAATTTTACAACCCTTATTCATTTCAATACACTTATAAAAACATGGGAGTGTGATCCATGCATGTGTGCGAACTACCACCTCTATGAATAATCTTTTTTTGTTTTTTTTTGTCAGTAATTCATTTTAAAAACATCATAAAATATAATTCAGCACTATATAACATTAAAATAATATCATTATTATTCTTTAATAGTTATATTATGTCAAAATAAACATTTCTTTAACCAAGGTCACCAATCCAGTTAATGTATGTTTATATTTGGGTCGGTTTCACCACTTACATGAATGATTATATAATAATCTATTCTGGATGATTGTGAGAAAAAAATTGATATTATTAAAAAATAATAATCAAATAATAATGGTTATATGGTTCGAAAAATATTATATTACTTATTTAACTTGTTATTAATGTGTTGTTTTCTATCGCTACAATCACAAAAATATTCCAAACACTAATATTATTTTCACACAAGGTATGAAAGAACATATCAAATGGTATTATATATTTTATTTATCAATTTATGTTATAAATTATTGTATCTTAAATTATATAACATGGAATAAAATATTTGGTAACAATGTCAATGTTATAAGTCATGCATAGATGGTTGAACTTACTAGTAGTCATTATTGAAATGAGATTACAATAATATTATACATGAAGAGAATTGTTATTAATAAAGGGTATAAATAAATATAAATAAATAAATGTATATATATATTAATAATGTTATGAAATAGGTAATTAAAAATTATATTTTTATTATATATAAGTTTAAATCACTTCTATGTAAAACAATGGTAAGATTAAAGGACTTGGTAACTTAATCTCCATTCATTGAGTAATCAAATAACTTATTAAACTTAGTTTTCCAAGAATTATCATAATTATTTGGGTTATATTTCATACGTATCAGGAAATATATTTCTTTAAACCCATTCCATTTTCATGAATGATATTCTTGTATTTTTTCTTTAAAATAATTGAGACTTTTTAAAATAGACTCGTAACCTTGAATTTTACAAAGATGAATACAAAATGTTTTCAAAATAAAATTATATTATTTTTTGTATATTATATTAAAATGATATATACACAATAGATTTTTGTTTCTACATTAACCATATATTATTCTTTTGATATGAGATTGATTTCTGTGATCATGTTTTAAGTATTAAATTATTTAATTCAAGATATTATTTAGATGTTTTATAAAAATCATATTATTTATATATGACTTTTTAAAATTAAATTATTTCCATTTGGATATCATATGAAACATATTTTATTTCCACATGTTATCTATATGATGATTTTTATGTTTTATAAAACCCATTTTCCCCTTATGGGTTATTTTTGGAAATAATGATTGTTTTGAAGTGGCACACAAATGTATAGATTATGAGATTATAGTGGCCTCTTCCTCCATCAAATGCATTGGGTAAAGTATTATATCTCATGAAAAAGTACTGTTATGGGAACATCTTAAAGATTAGTTATCATTACAAAGAGATTTCTTATAGAATTCACCTCTAATTGAAACATTATGTATGAGTGGGTTGGTGGATAACTGGTTCACAATGATAAGAAATTCTCTGTTTATGAATATGCCACTTCCTTTCAAATATTCCAGGACCCATGTTATATGATTCATTTTTTATTTTTTCATGTCATGGTAAAAGTGTTATTTTTTGAGATGTTATATCTATATTTAATGATTATGGTCAATACTTATTGATTTATATAGATTTAATTCGATATTTCACAATATTCATGATTTTGTATATTATTTCAATCTAACCATTATGGCCTTTATTATGATTTCACTTATTGAGCATTTCATCGCACCACTTCTTATGTTATCCCTTTTCTATGATTTAAAGATAATTATTTCTCATGGAATATGAAATATTGTGTTTAGTTTGCGTATAAATATTTAGAACATGGAAATCAAGGGATTTTTATGATTCTATTATCCATGTCACTTAACCTTTAGGCTCTGGGTTTGTGAGACTACTTATGTGATGCAATAATTAAGGCAAGGTATCACTGTATTTTTATTAATTGTTTAGCCTTTTTCACATCAATTCGAATCAGAGTAGGGTTTAGTTAATTTAGATATTAGTTAAGTCATTTTTAGAGATTAGTTTAGTTTCCATTGGTATTAGGATTATTTAACCTTAGTTTAAACTATAGATTTGAGTCTAGGTATTTGATGATATACTGTAATATTGGTAAAGACTTGAGTAGATAGTTTTCTCATAAATAAATTCATAAATTAATATAAAAAGTGAAAACAATCTCTATATAAAATTTACCTAGGGTAAAAAACTCTTAAAATGGTGTGTGGGAATTAACTCAGTAATCAATGAGTGCAGGACAAGGATTCCCAAATGAAAAGATAGTATGAAACTATGGATTTTTATTATTGATAATATAAACTCTATGAAAATTTATGAAGGATTTATTTTATAGTTATTTTTATTAGAGTAAGATAACTTAACTTAAAGTAAACTAGATAAAAACATGATTGATATTTGTTTAAATAACAGAATAATGGGAAAATGTGAAAATGAAAAGAACAAGTATTTTTATAGTTGATTTAGATTTTATGATTACAAGAAGTTCTATACATTGTTAATATTTCATCCATAATTTAAAACCTTTTAGTTTTATTAATATCCAAAATAATAAGAAACCATGGTTGCGATAGAAAATGTAATTATTAACGCAATAAAAACCCCATTAGAATGGGACTAGGAATTTGAAACCTTGTGATTATTCCAAACTAGTTAGCATGGAATTTGATTATCAATGTGAACATATATGAAGTTCCAAACACCCCAAAGAATAGAAATATGGGGTCTCATTAAAGATACATTAATTAATACAATCAAATAAAAAATGTTCAAATTCCTATAATATTAAAGAAACAATAAAGTAATTACAACAAGGGGACTATATTATATGTTAATTATGGTAGACTAGGCCATCGAGCAACAAAAATTTTAGGGGAAATGAAGTGTTCAATTAATATAACTAAAATATATCTAACTCATCCAATTGTTCCATTAAAATTCAACTTATTATGTGTTGATAGCTCCATGAAGATGTATATCATTCATATATCATCTATTGGGAATGTCTGTTGAACATGTAATAAGTGTGTGTGACCTTCATTAACTGATTAGTGACTACCCAAACTATATCATTCCAATGATGTAATCTTTGAAAACTAGTCACGAAGTCCATAGAGACAATTCCTTATTTGTACATGGGAATGAATAACTATTGTATAATTCATATCAGTCACTGATGTTACACCTCCACCAACTGACAGGGGGAACACCATGTTGTAAAAATAGCTATCTCCCATTTTATATAAATCCACCAATACTCTCATCAAATGTCTCGATAACTCTTGTTGACATCAGAATGTACCACCCAAAATGAGGCATAAAATTACCATATCATCTACTATCAAATTTATATTGGGACCCAAACACTCCCATGAAAGTGAAAGGTCTCATCCCCATCCATGGGATAACCAGAAGATGAATCATCATCTATGATATTATCCCTTAGGACTAAGCCCAAGGGATACAAGAGTTTCCTCATCCTTACCCTTTCTATAAGGTTATAGGTAACTACTTTTACTAAGAGGATTGTGGGCCCATGATCCTTTTTAACCCCAACATACATCTCTTAAAGAAAGTCCATGATTTTCAACTGACCACTATCCTCTTGAACCACATGAATCTGAACCATTTAAATAAGATAATTTTCTACATCATTTCATTTTCTAAGCGTATAGGAAACCATGTAATCGATGGAATGTAGGTATTTAACCTATATACATTATATGAGATCATAGATCATGTTGTGTTAAGATTAACTTTAGGGTTTTTGGGTTAATGAATACTAATAAATGTTACTCAAGTAAATAATGTCTCCAACAGTGTACAATATAAAATAAAAATAGCCCACACAAGGTAGATAGATAGTTAACTCCACTCAAGTGGCCTCAAATGATGATACTCTTATACTAAGACTCTCTTATCATATATCAAAACATATATAAGAACAATACATGATGTGTGATAATAAATTATATATCTCCATACTACTTTTGGAAGAATCAGGATTGATGTTGATGTCTATATTACCTTCAACTCCTCAAGGATACCTCACAAGGTTCAGACCATATATATTTCAACCCATTCTTAGTCAAGCTAGTACGAGGTACTTCTAGGCATGAGAAATCATGGATGAAGCATCTATAATACCCATATATCCCCATGAAACATCATATATCAATGAAATTATTGGGATGATCGAAGAAAAGTATAGCTCTCACGTTATCTTTGTCTACTGATACTCCTGACTCCGAGATGATATGACCTAGGTTGTGGAATTTATCGATCAAGAAGTGGAATTTGGTGAGCATTAAGTAAATCTGATTCTCTAACAGTTTATTTAACACAATCTCATGAATTTTTCCATGGCCATGTCGTGAGTGAAAATACACTAAGATGTATGGAACAATGACTACCACAAATGAATCCAAATACAAGTGGAAAACAGGTTCATTAGATACATGAAAACTTCTAGGGCATTCATGAGATCAAAAGGAATTAACAGGAACTCCAAAAGACCATACCATCTCCTAAAATCTATGTGTGGTGTGTTTAATGACTTGACACACACCTAATGATAGTCTAACCTTAAATATATCTTTTAAAACAATGTCACTCCCCAGAGATGATCAAAGATTTCATATATTAATTATAGTGGATATAAGTTCCCAACTATAAGGTCATTCTACCATCGATATTTTACATAGAGCATGAGGGTACCATCTTCCTTCTTGGAATAAAAGACTGGTGAACTCCATGGAGAAGTTATGGATTATATAAATCCTTCAGCCTCTTGGTCTTCCACCTACTTTTAAAAAAATGATTATTCCATGACCAAAGTGGCCAAAGAACAAAATTTATTGAAAAGAATGTTTAAAAGAGATGAAACTACGTGATCATATTACAATCATTCACAAGGAAATGAATAAGAGTAGCAGGGAGGTCTTCGCACCAGGTCATTTATTGATTAACTCCCAAGTTGTCCATCACATAAAAAACAATGTTTTCTTTCTGATAGATATGTGTTATGATGTAGTTTAAATCATTGAGCAAACGGTTTCATTCCATCCAACAGGTAGTAATCAGCCAAGATAGATGCATTACAACATTCCAAATAGCTTGAACGATTGTTGTCGAGTCACTTTAAATCCGATGGTTATACCACACCAAGATCATAAAATATTTTATCACATAAATCAAACCCATCTTCTCAGCTTCAAGGGAGGTGGAAATTCCACAATGACCCATGAAGCAGGCTAGAATTTGGCTAAGGTGGTTCCTGAAAATAGCACTACATTCTACAGGACCCAGATTTCCCATGGAGGCACCATCAATGTTGATTTTGGTCCATCTAGGGAGAGGGACTCTTTAGAACATCTTGGAAGTGATATGCGGATGATAGAAGTTACCATTGACATGTAGACATTTTAGGATTCCAAAGTCTTGCATGGAGTTGTGTCAATGATCCCTTTGTAACAATGGACCTTCCTTTATGTCTATGAGGATTCGGGTGCAACCTGCATTAATATTGAGTGAGTAGTTTCTTTGAATAGTTGAATTTTGATCATACCAGATCACATAGTGGAGTTCAGAAACTGCAACAAGGATGAGATTCCTTATTTTCTAAAAGACCTCCATAACTGCACATTTTTTAAGTTGAGTTTTGACAGAGTCAAGTATCAACCATCTTCCGTCAAAGATGTCAAAAATATAGTTCCAAAGAGAAGAAGTAGTAGCACAAGAAAGGAAGAGGTGGTTATCATCTTCTCTATGTTGGTTACAGATTTTACATTTAGAGAAAAGATGAATTCCAAATGATTGAAGACAAACCTCATTTGGAATTCTGTAGTGAGAAAGCCCCCAGATGAGACTAAATCTTGAGGGCTTGATACAATGTTTCTTGAAGTGTTTAATCCAGATGAGGTCATTATCATTGTTTCAAAAAGTATGATTTTAGTAATTCCTTGAGGTAATCATTCCATTGTGATCAGGCTCCCAAATTAAGATATCATAATTGTAAGAAAAAGGATCAATTTCAATGAGATTCAAAATAGGAGCAAGAAGATGATCATGTTGATAATTTAATGTGTCTTTAATAGAGCTATTAGTGTTTTTTGGAGTTTGATAAGGAGGAATCATAGAGATTAGAGGTGTGATAGTCCAATTTTCAGGCAATAATTTCATGGAGGAATCTATGGAAACCATCCATTTGGGATTATTCTTAATGTTAGCGAATGTGAGATTGAGGGTGGGCCAAATGGAAGAATTAATGAAGGTCAAGTTTCCAGTATTAAGTTTTCTGCGGAATCTATTCTTGAGAAAGGTGATAGATTCAGTAGTATTGTGAAAAAGTATTCAAGTGATCTGAGATTAAATAGATTCATTAAATGACATTAAATTTATTATACCAATGCCACTATTTTTAATGGGGTTTCAACAAATGGACTAAGGGACCACCACAAGCTTCAATTATAGAATACTACCGATCCAGATGACATTTTTAATAGTTGTGTTCATTTTTCCGATAAGACCAATTTGAAATTAGTAGAACAATTGGAAATTTGTAGACCATAATGGAGTATACCATTTTGGATACAATAGTGGATTTAACAAGGCCTGTCCTGCCATCCATAGATAGATCCTTACCCTTCCAGGTGGAAAGTTGGCTGAGAACAAGATCAACAATAGTCACAAAGTGGCAGGACTTGGGTCTACCCAAAGATATGGGTAAACCAAGGTATGTGAAAGGGATAGAGCCCTCCTTCAGCCCCAAATCAATTGTGATGTTACATTTTATGTTGAGGGGGAATTTCTTCCTAGAGAAGATGAAGGATTTGTTCCAAATTATTTTTTGACCATAAACATATTCATAGTGATCTAAAGCATACTTATGGTTAAGAATGTATCTTTTTTTGTCTTGTAGGAAATGGATGATGTCATCAACATAAAGGAGGTGAGTGGGAGAATTTGCATTCCTGGAGATATGAATGGGTCATAGTTTAATTTGGACAACCAGCTGATTGATCAGACGACTGAGGTAGTCTTCTGCTATTGAGAAGAGAATGGAATAGATGGGGTCACCTTGTCCAAAAACATTGGTGCATTTAACATAACCATTTGAGCACCATTGATCAAGATGAAGATAGTGGCTGAGTTTAAGAGAGTATTGATAGTAGTTATATAGGAGGAACTAAAACCAAAACTTTGGAGGACTTTAATGATAAATCTCCAATCCATGTTGTCAAAAAAATTTCTGATGTCATGTTTAAAAGCTATGTTTCCTCCTCTATTCGATTTATTCAAGTTGTTGATACACTCAGAGGCAAGAAAGACACAATCTTGAATGGATCTTCACTTTATAAGGCCAAATTGATTCCAAGAGACAATTTTGTCAGTAATAATAGATTGCCGATTAACAATGATTTTGGTGATGATTTTGTAAATAGTGTTGATAATACCAATGGGTCAAAAAAAGTGAATTTCTAAGGCATTATAAACTTTAGTGATCAAGGTGAGGAACTGAGCATTGAGAGCATGGGGTAGGACCCCATTACTGAAAAAAAGGATTTTACTAGATTACACAAATTGATATGAACCACGTCCCAATAGTGTTGGAAGAAACCATTGATAAAACCATTAGGATCAGGGGATCTATCAGGATTCAGACTGAAGATAGTGTCTTTGATTTCATGATCCATCAGTGGGTTATAAAAGAAATAATTATCCACATCAGTGATCAGTAAGGGAATGACCTTAGGGGGGAGGTCTTTATTATTAGTAGGTCCATTGAATTGGGTTTGATAATAGTATACTATATTATTCGCAATGTCAACTTATTTTTCAAGAATCATATCTCCATCCCTTTAAAATGTGAGAGGTCTTTAGGCCTTCCTTATTTTTTGGAGAGAGTTGTAGAACATACTGTTTTTGTCACCATTAGTTAAGAATTTTACTTAATATGCTTTCTTTCTCATATTTTCCTTAAAAGTGAGAAAGGAATTGAGTTTTATCACAATGTTATTTTCTTACGTAGGATCAGTGTGGAGATTACAGTTGGTGTTTTTTTGCACTTCACTGAGCTCCTTCTCAAGAAGAGTAATGTCATTATTTATTTATTTGTATTTGGGGTTCCACCATGATTTGAGTGTTTGTTTGAGGTGTTTTAGTTTGATGTTGCAATCAAAGGCCCAATTGTTGCGAGAAATTGAGGACCAGATGATTTGGATGACATGATTTCATTCGTCATCAAAGAGCCACACATTGTTGAAACGGAAAGGTAAATGAGGTTTCCCGTGTTTGGAGGATATGTTTACCAGGATAAGATGATGATCATATTTCATTCTGTGAAGAGTGATGCTGGAGATAGTGTCCCATTGGTCTAAAGTAGGCACATTCATAAAAGATTTGTCCGATTTGGAGGTGACCACTTTATTGTAATGTCTTCTATAACAGGTGTATTTTTCACAAGAGATTTTAATTTCAATAAGTTTGTTGCATTCAATCGAGTTTTTGAATTCTATAGTGATAATAGATGTGTGAGATGTGCCAATTTTCTCACCAGATCTAGGAATAGAATTAATTTCTACTATGTGAAGCCAAGGGGAATTGATGTTCGAGCCTAAATAAGAAAGGTAATTCTGAAGAGTTCTTCTTTCTTGATATATATTATTGGCATAAAAAAGGATAATAAAGTGCGAGTACCATCAATAGTAATGGTGCAAGAGAGAATTTGATCAGAGATATCAAGAACACTAAAATCCTATAAAGAAACATGTGAAAAAATCCATAAATGTTCATTATTAAGATTGTTATTGATTGCACCTTCAAAAAAATAATTATGTTGACATAAGTGAGAATATTTAGAGGATAAATCTATTTTATGTTTAGTAATAGAAAAAATGATAGGGTGGTGCGTGATAATAATTCTTTTCAAAAAATTGAAGGTGTCAGAATTGGTGATGCCCTGACAATTCTAAAAAAGGATCTTCATTTAAATATGATTTTGGAGTTTGAACTCCCTTTATTCTTTTTTCTATATCCCCTATTTCTAGTATACCATATAACCTCAGTGTTAGTGGTATTTTCCTAAACATTGTGAGAGATGACATTTTTCTTATTTATAGGGTCTTTTAATTGAGCAGTCATAGTTGATTCTATAGAGTACTTCGAACCGAGATACATTGTATCCACTTTGGACATCAACATGGTAGTATGATTCTATTCTAGGGAGTCCTTACTCTGTTTCCTATCAGTCTATGGAACAAAAGTAAAACTGTCATGAGCAGTAGGTACAGTTTTCTTGTTTTCATGTGAGGTGTGCTTAGCATTCTATGACTCAGGTTGAACAACACTGTTAAGGGGGGCAGTGTGAGCCATAAGAGAGGGAATTGGTTTAGGGTCATGTGATTTGGTCTCATGCTTCTTTTCAATTGTGGTGTCACCTGTAGTTAGAACTAGACTAATGTCCATAGAAGAGGTGTTTATTTTTGCAGCAATATGGGATGTGTTAGTAATGGTTAGGTTGCATGAGTACAGTGGAACATAATTCTTAGAGAAAAAATTAGTTCCAGAGTCATTTTGATTATAACGCAGTTTTTTAGGCAGCATGGAATAGTCCATAGATGAATAAGAGAGAGTTTAATAAGTACCTATAATAAAAGGATCCAAAGCTGATTTTATTTGACAGTGTTCTGAGGGAGACTCTGCTTTTTCTTTGGTGAAACATTGTAGACCTGCATATTCTTGGGTACTAGAACCGAAGCTAAATTATCATGTAAAATAGATTTTCAGACCATTTTCATGCTTTCTCAAGAATCTAGGTCCATGAAGGCAGGTGTCACTTTGGATCTAGATGACCGGGGTGTTTATTGATTGTCCTTTTGATTACCTAAGTTAAAAGTGGCAGTAATATGGGTTTTCTTGGTTCATATGTCCGGAGTGTTAGACACAACTTTTTCATTGGTGTATACATCATTATTTTGGGTGGAAGTACCAGTATTATAGGATAAATACTTCAGTTCATTAAGAGAAAAATTCCCTCTATCCAAGATTGGATTATGGATATTATGGATTGCTAGTCCCTGTTGATAGAGAGAAACATTTTCCTGCTCAGTTGATACTCTAGTAGTGTCTAGAACAGGGTTTAAAATTTTGATTGAGAGGTTTTGATCATTAATAGAGTTTTCTTCTTCGTTCACATCAACATCCAAGTTAGTTCCTGAACTATATCATATGTGTGTCAAAATGTGTGTTTTTTACCCAAACAATATATTTCTTTTTATATGTTTCAGGTATGTCTATCATGGGGGCTTTGTATTTTTTTAGATCTCCTTATTTCATTTCTTTCATTCTCATATGGTTGGATTACCTGATTCTTAATCACCCAAAATTTGAAGATGGTATGCCCTATGATTTTATAGTGATCACAAAAAGTGATATTTCACTCATATTCCACTCAAATTTATTTTTTGTATTAATTGGAATTGAAGTTAATTGAGTTGGTAAGTTTTGAGTCAAGGTTTATTTCAACCATTACTTTGGAAAATAGACCCAAGTCACCTTGTAAGGTCCTATGATAAATTTTAAGAGGGGTTCCTATGCAAGAGACAATATCAATCAGTATTTTTGGGTGCCAAAAAAACCAGTTAAGTCTATTCAATTTGATCCAGACATGTGCCAAAGTGTTTCTGTGTGTGTGAATATTATATGTGGAGCCCCACTCTAAAATTTTAAGTAGACCCAACTTGAGGTTGAGATTACGAGTCATCCAAACTCTTTCAAAATCATATTGTGATCTTAACAGAATGTGAAAATATCCTTTTCCTATTGGGATTTGTTTCCACTTTTCTTTATTCCAGCAGTGTGCAATACATGATTGATGTTCAATAAGGGACCAAGGGTGGTTACCTTTGTGGTATGAGATACGACCCATCACCGATAATTTTCAAAGTTGTGCACGTTGTTGAAGGGCATATGGGTCCTCTTAAACTAGGTAACCCACGTCATCCAATAGCTTTACCAGAGTGGGAATCTTTATGAAATCATTGCCTTTCTCAAATCTTTTTAAATCGTGCATGAACTTAATCCCTTGGTCCTGACCGGTAGAAGAATTCTTGCGAGAGATATCATTGGGTGTCTCCACATTTCATGTAGCCATGGAAGTATTGTGCATAAGGGGAAGCTTTGTCATCTACAACATCGTCAAATGATGAGAATCAAATCACCTGGGTGCAAGGAAGATCACTATGGGATTGAGAGCATAGAGAAAGAGAAAAAACCCTTAACATTTGAAGGGTTTATAGAGATATAATCTCCCATATCTCTAAAATATCTTCCACCTACTTATTAAGCTATATCATATTTATTATTTCCATCCTGTATGAAGTAATGGACACTAGTGAATCTCCAAACACTTGATCAGTTGTGAATTATACCTCTCTTACCAGAGGTATCCCATAAAAGTTTCCAAAGAAGTCCTCCCAGAAAAGATCCACTATAGGATGGAAAATAGTGATTCATGATCCTTGATCATCTATGAAAAGACAGGATATCCGAGCTATCAATTTACCCATCCCCTGATGCTCAGGTCTGGATCTAGATACATGGACATCCCATTTTCCTTGTGTACATTTATACTACCCTCTAGTGATATAAAAGTCTCCCATCAGTGATTACAGTTAACATGGGATTGATAGGGAACTAACCTATCCACCAGGATAATTACATCAATCCCTATCATGCTGAGGATGAAAAGACCCTGAATAAAAATATATCCACCTATTTCCATAGGATAATAATATAATGGTTGAATACTCTCTAATCAGATACCCAATGATGTTTCAAATATCGTAATGTATAAACAACCCTATACTAAGGCCCAAAAACTCTATAACTAACTCCAATATAATAGAGGTACACATACCTATGTCAAATAAATAAGAAACTAAATTAGAGGCTACTAGAATAATTCCTCAAATAGTTTATGATATGGAACTAAACTAAACCAGTATAGACTTCACTACATGAAATGGGACAATACTATGACCCTAAGTCAAAACCTAAATTCCTTGAGTGGTCTTGCTCTACTGGAACTAAGAATCCTGAGTCTAATTTCCTCTACCTCGACAAATACCTCAGATTGACCAGTAAGTGGTATTCCGGCTAGAGATATAATATTGGTACCTCTCTTGAACATGGATTCGGTGTATATACCATCTCTCTAAAAATTGGTGTAAATGTCCTGTAGAAGCAATGGATATTCCCCATCCCACCACAACATTGGTATGCAAATTGATCTCTTATACTCTGGGGCTTCATATGTCCCGATTTCCAACACCCGTTAAACATAAAGAAGTAATAAATCTGAGCTACATTATTACTACTAAAAAAATGAGAAACCTAAAAACACTTCTACCATTCACCATAAGAAACTTTATAGGGTATGGGTGCTGAACCGCCCCAATTTACACTATCGAGATACCTCATACTCCTCTATAAAATGAGGTTCTGGTTGATGATATCAAAAATGGTATTTAGTCAAATGACATTTTCCAGTGATAGAATAAAATATACCATACCATTCTCAAATTTCCTTGAATCACTAAGATCATCAATAGATAAGGTTAGTGAAAATTGATGAATCTCATTAAAATGAGAAGAATACTCCATGACTGACATGGATCAATGTTCCAGGTTCATGAACTCTCTGGCCTAGTCAACCCTCATTTTCTGCGGAAAGAATCAAATCATTGAATATTGTCTATAAGTATGTCCATATAATATCTAGGTTTCAGTCTTCCTGAGGAATAACACCCCAAATTTAATTGGTAGAATAGTGTAAGATATAGGCCATGAGCTTGACCCTATTCTCTGGTGGAATCTTTTGATGATTGAACCTAGAAATTATGGCCTCCATCCATGAATGAGGAGTACGTGGTTTTCCATCTCCTAATAATATGGGAGGATTCTATTGCTGCAACTCCCAAATCAACTCTTCCATATTCAGGATTGGTCATGTGATACCTTTCACAGACTAAATCATACAAAAAAATACCATCCAAAATTGAGAATTAGGTCGTATATCAGATATTGGGGGTGCTGAAATAGGTGGCATTATAGGAGGTATCAACGGTGGCTTAAGGCCTACCACCTCTGTTTGATTTTCACCAACTTCTAGGAATACGACTTTAGTATTTAGTGGTTTTCTGATTCTACAATGGAAAAAACATGTCTCAAAGGAATATTTAATTGTATAAATGATCATAAATAAATAATTTAAATAGTTATATAACTTTTTTATGAAAATATCACACCGCTCCACCTACTACAAAATCCATATCTGTGTGGTAAATGAAAACCATAATAGGCCATAATAACCAGAATAGACAACCCCATCTACCCACTACTAAGATCGAGTTCAGTTCTAGGTATCATTTCACATAATAGGGGGTTCAATATATGGATTTTTATTTTCAAGGAATAGAGGAAAATTACCTTTACATTACAATTGGAATCCCATTTAGTGGTAAATATTTTATTAAAATTATTAAATTTTATTGAGTTGGTACACTTTTATATAATATATACATATATCACGGTCTGAAAAAGATTGGTCCAGAACCTATAATATGTTATAACTGTATAATTATGGTTTTATCACCAATATATGTGTTAAAATACCATTTAGATTGATGTAAGGACATTAATTAGTAAAATTATATTTTCCCTTCAATAAATTTTACTACATTTCAATATATAAAAATCAAGGAACTCTCTAATACGCAATAGGAAAATTCACACATAAAGAAGATGTGGAATGAAAAAATGAATGTTATATTAGTATTATATAGTCAATAAGGATGTATGAAATGCTAGTTACTTTCCAAAACAATCCATGTAATGAATTCCATATCAATAAAATTAACAGTAATAATATTACCAAGCAGGTGCCTCACCCAAATGTAAAATCATATCAAATGTAATGGGAGAAAAATTAGAACATTAGTAACCCATCCTAGGTAATATGGGTTTCCCATATACATGGGTTAGCTACTACTATTATGATGTTACTTATCAAATTACAATACATCATAATCTCTTGTTTAACACCAAAATATTAATACAAAAATAAAAAGGTTCTCTAATAGTACATTTTAACATCCCAATCTTGGAACAACATAACTGGGGCCCCAAACTTGTGGTCCACATGGACTAAAGTGAGCCTTGTTGTATAAAATAGGCTTCTAAGTAGTAGTGAGGGTCAAAGGTGGTACAGTGGAGAGACTACAACTTCATATCATAGTGGCATACATGATAAGATAAATAAATATACCATAGGGAAAACATGATATCATAAATGTTATAGTGAATATAGATACATATATAAGAACATGAGATGAAATCCAAGAAATAATAATAATCAAAATCAAAAGTTTGGATCATATTAAAAATTATGTCATGGATTGCTGGTATACAAAAAGGGGAAATAATTGATATAGATTATTTTTTCATGCATCATTCTATAGAAAAATATAAAAATGCCAAAAAAACTCCACTAGGATCATGAGCATATTCTTGGTCCCCTATTCCAAAGATCTAATCTATAAGCTAAATAGATCAAGCTTCTATAGTAGAGCTCTTTCCCTTATCCGTACCTACAGGAATGAAGTCTACTCAGGTACCAAATGCTGCCCGAGTAGGGTGGGAGATAAAATTGGTAGGATACCACCGACTGTGTCTAGAAATAATCCATCAAGTGTAAAAAGAATTTAAGTGTATAGATATAATGAATAATAATAAAGGTGAGTAAATAAATACCTGTTTGTTCAGGTTGCCTTAGGACACCTGGGAAACTTTACCTATATTAGGATAGGATGGAATATGTCTTATCTAAATACAATATATATATAACTTATAGTAATACATATATTTTTATATTTTATAGAAATATATTCACTAATTACGCGAGGACATAAGTTGTCATATAACTGGATACTAAATGCTAGCTGAACCCGGGGCCTAACTCAATCATCCATAACTAGTATAATAAGCTATAAGATTAGGAAAGGTTAGAAGACTTAAATCTAATGATGAATTCATAACATATTTACCATAATTTGAGATGGTGGGTGAGTCTCCATGCCCAAAAAACAAAGAAAAAAGACATGGAGGGTTATTCCCACAATCAAGAAAAAAGTAAAATGATGAGAGATGTCATGCTCAACAAGTAATTTAAGGGAGTGTGGAAAATCATTCTCAACAAGCCCCTTATCCACCATCCAACATCAAATATCCATGGTGTAATAATAATAATAATAATAATAATAATAATAATGAGGAATTACCACGTAGGCATTATAATCATCAATACCATTAAAACCAATGGCATCACAATAATACAAACCATATAAATATAAACATTTAACACTTGGTGTGGCCCTTCCACCCCTTATCATATATTTAAATTAATCCATTTTATTGTAAAGGAAATTAAATTTAACTATATGGTCTTAAAAACACTTATAACATTATTTAGTCAACTGGAAAATTATATAAAAGAGATAAATTTTATTTTCCATGTGATAAAAAACACTTAAATGTGTTTGGTTGATTAAAAAAATAATAAAATAGAGGGAAATAAATTTAGCACACCCAAAGGGGTGGAGATTAATGCGGGGAACAACCATTAATCCCATAGTAGGGTTCCACGGAAGTATAACCACATGATTGAATTTATTTATAAAGGAAGAATACATAAAAGGGAAATGCACAATAATGGACATTGTGCGGTCCAATAGTGAAGATATGAAAACATCATGACTTTTAAAGAATGCAACTAGAACACCAACAATAGGTCAATGTATGACCATTCATCTAGTTTAAGCCTTCGGTTCAAATAATAATTGACAAAAATAGAGAATTAAATCAATTCCTAAAAAATAAGACATGTTATTCATAACAAAAATAGAATAATTTATGTGAATATAAACTATGTAATGAAACAGTAATATTTGAGATATTACCGATATGGATCCAATATCAATCACAGTGTTCAAATTAGAGTTTTTTATGGAGGGGGAATAATTAACCTAGGTCATTCTATGGGAGATCTCATGAGAGGGGGGGAGAATCTCTTGTAAACTATAAATTATAATAGAAATAAGGGTTTTATGTTTTTAAAAATTTCATGGGAAATATTAATTTCACCATAAAAAATGATGTTTTATGGTTTTACCTCACGGTTGGACAAAACATATGACAATCATGTTGCCTCCACTATCCAAGAACCGCTCTCACATGGGATATGTGCAATGTTGGCTAATCATGCGCACCATGTGCGAAATGGCTCTGTCACTTTTCCCATAAATTTCACATGGTTGTGCGCCTCATCTCACATTGTTTCAAACAAACCAGGTAGCCTCTTACTACCTCTAATGTTACCCACATGATTAGTAATAACCATATAGACTGGGCTATATGGTTTATACTAAATGTGTGGACAAGTCCGTTTTCCAATAATTTTGGGCTCTAGGCTCTAAACAATCCCCAGACACGCTCATGACCTTTTAAACTCCATTAGGTACACTTACATGTTCTAAAATAAGGAATTTATTTTCAAAACTACAATATGTACCTTCAATAAAAACTAGGTTTTTATATATAGATTATGGTATAACATTTAACTCCCTTGGTTTTGACATGAATTAAGGTGAGTATCCCTGAAATAAAATGAAAATACTCTTGGAAGACATAGAATGATTTATGGAAGAAAAAACATGTGATTAAAAATCTATTTTTTCATTCTATAGATAACCAATTTAACTACCTAGAGGATATTTTCAGGTACACTATGTTGAATGGTCTATAAATACTCACTTGGTAATTTTTATTTATGTTGAAAAGGGAAATAATTTGGAGAAGATAATGTATGATGAAAAATTATTTATTCTTGATGTTTATCTGAATTATAATATATGAAAATTAATTCATGGATACATGATATATGATGTTACATTTTAATAAAATGTTGTAGAAAAGGTTGGAATAATATTGTAGAATGTAATAGAAGAGGAGTTAGCTTTGGGATTATAGTCAATAGAAAAAAATAACCAGTATAAATATGTTTGAAGATCAGAAAATGAAATCAAAAGATATACTATGTATTAATAGAATTAAAAATTAGTTATTTAGTATAACCACACTTTTTTTGGTGGTGGTAATAAATTTATCTTGTACAAAAAATCTTGTTTAATTGATTTTTTGAATGATTAATAAATTATCACTATGTGAAAACTAGTGGTGACAAACTTAAAATTTTAATATGAGTAGATCATGTTATCTAGTTTATAAAGATGAAAATAAAATATGACATAGAAGAGTTATCTACTTGAATGAAATAAATTTGAGTAAAATCATGATGTAATATGTGTTGATAGATCTTCTATTATGAAAAAAACACATGTTATCTATGAAATATGACAAAAAATTAAATATCATATATTGATGTTAAAAATGGGTATATATTTAGTAAATCATACCACTTTAACTTATAGATTTTTATTTTTTGGTTAAAGGATAGATCAATAAAGAATGGTAACATTTAATTTATCAATTTCATTAATGATTTCACTAGGATAACCAATGTGAATTTCATTAAACACAAATCTAATGTTTTGGAGAATTTAATGATATTAAAAAGAGAAGTTGAGAAATTTATTGGATTATATATTATGAAAAGTAGATATAAAATGGAAAGAGAGTATAGTTGTAATTCATTTAAATACTTATTTTTCAAACATGGGATTAAACATCAATATAGTGATTCTTACACTCCCTAATAAAATAGATCTGTGTAATGTAAGAATAAAACCATGGTTGAAATTGAACGAAATATGTTTATTGAATAAAAACTTTCTATATTATTATATATATAGGCTATAAGTATAAATATACATACTCATAATTTATTTTTTGTGAGGTAAGAATCATATATAACTATTTATGTGATGTGATATAAGAAGAATCCTATAGTGAAATACCAAAATATATTTATTCATCCATGTTCATCGATTATTGAAAATAAATATTTGGAAACTTTTGATGAAAAAAGACATGAAAGGGGTATTCATATGATATTCATCAAATAGAATAAGTAATAGGTATAGGATCACATGAATACATAATGTAATCAATTCCCATTATTTTTATGTTGTTGTAAACTCACTGGTATTAAAGAAAATGTATGAAGGAGATATGAATGAATGAATTAAATATAACATAAAAAAATTCCAAAAAAAGTTAGAGGAAAAGAAGATAAATATTAACATAATCATGTTTATTATATTTCTGATCAGTCTAATAATTATGAAAGAAATGTTGAAAGTAAATTTCTAATGTTTCAAAAGTTATATAAATAGGTTTAATAAAAGAATACTTTCAAAAGATAGGATGATCTTAGGGAGAAGTGATGAAATTTGAGGGTTAATAATTAAAAAACACTTTTAACATAGGTTGAACTGCATTAAATTTTAGAGACTCTTATACACAAGTAATTGATAACAATATGACTGAAGAGATGAATGAGATTGAAAAAATGGAACCTAAGATCTTGTTTCTAGATGATAAGGAAATAATGTTATAAGAAATAATTTGGTGTTCATAAATAATTTCAATGAGAATGGTTAGTTCTAATGTAACAAATATAGATTGGTTTTCAAAGGGGATTCATAAAGAGAATGTATAGATTTTGAAGAAATATTTTCACTTGTTTCAATACATGAAAAAATCATAAATTTTTAGATCATTCAACACACATGGTTTTTAAAGATTTTTTGATGGATGTGAAATAGGATTTACAAAATGGATATCTTGGGGAGAAAGTTTTCTTTATAAACACAATGATTTTTTCTTAATAGTGATGTAAATGAGGTTTGTAAATAAAAGAAATAAGTGTATTGGTTACAAAAAACCATTAAACTTGTAATAAAAACATTAACATTTCCCCAAATAGTTAAAAATTTATAAATTAGTAGAATAAAGAAACTAACATGCGAAGGTGATGAGCACAGGTACCCTAATTATCATTGTTTATATTGGTGACATAATTTTTATAGGTGATAGGGAGACTGAATGTGAAAAATTTTCCAGAAAAATGTAGATGAATTTTCAAATGAAAATTATTAGACATTTTAAATTATTCATAGGGTTACAATTTATATAAAATTAATTTATATCATTACATAAAAAGAGAAATATAAGAATGAGTTATTGAATACTTTTAAAATATAAGACTCAGATAAAGTATCCATGCCCATTATAATTTTATTAAATCTACGAAAAGATGAAGCAATGAAAATGTGAGTCAAAAAGGCATCACAAAGTTGATCAAAAAATTTCTATATTTTATAGAATTAGGACCATATATTCTCTATGTAGTAAATTTTTCTTAAAAATATCAAATTGATATGAAGGAATCATAGATGATGGATAACAAAATAATACTTAGATATATTAAAAGAACATCAAAAATTTCTATAATGTATTAAAGAAATAAAGAACTATTTTATTCACTGATATTGATTGGATTTGTGATTTGATCGATAAAAAATAATCTTCAAAAAGATATTTTTGGGGGGAGAATATTTTGTGAGTTTACATATTATGAAATAGAGGTATATGATTATAAATATAGTTGAATCTGAATAACTTTCTTCCATATATTATTTAGCACAGATGTTGTGGGTGAATGTTTAGATAGAATATTTGAATGTGAATATTAAAAAAATTAACATTAATTATAATTCTTATGGTGTAATTAATATCACCATGAACTCATTTCAATAATCCATATTCAAAGACAATGATATTAAACATCATTTCAAAGAGGAGAATTTTGATAATTGATATGTGAGGATGGATTATATCTAAAAAATATAAAATGACAAATATTCTCATGAACATTATTCTAAGGTAAATATTTGAGGATTGAAGGATGAAAATTCATGTTGGTCCCACCCTTATAACTCATGTAAGTTTTGGGAATACTCCAATTTATAAGGGATTCTGTTTTTTTGGGGGTGAAGTAAAAAAAATATTTACATTATCTCTTTTGAATATAAATATATTAATATTTTTAAAAGGGGTATAAATTTTCAGGAATCTAATTAAGGTTAAGTGAACATCAGAATAACTAGACTCAAATTACTTATCATTGAGAGATATAATTCCCTCAAAAAAAACCTTCTTCAAGTAATGGGGCTATAAAAGAGATCAATTTGGGAAAGGGTACAGTTTTATTATTTCATGAATGGTTTATTAAGAGATGTTGGAGTTGAAAACTAATCCATATGGGGGATTGAAGAACCCTTTGATTAAATTTTTGTAAGGATTTATATTTCTCAACCATAAATGATAAAAAAAATTAAGGAATAGTTATACATGAAGCTATATTTTTCAATTATACGAATCCAAATGATGAGGTTGATTCTCTCTGTATCTGGAAGTTAGATATGTGTTTGAAATACAATTTTGTTTCCACTAAAGATATGTGCTACATTGAATGGTGAATTACTCATAATACATGCATTCATATCATTACTAAATCCAGGAGTTAGAAGGTTTTCAAAAATTAAAACATGATAAAGATAGAAGAGATAAATAACATAAAAATAAAATACTCTTATATTGTTTTTTATGATATTTTTCATTTAGAGTTTAATTACTATTAATAGTTAACAAAGTAAGAAGATTACTTTATATGTAAGAGTAAACATATCATAGAATAGTTTTTTACTTTGATTTTTGAAAAATAATGGGTCACTTAATGAGATATGTAGGAATAAAAAATTAGAACATAAAATAAAATAGAATTGAATATAATATACTAAAGGGTAACCATATTTTTGGATTTATAGGTAATTTTTAAAATATTATAGAAGACAATCCAGAAAATTTTATTCACATCATTCAACATAAGAAATATAATGGTGATTTTAGAGAAATTATTTTTCAAGATGAGTTCAATTGATTCTTCCCGAGGAATAAAAAATAGGTCTTGAGGGTGTCTGCCTGTTAAATACATGGGATAAGAAATGGATTTTATGAAAACTCATTTTATGACGATACCTTATAAGAGTTGATGCATAATTTTTTTAAGTGTAAAATTGAATTCATAATAATTAATATATATATATAATAATAAATCTATTAATTCATAGTTATAGAGATTGTTTCTATGATAAACCAAGTGGGTGTTTCAAGATGAGAAAATTTGGAAGTATAGAAGGTAGGGATATATGATGATCAGATTAGTTGAAGGTGTGTCAACAATTATTTAATGTGATCAAAAGTTGAGCATATCTAAATCTATGATGTTTAGATTCCATATTCCATATATCGAGCAATAAATTTTTTCACTGAATAAAGAAATAAAAAATATTAGGAACTATGATAGAGTATGCTGAAGATCAAATGGTTTTGAATTAAAGAAGTATTTATGAGGTAAAAAAATCAAATGCATATGTGGAATAAATCTCACAAAAGTTAAAGAACCCAACCATTAATTTAGATTTATGTAACACCCAAATATTTTTAAAATAATTTCATTATGTTTGATAGAATATAAGACAAGCCACACTAATCATAATTGTCCCATGTAATATATTCTTTAATGGTCTCTATTATAACCTAGACATTAAGTTTGTGATATGAATAAAATAGATATTTTAAAAAAAATGTATAAAAAATATCTTTGAAAAAAATATATTGGTGTATAATTTCATACCTGTGTTTTTATTTTTGAGGCATTATTCTATCTATTTATTTTTTTATTATATTTATCTTCTAGTTTCCCCATGAATTTTTAGAGAAAATTATAGATTTTGGTCTGATAGTAGGTGGCACACTATTGGTGCATGGTTAGGAGAAAACATACACCCTTTCCCCAGAAACCATATGACTAATTTTATTTTTGGGAAGTGGTGATCTCACAGTTGGTGCACATTTTTTAAAACCATACAGTATAATCATGTGGAATGTTCCTCTTGGATACTGAGGGCACATGGTTACTCTAAAATTTGGGTAACCCTGTGAGAAAATGTGAGACCTATCTAGGTTATTAATAATTGATAATTTAACTAATTTATTTCCTTAGATTTAACCCTAAATCACCTCTATTCTACTGTATTCAAGATTTCCCACCATGGAATCTCCCTACAAATGGACTTCTTGATCCTCAGTCCTAGGGTGGTTTTTGACCCTGGTTCTTCATGGAATCATCAATTAATCCATTTTCCCTTGATTCATACTTTCTTCTAGGGTTTCACCTACCTCTTTCTTGAGTTCTTATTTTCAATATAGTTGTTGTACATGAATAGGGTTTGATCAAGTGTTGTGGGGAGAAATCATGCCGTTTAAATTTTTATCTTACCTTATAGGGTTTTGTGGCAGTGTGGTTGTGGTTCCAGACCAATTTTCAAAAGTTTCCAATTGCAAGGTAGGTTGTTCTATTGTTTTAAATTATTGGATGATTTTGAATTCATTTATTTCTTTTTTAAATGTGTTGAAAGTATATTTTTCTAGATAAATGGGTTTTTGTTGCATGTTGGCTTCTTTTTTGAGAAACATAAATGTGTCTTTGAGTTTTGAATAATCTTATAAAATGATTTTAATGTGAGTATTAATTTTGAAGGGTTTTCTCCTTGAAATAGTTGGATTTAATATATTTTATTCCTATTTTGTTTTCAAATGGGTTTCATTAATTGTGAAATTGATGTGTAATGTATTTCCAAATGGGTTTGGTGTGTGTGTGAAATGGAAAGTGGTTTGGTTTATTAAAAATGGTGATTTCCATGTGGATTTATTTCACCAGACCAATGTGAAAATTTGAAAGGCGTGATCTTATTTGTATTCTTGTGATGATTGACATGTGTATGTGAATGTAATGATTTATGTGATATGTTAAATGGAATTTGAACAAAAAGGGAATCAAGGGAATCTTGGTGGGTGAATGAGAACTAGTATTCTAGTTGATTTGGAAATGGACAAGGCCCATTTTCATCAGGTAGGGTTGACGATTACAGCATAATTAAGCATGTGATATGATCATAGACCACTTGACCTTGGGATTTGTTCCCATTTAGTGGTTCATGTTAGAGAACACTATTGGTTTTATCTTTTGATATGGAGACCATTATACCTTAGGATGAAATCTGTTAGCCAATCTAGGTTAAATACGCTAGGGGGTGAATTTGGGTATGACTTATTAAAACAACTACCACTTTTGGATCATTATTTTTCATTAAACAAAAGTATCCTCTCTCCCTTTCCTGTAGCGATGTATAAAAAGAAATTAAATCATACATGAGGCACATCTATTTTAATTTTTTCCCCCTCACTAGGCAACATACAAGGATCAAACAATGGAAATGTGTTGATGTACCAAATCTACTAATGGTCGCTATCAAAAAAAGGTTCTGGAAATATCACTTCTAAGCTTAGGATCACTTCCTTTAAAATGTATGGACCAGATTCACTATCCCCCTGGGTTTACAACCAATCACAATTTAATGGCTCACTACTATATCAATTGATGTGTGCTTACTTCTTCATCAGAACAATCAACTTTGATCACATGAAATATTATTCTTTACACATAATTTAGTATATCATTTAGTTTTATATTCATCTACTTGATGAAAAACTATTTACTACATAATAACTGGGAAACTTCAATCTTTCATGTAACCTTGTGGTGCCTTGCATACAATTTTATACGATTTTGTACCAATTTTATGTTTTTCAAAAAACTCACCTTTTACGTGTAACTCTTTTTTTCATACAATTCCCTTATTACTCACAACCACCTTTTCACACAATTCTTACATGATTTAGATCCCTATAATACACTAATGGTCAATCTACTAAAATGAGGGGTGTATTTTTCTATTTATAGACCCGAATAACCTTCCGTACAAGATCCTTTATCATATTAATTTATGAACATAATATTTTGGGTAAGAATGAATTCCCATATTTGAAAATGCATTGAGTATGTATGTTTAATTTACATATATCAATTCATCTTTATTTCACTAGCGTGCGTAACTCTGCTTTTTGCAGACAAACTCATCTTTTGTACAAATACTATTCTTTCACACGCTTTTCCCCTTTGCTATATTTTTATATGGTTATCCCAAAATATTCCATTCACACAACCTTCCAAGAAACCTTCAATATTTCATGCAACATCATTTTTTAAAAACACACACCATTCCCAAATTTTTGACCCCAAAAAATTTAAAAAACATTGGGAAACACCACCACCTTATATATGATCGTTTTGTAACACATCCATATCATCTATTATGTTGTCCTATATAATTGTCAACATAACTTGTCAAAATAATCTATACAACTCCACCACTAACTATTGAAATATATTTTTTCAACAAAATCAATCAACCCAAAAACACTTCAATGTTACCTTGAGGTATTTTTTCCCAAAAATATCCCCCTTGGGGTTTTAAGAAAAATCTTCACATTTTGATACCATATTAAAGCTTCTTCCATATTCTACTACCATTCGCTTTATGATATTCAAATAGAGATCAAATAATTACTCAAGACACACTCTAAGACTACATGAGTAATTATTGATGTGAGAAACAAGAGTACAATGAAAAAGTTCATCAATCAAACAATTCATTTTGATATTTCATGATATATATTCTTTGATCGAATACCTTTAACCTCATCCGATTTAAAACTCCCCCGACATCACTTATTGGGTTCTCATGCATTGGAAAGCTTAAATATGTCCTAGCAAAGCTTGTGATACTCATCCTATATCACAACTCCCCTATCAACCTTTCCCTTTCGTTGATTAAGATATTTTTTCCCTTAAATAGCCACAATTTCTCCCCCTTAATCAAGGAACCTTAATGTCGCATTATTGTTGTTTGTAACTGGGTAAAGAACAAAGATAAACACTTTTGGAAAAAACACATCACACATTAGGTATAGGGGTCCCACATCAATGAATTTTAATTGTAGGGAGTAAACTGAACTCCCAGAGGTAGTCGATTTCGTTCAAATTCTTCTTTGGGTAAGGCCTTCATCATAATTTCATCAACCTATAGTTCTATAAGAACATACTCCAACTTCACAAGCAATTATTCCACCTTATCCTTGATAAAATGATATTTTATTTCATTGTTCTTTTTTCTTGACTATTGGGATTTATTTATTCTAAGATTTATTGAAATTGAATTATAATAATGGATTTTGATCGGAGACATCACTTCAACTCCCATACCATCAAGCTATTTCTACTTAATCCACAATAATTGTGTGAAAAACCGATTAGATGCAATAAAATTAGTTTATACAGTGCTTAATGGAATGAAATCCAGGTTCTCTCTTTTCCAAGAAATAAAAAAAATACCCCAAGATAGAATGCACCACCTGACTTTCATTTTCTATCATCTGTTGAAATGGACCAATCAACATCTGTATATCCCAATAACTCTTTCAGATAATTGTTTTTGTATTGAAATTCAAAATCCACAATACCTTTGATAATCCAAAGAATACATTTCACTACATGAAAGTGGATTTCCATGGAATTGCATTGATACCATTCTTCTTGGTATGTGAAAAACATAACGTCGACTAAGGTTGCCATTAAGTATTAAAGACCCCAACTGAATTACATATATTTTAAGAAATTAACAGATTTTCCTTCCTTAAATCATGATAGTTTTATTCATGTAGCTACCAGAGTAATCATATAGTTGGAATTATCCATCCAAAGGATTCTCAAAGCTTAATTCCTATTTTTAGATGGAAAAATTAATGTTACATTCTTTTCCTATGTCACCTGTAAGAAAAAGAAATACATTACTTCACAAATCAGTGAAATTTAGAATTCATTTCTCAAGAATTATGAGAACTTTGTACAATGAGATTCATCTAATCCACCAAATATTATTTCATCGACATTAACCAAAAAAATAATCCTTTTATTACTATCATTATTGACATAGATATTGTAATCAAATCTACCATTATGAAACCCAATCTTCATCAATAACTAATCAAACCTTGGATACATGCTCTCGGTGCATATTTCATCCCATAAAGCACTTTTGGAGATGATAAACTCTACTATCATATTCATGAATGAGAAAACCATACTACAGCTTAGTATAAACTTCTTCTTCTGGAACCCCATTCAGAAATGATGACTTGACATCCATCTAAAAAACATTGAAATTTATTTTCACTTCTATGGACATGAATAATAAGATTGTTTCTTGACTTTCAACATGTCGAAATGTCTCTTCAACATAGAAACCCAAAATCATGGAGTACCCTTTGAACACTGGTCATTATTTGTTTCGAATCACTATGCCATATTCTTTCATCTTACTACGAATGAACCATATGGACCCAATGAAATTGTTATCTATTGGTCCTGAAACAATAACTCATGTATGATTTTTCTCAATTTGGTCAAGATCTTTAGTCATAGCCAGAACGTTGTTCCCATCTCCAACTACTTCATCAAAATACTTTTCCTCTACCTGAGATAGGAAGAATTCCTTGTGTAATGACTCCATTCTTAGTGTTTGAACTGGAACTCCTAGATTACTGATGTTGTTATTTCTATCAATTTCAGCTCAACTCTTTGGTTTTTTGTAGATATAGTTTTGACTTCCTACTATTCTTCATTAGTATCATCTTATGAATTTTAATTTTTATCCTTAACTCCACTTGTTTTTCTTCCCTCTGTAACACTTTCATCAGGGAACTATTCACTATGTTGTGTAATATTCTCTTCATTATCAACTGTACAGACAATATTTATTTCAACTATCTATCCCAACTTCTTGTTAAAGCATTTAAATGCCTTTCTTTTTTCTGAGTAGCCAAGTACTATACCCCCATCTCCTCATGATTCAAATTTCATGTGTTTCTACTTATTAAGAATAATGAACTTACTTCCAAATATTATAAATTACTTCAATGTTGGATTCTATCCACACCACATCTCATACATAGTATTTTATTATTTCAGACACAACAGATCCCTATATTGCAAAAAGATCGATTCTGAGACTGCTTCCTCATATAATTTATCCAATAAGTCCTTTTCAATAAGATTTTTTCCAGATATAATGTTAATTCTCTAATTTGCCCTTTCAACCACTCCATTTTGTTTTGGAGTTCTCACTATTGAAACATGATACATTATACCATGTTTCTCAAGATAATCTTCCACATGATTGTTTCTGAATTCTGTACCATTATTACTACAAAACATCAGAATCTTTTATCCACAAAACATTTCAGATTCCGTCTGATACTATTTTATGAAAATGAACACAATAGAATTATGGGAAATGAAAATAATCTTTACATAGTGCCTAAATAATCAATAAATTGAATGTATTACATATTTCTATCAATGAAGCTTGTTGAGATAGGTCCAAATACATCAATATGTTCCAATTAGAGAACTCTAGTTAATTTCTATTATTTTTCCTGGTACATCATTAAGATTATATTACCTCGTTGAAAAGAATCACATGTTTTGAGTACGATCACATGATAGCTTCGGGAGATCTTGAGCTGCATCACATTTGACTATATATTCTACAAATGGTTGGAATAGATTGACAAGTCATTTATGACACATCTTGTTTTCTTCCTCTCTAGATAAAAATAACATATCCTCTTCTCCAATTACAAGGTATAGATTCTCCTTTGTTATTTTTTCCTATATAATAACTATACTATATCATCCTTTGATAATAAAAATCTTCTCTGTTACTATTATAGCATGCCCTTAGTCACATAGTTGGATGACACAAAGTAGGTTGTGACTGATACCTTCAATGACCAAGACATCATCACATCCCATTTCGTTTTCCGCAAACATAGCCTTTCCCGAGACAATTATCTTTAAGAATTCATCATTTCAAAATTTTAAAACACCTTATTTATCATATTTTATTCCTATAAAAACATCCTTTATTACTATCATATGGTTTGGGAATCCACTATAAAGGATCCACACACCAGCACATTATGTTGCTATAAGGGTCATTTTTGCAACCACTTTTTTCTCATATCTTTTCTTTTGATCTATGTTTTTGACTTTATTCTTGGTATATATAGATAATATTTAAATTTCTCAGAATATGATGGACTAGAATCATCTTTCGGATCAACAAATCAGTGTTTCGTTTTCATCTCACTTAATGATTCATCGAGCCACAAATAACAACCAATTTATTTTTTCTTTGATTCATTCCTCTACCTGGTTGTTGTACAATATTTGTCCATGTGTTCAAATTCATCACACAAAACTAAACTACCCTCGAATGACGTCCTATAAAATTGATTTATATTTATATGACTGTATTTTTCATGTGCCCTTCCATATCTCTTTTATATGGATCACACATTTTGTGAGTGTCCCATATTTCTACAAAAATATCACCTAATGTGGGGTGAATTTCTACATGTAACTTCTACACCACTGGTTTTCCCTTGGGTTCTATAAATCTTTAGATTCTATTTTATACCAAAATAGATATTCAATCACATAGAAGGTTCTTGTTTTCTAAATTAAACCATAACTATTTTTTGTTTTAGATCAAACCTCATAGCATCTTTATCATTAGGATTTGACTATTTTTTTGGTTCTACTCGATATTTATTCTCCTCTTCAATTATTTTGGTTTCATGAATGATATTATTTCTGGATTACATACCAAGAGTCTAGAGTTTCACCAAATCTTTAACACTACATCATAGGCTGATGAATTCCTCTTAAAGTTCCCCAATACGTTGATTTGATTTGTTGATGTGTTATTCAAACAATAAATAACCCTTTTTTCAAGAACATTGAGCTTGTACCCACCAAATTTCTCTGAGTCTACTAGAAATGAAGACATAAGATTTTCAATTTCATTGATCAGTTTAGACTTTTATTATTTTGGTTGCATCATAAAGAGTTTGGCATCATGGGCCACATTGTTGGATTTGTTAATTTTGTCTATCCAAACACCTATCTCCTCAAGAGCGGCTTCAAATTCAGTAAGAATATAAACTCTACCATCGAATTCATCTACATTATTTTCACTTTACTCTTTTTTTTTTGGGAACCACCGAGAACTGAACACATATCATTTTCTCCATGATCTTTGCAATTTTCCATATCATCATCCTCAGATTCTATTAAACATTCGTTTTCTTGGGAAATTAGATTCTTATTTTTGAGTAAATTTATCTTGAACATTATTTTACCATTCACATAGGATAAATACTTTTTCATCAGAATTTTAGCATCATCGTCATCATCTTCGTGGAACATATTTGGACAACTTACTACCAGATCGCCAACCTCTCCCCATAAAAATCATGAAAATGGAAGTTTCCTTGTGAACTTTACACTATATAATTGAAAATTTTAGGAAATAAATAAAATTACCTCATCCGTCTCTTATTATTATTGAGCATATTCAATGGTTACCTTCTTCATGTCCTTGAATTTCACTTATTTGTAATTCAAATTTTCCATATTCTCATTATAATCATTTCTCATCTCAAATTAAACAAGAGTACTATGAAAGCTATCTGATATCAGCTCGTTTGGATATATGTCTTCCAACATAGAATCTTTTAGATTAAACTGAGGTGGATTTCAGCTCAATATGTTCCCAAAAGTTTTTGAATCATTAATAATTTCTCTTAGACCATGAATTTTTTCAACAAAAACATTCACTATGTCAAATAATGTATCAAAAGACTCATTAGAGTTCATTCGAAGAACCTCATACTTGTTCCAAAAAACCTCCAGCTTTGCATCAATGACTTTTGAATCAACCTCATAAATTTTTAGAAACTTTTCCCACATATCATGTGATGTCTTTCATGACGTAACCTTAATATAGATTTCATTGGATATAGATCCCCCTAATGAATTTATTTCTTTTTCATTAGCATCTAGTTCCCTTCTGTTAGATTTTGATAAAGAACAACCATCTACACTGTACAAAGTGCCATGCAGCACTGAGTAAAGACATCTATTCCTAAATATCAGATGTAGTGTTGCAAATAATTCTTCCATAATTGATAATTTTTTCCTTCGATGATTGGAATTCTTTATTATTGAAAACTTCTATTGAACCCCTTTAGAGAGAAACACATAAATTAACCTTTGGATGTGATACCAATTGTTATCCCAAATTGGTTTAATACCCTTAGGGGGTGAATCAGGGTATGGAAAATTAAAACTATTTCCCCTTTTGGATCTTTATTCATTATTAAACAATACACTCTTCTCACTCTTTATCATAGTGATGTATGAATAGAAATGAATGTATGAAAAAAACACAAAAATTTTACTTGGCTCAACCACACTAGGATACGTCCACAGAGCATAGAATGACAATGTGGTAATGTAAAAAATACACTAAGTCTCACTATAAAAAGGTGGTTCGGTCTAGACCCCTTATATGCCCAGGATCACTTCCTTTATAATGTTTAGAGCGGATTCACTATCCCTCCTGGTTTACGACAAATCACAATTTTAAATCTCACTTCTCTCTCAACATAAGTGTGATAACTGATCCGACAGAATAATCCACATTGATATCTAGAATTAGTATGGTTTACACCTCATTTATTGTATCATTACGGTAAATATTAATCTACTTAATGAATACCCCTTTTCCACAAATTTTCTGGGAAATAACAATCTTTCGTGCACCCTTTGTGTGTCTTGTGCACAATATTATGTCATTACACACAACTTTTATGGTTTGTGTGAATATGAACTTTTATACGAAACTATTTTATTTTGAGTAAATCCATTCTTATGTACAGATCCAATTGTGCACAATTCTAACACGATTCAGTGACCTAGATTTCTTTAAGGAAAAGGCTGTTGAAATAAGGGTGGCAGGAACTTATTTATAAACTTGACTAACCCTTCATGAATGATCCTTTCTCATCTTTCTTTGAATGCATAATATTTCCCATGACTACATAATAACAAATTTGAAGCCACATTGAGTGTGTAACTTTCTTCTACATGGATCACTTCAGCATTATTTCATTCGTGCATGCATCTATGCATTCGATGTGAAAACTCATTTTTCATGAAAAATAAAATATTTTTCATGTTTTTCTTGTTTTTTATATTTTTATGCACTAATCACAAAACATGACTTGTGTGAAACTTTCCAAACCTCCTTCAATATTATGTACAAGTTCCTTTTCCAAAAGTTTTTTCTTCATTCTCGAATTTTGGACCCCAAATTTTTTGGTAAACACTAGGAAACGACGCCACCTTTTATAAGATATTTTTATAAAACCTATAGATCTTCCATTCATTTGTATTGGATATTTTTCAACATATATTAATAAAAACATCCCTATAAATCCAGAACTAACTATTGAATTCTGATCTGTCAAAAAACACAATCAACCCAAAAACACTACATTGTTACCTTGAGCATTGATGAGTGATGTTCATAGTGTTTCAATTTTGATAGTTTCCTATAGGGATATTATCAAGGTGGTCTCTTATAAAATAATGATTATTTTATATGGTTATATCCATCAGTATTCAGTAGACCTTATGTACATTTTTATTTCAAGCAATTTTATTTGTAAAATGGTTTTTTCATTAAATGAATTTCTCTAGAAAGCTATCCTCAATTAGTTTTCATGGAAATGATTCAATTATTCTAATGGAAATGTTCATGTTGATATTTATTCTAATGTTATATTATGTAATACTTTATTTAGTGTGGAATTCTATTGGGCTTTGGATAATACCCAATATATACCTTTGGGTGCATCTATACTTTATTAGGCATGAATCTTGTAATGGCATGATTTTTTTGGTGGTGATGGTGAATCCGGTTTCAAGTGTTCTACTTATTTCTGGGGTTGGTGATGTGGGCTTGAGGGTTATGTCCATCTTGTTTCATGGTGGTTTTTGATATAGTTATGTGTTCCCATTCCATTGTAGTTTATTTGGATAAATTTGTAAACATAGAATCTTAAAATTATTGTACCTCATTTGGTTATTTTTATCATTCATTGTATTTTTTAATAAGGTAGAATTTTTATGGTTATAAAAATGGGTGAAATCATTCCCAAATAATATTTTTAATACCCAAGAACTAGTTTACAACCAATGGGGGATCGAGAGCTCCCTTTGGGACCTACCACATATTGGGTCGGGTTTTGGGTTGGACAGTACTATAGATTAGTTTGTGAAAAAGTGGTATCAGATTAGGTTACGTTTTCTTAGGGTCGTGTTATTTGGGATGATTCTAGATAAAATGAAGCTAGGATTTTTAGGGTATGAGGTTATGGTTGTGAGTGGGGTTTCTGACCAACACACCTCATGATATGACTCAGATCACCATGAGATATCATGAAATATAGATCAACATCTCTTCCAGGTGAGATGTAAAGGCTGAAGACTCTATAGGGACATTTTATGGGGGTGGATTTCTTTGTCCTAACTTGTTATTTTTTTTGATTTAGTTATGTTTTGATTTTTTTGAAGTGTTGGAATTGTTTTTATTTTTTAAAATTTTCAGAATAGTCTTATTGATGGGTTTCCTTGTGCTTATTCTTTGTTGTAACAAAATGCCTCCCAAGAGACTTCATGTGAAACCACATGATGATTCCAAAGAGAGTTCTTCATCACCAATTTATTATAGGTTTGTTGATGTAGTGGTTTAGGCTATCCAAACATTAAGACAACGAGTGTTATTTAGTCCAGATCAGGTTAGGGAAGCCAAAATATATCTTATAAATGAAAAATCATAGGATTTCATCAAGAAAAATACTCTTTTTTGAGATATCATGAAACCTCATGAAGTAGAGGAGTGGAGTGAGAAGATTGAAATAATGTTAGAGTTTAATGATACTCTTAAGGACATTAGATTAAAGTATTTTTTATTTCATGTGGGAAGGTCCTAATCGGATGTGGTATACCTTAGTAGTGCAAGATATAATGAATGATTAGATGTGTTAGAACGATTTCAAATTCATTTTCTATGATCAGTAATATCCTGATATTTTGGCCTTCTCTGGGTCTTGGGAGTTTTAGGAGATTTCCCAGGGAGATTAGATCATGATAGAATATGTAACCTCTTTGTAGATCTAGTTTAGAATGCACCTACAAATTTACTTTGAGTAGATGAAAGATCATAATTTAAAGATGGGGTTGTGGCCAAAGATCCAATATCAGGTTTCCTTATTCAAGATGAAAACTTATATTAATGTGGGTGAGACCTAACTGTTGGGACTGAGCCTTCTGTAAGAAACTTTTAATAGTGTTAAGTTGATCAAGAATCACTTGTTGATGACTTGGAGTGTTTTTAATTCATATGTTGATCAGAGGAAAATATTTTTGGAGTTTCCAGTTAGTGACTCGGTGTTCTAAAATGTGGAACCTCACATGGGTCATCAACGTTTCAGTAAGATATGAAAGCTAAAAACATGGTATGTCATATATTTCGATATTACCGAGTTGATTGGTAATGTGGAGTAATGGTAAGATTTTCCTTCTCTGTTGAAATCAATACATGATGTGTTCCATGTATCCCATTTGAAAAGGTATAACTCTGATCTGTATCATCTTTGAATTGGTAATAGTTGGATGTGGAGCATGATTTTTTAGTAATTGAGTGGCTATTATGAATTGTGGATTCACATGAGAAAGTTCATCATGTGAATCATAATCTGCGGGTCTAGGTTCTTTGGATTCATGAGAGTTATATGAATGAGTCTTAGTAATATAAGTCTTCTTTATGATTTCAAGTATCTATTTTTTCTCTGATCAAGATTTGATACGATATTTGGAGGGAATAAATTTTTCATGGTGGGGAGAATTTTCAAACTAATTCTTTTAATTTGAGTTATTCTGTAATCAATTTTTTATGCTTATAGTTATCCATTAATTTATCTATGTGTTTTTAAGGAAAAAATTAATTTCATGGGCTTGATGTTAGTGGATCACAGTTTACACTATATTACGAGAAACCATGCAAATAATTTCATTTTTGGGTAGTGTAAACTACATGGTTGGAACATGTTTTGGAAAACTGTGAGGGATAACCATTAGGCATTTTAAACTTGGATAGTGAGGGACACATGGTTGTGTCACGTTATAGAAAACCATGTGACGTTTAAAAGTCATTAAAAACAGATAATTTACCTTCTTTACCTCTTCAAATTTAACCTTAAATGACATCTATACCACTCTAGTTGGGATTTCTAGTAATGGGAGCTCCCTCTATGATTTCGTAGACCTATTGAGCATCAATGTTTGGGTGGTTTGACCCCATTTCTTCAAGGAATCATAATGTAATCCCTTTTACTCTTATTTTGCCTCTTTTTTTAGGGTTTGAACTCCCTCTTTCTTGATTTCTTATTTTCAAGTGGGTTATTTTACCTAAATAGGGTTCTATATCGTGTCCCGAGAAATGTTTATGTTTTTGTTTAATTTTTCCTTTATTAGGACTTTTGGTGGGGTAATTTTGGTTTCACACCAATTTTCAATAGTTTCCAAGTATGAGTTAGGTGGTTCAACGCTTTTACATTATTAAATGATTTTGATATGATTTATTTCATTTTTAAATGTGTTCCATCAACTATTTCTGTCACAAGAAACATGATTTGGAATGGGTTTGAAATGAATATGTGATAGAAGTTCATTTTTGGAACTAAATTGGTGATATTTTCTTGTGTAATCCTATCTGATGTTTCTTGAAAATGATTTTTTATCCTGTGTAGGGGTGTAAAATGTGTTTTTAAAATGACCTAAATGCTTAAATGCAATTAAAGTGGATTTTACTAGAGAACTGGGTTTTTTGTTGCATGTTGGCTTATTTTTTGTACACATTAAATGTGTCATTGATCCGTGAAACATGTTATAAAAAGGGTTTGACGTTTTAATGATTTTGGAAGGGGATTTTTTCATTCAAATGTTTGGACTCCATATGTTTTCATCCTATTTTGATTTCAATTGGGTTTCACAAATTGTGAAACTGGTGTGGAATGTATTTCCAAATTTTTTTGGTATGTGTGTGAAATGAGAAGTGTTTTTGTTTATAAAAAATAGTGCTTTCCATGTGGATTTTTTATTGGACCAATGAAAAAATATGAAAGTGTTCATTTACTAGTTTGTTTGTGATTATTGGAATGTGTATGTGAAAGTGATGATTAATCTGATATGTGAAATGGAATTTGAGCACAAATGGAATCCTAGGTATTTCTGTTGGAGAACTAGAACTAGTACTTTAGTTGAATTGGAAGGGGTAGAAGCCCGAATTCATCTAGAAGGATTGAGGATTACAAAACTATCTAAACATGTGATATGATCATAGAACACTAAACTTTGGGATGCACTACCGTCTAGTTCCTCATGAATGGGAATGTTGTTGGTTTTGGATTATTATATGGAGTCAATTAACCCATGGGAAGTGATCCCTTATAATTCCCCATTCATTTAAATGTTGTTGGTAGTTTATTGAAGGATTTTGATAATCGAGGTATGAGGTTCATAGTGTTCCACTTGTGAAAGCTACATATAAGGATTTTATCATTGTTTTGTCTTGTAACATGATGTTTATGTGACATGGTGCTTGTATTTAGCATACAGTAGACTTTTATACATTTTTATTTCAGGAAAGATTATTTATAAAATGGTTTTTCAATAAGAAGTATTTCATTATAATGTTTTTCTTAAAATGTTTTCTTGATAGTTTTTCAGTTTTTCTTAAGGAAAAGTGCTTGTTGATTTTCCTTATAATATTATGGTAAGTAATCATTTCTTTGGGGTGGTATCCTATTGGTCTTTGTATCACACTATATATTCACCTTTGGGTGCATTTACGATTTTTTATCTATGAACCAGGTAAAGGAAAGTTGTGTTGTGGTGGTGATGGTGGATCCAGCTTCTAGTGTTCTATGTCTGGCAAGTGTTGGAAGTGGTGGCATGAGGGTGATGTACCTCTTATTTCATGGAGGTTTTTAGGTAAAATTTGTGCTCCCATTCCATTAGATTACTTTGGGTCAACGTTATAAACATTGAATATGAAAATTATTGGACCTCGTTCAGTTATTTTAATTAGTTATTGTGATGTTTATTAACATAGGATATTTATGATTATACAAAAGAGTAAAATCATTCCCAAAGAATATTGGTGATATCCAGAAACTAGTTTCCAGCCTGTGGGGATTAAGAAATCCATTTGGGACATGTGATTGATTAGGTTGAGTGTTAGTTTTTATTGCATTCCACGTAGGTTTGTGATAAATAAAGAATAAATTATTAGTAATGTAAATTTATTCGTCAAAAATATGTTTTCTTAAAAAAGGATTTTTAGTCCTCTTGTGAGAAAATAATATAATTAATTTTTTTAAATTTTAGAAAAATAATTTAATAAAATTATCTTCATTTTTAATATAATAATGTCAAAATTAACTTAGGGAGAAAATTTGATATTTTTCTACTAGGGGAGATTTTTCAGTAAATAGTGGAAAAAATGTTTTCTGTAAAACTATCATTTCTTTTTAATAAATTAATTAATTTAAAATTATCATTATTAATTAAATTTCATTTCAAAGTAAAACAACTATTTTTTATTTATATTAATTATAATAAATTAAATTTTAATCATGTTGATATTTTATTTTTTAGGATCGAAATAGTGATGTAGATGTTCAATTTACAAGAGGGGGGGTGAATTGTACACTTTAAAAATTCCTTTGGTACCTTTAAAGTTACATACGAATAACTATGTTTTCATTAAGAAAAGGAAAGGGCTAAGTTTAACAAAGTTAAACTTAAGAAAATTCACAACACCTCTAACACCAAACAATACTTGGAAAGAGATTCTGAAAGCAGTTTCCGGAAATATGGTTCCGGAAATTGAAACTTAACAAAAGATTACAATATGAGATTGTACCTTAATGCATATAGAATATAAATGAAACAGAGTACAAATAAGGAAGTATAAGAACGTTATACTTTCCTTACAATACAAAATGCAGTGGAATATAAACAAGTTGTAGAAATACAAGTAACAAGATATAAGTCTTTTAACCCAAAGAGAAGGGTATCCAACAACCTTGGATAAAGGTGCCTTGATTTATACTTTCAAGCAAGTTTGTCTTACCCACACCAGGGTAAGCCCTCAATATGAAGATCAGAGTCTCTGTCTTGCTATCCCTGCAAGCCCTCAACTTCAAGGTAGTTAGCACCTCTGTCTTCCTCATCAAGGAAGCCCTCGAACTTCAAGGTAGTCAGCACCTCTGTCTTCCTATCCTCGGAAGTCCTCTAATGTAATCACCAACATTCGGAGTCGCACAAAGCAAAAACTGAATGAGCAGTTTAGTACGTACAAAGCATGAAAAGCTTTCTCTCTCTAGAAATCACCTTAGCAGCGTGTGGTCTCTAGATTGATCAACTTCATTGTTGTTTTTTGAGCTCTTTCAAATGAGCTCCTATTTATAGGCAAATTTCCAACGGTCGGCTCCTTCTTCCAACGGTCATATTTTCCATGAAATTTGGAAGGACTTGTACACGTGTAACTCAACCAAAAGTCAATAAGAAACAGAATAGATGACATCGTTTTATAACAAACTTTGTATAACTGAATGCACGACATAGTTTTGGAATGAAGCATATGTAAGTAAAGACTAATTAAAAGTTCAGAGTGTAAGCAAGTCAAAGGTTCGGAGTCTAACCAAAATGAAGTTCGGAGTCTATGTTAAGAAATGTTCGGATTCTATTTTATAAGAAATCAGAGTCTGGTTACATGAAAGATCGGATTCTAAATCTGTAGAGTTTGGAGTCGAACTGCTTAAAAGTTCGGAGTCAAACTTCTTAAGAGTTCGGAGTCGAACTTCTTAAGAGTTCGGAGTCGAACTTCTTAAGAGTTCGGAGTCGAACTTCTTAAGAGTTCGGAGTCAAACTTCAAAAGAGTTCGGAGTCGAACTTCTTAAGAGTTCGAAGTCAAACATCTTAAGAGTTCGGAGTTGAACTTCTTAAGAGTTCGGAGTCGAACTTCTTAAGAGTTCGGAGTCGAACGTCTTAAGAGTTCGGAGTCGAACTTCTTAAGAGTTCGGAGTCAAACTTCTTAAGAGTTCGAATTAGAACTGCTTCAGATTTTGGAGTCCAGAATTCGGATTAAACTATATTACAGATCACATCCATGATTCAGATCCTAAAAACAGAATGCTCCAACTTTTCATTATAAGGCTCTGAAAATTTGGTTGTGATTCCAGTTTTCGATTTTAAGGGAAAAAAGAGCTATGTATAAGAAAATCTAGGTTAAGGTAAATTTCCTTAAAGAAGTAAATTTTCCTTATTTGAGTAAAAATAATATTTTCTTAAGTATAAGGTGTTTGTGATTTTCAAAATAAGAAGGAATGGAAAAGTCATAAGGAAAACCATATTGACTCAACAATATCCCCCTCTTTGGAAAGCACAAACATCCTTTTGAAAAAGTATATAAGGATTTTGAAAATTTTCATTAGACTATTAAAACTTATCTCCCTTTGTTCATGGATATAAGTGAATACAAATAACTCCCCCTTAGGCATTGAAACTCGAAGGATTGTATTTTGGGTTTCCGAAGAAGAGTTTTCATTATTGTAAGAATGAAAAAAACGTAGTAGGAAACTCCCCCTTTCTTTAAGGATATTTCTCTCAGAAATTTTTCCTTTCTCCTCCTTAGGAATAGTTTTTTTCCTTCTCCCCTTTGTGATTTTCAAAAATAATTGAAGGGAATGGAAAAAAAAGTATTCTACATGAAACATTAGTATATAACAATATACAAACCAAACAGATAACCATTTAATTAGAGTTGGGGGAAAAAATTACAAGGAAAGACAACTACAACAAAAGATCGGAGTGGGTTCATTTGTCTTCCTTTTCCTTTAGAATAAGCTGCTTCAACAAGGCTTTGAGTTTCTTCAAGTCTCTTTGGTCTTTCTCTCGTTGTCTCTCCAAGGCTTTTACCTTTTCTTCTTGAGCTTTTAACAACTGTGTTTGAGCCTCCAAGGCTTCTCTTTGCAATTTCAACAACTAATCCTGCTTTTCCATCCTTTGCTGAAACTCAATCCGGAAATCTCTTTCAGTTTTCCAATTCTGAGATACTGAGTTAAGCTTTCAATTCAGATCCCTGACCTGTTGATTTCGGAAATTTTGTTCGTGGGTCAACTTCTCAGAAATTTCATTAACCTTTTTGTCCTCCATTTCAAAATCACTTTGAACTTTAGCCTAAAAATTTTCAAAGTGAACTAAATCTTCGTCCACTCTCTTAGACCACTTGGTTACTTTACTATAAGATTTCCAATGCACGTCATAATCGATAAGAAAACTTTTCTTCTTAGATTCCAACATCACAAACTTATCCATTACCATGGATAAAGAATCTGATTTTTGATTCATAGACTGTTGCAGCAACTGGCATCTAGAATCTATAGTTGGAAGAATCGGTATTCTGTCCACCATCATTCTCAGAGATTGAACCACAAAATCGTGCTCGTGGGATGATGATTCCGAATCAGATACTTCTTTTTGAGATTCCTCTTCTTCAACTGGCATCAGCTTCCATCTAGAGGTACCACCAACCTCTTTATTTCTGATGATATCTTTAATAGGTGTCTCCATTAAAGTTTGCTTTCCTTTATCTAATTTCGGAATGGATTGCACATTTGGAGAAACTTCTCTCAGAATCAAAAACATGAAAAATCTAATCTTCATCTGGTTTTTGTCTTTCTTGTCCTTCTTCAAGAAAGTTCCTTTGATAATATTCTTCTTCATCAAACAGCTCATTCTCTTCTTCTTCCTATTGAAGTTGCTTACCAATTTCCTCATCTCCCTTCCCTGGAGATACTATTTTTTCGGATTCGGCCTTATAATCCCGAATTTTTTTAATCAAGGTATCTAGATCTTCACTCTCCTCCTCCTCTTCTTCTTCTTCCTCTACTTGTTCTACTTCTTCCTCAACTGCTTCAGCAACCTCCTTCTCAGCTTCTACTGCAGGTTCTTTACCCTTGTTCTTTTCCGGAGTGACATAATTTTTCGCTGGTGTTTCTGGTAAAGAATATTTTACTCTGAAAGTTTTCGGAACTGAAAGCCTTTTAGAAGACAACTCTATACCTTTTAGCAAAGATTGTACTAGTTCAGCTTCATTCATCTTCTTCCTCAACTTCTTTTCCTTCGTTTGTCTTTCCATCTCCTCATCATCCTTTTCTTTTAAAGCCTTTGCCTCAGTAGTATCGAGTCTGAATTGAGGACCCCCTTCCTTCCTCATTTCCTTATCTTTCCTCCATTTTGCTGCTACTTCATCTGTATAGATTTTCTGCTTCTTCGGTTTGGGTGGTGTAGATTCAGTTTCCTTCGGCTGAGGAAATTCTTCATCAGTAACTACTTCCTTATACTTTCTCTTCTTCCTTTCCTTTTTTAAATGTTCTGGAGATTGTGTTTCTTTTTCAGCTGCTTCAAATTCTTCCACAGATAGGGGTAAAGATTCTCCAGATTCACTAGAAAATCCCATCTTTATTCTCTTAAGCGTATCATCACTGACAAGCATGAGCTTGCAATTCTAGATCTTTGATTTGCAGGAAACTTTGAAATATTCTAAGCATCGAACAATCAATATTGACAATAAGGAAGGAAACATTATAATCTGAGCTCTCAGATTTCCTTCTTTGATATTCTTGATCGTGACCAAGACATGCCTTATCTGATTTATCTTTCTTAAATTTACCAAAAAATCTAAGACATAGATATCACTCTTCTTCATATTGTCTTTGTCTCCTATTCTCGGAACCAGAAAACCATGCACCCATATTTGCAGTATTCTATTATTCGGAGTGAGCCGAGTAATCTTAGTAGTTTAATCATCCTTAAGCCCAAGACACTGCAGTGCTTTTTCCTTAATAAAACTTACTTTCACATCCGGAAGTTTGTGAGAGCAAAATTCAGATTCTCCCTCATATGCTATACCAACCAGGCTTGCTGCCTTAGTGTAAGAAAGTTTATAAGTCTTTCCATAAGACTTAAAAGAAACTCATTCTCTGCCATCTTCCACTAGGAAGGAAACAGATTCATAAAATTCTATCAACAAGTCAGGGTAAACCAGATCCTATTTATCTGACTTGGCTATGCAGATGTCTTCCCATCCATTTAGTCTAATATTTTTCGAAATAATAGAGTCACGCTTATAAAAATCCAGATGAACTAACCTTTCTCTTTAAACTAGCCACTTTGAAATTGGTTTCGTAGTTGACATATCTTGTGAAGTTGCTTCAATAGACATTCGGAGTGAAGTAAACTATAGGATTCAGATCAGCTTCACACGGTTCGGAACTGGCCATAAGAGGAGCAGCAGGGCTTCGAGACGCAAAAGCTTGAAAACCGATGTGGGATGAGCCTCGGGACCCCCTTTTATAGGAAAAGAAAATGACCGTTGGTCTTCCAATGGTCATCCAATGGTTGAAAATACTTTGATCTGATCTGATGGTTGAGAATAACCCCGCAAAAAAAATGACTCTGATCTTTGGAGGTTTTTTTAAAGAAAAAAAATCGGATTTGAGGCAAAACTAGAATCTGAACTAAACAAGGAAGATACAAGTAAGAAAAATTTTATTACAAAACTATAAGTAGGGAAATCATAACTTAGAGATTGACAAGAAATATTATTTGAGATTGGTAATATTCTTCTTGAAAAAAAAAACTTTATTATGAAAATTCTAGTACAAAAAAAACGTAACGAAATGCCTAGTCTAAAAATCTTCGTTCTGGAAATTGTCAGTATGAGAATTCGATTCCGGAAGTTTTCAATATGAGAAAAAAAATTCCAATCCGGAAAATTTCAGTTCCGAAAATTTCCATTCCAGAAATCTTAGTTCCGAAAATATTGAAAACAAACTTTGAAAAACTTTGTTATTCATACAAAAAAATGTACTCCCCCTATGAAAATGAGTTTATTAATGTAAGGAGACATTTTCAATAGAAAGTTAATTAAGGAGGATTACCTTACGGTTATCTTCCCTAACTTCTGTTTAATGTATTCAAATCTATCAGAAGGAAAAGATTTTGTGAAAATATCAGCAAGTTGATATTGTGTTCCGATAAATTAAAGAATTATATCTTCTTTAATTGTGTGATCCCTAAGAAAGTGATGCCTAATATCTATGTGTTTTGCATGAGAGTGATGTGCAGGGTTCTTACTTAGGGAAATGGCACTTGTGTTATCACAAAAAATTTTAGTTTTAGTAAAACTCAAGCCATAGTCTATGAGTGTGTGTTGCATCCACAACACTTGAGCACACCAACTTCCAGCTGCTACATATTCAGCTTCAGCCATGGAAAGTGCTACAGAATGTTGCTTCTTGCAGGACCAAGAAACTAGCGAATCTTCTAAGAAATGACAAGTTCCGAATGTACTTTTTCTATCCATTCTACACCCACCAAAATCAGCATCAGAAAAGCTTTTTAGAATAAAATCATTTCCAGAAGTATAAAATAATTCTAGATCCCTGGTTCCCTTAAGGTAGGGAAAAATTCTTTTTACTGCCTTTAAGTGAGATTCCTTAAGATTGGATTGATATCTTGTACATAAGCATACTGAGAACATTAAGTCTGGTGGACTAGCTATTAAGTAAAGTAAACTTCCTATCATACCTCTAAAAGATGATTGATCTACTGGATTCCCAGTTTCATCAAGATCTAAAGAGTTTGACGTACCAATGGGAGTACTTATACTCTTAGTGTTGTCATAACCATACTTTTTAAGAAGATATTTAATATACTTTTGTTGAGATATGTCGGTTCCTTCTGTTTTTTGAGAAATTTGAAAACCAAGAAAAAAAGTTAACTCACCCATCATACTCATTTCAAACTAATATTTCATTATACTTGCAAAAGAGTCGGTCAAATATTGCTGAGTTGAACCAAATATGATGTCATCAACATAAATTTGAACAATCAAAACATTTTTCTTATCTTTCTTTATAAAAAGGGTTGGATCTGCATTTCCCTTAATATAGTTATTTTGAAGCAAAAATCCAGTGAGTCTATCATACCATGCTCGTGGGGCTTGTTTAAGACCATACAAAGCTTTGGTAAGTCAAAAAACATGATCAGGATGTTTTGTATCTTCAAAGGCAGGAGGTTGTTCAAAAAAACATCCTCTTGAACATAACCGTTAAGAAAATAACATTTCACATCCATTTGAAATAGTTTGAAATTAAAGAAAGCTGCAAAGGCAAGTAGAATACGGATAGATTCAAGTCTAGCTACTGGAGCATAGGTTTCTTCATAGTCTATTCCCTCTTTTTGATTATAGCCTTTAGCAATAAGTCTAGCTTTATTTCATACTATGACTCCATTTTCATCACATTTATTTCTGAATACCCATTTTACTCCAATAACAGAAGTTTCCTTAGGTCTTTCAACCAAGGTCCAGGATTTATTCCTTTCGAATTCATTTAGTTCATCTTGCATTGATTTGATCCAATCATCATCACCTAAAGCTTCAACAGTGCTTTTAGGTTCTAATTGGGAAAGAAATGCTAGATGTTCTACTTCATTTCTTAAGGAACTTCTAGTCCTTATAGGTTGATTTACATCCCAAATGATACTATCACTGGGATGATTCTTAAGAAACACCTGATTTGGGTTTTGTAAAACTTGTTCATCAACATAGGGTAGAAAGTCTTCTGGGGTAAATGTTTCAGACGTATCTTCTAGAACATTATCCTTATCTGAAGGTTCTTCTATCAAAGGTTGATAATCATTTTTTGAAAACACATCCGAAGATGTAGGTTGAGGTGGTTTAAAAATAAAAGGATTTGACTCATCAAATTTTACAAGTACTGTTTCTTCAACAGTACAAGTATTTTTATTAAAAACTCTATAATCCTTAGAGGTTGTGGAATATCCTAAGAAAATCCCTTCATCAGATTTTTGTGCAAATTTATGTAGGTTATCTTTAGTATTTAAAATAAATACTTTGCAACCAAAAACCTTGAAGTAGGACAGTCTTGGTTTTCTACCATTCCATAACTCATAAAGAGTTTTATTAAGAAAAGGTTTAATCAAAACTCGATTTATATTATAACAAGCAGTACTTACAGCTTTAGCCCAGAAATTTCTAGCAATAGAATATTCACTCAACATGGTTCTAGTTATCTCTTGAAGAATTATATTTCTTCTTTCAACTACACCATTCTGTTGAGGAGTTCCAGGTGCTGAAAAATTGTGAGTAATACCTTTTTTACTTCAAAAGATTCAAAATTAGCATTTTGAAATTCTCCTCCATGATCACTATGAATAGTTTTCAATGGAACGTTTTTCTCATTTTTAACTTGAGCTCTAAAACTTTTGAAATAGGAAAAAGCTTCAGACTTCTTTGCTGGAAAATAGACCCAAGTAAATCTAGTGTAATCATCAACTAGAACAAACACATAGTATTTGCCTCCAATACTTCCAGTTTGTGTTGGACCAACAAAGTTCCATGTGCACTAACTGTAATGAATCAGTTTTTGAGACTTCACCAATTGATTTAAAACTAGATTTATGTTTATTGCCATATTGACAAGGATCACAAACTTTAGAAGAATAAAATCTAAGCTCCGGTAGATCCTTAACTAGATTCTTCTTAGAGAGTTTACACAGGTTCCTAAGATTACAATGACCTAGTCTTCTATGCCATAACCATGAGTGATCTTCCATTGCACTTAGGAAAGGTAAATCCTGGCTTCTGAGGTCTTATAAGTTCAGAGTGTAAACATTCTCTTTCCTCTTGGCTGAGAGAATAAATTCTTCCTTGGAATTGTGAACTAAACACTTATCATTCCTAAAACTCACAAGGTAACCTTCATCACATAACTGACTTATGCTAATGAGGTTGTGCTTATGACCCTTAACAAAAAGAACATTTGAAATCAGGGTTTTACCAAGAAGAACAATATTAACAATACCAAAAATCTCTCCCTTAGCATTATCTCCGAAAGTTACCTTTCCTCCTTTCGTTTTGATAATCTTTTCAAAATAGCTTTTGTTACCAGTCATGTGTCGGGAACACCCACTATCCATGTACCATGTATTGTTGCTGGTACAATCTTTATTTTCCTGAAATGAAGAAGAGAATTAGACTTTCGGAATCCAAACTTGCTTGGATCTGAGATTTCCTGATAATAAAATTTTAGGTACCCATACCTTCTTAGAGAAATAAGCTTTGTGAAATCCTAAAGATTGGGTTTTGTTAAAGGAACAATTATTTGCCCAGTGACCACCACATTGAAACTTGGTACAAGATGGGGCACTTTGAGGATCAAAATAATTGTTACTGAAAATTGGTTTTGCATGGGTATAACCAAATCCAGATTTATTTCTTAAAGGTCGTATTTGGGAATACATTTTATCAAAATTTTCCTCACAATGGGTAAAGTTTGATAAACACTTATTTAAGGAAAAAATTTCAGACTTGAGTTTTATAACCAAGTTTTTATTCTCAAAATCATTAGTTTTAGAACTAGAGATAGGGTCGAAAACATTTTTCTTATAAATTACTTTTTCTAATTCTTTAGAAATTTTGTTCTTCTCATAACTTACTTCCTCAAGATTTTTTGAAATACTTTTAAAAATAAGCATTTTTTTTATAAAGATCTTTAGAACGATCTGATATATCTTTCGTAAGAATAGAATTCCTAGAGTTTGCCTTATCAAGTTTCTTATTGAGTTTGGAATTCTCAATCTCAAGAAGTTCAGCAAACCTAGAGACTTCTTCACAAGTAGGTAAAGTATTTTCTTCATCTGAAGAGGATTCTTCATCAGAAGAGTTATAATATTTACTATCATTAGAATTTAAAGATACATTGGTCAATGATTCAGAATTTCATACCTTAGCCATAAAATAATGATTTTCAATAGGTAATCTGGCCATAAGACCAAGATTCTTCTGACCTGAAGATTCATAATCTGAAGATTCATCTGAAGAGTCACCACCACTGGCACTCCAGGTGTCATTAGCTTTCAGAACTTTCTTATCTTTGGCTTTATAATACTTCATTCTGTTCCTGTCTGAATGCCTTTATTTCCTTTCTTTCTTTTTGAGCAAAGGAAAATCTTGTCTAATATGCCCAGCTCTTTTTCATTCATAACAAGTAACTTCTCCATCTTTTCTATCTTTCCTTTCCTTTTTCTTATACTTTGATTGGAAATTTTTTTGGCCACCTATTTTGTTCATCCTTTGAGCAAGATTTGATAGCTCATTTTCTGAGACTTCACTCTCACTAGATTCGGATTGGAAAATAACTTTCTTAGACTTGGATCTGCTTACTCTCTCATGAGTCTTAGCTTTTATATAATTTGAGGTTGTTGTAAAAGCAATAGTACCATTCCCATTATTCTTCTTGATATTGTCCGCATCTCTCTTAATTCTGGTCTCATGTTGTAGAAGAGTTCTAAATAGCTCATCAAGAGTAATTTGAGTGACCTTCCTGTTCTCAACTATAGATGTTCTTTTGGATTCCCTCTAATTAGGGATAATATCAATTATTTTATCCACAAGAGCTTCATCATCTAAACCTTTCTCTCCCATAGATTGTAGGCTGTTGACTATAGTCATGAATCTTTGTTGAACATTACAGATTGGTTTTCCATAAGGAAGGTTGAAGCCATGATATTCAGCTCTAAGTATAGCTCTCATAGTCTCAATCACATTAGAAGTCCCAAAGTGTGTAACCTCTAACTTCTTCCATATACAATTAGCTGCTTCACAAGAAGAAATTTGGCTATATATATTTCTAGTCATTAAACACAGTAGAGTATTGCGTACCTTATAATTGAGTTGATAATCTTTCTTTTCCTGGTTAGTAAAAGTTCTAACTTCCTTGTCAGGAATTTTATAATCACCAGTAAGCATAACAAAGTTATCCACTCTAGTGTTGATAACAAATGTCTTCATTCGATCTCTCCAATACTCATAGTCATTACCATCAAAGATAGGTGGTCTTGAAGGATTTATATTATCAATCGAACCAACATTAATTCCTTTAATACTAGAAACTTTTGATACACAAACTTGTTTGTAGAAAAAAATCGTAATAACAAAGTTCAGAATGAGAAAGTTCGGAATGGGAAAGTTCAGAATGGAAAAGTTCAGAATGGAAAAGTTCAGAATGGAAAAGTGAGCAAGAAAAACTTATTTGTGAGTATATATATTTCAGAGATCTCCTATGATACCAATTGTTGGATCGAAATTGTGATGTAGATGCTCAATTTACAAGAGGGGGGTGAATTGTACACTTTAAAAATTCCTTTGGAACCTTTAATGTTAGTTAAGAATAACTATGTTTTCCTTAAGAAAAGGTAAGGGATAAGTTTAACAAAGTAAAACATTAGAAAATTCACAACACCTCTAACACCAGCAAAACTTGGAAAGAGATTCCGAAAGCAGGTTCCGGAAATATGGTTCCGGAAATAGAAACTTAACAAAAGATTACAATATGAGATTCTACCTTAAAGCATATAGAATCTAAATGAAACAGAGTACAAATAAGGAAGTATAAGAAAGTTATACTTCCCTTACAATACAAAATGCAGCGGAATATAAACAAGTAGTATAACTACAAGTAACAAGATATAAGTCTTTTAACCCAAAGATAAGGGTATCCAACAACCTTGGATAAAGGTCCCTTGATTTATACTTTCAAGCAAGTCTGTCTTACCCACACCAGGGTAAGCCCTCGATACGAAGATCGGAGTCTCTGTCTTGTTATCCCCACAAGCCCTCAATTTCAAGGTATTTGGAACCTCTGTCTTCCTCGGCATGGAAGCCCTCGAACTTCAAGGTAGTCGGCACCTCTGTCTTCCTATCCTCGGATGTCCTCGAATGTAATCACCAGCATTCGTAGTCGCACAAAGCAAAAACTGAATGAGCAGTTTAGTACGCACAAAGCATGAAAAGATTTCTCTCTCTAGAAATCACCTTAGCAGTGTGTGGTCTCTAGATTGATCAAATTCATTGTTGTTTTTTGAGCTCTTTCAAATGAGATCCTATTTATAGGAAAATTTCCAACGGTCGGCTCCTTCTTCCAATGGTCATATTTTCCATGAAATTCGGAAGGACCTGTACATGTGTAACTCAACCAATGGTTAATAAGAAACATAATAGACGACATCGTTTTATAACAAACTTTGTATAACTGAATGTAGGACATCGTTTTCGAATGAAGCATATGTAAGTAAAGGCTAATTAAAAGTTTGAAGTGTAAGCAAGTCAAAGGTTTGGAGTCTAAACAAAATGAAGTTCGGAGCCTATGTTAAGAAATGTTCATATTCTATTTTATAGGAAATCAGAGTCTGGTTTCATCAGAGATCGGATTCTAAATCTGTAGAGTTCAGAGTCGAACTGCTTAAAAGTTCAGAGTCAAACTTCTTAAGAGTTCGGAGTCGAACTTCTTAAGAGTTCGGAGTCGAACATCTTAAGAGTTTGGAGTCGAACTTATTAAGAGTTCGGAGTTGAACTTCTTAAGAGTTCGGAGCTGAACTTCTTAAGATTTCGGAGTCGAACTTCTTAAGAGTTCGGAGTCAAACGTCTTAAGAGTTCGGAGTCGAACTTCTTAAGTGTTCGGAGTCGAACTTCTTAAGAGTTCAGAGTCAAACTTCTTAAGAGTTCGGAGTCAAACATCTTAAGAGTTCGAATTAGAATTACTTCAGAGTTTGGAGTCCAGAATTCGGATTAAACTATATAACAGATCACATCCATGATTCGGATCCAAAAAATAGAATGCTCCAACTTTTCATTATAAGGCTCCGGAATTTTGGTTGTGATTCCGGTTTTTGATTTTAAGGGAAAAAATAGCTATGTATAAGAAAATCTAGGTTAAGGTAGATTTCCTTAAAGAAGTAAATTTTCCTTATTTGAGTAAAAATAATATTTGCTTAAGTATAAGGTGTTTGTGATTTTCAAAACAAGAAGGAATGGAAAAGTTATAAGGAAAACCTTATTGACTCAACATATTTTTGTATACGTTTATTTTTAGGATTAAAAACATATATTTTTAAAAAAATATTTCTATGTTCATAGTGTTTGTCCATTTTAATTAATTAAAATAATCATTAATTATAAATTATTAAAATGAAATTTATTTCATATATATCTAAATATATTAATTTAAATTTATATAATGATGATTTCTAGTCATATAGTTAATATAATACAATCATAATTTTTAAAAATGAATTTCTTGAACAATTGTGTTCAACATGTTTTTTGTGTTTAATTTTAAATTAAATTCTACCACTTTTTTTAATTGACATTTATAAAATGGAATAAATTTTTTAGATCAGGATAAATAATATTATATAATATGGCCAATTTAGTTTTTTTCATAATAATTAGTAAGGAGTGTAAAATTTATTGATCGTAATTAAGGATAAAATGAGGTTTTTCATATTAGATGTGTCTATATAAAAATTAATTTTAAACACATGTAGAATTTTTATTTAAGAAATTGGATTCAATACTAATAATAAATGAGTTCGAAATTTCTAATAATCATCATTTAATTTTAGATATAATGGATAAATTACCAAGGATGGAAAACAAATTTCGAAGGACAAAACTAAAATAGAAAAAGTAAGTAATCATAGAGGATAAGGTAATAAATTGTTTTAAATGTGTTTTCTAGAGGTGTGGATTGAACAAAACTTCCCTACATTCCATTATATATTAAATTTTTAGGCACATGGGGTGATAATTACTTCCCATTATTAAAAAGTTTTATGTATTTACATAAAATCTTCTTCTCCTTGATTAAAAAAGAGAACCCCCTCCATTCAATTCTTTACACATCTCAAGACATTTATCTATAAAAAATTAAATACTTCACCAAAATTCTTGTCCACATTATATATCTTATGTTAACTTCAAAATACCAACCCTAGGGTCTTTAATAAAAGATCTAATGGACGTTTTCTCTAGGAAAATGTAATTATCTTCACAATTTGATTTACTTCTTCAGTGTCCACCTTCAATTATGTATTAACAATTAAAATATAATAACACTAGTATCTACAATATTATGAAATTTTATAATTTTTATTTTATAATATTTCTCTATATTCTTCTCTAGTAAATTGGAAACAAATCCATCACCCTTTTCTACAATGAACTTTTTTTCCACGAATTGATGTAATTTATTTTCAATCACCGAGTGACATGGATACTAATTATGATAAAAATAAAGAATATATTTGATAATTATAATTATGATACTAATTATTTAAGAGTAATTAATCATCTACTTACCCACCCTTCCACCCATTAAGGTAATGATAACATTTCTCATTTGTACGTATGACCTACCATCTATATGAAGTTAGGCGATTAATTTTCCAAGTACAACATTAAATAATGATTATAAAATTGTATCGAAATAAAAAATATTATAGTTATAAAATATATATAATTGTTAACATTAGGTAACTATAGCCTATTCTCAATAAGTGAATCTTTAACAATGAAACATTTATGAGAAAAAAAATCAATTAACAATCCAAACAATGGTAATAATAAGATATTATTAAATGACTAGGTGATAATATATTATAAGAAGAACATATATGTTAATATAAATAGGAATATTGTTATGTTTAAAATTAATAATAGGTTTAAGATCATTATACATGATATTAAATCATGTTTAACTAAAGTGAGATGTGAGGTAGGGGTCTTCATCTCAATTCTGCTTCATTGAGTCATATTTTAATGTTATGAACCTAGTTTTTTCAATTGGTGTATCTAATACCCCGTTTTACATGTAATTTCTGAAATCCTTCACAATTAATGGTATTTTATGATTCAATTTCAATTATTTCATCCAAATTTATTTGAATTAAATATTATGGTGTGGTAAGTGTTTCATAACTAAATTTGTTTTCAATGAGTTATATTACTTCTTCATTGTCATTGATATCCTAAGATTATGTGTCAGATTGAATTTTTTATCTTAGGTTTTATTTCAAATATTATTACATTGACTTTCATTTTATACACATAATTTATTCATTTCCTATTCCCATTTCAATGTTATGATCATTACAGGGGTTGCTCGTCCAAAATTTTCTTCTTTGGGATATATGTTATATTATACACCAATCTTCTTTTGTGATGTGTTTCTAATAATCATTTTCTATGATACATCATGGATATATTTATATTAAAGATATTTAGAGATTCATTTGAAGTTAATTCTTTTATGGGGGTAATGATTAAAAATTTTTCAAATTAGTTTGGGGTTGTTTCACAATCTCATTATAATTTGGGATTATTTATGGTTGTGCATAAACTAGGAGAATTATTTAATATTTATATATGAAACAAAATATATTTTCTTATCTAATGGTTATTCATGGTATTTTCATGAAATATTACTATTTACACTCATTGTTACATGAAATAATTTACTAAAAACCTTTTCAAGAAAATATGATTTTATTTCTCCCTTCGGTCGAAAATTATTTTTCTTCCATATCCATGATTTCTAAAAAAAATTTAAAATTGTATTTAATACTCTAAAAGGATATATAAAAGAAATTTTTACACATTCTATAATTTTAAATATTTTCCTTAATGTAATATCCTTGTTGATTTTTGAACAATGTAGTTTTTTAATGTTTATGGAAAATGTAAATGGAATCATTGATTTAAATTACTTTATATGATTTTAATTCCCACTGTTAAGGCCTGTAATTTCATAGAAATTTAATTTACATGATTACAATGTTATTTTAAACTATTGTTTTCATATTATTCTATAAACATTTAGTCTTTAAAAATGATTTTCAAAGTGTAAAACGTATTTTCCACAATAACATTTTTAACATTAATTTATAGTATTTATATCCATTAATGTCAAATAAAACCTTTACTTTACATTTACCCCATTGGTGATATACTGTAATGATTCCATCCTTATCATTTATCCTTATGTTTTATGACCATTTTATCCAAAAAAAACTATTGACATTCACTTTCTTGATTAATTTTATACTAATTTTCCTTCCCTTGAAACATTAAATTTTATGTGATCATTGTACATTCCATTTCTCTTAAAAAATGATATTATTTATCTTGGAAATTTTTAATTCTTAAACTGTATATCATTTATATATATGGTGTTTTACTATGATATTTGTTTGATTTACTTGGGAAAATCATGTAAATATAAATTCACCAGTCAATATTGATATTTGTTGGTAAAGAATATTGTTCATGAAATAGGTTTATCATTTGATATATGAGGAATGTGTTGGACATGAAGTCTCATGTGAGGACAAAAACTATATATACCTTCAATGAATTTATATTTCTCATGAGTGAAATTAGTAAACTAGAATTAAATGGGTTTCGGGCGTTTATCCGCCCATCGATTAAATTGTGTGGGTGAATGATCATGATATTATAGATACCATGATGTATGAGATCATGATTTCCAATATTATACATTTACTTTATTGAGAAATTAGTTATTATTATCCATGAGAATACTGCATTGATGTTACAGATGTATTTTCTTCAAGATCATGTGATTATTTATTTGGCATTATTTGACCATAATGTATTTCAACCATATTGTTCTTTGTCCTCAATTTATTGATTAAATGGAATTTTTTTAATTAATTAGCTTATCATATTTATTATTACGTATCTATACATGATATATTCCACTTTATATAACCCTTACTAAGAATACAATCTCTCCCTTATTTTGTTTATTTTACCCAGGATATGAAGATGAAATTTTTCAATGAGTTCAATGATGTAGAATTATTAATCACAGTATTTATTATTTTATTTTCTTCAAATGTAATGTGATATTAATGTATGAAACTCTTTTACTATGACTAAAACATATTTTGTCCTTTGGGATGTGATCAATTGTATCTTATACCAAAGTAATAATGTATCCACTAGCTTCGAGCTACTACGGTTGGTGTCTTTATAATTTCACTTAACAATTATGAGAATTCAATGTCACCGTGATTCTATTTAGTTAAAAATAAAAGATAGAAGATTCATGATGTTGAATCCATGATTCCATCCATGATTTATGAATTCCTTGACGAAGTTTAATAATTAGATTTTTATATTAGGTTTGATGATGTGAAATTATGATATCCTTAGAGGCATTGAAGGTGATTGACTGAGATTGAGTAAATAATAATTTATTTAACATAGAGACAAAATTTATTAGATAACTATGAGGTATATAATTGACGAGTCCATTTGGAGTTCTCTACCACTACTACATTGAGTAATGTAATATAGATAGTCTAAATTGCATGTTATGGAGGATATTTTAGGTGAATAAAGAAGATAAATGATCCATGATAATTTTAAATTAGTTTGAGAAGTATCTAATATTTAAAGGATCACTAAGTTGAGAACACACTAATATTATGTTTGATATGTTAAAATTTTGTATAGTTAAGTTTCATAAATTGATATTTTAAGATGAATTTGAAATCTATTTTTCAGAATGCATAGAGAAAGATCATATTTGTTGGAAAAACAACCATGAATAAATGAAATATTCCTCCCTATGTTTGTTGGTAACATTATAAACTACAAGGAGATGATACAATAACATATCAGGAAACATATGTGTTGGTAAATAATTTTGGGTAAAGGAGGATTATTTCCCATACCACTTGTAATTAGTGAATGATTTTAGTAGGAAATGTGTCTCGACATGATACTGAAAAAAATATTAGGTACCCACATTGGTATTGAATCATGAAAAAATAATATATTCCTTTTATTAACTATTCATTCTACAACATATATGTAATGATTTGAAATTATGTTTGAGAGGGTCAGGACTCTATCATGTCATATAAGTTTATTTTAGTTTGAAGGAAATTATAAAATTATACCACCAATTCAACACACTTACTCCTCTCAGTAGTACACCACATTCCAGGTCATATAAATATTACTACATAGTGAATATGATATTATAGAGAAGTTTATTGTAGATATCCCATTTGATATGAAGTCATATTTTTAGTAAAATTAAAAAGTGCATAATACTCTAATATATAAAATTAAGAGGAATATATAATGTTAGATTTTATTCTATTTAATATCCAATGGTGAAAAAACATGAGATTTTATTATATATTTCTGTTAAAAATTTAATTTAACTTTTTCAATAACTTTCTTTACACACATCACTGATTTTAATTGAACAACGATATAATATTGAAATATATTTCTTAATATGATAAATATTGTCTATCTGCTAGATTGGAGGGTATGAATAGGAATACGTAAATATTGAAAAATATATTGTTTATACAGTTATAAATTAAATTATATTATTATAAATAATTTTAAAATATAATAAAAATCTATTGAATGTTAAATAAATGTTTTTATGAAAAATGGTTTTTATGATCCCAATGTATTTTTATTATAATAAATTAAATTAATTACTATTTTATTATTATTTTAATAATTAAATAAATATATTATATCAATCAAATTTTTTATCATTCATATTATAGTCTTTATAAGCATGAGATATCAATTAATCCAATTTTTTGATTTAAAACTGTACTTTTCTATAAACCTGTTTTTGTTATAGTTTTCAAACCTATTTTAATATTAATTTCATCATATTATAAAAATTGGAACATGAAAAATGGATTCCATTTTTTGAATTTAGAGGTTCGAATTTTACAAATAGTTCCCTTTTATTTGGGTTCATTATGAATAATAAAAGCGATAAAGTTTATCACCTCGATAAAGCATCAATCAGGTAATTAAGGTTAAAATATAATGTGATAAGGTTTTAAAATTTGTATAACAATTGTATTTATCCCATTGGATAATTTTAGATCTACCATTTCTATAATATTATCATAAATATGGCCACTTTGTGCCACTTCTCTTTCATATTTACCATTATATTATTTTTGGAAAAGGAAAATAAAAAACACCACTCTTTTGACATTAAACTTCACTTTCACGACCACATTGGGAAATAAATTATTTTTGAATGACTAGTAATTATTATTTTGTGTATATGATATTATTTGTATTATGTTAATTTATTTATAAAATTTAGTGACTATATAATTACACTAAATACTTCCACAACATCGATACAATATTTATTCAAATATTTAAAAAATTAAATAAATGATTTTAAAAATATTTGAAGTAATAAAATTTTGAATAATTATTGTGTTCAAAATGTTATATAGAAAATGAATTAAATTTTTTTATGTTTTATATTATTATATTATAATTAGTTATTTAATTGATTTTGTTAAATTAAAATTAAATAAATACTGTTAAAAATGAATGAAATTATATTTTATGAAAATGTATTTTATTAAATTAATTTAATACCATAAAACTAATCAAAGTGGAAAAAAAGACAATATATGGTCATATATTTCATCCCTTTTCTCTTTATGAACTAATATTTTCATCATAAGTAATATTACAACCCTTTATGATTGAAATGTTCCTTACATGGCTAAGGGTAAAATATGTTAACTAAGCGGTTAAACCAAAACATAAGGTTTAAAATTCCACTTAAAAAAATGTTATATTAATTTTTTGATGATGTTTAATCCATATAATACCTTATATTTGATTTTTTTTAATTCGAGTATTTTTTATTTAGAATGACTTAGTTATATTTTAATCATTTTAGTAATTCCAAGTGAGTCCTTTGCCTGCCTTATAGAAGAATACCCATTCCATCTCTTCTTTGTAACTATTTTAGTAACATGTATCAACCAATATGTATCCATTTTTCTTCTAAATATCTATATCCACGTTATATAGGTTATGGTATTCCTAAAAGACCAACCCTAAGGTAATTAAGAGGAGATCTAAATGAGTTCTTTCAATGAAGAGGTAATGACCTTAACCAATCACTATCATTTTGTTAATTTTTCTTTTAAATATATAAATGTATGGTATTTATCATTATACAATAACTTTATTATCCTATATATACTAAAATTCTATTTTATTATTTTATTAAACCACCATTATCCATCCTCTTTTCCATCAAACTAAAAATGATAACATCACTTCCTCGTACATGTAGACTGCCACCTACACGAAGCGACGTAATTCATTTTTCCCTCCCTCATTTACATGAATGTAAATAAAGATATATTTAATAAATATATATGATATATATGAAATAATAATTATTCAATAATAATTAATTATTAATTATCTTTCTTTAATTATATCCATCAAAATGTGAATCAATATCCATGCGTGCTTATGACCTACTATGTCCATTAATGTTGTAATTTATCAATATATTTATAAATATTTTAGATTACCCTAAATAAATAAATAATATATATATATATATATATATTATATATATATCATTATAAAAATTCTGGTTATAATGGATCAATGATCGATTTATAAAGATATAATCTACCAAACCAAAACATACATGAAAATTGAAGCAGTTATTGCCAGGAATAATGATTTTAACAAAGAGTTTTTAAAAAATGATAGATAAAAGATTATAAGTAAATAATATATGGTATAATATAAATGATTATTTTTATTAATTAAATTTATAATATATATACATTTATTATATAGTTGGTTTATTAACTTATGATGGAAGTCAAACATGAAGTAAGAGTTTATTTCACATTCTCATCATTATCTGGTACTATTTAAGTTTAACTCTCCATTCTGGGAAATATTTTATCTTTCTATATTACAAAAAAAATTATTTTATTATCCTATAGATATTTATATAAATTAAAAGTTTCATTTTTATTTTATTTTTTTATTACGAAAGATACCAAAATAATTTTTTTAAAGAAAATTGACCCTATTTTTCTACATGGCCAGGAATATTTCTGTTCAATGTCCATATTTTTCATAATGTTTCTAAAATAATGTTTCTAATAATATATAATTATTTAATAAATAAATTTTTACAATGTTTTATTTTTTTAAAAATATTATAAGAGAAATGACCTTATCATTTTCCAAACAAGGTACTTTTTTGAACTTTTTAGAAAAGTATGAAATGAATTTTTTATTAACATATATGACATGAATGACATTTATCACTATCCTGAATTATAAAATATCTGAATATTAATTTCAAATTACACATGATTTTTTTTATATAGAAAATTTTCCATAATATTGGAGGTATTTTTAAATTCTAAACAAGTGATTTCAAAGTGAAAAATTATATATTCTTCATGATATTTTCCAGTGATCTTTTGGAAGTACTTCTAAATATATCAAAATAATTTATTTAATATTATTATGTAAAGAGGTTATAATCCAATGATAGTATCCACCATATTTATATAGATGGTTTATGATCTTTTTTATTGGGGAATGAATTGATAATCATCATTCGCGTGCTTTCAATAAAGATTATTATTATTTATGTGGCATATAGATTAAGATGTGTTTTTTATAAAATTAATTATTTCATTGTACATTTTATGTGATGGATAGGGCCCAAAAATATATATCCCCTTGATATATTGGTTTTTCTAATAAGAACAACTACATCGTGTATTTGTCGGAGAACTTACACATTTATGTATGTTGTCTTGGTATGAGGCCTCAATGCTAAGTTTCTTATGTACAAAATCATGAATTCCATCAGTATCAAATAATTTATTTATATCCAAGTGATTATTTTATTATTTATAATATCAATATATAATTATGAATATCATGTTATTATTAATGTGAAATTATTTTATTATAACTTTTTCGTACAATATTATTCATTCCTTATTAGCTTCCCCCATACAGATACCCCTACCAATCATCTAAACTCATACCATTATTATGTTACCCATACCCATGAATATATTAAGTGTATTTTGATTAATATTTTTCAATATTCAATAGATTATAATGGTGTTCCCAAATAAAAAACCATGTTGTGTTTTATTTGTTCTAATATAATGTGAAATTCAATTATGTATCTAGTTTTCCATGACTATTAAACTACCCATTCCTTTTGGATGCGATCACTTGTATTTAGTAACAATGAAATAAAGTAAAAAATAAATTTGTGATATTATAATGGGGTCTTTATAATTGGTATAATATTAAGTTTAGTAGAAACCTTGGAAACATCATTTTTTAAAATATTGATTAGGGAATATAAACCTATAATCAACTTTGAGAATAAGATTAAGTGTAGGATAACATCATAAAGTATTGGTGAGGTAAATATTGTGTGGTTTTAATATAAATACAATCATTTTTTTACTAAAAGGAGACATTTTTTTGGACATTATGTATATTAAGGTAATAACCTCGAAAAGAGTTGATTTGAGTATATCTCGACCATCATTCTTGTGCATGGTGAGTGTGCCCTATGTTTGCACTTCATTTGACACTCTTAAGGGGATATGATTTTCAAAATTCTATTTTTTATACTAATCATTATGTATTATTTGAAAATATTTTTATGATTTGATAATATTTCTTGAGAAATAAAATTTATTATTATTTTATTAGCTATACATAAATTTTTCAATATATGGTAATTGTTTCACTAGTGTAAAAATTATACATTTTGATTCATAATGTTGTGATATAATATAATGTATTCCATTTTGTAGAAATTTTTTCAAGTGTAAGGAATTAAAACTACATCAATGTACATAATACATATAGGTATTTTATTTATGGAAAAGATAATGAAGCTCAAGCTGAAAAAATTATAACTATATTGTGGAAGATGACTCTAGTTTTGAAAAATACAATTCTTTATATAGAGTATCCTACTAATTCATTACATGGTGTAATAATGTTATACTTATTAATGCATCAAAAACCACAATCATTCAATGGGATTATATATCTATTAGTACTTAAGAAATGGATTAGTTCCTTAGAGAAGTTATTTCTAGATTTTATGAGTAATTAAAAAGAGAATGTTTTCATGACAGTTTATCATATCTTAGTGGATTCGAATAAATGGTTGTCATTGATTTAAAACACTATGGAAGAAGAGGAAACTGAGATAAAATAATCAAAGAATTTTAAGAATTTTTTTTCTTGAAAAATATTTTCATCCCGAAGAATGATAGGATATAAATGGATAATTCTCAAGTTTAAGGCAGAAAGAAATTGGAAAATATATCTATGTTTGAAGATAAATTAAAAGGATACAAATACCTGATTAATACTATGTATGTAATCAATGAGAAATATTGATGTTTCTTTTATGGGAATAAACCAGTACATTTAAGGGAACTAGTCTCCCAAACATTATCATAATATAAGGATATAATATCATGTACTATAATGATAGGGAAGAATTCTCAATGTCTTAATGAAAGAGAAGAAGAGGAAAACTTGATAAAAATGTCATAAGGTGAAGAATAGAAAGGGAATATTACAAGAAGAAATATATGTGTAAATAAACACCTTGGTACATAATTTAAAGGAAAAAGAGTTTGTTCTTGTTTGGAGTAAATGGATAACAAGAGAATGAATATAAGGATAAGATAGAATCCATCAATATATAGTAATTTAAATATAGAGATATGAAGAATTATTTTAACCAATTCCACAAGCATTAAGAGACAATACAAAAAATGAAGTCAAGGCTAGAAGGATAAGAATAAGAAATTATAGTACCCAATATGTAAGTTCCTAGAATCGTGGTGAATGGTACACTTACCAACCAATACAAGGTTGAACTTTTTTTAATTTGATTATAGTATTACCCAATCTTCTATATATATAGAATTTTATGAGGGTATCATATCACCAACTCAACTATTAGATATTGAGTTGGAAGTGAAATTTTATAATGGTAGGATGGCCACATTTGATGTCTATAACTCCTCTGTAATAGAGGTTTTTGGGAATTCTATTCTTGAAAATATTTCTATTCTTCCTCTAGTTGAATTTTTTATAATTTCATGTTTGGATTATCGCTCCCAGAATACAGATCATATCAAATTTTAGGAATTAAATTTATATTCTATATTATGATTCAACCTTAAATCATCTATTAATTTTAGTATGAATTTGGAAATCCAATAGAAATTACATCAACCATATGCGTTTTATACCTATTCATTTGTGTTATATATCTCAAATTTATGGGTATAAAATAAAAATTGAAAATGTGCCTATTATTTAGGAGTATTTTGGTTTATTTTATATGAAATTTCCTAGTTTTCCCTTGAATTATATGTTTATTTTTCAAAATAACTCATACCTGATGATACACCTATTCCAAAGAAATCATATAAAATGGCCTCAATTTTGGTATAGGAATTGAAGAATAATATCTAAGAGAAACTAAACCAGGGATTCATTCATCATAGTAGTGCACCAATGGGATCACCTATTCTTTTTATAAATATTAAAGTTGGTTCAATGTGTATTTTCATTGATTATAGAAAACATAGAAAGATCACTATTAAGAACAAGTATCCTCTACTGTGTATTAGTGATCAATTTGATAAACTATGAGGTGAACAATAGTGTTTCAAGAGTGATAATCATTATGGGTATCATTATATGTGGATCAAGAAGGTGTATATACACAAGACAACTATTCTTATGTGGTATGGTCATTATGAATTTATAGAAATTCCATTTGGACTTACCAATTATCCTTATATCTTCATAAAATTAATGAATATAGTTTTTGGATATTACCTTGAGCATTTTTGGTAGTATATATAGTTTATATTGTTATATATTGAAAGATAAAATAAGTGAATGAAGAATATTTTAGATTTGTGGAGAAGAACATGGGGAAGGATAAGTTGTATTATAAATTTACCATAATTGAATTTAGGATTTAGGATGTGTCATTATTGGATTACATAATCCCAATTGAGGGTGTATAATTGGATCCTTCAATGTCTAAAATTACTGATTAATTGTATTTACTGACCATGATAACCAAAATATATAGTTTTCTTAGGTTGGATGGAAACTTTTGAGACTTTTTTTATATATTTATCCGATCTTCTAATAAACAAACTATGTTTACTCAAGATCCAGTTATGTTCTCATATAAAGACATATGTGAAGATAACTCCAATAAAATGAGTAAAATATTGGTCATATTTCCTATTATTATAATACCCTAAAAATATATGTGATTTGGATCATTATAGATGCATCAAAGAAGCAATTTATATGTTTACTCATATAGAATGTAATGTGATAACATATTCCTATCAAAAAATATAAATTTTTAATAAAATTACCCAACTTCTGATTTGGAGTTGGAAATCATAATTGTTTCATTATGTATGTGGAAAAATTACTTGTATAGTCAAATGTGTGATATATACATTGATCATAAAATATTGAAGTATATATTTACATAGAAGGGATTGAATATGCACCAAAGAAGATGTTTTGAGTTGATCAAAGATTATGATTTCATAATATACTACATAGCTAGGAAGGAAAAAAGGTGAAGGATGGTCCATGTCAGAATGACTATGCTAGTTTGACCATGATGTGGATTTAGATGTATGTAATATTTATTGATTATCAGAACATGGATCTTAAAATCATGAATAATGATTAAGGGCCTTTTCTTTCTCAGATAAATTTCTAGTAATCCCTCTATTAGAGGATTAATTATCCATATAAGGAATATGAGGAATTATAGAGGAAGGTGGAAAATTTTCTCGAGTTCAACCATGAACATGATGAAATAATAAGGTTCAATAATTGAGTATATGTATCATCTATATCAGACCTAAAGAATGAGATATTGAATTAAGCTATTAGTTCATCATTATATATTCATCCTAGAAGTACAAATATGTATAGAGATATAAAATAGTGTTTCTAGTGCGACAATATGAAGAGATGGAATATAGAGTTATTATACCAGTGCCGAGCATGTTGGAACATTAAGGTTGAGTGACAATAATCTAATGGGATATTATGACTAGTACACATTCAAGAATAGAAATTAGAAAACATAAACATGGATATTTCCATCAAAATCCAAAAAAAATCAAAAGGCCATAATGCTATTTTGGTTTAGTCGATCACCATATGAAGCTAGTAGACTTCATCTCAATCATATAATATTTATCTCATGATCATATTACCAGAATATAAATTAAGAAAATAGTAATATTTCATTGAGTATCAAATTCCATTGTATCTTATCGAGATCTACGATTTACCTCAATTTTTTAGAATAGTTTTCAGCAAGATCATGATACATAGAAGAGTTTCAAAATTTTAATCCTATTTAGATAGATGGTCTGTCTGATAGAATCATTCAAACTATAGAATACATGGTAAGATAAATCTCTATGAATTTCGAAGGTGTTTCATACCCAAACATTTAATTTTTATAATTTTTCCATAATAATAGATTTCACATGAAAATTTAGATATTTATTTTTGAATCTATCTATGTAATGTCATTTAAAACTCTAATATGTTGTGAAGAGGTTGTAAAAATAAATCTATTTCATCTTAATCTAGATAAGGATATAGAATATAAATTTAGATATATTCAATAGAACATAATGGAATTTGAGAGTCGATAAAAAAATTATACATAAAATCACTGATAATAAATATAGTTTTATGTGGGAGACAAGTTATTCCTTTGAATATCACCCTAGAATAAGATTAAAGGATTCAACAATAAGGGAAGGTTGAGACCCATATATATTGGCCCCTTAAAGATTAGTTATCATATCAGGATGGTAGCTTATCACTGGGAATTTCTACTAAATCTTTCTGATATTTACAATGTGTATGATGTATCTATCCTAAGGAAGTATATACCTGATCCTTAACAAACAATAAACTCAGAAGTTATACCACAATAGAAGGATTTATCTTATTAGAAATAGGAAGTTGAGATTATAGATAATAGAGAGAAATTTCTTTGAAACTAGACCACATACCTGATCAATGTTCTGTGGTGAAACCATAATGTTGAAGAAGATATGTGGTAACCCATGGATATGATGAGGTAGAATAATCAATAATTTTTTATCTTAGAGTGATATTGTTTTGAGAGAGAAATTATTATATGGGTGGTATAATGTAAAACACTAATATTTCATGACATATTTCTTCTTTAAAAAATATATTTAATTTCTTTGATAGCTTTCATTACACACAACATTGATTTAAAACTAAACATGATACACTAATGAAATATTATTTTTTTAATATTATAGTTATCTCCCAGACATTGGACTATTGGGTATGAATATTAATGACTAAATTATGAAAAATTTATAGTTTCTATATCTATAAAATAAATTCATTAGTTATAAATTTATGATAAATGGCGATTAAAATAATTTAGAAGTAAAAAAACGTTTTTCTAAAAACAGTTTTTTATGTGCACAATGTTTTTATCCTATAATTTTAAATTAAAAACTATTTGTAAATGTATTTAATGAAAAATATATATTATATATTTTAAAAAAATTATCATTTTTTATAATTTGTTTCATCCAATGGGATAAGAATAAATCAAGACTTATGCATCAAAATATTATTATAGTAAAAAACATTTTTTAACAACGTTCTCACCCATATATTATAATTAATTTTTGAAAAATAAATAAATTGAATATTTAAAAATAGATTCCATTTTTTGAATTATGAAGTAAAAATTTGGTTAATTAGACCCTTTTATTTTGTGGAATTATGAATAGTAAAAGTGGTAAAATTTATTAACTCGATAAAGGTTGAATTGATTAATGAAGGATAAAAAATGTTATAAAGATTTAAAACATTTAACACAGTTGAACTTATATTGGTGGATGAGTTTATTTTGTATATTTCCATCCAATTCTTAAAAATAATTTCAATTCAAGCCTATTTTCATTGATATTGAACTTCAAATTATTTTATGTAAATAAAAAATGTCATTCTTTTGAAATTAAACATGTCTTTTATCTTCACATACAGATGAAATAATTTTTAACGAAAATTAAAGGTTATTTTTTAATAATTATTTTTTATAATAGAAATTTCTTACAATTTTGGTGTTATTATATAATTACCTTATGTTCTTACATAATATTAACGAAATATTAATTCAATTAATGGGAAAAAAATAAAATAAATGAATTTCAAAATAATAAAAGTATGATAATTTGTAATAACTTTTATTTTTATGGAATCATAATGATTAATATATCATATAATGGATTTCTGAAAGTATCATATTCAAATTACATCTTTAATTAGATTTATTTAATCTCAAATTAAATGAATAGTTTCAAAATGAAAATAATGTTATTTTCATAAAATAATATTTTATCAAATTAATTAAAAATAATAAAAATTTGAATGAATAAAAGGGGATAATATATGGTCAAAAAATTCTTCCATTTTTATTTCATGAACTAATTTTTAACTTTTATGTAAAATTAAAAGCAATTTTTATTGAAAAATTCATTATTACGGTTAATGTTAGAATATTATAACTAAGATGTTAAACCAAAAGATGCGGATTAAAATTCCACATTAACATATCCAAATTTTAATTTTTTATAATATTTCAACCATATCCTTCCTTATATTCTAATCTATGTCCATTTTAAATCATTTTACTTAATAATGACTGAGTCATATTTTTTTCCAATTCCAAGAATATCCTTTCACTCCCTTATAAAAGGACACTCTTTACCTCTCTTATTTATAAAAATTTTTGGAACCTAGATCAATAAGTTACAAACAATTTCTCCTTTAAAAATACATATCCACATTATATAGGTTTTTTTCATCCCAATAGACCAACACTAGGGTCCTTAAGAGGATATCTAATTAAGATTTTTCAAAGAAGAGGTAATCCTCGTAACCGAACACTTTATTTTTTACGTTTTTATTTAATTCCTATATATATGTTTTATTTATCATTATATAATGACTTAAATATCCTAAATATAATTAAATTTTATAATTATTATTAAATCACCATTATACTTTTCTTTTTTCATCAAATGTAAAATGATAATTCTGCTTGTACGTACATGTGGACTGCCACCTCCACGAAGCGATATGATTAGTTTTTCATTTATAATTTAAATCTATGGTAATAAAGATATATTTAATAAATATATTATATATATACCATATAATGAAGAATCTTTAATATTGATTTATTATTTAATTTTCTTTATTTCCATCCATTTAAAAGTGAAAACCACCTTCATGTGTATGTAAGACTTATCGTCTGCATGAACATGGTAATTTATTTTTCTATCTCTATCATTTATGGATTAATATATATGTATGTTTATACCTCAGATATATTCCATTTAAATCATTATTACAGTTTTTTAGATGATATAATCATGTTAAAATTACAACGACTGAAACTACTGAACCAAAACAAACATGTAAAATGAAGCAGTTGTCACCCAAACAGTGATCTTAACAAAGAATTTTTAATAAATAGATGATTAAATATTAGAAGTAAATAATATATGGTATAATATATAATATTATTATTCAATAATAAATGTATAATAAGGATATATATTTTTTAAATGAGGTTCAGAAACTTATTAGGGAATACGATCTTGAGGTAAGTGTTTGTTTTATAATATCATTATATTTCACCATTGTTTATATTCGTGCCTTTTTTGTGGAAAATATTTAATATTTATATCTTAAACAAATTTTTTCAAAATATAATAATTTCTATAAATTATAAATTTTTCCATTCATTTTCCTCTCTTTATGTAATCAAGATTCTATAATATTATTTTAAGGAAAACCAATTTTTTTCTAATCAGCCAAGAATATTTCTAGTCCATGTCAATATTTTCAATAAAATTTATAAAAATATGTTATGTAATCTATAAATAAATATCATATACATTTTCACCCATGTTTTATAGTTACAAAATTTTCTAAAATAAATCTTCTCGTTGTTTTCTTAAAGAGGTGATTTTTGACCTTTTTTCAAAGGTTTAAAAGGAAGGATTTTTTAATTAATATGGAATGAAAAAAATATCATTACATCATGAGAACTCATTAATTATAAGAATAATTGAAAATTTTTCAATTTTATTTCAAATTAATTTTTTCTCTTAATATATGGGATATATTTAGACTTCAAATAGTTGATTTCATTTTGAAAAAGGGTATTTTCCTCAAGAAACATTTCAGTTAAATATTGAAAGTATATTTAACTATGTTAATATAAATTGTTGAATATTACAATGTAATGAGGAAATAAAATATCTATAATGTATTTCATATTTATTTTTATGTTTTATGATCATTTATACAACGTTAAATATTGATATTACATATGTTAGTTCTTCTATTATAGATAATTATTGATTTTTAAGGCATGTTGAGTTGTGTTGTTTATTAATATGATGAATGAATTGGAGATATTAATGATGTTTGTGGACTACAATTAAATATCCCCTCAATTTATTAGTTGGTATCTTGGGACAAACTAGATTGGGTATTTTTGAAACCCCTTACCAATATAGGTAAGATGTATTGGATTGAGGCCTCAACAGTATATTTCAGATATCTAAAATGATGCATTCCATCCTTATGAAATCAATTATATATTTCTATTTGATTATTTGATTAAATATGATAACCATGGATAATTTTTCATACCATGTCATAATTTATATGGCATTTTTTACTATTATTTTTTCTTTCTATATTATTCTGTCCTTTCAGTTTCTTTCATATGCATACACTTACTAAGCCTCTTAGATCACCCATTTCTAATGTTTCATTTACACTAGATTATATAATGTGTATTATGATTCATATTCATAGATATTCTATAGAGAATAATGGTGTTCTCAATTAAAATACTATATTTTATTTAATTTTTTCAACTGTAATGTCAAATTCAAGTATGTATCTAGTTTCCCAAGAATACTAAACTATTCAGTCCTTTAGGATGTGATCAATTGAATCTAGTAATAATATAATGAATTAAACACAAAATTTGAGACATAAGTTTTGGTCTATTTTCAAATGTAATATAAATAAGTTGCAAGTAAAACATTTCATGTTAATAGTTGAATATCAAACATTCTATTTTTACCTATATATCCATTACCTAAAATTTATTATAGATTAATGTTTTTTAGGAATAAATTTCAATATTTGGAAGAAATATGTATAATTGAATATAATATTGTTAGGAATACCATTAATTTTATTTTGATATAATGGGATCCGAAAATAATTTCTTTTGGATATAGTTATGCATAATAAAAATCTCGAATTTTAGGATTTTATTAGAATGTCGATGAAAAATAATTATGGACCTAAAATATATAAATAATGTGAGAAAAATTATTCGAATGGAGTTTCTTTTTTAAGTATAAAAAATTATTCAGATGTTATAGGTATTAAACTAGGTGAATATGAGTTTTATTGACATTATAAATGGATGGGAAATATATTTTTGAGAAGATCACCTGGTAGAAATAATAATTTAATGGAAAAAATAATAAATCTAAATACATAAAAGTAGAGAAGAAGGAAAATAATTAAATTATTTTATTTTTTATAAATGTCAAATATTGTTCCAAATCAAATTATATTATTCTATTTTTAAGGAAAAATAAAATATTTTAAAACCAAAGTTTTTAGGCTTTCAAGTAACCATGATTTCAGTGTATATTTCCTCAAAAATTAGTATTGTGTAAAATAATTTATCTGAGTTTCAACACGAAACAAAAAAAATTATTTATAACCTTTGGAAATTCGTTGTGGTATTTTTAAGAAAAAATATATGTAAAAATATTTTTAAATATTTATATATATATATATGTTGACACCAACATTACTAGTAATTGATATGAAATAAAAAACGATTCACATTCTGAAAAAATAATTTTCCTACAAAAACAATTTCTTAATTAAATTTATGAATTTAATTTATATATAACGTATTAAATTTTTGAATTTTAATTTAACAAGATGATGAAAACTATTTTAATTATCATAATAATATTATCTTTGGAAATTTATTTTGTTCTTTTCTAAAAAGTTTATTTTTTATGTCAATAATGAAAAATATTTTTTCACTAAAAGAGTGAAATTTACAAACAAAATTTCGATATAATAATATTATATAGTCTTGGTGAATAAATTTTATTGAAAAAAATTCATTTTATAGATAATATTATACTTTTCAAAATATTAATATTAATCAACAATCCTATATTTTACATTTTATAAGTTAAGTTATAACTTTACAAATGTTTTATTATCCATATTATTCTAAAATTGATATTTATTTTTTTTTGAAATTTAGTCATCTAAAATGGATTTCATAATTTAAATTTTATGTTCAAAACAATGTAATAATGACCATTTTCTCATTAAAAATAAAAATTTATGTAAAAACTATTTACCACAGTAATGGGAAAAAGGTAAAAATGTGTAATCAATGGAATATAGGGTCGTAGATGTTCAGAAAATATTTATCATTGATTGGATTATGATTAAAAAGAATAAAAATTACATAAAATATATTAATTTCGATTTTAATGTCTTCTTGACCTCTTAAAAATGTACACTATTTATACTAAGATAAAAAATCATAAAATTTCTATTTTTAATACTTATAAAACTGGTTTTCCACTATCGCATCATGATGAAAATAAATTTCAGTTTCATATTTAAAATATTCAATTTTTATCTTCACCTATGACCCTTATCCACTTAATTAAGTGTCTCATCAGACGAATTTATCTTAAGACCTAAATTTCCAAGGATTCATTCAAGGGAAAACTCATTTTCTCAACATTACATGAATCAGTCCCCAATTTTTTTTCATTTCAATAGTATTTTTACAAAACTAATTTAATAATTCTAATATAAGTAAATTAGTATTATCTTTAAACAAAATATTATTTGGATAATTTAATAAACATCAATCACATTTCCAATTTTTCATTACGAAAAATGAAAATGTTAACTCTATGTACATGAAGACTACTGCCTAGTAACATTTCTATTTTTATCTAGTTTATTTATTATTTATTAAAATATATTAAAATATTTTTCAAAACCAAAAAAATATATAAATAATACCAATAATTATCTTTAATAATGTTATAATTACAAAACAAACAACTTTCAAAGTAATACTCTCTCGTCAATTACAATATGTTCATATTTGGGTTGGTTTACTCACATAAAAGAATAATGCCATAAATTGTTATCAGGTATCACTAAGGAAAATTAAAAATGGGTATTATTATATTTCATTATGTAAATAATGAATTTTTTGTGATCCTAAAAATGTAACATTAAAACTTAAACTAATTATGAAAAGGTAACCTCTTTGTTCAATAAAAATTCAAAAAAACTATCACATCGCCAATTTTATCGTCCCAAAAAAATATATTTTTATCATTAAATATAAATGGGATTTAAATAATTATTGAAGATAAATTATTCCTATATCTTAAATAATCATAGGTTATTGAACCGAGGAATGAAGGATCAATATCAATATTATTAAACATGTGAGAAACCTAAAAAATTTGTAACACCCGATGACAAAAGTAAGAAATAATTGATTAATATATTAATAATGAATGATTATAAAATTTTTATATAATATTTAAAATATTTTAAAAAGGTTCTCAAATAGGTGATTAATATAGTTATGTTTTTATACTAAAGTTTATAGTGTGTTATAATAAGTAGGAATTCAGGGTAAGGGTTTTTTTGACTCAATTTTATATTCATCAGGTCATATAAATTTTAACATGAATGTGTTATTAAAGGATTATTTGATTCTTTTCTCCTCTATAAAATATGTTATTATTATATTCCTTTGGAAATTACATCTCTAAATTGATAAAATATTTTTAAATTAATTTCCCCCCTAAACAAAAGTTTGATGTTGGTATGAATAACTCTTGTTCTCACCAATATAACTTTATCTTTTGTGTCCATGTGTCTATTATTAAAATTGTTTTTTATGAAATAAAAATATTATTTTACCGTTTTTTTCCTATTATTTATGTTACATATTTTTACAAAATTAATATCTTTTAATGTTTCATTGATATAGGGTTTCTCTAATAAAACCACCATTGTTTAAAAAAATATTTTCATGTTAAAATCAATAATTTCTTATATGAATATATTATCTTGTCCTTTTTCTTATTTTCAAGGACCTAATATTTTATACTAATATTATATGGTTCAGAAAATCCTTTTTTCCTCCAAAAATATTTATTGAATAAAATTGTTATATTTAACATTGAATGATAATGTTTTAACGGTTTTATGAACACTTTCCTATTTCACAGGGTTTTCCCCCAAAATTTATTTATCATGAAGAGATATTTTTGCCAATATAAAATTTCTATTATAATATGATTCATTTTTTTAAATGAATATTTTGTTTCTCCATGATTTTTTATGTGATTAGTTTAAAAAAAATAAATTTATCATCAGTAATTTTAATTATATGTGATTTTTAGCCTTATGACAGTTTAACTTAGATCTGAGTTGAGTGAAATATTGGGGGATGATTAAATATGGTATTGACTATTTTCGGGTATAGATGAGGAAGAAACACAACATGTTGTTGTCCTTTTATTACTTAGACACCATTTGTGTGAAATTGGATAACCAAAACACCCATTGTGAATTGTGGTAGTTATAATATATGACTATGTGTCATCTTAAGGAACATTAAATGATTGAACTCACCAAACCATGGTTGATGCAATATTTAGGAAAAAATGGGAAAGGTTCTAACACTACACCATGGTGGTGGATGTGTCAGGTTCTCTGGGTTGGGAGTGTTTGATGACACTGTGGACATCATGGGAATCACCATGCCATGGTGGAAAATGTTTCAATTTTTGTTAAGGACAATTCATCCACTGATCCCTTATAGAGAGATACATATTTAAATGTAATTTCAAAAGATTTTATGTGGGGTAGGTTAATGAATAATAAAACCATTATTAACTCTATTAATCTAATCCTCATCCTCCATTTAAAAGTTCCTCTAATCCAAAATAATTCAATATGAATCTATGGCGAAACCTTGGATGATCATCATTCCTTGAATAATGGCTTGGGGAAAAACCTCTCCTTAGGGGATTAATCTTATTGATCTAAACTCATGGGTATTTAATTATCTCTTATCTATTTGTTGTTATGGGAGTGATATGTTCTCTATCTTCGAACAGACCAAGATCAACCGTTGTTAGTGGTTGTGATTGGGTAAGGGATATTATTTACCCTATTGGCTTGATTCAATTAACTACTCTCATTATATAACAATTTTGTGCTTGTTTCAAGTCATTTCTAGTGAACCTTGGTGTTTTGGATTGTTCTAGATTGCACGGGGGCGTGAAATTTTCATGACACAACCCACTATAGCCTGACTAGATAATAGAAATCGATGTGTGACACCTCAATCCCACCTTTAATAGGGACATGGATGGATATTATCAGTGAGTAGAAATATCACACACATGGGTGGCCATAGCCTAAGGTACCTATAAAACACACACATAGTTCAACAAATGATAATATATTAGAGAAGAGAGAGATATAATTCATACCAAGATGCATACATTCAATAAAAACCCACATTCGAGAATGACACAAAAGTAAGAGAAAAACATTCCCCAATACAAGCCCACCAAAACAATAAAATCTTCCAACCATCTATTCTGGAGGAATATACTTCAAATGACACTATTGAAACAAACTATGGGTTTTGTTGTTCAAATATTCTCCAACTACTCATAGTCCACCAAAGAATCTTTTGAAAAGCCTATTTTCTACATAAGAAACAACATGTGTGGGTAGAGCCCATGAAAGGATGAGTATAAAAATACCCAGAAAGACAACATTAGATAAAAAAATCATAAAGATATATTCATGTCATAATAAAGGATAAAAAATAATAACATACTTAATATTGAAACAGTGTCTCAAAGAAGGTCGCAACCACACTTCTAACCTAGGGTTCTACTAGAGGATTCAAGGTAAATCTCGTCAAGGAGAATTCACTATGCTAGTCTTTCTAACACAAATAGTTCACATTCAATAGGTCATTCCTATAAATACTATCCATGAATAAGTACAAAGTAGAACTAAGATTATTTTTGTAAATAGATAAGGGATCATATATAAGGCTTAGGGGTCATACCTAACCCAACATGGAGTAAACCACTAGGATAAAGATCTGACACTATGGAAATAGGTAACAAGATACCTGACCCAACATAGGGATGATTGATAGAGGATAAAACCCAGGGTTACATAAAGGGATACCAAACTCTATCCATAATTAACCCATATAGGGAAACACACATCATTATTTTAGGATGGGATGCCTCACTATACCCCCATAGGGATTGATAAATTTAATTCTCCATTTAAATACTAGTCAAAACAACAGAGAATGAGAGATTTTACCTACCATAGAATAATTATATGATTTTATAGGTATGAAATGACATATAATGTATTTCTTATGTATACTTGTGTCAATGAACATGTTCATAAACTCATGCTTGTGTACATTGGTTGTGCCCATACAAATGATTCGTGCCCATGTACCTAGCTGTGTACGAGTTCCAAGATTTGTTTGTGTACCTATACATGTATATGTACTCTTTCTACTCTCATTCCCATGTACACATACGTACACTCATGTTCTCTAGTTTTAGGTGACATATCATGTGATATTAATCCCATTGTGTAAACCCTAGCTGGCATAGAAGGAGAACACACGACGTGTTTTCTTATGAACTACAAGCATTGTCGATTATAATTTTACATATTCCCTCAGTATTTACACATATCCAACAATATAAAATCTTCTTATTATATATCCACAATATCCTCCAGTGAACTCAGATATAAGGTTGAACTAACTTGAATAATCCCCAATGGTCAGATTCAGATAATCCAATCTATGTGCGGATCATCCCCCATCGCACTATATCACCAAATGATAAATCCCATAAAAAAGGCCATAGTTCCATCCTTGATAATCCATTTTAATCATCAAGAAATGATCAAACATCTATTTCGTAATACAGACCCTTTAAAATGATATATTGTTTCAAATATTTTCTACACAATGATAAGATTCTAGGTTTTGTTGAAATTCTAGTCAAATGAAAATACTGATGGTGAATTCACAAAGAACGAAGGGAGAAAATAATTAAACAAAAAAATCGAGGAATAATTATTTCCATTAATTTTGTTGAGTTTAATTTATTCATGGATAGAGTGTCTAATGTAATGAAAAATAAGGATTTAACCATAATATTATCAATTCCTAATTAGAGGAAGATAAATCAACAATCAACCAACGAATAAATTCATGAGAAGTGTTTATTAATTTTTGACATAATATAAACATTCCATGGATTATACCAACACAAAAAAGTGAAACCATAATTTTAGATCAATCACTTGTGAATAATGATTATGTTTTATTTTCATTGGTGATATCCATTAAGTTTCTTGAAAAAAAAACACCTTGAAAAATAGACACTACTCCATGATATTTGATGCACACCTATCGTGGGGTGTGGAAGAAATAATTATTTACTATGTTAAAATATAGTATAGAGGTTAACCTAGGTTTTCTCCAGAGAGGAGTGCTCAATAATCAAACTTGTCACTATAATATTAGATAATGAAGTTGGGTGGTTTTTGATATTGTTTGGTTTTGAAAACAAAGCAACGAAAGTAAAGATAGAAATAAAGTAAAATATTAAAAATAAATTAACAAAACATGTGATTAAAAATATTTAATGTAATTGAGTGATCAGGTTGGGGTTGGGTTTTCAATTGTAATGTAATCATAGTTCCAATTTTATTCAATCATCTTCTGCTAAGTCGGTATAAGTGATATTCCACAATCGCTTCCTATCACTCCCTTGGTAAATGGTGATAGTGAGATTAAAACTTACCAATATCTTAGCTCAGTCTAATATCCTACCTATGTGTTAAATAGATGTATCGAATACCCTCAATTGAGTCTGGCAATTCCCGGTCGCATCTTGTTTATCCCAAACAATTAAAAACATTCAATACCCCTGCCACACGTACTGACGATCACCGAGTACTTCACCACTAAGACTGAATCTATTCCATCATATATAGTCTAGAACCTAGTGGATGGATATTATAAATTTTTACCAAAGCAACAATAACAACATAATATTAAATCAAATACAATCTCATAAGATAATAAAACTGTTTATTAGAATTTGAAACCAAGACTTCAGAAGAGATAGAGGTTTTATTCAATCAAATTCAAGAACTCAACATTACAAAAGATAAAACCTTCCATCCCCCAATCACTTCAGAATTATACCCCACCATGGTAAGGGTATTTTAGAATTATGAAGAAGAAGAAGGAATTAAAAAAAAGAATAAGAAATGAGTGAAAAGAAAGAACAGAATTTTCCCCTCCAGAATCTGTCCTCCAGAATGATAGCTTTGGTTCTACCCTCTCCTCACCGAATAAGGTCGACGCCCCTTCTTATATAATGTGGGGAATGGATTTGGACCTATACCCTCAAAATATCAGAGCAATTGGAGCCGTGTGAAGGATGTTATGGCTGCCAAAATGGAAGCTACTTTTCCTAGATGCCAAACACTATTTCACCAACCCTTCTTTGACCGTTTAATTGGAGGCCTTAATGAATGAATTTATTTCTGATATTTTTAGATACTCTGAACCTTATAGTAGGATTTTGATCCTATCTATAACCAATGAATTTGGAGGTCGGTTGGCCGAGATATGCTTCTTTGAATATGTCATAGTCTATTCTGCCGGCCAGAATAACTTTTCACATTGACCGAAATTTTTGGGCATGTAGAAATATGAAATGGAACTTGTTACTAAAGACTTATATGAATCCCACGATTCTTGAAATCCTAAAAAATGGAATCAGGTGAATTGGATACAAAATGTAGGAGTTATGCTCTAAATACAGAGGCAATATAAATCTGTTTAATGTCCAGAATTAACAACTTTTTACATTTAAGCTCGAAACTCACCAAAAGTCCTAAAATGGTGCAAATAAAATAAAATTGATTAATGTGTAGTGATTAAATCAATTAAAAACATTTGTATAAATATGAAAATATTAATTTTGTGAATTTCCCCACACTTAGCACTTGGACTCCTGGACATGTAAACATCGACATCAAATCACAGTAAATTTAAAACACATATTCATTAGATCCACTAATTTAATACCAATAAACAAAACATATCATGCCTTATAAAACACTATTATTTCAAGTTCATCATTTTATATTATTCAATATATTTACTCTTTATTTATCCTTCCATGCACAAAAAACACTTACCTAACATACATTTTTTTCTCATCACAAAAATATCAATTTTCAATAATGTCTTTCTCATCCAATACTCATGCAAAGGTCACCCTAGGCTTGATAAATTCCAACATCTCCACCCAATGTTAGTCAAGAACATATGACTATCATGAGGAATTTATAAAGGTTGTTCTGTGGCTTCAGTTTGGTAGAATTTAGATGTGAAAAATTTTGTGGATGAATAAGGAGTTCTAGGATATTTTTGAAGAAAAATTGCATTATTATGATTTAAACTTAAATACAGTATCCTCCTCACTCCCCTTTGCATTAAATCAGCTCCACTAGAATGAAAAATCAGTGAATTTTCACAGTATTCATCATTTCAGCTGCAATATTTCCAATCATCTCAAACATTATTTTTCTTGTAAGCTCTAGACAGGCACAACTTTTTTCTCCGCTGGAAGCTCCAGAAAGGCATAACTTCTCATACATGAAAGCTCCAGAAAATACATAACTTCTCATACATGAAAGCTCTAAAAAAGGCACAGCTTTCAACAGAATGATTTATTTCAGAAAAATGATCTTCTCTTCAACATATTATTTTCCACCCAAAGTATCACCAAATGAGGTAGTACAACACAAGACAGCTTCCCCCACACTTAAGTTTAACTATATTATGCAATTTCCCTTCAAGAGCAGGTTGGATAGGGAAAATTGGCTTGTAATGTGGCTAACCTAACATGATTTCCATTGATTCTATGGGATGCAAGGATTAAATGTATAAGGTAGGACATTATAAAAAGGATTATCTTAAAAAGGGGGATTTAAAATCAATGAAATGCCTTTATCATTTAAAACACATGTACCTCAAACCCTCAAGTTTTGACAGAAATAAATCAAATTATGGTAAAATCAAGCATGGTATTGTTATCTCAATAAAGGAGCTAAATGAAAAGAATATGAAAATTAGGTATAGAAGCCTCACAAGAAAGTGATTTCAAAAATAAGGACAGCGAGATGTGGCATGAGATTCAAAATTCTGAGTACTTTTCAGGAAATTCATACAGAATTGAACTTGAAATAAAGTCATTTTTAGCATTCATTTAAGCTCAGTTTCATGGGTTAAATTGTTTCACACATTGAAACGGGTTTCAAAAATGGCAATGATATTCATTTAAGCTCAATAGTTTCAAAAACACACAAAAATTTGAAAAACATACATTTTTTTAATAGTTGAAAATACTAAACTATAAAGGTTCCCTCCCCCACACTTAAATTATATATTGTCCACAATGCATTCAAATTGATTTAACATGTAATTATAGTTTAAATTGAATCACAACAATCAATAAAGTGATGTGGAGAGGTACAACCTGACTTATTGGTAGTGCAATGTTGAGTTAAGATCTTATGTGCTACGCATATAAAAACCTACAAACAAAGGTAGATAATAAAACATAAAAAATTTATTGAAAGTAAAGAAAATAGAAACAGAATGAGAATAGAAGGATAGATCTTAGTTTAATCCCCCAAGTGGGCCCTGGGTTTTGACTACCTCCAGATGGGAAGTTTCGATTGGTTATCCCCAATCCGATGGTGGGTGAAGTTTTTTTAATATGAACCACCATAACTTCTTCTTTACATTTTGATCTTCTTCCTTTTTGTTGAGGAATACATGGATATGGTAAACCAAATCCAACACCATGAAAATGATATGTATCTTTTATAGTGGGGTTAGGATAAATAATGAGTCCTCCTATTTATTGATTTCCAATTTCATAACGTCTTCTTCATTCTCCTGTGGTTCCTTAAGGTATGCTGTATCAAAATAATATTCAAAGGGAAAATCATAGTGTAATTCTATTTGAGGAAAATTAAAACATAATGAATTAATATCAAACTCTTCCATTTAAAGTAAGCATCTTGTGTCTCTTTTTCTTCATGGAAATCCACTTTTGTATCCTCTTGAAATTCCTCTAATAAGAATTCATCTTGTTTAGGGAGCTCCATATGTACTTCTTCAGGTGTATCTTTTTCTTTTTCCTCATCCACCAAGGAAATACATTCTTTGCCCAAATCTGAAAATTTCAAGCAAGGGAAGGTGAAACTCAATTCAAATTCTATATAATCAGAATGAAAAGAGTTAAAAAAAAGATTATCTCCCTTAATTAGCTTGACATTAATTTCTTCTTTAGTGTGAGGTTTCTCTTGTAGTCGAATTTCACAAGATAGAGGTAGGTAGTCAGGCTCCTCTATCTTTTCTTCCACCGCATTGGTGGTGTCTTCCTTCATTGTTTCTGGATCTTCTACTTAGTAAGGAATATGTGGATCAAGTAGTTCTTCACACTCATTATAGAATTCATATTGATCTTTTTCTCTCCCACAAGTAGCTCAATAAGTAGTTCTTCCTTCTTGTCCTCCTCGGGTTCATTCATATGTTCTGGTTTTTCCATCATTGCATGAACATATTCAAATGCAAGTTCTACATTGTTCTCTAGTTTTGATATGTCATTTTTATGTTCTTGCATCTAAACTATATCATAACCAACCTCATCTAATTTTTCTAAATTTTGGTAGTTGTTACATGAATTAAAGAAATAATAATTTGAAAACATCATGGAAAAAATACTTTTTTTAACTTTTTTTGGAAAATGTTAAATATTAATAATTAGATTGCGGCAATTCCTCCCTGGAAATGGAGCCAAGTTTTGACACACACCTGTCGTGGGGTGTGGAAATAAAAATTATTTACTATGTTAAAATATTGTATAGAGGTTAACCAAGTTTTTCTCTAGAGAGGAGCGCACAATAATCAAGTTTGTCACTTTAATATTAGATAATCAAGTTGGGTGGTTTTTGATATTGTGTGGTTTTGAAAACAAAGCAACGAAAGTAAAGATAAGAATAAATTAAAATATTCAAAATAAATTAACAAAACATGTGATAAAAAATATGGAAAGTAATTGAGTGATCAGGTTGGGGTTTTTTTCAATTGTAATGTTATCATAGTTCCAATTTTATTCAATCAACTTCTGCTAAGTCGGTTTAAGTGATATTCCACAATCGCTTCCTATCACTCCCTTGGAAAATGGTGACAGTAAGATTAAAACATACCAATATCTTAGCTCGGTCTAATATCCTACCTATGTGTTAAACAGATGTATCAAATACCCTCAATTGAGTTAGGCATTTCCCGATCGGGTCTTGTTTATCCCAAACAATTAAGAATATTCAATACCCCTGCCACACGTACTAACGATCGCCGAGTACATCACCACTAATCCTGAATCTATTCCATCATATATAGACCAGAACCTACTGGATGGATATTATCAACATTTACCAAAGAATAAATAACAACATAATATTAAATCAAATACAATCGCATAAGATAATAATATCGTTTATTAGAATTTGAAATCAACACCGCAGAAGAGAGAGAGTTTTTATTCAATCAAATTCAAGAACTAAAACATTAAAAAAGATAAAACCTTACCTCCCCAAATCACCTCATAAGTTTAACCCACCATGTTTAGGGTATTTTAGAATGATGAAGAAGAAGAAGGCATTAAAAAAAAGAAGAATAAATGAGTGAAAAAAAGAACAGAATTTTCCCCTCCAGAATCTGTCCTCCCGAATGATAGCTCTGGTTATGCCCTATCCTCACTGAATAAGGCCGAGGCCCCTTCTTATATAATATGGGTAATGGAGATAGGAATCTTCCCTCAAAATATCAGAGCAATTGGAGTCGTGTGAAGGATTGTATGGCCGCCAAAATAGAAGATACTTTTCCTGGATGCCAAACACTATTTCACCAACCCTTCTTTGACCCTTTAATTGGAAGCCTTAATGAATGAATTTATTTTTGATATTTTGAGATACTCTGACACTTCTAGTAGTCTTTAGAACCCAGATGGAACCAATGAATGTGGAGGTATTTTGGCCGAGATATGCTTCTTTGAATATGTCATAGTCTATTCTGCTGGCCAGAATAACTTTTCACATTGACCGAAATTTTTGGGCATGTAGAAATTCGAATTGGAACTTCTTCCTGAAGACTTATTTGTATCCCAAGAATCATGAAATCCTAAAAAAGTGAATCAGGTGAATTGGATACAAAATATAGGAGTTATTCTCGAAATACCGAGGCAATATAAATCTGTTTAATGTCCAGAATTAACCACTTTTCACATTTAAGCTCGAATCTCACCAAAAGTCATAAAATGATGAAAATAAAATCAAATTGATTAATGTGAAGTGATTAAATAAATTAAAAACATATGTATAAATATTAAAATATTATCTCTGTCAATATCATTTTAGTTCATCACAATATCTCATCAATGACCCTCTCAAATCCCTTGGGTTATCCAGACAACCCTAGGATTTATCCATAAAAGGTTTCAAATAATGGGGTATTATTTATATTCTATTTAATATATATATATATATATGTATATATATATATTATTAATTTTTTTTAATCCACCCATGATGGATATTAACCAAAACACCCAACATACATGAATGTTATGTCATGCATAATGAAAAACCTACACTTCAGAATTAATGTAGGTCTAATATTTCCCATCTATATCACCATTGTAGATATATTCAATTATTTTAGAAAAAAATCAATGACCATGATATAATATTTTTATTATTTTTATTATATCAACACAGAGGCTCCCCAAGCCCCAAAATAAAACAAGGACTCCACACTGAACACTAAAAATATTCTCTAAAATATTCCAAATATTTGGAAGGAAAAAAGTTGTCATTGAATTTTACACACCTCCAGGATTTTTCCCTAAAAAATTAATTAACTCAAACATGTGAATGTATTGAGTTCTCATTTAGTTTTCCCACTAATAGGTTCATTCCTAAATATTCTCACACTACCATTGGATGGGAACCAAAGTAATCAATTTTCAATGAATGATATTTCTATGATTATCCTCAATATCTGTTAGGTACTCTATGATGGTATCTCCATCCTCGATGTCTAGTTCACCCAAGTCAATAATGGGTGACATGTTTTGCACATACCTCCATAGTCTTGACATGTTGAATAAATTTTGTACCCAGTCTAATTATAGAGGTAGGTCCAAGCAATAAAACACCTCTATAACCATACATAGTATCCTAAAAGATATAATTAATCGCAATGATAATAATCCATCTTGGCCAAATCTCTACAATCAACACTGAGGTATGACTTTTAGGAAAACATAGTCTCTCTTGTTGAACTCAAAAGTCCTCTATCAGTAATATTTATAAGAATTATGATGCATATGGATAGTCCTCCTATGCCCTTGGATAATATATACCTTCCCTATCATCATTCTCACCAACTATGAGCCCATGGGTGCTGACTCACAAGGATCATTCCAGAATAATGGTGACCCTAATGGTCTCATATACATGCCCTCAAACAGTGACATACCAATGGTGGAGTTATAATAACTATTATATGTGATCTCCTTTGACGGCTGGGGATCATCCCTACTATGGAAAAATTATAACATGAATGATTGAATATTTTCCTCCAAAACATGAAATTTCCCATATGTTTGAACATATATCTAGGGGAAACACCATTATAAACTCGAACTGATTCCCAAAGGCCCCAAATAATCATCCTCATAACATGAAGTGAATTAAGAATCGTGGTCTAAAATTATTGTTTATGGAACTCCATGAATCTGTAATATACAATACATATAAATGAATCTCAAGATCTCTTCTAAACACTAATCTTAGATGGGTAGTAATTGGGAAAACTTGGTGAGATAGTCTATGACCACCAAGATAGTGTCATTACCACCATATGATCATGAAAGAAATATCATAAATTTCATATAGATAACATCACAATTATAATCTAGCACCTTAAGGGGATGATCCAATCTTTCTGGATCCTTGTGCTCAGCCTTCACCTATTGATAAGTGAGGCATTGACAGAAAAACTCTACTACACACAAATTTTTCAACATCCACCAGAATTGATTCCAAAGGAATTATTACATTTATTCAACCAACTAATTTACCACTAAGGGGGTTGCATGAAACACCCCTAGAACCTCCTCCCACCGTATCACAGGTACTATCATCTACCATTAAAAAATGATTACTCTCTTCCAACCATATAAAAACTTATCAGGAGAATATCTAGTTGATATTTAGACCTATACCCCTCACAGTAGATATACCCAAGATAATCCTCTCTAATATGATGAAATAAATAGGGGTAAGAACCATCAAATAAATTTAATCTATAACCACCCCTTCCACTGAGGATAATTTCAATGAGGCCAATTGCTCTGATGCCTCACTCAATAACTACAAAAAAATTCATTCTAAGAGAATGGACCACCATGTACCCCTTTCCAAGAATATAAAATATCTCAAAGTTATAATCCTAGAGGAAATGTAGTTTCCACCTCTATCTCATATTAAGATTGTTTTTTGAAAAATATATACTTGAGACTCCTATGGTCAAAATAGATGACAAACTATTATCCCATAAGGTAGTTCTTTCATATGTTTAGGAAAAATAACACTTTTAAAAACTCTTAATCATGGGTTTCATTATTATTCCAATAGGTTATTAGCTACTTGTAAACATATTTAATAATTATCTTCCATTACAAAAAAATATTTCCACTTCATATAACAGATTTATCATAAAACACCATATAGTCAACACCCTCCTCTGGAATTATGATGATGGGGTCACATTTTAGTATCTTCAAAATCTTAGGAAAAATCTATTGGCACATCACTAGAAACATAATAGGTTTCACCATCATGTATGATATTCAAGTGGGATGAAATTTTGTGGAAATTGGTCATGAATATCGGATAGTAGCCTACAAACCCAAGGAAGCTCTGCACAACAGACATAATTTTGGGTGGATCCTAGGATAGCACTGCCTCAACATTTGTGTCATCCACAAATAATCCTACTTTTGAGATGACATGTCCTACGTTTTTGACCTCTGGAATCTATAAATGAATCATCATGATATTTACATAAATAGGGTTCTCTTGATGTATGTTTATGACCATCCTAAAATGTATCATACTCTCTTTATCTGAAGTCAAGTACATAATTATGTCATCAATGAAGAAAACAATAAACCTATCAAAAAATGGGTAAAAGATCAAATACATAATCCCCATGAATTATTCTAGGTAATTTATAATGCATATGTGCATAAATGGTTACTTATATTGATATCCCAACTAGAGTTAAATCTTTGATAACCACCTTACACCTTTAAGACATTCAAATGCTTCTTTGGGTAAGGCCTTTGTCAGAATGATTGCAACCTATAGTTCTGTAGTCACATACTCCAACTTCATAAGCCCTTGCTCCACATTTTCCTTGATGAAATTATAAATGATTTCAATGTGATTTTTCCTTGAGTGATTAATTGGATTGTATATAATATATATAGAACTTGAATTATTGTAATGTATTTTGATCAAAGACTTCACTTCAACTCCGATATCCTTAAGCTCATGCTTCATCCAAAATAACTATGTGTATGATTGATCAGTTTCAATATATTCATATTCTTTTGTGATAAATGAAATGAAATATTATTTATTTCATTTCTAATAAATAAACAATCCACCAAGATAGAAAGCACCCCCTGACGTCTATTTCATACCATCTACTGAACCAACATAGTCTGCATCCGTATATCCCAATAATTATTACTGAGGTTTATCATTATACACCAAACCAAAATCCACTATTCCCTTTTTATACCCAATTAGTCTATTCACTATAAAAAAGTGTGTTTCCTTGTTATTTCATTTATATCTTGATTCTTGACACATGGAAAAACAATATCATGTCTTGTCACTGTCAAGTATAATAGACTGCGGATGATTTTCCTGTATTCTGTGATATTGACTTCATTAGCTTCATCATCCCAAGAAAATTTCATTCAAGTAGCCACCAAATTATTCTTATCCTTGGAATTATCAATACCAAATATTTTTAAAACCTCCATGTAATATTTGGATTGAAAAATGAATATTCCATTATTTTCTTGTATCAATTGTAAACTGGGGAAAAATGTCAATTCACCGATCATTGACATTTAAAATTCGCTTTTCATGAATTCTATTAATTTATCGCATTATGCTTCTTCTGATCTACAACATATTATGTCATTTATATGTACTATCACCATCTTCATTTGATTACTTTCATGATTAAAATACATATTGTAATCAACTCATCCTTTCCAAAAAAGATCTTTTTTAGAAACTGAACTAGTATTGAATACCATTCTCTTGGTTATTTCTTTTACTGATATAGAGCTTTATTCAGACAATAAAATCATTTCCCACATTCATGAATGAGAAAACCATATTTATTTTCCATATAAACTTCTTATTTCAGAATCTCATTTAGAAATTCTGGTGTGATGTCCATATAGAAAACATTGAACATTCTTTGTACCACTTTGTCCAAGAACAATACGCTTTTCCCTAGACATGATATATGTTAAAATGTTTCATCAACATTGATACATATATCTAGGTGTACCATTTTCACACTTTTAATGGTTTATTTTTAATTACCACGACATCTTCATACATTTTTTTGCAAAAGACTCATTTAGACACAATGATATTCTTATTTTTTTCTATGAAAGAATATCCCATGTCTGATTCTACTCAATTTGGTCATGTTATTCACTCATATCCTGAACCCAATTCTATTCTCAAGCTACTTCATCAAAAAAATTAAGATCTACCTGTGATAAGTACGATGCTTATTGTAGAGTCTTCATCCTCCATGTCTCCATTAGCACTTTTGGATAACCAATTATGTTCTATATATTGATTTATTCTCTTCTCTTGTATCATGGTACCTATATCAAATTTTTCACATCCATTTCATTATCTAAATCATTTTCTGAACCATCCACTAAAACTGGGACATCCCCTGATCTTCTAATCTCTTCATCACTGTCCTCCCAAGAATAATCATGTATTTTCTAAAGATTTGTCTCATTCTCTATTATTTTCACATCAAGGATTTAAACAACCTTCACTAGGCACTTATAGAAGAATTTATATGATTTCCTTTTCTTTGAGAAGCCAATACACATCCCTTAATCTCTATAGGATTCAATCTTCCTGTATTTCTCTTTATTGAGAATGAATCATTTACTTCTGAGGACTATAAAGTACATAAACAATGGATTCGGTCCATACCATATCTCACATGTATTCTTCTCTTCTTTTCGAACCAATAAATTTCTATTTGAGGTGTACAATGATGTCCTCACTTCTTATTTCCAAAACTTCTTTGGTAGGTCTTCCACAATGAGGATTGTTCTATACATATTTTTTATAATTGCACTTCATCTCTCAAATAATTTATTCTTCTATAGAGCACTTACTTCCTAAACATGGTGCCTTATCCCGTGTTTCTTGAGATAAACCTCCACTTAGATATTTTTGAACTTTTTTCCATTTTTTTGGATCTTTTGAATTCTTTTCCCCAACAACTTCTCAACATCTCTTAGATAAGTTCTTATGAAACCAAACACATTAGATTGTTGAGTGATGATTGAAACCCATGCCATTCTGCTGAAATCATGAATTAAGAGAAGATAATATCTCCTCCCATCAATAGACCTTGATGAAATTGGTATATAGACATTAACATTCACAAACTCATGGAACATTATTGACCTTTTCTCTTTTTCCTGAAATGTCTTTCAAATGATCTTCCTTTGTTGTCAAGAATCACACGTATGGGTATGATCGCGTGATAATATAGGGAATTCATGTGCGGAATCATATTTCCTAATATCTTCCAAGGAAATCTTGATCATGTGGCCAAGGTGATTATTCGATAACTTATTTTCTTCTTCCTTAGAAAGAAATCACATAACTTCTTCTCAAATCACAAGATAGAGATTTCATTTCACAATCTTTCCTTGAAAAAAAGTTGCACCTTCTTTTTTTGTGATGAAACTAACTTTAGGGAAAATCATATGTAATTTCTTTAGTCACACAGTTGACTGACACTAAGCATTTTGTGACTTAGACCTTCAACAACTAATACATCAACATGTCTCATGTCCTTTCCCCCAAACATAGATTTTCCCTAACCAAAAATCATCAGCCCTTCATCATTTCTTAATCATTCGATACATTTCTTATCACACCATATTATGGTCACCAGATCATTATTACTTGTCTTATGAAAGGTGAATTCACTGTCAATAATCAAAATTCAAGTATGATTTGGTTCTTTAAAAGAAATCATTGCAAATACTATTTGCCCAACTATATTATTCTTTTTCTTCCATTTTTTTGACTACATTCCCATTATTTATTGACAATATTGATCTTCCTTGAAGTATGATGTAACATCTTCATTTGTCAATATTGTAATATTATTTTTCATTTTGATATCATTTGAGGATACATTAAATTTTTTTATGACTGCATTCATTTTGTTTTGGCACATTTCTCTATATTATTGATGAATAATATGTTTCCATGTGCCTAAATCTCCCAAATATAAAACATTGGTCATAAAATAATCCTCTAGAAAATTGATTTCTGGATGGCTGTGTCTGTTGATCATGTTCCCTTAAACATATCATGGCTATGAAACATACATTTTGTGTTTGTCCCATCATTCTAAAATAATAACATATCATGCGTGGTACATTCTCATGTGGAAATAATTCATCATTTGTTCTCCCTTGGGTTCTCTGAATTTTCTCATTCTAATTCATCCCCATATCAATCATCAATCTTAGAATGGGAGATTATTTTCTAAATTCAACCATTGATGTTTCTTTTTAAAATCAATCCCCAAACCAGTTATATCATTTGGATCAATCATATTTATTTATCTGGCACTCCTTTATCTATTTCATTGGAACTCTAAATTCTACTTTTATTTTTTTTATTGCATGTGTGTCCTGCTTTGATGGAATCAAGAATTTCTCAGAATCGCTCAATTTTCTTCACATACTGAAAACATACTCTTTAATATTTGTTATATGTTTGATTTTATCTTTTCTAGTATTAGTCAAATTATCGGTCTCTATGTTATGTTCTTCCATTTCGAGTTTCTACTCAATCACATTTTTTGAGATTTCTGGTATTGAAGACTTCAGTTTTTAATTTTATTAATTTAGATCAGACTTCTCTTCTTATTTCTATAGCATATAATTTTTGGCATCACGAACCACATTGTTGGCATTATTTTATTTTATCTCTCCAAATATATCCCTTCAAGACACTCTTTCAATTCAACTTGGAGCTCAACTCATCCTTCTATTTATACTTCATCCCAATCAAATTCTTTCATAGATTGGGTATTTCCTACAACATCCACCGTATCATCTGATTCAAGATCCTTTCAGTCTTCAAACTATTCTACCTCATATTCATCTAAATTTTCCTCTTCTTTTGAATGTAAATTCCTCTTTTTGAATAAGTTTCTCTTAAAATTTTTCATTCCATTCATGTAAGGTGGAGATTTATTCATGTGAATTTTAACTTCAACCTATTCATCTTCTTAAAAAAATCTTGGGTAACCTTGCATCTATATGTCAAACCTTTCCACATCAAAATCATTCAAGTTGGAGTTTCCCCATGGACTATCCTTTTCCTATTTGTAGATTTGAGGAAATGAATGACATCACGCCATTTTTCTCTTCTTGTTCCTGACCATATTCAATGGAAAGATTATTTATTTCCTTTAAGGAAACTTTTTTGGATTTCTATTTTTCCACAGACTCATTGTAATCATTTCTCATATCTTATCCAAAAAGTGTACTATTTAAGCATTCCTATTTCATCTCCTTTGGATCTTTATTTTCCAATTTATAAACTTTCATATTGAAACGAGGTGGATGTTTTCTCATGATAATCTTTACAATATTTATATCATTAATAATTTCTCCAGGACCATGCATGTCTTCCCCCAATAACATTTACCTAGTCAAATAATATACAAACCGACTTATTAGGGTGAATTTTGATATCCTCATACTTGATCCATAGAACATGTTTCCTTTCTCCTCTCACTTTTTAGTCACTGTCATTAATATTCAACAATGTTTCCCACATTTCAAGTGATGACATTGATGAAATCACCTTCGTATATATGGAATTGAATAGGGATACCCCTAAATCATTGATTACTTTTTCATCTATATCCAATTCCCTTTATTTAGCTTGTAATAAAGCACCACCACCTATTTTTGGCGTAAATTCTATGCATCACTACTATAAATACATCCATTCATAATGATTGGAAGTAGTTTTGTATATGATTCTTCTATAATTGAAAAGTGTTCCCATCAATGATAAGAATCACTTTGTGATTGAAAACCCATATCTCATCCATTTAGAGAGAACCTATGAAATGAAACCTCTCCCTTTGATAACAATTGTTATCCCAATTATGTATAATACCCTAAGTGGGGGCCAAATCAAGGTATGAAATATTAAAACAACTACATCTTTAGATTATGTTTTATTTTTTTTTAAAACTATTATATCTCTTTCCTAGTAAAATTTATCAACAAAATTTAAATCATGATCAAGATATAAGAGTTTAAATTTGTTCTCCCTCACTGGGATATGTATAATGAGCATAAAATAATGATGCTACGATGTGGGAAATCTACTTAGGATCACTACCAAATTACATTGTTTAGACTAGATCACTTATATTCCTAGGATCACTGACTTTAAAGGGCTTAGGGTAATCTCAGTACATTCACAAAGGTTACTCCATATGTCTCTTTCATTATCTCACTACTGCTGTAAAGGATCACCATATTCCACTTTCTCTTATCAATAATCTTGTTAGGTATCCACTCACATTTTTTGGACATGTAGGTCCCTTAATTTTTAAGAAACCACATATCCTCAACTACATATATGTGCTCTGTTAAAGTCTTATTTTTACCCGTAGATGAAATCCAATTTTCTACACAATGTTAGTTTTTGGGAAAAAATTTGTGAACATTTTAAATCTCTTCATGAACTTCATTTAAACTTATGTTGAATGTCCTTCTTCCCTAGTAAACAATGTTCCACCACGTGGTGTGAGTGCATCACGGAACACCTCTCCTCTATGGACCACCTCAGTTTCCATGGACGGTCCTCCTTCCACGAACACTTAATATTCCATGGAATAACTCTTCTTCTGTGGACCAAATAAACCTACATGTACCCTTTTCCTTTTCGAGCTATAGAGACACCAAAATCCCTTTCATGGAGAATTCTTACGAGCTACATCACACTTCATGGAATTCACACTCACGAACTCTTCATTTCGTTGAATCCTCCATCGTGAACCAATTTGGACTTAACCAAACTCCCCTACGGAGCGATGATTTTATCTAATGAAATTCACTTTTACTAATTATGGTATTAGAGGTCATTATGTGGGAAAATAGATCCAAAAATATTCTAATTAGTTTTACTCAGATATTCGATGTCTACAACATTCACCGCAGACTGTGCTCCTCTCGCAAACTATTTTTCCCTTTGCAGTCCGAAAGGCACCCCGATCCTCTATGGTGGCTGATCTCCTCTATAAATTATACCATTTGAGAATCCACAAATCACCACCCCATTTCTGTGAATGATGATCCATCCCATAAACTACAAGCCTTTTGGGAACTAATTTCCTCCCTTCAACTGCTATCCCTCCCACGAAACATTTTCCCTGTGTGGGATGTAGAATGTGATTTGTGGTTCGTATAGCACTGATATGTGGAAATATTTACTTTGCATATTTCCTTTTCTATTAGGCATACCACCTATGAAGACTATGAGCTGTGCTTCGTAGAAAGTGTACTATTTTCTCTTTTGGAGAATTCCTTCCTTTTACATGAAGAAACATTCAATTTTGAGGCCCAAATATTTGGAAAATAATGGGAAACTATGCCACCATAAAAACCTACATTGGAAATATCAACCAAACTCATTCATGGTCATCTGGATTTTTAAAAAAAAATCTCACCCAAAAACACTAAGAGGACAACATAAAGGGTTTTTTCCTAACAATAACTAACTAAAGATTTAGATCTTGAATCTATGTGGGAGCCATCTAATGTTCTATAATAAATTCTAGGATAGTCTCAGGGTGTAATTCTATACAAAAATAAATCCCTCAATGGGTAGGTATTCCTAACATGTCCTCAAGGAATATTTCATCATAGTCCACCTCTACTGTAGGATGTTGAATGCTCATAACTTATGCTTATCCAATGGTAATACTAGACAACTGTTGATTATTATGTTGTATCCTCCTATATATGTGCATATATTACACCACATAGAATTACCTCCCCTTGATGAAGTAATACCAAATCCCATAATTAGGTATTCTTCATATCCTTTTCCTAAAATTGTCTATATAATCATTAACTATGGATAACTACTCCATTCTTAGGATGAGATCATAAGGACTCATCATCGCCACGAAAAGATCTCATTGGAATCTCTCACCTCCAAGAGTTATCTCAGACTATCACTAAAAATGTTTCATAACTTAAACTCTTCTAATATAATTCTCTAAGAATAAAGGATTAATATAACGACTCCATCAGAGTCCCTTGATATTGAATAATGGATTTAGAAAGAAAATAGTGTATTGCACTTTTGTGTAGTAATACTATAGATAAATTATAGAATAATGGAATAATACCTTTATTCATCCCTAGAGAATCTGGTTATAAACCTATACTTCCTATAGCAACTGCCATCCTTGACCACTTTCTCCCTGAGACAGAAGTAAACTACCATGGGTTAGTGGTGGAAACAAATCAAATCATCGACCTCCTCCTGCTTCTCTATCACATACTCTTTCACATCTTCTACTTGCATACTTCCCTAATCTAGCTGCATCATTTTACTTTGTGTTCAAGAAACCCTGTCCCTATATAATACTTAGTGGTTTGAAAAACACCACAACATATATCCCTGCCTATCATAAGGGTTGCATCACCTCTCTCAGAGATGACTAGAACCATACAAATACCCTTGAAATATAAACTAACAATCCTTATACTATCTCTAGAAACACATTTCAGGTATGCATCCCCTATCATGGCATCAATTACTAGCTACTAATGTATTAGCTCTAGAGTTTCCAATACTAGCACTAGCTTCCAATGTATAGTCATCCAGAATGATAACCCCTACAAATTCATACTCTGGAAACCCAATATAAGAATCAATGAAAATAGATACCATATAATCCCAAATATCCTGATGAGATCCATTCTCTACGGTCCTTTTTTGAAAGTAAGAATCTATAACCATATGAATGGAGTATCGTGGCTCATTGTTAAACCTCAATGAATACTATTCAACTATCATACAACACTAATAGATATCCAAAATCTCTTAAATCCATATAACTCTCAATATAGCTAGATAGAACTACTTTTTGAAGATGCACTCAAACTCTTTCTATGTGAGAGTATCCTCATCTTGAATATATGTCACTAGATTTCCCCACCACCCCTGTACATCCATGAAGAAGGCTCAGTTCAAGGACCACTATCTTATTATGAGGGATCCTAACAAGAGGAAAAAATCACCCAAAAATCTTGAGCATATCATCTTCCACCTTAGGGTTTAGTTCACCATGAATTTTGATCATTAAATATATCTGGAAACCATTATGTTTGTCCATAATTCATAGATCAAATTGTTGTACTAATAGAGCAACTTACAACTAAATGAGTGGGGGTAAGACCAACAAACCACATGAATGTTCAATCTCTTGTACAAGCACATGAACTAAAGCCTATTCACATAGTGGCCCATCCTCAATGTTCATAAATGGAATCTTAAAATAAATTCTTCATGTAAAAATCCAAAAAAAGTCATAATGGACCCTATTTTAAGAGAATATGTAGGTATTTAACTGATGAAGTACATGGAAACCATAACCCATTCACATATGACACATGTACTGATGTTTTCCCTATAACCACTTCCTATATGAATTGAGAAAAAATTAGGTTATTAGAGTCATGGTGAATGGAAATGTTAGTAATTACACTATCGTTAGGTTCTCAATATTGAGATACGAACTCGAGATAATTTAAAACAATTTTCCAAAGTCCCAAACAAAACATCATAGCTAGACTATCACCAAACTCTGATCCTATGATGACCTCATATGATACTTTCATGAATCATCTAAGGTTTCCATCTACCTTGACTCCTGACTCATCCAATGGAATGACTTGAAGGTATTTCAAATCCCCTTAGGCTGAAAACTAGTTACTCGAAATCTTGGAAGTCCTTTGAGATCATCTTCTATAGAGAGAATAACTTTCAACATCATTAAAATATTTACATACATCAAGTGCACTTACCATTACATAAATAACAAGACAAGATAACTATAATAATTATTTAATTATTTACCAATAAAAACCAGAGATAAAAATCCAAAAAGTGTATGGAATAAAATATATGAAAAAAACCTCCGTGTGACATATTGGTTGACACAATCATTCCACCACTACTAACACCTTACCAAGGGGAGTCTTATCATAATAGAAACCACCATCACCACCATGGATGGCATTGATGTTACCTATGTTTTAATAAAGGTAAAAATACACTTGAGGGTGTATGTAGGGTGTGAGCATGCATTCCTAGTAGGTTACCAACCAAAGGTTCCATGGAATGACATTAAAAGATAAATTAAAACTCTATTTTTAAAATAAATATAATAAAAAGTTTAAATTAAATACAATCGTGTTTTATTATGACAATTAATCTTGAAATGTGTATTTAAAAATTGGTAAAGATAAAAATTATTCACTATGGGTAATCCATAAATAGTTAGTTCAACATTGTTCTAGGATCCTCATACCTTAGTGATTGACCCATATGGCCAATTCTAATGAACGAGACACTATTGAGGTCTATGACCAAGTTTTAGCAGTTCCTAATGCATCATCATTCATTTAGTTAGTGTTGTAGTGTAAGTATTCTAAGAAGATTGGGATATTTCCCTATTAACTCAACTAGTGTACTATTCCTTAACAAAAAATCTAGATAACTAGGTTTCCCATGTTCTCCATCTCATTTTTAGACTAAGAAAGACACCTTTGTGAAATCACATTATTATTTTCAAAAAAAGAGAGAATCAACCATTAATAATGGGTAAAACAATTTTAATGACATAAGAAAACACTAAAACCATTTAAAATGCCATTTCAGCCACACACATAATGTTAAAACAATATTAAAACCATATAGACTATAAAAATTTCATCCATTAATTAAATGGCATGGACCCACCATGATTTTGCATGAAATAACAAAAAATCTTGTTGGAAAACATAAGTTTCACTGATAGAAGAACCTATGGAAGGAATAACTAACAAAAACATCAAGATTAAAGCCATATAAGTGATATTGAACCCAGGTTAGGTCAAATCATTCCTCGAGAAAGGATGTCCAAAGAAGGTATAGAGGAGAGATCAAGAGAAGAGAAGAATTGAAAGAATAAAGGAAAATTATTCATAATTTCTTTATCAAATATAACAAAAAATAGTAAAAACTTATACCCTCAAAGAGTGGAAGAGTATGGGTCATGTTCCTAGTGATGGTGGTGCCTGAATTGGGTGGAAATATGGGGTTATAATGTTAAAATCAAGAAATAGTATAATTGGAATTTCAAAATTTTAAAGAATCTTGAAGGTAACATCATCTTCCAGACCATATGCCAACAATGTGGAACCTCTAACCAAGTGGAGAGGTAGAATAAAAATGCTTACTAGAGGGGAATTTAGTCATGAACCTAGTAGTGCTTCCTAGAAATTTACACTATCTAAGTCATATGGTTCAAATTGGTTTGGCACACAGTTTCCCATAACAGTGCCCTAATTGTGTGCCTCATTCCATCTTCCCCCAACCATAATTTTTCTTATTAAATAACTGAAAATGATAACGAACACATGTAAGTCCAAACATAAAGAAAAATTATCTCAAAGAGTATTATGGGTGAGATAAATACCATGATGTCATAACTTGACTAAATAGGTCTTTCTTGGTCAGTGATAATCTGAGTGTGGAACTCTAATCCTTTATCCAATAGAAAAGGGGTTAGTGACCAACGTCATGTAGGCATATCAAAAACATGAGTGACCTTATCCTAAGGTAAATTTATATATGCCCTCATCTACAAATGTAAATATATTGTAAAATAGAATGATATAACTGATACCAAGACCTATGCATATAATTAAAACCCACATCATAATAGGACATAAGTATGGGAAAGAAAATTGGGCAAATAAAATACTAGAAAATAGTATGAGTTAAAAATACTAGTAAGGAGGGTACTGTTTTCAAATCCATCTACTAGAATTGGTTGTATTCCATCTACCTCAACTATGATCGACCCACTCTTTATCCACCTGAGAATTCATCGAATGTCGATTCATCTACATAATACATGACATGTAATATCCTATATTATTTTGTGTATTATTTTTAACAATTATACGGAATTAGTTCCAGAATAGCTGATAAGAAAACATGTGATTCCAAGGCCAAGGGTTCCAAGAAAAAATATTTGAAATATATTAAAATATTAAATTATACGCATATGTAGTTTTATATAAAAAGTTGAATAACTTCTAAACGGGTTCCTAGATTAGAAATATGTGGGCACCATTGCATTCAGAGGAGCGACTTTAAACTATGTGATAAATGACATATAACGGCATGGGACTTCTATGAAAAGTAGTTTTTGGGTTCTAATATATAAAATAAAATAATAATTTATTTTATTTTCACATTTCATAGTTACATAATAATTTTTATTTTAAATTATCCTTTTAAGAAGGGATCCAATGTTAGGCTCATAACCCTAGAATTTTCTTGAGGCTCTAGAGAGAACAATGGAGAACTTTATTGATGGAAAATGATGAAAAAGAATGGATTAGAGATCAAAAGATGTTGTTTTTATGGATCTCATCAATGAAAGTGGAGCAATGATCGATCCTCTTCATAAAACGATCCAACCACGAGGTTGGATATTGTTTTTTTATCATTTCTCATTCCTCTTTCTTATATTCAATGATAAATGCAGACCAACCAATGAACATGATGATCCACGATACACTCGTTCTTGCTGAATGGGCAATGATTGCAAGTTTTTATCGAGGTTTCTTTTATTTTGAATTTGTTTTTTTATTGAACGTTCTTACGGAATAGATCAATGATGGTATGAACAATGACCGAGGTTCATTACTTAGGGTTTTCATTGAGTTTCTAACCCCTGAAGTTCTTCACATTCTTTGTGGGTTATGAAAAAATGATAATTAAGCCATTGAATCTTGAAAAACAATATGAAATTGAATATCAGGCATCAGGACGGACAAGAAAAGTTGTGACGGTGATGGAAATGAACTAATAACAATGATTCAATGGATATATTTCTTTATATGATTTACGAATGGATGATCAGATTCATATTTCAAAGCTTATTGAAGGCCTAAAAATAATTAATTAATTCTTCTAATGATGATATGACCCTCGATTTATGGTTTTTAGGGGAACAGATCATAGAAACTTGATCAGATCATCAACTGGGGCATGCGAAGGAAGAATATAGGTTTTGGAAAAATCAGGACCAACACAGCTTGTACCCCGGGGGTACACGGTGTTCCGACCCCACTGAGAAGGGTCTAGAGTTCCCTATGTTAGTTGAATGCCACATGGCATGTGCCCCTATCACGCGGTGTCTAGTCCCATCCCAATTACTCACTTTGTATCATGGGAGATAAAAGGACATGGGGTAGAGTTCACGGGTTTCCTGGATGCCGTGTACCCCCCAGTACAACTTCGCCAAGACCGGTTACATTGGTTATCTCGTGTACTGGTACATGGGTAGGAAGACACATGTTGACACTGGGTATTGGCACATGACCAAAGTACCTGAGGGGACCCATGATGGAAGGACACGACATGTGACCCTTTTACATGATGGGTACCCATCTTCTACACAACAAGTTCTCAATGACACGTTCCATTGTACGTAGTCAGTACCTGGGGTCAAGGGATATGGTGTGTTACCCTACTACTTTCCATGTACCACTTTCTAAATGGCCAAAATCTCAATTCAACTATATATTGGGAAAGATTCATTAGGGTTCATTCGCTTGGTCATTTCCCTTAAGATTAATTCATATCATTTACTACTCATAGGAGTATGCTCCCAACAACAGGACTTTCAGGATAATGTTTTTTTAATCCCCTCTAAGCAGCTCGAAAGAGGATCATCTATTCAATCTCCATGCCCTAGGTAATGTACATGGTATAGACGTGACCAACTTCATAGAGAATCGATCTGAAACATAGTAGGTTAATCCAGATATAATTGAGGGTATCACTTCATGGCCTTAGCTATGATCCTCATCTATTATATAATTTCTCCCTTTAGATATATCATCATATATCTCTCATGAAGGTTCCTGACAAATAGTACATCTTGGACGAACATTATTAGTTCTATTGGACTCAAGAGTTTGTTCTCTTCAATGAGTGATTCAAGGAATAGTAAAACTGAATCCCTAGTGCCGGTACAACATTTTTGTGACTTACCCCTAGATAATGTGTCTTAGTTTTAGTATATCTAGATATTATTATTATATGTGTTGGAGATATATACTGTATTGATCTAACTATATATTTACCTTTTGTATTTCATTGGGTTTTCAGGGTGTCCTACTAAGTATTTTTAAACACACCCCAGTACATGATTTTTCCACACATGTCATGTCTTGTTTAAAGTAGAAACCTTTTGATTGATTCTGGGGAAAATCTGGACCAAAAATTGATTTTTGAGTTCAAGCAGGCCGAGCTGTTCCTATAGCTTCATGCATTAGTCCCAATACCTATTTTCATTACATGTTGGACTTTATAGTTTATAGAATATTTCTTTTTAGTTTTCTTGTATTATGGAACAGTGTACTTGGCTTCACTTTACACTCTTGTCATACTCTTTTGGTTGGTATAGTTTTCAGGACCCATCCCTCAGGTACCATGCCATGAGTACCCCAAGCCCACTTTCCATAGGCCAGGGGCTAGTTACTAGAACCGGAAGGGCATATCCCTAAAAACTAGAAGGATTTTCCTCTAAACATGTAAACTCATACAAACCACGCACACACCAATATTAAAGCACAAAGTAAACAATATAGTAAACATGGTGTGTACAGTAAGTAAAGGGACTAGAACACAAGCCCAACTGGAAAGTACAAGTAAAACTGAAAAAATCCCCTGTGAACAACATCCAAGGATCCTACCTGATGGATTGGTTCAACACTCGAATGAAAGTCTCTGAAGATCGTCTTGACTAATGTCCACCTCCGAACAACCTCTAGTCCTGGTACCTCGACCTCGATCAGTGTTGTCCGTCGTCTTCACTAGACACAGTAAAGTGCAGGCATAGCCCATGCAGGGGTTAGTATACCAACCCTCTACAAGGATCCCGAGACCCCATAAAGCCTCTCTGAATCATCAAAGGATAAAACACAAAACACGGAAACAACAATTGACCCTACTTACGTATATGACCGTACATATACCAATGTTATCAAGTATACCCATCATGTTCATGAAGAGTCACAAGGACCAACACTCTAGCCAAAATCCCAACTATTCCATGAAGGAAATAATACCATGAAGGTAAAACCATGAAGGTAAGTACCACAAAGGTAACGCCACACATAAGAATACCACGAAGGTAAATACCACAGGGTAATGACTCAACTCACACATGGTATAACTTTATCATCAAAGTATAGATGATTATCTGTATTGGTAGATCATCTTAGATCACTGAGAAGTTCTATTTTTAACCCAGATAGGATCAATGATGACCCAAACAGGATCTTAAGATGACCCACATAGGATCTAGAGATGAACCACACAGGATCTGAAAATGACCCACACAGGATCTGAAGATTACCCACCCAGGATCTGAAGACTCCTCAAGTACAACTAGCCACAGGGTTCCCACACTAAGAATTCTTGATTCTTGGAGGTTCCACTACTCAAGACATTGGTTGATACTTCAACTACCATAATTTCCTATTAAGATGTATCCCGAAGGTCTGTCACATCATAAGGGACCCAACACAACAGATGACGCGTTAATTGGATGCATGATCTATAAGTTGTTAATGTTTCCGTTCAGAGGGAAAGGTTGTATTTGGGTTCGATCAAACCCAGCCATAATTCAACATTATCCAAAACTAAAGTGGAGTATGTCTAAAGGAAATTCTCTATCCAAGGGTTATAGCGTCGCAGATGATTCATCAAACAGATGCTCGGTTGTCAAGATATGGCCAAAAGGGCGCATCTGGGTCTAGATATGCCCGAGTCTGGTCTGACCCAGTCAGACAGAGCCGGCCTGGGTTGACCTGACCTAGTCCAGGGCCAGTCTGAATGGGCCTGGCTGGCCCACAAAGGGGGAAGCCCGACCCACTCAGCTAGGCCCACTCGGCTGGGTGTGGTCCCCCGTTGCAATCCCCGCCTTAGCTTCTACTCGGGGAGAAGGTTCCTTCCAGTATTCCAAATGGTCCAACGAATTATTTGGCTAGGCCAACCAGGTGGTTCCATGTGGCACTTCCTGATGGTGTGTGGAACCCACCAAAGCAGTCTTTCTGAGCATGACGTGGCCGACCGGTTCTCCTCCCAATTGTTTGACGACGTCGTTGCTCTACCGCGACCTGTCAGGTGTTGGACGCCCTCTAAGAGAACCACCCCAGCTAAGTAGCCAAGACCTCCTCCTCTATCGACAGTGCGGACGGGTGCCGCCCTGACTCCACGCAGCTGGCCAGGTGTCGGCTGCCCCCTACTACCACTGCAGCCGATGAGCTGTGGCCTCCTTCAGTTTCTGCAGCATGGTCGCACGTCACCCCAGTTCTATGTGGTCGGTCGGGGTGCGGGCCACCCCTTTCCTCCACCGCAGCCGATGGTCCGTGGCCTCCTTCGGTGGTGCGGTTGGGTTTCCGCCCTCATTGCAACCATCCGATGTGCCATCCACCACCCGTACGCTGCTAGCGATGTGTTCGGGTTCCACTAAACTCGTTGATCCACCCACGAAGAACAAGTCAACATTGAAGTGGCAGAGGGATTAGGCTACTTTCTTTTGGCATGCACCCTCCGCGTTAAGTCGGTAGCAGGAATTTCATAGATTGGAGACAATAATTCAACATGAAAACAAATTTAACAAATTAACTACCTCTATGATCATTAGGGATTGCATGAGGAAGGGGATGAAGACGTTGAAAGAGACTCTGGCATTTGTCGCGCTCACAACACGCTTCTGATCCGAGATCGAGTGTCGGTTGGTCGTTCTTGTTCCGGAGGATGTTTTTCATTGGAGAGGTTCTTTGTTGGATAATGTTTCTCGAAAGGCTCTCCCAAGTTCTCTCCTTTTCCAATGATTCCCAAACCTCAAGAGGTGAGGATCCAACTTAATTAATTACTTTTTCAATTAATGTTGTCTCATTAATTGGGGAAAACCAAGAGTTATCTCACCTTAAGAGAGGAGTTCACGTTCGGGTGGTCCCCAACACTATAATTCAATTGGGTGGTTTCAAATAAATGAAATAAAAGTTGCTTTTCATTTTATTATATTTTTTTAACTCTCCCACGAAAATCCGAAAGACTAACTTCCACCCTCGACCTACTACGGTCAAGGTGAAGGTCTCCTTAAGTGAATATTGGTGTTGCGAGTTCAAAAATGTCCTAAGATTTCAATTATATGCACCGGTTCAAAAGTTACAAAATGTTGGTCACACGTTTACTAAACATACCTAAAAATTTAAAGAAATTCATTCCAGGTACGTCGGTCCTCGGAATCATGCACCGTTAATTTTCGCAGACTCGTAATATTTCTATATAATTAATTAAATTACATTGAAAATCTCGGACTTTATGTTCTCCACACCTAGGGATTTTCATCACCAAAAGCTGGAACACAAACTAGGGAAGCAAGTGGGGTTACTGAGAACAAATTTGATCCTACCATTACCATGTGATCTTCTGGAGGTTTCTGTGCTGCCAACAAATGCGTACCAGATGTATCGACCACCCACGAAGGACCTGCTCATGTCAATCCTCAATCTCCACTGGAACCTCCGAAAATATCACCCCATCGTCGATTTCCATCTCGCTCCTATTGATGAAGTGTTAAGGATCATGTACGTATCTCCTCAACTGGGATACATGGAAAACTTCATGCACCTAGTGATACTAGGTTGAAGAGCTAAGTGGTAAGCCACCTCGCCAACTCTGCTAAGGACCTGAAAGGGTCCAATTAACCTTGCAGATAACTTTCTGCCCTGACCAAATCTCTGTAAACCTCATCATGGTGAGACCCGTAGAAAGACATGGTCACCATCCTCAAACTCCAAAGATCTATGTTTCCTGTCACCATAAGACTTCTACCTGCTCTGTGCAGTCTTCATCCACTCCTGGATGATTTTCACTTTCTCAGTGGTATCTATTACCATCTCTGGTCCCATGAGTGCTGACTCCCCTGGGTCAGTCCAGCATAATGGTGATATATAAGGTAGAATGTACAACACCTCGAATGGTTCCATGCTGATGGTGCAGTGATAGTTTTTGTTGTATGTGAACTCCACAAGGGGGAAATAATCCTTCCAACTTTGGCTGGAATCATGGATGCATGAATACAACATGTCCTCAATGGTCTGAATGATCTGCTCTGTCTGACCGTCCATATGAGAATGAAAGGCAGTGCTAAACTGAATTTGAGTCACTAATTCCTCCTACAACAACTTCCATAGCTGGGAAGTAAAACATGCATCACAATCAGAGACAATCATAGATGGAACCCCCTTAAGCCATACAATCTCCTGTACATAGAAGCATCCCATGCCCTCTAGTGATCCCTTCTCTCTGATAGGTAGAAAGTGGGCTGACTTGGTGAGTTGGTAAATGATCACCTAGATAGAATCATGTCCCTTGGACGTGTGTGGATGTCCTATCACGAAGTCCATGGAAATTCCATTCCACTTCCACTTTTTCAGCTTTAGTGGATGAACTATGTATGCTAGAACCTGATGCTCTGCCTTCACTTGCTAACAAAAGAGGCACCGCGAGACAAAATCTGCTACTTCATTCTTCATTCCCAGCATCTGGTGTTGACTATAAAGGTCCTAGTACATCTTTCCCACTCTTGGATGTACCGCTATAGGGGATATATAGAACTCCCTCAACAACACCTCCCATTGCACCACTTGTACCGATGTATGCCCTATGAAAAGGATGACATACTTCCCACCTTCATAAAATCCATTAGGTGCCTCTCCTGTGGATATATGAGCACGACATCCCTCACTGTCATTTTCTCCAAGATGAGCCTCCCTAAATCACTGAAAAAGTGGGGGAGTGACTATCAGATAATGAAGATAAGCTTCTCTAACTTGATCCACGTAGTATATCAGCAAAGTAGATAGATGCTCCGTTGCCTCACTTAGAAACTGTATACCAGATCTCCTGCTGAGTGCATCAGCTACAATGTTACCCTTCCCAAGAGTATAGACTATATCAAAGTCATTGTCTTGGAGGAACTTAAGCCAACATCATTGTCTCGAGTTTAGGTCCTTCTAAGATAAGATGTACCTGAGACACTTGGGACAAGGTTAGACGGTAAAATGTTCTCCCATCAAGTAATGTCTCCACATATTCAAGCTGAAGACCACTGTTACTAACACTAGGTCATGGGTATCATTGTTCTTCTCATGATATCTCAGTTTTAGTGAACCATATGTGATCACTACTTGCTCCTACATCAGGACACATCCAAGCCCGATCCCTAATGGATCATGGTAGACTACGTTCCCAACGCATTCCTCAGGTAGCCTCAAGATGGGCGCACTCATCAGTCTCTATCTCGGCTACTGGAAACTTCACTGGCATCTCTCCGACCACACGAAGGGTTGCTGCTTCTTCATCAATGCTGATAAAGTAGCTGCAACTCTGGAAAAGTTAATCACAAACCTCCGGTAGTAACCATCCAAACAAAGGATCCTCTGCACATCCGCCACACTCCTAGGTGGCTCCCAAGCAGGTACAACCTCAATCTTCACTATATCAACTACAAATCCAGCCACTGAGATGAAGTGTCCCAGGATATGATCCTCTCGGATCCATAACTGGAACTTCGAGAGATTAGCATAAAGGTGGTTCTCTCAGAGTGTGTCCAGAACAATATGGAGATGATTGCCATGCTCCTCCACTATAGCTGAGTATATCAAGATGTTGTCGATGAAGACTACCACAATGCGATCAATTAATGGCTAGAAGATCCTATTCATGAGTCCCATGAACACTACTGGGGTGTTGGTCATGCCTAATGTCATAACCAAGAACTCATAATGGCCATACCTACATCTGATGGTCGTATTCTCCACATCCTCATCTCCTACCCTAAGCTGGTGATAGCCTGATCTATGGTCTATCTTTGAAAACCAACGTATTCCCTTCTGCTGATCAAAGATATCATTAATACTCGATAGTGGGTACTTGTTCTTCATGGTCACCTAGTTCAGTAGCCTATAGTCCACATAGAGTCTTAAACTCCCATCCGCCTTCTTGACTAACAAAATCGAGACTACCCAAGGGGAAACACTAGGCCTAATGAACCCCTTTCTCGATAAGTCTTCCAACTGTACTCGCAACTCTCAAAGCTCCACAGGTTCCATCCGATATGTTGGTGTAGATATTGGTGACATCCTGATGTACACTTTGATATAAAACTCCAAGTATTTTCTAGGAGGAAGACACAGAACATCATTAGAGAAAACATCAGCATACTGGTCTACCACTACCGGAAAGCTCAAACTCTCAACATCAACTGCTCCGAGGGTAAAGCTATCCAACTGATGTGTGATTGGATGAACCCTCCTCCGAGTAAGTCCATCATGTTCTACAAAGGCAACCTTCTCACCAGTGAATGAAAACCTCATCCCATCCATGTGGACACAATGAACCTTGCACCTAATATAGTCGATATGAGCATGGACTGTATATAACCAATCCATACCCTAGATGATATCGTAAGGCATCAGAGCCACAACTAGAAGATCCCAACCAAAGCTCTCGCCTCTTAGAGTATGATAAAACTACTGACACCATTGTTTATTCATAGAATACTCTCAAATAGGTGTATCTAGATGTAGAGATCAAGCCAATGGCTCCACCAGAATCTCTGAACTCTGAACGAGGGACATGGAAATAGAATGTGATTGGAACCTGGTTCTATAAGTACTGAAGCTAAGGTGGAATAGACATTGATCGTACCTCTAATAATCACCAATGCATCGTGGTCATATGCCTTAGCTCTGAGGAGCAGTGCTCTTCCCTGTCCACGTACTTCTAATGGTTGGGGTGGACCACCAGGAGGTGGCGATGGTAAAACCTCAAATCGTCGCCCACTGCATGCTGCACGACCATCTCCTCTACCACATCTACCTACTACCTAGGGACCTCCTCAATGTAATATTTTCCTTTACCTAGGTAGTGCTTCGATAGTCTGTTGGTCATCTATATGGAGGGTCGGGCAGTCACGAGCCATGTGACCCTTCCCACTACATGGTTAACACTACCTACTTCTCACCTATCATGCTCTATCTCGAGTTCCCCACATGAATGACCCTGTATCCTGGGGTTTTCCACATTTAGGTCGGGTCCCCTTGGACTTCTACTTCATATGTCTACTTCCAGCAATAGATGACTCTGCTACGTGACGTCCGATGGTGGGACTCATTGCTGGTGACTGGTCAGAAAGGAATCTCTCCTCTAAGAGTTCTTGACATAACACTCCCGTCTATGTTAGGATGGTGAGGAAAATCATCGAAGATCTAATCTCCCATATGAGCCCCAACATGAAGTTCTGAGCCCCAAAGAAAGGGTCCCACACCATGTTAGTGGAGTAGCATGAATATAACGACCCATACATTACATAAATTGTTAGTATATCAAAATTGAAGTACACTTATTACAACATATAACAAAACCTTGAAAGGACCGTATAGGTATAGTGTCTTTAGAAACTGGGAAACAAAAACAACTGGTTCATAATGTGCTTACATGGTCTCCTATTTATTTCATCATATCTATAGTCCCTTTTGCCATATATTACTTAATAACCTTCTTCCTGACCTGGGGAAAGAAAATATACAAAAGGGTGAGCTCAAATGCTCAGTAAGGGTAAACAAAAGATATATCAATCACATCATATTCATAATAACATAACATTTTGGAAATCATACCCTACAAAAGAGGACATAATTTCATAACATGGAATAAATCATGGTATTGAAATGTAATCACAATAATCATAACTTAAAACATGATTCTTTGTGGCATACACACATAATCATAGAGAATCATTTATTATTAGTTAAGACTCATTTCCAAGACTATCTTAGTGGACAAAGTCCATCTCTGAACTGAGTTCATTCCTCGTTTCAATCCTATTTCACTGAACAAGTTTAACCTACCGTTCCATCCATGTCTATCTCATGAGATATAAAATCTTTACCCAATGCATTGGAGGGAGATATAGGTCCCACCCATCTCATAATGATACCATTCTTATGTGTGCCACAAAATCATAAACCATACATCATTGCATAACCCATGTAATAAAAATGGGATTCTTAAACATCATGCCATCATAACATAATCCATATAAGATAAAAGGGCATCACAAAATTAATTCCATCAAAATATAATAAATTTAATTTAAAAATAGGGATAAAAGCAGAACCCTACATTATCTTATATGGAAAATAATTTTGATTAAACACTAGAACTCCATTCTTGAGGAAAATATCCTTTCTACTTCAAAAACACTTCTCCTTTCTTAACATGTCATACAATTATAAACTAAAAGAAGTTGATTAAAAATAAACATGAAAACATGTAAAGATAGCTTCTTGGAAATAATTTTTTAAAAATCCATTCATGTCGTATAAGTTAAAAAACATTCTTCTCGTACTTTTGTAGGAAAAGTCAAAAAGTACCTCGTATGAAAAACGACAAAAGATTCCTTTCATATCTTTTACTAAAAACTCACCAAAGGGTAAAATTGGATTTAAACAATTGTAGGTGGATGGAAATAATATTACATATTGAGGAAACATGTATGTGGATGATAAAATACACCACAGTAAATTCCAAGTATAAAAAATCTCGGATAAAAATGAGATTGTGGTATTTCCCATACCTTAGGTCCCATTTGCTTCGAAAGTGTCTGAACCTCCTGTATAATGATTTAAATAATGTCATTGAATTATTCCAGATTCATACTCATTGTTACGATATCATATATGGTCATATTCTTATATTATTATTAGTAATATTTCATTGCTACTTGTTATTCGGGTGTTTATAACTTTTTGTTCTTATGCATGTTTTGTCAAATAAATTCTTATTATTAATTTTACTTTATAGATACCACATTTACAGAATGGTATTAGTGTAATATATATCACATTTATTCACTCAATTCATTTATGTAATCATTATGTAATGAAAATCATGTAGACCGAGTCGCATCACATCGTAGAGACGGTATTCCGTACGTACGCATGAGCGATGATATTGTTCCCATGATCGTGGAATTATATTGGAGTGTATGTATACTATTTTAGAATAAATATCACTTTAAAATAATCATATATATTCATTATTTACACCATTATACCCATCCAAGTAAGGTGGTGGTGGAAAATAGATTACACCACAGCGTGGAGACGGTATTCCGTACGTACGAACGCGTGATGATTTCATTTTCCGTAGAATGGATAGATGGTGAAATAGGGTTGTTTCATACATATAATAACATATAAGTATATTAGTGATACTGATGTTATTAATTCATAATGAAACAACAAAAGAATAAGAAGTGGAAGAAGAAATAAAGTTGAAAGAATCGGTAATAGACATTACCTCTTCTTTGAAGCGCTTCTTTGAGACTTCCTTTTATGGCACTAACATTGGTCTTTGAAGAAGACCAGGACCTCTAGTATGTTTCTAGGGAAGTGTATAGGAGAAATTGTTAGGTGTTGGACTAGATTGAAGGTTCAATGTGGTGTGAGGAAGAGAGGGAGAAGGTTCCCTTTTATAAGAGAGGAGAGGGGCACTTTTGAAAAACCTAAAACTATTATTTTATTATAAAGCCATATTCGGTATTAAATAGCTCCAAATTGATTTATTTAGAAGATAAGGATGGGATGGGTCTAAATACTCTCATCCAATAGAATTTGGACAAGTTTAGTTTAATATTTTAACCTTATCATTTAGATTTAACTTTAAGTTAGATAATTATACTTTTACCGTGTCTTTTTGTGTTCTTACACTATAATGTTAATAAACATACTATAACAAGCCAAACGAACCCCATGTTGTTTATTATTAATTTATATAACCTTATCTAAGTCATTTGGATGAACCTTAGATTTTTAAAAATAAAATAACAATTAATAATATAATATTTGTTTTAGAAACTATTTTATGTCAATTTTGACACTATTTAGTAATTGATTTTTATGAAAATAATAACATAATTATCAGTTATAAAAAAGTTAATTAAATCAATAATAACATGTCATATTAACCTATAAAATTAGTGTAATTCATATAAAGTCTAAAATTACATTTATTTGGGTATTTATAACATCCATTATGTCAATACTTCATTAATAAGATAATTACTGAATCATCATTGTGTCATAAATAAATTAAATTATTTAATGTCTAAAAATTACAAAAAAAATACCATTATGTAGGAAATATTTTTATCTTTCTAATTAATATTTATAGTAGAATTTATCTTATGTATAACCCTATATTAAAAATTATTTACTTATTATACATTGATTTTAACTATTTTAACCCTTCTTTAAATAAATTAATAATAAATGTCCTAATCTAGTCCAAGTGGGCCTAAATGGTAATATTTTATTCCTAAGGTTGTTTTTGGTCGAATTACACTTATCCAATAGAATTATGACATGTGTTAGGGTAATAATAATATCATTTTTACCTTTAATTACCCTATTTACTTTTAACAGGGGTAAATAAAATTAAAAAGTTACTATTCACCAAAAAAAGTATTTTCATCTCATTGAACCACATTTTACATATTGAAATCAACCATGTCTCTCGTATTTTTTAAATTCCACTCACAGAAGTGTTAAAATTATGTTTTATGTGAATTTGGAAATTCTCCTAGGAGGTGGGTAAAAGACGGTGAAAAGTTCAATAAAATTTTTATATATCTGAAATTATTATAAAATGACTCCAATGAATTCAACTGAACTTATATAGGTATTATGTATTAATTTTGAACAAAAATAAATTTAAATAAAATAAATAATTATTTAAATAAAAAGTCAGTTTTTAAATAGTAACCCAGTGATTTCAATATTCATCAAAAATTGAAAGTTTTCAGAAAAATACCAAAATTTCACCCCAGGAAAATTTCGATATTCCGAATCCAAAAATGAAGTTCATTTTGAAAAATAAAATTTACAAAATTTCAAAAAGTGGTTATTACTAATCATAACGGCTAATTTTAATAGTATTTTAATAGCATATCGTTGTTTAGTGAAACTCGTTATTGCGTACGACGCAAGCTATCAAGGAAGGTCGTGATTGCATCTAAAGAAAGCCAAGATAGTGATGTGTGTAGGGAAAGATTATTTTGATGATTTATATATGATAAAAACAAAATATTTCTTATAAAAGTCTCGGGTGTTACATTCTAGCCCCCTTAATATGAATTTCTCCCTCGCAATTCGTCACATGTAACAAACAGATGAGGATACCACTCCCTCATCATATCCTCAAGCTCCCATGTAGCTTTTTATAATTGATGGTTCCTCCATAAAGCTTTCACCAAGCGAGTGGTCTTGTTCTGTAGGACTTTTGCACTATAATCGAGAATCTCTATCGGCTGTTCTTCATAAGAAAGATCTTGTTCCAGTGGTACAACTTCAGAGCTAAGTACATGTGAAGGATCAGGTATGTACTTTCTCAGGAGAGATACATGGAACACATCGTGAACTTGAGATAGATTTGGTGGAATCGCCAATCGGTAAGCTACCTTCCTAACATGATCTAGTATTTTTAAAGGACCGATATACCTAGGGCTTAGCTTTCCATTCTTTCCAAATCTCATTACTCTCTTACAAGGAGATATTCGTAAGAACACTTTATCACCCACTTCAAAATCTACGTCTTTTCTTCGGTTTTCGGCATAACCTTTTTGTCGACTCTGAGCTACTCTTATCTGTTGTTTAATATATAGGACCTTTTCTGCCATCTCATCAACAAGATCAGGTCCTAATAGCTTTCTTTCCCCAACTTCATCCCCGCAAGTTAGAGTCCTGCATTTCTTTCCATAGAGAGCTTTATAAGGAGCCATCTGAAAACTAGAGTGAAAGCTATTATTATAAGAAAATTCCACCAAAGGTAGGTGTTGATCCCAACCACCATTGAAATCCATAGAGCAAGCTCTCAATATATCTTCTAGAGTTTGAATTTTCCTCTTAGACTGGCCGTCTATCAGAGGATGATAAGCAGTGCTGAAACTCAACTCTGTATCCAGAGTATACTGAAGACTTCACCAGAAATTTGAGGTAATCCTCGGATCCCAATCAGATATAATAGAAATTGGTACTCCATGCAATCTTACCACTTACTTTACATATATCCTGGAAAGCTGATCCAGAGAGAAATCCTCTCCAATAGAAATGAAGTGTGTAGACTTTGTATGACGATCAACTATGACCCAGATAGCATTATTGCCTTTGGATGTTTTAGGAAGTCCTATGACAACATCCATAGTGATGTTTTCCCATTTCCATTCGAGTATGGGTAATGGTTATAACATCCCCTTAGACTTCTGTCTCTCAACTTTAACTTGCTGAAATACCAATCATCGAGAGACATATTCAGCAACATCTCTTTTAATGCCATCCCACTAGAAGTACTCTTTCAGGTCCCTATACATCTTCGTGCTTCCAGGATGAATAGTGAATGAAGAACAATGAGCCTCATCCAATAGCTCCTTCTTCAATTTGGGGATGGGATGAACATAAACCTGATTCTTGAACTTTATTATCCCATCACAATCAAGGTTGAATTGAGGAACATTTCTCACCTTCTTTTGTAACTATACATCTTCATTCTATGCCTCTTAATCTTAACATGTATAGATGGTTGAACATTCATTTGAGAAAGATACGATTTTCCCCTTTCATTATAATTCCATGATCCATCCTTTGTAAATCCATAAATATTGGATCTTTTGTGATCCTTATCATGGATAATCTAGCATGGTCTTTTCGACTTAACGCATCTGCCACCTTGTTTTCCTTCCCAGGGTGGTAATGAATTGAGCAGTCGTAATCCTTAATCAGCTCCAACCATCTTCTTTGGTGCATATTCATCTCCTTTTGTGTGAAAATAAACTTTAAACTTTTATGATCAGTATAAATGTCACACCTTTCTCCATAAGGATAATGCCTCCAAATCTTTAATGCAAAGATTACCGCAGCTAACTCCAAATCATGAGTTGGGTAATTTTGCTCATGGATTTTCAACTGTCGTGAGGTAGAAGCTATCACCATATCATTTTGCATAAGAACACACCCCAATCCCTTCTTGGATGCATCACTATAGATCACAAACCTTTCTCCACTAAAAGGCAGTGTGAGAAAAGGTGCACTGAATAACCTTATTTTCAACTCCTTGAAGTTCACTTCACATTCCTCCGTCCAAACAAACTTAACTCCTTTCCAAGTCAACATGATGAGTGGATCAGATAAATGTGAAAATTATTTCACAAAACGTCGATAATATCTAGCCAAACCAAGAAAACTTCGGATCTCTGTTACTGTTGTTGGTCTCGACCATCTTTCAATAACCTCTATTTTTGCTGGATCCATAGATATCCCCTCTTTTGAGATTATGTGACCCAAAAATGAAAATTTTTGATGCCAAAATTCCCTCTTGGTAAATTTTGCATAATGATTCTCCTTTCTCAGGGTCTTCAATATAATTCTCAAGCGATCTTCATGTTCTTCCTTTCTCTTTGAATATACAATAATATCATCTATAAATACTACCACAAACTGATCAAGATAGTCTCTAAAGATTCTATTCATCAGATCCAGGAATATAGCAGGGGCTTTAGTAAGATCAAATGGAATCACTATAAATTCATAGTGTCCATACCTTGTACAGAAAGTTGTCTTTGGTATATCCTGCCTTTTGACCCTTAATTGATGATACCCTGAACGAAGGTCAATCTTGGAAAAGTATTGAGCTCCGCGTAGTTGGTCAAATAAGTCATTAATGCATAGGAGAGGATATTTGATCTTGATAGTGATTATGTTAAGTTCTCGATAATCAATGCAGAGTCTCATTGATCCATCTTTATTCTTAACAAACAGAATAGGTGCTCCCCAAGGTGAAGCACTAGGGCGTATGAACCCCTTATCAATATTCTCTTGGAGTTGCTTCTTCAATTCCTGCAACCCAATTGGGACCATTCTATAAGGTGTCTTTGAAATAGGTAAAGCACCCAGTACGATTTATATTGAAAACTCAACTTCACGATTTGGTGGAAGGCCCGGAAATTCCTCCGGAAATACATCATCAAACTCCCGCACAATGGGAATATTCTTAATCATGTGTTTCCCACCATCCATTGGAGATAAATAACCTTCATTTAGTTGAATCAAGACCCATAAGATGGAAGAAATTTCCACTGGAAGGTTATGTTCATCCTTGCATCAATAGACGATCAAATATTGATCTTGAATATGAAATGTGACTTCCCTTATTTGGAAATTGATATGAGATCCATATAGAGAAAGCCAATCCATGCCAAGAATCACATCAAATTACACTATAGGGAGGTTCAAAAGATTTACAGGAAGCACTTTCCCACAAACTTCAATCAGAGCAGAATTATAAACTTTTGATGTGACTGTTGTGCCATTAGGGGTTGTCATGGCTAATTCAACATCAAATTTTTGAGGTAATATGGTGATACCCATAGAAAATTCTTCAGAAATAAAGGAGTGGGTGGATCCAGAATCAAATCAAATATTTTCTACTTTAGAGTGGATGGTAAGTGTACCTTTCACCCCTTCGTTATCGTACTCCACATCGCTAATAGAAATTGTATGTGACATTACTTTGCCTTTAGCCTTAAGAGTTTGTTGACGTCGATCATCATCAACAACCCTTGTATTGGGTCATTTATTGGCATAATGCCCCATTTCCTTGCACTTGTAACATTGAAGTGTAGGAGGTGCATTCTGTGTAGCCTTTTCATTGTTCGCATCACTAGACATATTCTTCCCATCATTGTGGCATTAAAATTCTCGATGACCTTCCTTTCCACATTTGAAACATTTACTTGTCCCTTTAAGACAACTCCCTCCATGTTTCTTTCCACACTTTGAGCATAAGGGAAAACTCATCTTCTTTTCAGTGTGCTCTTTATATTTTTCTTTGAATTCCATTTTCCTCTTCTTATCAAACCCATATGACTGATGGGTTACTCCAATCTCCATCTCAACATTGAGAGCACATAGAACGATTTCCTGGTAGCTATTGAAGTCCCTTATGGATAACGCCCTTTGATGACTTGGTTTTAAGCCACTAAATAATCGATCGGTCTTACTCTCAGGTTGGATAATAATACCAGAAGCATACCTTACAAGTCTTGTAAAATTTGCTTCGTAGGTACCAACAGATTCATCATCCTTTTGATTTAGTTCAAGAAACTCCTTCTCCATCTTTGTTCGGAGAATACGAGGGAAGTACTTATTGAAAAATAAGTTCTAGAACTCGTCCCATTACATGGACTCAATTTCATCTCTTGGCCTCATATTCTTGATAAGATTCCACCATTGATCCGCATCACCTTCCAAAAGATAAACTGCTAAGATGACTTTATCATGTTTAGAACATTAAATAACTGAAAATATCATTTTAGTAGTACTGATCAATTGTTCAGCAACTAATGGATAAGTAGACCCGCTGAATGAAGGTGGACGTTGTCTCATGAAGGATTCAACAGAATGTTGCTCCTTCCTTTTCTTGTTTGGAAGTCCTCCATGATTCATAGCTTGATAAATTTGTGTGAGAATGGATTCAAGATTTTGCATTCCAGCTCCCATATCATTTGGTTTCTCATGGGGACAATCATTGCATTGCCCATTGCATTCCGCATTAACACGGTTCCTTCGGGTTCCAGCCATTGACTAAAACCAAGAAGAATAGTGTGAGCAACACTAATTATAATAGAAAAACCACATAATCAAGAATAAAATTTCACACTTAAGGTCTTATCCTAGATTATTCATGGCCATTTCTAAAACATTAAGATTGTGTTCTATTCTTAGACTTATCCTTAGGGTTCTTACTAAGGCTTTCACATCCAAGTTTCCAAAGGTTGACTATACCTTTCCTCTAATACCAACTATAACGACCCATACATTACATAGATTGTTAGTACATCAAAATTTTAGTACACTTATTACAACATAAAACAAAACCATTAATGGACCGTATAGGTATAGTGTCTTTAGAAACTGGGAAACATAAACAACTGGTTCATAAATCATCTACACTGTCTCCCATTTATTTCATCATATCTATAGTACCTTTTGGCATATCTTACTTAATAACCTTCTTCCTGACCTGGGGAAAGAAAACATACAAAAGGGTGAGCTCAAATGCTCAGTAAGGTTAAACAAAAGAAATATCAATCACATCATATTCATAAGAACATAACATTTTGGAAATCTTACCCTGCAAAAGAGATCATAATTTCATAACATGGGATAAATCATGGTAGTGAAATGTAATCACAATAATAATAACATAAAACATTAAGCTTTGTGGAATACACACATATTCATATAGAATCATTTCTTATTAGTAAAAAATTGTTTCCAAGACTATCTTAGTGGGAAAAGTCCATTTCTAAACTGAGTTCATTCCTCGTTTCAGTCCTATTTCACTAAACTGGTTTAAGCTGTCGTTCCAGCCATGTCTATCTCATGAGATATAAAATCATTACACAATTCATTGGAGGGAGATATAGGTCCCACCCATCTCATAATGATATCATTCTTATGTGTTCCACAATATCATAAACCATACATCATAACATAACCCATGTAATAAAAATGGGATTCTTAAACATCATGCCATCATAACATAATCCATATAAGATAAAAGGACATCATAAAATTAATTCCATCATAATATAATCAAATTAATGTAAAAATAGGGATAAAAAATAACCCTATATTATCTTAGATGGAAAATAATTTTGATAAAACACTAGAACTCCATTCTTGAGGAAAATATCTTTTCTACTTCAAAAACACTTATCCTTTCTTAACATGTCATACAATTCTAAGCAAAAAGAAGTTGATTAAAAATAAACATGAAAGCTTGTAAATGAAGATTCTTGGAAATAATGTTTTAAAAATCCATTCATGCCCTATAAGTTAAAAAAACATTCTTATCATACTTTTGTCAGAAAAGTCAAAAAGTACCTCGTACAAAAAAAGAAAAAAGATTCCTTTCTTATATTTTACTAAAAACTCACCAAAGGGTAAAATTGGATTTAAACAATTGTAGGTAGATGGAAATAATATTACATATTGAGGAATCATGGATGTGGATGATAAAATACACCCCAGTAAATTCCAATGTATAAACAATCTCGGATAAAAATGAGATTGTGATATTTCTCTTACCTTAGGTCCGATTTGCTTCGTACGTGTCCGAAACTCATGTATAATGATTTAAATAATGTCATTGACATATTAAAGAATCATACTCATTGTTAAGATATCATATATGGTCATATTATTAGCATATTATTAGTAATATTTCATTGCTACTTGTTATTCGAGTGTTTATTACATTTTTTTCTTATGCGTGTTTTGTCGAATAAATTCTTATTCTTATTTTTAAGTTATAGATACCTCATTTCCAGAATGGTATTAGTGTAATATATATCATATTTATTCACTAAATTCATTTATTTAATCATTATGCAATGAAAATCATGTTGAATGAGTCACATCACATCGTGGAGACGGTATTCCGTACGTACGCACGAGCGATGATATCACTCCCATGATCGTGGAATTGTATTGAAGTGTTTGTATAATATTTCAGAATCAATATCACTTTAAAATAATCATATATATTTATTATTTACACAATTATACCCATCCATGTAAGTTGGTGGTGGAAAATAGATTACACCGCGGCGTGGAGATGGTATTCCGTACGTACGCACACGCGGTGATTTTGTTTTCCGTAGGATGGAAAGATGGTGAAATAGGTGTCTTTCATAATTATAATAGCATATGAGTATATGAGTGATACTGATGTTAATAATTCATAATGAAACAACTCAATAAGAAGATGTGCAAGAAGAAATAAAGGTGAATGAATCGGCAACAGACATTACCTCTTCTTTGAAGCGCTTCTTTGAGACCTCCTTTTAGGGCACTAAAATTGGTATTTGAAGATGAACAAGACCTATAGGATGTTTCTAGGGAAGTGGAGAGGAGAAATTGACAGGTTTTGGCCAAGCTTGAAGGCTAAAAGTGGTGTGAGGAAGAGAGGGAAGAGGTGGCCTTTTATAAGGGAGGAGAGGGGTACTTTTGGAAAAACAAAAAATATTATTTTATTATAAAGCCATATTCGATTTTAAGTTGATCAAAAGTGATTTATTTAAAATCTAAGATTGGGATGGGTCTAAATCCTCTAATCCAATAGAATTTGGACAAGTTTAGTTTACTATTTTTACCTTATCATTTAGATTTAACTTTAAGTTAGATAATTTTACTTTTACCGTGTCTTTTTGTGTTCTTACACTATAAGGTTAATAAACTTAACATAACAAGCCAAAAGAACCCCAAGTTGTTTATTATTAATATATATAACATTATCTAAGTCATTTTCCCGAAACATATATTTTTAGAAATAAAATAATAGTTAATAATATAATATTTGTTTTAAAAAATATTTTATGTCAATTTTGACACTATTTAGTAAATGATTTTTGTGAAAATCATAAAAGAATGATTATTTCGAAAAAGGTTAATTAAATCAATATTAAAATGTCATATTAACTTATAAAATTAGTATAATTCATAAAATGTCTCAAATTACATTTATTTGGGTATTTATAACATCAATTATGTCAATATTTCATTAACAAGATAATTACTGCATCATCTTTGTGTCATAAATAAATTAAATTATTTAATGTATAAAAATTAATAATAAAATACGATTATGTAGAAAATATTTTTATATTTCTAATGAATATTTATAGTCTAATTTATCTTATGTATAACCCTATATTAAAAATTATTTACTTATTAAACTTTGATTTTAACTATTTTAACCCTTCTTTAAATAAATTAATAATAAATGTCCTAATCTAATCCATATGGGCCTAAATGGTAATATTTAATTAAAAAAGTTGTTTTTGGTCGAATTACACTTATCTAATAGAATTAGGACATTTGTTAGGGTAATAATAATATCATTTTTACCCTTAATTACCCTATTTACTTTTAACCGTGATAAATAAAAGTAAAAAGTTACTATTTACCAACAATTATTTTCATCTCATTGAACCAAGTTTTACTTATTGACATCAACTATGTCTCTCAGATTTTTGAAATTCCACTCACAGAAGTGGTAAAATTATGTTTTATGTGAATTTGGAAATTCTCCTAGGAGGTGGGTAAAAGACGGTGAAAAGTTGAATAAAATTTTTATATATCTAAAATTATTATAAAATGACACCAATGAATTGCATTGAACTTATATAGGTATTATGTATCAATTTTGACCTAAAATAAATTTAAATAGAATAAATAATTATTTAAATAAAAAGTCGGTTTTTAAATAGTAACCTAGTGTTTTCACTATTCATAAAAAATTGAAAGTTTTCAGAAAAATACAAAAATTTCACCCTAGGCTAATTTCGATATTCCAAACCCAAAAATGAAGTCCATTTTGAAAAATAAAATATAAATAATTTCAAAAAGTGGTTATTACTATTCATAACGGCTAGTTTTAATAATATTTTAATAGCATATCGTTGTTTAGTGAAATTCGGTATTGTGTATGACACAAGCTATCAAGGAAGGTCGTGATTGCGTGTAAAGAAATACAAAATAGTGTTGTGTGTAGTGAAATATTCCTTTGATGATTTATATAAAATAAAAACAAAATATTTCTTATAAAAGTCTCGGGTGTTACAATGAGAGGTCGGTGAAACATGCTAAATACTGAGCCACAGTCATGCTACCTTATTGCAAGTTGAGAAGCTCCTAAATACGCACTAAGAATATAGTCAATGGGACAAAATCTACCCTAAAAAGGCTCTCGAAGTTCTCCATGACGAGATTCAGCTCATCAAGAACCTAGAGTATCAAGATCCATCGTCTGTCTACTGCTTCCTGAAGAAGAATGGCAGCAAGGATCAAAATGGGATCACATGGTGTCCCTACTAGTTGAAAAAATCTTACCACTGCCTCCATCCAGTCCTCAGCCTCCTGTGGATCTATCTCACCCTGGAACCTCAGGGGCCTCTGACGCTGGAACTCATGAAATGTGCTCAAGCAGCATGCACCATCTGCTATTGGGGCTGGTGGCATCAGTTACCCATCAAGTAGTCATGATGCTGGTACACCACGTGATGGTAAATCTGTCGAAAGGGGGACCTACACCGAAGCCTCATTGCTCGATGCGCTGTCATCGCGTACTCTACCTAGAACCCTAGTTGGCTGTTTATGTAGAGGCATCTAGAAAAAAAAAGTATGTGGTCAACGGTGATTAAGTTATACCTAGTGAGCTGACACAAAGTGATCACAAAGAAAACTTTTCAAAACACACACACACACAATCAGGGTTTTTGTACACTGTGTCAGAAATCAGAAGTCAGGGCCCCAGTGCATGGATACGTTGGTCACCACACCAACACTAGATTCCACAAATAAAACCACACTCATCACACATAACACTATTATCACATAGAAAAGATCAGAGTCCTAGTTATTTAGTAGAACCGACTCCTCTGATACCAATTTGTCATGACCCATCCCCCAGGGCCCGTGTCGTGACTACCCCAAACCCACCTTTCGTAGGCTTGGGGCAGGTGAATAGCACTAGTAAAGGTATATCCCTAGAACCAGGAAGGCATTTCTATTAGACCTGTAAACTCACACAAACCAAGCACACATCAATATACAAGAAAAATGTAAACTATATAGTAAATAGAGTGTGTACAGTAATTAAAGGGACTTGAATACAAGACCAACTTGTAAGTACAAGTAAAACTAAAAACAGCTCTGGTGAACACCCGCCAAGGATCCTACCTGAAGGGTAGGAACTTCTCTTAAAAGGAAGTCTCTTTGAATCGTCTCATTTAATGTACACCTCTAAGAAACCTCCAGTCTTGGTACCCTTGACCTTGATCAGCATTATCCAACGTCTACACAAGACACAACAAGGTGCAGGCGTAGCCCATGTAGGGGTGAGTATAAAGATACTATGTAGGGACCCCAAGACCCCCTAAGGTATCTCATAATCCACAAAGGATAAAACACAAAGCATGGAAACAATATTCAACCCTACATAGGTATATGCCCATACATATACCCATGTTATCTAGTATACCCATCACATTCATGAAGAAACACAAGGCCCGACACTCTATCCAAAAGCACAATAGTTCCACGAAGGAAAGAATACCACGAAGGTAACACCATGAAGTTTAGTACCACAAAGGTAACGTCATATATAAGAATACCACAAAGGTAAATACCACAAGGTTAAAGACTCACCTCACACCAGGTATAACATTAGTATGGAAGTATAGATGATTAGCTGTATTGAAAGATCATTTTACTTCATTGAGAAGCTCTGATATTGACCCACATAGGATCAATGATTACCCACATTAGATTTGAAGAATACCCACACATGATATGGAGATGACCCACACCGGACTTGAAGATGAACCACACTAGATCTGGAGATCCTCAAATAAGTATCATGATGGTCCATCACATCATAAGGGACCCAATGTGATAGACGACATGTCCATCAGACATCTGGTATGTAAGTTATTAGCATTTTCCTTCCGAGGGCCCGGTTGGATTCAGGTTCGATCCAACCCGTAAGTACTTCAAATTTATCCAAAACTCAAGTGGATTATACCAAAAAGACTATCTCGATACATGGTTTCTAGCACCGTAGATGGTTCATCAAACGGATTATTGGTTCTCAATATATGGCAAAAAGGCGTATCTAGGCTCAGATGGGCTCAGGTCCGGTCCGACCCGCACTACAACAAAACCGCTGTTTAGCGGCGGTTCTAGGAACCGCCGCGAATCGTTGGTTTTTTAACACCCGACCCTCCTTCCCCCGCGACCCCGGCCCCCTGCTTCCCCCGCGACGCCGGCCGCCCGCTTCCCCCGGCGACCCGGCGACCCCGACCCCGGTGACCCCGAGCGACCCCGCCTACCCCGGTAACCCCACGACCCCGCGACCCCTAGCCCCCCGTGACCCCGGAAGATGCACCGTCTTCCCCTCTAGGTAGGGTTTCATTTCTCCTTTAGGTTTTTTCGGTTTTCCAGTAGTTATAAGAATCAAATCCCTAAGAAGGGTTTGTGTGTAATTAACACAATAAAATTTTATTAAAATGTGGTTGAATATAATGATATCTGGGGATGTTTTTATTATGTGTTTGGGTTTAATGCCAACATAGAAGATATATTTTGGGTGCGGTTGGATATAATGAAAACCTGATGAAATGATTTTCATGGATTTAGGTGTAATTCCATCTCAAGTGTGTTTATTTTTGAGGGGTTGCATGTATTTATAATCATGGATATTCATGAAATATGGGTTTATTGTAATGACAACCATAGACCGTACAGGGAATGGAATGGATGCAATTACAACAATAAACCTATTTGAGTTATGGGTTGCATTCACTTCCAACAAGTGTTGTTTTTTTGATATTTTTCGGTTCTTAAATTGGTTATACTTCCAAATACCATTCATTTTGGGAATATTTCATGATAACCATAGGTATTTATTTGTAACATGTTTAGAAATAACAGTAAAACTGGACGAATCTTGTATAGCTGATCCTGGAAGTCATGATGGAATCCAATAACATAATGGGTATTCTTTATTTAGGTTATATTATTATTATATCAATGACACATCTATATAAACTTATATTTTCTAGATTTGGGTAAGAAAAATATTAGTGGTGGCCTCCTAATTTTTACTCAATCCCTACTTAGGCTAAATTGTATTTGAGAATATTTCATGGTTTTTGTCAGGGTCATCAACCATCCGACTATCTCAATTCACATCATCACATTCATTTTATTTGTCAAAAAATATCTCAAATTTTGAGTATTTAACATGTTTTGGTCTCTTTAAACCATAAGTATTTTCGAAAATAACGGGGTAATATCTAAGGTAGTATGTCTCAAGTGAGAGATATGGAAAGTTGGAATAAATTAGTCCACTCACCCAAACCCATGAAATGGTTTAGTTGTTCAGCAATAAAGGTGTTGATCATGTTCCCTCAGAACCAACTCTAATGAATATCTGCATTTCCCATATCAGTATTCCTTACCCTCATTATTGTATGATGGAACTACATCATGGATGCATGAAATGTACTATCACCCTGTTTCTTTTTAGAATAGAAAATAATTTTGTAATTTCCCCTATGTACCAAACTGTTCCAAGAAAATTGTCCCCTAGGGTTGAAGAAGATTCAATGAATTATATTTGTCACTATGAGAAAGAAATCTATGAAGACCAAGAAAGTACCAAGAAGGGGTGTTCTAATGGTGAATGGAGGTTACAATGTGGTCTGAAAAGAATTATTAAATTCTATCATTAATGTATTCATTTAAAATAAGTAAAGAGACACCAGAGTATCCATTGAAATGGATATGGATGAACCCATGAATGTTACCTAAGTTCCCAATACTAGTCATGTCTTTGAATTCGAATATGGATTCAGACTACAAAACCATATCATGGTGGCTTGAAGTGAAAATATGCTAGATAATTTGAACTGATCCTGTGTTTCCAAGACCATGATAGTTATAGTATAAGGTTTCTATTATGATTTGTGGGGATGGTTAATGATAGCCTCCACAATTATAATTTAATGAATGGTTCCATCCTCTACCACATTCCACCTTTTGGATGGTCTCTCATTAACCAATGGATACTCCATACACTATTTTGAACCATTTCATTGTGTTGAGTTTTTTTCACACCCTATAGCCCCTCTCACTCTCCTTTTCCACATCATTTATTTTAAATTACACTTAAATAATTATTTTACTGGTTTTTTTCATTATAGGGCGGTATGTCAAGGTGTAATCAGGCCTTGGGGGATAACCCTATATAGTGGGTCTGTAGGGATCTTCTAAAAATTTGTTAGGGATGTTGATTTATTTGGAGATAACCTATTAAGATTTGATACTGAATATCACACCTTTCCTAGAAGCATATAATGTTATCCCTATGACATATTTCAGTCATGGAAGATAGTTCCAACTAAACCACATAATCAATCAATGGAATGATTGAGAAAATATCCAACCTACTACCATTAGATTCTATTGAATGAGAATGGTATTAGTATTCCACTATTTTTAATGGTCATTCATCACCAGTTGGTCTCTATTTATTATTGACTAAGGCATTCATAATGTATGTTTTAGAGCTTCCAAAATCATTCTATTCAATGTGATTTTTGTACCCTAAAGTTTAAACATTTGAGAATCATTTTAACAGTTAAATAAATTATGAAATTACATTTTTCTGCACCTTCTAATTTGTGTATGAATATCTTTTGGATACCCCAAATACATAAAATTAGATTCTCCTTTTGTAATGTCTTATCAAAACCATGGTTCTTTTCATTGGATATTAAACTTTGTGACACAATGTTCTAAACATCATGACCATAAAATTAATTTCCCCCTCTAAGGTATTATATGATACTAATAATCCTTAATTCACATCAGGTTGTGTTTTGGAATATCTATGAAGACTAACCAATCACTAGTTCTATGTTTTTATATATAAAAATGTTAGAAGCTACAGGTCTGAGAACCATGACCATAAAATATCTGAGTCATCCCCTAAGGATATATGCATATGTGTGTCAAGATCTACATCCATATCATATTTTTATTCCTCTCTTATATCTCTATATATATCACATAATTTTTTTCAAGGAAACATTCACTTAAACTCTATACATAGATTGGTCTATGAACAATGAAATTAAACATAGTGTGAATATCCATGATAAATAAGTCATGGTTTTGTAATAAAACCCCTCCAACAGAGGTGCGCTGTCTACAAAAACTCACAGTGGTATACCTTGCTTAACATTATTGCATTGATGTTTTCCTTATACTTGATGTCATTTTTAGTCATAAAGCACACATCGTACCTGACCCTATTTATATCCCTATAAAGGGTCTCCATATTTTTATTAAAATGATTGTTTTAACCAAGACACTCTTTAAGTGCCGTTAGACTTTTAAGATGGGTCCCATGTTGTGTGACCATGTCACATGGCATGTGATATTTAAATCCAGCCAAAAGCCCAGTTCCACAGCCCAGGGTTCCCACGGTACTAGTAATGTCAGATTACATGTTATGTAACCTGTGATTTTCCTGATCCCATGGGGTATTAATTTCTCTAGGTATTCCTACACAATGCTAGATCTCCAAACCTCATCGAATTATGTATACTAGGGGTCATACAATCCTCTAGTCATCACAGATTAGCATTCATTTCTTTAAATCTTATGAGAAAACATCCTCTCATGCCATCCATATCATCGTATTTGAAACTAAGTGGAAGATGCTACCCCGCGGATGTCACTGGACCAGGCCAACATGTTGCGGTCACGCTGTAGTCATGCCACGGTCACTTCGGGGTCACGCCGCGGTCACGCCATGGTAATTCCGTGATTTGGCCTTGCTCTAGCCACATCCAGCCCACACCAGCCCCCTTCCACCTTCATTTCAGCCCGCTGCCACCAGCATTCTTGCCCGCAACAACCCCCTTCCACATTCGAATCAGCCCGCACCATCCCCCAAGCACCTGTAACCCGTCCCCTTCCACCAGCATTCTATCCCTCAACAAATTAGGTATATCAGGGGTCATCAAATCCCTTAGTCATCATAGATTTGCATTCATTTCTTTAAATATTCTAAGAAAACATCCTCTCGTGCCATCCATATCTTCCTATTTGAAACTAAGTGGAAGATGATGCCCCGCGGATGTAGCTGGACCGGGCCAACATGCTGCGGTCACGCAGTGGTCACGCCGCGGTCACGTCGCGGTCACGCCGCAGTCACACCCCGGTCATGCCGCAGTCACGCTGCGATCACGCCATGTTAAGGCAATCATTTTCCCATGCTCCAGCCACATCCAGCCCACACCAGCCCCCTTCCACCATCATTTCAGCCTGCTTCCACCAGCATTCCAGCCCGCAACAGCCCCCCTTCCACTAGCATTCGAGCCCTCACCGAATTAGGTATGTCAGGGGTCATCCAATCCTCTAGTCATCATAGATTAGCTTTTATTTCTTTAAATATTCTGAGAAAACATCCTCTCATTCCATCCATATCATCCTATTTGAATCTAAGTGGAAGATGTTTCCCCGCGTATGTCACTGGACTGGGCCAACACGCTGCGCTCACGCCACGATCACGCCATGGTCATGCCACGGTAATGTCTTGATTTGGCCCTGCTCCAGCCACATCCAGCCCACACCAGCCCCCTGTCTTGATATATAGTAAATTCTACATGACCTAAATCTGGTTATTATATAATAACTTTATTAGCTATAAATATGTACATGAGAGTCAGATAAATAAAATATCTCAATATAATCATGTTCCCCTGCCCATGAATCCATGGTATGTTAATGATGTCCCCTATCATATGTAGGATATATTTCTACATGATATATTTCACTAGAAGCTTATTCATCAATGTACTTATATTTAAATTCATTCCTTATATTTAAAATTCAGTCCTTTAACTTCATGAATGAATGAATTGGAATCTCATCAAGATTGATTTTTTAATGGTTATTTCCTAAGGGAATGAATGTAGAGGAATAGAATGAGCTCAGGAGACTTTTTATTGGTGAGAGATCAGTATGGGAGTATGTCAATAACATTTCAAGGTTTTTTATATATTATCCAAAGATAGGGGTCATCAATTATGAGAAAGATCATATCTTTGGTGATGGTCTTCACCTAGACCTTGGTACATCTCTACTTTCTTTGGGAATAACATCTATTTTGGAGGTTGTCACTAGGGACATGTGAATGGAAGCTAAATATTCTTGGAAATAGATGGTTGTTCATTCCTTAGTTTTATTAGGTATGCAACAAATTAATAGTGGGAATGAAGAGAATCCAATGTACAAGTAGTAGAGGAAGGATGGACCATAACATGATGAAAAGGCCCATTCTTATAGAAATAGTCCATCCATTTTGTGCTTCTAGTTTAGGGACTTTGAGGAATTTTGAGACCCATTTCTTGATATATCATTGAATTTTTCTCTATTATGGAAATTTTGTTCATCATTATTTGTTTTTGATGATGGGGTTATAAAAGATGTCTCATGTTTGATTCCTTGTTTTTTTTGTAGGCACATTGTGATATACAAGGATAAAAGCTGCATCACATTACCGAGGAACACACCTCAGTATGTTAAGGGTTTGAATGAGTTTGTAGATTTTGCAATTTCTAATCGATCCATTGAAGGGAGAATAAAATGTCTATGTCCTAAATGTAAATTTAGAACATTGTTGAAGAGAGATGAGGTTTATGAACATTTAATACTGAAGCAATTCCCTGTTCAATATTTGTGTTGGATTTGGCATAGAGAATCGAACGTTATAGAAAGATTTATAACTGATGTTAATCCGAATAATGAGGTCCCAAGTTCATCGACAATGGAAAATGAAATGAAAAACCTAATAAATGATGCATTCGGCACTGCAAGACACCACTATCAGCATCAAAACATATCAGAACAGCCAGAAGAGGGTGCTACAAATTGCAACATGACAAGTGATGTTTTTGAGACTGTAACACAGGAAGATCAAGATTGTCACATATCATTGGATACTCCTCTTGATTCTGTGGAGCCAAATGTAAGAGAAAACATCAATGAGGAAAATGTGTTTCATTATTTAGTTGATGATGGAAATCAAGAGTTGTATAGTGGGTGTTTGACATATTCAAAGCATTCATTTTTGCTGAAGTTGTACCATATCAAATGTCTATGTGGAATTACAAATAAGGAAATGTCCATGATATTGGAATTTATTCATGATGCATTTCCTGAAGCAAAAATCTCAGAATCTTTTTATGATATGAAAAAATTTGTTAACAATCTTGGTCTGAATTATACAAAAATACATGCATGTCCCAATGATTGTATGCTTTATTGGGGAGAGGATTCAAGTAGACAAAATTGAATGAAATGTTGTTCTTCTAGATTTGAGGAAAAGGGTGATGTTGGAAGTATAAATGAACATAATTTCATAGAGAAGATGAAAAGGAGCACACCTGTAATAGTTTTGCGTTACTTTCCTTTGAAGTCTCGATTGCAAAGATTATTCATGTCGTCGAAAACCGCCGAACACATGAAGTGGAATTTTGTAGATAATAACAATGATGGGTTAATGATACATCCACGAGATTCCCAATCGTGGAGGACACTTGATTTAATAAATCTCGATTTCTCAGCTGATCCTAGGAATGTTTGATTGGGATTGGCTACCGATGGATTCAACCCATTTGGGACTTTAAGTACCAATTATAGCATTTGGCCAGTTGTTTTGATCCCATATAATCTGCCTCCATGGATGTGTATGCAACAAAAATATTTTATTCTTTCGATGATTATTCCTAGAAAACAAATGCCTGGAAATGATATCGATGTATACTTGTAGCCTTTTATTGAAGAATTGCAGGAGTTATGGAGCAATGGTGTTGAGACATTTTATGCTTCTTCTAAAATAATGTTCAAAATGCATGCTGCTTTAATGTGGACCATTAGTGACATCCCTAGGCTTGGGAATTTATATAGTTAGAACATTTACACAGGTTTGGCTTGTCCCATTTGTAACTTTTATTTTGAGCCCAAACAGCTACCTCACAATAGAAAATGGTGCTTCTTGTGTCATCGAAGATTTCTCGATGCATCTCTTAGATTTCTGCTGAACAAATCAAAATTTAATCGTTCAATTGATCATAGACCACCTACAATGTTGTTAAATGGTTTTGAAATATTGGAACTTCTTGAAAATGTTGAAACAGAATTTGGGAAGGTTCATCATATGAATGATAGCGGAAAATGGGTTCAAATTGTATCGTCAAGTGAAACCGGAAAGCAAAAATGGAAGAAAAATAGTATATTATTCATTCTTCCATATTGGGAATTTAATTTGTTGCGGCATAATCTTGATGTGATGCATATTGAGAAGAATGTCTGTGACAATTTGATTTTCACATTGCTTAATGAGCTTGGAAAGTCGAAGGATCATCTCAATGCTCATAAAGGCTTACAAGCAATGAACATAAAACACGATCTCTGGCCAGATGAGAATGGAATGTACCCTCTGGCAATTTTTGCAATAAAAAATAGGGATAAAAATACATTCTTTCAAATGATAAAGAATGCTAAGATATCTGTTGGGTATTCAAGTAACATCTTGAGGTGTGTTGACTTGAAGAATTGTAAGTTACTTGGATTGAAAAGCCACTATTCTCATATTTTGTTACAACAGTAACTACCATTGGCATTGGGTACATTATTACCTGAAAAAATTACTGCGGTTGTACTCCAGTTCTACTCATTTTTCAGAAAAATATGTGAGGAATCTCTACTTCCATTTCAGCTTGACAACCTCTAGGAGAGGTTTTTATTGACCCTTTGCGCAATGGAGATGATCTTTCCTCCGTCCTTTTTTACTGTAATGATTCATTTAACTATGCATTTGGATGAGGAAGCTAAATTATGAGGCCCCGTTCATTATCAATGGATATATCCAATTGAGTGGTACTTTATTTATATGTTTTCCAGTTAAGTAAAAAATTTTGATACTTAATTAAATGCATATTTATGTTTATTTTATTTCATAGATATCTTGGTCATTTGAAATCATACGTGAGAAATAAAGCTAAACCAGAAGGCTCAAATGCTGAAGGCTATGTGGATGAAGAGTGTCTTACCTTTTTTTATCGATACTTGGATGATATTGAGACAAGATTTAATCATGTTTGACGTGTTGGCGACACATCGACTCAATCTCAAATACATCAGAAATCCAAAATATTTCCTGCTATTGGCCGATTAGTTGGTAGGACCTCAAATGTGACACTGACTGAATTAGAATTATTACAGGAACATAGATATGTTCTGCTGAAAAGTGAAACTGCAGATCCATTTATTGAAGAGTTGAGGATACAAACAAAGAGATGAATGAGAGGCCGAACACTAAATGAGAAATTTATAACGAAAGCTGTTAATAAAGAGCTTGTAGAATGGTTTTCACGATGTGTAAGTTAATAAATATTGCAATAAATACGAATAATAGTTTGACACATGAATTTTGTAAATCTAATAAAGTATATTTATTTTTTCAGATCATGAATACTGATACTTGAGTAGAGGTATCATAATATTTGAAGTTTCTTGCTAGAGGTCCTCTAAAAGAAGTTAGAAAGTTTGACGCTTATAATGTGAATGGCTTTAGATTTCGTACAGTCGATCGAGAAGTGGTTTTGAGAACACAAAATTGTGGTATATTTACATTTTCTGAAGTGGAATACTATGGAAAGCTACATGATATTATTGAATTAAACTACCACAGACATTTTTTGGTTGTTTTATTCAAATGCAAATGGGTTGATATTATCAGAGGCGTTAAAAGAGATTCCTTTCAATTTACTTCTGTGAACTTCTCTCGCTTGATGGATGTTGGTGATCGTGAACTGCATGATCCATATATCTTAGAATCACAAGAAAAAATGGTATATTATGTGAATGATGTTTCCGATGAATGGTGGAGTGTAGTTTCTCACACAATACAATGATATTTGTATGATATGGGTGTTGATATGGAAAATTTGACCTTTGAAATTGAATTTAATCAGCAACAAGAAGCCGAATTATTTTTCCATCATGATATTGAAAATATTACTCTAGCAAGGATAAATAAAGTGGATAAAGAAATGGAGCAGTAAACTGGCATGATTGAAGGGGAAAATGATTGTATGTACAATTATTTATTTATTCAGCAACCACTTGTTTCATTTATACAATCATTCATTATCATTATTATATATATTTTGTCTGTTAGTACTCCATCTGTTATCAATTTTAATTTTTTTCCTGCATAATTTTTTTGAAATTTATATTCTGAACATAATTTTATTTTATTACATTATAGGAAAGCCAAGGAAGAAGAATTTCATTATTTCATCCAGTTCTGCGACAGATGACTATCCATCTGGCTCCCTCCCCATGACATCTGATGCACCAGCTACCGACACCCCTGTACCATCTCCCCCTGCACCATCTCTCACACCATCTGTGGATGTCCCAGTAGAGTCTGAGTCGTCGACTCCCCCTTCAGGACCCTCAGTAGTGGGGCAGCGGCGCACCCCTTCCAGTTCATCCCAGACATAATGGAGTGTCACTATCATAGGTACAAATTTTAATTAAATAAATTTATTGAATTTTGTTTATAATAATTGTTTTCTTATATAAGATGACAAAAATGCAACCCCGGAGAAAAAAAATAAAAAGTTCAGATGTTTGGAATCTGAATTCCTAGAAGATAGTTGTGCCATTTGATTCTTACGGGGTCCCTACGGATGATGCCGTGGGGTTGCTTGGCCAGATTCTAGGCCAACTGTCAGCGGAGCCCAGTTCCTTTCCCATTTAATATGACGATTGGAGACATGTGCCTCCAAGCTGGAAAAATGAAGTGTTTGATTCTCAAATCAATGTAAATTTATTACATTATGGTTTAATTTAATGTCATGTAACTAATATGTTCAAAATGAATTTCTGTATACAGATGTTCTTGCACTTTACCATAGCTGATGTGGTAGCACGAAAGTGGACGTTGAAAAATATAGGTAAGAAGTGGAAAGATTTTAAATTGATATTGTGCTGTGATGTCAACGATGCTTCGTTGACCACGCTGCAAATGTATGAGAATCTACCCAGGGGGGTACCAAAAGAGCATTGGAAAGTGTTTGTTGACAGGCATCGGGATCAGAAGCGGATGGTATTGAAATATATATATTATTATATTATCCTCATTTTACATTTATACATGTATATGAAAAGGACATGACATTCAATACATCAGTATTAAATTGAATTTTATTTATTTTAGGATCTATCAAGACAAAATGTGTCAAACCGAGCGAAGCAAGTCACCCCACATACTGCGGTCTCAAAATGTTTTTCTAGAAATCAAAGTTCATTGGTAATCTTTTAATTAGTTTAAATATTTATAAGACAATATTATCTGTTTGATATATTGAATTGTTAATTTATCTTTGATTAATGCAGTCACAGAGTTTAGGCCATGAAGCATCCAGAACTGAACTTTGGTTGGATGGTCATAAGAAATCAGATGGATGTTTTGTTAATGAGCCTGCTAAAGAAGTTGGGGTATGAAGTCAATTTTGTATCATAATAACTTCTTATCAATTTTTTCTGTGTTAATATATATTGATATTTTATTTATAGGTCAAAATTAAAGAACTATGGGATGCCAATCCAGCGAATTCCTACTTTGTCTCCCAGGATGACCCAGTTACTAAAGTCCTTGGGAAGGAGCATCCTGGGAGAGTGCGTGGGATGGGTTTGGGACCCATGCCATCTGAGGTTTTTAGCAGGCCACTGGGGATAGATGTTGTATCTACTCCTGACTTTAGTCAGCCCGAAGATGCTAAGGAAGAGATTGTTTCTTTACGAAACACAGTTCACCAGTAGGGGCATCAGATATCTGCATTGCAGAAAGAGTTGACTGAACTATGTCAGCAGATGAGTAGATATTCCCCCGGTGGGAGTGCATCGATTGTTGGCATAAAAGTAAATCACAAAAAATCCGAATCATTTAGTTTGTTAACTTTCATTTGTTTTAAGTTTTAATATAAATATGTAACTGTATTTAATTTTCAATATAATGTTCTTATAGCTGACATCACAAAGTGGAAATGAAGGTGGAGAGGGTGACGATGCATCATCGGACCCTGAGTAGTTGTACTATTGATGTGTTGAACAAAAATGAAAATAATTGGTTTGTATATGTAACATTTGTGGCACATAGTTGCCACCACAAATTTTCATGTCCTAAAATTTCCTTGATTTCTCACGTTTCTTTTTATGCATTTTATTGATTTCTGATGTTTGTTTTTATGTCTTCATTTCTCGAGTGTGGTATACATCATTACATTTAGGTCTGTGTTTGAATTGGTAGTCGAGATTTTGGATGACTAGGAGTTAAATCCAATGTTGATGTGTTGAACAAATTAGGTCATTTCATAGTGATCAAGGGGATAATGTTGTGGACACTTTGGTGAGGCCCATTGTTGAAAATGTCGGATTTAAGCATCAAAAGTATCTAAACATGCTCTAGCCCTTTTAAAATTTCATGAGAATGTTCTAAATCAAGGGTGGTTCACAAAGATATAGGTGTGACTGAGGGGTGATAAATTAGCATAAGTCCACGAATATAGGCAAGAATACTCTATAAATTAAAATATAATCTCGAAGATAGATGTTGACTTGATGCACAATTGGTATGTCTTATAAAAACATGAATTTTAAGAAAAGAACTTCTACCAAATACTTCCATATTAGGATGGTTACAATGGACTATTTCCAACCATAACTGTTTTGATCACTGAACTGTTACTGCATGACTTAACCTCCATTCCGAACACAATTTCCACTTAATCATGGTTTGTCTGGTAATTATAACATATCATTATATCCCTGAATTATTTATATTAGGATTCATAATTCCATTTTTTGATTCATTACAAGCTATCTGGTCATGAAACATTAATTACTAGAATTCTAGAACTTTCTTCTTTACCATTCATGACTATTATTTCTACAACCACTCTCCCAAATGTTACATTTTCCATGACCTGTGTGATTCTCCCCACCATGGGATTTTAATATTCATTATTTTAATAAAAATAGGAATCTAATTCCCATGAAAAACACTCTATCCACCACTAAACATGGTTTTTGGATGTTATTCAACATAATTATACCATGTTCCATCACGCCAATCCATCTTTGGCATACGTTGAAGCCTCATCTAGAACTAATATTCCATCCTTGAGAAACCTGTGGTTCACTTCCAACCACATAGATTTACATCATCCACTTAATAATATATAGAAATGGTCTATTCATAATCACATGTATTATGGAATCATCATTCCATGTGCACACATTCAATCAACATCAATAACTACATCTTGAACTTTAACCCAGATTGAGGATGTTATAAAACTCGATCCGCTTACATAGTCATCCATAGAATTAGGATAACATATCTTTTCTACTAAAAACTCTGGTCTACATCACTCACCACAATGTATTTAATACCTAACCAATATTCCAACATAAAAATATGTCAACTAAGACTCACTGGAAATATCCTCATTCCTATAAAATCTATATCCCAATGTAACTCTAAAACTATTCCCACAATAGGTTTTTTTATAACAATATATTTCTAATGTGTTAATTAAGCTATTTCATCAGTTCAAATTTATTATAACTATTTAGGATGGTTTTTAGGCCACAAAACCAAAAAAAATAATTATATAAATGGGTTGGTACTAATATAACTACTAATTCATCAATTATCAATTTTTATAAGTAGAGTGGAATCGCTATGGATGATCTATCCTAAGAAAGTGAAGTTATAATATTTAGTGGAATCCAGTTTTGGATGTTACAATGTTTTATAAATGAAGTTTTATCTTCCTAGTATTTACTATTTATGATATTGTATACAAGAGTTTGAGGAATGTGTTGGATCCTTTGATTGTTTTTTCTAGTTTTATTTGTTTTTCAGGGCAGTGGTGCAGCAGAATCCAAGAAATATTTTTTTTATTCTGGGCAGCTTTTAGGGGCGGTTTTAACCGCCGCGAAATGTATACTGGCGGCGGTTTAAACCGCCGCTAAACATAAAATAAAATCTACTTCTAGAGGCGGTTATAACCATTGCTAAATAGAAGCATCATGGCTGCCTCATTCCGCGGCAGTTTACCTGAATTTAGCGATGGTTTTACCACTGCTAGAAATTTAGTTTCTTCGCGGTGGGTATAACCGCCGCAAATAAATAGATATCCAGGGCTCGTAAAAACGCCGCTAAATTCAGGGAAACCGCCGCGAAATGAGGCACCTACGACGCTTTCCTGAAACCGCCACTAAATGCTAAAAACTGCCGCTAATAGATTTCCAACGCCCTATTAGGTGGCAGTTTCTGTAAACCGCCGCTAAACAGTATAGCGGCGGTTTAAACCCCCGATAAAAGGTGATTCTGTTGTAGTGCTAGCCTGACCTGACATGGGCTGACCCCGCCCACCCCAGTCTAGGTCCGGCCTGGATGGGTCGGACCGTGGCGCGGCCCACAGGGCTCGGCCACCTCGAGTGGGTGCGGTTCACCGTGGTGGGGCCCACCATAGCCACTACCCAGGGGGAAGGCACCCCCCTATATTTTGAACTGTCCAATAGACCGTTTGGTTTGGCTAAACCGGCAGTGCCATGTAGCACCACCTATTGGCCCGCAGGACCCACCAGAGCAATCCCGCTCAGCGTGACGTGGCCAACCGATTTTCTGACCGGTTCTTCTCCCAGCACCATGAAGACACCGCTGCTCTGTCGCGGTCGGCTGGGTGTCAGCCGCCCTCCGGTTGCACCGTCGCGGCTAAGTAGCCACAACGTCCTCCTCTATAGGCAGCACCGATGCACACCTCGCTGCCTCCATGTTGCCGACCAGGTGCCATGCACTACCTTCCACCGTTGCGACCGACGGGTCGTGGCCTCCTTTGGTTCCGGAGGTGCGGATGCATGTCACCCCTGTTCCATGTGGCTATCCAGGGTGTCAGGCCCCACCTTCCTCCGTGGTGGCTGACAAGACGCGGCCTCCATCGGTAGCGCGGTTGCGCCGCCCCCTTCATCGCATCCGGACAGTGTTTCGGCTGCCACCCGTACCCTACCAGTGTCGGTCGCCGACGATGTGGTCTGGTTCCTATCAACCCATTGATCCACCCGCGAAGAACACGTCAAAATAGAACTAACGAAGGGATTAGACTATGTTCTTTTGGCCTGCACCCTTCATGTTAAGTCGGTAGCAGGCTGTTTGTAGATTGGAGACAATAATTCAACACAAAGAATAAATTAAACAAATTCCCTACCACGATGATCATTGGAGATGGCGCGAGGTAGAGGATTAAGAAGGTCAAGGATATGTAGGCATTTGTCTCTCCCACAATATGCTTCTGATCCGAGCTCGAGTGTCGGTTCCTCATTCTTGATTCGGATTATGTTATTCGTTGGAGTGGTTATTCGTTGGAGAATGTTTTTCCAAAGGCTCTCCCAAGTTCCCTCATTTTCCAAAAATTCCCCAACCTCAAAAGATGAGTATCCAACTTAATTAATTACTAGTTCAATTATTGTTGGCTCATTAGTTGATAAAAAACAAGATTTATCTCACATTAAGAGAGGAGTACATGGTCAAGTGGTCCCCACCACCAAAATTCAAATTGTAGGATTCAAATAAATGAAATAAAATTTGTTGCTTTATTTTATTATATTTTGTTAACTCTCCCATGAAAATCTAAAATTCTAACTTCCACCCTCGACCTGCTGAGGTCGAGATGAAGGTCTCTTTAAGAGGATATCGGCGTTGCGAGTTCGACAGTGTCTTCAGATTTGAATTCCAAGCACCAGTTCAAACGTTACAAAATGCCACTCACACGTTTACTGAACATACCTAAAAAATTTCATAAATTCATTTCAGGAAGATTGGGCTTCAGAATAATGTGCCTTCAATTTTCTAGGACTCATAATATTCTCATATAATTAAAAAAATTACCTTTAAAATACTAGGCCTTTACAATAGTGGTATGCATGCATTTGGATCTTAGTGGTTTTTACATTTTAGTATTCTGTGGGCATAGAGATGTGTGAGTGCATAGTGGTACATAGGTAATGATTCCCATGTTACTGATATTCCCAGTTAGTGCTTGTTATAAGCACCTGGCCTATTGGAGGAAAGATTGTGGAGTCACAACACATGAGCAACTTGGATGGGTCATAAAAAGTGGTATCAGATGGGGTTTGTTCTACCTTAGGACTAGGAGTCTATGAGATTGGTTTGGGTTGATAGTGTTATGTGTTTTGAGTTTTTTTTAAGTCTAGAGACTCTGGTGTTGGTGTCGGTGGCCGATGTATCCATAAACCAAGACACTGATGACAATCTTTTTGACTAAGTACATGAGAACGCTAGTTGTAGGGAAAATAATGGTAAAATAATCATATAAGAATAGGTTTTGGTTCCACGTACTTCCTGTTCCACCTCTACAAATATACTCATTAACTATTTTACATACTTTTTTACAAGATTCCCCTAGGATTCATACCATCTAGGATTCAACAGCTCGATCATGTGAAATACCCCATCATTGGCGAGGCTTTGATACATGGACTAGTTCCCCAAATTTCATATCCAGTTGGTGCACCAGCTATACCACCACTTATGGATTAGAACATGGTACCTCTAGTAGTAGAATATGAGGAGTTTTTGGTGATAAATCTCCACGAGTTTCAGAGATAGAGACCCCTCAGGTACTATGGTGAGTCTAAACCTCAGGCGGGTGAGGATTGGATTGAGGAGGGGAAATGAGTTTCCCGACCAATTTAGACACCAAAATATCAGATGGTGATCCTAGCTTGGAGACTTCTACATGGATCTGTAGGTCAATGATTGAGTTTATCTATCTAAACTCATGAAAAGGTGACTATTTCATTGATAGAGTTATAGAGTTTCTTTAGAGAAGAGTTCTCACTAGTTATGATAAGAGTTGTGCGTATATATGAGATTCTTTATCCCCAGAAGGATAGAATAACCATGGATGATTATTCATTAAGGTTCACAAACCATTCTAGGTACTCTATGGATAATGTTGGAGATTAGTACCTCAAGGATCGAACCTTTGAGGGAGGTTTGTGTAGAGACATCCAAGCCAGCATTATCAATTTATGCATTCTGAAGTATACTAGGGTGATTGAGAGAGCTTCGGTGGTCTAAAGATTCTTGGATGAGTAGGTACAACAGATGGTAGTCATCAACGGGTGATTAGGTGCCGAGACCTTGGCAGAAGGTATCCAATGTCAGTCCTAGTGATCCGAACATGGAAGATGTTTCAGGAGGATGTCTCAGGACAGAGGTTCTGCAGTTCAGGGCTCACATGGTGGGTACAACCAGCCAAGGGACTGACAGTGATATTAATTTGACGACATGGAACATCTCGCTCGGGATTTTCCAAACCACCATACTACTAATATGGAAATAATGGAGGAACCACTAAGGTAGAGGCAATGATAGGATCAAGAAAATTTGCAGGGTGGTAGATGCGGAAGAGGAGCTGTGAGAGTTGCAGGAGGTGGTCGGATTTTCAATATTTTACCATCATCACTCTTTGGAGGTCTATGGATGGATTAGAGAGGTATTAGTTAGGGGATGGGACACCTACATGTTATCGAGGAATATATACCAAGGGATATGTGAAATATTTTAGGTTTGATCTGTATCTTTTGTAATTTAGTTATAGTTTTGATAGACACAGGTTCTAGTCATTCATATTTCACCAAATACCTTATATGAGACCATAAAATTATGGTAGTACCATTGACTCAACCATTATTATTTGATACAACCACCATATAAGATTCATTGTTCACATAGATATTCTTAAAATGTGACATAGCCCTTAGAGGTGAGAGTTTTGAGTGGAACATTTTGGTTGAAGCATTGAGGCCTTACGATGTCATTCATGGTATGGATTGGTTATCCACAGTCCATGACCAAATTGACAGTTTTAGGGGAAGGGTGTGGTGTGTCCACAGCGATGGAATGATTTTTTCATTTTTTGATAAAGTTAAACCAAAGAATCATTGGATAAACTCATGCATAGGAAGGTGTAATAGATTACTCAGGAGTTGGCTAGCATGAACCTCAGAGCATCAAAATTTACGAGTTTACAATTCCTTGCTGTAGTGGTAGAGTGTGAGGACATTTTTACAGAAGGTGTTATAGAATTACCTCCCCATCAAGAGATAGACTTATGAATTTACATACACCCAGGGATGGCACTGATAATAGCACCATCATATCGAGTGGCTCCCACAGATCTTTGCGAGATGAGGGTGTAGTTGGGGGAATTTCTAAGGAAGGGATTCATGAGACCCAGTGTTTCATCCTTAGCGGTCCAAGTTTGGTTTTCAAAAAAGGAATATGAGATAATTATATTTTGTGCATACTACTAGATCATGAACCAAGTGACCGTAAAAAACAAGCATCCTCTACTGAGAGTCGATGAACTCTTCGATCATTTGAGAGGGGTACACTGTTTCTCAAAGGTTGAACATCGACCAGGCTTCCACCAGTTGTGAGCATATGACAAGGATATACTGAATATGACCTTCAGATTCCTCTACTGTCACAATGAATACATGGTGATGGCCTTTGGCATGAAGAACGATCCTAGAGTGTTCATGGTACTCATGAACAAGATCTTTTAGCCTTATTTTGACTAGTTTGTGTTAGTCCTCATCAATGATAACCTTATACACATGGAATTTAAGGAGGAGAATGTAAAACACCCAACGATGGTTCCAAACATACTCTAAGAGCACCTTTTTAATGTAAAAACTGTAAGTTACAACTTTATATTTACGAAAACAACTTTTTAGGACATGTTATCTCAGCAGATAAAGTGGCTACGGACCCAATCAAGGTGGATGCATTGTTATCATGATAGCCACCTAGGAGTGTGACAGAGGTGTAGAGCTTCCATGGCCTGGTAGGATATTACTATACATTGATACCTGATTTCCCCAAGATATCAGCACCTATGATAGCTTTTACTCATAAGGGGTGGCCTTTCATGTGGAAATAGATGTGACAACAACCTTTTTTGTAGTTTTGGGAGACTTTGAAAAGTGCACCAATCTTGAAATTGCTGGAAGATAGTGTTGAGTATGTAGTTTTCTATGATACATCTGGGAGTAGACATGGTTGTGTCATGATGTAGATGCAATAAGTGATTTCATATTGTTCAAGATAGTTGAGGCCACATGAGAAGAACTATGAGATACATGATCTTGACTTGGTAGTGGTAGTCTTCAGATTGATGATATGATGACACTACCTGATGGGGGAGCTATTTATCATCTAATATGATCACAAGTGTCTCAAGTATATCATCTCTCAGAATTATTTGAACATGAGATAGATGTGATGTCTGGAGTTCCTCCAGGATAATGACACGGAGATTATCTATATTCCTAGTAAGGGGAACATGGTGTTTGATTCTCTATGACGGAGACCCATTTCACAGATGCTGAACGAGACATCAAAGTAGTTGGCCTCATTATAGTTATCCTTTTTTATGGTGATGGAGCAGCTTAACTCTAGTCTATGGTTGTCACCCCTCCACTCTTACATCAAGTCAGGGAGGCACAACTTGGGGATACCCACTGTGAGACCCTACATGCTTATATGTCTATAGAGAATGTTATTCATGGATATTAAGATGGTGGGGAGCACATCATACTTTTTAAGAAGACACATTGTTGTACCCGTTGAGTTGAAGGAGGTGGTTTTGTATAAGTTTCATACACTCCCTTTGGCTGTATATTTTGTAGTGTAAATGTTTTACTAGGGACTTGAGTGTCAGTTTTGGTTGATGGGGATAAGGAAGGAAGTTCCAGAGTTCTTTTATCGATTCCTTATATTCCAATAGGTGATGTTTACCACATTCGACCATGGTATATGAAGACATCTGGGTGATCTATAACTGAATCACCAAGTCATCCCACTTCTTAGCTATCAGAGAGTAGATTTCAGTAGAGATCTTGAGGGCACCAATATGTTTAGGATATAGTTCGATAACTTGGAGTTACATCGATGATTGTTTCATATTATGATGCTCTTTTTACATCTCGATTGTCGAAGGGGTTATAGTACTTGTTTGGGAATCATTTTTGCTTGATCACAATGTTTCACCCCCAGAAATATAGCCAGATAGAGAGGACCATTCATGTTCTGGAGCACATGCTTTGAGATTTCATGTTGGAATTCAGTTTTAGTTAAGAGGATCACATACCCCTGGTGAATTTCACATACAAAATCATCTACAGTTCCACCATTGGAATGGAACCATTCAAGGACTTGTATGAGATACCCTTCTGGTCACCACTTTTTTAGACTAATCGGGGAAATTTTACACTCATGGTCCTCAGGTTGGTGCGAGCTACTACCGAGAAGGTGCAGATCATTAAGGAGTGGATGAAGACTATACATAGTTGTTAGAAATATTTTTATAATAGGTGGTGATGGCCTTTGGATTTCAATTATGGAGACAATGTATTCCTTCAATTTTTACCTCAACAGGGATTTTAGAGATTTTTCTGGTGCAGCAAGTTATCTTGATGTCTTATCAGCCCATTTTAGATACATTTGTAGAGTTGGTGAAATGGTGTACCTCATGGATCTACCCTCGCTATTGTAATGGGTACACGATGTCTTCCACATGTCATAGCTGAGGTGGCACGTACATGATCCATCGTATGTCATCGACTAGGGTGAGTTGTACACTAATTATTTAATTACTTTTTCAGAGTACATAGTGGAGATTGAGGATTGAAAGGAGAGGATCATTTGTAGGATACAAATGCCTTTAGTGCATTTATGGTGGTAGCATAGGAATATCCATGAGATCACATGGGAGAAGGAGGCGTAGATTGATGCACAGTATCCACATATTTTGTATAGCCTTTGTTTTTGGGTTTTAATGACGTAAATCCCCATTGTGGTGGGAATGAAATGTATCGTATTTTTTGGTGTATTATTATTAAATATTATATGGATTTAATTCAAGAACAAGTTCTTAGAAAATGTGAAATTCTAAGGCATAGGGTGCCCATAATAAATTTTTGAAATATATTAAAATATTAAGAATCACGCACATGTAGTTTTCTTAAAAAAAATTAGAATAACATCTAAACGGGTGCCTGAATCAAGAATATGAGGGAACCATTGCATTTATTGCAGTAATAACACCCTAGAAAAGGACTGAAATCATATGGCACATGTCATCCCTGATATGTAGATTTTTGTGTTTTAATAAATAAAATAAAATGAGAATTTATATTATTTTAACGTTTCATTGAGACACATCATCGTTAAACTTAAGATGTCCTTTTAAGAAGGGATCTAGGGTTAGGATCATTACCATGGAATTTAATGGAGGCTATAGAGAGAATCTTGGAGTACTCTCTCAATGTAAAACAATGATGGAGATTGGATCGAAGATCGATAGATGCTATTTTTGACAGATCTCGCCAACGACAGACATGCGATGATCAATCCTCTTCAGAGAATGGTCCTACCCTGAGTTATGATGTGGTTTTTTGGGATTCTATTTCCCCATTCATTGCTTCAATGATGAACTTAGACCAATAAAAGAACATGTTGATCAATGGTTTACTCATTCTTACGGGATGTGCTATTATTGAGGGTTTTTATCAGAGATTTGATTATTGAGAATTGATTTTTTTATTTTCCGTATTTAATGGATTGAGGATAGAAAGAAAATTGATTTAGGTTCATTCCTTGTGTTGTTAATTGTTTTTTTTCTCCCTTGATGTTATTGTTTTACTTCACGTTCTTCATGGTTTATGAAAAACAATCACTTAGCCATCGACCCTTGGCCCAACGATCTAAAATTGAATATCCTACCTCAGGATGACCTAGAGGAGGTGCGAAAAGACTAATCTAAATAATTTTCGGGATATCATTTTTCTTGAAATTTACGAATGGGTGATTAGAATTAGATTTTATAGCCGATTGTTGAACCAAAATTCATATATTCATTCTTGTGATGATGAAGAGACCCTTGATTTTTTGTTTTGAGGAGAATATATCACATAAATGAGATCAGATCATCAACTGAGGAGCCTAGAGGAAGAATGATGGTTTCTAGAAAATCCTGATCCACACATATTGTAACCTAGGGTTACAGAGCGTGTGGGATCCACTGAGTGGTGGATAGGGTTTCAAGAGATAGTTAAATTCCATACAGTGTGTGATCCTGTCAAAAAATGTGTAGTCCCTTCTCAGAGACACGATGTGTATCTATTTACATACAGATACATGATTTGGAGTACACAGGGTGCCTACATAGCATGTACCCCACCACATGGCTTGGCCCAGAATGGATACACATGTTATCCCATGTACGGGTACATGAGTAGGCGGACACATGTTGAAATAGTGTAATAACACACAGATAGAGTACATGAGGGGACCCTATATGGAAAGAAATAGTGTGTGGCCCTTCAACACATCATGTTCCCATTTTCTACATGGAAAATTTATAATGACATCGACCATTGTAGAGGGGTAGTACATGGGGTCAAGGGACATAGTGTGTGACCCTACTACATGTCATGTACTCCATTTTATGTGTCTTGAATATCTTGTCCCCCATATCATGGAAAATATTCAATAGGGTTTGTTCCATTGATCCTTTCCCTTATGGTTAATACATATCATTTCCTACTCAAAGGAGTATGGTCCCTTCAGTATGACATTCTATATAGAGTTGTTGGAATCCCCTACGAAGGGCTCAGAGTAGGATCCCCTTTTTATTCTTCACTCCCTAGGTAGTGTCCATTGTATTGACGTGAACAACTTCATTAGGTGATGATGCTCTACTCAGTAGGTTAATCTATATGTAGTTGTTGGTATCAACCCTTTTCCCCTACTATGATCTTCATCTGTTGTATCAAATCTCTCTTCATATCTATCAACGTATATCTCTTAGGATGGTTCCATAAGAATATTACTACTTTAACAATCAGTGCTATTGGACTCATGAGTGTGTTATCCCTGATGAGTGCTTTGTTTAATCTTCATACTAAGTCCCCAGAGCTGTTATACAGTAGTTTTGAATTACCCTAAGATTTGATGTCTTGGTCGGAGTATATATACATTCATATTATATGTGTTGTAGAAAAATACTATATAAAGACGACTGTATCTTTATATTGTTTATTTTTTTTGTGGTTTCTGGGATTCTTACTGAGTATTGTTATACTCACCCCTACATGAGTGTTTCCCTCGTGTTTCATGTCTTGTGCAGACAAGCTTCCTTTTGAAAGTGTCCATGAAGTACCAGGACCAGATAGAGCTTTTCAAGTTTATGTAGGCCGAGGTGTTCCTATGACTTTAAGCAACAGTCCAAGTACCTATTTTATATATTTTGGACTTTAAAGTTTACATACTCTTTATTTTTTTGGTCTTGCATTATGGACCAGTTTAATTTAGTACCCTTTACTTTCTTGTCAAACAGTTTTGGTTGGGGTTGTGGTATTCATGCATTTAGTTCATATTGGTTTTTAAATTTCAAAATTTTGTGGGCTTGGAGATGTGTGTGTGTGTGTACAAGTACATAGTAAATGCCTCCCATGTTAGTGATATTACTACTTCGTGCTAGTATCTAGCCCCTGGTCAATTGGAGGTGGGCTTGGATAGTCACGACACATGCCCCACTAGGATGGGTTATGACATGACACCTCTAGGAAAAGCCTAGGTAGGGGTGAGTATAAATATACCTAGCAGGAATCCCTAAAATCACCAAATGTAAAGCATAAAGAGAGGGTATGATCATAAAAAAGGATAAAATCATGTCATATATACTCATGAATGACACCATGTCTCAAAAAAAGGTCAGGACCACACTTTCACCCAAGGATTCTCCTCGCAGATTAAAGGTAATTCTCATCTAGGAGAACTCACTTTGTAGGTATTGACGGTATTGATAGAACTCATCTGAGATTCATTCCTATCCCAAACCACAATGAATTATTACATGGTATAACTCAGAAGATACCAATAAAAAATTTGGGAATCACACCCAATTCCTATTAGGGATACATAACCCTTTGGGGAGTAAACCACTGGGATGGGGATCACACACCCTAGAAGTCGGTAATGAGATATCTAACCCAACATAGGGATGAATGATAGAGGATCATGCATGGGGAAACAAAAAGAGATACCGAAATATATCCATAACTCACCCATATAGGGGAACAGTCATCCCATTCTCAGGATGGGATACCACACTACACCATCATAGGGACTGACCAAGGTAAAAACCATATAAATACTGGTATAAATTGATTATAATGAGCCATTAATTTGACCATAGAAAAATTAAAAAATTATTAGAGGGAATAAATTATGTGTAATTTATATTTCAGGAAAGTTCGTGTCTATTTCTATGTTCATCGTCTCATTCCTATGTATTCTGGATGACACTAGCCATGCCTATGTACTTTCCCTTGTCCGAGTACCAGGCTATGTCTATGTGACTATCCTTATATTTGTAATCTATACATGACCATGACCATGTACCAATAGCTCTATTCCAGGTCTCCATTGTTGGGTCACACAACATGTGATGTGTCATATAGGGTGTGATGGTTAACCTTTCATGCAAACCCTATCCACCTCATAAGGGGACCACATGATGTGTGTTATTATGAACTACACAAAATGTATATTCTAGATTCCCACAATCCTCATGTATATCTTCCAGTTCCACCTACTCCTTTGATCTAGCCATAAAATTTACCAAGGAACATAGATCTATGGTTAGAAGAACTCCAATCTTCACTGTTGGATGAATTCATTCCTCCCAATATACATGAGGATCATCCCCTATTTCCCCACATCACTGAATGTGAAATACCACAAATAGAAGGCCTATTTTATATCATTGATCTCCCACCATCATTATCAAACCATGATTGTGACTTTAATCCCAAACTAAAGAAGAATGAAATGATCTATTATACCAATGATCGGTTGCATGATGATTAGATTTTTTGTATTGTCGAACTGCTAGCCAAAGAGAAACATTGAATATGAACACATGAAGAATGATGGGAGAAACACCTAAAGAAAAAAAGTGACAAATAGTTGGTTGAAATTGTTTCATTTATCCGCATTCCTTTGAAAAATAGAGTTTTAAACAAAAGGAAAAGTCAATAAATATCCAAATCATTATCAATTCATAATTCTGGGAAGGTAAATAAATAATAGACCCACAAACCAATTTGTGATATGAATTGATTCACATTCGGAATGGGATAAATAAATCAAGGATTAATCCAAAAAATACTACTTCGATATTGGATCTGATGATGAATAATTCTTTTTTATTTTCATTTTTGAGATCCAAGTACTTTCTTGGTGAAGAAAACTCCATTGAAAATAGATCACTACTACTCGATCTTATTCATTTTCATCAATATATCTCCTCCAAAACCCTTTGAAATCACAAGGGTTATGTTGAGAACTCTAGGATTTTTCTATAATGGAGTTTAAATAAGGTAGTATTGGGTCTAGGGAATTTAGTAAACTATTAATTAATTGACTGATTCATTACTTAATTAATTCATTTATTAATCCTCCCATGATGACTTTGAATCTAAACACCCAATTTATAAGAAGTTTATGTCACACCTAGAGTAAATAACATTTTGAATTTAAGAGAAATAACTTATTTCCCATTTATAATATCATTCATGAGATATTACATTATTTTAAAAAAACTACATTCACATGATATAATATATTTAATGTTTTTATTATATCAACCCTAATGCTCTTTGGGCCCTATAATCCCTTGCTGAATATGTGCCTAACTTGTAAAATATTCTTTAAAATATTCCTTTAGTGTTACAAGGTAAAAAATATAGTCATTATAGAGTTGGATATTCACTCTTTATTAATATTATGTTTAACATCAACACTCATGAGGAAGGATTCTCCTTTCCATATAGAGACATTGTGTATGGTTGGTAGAATAATATTAGGGTATGTTCTTATGTGCATCGACCCGTATTTGTTAATGATCAAATGTGTGTGTGTATCCTATGGGACCCATATTTATTATTGATTTCATGTGTCTGTATGTATATCCCATGAGCCCGTGCCTGGTTATGATCTCTTGTGTATGTTTATCTAACAGGACTCATTCTTGGTATTAAATGTTATGACTATATGTGTTATACTATACTTTCTGTGAATGTATGGACTTTGGATGTTTTGATTTAGGTAGAAAATGTTAGGTTTACCACCGTGGATTTGTTTTCGCTTAGAGGGGGGATCATGTGTGACTTGCGATGATGATAATGATGGAATGAGACACAGGGAATGGGTGTGATGGTATTGAGTCATGAACTAAACAATAGGTGGGACATAGTGACCATGTTGACTAACATGACACATAAATGGGTTATGATGGAATTGTGGATGAAATAATGATAGATATTTGGATCTATGGACTTTTAGCATAACTCGAGACATGTTATCCTTTTGGGTACTTAGGGATATACAAAGTAACCTCATGGATGACCATTTCATTAATTACATTATGAATATTCATTTGGCATATTGTTGAAGTAGGTATGGTTGGGGTTCATGGATTTTGGTTTAGCACAAAATTTATTGACACATGTTCGATAGTTTCTTGAATGTGAATTTCCTTATTATCAAATAATAATCTTCTTATTCATGTGAAATTATGTTTAGGATTAATTTTTGGTGGATTACTATGTTTATTCTCACACCATGAATGACAATATCTATGTGCATATAGAATTCATGAACCATGATACAAGGAAGTAAATCGGCCCAATGCCAAGGAGTTTTGGAGATAGTATACAATGATGGAGGAATTACTATGATAGAATTAAAATATATTATATGAAATATTTATTTTTGTTTTCTTATTTCATTCTCATAAAATGGTTGACCTACCACATTGGGGTTCATTGGTTTATTACTTCACGTGACTCTATATTACATGGGATGTCATTTGATATAGCATTTATTATCGTTTATTTCCATTGTGGATTTATTTAATGAAATTAATACTTGTCGATGACTATGAAGTATAGCTGTTGATATAGAGGGTATATTCTACCCACTATATCATTTTCACCCTCTCTATATTTCAGAATCTTATTGTGTATGAGGAGACACACATTGGGTTATGTGTTGCTCTATATTGGACCAGGTGAAATTGGTGCAAGTCATTACACAGTGGCATCATATGAGGGTTCCCTTTTTTTCATCATGAATATGTTTAGGGAGATGTATAAAGGAGGTTGGTTATTACGAAATTAGGTAGGGGAGTCACCTATGTACTTGGAAAGATCTTATATGGTGGGAAATTAATCTATCTTTTATGGGTATGCATTTAGAAAGATAATATTATAGTTTCATCATGATGTTGACAATGTTGTATTGTTATAGTATTTATTATTTTGGTGTGTTCATGCATCATGACCAGTAACATAGTATCAAATTTTTTATATAACTATTAATTGTTGACCAAATCACACAACATAATTATTCTAGAGAATCTTTGATAAGATTTAAAATTTATATCCAAAACTACACTCAACTACAGTGGTATTGTAAAGCGACTATACTGGGTTGAACCTATAGACACAATTGGAAGGAAAGAAACCTGTTGATTCAAATTATTGGGTTGTATTACACATGATATCTCTTTAGTTTTGGATATTCTATAATATCATATCTTGGATTAAAATTTAGGAAATAAAAGCAGGTGTTGGGTCAATTTCAATGTTTAGAAGAAAGGATAATCCAATATCTAACTTGGATTAGACCTATGGCTTAGGATGTGAAGTTGTGAAAATATCACCAATTGGTTATGGTGAAAAAATTGGATATAACTAAGCTCTAACTATTATTTAGTTTGGATATAATAAAAAACCCTTGATTGAGTATGTCACTATTACAAAAACCATTTTTTCATCGTTTTTTTTCTTGTTAACGTTTTTTAGGTGATGTTATTGCAAGAAATGTTAGAAATATGATTTTAAGTATTTTATTTAATAAATAATGTCAAAAATTGGGTTTTATGGTTTTTGACGTTGATTTTTAAAAACCTATCGTGAAATACCTTCTTGAAATGGTGTTAAAAATCCATGTTTTATGTCTTTTTCTGAAAAAACTGACGATAGAATTCATTTTTTACATCATTTATTTAAAAAACGAAGTTAAAATTCATATTAAAATAGGTTTTTAAATAAAAAACGTAAAAAATGTTTACCATTTTGCATATAATTTCCTACGCTTTGATTTTATAGGTCGTAGAGCTCAAACAGAGTTATAGATCAAAAGTTATGACCACTAGAAGTTTGATATTTTTTTGAGGAAAGATTAAATGAGCCAACCACAACTTCACCATAATAGGAATTTTTGAATCCGTTGAAGGATTTTTTGATTTACCATGATATAATGAATTATCTGTCATTATAATAAAATAATAATCATTAAATTGTATATCAATTAAGAAAAATAATCATAGAAAATATAAATCATGGGAAAATAATTACAAATACCTTGAAAAGATCACATAAATAAGAAATAGTGGATTCACATGGAAGATCAAACAAGTTGGGTTGGTGGAAAAATGATGGTTGAAATTAATTATCATTAAATGGTATATTAATTAAGAAAAAAATCATAAAAAACATAAATCATGGATAAATGATTAAATATACCTTGATGAGATCACAAAAAGAAGACATAATTGATTCACGTGGAAGATCGAATGAGTTGAGTTGGGGGAATGATAATGGTTGAAATAAATGATCGTTAAATTAGGATTTGTTTATAATGGAAAAAATAATTAAGATGATAATAGAAAATGTGGTATTAAATATTTTAGGCAGCAATTTGAAATTTCTATGCTGTAATGTAAAAAAATTAAAATTTCGCATTCGTGGAATATTAAATTTATCTTCGATGTCGGTTATTATAAAACGGATGAGAAAAATTGATTTTAATGTCTTCTTCACGTCGATTATTTTATAACTGGCATGAATTAAGTTTACAAAAATATAGCTCATTTTCCAATCTTTAATTTGACTTCTCAGGGAGCTCAAATGGAGTTACGGATTAAAAGTTATGGCTTTTAGAAGTTGGCCTTCCCTAAGACATTGTTTAGAGATAATCAACTTCTGCATGCCATAACTTTTAATACGTAACTTTGTTTCACCTTTTTGACCTGTCAAATTAAATATTGGGAAATTAAATACATGTTTTCAAACTTTTTTAACATCAGTTATTTAATAGCCGACGTGAAAGAGTGATGAAGATTTATTTTTTCACGTCGGTTTTATAATAACTGACGTGAAAAATAAGTGAAAATATTAATAAATTTTCATAGAAATATATTTTTATGTCAGTTATTTAATATCCAACATAGAAAAGAGATGTACATTGATTTTTCATGTCAGTTATATAATAACCAACATGAAAAATTAAATAAAATGTATTTTTCATGACTGTTCTTATATAACCAATGTGAAAAATCAGCGAAAATGTTTTTTTTATGTCGGTTCTAAAAACCAATGTGAAAAAATGCGATGTTAAAAATAGTTTTTTTACTAGTGTGCATAGATTCAATTATAGAAGATTTCACTGGGTAATTTTAATCGTCTTCTCCACCATAATTAGGTCTGGTTCTTTTAATTACACCCCCATTTTCAAGGTATGGTAATCGAATGAGATAAACAATTTATTTAACCTAATTAATAGCCATTGGGTTTCAATAATTCTATTTATATATTCACTAATATTTTGTTCACTATTACTCTAAAACCTTAACCCTAAACATATTTTCTATGCATGACGATATTAAAGGAATGTGATAATGTAAAAATTATGCATTTAATAACAATAAATATATTCAAAATTAATAAATTCACAATTAAAAATAGTTATAAATCAATCAAAAAACCCACATTTATGAATAAAAAATGAAATAATGAAAAATAATTGGCATCTTACGACAAACAGTATTGTAAACTATAGTTCATACCTGAATAGAAAGATAAAAAACAATTCAAAAATATAGAATATCATGTAACAAAAGAAGAATTTATACAATATTAAAGTAATGAATTAAAATCGAATTTGGAAGAGAAACATAGACTAAATGGGAATGAAAAGGGTGAAAATCAAGTTATCTCAACTCTCTGTACACAAGAGAGGGAACTAAAATATTTATTGACATAAAAGTTAAAGGATATGTAGTCTCTTCACATTTTTTATTGGTTTTAATTGTTTTTAATAATGACATTTACATGACGTGTAAGTGGATTTCACATCATTTACATCAGATATGAAATATTATCCAAAATATCTTGTATCTTTTAAAATCCATTATCTTTACTTTGATGGTATAAGATATCAAACATTTCAAATAATGAAAATTATACACACAATGTTTGTGATTTATCTTTATAAATTTCAGTGGAATTTTTATTTTGAAAATTTAGTGATGTGTAATGTATGTACATATCTTGTAACAGCTTCACTCCACGTAAAGATTCACAGGTTTCCCTTTGGATATGCAAGTATACTGTGAATTACTAATAAATGTCATAACCTCCATTCACGATGTATAAATATTGTCTTTTCCATATTTCTGAAATATTTCTTTTGGTTTTGAATTCCTAATTCATGTAAAAATCCAAATCCCAATAAATTATTGAATAAATAATAATTGAACCATAAATAAATGTATCCAAAATGTATATATAAATTCATCTTTTTCAAATTCCCCCACACATGAACAATTTATTATCCTCATGAAAAGAGCATCTCAATGGGGATTCAAAATGACTTTTTAAAAAATAAATGTATATTACATCAAATAAAATAAAACTAAGTGAATGTAGAAAAACCAAGTCCTCCAAAATCAATCCTATAGAGAATTCCAGTCATGTTTCACAATTATTGTTATTAAAATCAATTCTTCTTTGAATTACAATCTCATAACTATTTCTCATAAACTACACCCTTTTATCAATTTACCTCACATTGATTTTTCTCTCATCACCCATGTAAAAAGAAATTGGAGTTTTCCTCAAACCCCAAATACATGTTTCTTACCATAGGATTGCATCAGTCCTAACATATCCACTTCTTGAGGGAAAAAATAATCATGTGTGCTTTAGAAATAAGGATCAAATGTGTCTATGGTTGGGGATAGGTAGGAAGATATTAATAATCAGGATAAAAATGAAGGTAATATCTATAGTATAATGTATGAAAATCACGAACAGTGAAATAAAGTAACTCCTCCAAGACAAAAATTATGTCTCCATACTCCTAACAACTTTAATTAGGTCCATGAATATGAAAAGTAAGCATAAATAATGTACTACGTTTCTATCTCCTTTTCATTTTATTTATTTTTTCAAATTCATATCTTGGAAAGATCTCACATCCATCACTTAAACATATATTATTCATCATAAGATTCATCGGTATAGTAATGGTGATTTTTAACCTTTTTAATAAAAAACCTTTTTTAATAAGAGCAGGGAAAGCATAGAAAATTCCCAATGTAATCAATAATCATGTCCTAAAAATATGGTGAAAACACCACCATACGTCTCCTTAGTAAAATCATCATGTTTCCATATGTATTGACTAATCCCCAACACTTTTTCAAAAGAAAATCATGAATCCTAAAAATAATAGTGTTGGAAGGGATAATAGGCTCGAAACATCTCCATATGTACAAGGTTATTAATGGATACTATGAGATAAATAAGTATAGATGTACATGTGGGTCTCAAGAATACTATCTCATAAAATATTTCATTAATAATTTTAACATTGTATTTGTTCATCCAAATATATAATAATTTTCCAATGAATGTTATGATCTGTTTAAATGCCCCAAATATATCATGAGAAATTTTCTTAAAAATAATATGAAAATTTGAATCTAGAATCCTATCAGGAAAGGGAGTACAAAAGAACTAAATATTGTCGCAATATAATATCCACTAATAATTCAATAAAAATATATCATAATAAATAAGAATTATAATTAAATTACTAAATTTATAAATCATGTTAAATATATAAATAGGTATAAAAATGGTTTTAAAAAATATCCAAACAAACATCATCTTTTATTTAAATAAGTTCAATGGGATTTCATGTTATAACATGATTTTAATGAATTTGATACCAAGAATAGTGAAAATATGGAATAATCTAAGTGTATAGAAAATAGAGATCAATAAATACCCCCACTTAAAATGAGAAAATATCCACACTGTTCTAGAAAGGGACATAGGAGTGGTAGCAAGTATATAATAGAGATAAATTAATTGTAAACTATGAATTAAATATAGGGAATTGAGAGATAAGTCTAATGAAAATCATTCCATAGTGAATTTTTTTGAATATTGATTATATATTTTTCTTACTAAAGAAAAAAATGAGAAATAGAATACCTAAATTGGATAAACCATTAGTACACTGGGTCCAATCAATATGAAAGGTGAATAAGGGGTAATTTAATAGTGATTAGTAGAAGAATTAAACTCATGTAAATTAAATAATAGACTACAAATAAGTTTGGGATGACGGATGAACACAAATTTCTAAAAAAGAAAATCAATGTTTTTATAAACACAATGATAACACAGAAAGAAAAAATCTCTTTCTCCTCCCATTATGTTCTAACTATGAATTCATTAGACAAATAAATGGACATAATGAATTACTTAGTGTCATCCATTGGCTCATATATTCTCTTCCACTTATCAAAACTTGTAGCATTATCATCACAATCACATGGGAACTTTGTGTTATTAAAAACCATAGAATTGGGTCACCCAACACACTCATGTGGAATTAGTAAATTATATAAAAATGAAGGCGGAGGCTCCTACTAAGTATAAACCTAAAGTTGTATCTCCTCAAGTTGTCTCTGTATATCAGCCATATGTTTACTCATGTCATGTGGGAGGCCAAATGGTGGCCTGATAGTCTTTTCAACGAAGATAGGGCATATAATAGAGCTAAACATGGATAAATGAATGCATAAGTGAAAATGAAAACAATAAAGAAATAAGTTTATAAAAAATACATTATCACATCCCTGTATATGATAAATGATACATTGGTGAAAAATTGAATAAAGGCATAATAAAAAAAATAAAACGATGACAATATATAAGAGGGGAGGGTTATAAGGACATAACTAAAAAATTCAAGCAAAGTCACCATGTTCCACATTATAAGTCTCCTCATGAATAGAGTTTCTTTAAATATTCACTTCAATATTAAAAGAATTTATAGAGGTGGGGGACGAAGTCCCATCGACCACCAAATTAGGTGTTGTTGTTTTGGATACTGGGTCGATCAGAAGTGGTAGAGGTGAGGTGCCTGTCTGAATGGATTCTGTATGTATTGAAGATGGATCGATCTGAGAAACCACTATTGTAGATAGAATGGTGGGGCACTTTCCCTATTATGACTCCTCTAATAAGAACTTATTAGGGGAGGTAGGGTTTGTGAGATTGGAAGGTAGGTCAGATATAGTCTGAAGTGGTATAAGGATAGATTTAGAAGTTGTGGAAGTAGGTGGGGATGTGTGGGAAGATAATGGGACTAATGGTGGTGGAGGGGTGGTAAAATGAGATGTGTCCATCAATGAGATTTTGAGATGATGAAATAAATGTCTCCAATTCCCTAGAAGAGACTAAAGACACATCTATATATCAAAGGTAAGTGGTGGTGATGTGGCAGATGTAGTAGGTAGTGGTGGTGTGATAGTAGTAGAAGGGGTAAAAAATATAGTGGGAATAGGGACATTGGTTGGGGTTATGGTAGAGGGATTAGTGGTTGATGTATGGATAGGTGAGGGTGAGGTTGGTTCTCGATGGTAAGGTATATGAGCCACATCCTCTCTCTACTTTAGTTCCCATTATTAGTTACCCTCATCCTTATTTATAAACCCCACCTTAAGGAGAATAAGGAGGTCAATTAACTCTATCTAGCTGAGAGATGTGATGTGATGGGTGGTGTCAATGATGATAAGATTTCATGCATGTTGGGAAATAAATATCCCCCCACCAATTTACCTCAAGTACTCCACACATAGTACTCATAATTTATAGTAAAATAGAATTACATGTTTTTGGTACGGCCACCCATGTATGAGATAATGATGACCACCTCAATCTGGCCAACACACCGATGTGAATCTCTAGAGGCATCTAGGAATGTGTCATATCCTAATGCAGGATTTGAAAGGTGGTACCGCACATTTGTTTTCTCTTCATTGTGCAAGGGTGGTGAAAAATGGTGGGATCCTTAGAGATCAATGACCAACCATATACCACATATTCCTTTTCTAGCTTGATCTAAAAGATCAATAAATGGGGTGTTTGAAAAAATTGGCTAAGTATATGCTGAGACCAACACCAATGAGGTTAATGACCTCCCCATGAACATGGATATTCTCATGAATGAGGAGTTACAAGGTCTTTGGGATCTTTAAAAGATTATATTGTGGATGGACTAGCCTATCCCTATGCTATGGTGCTCAGAAATGTAGGTACATGTGTAGGTTCAAGAATTAGTTAGCTCCATATAATGCACTGGATGAGGTATGTGAGTCCCTAGAGGCTAGAGAGGAGGAATATGATGATGAAAATTATGAATTGGACTGATATGAGGGTGATGGATGAGGATTTTTTCCATTGGTACATCAGTGGAGTTGGATCATAATGCTCGAGGGTACATTTGGAGGATCCTACATTTGCCTTTTTGGTTCTGACCACTACATAATAGAGTAATGGGTAAGTGAAAAAAAGGAGAATACTGGGGAGAAAAATAATTAAAAGAGGGCAGGAGGGTTGAGGGGGGGGGGGGGATAACCGATCATCGATGAGGGAGGGATGAATAATGGAATTTTAGGAGTGAGTTGGTCACACAAAAGATGAATAAATAGGGGTGGTGTGAGGGAAGGGAACCTAGGGTTCACATATTTTAAATCCACCATGAATTTGCATGACGTGAATTAATACATGTCATTTAATGTATAGTATTTTCATTTTTTTGATCTACACCTTTCAATATCGTATAAATATTACATGTAATATATTTGGAATGTTATGGATCCTTTGGTCCAAGACTTATTTTCTATGATTCCAATATCACGAATCCTTCATAACCTCTAAACTAATACATTATAAATATCGCGTGTTCCCTCCCAGTCAACAATTCATTTAACACCCATAACTATACATCCTTTCAATTAGATTCATTTCAATGTTACAAAACACCCCTTATACAATATATCTTGATAAATCATCAACCTTCATCCATTTACATGGTTTGGTGGCTCTCCATTTTTTGGTAATTTTCATAGCCGTGTAGGGAAAACATTTTATGACTTCTAAAGGACTAACCACTAAAATATCAACTTCCTAGGGAATAATTTTAATCAATAATTTAATTGAAAATATTAATCACATGGTGTGAAGAATATCTACATGATTCATTGGTCACTCAATTTTTTTGTCTTATCAGTATATATTTTGGCATTTATATAAGAATCCTTTATAATTTTTTCTACTTAATATATCTATTTCATAATGACTTCCCCAAGAATTTTAGCATCCATGTTCATATTTTTTATGGCCCACTAATTGTGATGATCTAATTCCATTAGTATGTTATATGGATTTACATATACAAGGAGAAATGGTGTACCACAAATGGGCATTTTATTTGCTATGAGATACACCCAAAGTGCATTATCCAATTTGATACTCTAGTGCTAGATAGTTCACTACCTTTGTTAACAATCTTCACTAGAATTATTTTAATATCCATGTTAGACAGTTTGACATTACCTATTGTTTTTAGGTTGTAGGGTGTTCTAATATTATATCAAATTCAATATTTTCTAATAAATACTTTCTCAAACTTATTGGAAACATGAGTTCTCTGATTAGTAGTGAGTAATCAGGGGAATCTGAATCTAGAAATTATATTTTTCATTAAAAATTTATTGAAAACTTTTTCTTAGTCATGATTGATAATCACAACATACACTCACATTGAGAAATATCAATTCATTATATCATATAATATTTACCATGAGAATTTTGGAATTGACCCATAAAATTTATTCCCCATAAGTAAATGATTTCAACTTCTAGGATGGGATTTTTGGGAATTTTGTTTCTTCTCCAAATGAATTCTATTAATAGGCCCTGATCAATGTTTTAAATGAAATTTATTGCATCCAAAAGAGTGTACTACAGAATATTCCACTCTGAAGTATTTTTAACATAGAATATTCAGGCCCATGATTCCCTCGAGCTAATGACGAGTGTCACATGAAGATAATACTTTGTATTTCATATTCTGGGATGCAACATCACATTAGGAAATAATCACAATGCTTAAATAGTAGAAAATCATCCCATTATTAAAGTTAAGCATTGAATAAAAATGTATTCCATTGTTGATAGGTGAAGTTCGGGTAGAGCAATCCCATGGAATAATATATTTTGATATAGGAAAACCACGAGCGTGCCATCATATTTATTCAGAACAATTTTTAATCAATGAATTTATCATTAAGGATTAGATTTCCATCATTCTCAATATTGGGTAGTGGGATTAGGGACAAGTGATTTGTACTAAAATTATCAGTTCTTTTTTTCTCCCATATGAAATTATCAGACACTTTTTGTTGTATGATCCACCATATAAGAGGTGGTTTTATATCATTTTCACTCAAAAGATATTTTTCCCACATGATATGTATGTACCACTACATTGTATAGTATGAGGTATAAATGTATCTTTTAAATGTAAAAAAATACATCTGCTAGTTCCTTTCAAGAGATCTTGTAATTTACATATGCTTCCATAAGACTATGATGGGAATAATAAATTGGAAGAAAGATGTGTCCAACCCACTATCCTAAATAAGTCATACAACAAAATCGCCACACATTAGTTCAGAGTAATTTTCCCAATCATGTTAAATTATGAAGAAAGTTTTCACATGGATTTTATTTAATGTGTTGAATTCCCACTAACACCCTACTGTGAAATTGAAAGGAGTGTCCCTTGATAAGAACTTGGTCAATGAGCACACTATTTTATAAAATTCATGTATAATTTTTTTATTGAATAATTTAAGGCCTAGAAAGAACCTTATTCTTTTACTGTTTATATGATTAGGTGACTCGTAAAAGAATATAATTTTTTATGTATCAAATTCCATGCCTTGATTTTATATTTTATATTCGATTACTATGCCTCCTTTGACAATAAAGTGTCATTTTTCACTTTAACACTAGGAAATTTTATTTGCAGAATAACCAAACCAAACAAAATTACTAGGACAGACTTCTAAGGATCTTTATGAAAATGATAAATCATACATAATAATCTCTACTAATTTTTGCTTCATATAACGAAATATATATTTCATGCATATTTGAAAAGTAACTAGAACATTGAACAATCTGAATGTATTTATTTTATAGGAGAAATCCCCAAAGGACATGTCAATGTATTTTTAGAGTTATCTTATGGGTCACTTGTGATTTGATTGTACCATAAATATCCATCCCTGAAATAATAAAATTCATGCCTTGCTAGTATTTCAATCATTTCATTAATAAAAGGTAATTGAAAATAATCCTTTCTTGTTTCCATGTTGATGTTTCTATAGTCAATTCAAACTCTCAGTCTATTAATGGTTCAAGATTAGATGATCTAATCATCATTCATTATAACAAAATATAATCCGCCTTTCATTGGGAAGACTTGTAGAATACTCACCTATTCATCATCAATGATTGAAACAAATATTCCAATGTCTATAATCTTTAGTACTTCTCTTTTGACTACTTCATTCATGGGAGAGGTGACTCAACTTTGGGGTTAATGTTTGGGCTTAAATCCTTCCTTAAATAAAATATTATTGGTTAATATCATGTGGATAATCCATTAAATTTCACCCACTCCCTAGGAGATTGAATTTTCTATCATTTTAGGGCTATAATGAGTTTTTCTTCTTTTATATGTGTCAGTTTCAAGATAATAGTGACTACAAGTGTTGCCTTAATCTCTTTGATTGATTACTTTGTGATTCTTGGAAGAGGTTTTTTTCCATCATCAGAAGTAGGATGAATGATGGTATAATTGGTGGGATAGTATCCCTTTTTGTAGGTTTAATGTAATTTAAATCCTTATAGTCACTACCTTTATCTTTATCCGGGGACATGATCTCTATATCATCCTCGACGGCCATAAAATCATATCTCTCATCAGTAGGAATGATGTATTTATAATCAAATGTTTCATTAAATTACATACAATCATTCTCCATGTCAAACAATAGTTTTTCATCAACAAATATAAATATTATTCTCTCTTAATTGACATCAATTAATGCCATCCTAGTGGATAGAAATGACCTTATTAGGATAATAAGAATGTATCATACTTCGCCCACATATAAGATAAGGAAATACACAATAAGGATGATTTTATAACTTTGACTAAGAAATCCCTAGGATTCCCTAAGTACACTTAATTGATTGGTCATCTCTCTAAACAACCACTCCCATGGGTTTTATTTCATTGATCCATTTTTTATAATATCCGCATCAACATGATATAGATACTTTCAACAAGATTTCTAAAGACTATTCCAAGGTTACATTCCACTATAGTTGAAGGTTCATATAAACTACCAATTAGTGGATTCTTCCACTGGATGATAGTGATGAATTATTCAATTCAGTAAATGCCACCCAATCGTTCCATTTTTCTCATGTAGGTATGATATTCTATTTATAATTTTTCATAGAAAGTAATTTGAATGATGTATTTAGTGAATGGGATATTGATGTGTTGTTTTGTAAATATCTCTAATTTTTTTTACATATACCCTTGATCTTGTTCTATTTCATCAATTATAGAAAGAGGAGATTGGGTTTGTAGGATGGTGCTGCCACATAGACATCATCTTGTTGTAGTTTCTCTTGTATGTTACATTTTTCTGTTGACATTTAATCTAGGTTTTGTTCTTGAATGTATTTTAATGTGCTACTATTTTCATCCTTACCAGTGCCTATTGAAATTTTTATAGGGTTTTCAGGCCTCTTGTCCTAACCATTACATGAATACTGAATGTCCATCACTTTTCCACTCCTAAAGCCCACCACCTTCACCTCATCTTGTAGGTATCTCTTGGTATTACTAGGTAATATACTCGATAATATGTATGATAAGGATCTTGATATTTGGACCACTTGGTGCTCAATGTTTAAAAAGGAATCCCTTTGGTTTTTCATTTTAGTAAACCAGGAAGTCATCCTATGATATTATTTTTGAAAAAATAGGTGATAAAGTTATCATGGATAGACTGTAGTAGTGTGGATTATTTTAGTGCCCATGGAGAAGCTTGCTAGATTATTTTGTTAATATATAGGAGAAAATGTTATTTTAGTATTTGTAGATTTGGCAGAGGAGATGAATGTTGTGGTTGGTACCTAACTAATCCCTGATTCTATTATGGTAATTACCTCTCCTCTCTTGATAATATTGTTGAGTGATTTATTGTATCTATTGAGTTATCCTATGTTGATAGTACTATTTTTGGTGATATTGTGGTTTTTGAAGCTACTAATTTTGATGATCATAATTGATGTAATTTTAATCATGGAATTAAGGTTTGTTTATCCCTACCACACAATCATGGTATGGGTGTGGGACTCTACACATATCACATGATTTCATCTCTATGACAAGAGATGGAGGGGGTGGTGGTGTAGTGTGTAATTGAAATGACTTTATTTTTTGTATGATCGTACACTTGGGTTGTGAGGTAGGTATTATCCTCCACTTTATGTATTCCAGGTCATGGCTATCCTCAATCTCTATACCATGGACTGGAATTATGGGAGATATTATTGCGAAAGGATTTGATTAATTTAGGAATTTTGAGAATTAGACTTCCATTATAATAATTGTCAACTATAGTTCGAGCATCAGGTTGTATTAATTGATAAAATTTTTGGAGTTGTATATTTATATTTAATTTATGTTTTGGGAATTTACAAGTTAGTTTCTTAAAATGGTCCCATGCCTCCCACGATGATTCTTCATTCACCTGATTGAGATTTTGAATATCATTCCATAGCTTCTAGTTTCAGATCAGTGTGAATTATTTATCTTAATTCATTTTTACTTGTTCATACCAACTCGTTATGGACTATGGTGATTGAATTTTAAGATAATCCATATATTTTCTATGTAAGGTGAATGGGGGAGTCATAATCGAATTATGTCTTATGACACACCTTGATTTCAAAATGTGTCATAGACCTCTTGGAAATTAGATATATGTTCATGGGGTGCTCGCATTATATTATAATAAATTCCCCATGTTCTAGATCACATGGATGATTCCATTTATGATTTGAAAACAATTATACTAAATAGGGAGGATCTAAATTCTTGGTCTAGAACAACTAATGGATGGAAGTTCGTAATCTATTATCGTGAACTCATGAAGAACTAGACACTCTCCCTAATATTTCGGGGAATATTGAAGGTTTTTCTAGTGAGGTGACACAAGATCACAGTTTTCAACCATTACGAAGCATTGGTTTTCAACTATAGTTCTAACAATATCGAGATTGAAAGGAAGTAGTACTTATGTGTCAAGGATTTGAGAAAAAAATAACAGACCCTATAACATACATGAATCTAGAGAAAAAGGGTGAATGTTCTAGTTTATAATAAAAAATTGTAAAAGGAAAAGGGGAAGTAAAAAAAATAAGTGGGGGAAGTGAGGTAATACTTTGTTATTACTATAGTATACTATTCCTATGCATAATTGTCCTCATAAACATCTGCAAAAAATTATATGTCCCACAGAACATCATTATTCGATATGTATATTGATCAGATATGAAATTTATATCCCAAAATATACTCCAATACAAAAGAGTAGTAAAATAGTAGTGTAGGGTTTAACTCACAAAGATAACTAGTAGTAATGCAACCCATCAATTGAAACCACAGGGTTGGATTTCTCATTATCTCACTACAAGTATCTTTTTTCTAGAATTACATTCGTTCAATTTAAATTATGGATAAATAATTAGGTTTATGGTCAATTTTAGGGTTCAAGAAATAGTTTAATACTGAATTAAAATTAGGGTAGACCTAGTACATAGGATTTGAGGTGGTGTAATGGTGACCAATTGGTTATGGTCAAACCAATTGGATCTACCAACGATGCATCTATTCTTTGGTCTGGACACAACTGTCAACCTAGATAAAGTACATTTAGCTTCAATGAAAAAAGTGTCATAGGGTACTGGTCATGGTTTTATCAACTAAAATTAGGTTAGGTTCATTATATTACACCCCCATAGTCAGGGTTGTTAAAAGTAATAAGACAATTTTTTTAATCTAATTATAAACCACATGATTATCTTGTTTCAATTCATAAATTCATTTAGAATAAGATCACCCTTACAATCAATCCATAACTCTAAGAGTATTAGCCACACATGATGGTATTAAATGAATGTGATAAAATGGGAAGAATGATTTTTATAGTAATATAAAATATCAGAATTAAGAAATAAAAACTTGAAGAAATGTATGAATCAATCAAATACTTACTTGGATGAAGAAATAATGGATGAATGATAAACTTTTGATTTATAATGACCAAATGCATCACAAATGATTCTCAAAAAGAGAAAAAAATGATCCTGAAAAATTCAAAAACATATAACGAAATGTAAATAAATATTAATTGAAAAAAAATTTAACGGAATGAATTAAAATTGAGTTCAAAAAAATAGGGAAGAAAGGGGAAAGAAAATTAGGGATTTTTCAGTGCTCCCAACTCCATGTATATGGAATAAAGATCTAAAATATTTAAAAACATTAAAATTAAATAACCTGTAATATCTTTACATGATATATTGTATTTAAATGGATTCTACATCAAATTTTATATGAAATTTAAGTGTACTTCATGCCGTATACACCAGATTGACAATATTCTCATCAAAATATAATATCATTCAAAATATACGACATGTATCTTTGGTAGGATGGGATCCGAAAAAATACAAATTTTTTAAATTATTCACATTGTGTATGTGATTTATGTCTTGAAATTTAATAGGAATTATTATTTTTATAATATCCTGACATGTAATGTATGGGCATATCTTGTAATAGCTTCACATCATTTAAATATTAATGGGTTGGCCTTTAGCTCCATAGGTTTGATATGAATGTGGAATACATGTCCTGAACTCCATTAAGTACATGTAAGTATTGTTTTTTTCATTTTTGAAACTTTTCCTTTGAGTAAGAAATTCCAAATTCCTATAGAAACAATCCAAAACACAGATAAATATCAAATAAACTGTGATTAAACATTAAATAAATGTATCCAAAATGTATATATAAATTTTTCTTATAACATGAAATGCATTTTAGTTCATTTAATTAATTGTCATGACATGTTCTTTGTGATTTTATGATATATTTTATAGATATTTAGATTGTTTTAAGTGTATCATCCTTATTTTTATATTTATATGACCTCGACTAATGTTTAGGTATGGAAAAAAAGGATTAATCCTTCTGTAATATTAGGAAGGATATACCTTATTATTGTGGATAAACTCTGAGGATAAGGTTTCTATAGAAATTCATTTTGTATACCTTTAAAATACATAGGATATATGTTTTGGAATTTATATGAATACATTTTATATTACACTAAATGACTCATTGAAGGAATCTTAGAGGACCACTGAGGAAAGTAGGTTAGAATAATCCCACTAGGAAAGACATTCATGTACCTACTATTATGGACCTAGTGGTGGACCTAATAAAACATGAATACTTCTAAATTATTCCTATTAAAGGTGTATGAGATCCCAAAATAATGGATGATATTCCATATACTTTTATCTATAGTATACATCATCCATTTAGGGAACTGAAGGCCCTCATGATACAATGGACTGAGTTGGAATCATCGAGGAGATCTTTGATCTAGCCGAGGAAGTAGATGAACAATGGGTATTTTTGGTTTCATTTCTTATCTCCAATTATATGGAAATAGTCACTCTATGGGGGTGAATATTTCTTTTAAGACTATTCAATTGAATATGAATATTAGTGAGATTAAACAGTGTTAAATGTGGATTTGAAATAAAATAAAGTAACACATGATATTTTTATAGTGGTTCAAATCTATAAATCCTAATGTACAATTCATTATTCTATACTATGTGGGAATATCAATGATCACTAAAACCTTACTTATGATTAGATGTTATAACCTCATTATAAACATTCACAACCTTTTCTAACCTAGTGTTATAACCCTATGTAGATTTTTGAAGGAGTCACAACCCACTTGACTTTTCTCAAGGATTCATTAACTGATTTTTCTTTTAGATGGGAGGAATAACCAATGTACATAGTTATTGGATAAGAAAACATAAAAAACACTATATTACATATATATGGAAGAATTAAATATAACAATGAAATCTAGAAATAAATAATAAATAGTGGAGTTGATGATATATAAATTCAATTCAATTGATGATCATCAACCACATCCATATTGGACGATGAAAATGATGATGTTCTTTCTGATCAAGGCAATGGAACTGTAGTTATAGGCTAGATGTATCACTTTATAATGATAGTATGAAGTTTTTATTTTTTATCTCTATAATTATGTCAATCACTATATTCAATTATCATTGAAAAACCTTTATCCTGTTTGTTTGTTTTCTTTATAATATCTAGATGCATGTCATTAACTCTAATGATCTTGGAGCATCTCAATGGATAATCACAAAAATCTATATTAGAAATGTGATAATCTCTTAAAAATACTATTACCTATATTTTTAATTAATTTTCTTTGAGAGTTGGCTATATTTTAATCGTACATGAAATAAATTTAAAATAATTCAAAATATTATTTTTAAGTTAAATAACAGTTATCAGATGAATAAAACATATAATTTTTATTCTACTTGTAGTGATTTTATATCGCAAAATATTATAATAAAATGAAAAGAAAATAATTATTATGAAAATTACTATTTCATTAATAATTCCCATGATACTTTCTCCAGTAAATACTTTACACATAATCATAATAATATATAAAACATTACAAAAAAATATAATAGTTAAAACAATTTGACAAAATCATTAGTAACTAAAATGTTCAAAATGACGTTAAAATAGATCCTACTACAAAATATGAATTTAATCAAAATAATAAAATTAGAATACTAACCATGAAACATGCTGACCATGGGACATATTTTTCATGTGGTCTTTTATACAGACAGTCCGTGAACAGTCGGTATGATAACCATGTCAACATGCATGGTTAGTATACTGGTTAAGAAAGTAATTTGGTTGTATTGTTGGTATTCATACTATGAAAAATTTTAATAATAAAATCATGCATATAGTTTAAAAAATTATTTCTAAAAATATAACATGTAATTTTAAAATTATTATAATGGAAAATTTAAAAAATTATTTATGAACTCTGAAAAAAATTTATGCGGTAAAAAAATATTCTTATACTTACTATATCAAAATGAAATACTGTTTAGTTGGAACTGAACTTTTCGTAATATCCATATTATGTACTAATTTCTGTTGTACAGTCACTATGATACATCATCATGGTAGATACTTTAGTCACAAAATACATAGAATCCATCTTTATAGTTACTTGATAATTTATATTACAACCACCTTCACCATAGGTTGGCCAGTCGCATGACAAATTACTCAAGATCACAGTTGGTATTAAAATCCTTGACTATAACTACACAAAAATGCATGTTGGGTCTTGCAAGGTGAGTGATGCTTCCAATCTAGTTTAGTGCAGTTCTATAGTCAAAGTATGTTTGGGTGTTGCCAAACTGGTGGATGCCACTGTGCAGATGGTGTCACACTGAAAAGGGTGTCATAAAAGAAGGAGATGTGTTCATGATGTTGATGTGTCAATGAAGTTCATGCATGGATGATGGAACTGGTGTAGTGGAGCATTGAGTTGCAGTCTAACAAAAGATGAGGCACAAGATGATGGAGAGGATGCTACACTAGTGTCACCTTTACTATAAACATAAAATAAAGTTGTATGATGTTGTAAAAGACAATGGATGGGTTTTTCCAATCCTATTTGAGCTGTTGTGCATCGATGATGTTGTCTAGAGTTAACTATCAAATTTGGGAGAGTCTGAATATTGAAGGTGTATTGTAAATGGATTCTTTGCTTGCATTAAGATGCTAATGTTTTTATGAGTCATTGTATATAAGATTTATAAAAATATACATAATAAATATTATTTCACACACACAAAAACACATATATATATTGATATATATATATATACATATGATAAACATGTAATTAAATATGTATGTAAAATATAATATAGAAAATATATAATATGTAATTAGAATTTAAAAATAATTAAACATTATAAAATTTGTGTTATTTTTTTGAGAAAACGGTATATATTAATAAAAATAGATTATACTGTATAATATTAAATATAACTAGTATAATAAAATAGAATGTAAGAACCCGAATCTTCTTTAAGGTATTAATCATGTTTTCTGGTGTTTTTAGAAAAAGGGGAGTTTCTGGAAATTTCAGGAGTACATGATGTGTACTTATAGGTATATGTCGTGTACTCGGTTGGCGTGGCTAGTCGTGTACTGGCTGGGTAACAGTCGAACACATAGTCGTGTGGGGTGACCTAGAGACTCCAAAAATCGGAGTCCAGTTAAAGAAATTAAACGTCATGTACCCTTGAAGAACATGTCATGCACTTTTTTTATTTCATTAAATGAACTGGGGTTGGGTCTAATCGATATAACATATTTCTTCTTCGTCCTTCTCATCAAGGAGAAACCGTACAATGAGAATCTTCTTTGATCCCCTGATATAATGTCCGTTCTTCAAATCGACCATTGTTGATTGTGTTGGAATCGCCATGGAAAGCCCTTCCTTCTTCTAGAGCCTTGTTTCCTTATTTATCCACATTCGTGAGATATCCTCAGTTGAAATTTTTTATCATTTTTTGTATATCTATGGAGTTATAGGGTGATTCAAGGCTTGAGGTTATATATATCAATCGTACAATGCCTAGGTAGGTGATTTGTGCATTTCCATAGTTATTCATTGAGTTATATGTGCAGAAGTGTCTGATACCCTTTTTCAGGGTATTGCGTGTTTATGGTTTTTATCCCTGTTATTTACTACTATGTCTTGTGTACTTGAGTAGAGGATTTATGATTGTAAATAGGGTTATTTACTTGGTTATGGATGTTTTTCCCATGTTATCTTTATATTGACCCGTTTCTCTAGCTTTTCCAGTTAGGCTTCTTTATTTTCCATGCCTAGTATTGTCAGGATGATGTGATTTTATCGAACATGTTGTGATATGATGTAGAATTTTTATCCAAGTATTTCTTTAGGTTTACATTGGCCACCGTATATCATTGTACACGATTTACTTACACAGGGTTATGGGAACCTGCTTTAGTAGACCATAGGGAGAATGGATGCAAATGGATTCTCTAGAGTGTTAGTTTACATTTATGTTGCAAGACCATATGGGGGATGGACTTTGGGCTCCATCAGAGTTTATATAATTCCGTTTAACGAGACCATATGGGGTATTGGACTTTTAGTACTTCCCTAGAGTGCCTATAGTTACCAATATGAGACCACAGTGGAATTGATGGAGATAGCTTCCTCAAAGAGTCTTTGTTAAAGCTGAACTGGAGGGTTTAGACAGTGAGTACTTCACATATGGTTGATTGTATTTGATTGAATGAACCAGAGGTTTTAGGCTATGATTACTTTTTAGAGGGTTATATATGATTGTTGGTTTCTTATATAATAATTGAAATTGGATGTAATTTAAACTGTAAGATTTGTTTCCTTGAGTACATCCTTGTTTATTGCTTCATTTTGAATATTTCCTGCCATATATATTCACTAATGGTTAGGAACAGATCTTTTGGTGTTTTTGTACTAGAATTCATCTCACAACCAGTTTGGTTTATGCTTTTGGGCCAAAAGAGTTTATATTGTTGAAGGTCTAGATATGGGAAAGCGCCCTTCTACTTCAGGTTCTTGATAGCTGTGGAGCTGGAGAGCATGGGACCAAGCTGAGGCTGGCGATGCTGTTGGATTTTATTTTTATTATTTTTTACATTTTTTAGTACTGTATTCTAGCATTGTGACTTGTTTAATTGTTTTCCTAGACATATGTATCATTCATCATTTATATATGTGCTCCAGTTTTTTATTTCCGTATACTTACTCTATTGACTATTTTATGGTATTATTACTACTACGGCTATTGCTATCTGTTTTTTTTTCTACAGCATGACTCTTCCTATGAGTGAATAGATTCCACACTATCACACATATGTCACTCAATACTAGTCAAAAGCCTCTGGCATATGGAGAAATTCTCTTGAGGCTATATGACCAACTGAGAATGGGGAACCTCATGGAGGCTTTAAGAACCCAGATGTTCTAATGTGGTATCAGAGGAATTATTTTATACTTGACTTACTGTTTAGATCCTACATCTAGGGATAAGAATGAATAGGTACTTGGTATTATATTGTGACCGGGATTAGCTAACCTGTGTATAGAGAAAATCCGATTTAGATCATATATTGTTATTTTTCTTGTTTTTTAATTAGTAAAGTTGATTTGATTTCACCATTTGGTGATTCACATGTTTTTTGTTGTAATCATTGATAATACTGTGGTTTCATTTCTATTGAAACCTAGTGAGATGAGGGCATTCCATCTCATGCATCATATAGGCACTTTCTAGAGATCACATTTCATTCATTCTTGCCATGCCATTTAGGGTTCATTACTGATTGAATGTTGTTGTGATAGATGTTGTGATAGATATGCATGCTTTTTTGATATATGCCTTGATAGAATACCTTCAATTTGATAGGGTATTACTAAAATGTAATGTTTTGTTTGAATGAACACCAATCTTTGGTTCTTGAGTTGTTATGGTCCCTCATAGACATGAATTTGATGGATTATTTCTTTGTGATGCTTGTATATGACATGTTGAAGATGCCAATATTTGATTCATAGGGAGTATGGGCCCTCATGGATTATAATTGGCACTTTAATGTATGTTTTAGTGTTTTATGGATTTTTGAGTAGTTTTGGAGGAATAATGTCCTTAAAAACTAAGAATACACAACGTGTAATAATAAATACACGCCATGTATCCTTCTGTTTGGGAAGGAACTGGTTTTCTTAAGTACATGCCATGTATTATATGTACATAGCATGTAGTCTCTAACTGAATCACTAGATGTGTGGGAAGAGACATGGTATTTGAAAATCATATTGGAACACACCATGCACCGGACGTACAAATCATGTTTTTATACCATCTGTCTAGCCGTGTGAATAATGACACAGGTGGATTCTGGGTAGTTAGTACATGTTGTGTAGAGTCAGTCTTGTAACTGGCTATGTGACTAACAACACGGTCCACTGAAGATATTTAATTACACGCTGTGTCTGGAACAAACACGTTGTGTAGTCTGGCTATTTGAGAATCGTGTGGGTTAATTCGTGTAGAAGAACTAGGGTAGTGGAGAACAATTCAAGTAAACGCCATGTTTTAGTGGAACATGCTATGTGTATGGGGTGTTACACGACTAGGTTTTTTAGTAGTACATGCCCATGTGAAGGCTATAAGGAACACGATGTGTAAGAAAAATACACATCGTGTACCCCTGTTTTGAAAGTCTTGAATGCTTCATTATCATGTTCCCTTCTAATACTTCTATGTTTCAGTCGTTGATAGTCTTGAAGTAAGTCTGCACTTGACCTTACAGATTCATGTCAATAAGACATACTCTGGTTGTACACCAGTTATAGGGCAGTGATCAAACACCAGACATGGATGATCTGTAACTACCAATATATTCTCCTGTAGTGCGAATATTGGCACAAGCCGTTATCTCGAATGTAGGTGCCGATGCACAGTTCTAAGAGGGCTTGATGAGGTTCATGCCGAACATTCGAGGAGTACCTCATCTTGACACTTCTATGATATATTGTATGTAGGTTTTTCAATAGCATCATCCTCCCACCATCACCGGAAAAGGAGGACCTCAGGCTGCAGAGTCATGGTTAGAAGCCATGCTATCTATCATCGAGCATCTGGAGACACCTCCAGAGAAGACGTTGAAGCTCTATACATATATTCTATCGGATTCCTCCAAGAGATGTTGGGTTGTGATCTCACAGGTGGGATGCCAGTAGTTTATGGCTTCGCAAGAGTTCCAACGTGCTTTCTATGACTACTTTTACCTGAAGACTTTGAGGGCTAACCGAGCCCGAGAGTTTATGAGTCTAGAGTAGGGTAATGTTTCAATTATGGGGTATTTTTCTTAATTCACAGAGTAACAGTGCATCACACCAATCCTAAGAGGTGATGAGTTATCCATGGATTGAAGGTTTTATGATGATCTCAAGAACAACATCTGATCTCAAGTGAACATCTTCAGGTTGAATTGAGCACCGATACTAGTATTCCTAGAGCTAGGGAAGAGCTATACTGTTTACTATGATGCTTTAGGTATTGGGCTGGGAGCAGTGATTATACAGGGAGAAGGAGTTGTTGCGTACGGGTCTCGGTAATTTAGACAACATGAGAGGAATTACCTGACACACGATATCGAGTTGTCTCTAGTTATTCATGATTTACGCTATTAGAGACATTATCTTCTGGGAGATAATTTTGTGGATTTCACTGAGCAAAAAAGTCTCAATTAAGTCTTTACACAGTGTGATTTGAATCTGAGACAGCAAAGGTGGATCGAGTACCTTCAGTATTTTGATTTTGAGAATGCTTATACGCCTGGGAAAGGAAATGTAGTTTCTCTTACATTGAGCATGAGAGCTCAGATACAGGTAGTTCTGAAGGACAAGAATGAGTGTTATCTTATGGATCTATTCTCTGAGATGCATTTGGAGGTGCATGACAGACAAGGGGATTCATTTCTTTCTTCTGTAGTTATTACTTCTACTCTACTTGATCGAGTAGGAATGAATCAGCTATCAGATTCTAAAGGCCTAGTCCTATAGGAGAGTGTTTCAGGGAAGGGCCCTATTCCTGGATGGACTATAGGTGGAGATGAGATCTTGCATTTTTATGGGTTCATGTGGTTTTCAGAATACATACACGAGGAGCTAATGAGGGAATATTATTCCCCAGTTTGGGTAGTTCATCTTGGTGTCACCAAGACGTATCAAGATCTGCATCAACAGTATTTTTGTCCAAGTATGGAGAGAGATGTTGCTTGTTTTTTGACAAGGTGTTGCACCTGTCAGCTGGTGAAGGTGGATCATCAGCGACCTGCAACTCTTTTGCAGTAGTTACCCATTCCTGAGAGGAATTGAAATGTTGTCGCGAGGGAATTAGTAATCGGCTTACTGAAGTATCCTCAATGTAATTATGTAGTTTGGGTTGTCATTGATAGACTCATGAAGTTTTCTCACTTCGTGCAGATCAAGAAGAACTTATGTGTTGATGAGATGGTAGGGTTGTACATATGGGATATTATACTTCTATATAGGGTTTGAAACTCCATTGTTTCAAATAGAGATGCCTTTTTTACTTCTCGATTCTGGTAGAGATTACAGAGGGATTTGGGTACACAAGTAATTTTGAGTACGCCTTACCATCCTCAAAGTAATGGCTAGTCTGAGCGTATGGTTCGGATGCTGGAGGACATTCTTAAAGCATGCATTCTTGATTTGGGATGTTCTTGGGAGAAACATATACCTTTTTTGTAGTTTTTCTACAATAATAGTTTTCAAGAAACTACTCAGATGGAAACTTATGAGGCTTTGTATGATAGACCATGCTGATCATCCCTATGTTGGCTGGAAGTAAGAGAGGTAGCTATACTAGGACCTCATCTTGTTCAGTAGACCACATAGCAGATAGAGTTGATTCAGAAGAGGATGTCTACTATACAGTCACAAACAATGTCTTATGATGATCGATGGAGTCAACCTATGTAGTTAGAGGTCAAAGATTAGGTTTTTTTACGTGTCACAATATGGTTGGGACACAGGAGGATTAGGAGACAAGGAAATATTTTGCCGAGATACGTTGGGATGTTTGAGGTACTAGAGAGAGTCGGGATAGTTCCCTATTGGCTATAGTTACCTCATAGGTACTGGGCTATGCATGATGTTTTCCACATTTCTCAGTTTCAGCATTACTTCTCAGAACCGTCTCATGTATTTCATCCCAAGGAGGTTGAGATGGAGGTGGATGTATTTTTCATGGAGCATCCTATCCAGATTGTTTATCATAGATCAAAGGTTCTATGTGGCCAGTCTGTTCCTTTGGAATGAGTGCTATGGCAGTTCGGGTGAGTACAGGACGAGACATTAGAGAGGGAGGCCGATATATGATTGCAGTGGCCAGTGGTATTCGAGGATTCCTCTTCAATGCCGCCTTGCTAGGAAAATTCAAGGATAAATTTATTTAGTGGGGGGGGTGTTTCAAAGAACCCAAACCATCCTTCAGGTATGAATCTTGTTTTCTAGTGTCTTGAGAAAAAGGGAAGTTTCGGGAAATTTTTGGAGTATACACCATCTACTTATAAGTACATGTCGTGTACTATGTTTCTATGGGTGATCATGTGATGGTTGTGTAATGGCCAAACACATGGTCGTGTGGGGTGACCCGGAGACCACCTAAAGTTGAGGCTAGTTAAAGTAAGTACATACAATGTACCCTTTAAGAACAAACCATGTACTTAATTTTTATTTCATTAAATGAATCGGGGTTGCGTCTAATTGACATAACACCCTTCTTCTTCATCTGTATTGTCAAGGGGAGACTGTACGATGGGAATCTTCTCTAATCCCACGAATCGATGTTTGTTCTCTGAATCGACCATTGTTGATTTCATTGGAATTGTCATGGTAAGCTCTTCTTTGTTCTAGATCCTCATTTATTGATTTCTCCTCCTTCATGAGATATCCACGGTTAAAAAATTTTAGCGTTTTTTGTAGATCTATGGAGTTCTAGGGTTATTCAAAGTCTGAGGTTCCTATATATCGATCAAAAAACGCTGATATAGGTGGTTTGTGCCTTTCCATATTTATTCATTGAGTTATATGTGAAAATGTTCACAATGAGCTTGTTTGGGATATTGTGTGCCTCTGGTTTTTAGCCCTGTTATTTCCTGTTATGCCTTGTGTGCTTGAGTAGAGGATTTATGATTGTATATAAAGTTATTTACCTTGATATGGATGTGTTTCCCATGTTTTCTTAATATTTACCAGTTGGTATAGCTTTTCCAATTAGACATATTTGCTTTCCCTTCCTAGTACTTTTTGGATGGAGTGATTTTATCTAACATCTTGGGATATGTTGTAGAGTGTTTAGCCAATTAGTTCTTGAGGTTTACTTTGGCTTCAATATATTTTTGTGCACGATAGACTTATAAAGGGATGTGGGAACCTAGTGTAGTAGGCCATAGGGAGAATGGACACTGAGGGATACTCTAGAGTGTTTGTTTACTCTTACGTTGTGAGACTATAGGGGGGATGGACTTTGTGCTCCCTTAGAGTGTCTTTAGTTACTCATTACAGGACCACAAGGGGAATTGGATGTTGATTGATTCCCGAGAGTGTCTATAGTTACAGATATGAGAACACATGGGGAATTGATGGTGAGTTCTTCCTTGTTTGTTTCTTCTTTCTGCATATTGACTACCATATATATTAACTAACTATTAGGCACATATCATTGGGTTGTTGACTACTGGGATTCATCTCATACTCTATTTGTGTCATGCTTTTGTGCCCAAAAAGATTATATTGTTGCAGGTCTAGATAAGGGAAACCACCCTTCTACTTTAGGTACATGACTGTTGTGGAGCTAGAGAGTAAGAGACGAAGCTGAGGGTTGCGATGATGCTGGATTTTATTTGTTATATTTGTACTTTTTATTAGTTATGTATTCTGGAATTGTGAATTGTTTTGATATTTTCTAAGACATATGTATCATGCATCATTTATATAAGTGCTCTAGTTGTTTATTTCTTCAGTCTTCCACTATTTACTACTGTATGGTATAATTGTTGCTTCTTCTATTGCTATCAGTTTATCTTTTTTGCTTTAATATTACAACGAGGTAACAGTTTCCCCACTATCACACTCAAGGTCCTTGTGGATAGATGATATCCTCTGGAATTTGGGGAAATTCTCTTGAGTCTATCTGACCAACCGCGTATGGGGCACCTCTGGACGGCCCTCAGAATAGAGACATTACAAAGTGGTATTAGAGGAATTATTTTCTTATAGACATAATATTTGGAGCCTCTAACCAGAGATAGAAAGGAATAGGTACTTGGAAATAAGTTGTTGACTGGAGTACCTAACCCGTGTACAGAGAAAAGACGATTTAATTCATATATTTCTATATTACTAGTTTTTCAATTATTGTAGTTGATTTTATTTCACCGTTCTGTGATTCACAAGTTTTGTGTTGTTATCAATGATATTACTGAGGTTATATTTCTATTGAAACCTGATGAGATGAGGGTATTCCATCTCATGCATCATACAATCACTTTCTAGAGATCACATGTCATGCATTCTATCCATTCCATTTAGGGTGCATTACTAATTTCATGTTGTTGTGGTAGTTGTTGTAATATATATGCATGCTGTTATGATATAATACTTGATAAAATACATTCTATTTGATAGGGTATTCCTAATATGTACGGTTTAGATTTAATGAACACCCATGTTTGGTTCTTGAGGTGTTATAGGCCCTCACAGACCAGAATCTGGTGGATCATTGATTTTTCTGCTTGTATATGACATGTAGAATATGCCAAGACATGATTCATGGGGAGTATGGGACCTCACAGATCAGAATTTGGAACTTTAATGTTTGTTTTATTGTTTTCTGGGTTCTGGAGTAGTTTCAGAGGTGTATGGTCTAGAAAAACCCAGAATACACGTCTTGTATTAATAAATACACACCATGTATCCTTCTGTTTGGGAAGGAACTAGTTTTCCTAAGTTCTTTCCATCTACTGTATGTACATGCAGTGTAGTCTCTATCCATTTCACTGGATGTGTGGGCAAATACATAGGGTTGGGAAATCCTAGTGGAACACGTCGGGTACCATACGTACATGTCGTGTGTTTAGACCATGTGTCAGGCCATGTGACTAACGACAGGGGTGAATTTTGGGTTGTTCGAACATGTCGTGTCTGGAAAAAAATACTATGTAGAGTCAGGCATGTAACTGGCCATGTGACTAACAACACAGGTTGATGAAGTTCTTCTAGTACATGCCATGTCTGGCACAAACACACCATGTAGTATTTCTCTAAGAGAACCATGTAGGTTATGTTGAGTAGAAGAACTCGGGCAGGGGAAAATGATTCATGTACACACCATGTTTTGGTGGAACATGCCGGGTGTATGAGGAGTTACAGGAAAAGAGTTGGAAGGAGTACAAACCCATGTTAAGGCTTTAAGGAACACACCATGTAGGTTACATACAGACTGTGTACCCATGTTTTGTAATTATTGGATGATTATTTCTCTTACTCTCTTCATACACTTCTATGATTATGTCCTTGATAGTCTTGAACTATGTGTGTGTTGGACCTTGCAGAGTCATGCCACCAAGACGTATATTGATTGTACAACAGTTACATGGAAGCGATCAGACACTAGACATTGATGATTAGGGACTACCAACAGATCCTCCGGTAGTGCTAGTTTTTCCACCAACCATTATCCCATATTTAGGTGTTGATGCATAGTTCTGAGAGGGCTTAATGTGGTTGATGCAAGCCATTCAATTAGTACAACATCCTTCCCCTTATATGGAAGAGTTGATGCGGGTTTCTCAATTACATCATCCTCCCACCTTCACATGGGATAGAGGACCCTAGGATATAGAGTCATGGTTATAAGCCATGCTATCTATCTTCGATCATCTAGAGATGCCTTTAGAGAGGAGAGTGAATCACTCTATGTATATGATTTGGGCTTCCACCATGATGTGGTGGGATGTTATCTCACAGGCGGGATGCTAGCAGGTTATGGCTTGGGATGAGTTCCAGTGTGCCTTCTATGATTACCTTTATCAAGATACATTTAAGGCCGACCGAGCCTGAGAGTTCATGAGTATAGAGTAGGGTACTCTTTCAGCTATGAAGTATTATTCTCGCTTCACAAAGCTGCATCGTTTCACACCCATTACTGGAGGTGATGAGTTATTACTGGTGATAATGTTTGAGGATGGTATCAGGCATGAAATCCAATATCAAGTGATCATCTTCTGTTTAACTTCAACACTGATACTAGTATCTCCATAGCTTGGAAAGATCCATATAATTTTCTGTAACACATTAGGTATCGGGATGGGAGCAGTTCTTATTTAGGGAAAATGTATCATTGCGTACGGGTCTCGGTAGGCGAGAACCCATGAGAGGAATTACCCGATACATGATATCGAGTTGGCTGTAGTTTTTCACGCTTTATGTTGTTGGAGACATTATTATATGGGAGTGCATTTTGTGGTTTTCACCGACCACAAAAATCTAAAGTACAACTTCACACAACGCGATCTGATTCTGAGACCATGAAGGAGGTTTTTGTACCTTCAGTATTTTGATTTTCAGCTTGCCTATACACCTGCGAAAGGAAATATAGTTGTTGATGAATTGAGTTCGAAAGTTGAGATGCAAGTAGTTCAGGAGGCCAGCGGTGGGTGATAGCTTATGGCTATGTTCTGTGAGATTCATTTGGAGGTGAACGATAGATAGGGGAATATGTTTCTTTCTTTTGTAGATGTTTCCTTTAATCTACTTGATCGAGTGTGAATGAGGAAACTATCAGATTCTGAAGGACTAGTCTTATGGGAAAGTTTGTTAAGGGAGGACCCAATCCTAGATGGACCATACGTGAGGATGAGATCTTGGATTTTCATGGGTGCGTATGGGTGTCAGTAGACATACATGAGGAGCTCATGCGGGACTTTCATTCCTTAGTTTGGGCATTTAATCCTATTGTCACCATGATGTATCGAGATCTGCATCATCAGTATTGGTGGCATGGTATAATGAGATCTGTTTCTGGTTTTGTGATGAGGTGTTCCACCTGTTAGTAGGTGAAGGAGGAGTATCAGCGACCAGAAGGGCCTTCCAGTAGTTACCTATTCCCGAGGGGAAGTTGAATGATGTCATTATGGACTTATTGACAGGCGTACCGAGGTATCCTCAAGGTAATGAAGAATTTTGGGTAGTCATTGATAGACTCAAGAAGGTTTCTCACTTCATGCTGATCACATAGACCTTCAATGTTAACAATATCGGAGGGTTGTATATCCGGGAGATTATACATCTATATGGGGTTCCACACTCCATATATTTATATAGAGATGCCCATTTTACTTCTCAGGGTTGGAAGAGATTACCTCGGGAATTGGGTAAATAGGTACTTCTGAGTACAGCTTACCATCCCCCGACTGATGGCTAGTTTGAGTGTATGTTTCAGGTGCTGGAGGACAAGGCTCAAGCATGCGTCATTGATTTTGGAGGTTCTTTGGAGATGCGTATACCTCTCATGGACATTACTTACAATAATAGTTTTCAAGAAACAATTCAGATGGAAACTTATGTGGCTTTGTACAGTAGGCCATACTGATCACCCCTATGTTGGATGGAAGCAAGAGAAAAGCTATGTTGGGACCTCATCTTGTCCAGGATATCACAGAGCAAATAGAGAAAATTCAGAAGATGATTGATATTTCATAGTCACAAAAATGTCTTATGATGATCTACGAAGACGAACTTTGGAGTTCGAGGTCGGAGATAAGCTTTTTCTACGTGTCACACTAAGGTTGGTACACATGAGGATTAGGAAACCCGGAAACCTTTCATGAAGATTCGTTGGAACGTTTGAGGTATTGGAGAGAGTCGAGTAGGTTTCCTATTTGCTAAAATTACATCATAGGTAACAGGCTATGAATGACGTTTTCAATGTTTCTCATTTTCAACATTACATCTCAGACACATATCATTTATTTCAACTCGAGGTGGATGTATCGTTCGAGGAGCATCCTATCCGGATTGATGATCATAGTTCGAAGGTTCTCCTTGGCCAGTCTATTCGTTGGGTATGAGTGCTATGTCATCTTGGTAAAGTATAGGAAGAGGCTTGGGAGAGAGAGGTCAGTGTACGATCGCAGTGTCCAGAGCAGTTTCAAGATTATTCTTCTATACCACCTTTCTAGAGAAATTTAGGAAAGAATTTCATTGAGGGGGGAAGGTTGTAAGAACCCAGATCTTATTTCAGGTATGACATTTTTTTCTAGTGTTTTGAGAAAAATGGGAGTGTTTGGAAATTTCAGGAGTACACGCCCTCTACTTATAAGTACACACCGTGTATTCAGTTACTGCAGGTAGTCAAGTGTTGGCCATGTAACAGCCGGACACATGGCCATGCGGAGTGACCTAGAGACTGCCTAAAGTGGGTTCTTGTTAAATTAAGTACACAGAGTTTATTCTTAAAGAACAGATTGTGTACTATCTTTTTATTTCATTAAATGAACAAGGGTCGCGTATAATTGATAGAAAACCCTTCTTCTTCGTATGTCTCGCCCAGGAGTGACCGTACAATGCGAATCTTATCCGAGCCCCTAAATCAATGTCTTTTATCCAAATCAACCACCATTGATTACATTGGTATCTCCATGTTAAGCTCTTCCTTATTTTAGTGCTGGATATCCAGATTTCTTACATTTCGTGAGATATCATTGGTTGAACGTTTGTGGCATTTTTGTAGATCTGTATCATTCAAGGGCCATTCAGGTTCTTAGGTTCACATTTATCAATCATAAAATTCCTAGGTAGGTGTTTAGTGACTTTCACTTTTTATTCTTTGAGTTATATGTGAAAATTTTTCCAATACCCTTGTTTGGGGTATAGCGTGTTTATGGTTTTTAGCCCTATTATTGCCTGCTATGCTTTGTGTGCTTTACTAGAATATTTATGATTATAAATAGAGTTATTTACCATTCCATGGATGTGTTTCCCATGTTTTCTTGATATTGACCGGTTGGTCTAGATTTTCTTGTTAGGATTATTTATTTTCCATGCCTAGTGTTGTCAGTATGGAGTTATTTCATCTAACATGTTCAAATATGCTATAGACTATTTAGCCAAGTAGTTTTTGAGGTTTAATTTGGCCTCCATATATTGTTGTGCACGATTGAATTACACAGGGCTATGGGAACCTGGTGTAGTAGACCATATGTAGAATGGATGTTAAGGGCTTCTCCAGAGTCTTTTTTAACTTTTACATTGTGAGTCCACAGGGGGGGATGGAATTTATTCTCCCTCAAATTGTCATTAGTTCCTCGTTACGAGACCACAGGGGGAAATGGACATTGAGTGCTTCCCCACAGAGTCCATAGTTACCAATATGAGACCACATGGGGAATTGATGGTGAGTGATTCCTTGTTCATTACATCATCTTGCATATTGCCTTCCATATATATTCACTGACTATTAGGCACAAATCATTAGGTGGTTGCCTACTGGGATTCGTCACACACCCTATTTGGATCATGCTTTTGGGCCCAAATATATTATATTGTTGCAGTTATAGATAAGAGAATGATCCCTTCTACATTAGGTACTATATTGATGTAGATTTGGAGAGCATGGGACCAAGCTGAGGTTTGTGATGCTGCAGGAGTTTATTTGTCTTCTTTGTAATTTGGTTTAGTATTGTATTCCGACATTGTGTCTTGTTTGGCTATATTCCTACACATAAGTTTCATGAATCATTTATATATGTTCCCCATTTGTTTATTTCATCAGTCTTCCGATGTTAACCATTGTATTGTATTTTTACTTCTTTTACTATTGCTATCTATTTATTTCTGCTACTTTACTCTGCCAATAAAGGAATCGTTTCTCCACTATGAGACCCATGGCCCTTGCTGCTAATCGGTAGCCTCTGGTGTTTTGGGAAATGCGCTTGAGGCCATGTGACTAACATGGTACGAGATACCTCTGGGCAGCTCCCAGAATCAGGATATTACAAAGAACAATATTAATAATTAAAATAAGGAATTTGAGTTTATCAAAATATTAAAACAAATAACAACATAAACTATTAGCGCAAAAATCCCCCTTTTGTAAATTGAAAACTGAAAATAAATTATTATATCAATTTCCCCTAAATCCCCTCCCATCTTGATATTTACCAAACAGATAAATAAATATTATAAATATTATAAAAAATTAAAATTAAAATCATCAAATATGGGATAAATCCCCCTAATTTCATGCATTTCATAAAAAAGATAAGTAAAAATATATATCATAGACTAACATACTAAATAAAATAAATTTTTACCATGAAGGCATAAAATTTAAAATGTTTAAATCTCATATAATGTAGATATTTTTTAAATATTTCTACTAGTTGGTTCTCTATAGGAATATATTCCAAAACAATGTCTCATTTATTAACATGAACTATTAAGAAATGAAATCTTACACCTATATGTTTGGTACTTGATTGTTGTAAATTATTTATAGATATTGGAATAGAATATGTATTATTTTATAATGTAGGAATTTTATATATGTAAATATTGAAATCACACGGATTTTGTATTACATTTAGGATTTCTGTGCAATAATTAGTAGTAGAAAGGCACTTAGCCTGAGCTATGGACAAATCATTTAACACTTTATTTATGGAAATCCATGAAATTAAACATTTATCTAGTAGTTAAAAAATATATGATATTTTTTTCATATCAATCCTACAACTTATACATATAGATTTAGGAATATATAACAAATTAAAACAATTCTGATTATTGTAAAATAAATCAGCATTGACTATTTCATTAACATATCAATTTGTCATTTTTATTTCCTTTAAATGAATTTATTTTATATTAGATTGATATATATATAAAATATATACATAAAACATAATATCATTCCTTGATGTAGTTAAATATAGTGGGCTCTGTATTACTACTCTATACAGTTTATCATTTATTGTCATTCCATATTCATACATATCCTATTTACAATTAGTTCTCACTGGATTTGTCCTAGTTTAAAATGAATCATGACTGAAAATTTTAATTAAATATTTATCATATTTTATTTAATTTAGAAAGATACAATAATTTTATTATAATATTTTGAGACAATGAAAAATGTTAATTCTCCAATTAATATCATATCAAATTTATTATTTATTAATTTTGAAATGTCATTATCAAGTATTTAATTTATAAAAACAAATAAAATATCTTCAAATTTTATATTTAAAATTAATATATCAGAATAAATTTTCCTTATAAATAAGTATGGATCATTCTTTACATTATTAATATAGTTTTATAGTAAAAATGTTTTCGGTCTGTTATATCATGCTCTTATAGATTACTTATGACAATATAATTCATTAGAATATTTGAAAAAAATATTTGAAAATTAATCATTTTCTAAAACAGAAGGTTGATTAACATATTCCTCATATGAAATTACACCACTTGAAAACAAAATTTTTACATCCATTTCAAAGATTTTACAATTTTGAAAACATGCAAATGAAAATAGATTATGAATATATTCTAATCTAGAAAATGATGTAAATTAATCTACAAATTCAATTTCTTCTTCTTGTAAATAACCTTGGGAAATTAATCTAGTAAAATATTTCTTAACTCATCCAATATATTTTGAAAATATACTTGGTTCCAATGAACTGTTTATCTTTATATGAATTAACTAGATTTGAAACAATACTTCTATCTAACTGGTTAATTTTATTATGCATAAAATTTATCTAGTTTTAATCATTCAAAGCATATTTAATATTATTAGGCACAAAAGTAGATACAAAGGTAGAATTAGCACACATATTCAAAACTGATTTTATAGTTATTATTCTAAATTCAACATTTCGAATAACATTTTATATTAAATGATCTCTTTGTGTTTTCCAATTCAGTAGATTAGATTGAGAGGAGAATTTGTCCCACTCAACCAGTACATTATCATTTCCAGATTTATTTTCAACAAAATTGAGTTCTATGAATTCATAAATAGAATCACTATAAAATATAGTGTGTTATTCATTATTTTAAAGGAACATTACATGTATATAATCCTTCATTTATTTATTTATCTTATTATATACTTTATAATATTTTCTATTGTTTTAATATCCTAAAAATATAACTTCATCACTTTTAGAATAAAATTTTCTAGATTTTCTTTCATATTTATAATATGGACCCAACAAAAAAAAGACATTAAATTAACCAATCATAATTTACTTTTAATTAAATAATTCATAAGGGGTTTTCATTAACATGGGTCTATTGAAATCTCTATATAAGATATAGAAAGCAGTGTTAACTGATTCAGACCACAAATATTTTGGCATGTTAAATTCCTTAAGAATATTCATTGACATTTCTTGAAAAGTTCTTTTATTCCTCACTAAAACACCATTTTCATGTGGTGTTCTAGGGGTAGAACAATTATGTAAATGTCAATTAACTTCTCCAATGATTTCATAGTCTGTGTTAGATAATTATCTTCCTTTATGATATTTAATTAATGATATTAAATGATCTTTTGTATTTTTAATTATTTTATATAACATAATAATATTGTTTAATGTTTAACTTTTATGAGATAAGAATGGGGTCCAATTGAATCTACTAAAAGCATTTACAATTACAAACCCATATATTTTACTATATAATCTAGAAGTTCTCATGAGTCTGAGTAAATCAAGATGAAGCAATTTTAAGAATCTTGTAGTATTAACCATATTAATAGAGCCAAAAGACTCTTTCTAGTTCTTACCATTCATATATGAATCACATTCAAAAATTTACTAGCTTTAAATTTTCAAAGTTACAAAACCTGTCCATGTTTTTTTAAGTTTTATAGTTGACAAAAATGAACATTTCCCAAACTTTTAGACCAAATAACATGATCTATTTATTCAACATTTTGGAACATTGCATTTTACTAGGTTTGTTTTCAAAGTTCTATAGAATAGATTGTTTGGTTTCTATTGCCATAAAATAAATTAGAATTATTATTATGAACAATACATTTATTATCATCAAAATTTACACTCACACCATCATCACAATGTTATGATATTCTTGTAAAAATATTTTTTAAATCCTATAAATAAATTAATTTATAAATTCTAATAGATTTTAATATACCTAATTCTCTAAAACCTTTTCCAATACCTTTAGAGTTTTCATCGAAAGTTACAATTCCTATATTACAAGAATAAAAAGATAAAATGTTAGAGACATCACTAGTCATGTGCCTAGAGAATCCAATTTCTATGTACTATGTATATTTAAAATATTTGGGTAGGTGTCCTGTAAAACAAATTTAGTATATAATTGTTAGGGTACCCAAGCTATTTTGGGTCTAACTAGATTAGTAATAAAATTCACAAGAATAAACAATGATATATGAAATTTATTATACGGTAATCTAGAGGATATAATATAAAAAATAAAATTAGTAGTGTGTCCTAGTTATTGAGAAAATATTAATGTAACTTAATTTTCATATTACCCTGTGAGATTATATCTAAATCATGGTAAATTTGAAATATTTAAATTAATTAGTTTAAAGAAGTTAGTTTTGTACAAATTAGGAATATGTCTATTATACCAAATTCCAGTTATTTTTCTTTTTGATTTTATCAAAGCCATCAACTTATCATATTGTTGTTTGCCTTGAAAACAAAACATGGTGTCATTTTATATAGTTGTTTCCCTCTAAATATTTTAATGCTACTTTAGAAGAAATTCTAGGCCTTATTAAATCTATATAGTTCAGCATGGTCCTATATTATTTAGTTTATTATTATCATGTTTAAGCATCTTAAATTTTTTTTCATTTATATATAAATCATCATAAAATAATTTAAATATCTGATCATGATAATAACAGTGTATAACATGAAATATTTTAATATTTTATTCTAAGATTATAACATAATTAGTTCACGGTATATAACCTTCTTCACTTCCATAAAATTATTATTTTATCTTTATATTTCTCTATAATGTTCATCAATTCATAAAATATCACTTTGAAAATATTCATTATGTTTAGATAATTATTTGGCATTATTTAAAATAGCATAATTATAATGAGAAATATAATTATAATCTATGTTTACCTCATATTTTTTGTTTCCATAAATAAAATTTGGGTCAAATCATTTCTAATCATATAACCATCACTACAAGAGTCTGACTCTTCTATTAAACACCATCTATAATGATATTATCATTCTATATCTTCTCGTATTTATTATCATTATCTTATTATTTAAATTTCATATATCCTAACATGATATGTGAATTTTTTCAACACTCATAAAATATTAACTATTAAAAATTATATTTACTACATTACCTGTCTTACATCCCTTTCTATCATAATTGGGATAATCCATTCGGGGACGCTTCTTAAAGATTCAATTTTCTTTTAGAACACATTTTTTAGCATCACTACCAGTATGAGTTTATAAATTTAAATCTAGAAGTTTATAAGGTTTTTACATAACTACCTAGAATTCAAGACCAATATGTTTTAAAAATACATACATCTGATCATTCCAACAAACATGGTAATTTCCTTTAAATTGTGGTGGCCTGATGAGATTTATCGTATCATATTCATGAATTTTCATAACAATGTTTTGTATATTTTCATAAGACTATTAATTCTATGATAATGGATATTTAAATAATTAATGTAGTTAAAAATTATTCCTTAAAAGATGACCCAACATTCTATATCAATTGCTAGATCCCATTATATTTTAATAATGACTCGATTGGGGGTAGATAATGCTTTTAATGTTATTTACTAGAATATTATTATAATAGATATTAAATCATGCAAAAAGTGTTGTGGAAATAAAAACAAATAACAGACAATGTTTTTATAGTGGCTTGTGAAAACAAGATCCTATCCCACTATTAAATCTTTTCTACTCGATGAGAATATCAGCATTTAATAATACCTCACTTTTGATAGGGAGTGATGAACTAATTATATACATATGTGCCTTAATCTCATTTGGTGGTATAACACCAACAAGACTATCGAAGGATTCAAAACCCACCTGACTTTTTTATGGGAGTCACAACACGAATTTCCTTTTAGATCGGAGTAATAACTTATTTAGATAGATTTTTAATGGGAAAATCAGAATCCAAACATGAGAGTACAAATAAATTAAAGGAATAAATACAAAAAAGAAATCCAATAAGATATTATAAAAATAGTGGAGTGGATGATGTTGAAATTTGATGAAACTCAATATATTTAACCACTTTAGTAGTGGATGATGAATATGATGGTGTGATTTGTTGTTGAGGAAATGGATCATTAGTATTAGTCCAATGGTAGTACATCGAAAATTTCATATTAGAGTTGCATTTTTCTTTCTAGAATTGTTCCAATCATCATTTCCAATCCTTATTGAAAAAACATTTATCAAATTCATTCGTTCGCACTACAATGGTTAGATGTGTGCCTTTATATTTAGATATATTAGACGGTCTCAATGACCAATCACTTAAATCCATGTTAGAAAATTAATAATCACATAAAATAATGAAATTACTTATATTTTTGAGTCAACACTCTTAATGATATGACTCTCTTTTATTCCTATATGAAATAACATTGCAACTCTTTGAAAAATAATTATTAAGTTAAATAAACTTTTTTTTGGAGAATAAAACAACTAATAATTCTTTTAAAAACTTATAGTAATTTGATATCTTAATAGATTATGAAAAAATAGAATAAAATAATTATTATGAAAATTACTAGTTCCATAATAATTCCCATGATATTTTATCCATTGAATACTTTTCATATAGTCGTGATAATATATAAAATCATTCTACGAAAATAGAATAAATAAAACAAAATGAATAAATTTTCATTAAATAAATTTATCAAAATGAGATGAAAATCTATGATACATTAAAAATATGAATTTTTTTCAAATAATAAATGTAATATACTAGTTGTGAAATATACAGACCATGTGACATATTTTTTGTGCGATTAAAATAATGAAAATGCACATATAGTTGGTATACTGACCCTTTTATTGTGAGAAATTATAATAATGTATGGTCTACTAATTTTTTCATGTAGTAGGTATGCTTAAAATGAACAAATATTAGAAATAAAATAACGATGAAAATTCAAAAATAATTCATTCTAAAAATATAAATTGTAATTTTAAATATTTTTTTTTCGAAAATTTAAAAAATAATTTATGGAATTTGAAAAAAAAATCTCGTTTAAAAAAATATTTGTATACTTACCATATCAAAATAAATACCTTACGATATGTACTGCACTTTTAAGAAGCATCACAGTAGGATGTGATTTACACTGCAAAGTCACTAGGAGACACCCTCTTGGGAGGTACTCTGATTGCTTGGTAGGTAGAAACCATATTCACAGTTAGTGGATAAGTTGTCTTATGGTCAACTTCATGATAGGTTTTCTATGTCACATGGTAACATACTCAGGTTGAAAGTCGTTATTAAAATAAATCACTGTAACTAAACCAAAAAAATATTGGTCCATGTCCGGATAATGAGGTAGCAACACTAGTTGAGCGTGGTGTTGTCATTGAAGTAAAGATGGGTGTTTTTCAAACCAATGGATCCTATTATAGAGACAGTAATGCACTGAAAGTCATGTTGTTGAAGGAATAGATCTGGTCCTGGTGTTGATGTGGTGTGGAAGATGATACTTCAATGTTTTAGATTGTATAGTAGAGCACAAATCTAGTGACATGTTTCATTCCAACCAAATATAAGGCACATAAAGATGATTAAGACGCTACATTTGTGTCACCTTCACTATAGAACTGAAACTATGTTATGTGATGTAGAAAAATATAGTGACTTGGTGTCCCTAATCAATGTTGATACTTTGATCAATAATGTTATTGGATGGTGTGGCATAACTAGTTTGGATTAGTTAAATTCTTGATGGTGCACAATAGAAGGAGGTACTCCTCAAATGGGGATGATGAAGTTTTGATGAAGAATTTTTTGCTGGGAGAATCTTCGCATGATATATCAATTGAGGAGTAATCAATAAAACATGTCTTTTATATGTATACATAAAAATATAAATATATGAAAAGAAAATATATATATTTAATTACAAAAAAATTAATATATTTTTTAAAAAATTATTTCAAAGGGAGTGAAATATATATATAATATTATAAAATATTTAAAACAATATATAAAATAAATATAAATGAATATATATTTATATATGTATGCATTTTTGTATATATATAATAAAAAAATCATAAAATATGTGTGTAAAAGATAATATTTACAGGATATATAATATGAAATCATAATTAAATAATAACACAAAATAAAATGTGTGGTAAATTTTTTTTGAAAAAAATCCAATATACTAATAAAAATAGATTAAATAGTTTAATTTCAAATAAAATTAGAATAATAAAATATTACAATATTAAAATTTGAAATAAGGGATTGAAATTTATCAAAATAATAAAACAAATAAATACATTAAAATTTGTGAAAAAAACATTCATGCTTTAGGGACACACAAGGCAGTTATGAGGTGTCTTGGATACATGAGGATCTTACATGGGTTACCCACAATGACCTATTCTTTGAGGATTTCTTTTGGGATATGTTAAAGATAGAATCTATTTATGAGTTGATATAATTTCAAAATAGACCGATGTTTGTGTCTTCCTACTTTTATAATTTCATTGCATTACATCACTTCAATAGAGACCGAAATTTTTCCTTGTAATGCTTTTAAATATTTATATATATATTTCTATTGTTAGGAGAAAAGATAGTGTGCAATTCTAAGGCTCGGTGTGCTCTAAATTAATTTTTTGAAAATATTAAATATATTTTATATTGTGCATGACCACCTTCTTAAAAAATTGAATAAATCATGAATGCAATCTCTAATCAGAAATATGAGACCATGGTTTAGATCCTAATGATGTATTTACCCAACACAAGGTATAAAATGGGTCCTCGTAGGGCATTCAAACTTATTTTTTCTGGGTGGTATGTTCAGTGAAAAAAAAATATATCATTTTAACGTAGTGAAATATTATATAATAATACTACCATAGAGAAATCTCTAATGTTACATGTTGAAAACAAAGAATAATTCCAAATCTCATCCTTCTGCTTTTGACAAAAAATCACGTCAGATAATGATGGAATGCCAGATCCGAAAAAATTAGAGTGTAGAGAATGAAACGATGACAATAAATCAATGAAGAGTGCATTATTCAAAGGTGAATTATCCAGAATCCATTTAGAAATCATATATTGGTGATTTATTCCATTTTGATTAAACACATTTCTTAGATTGATCCTTTTTCATAGATCTATACTAATTTCGAATTGAGCATGCACATTTTTACTAAAATCTAAATTGATTATTCAATGTTTTCTGACCTTTGATTACCAATCAAGACCATTGTACAAGAAAAACTAAAAAAAATGGTTAAAATCCTATTCTAGTTATCCCCCCCCATTTCCCTCACATTCATTACCGGTTGGACACCACAGTTGTGGTTAGACATTTCTAGGTAGTACTGAGCCCAATCAGACCCCCAAAACCACAACAGTTCCACGAGAAAAGGTTGAATAGTTTAATTTAGCATAGATTGTTGATGATTATGAGTTTTAGATGACCATTTAAATGAGAAGTGGTTGCATCTTTAGTGGTTTAAGGTTTTAGATGTGCGATGGTGTATGGGATATTTCATAATCCAATCCGATTCAAGTTTCCAACCACCAAGGATCCTACATCCTCCATTCGATGTCTGATCAATTAGTTTCGAGTACATTTGACAGAAAAATATATAGGATAGACTAGATCTAGAATGGGAAGGATAGATCATGATTTTTGGAAAAAACCTGAGCAGACACCATGTTCATGGATAAACACACTACATGTATACCCTTATGCATAGTATCTAGGGATTTGGAAAATGAGAAGGATTTAATGATGTGTAGACATCCTAAATGTTGTGTTCCCCATCCTCGAATGGGAACATGTGTGGTGGATCACATGGATGAGAACACGTGTGGAAGTGCAAGGCTAGGTATATGACGTTGTACTCTGGTACATGGACATAGGCAGTTCACAAGGAAAACACCCAGTGTGAGGATACACACAGTATAACCAGTACACAGACGCTAGGTTAGTACATAGGAATATCCAGATGGACACTACCTCAACCCATTTTCCAAGGACAATCCGTGTAGTCCACCATCATGGTGTGTACGGTTACAGGGCTTGGGAGTCATGTACCCTTAGGGACATGACCAACCAGTGAACCAGGATCACACATTGTGTGGGTCCCCCCACAAACTTTTTATCCCTTATTTCTATTTTAGAAATAATATAGGTTCACTATCTCTTTTATTTCTACTCGTATTTTGGACCGTGAGTATCCTATCATTATTGTTTTTTTTCACATTGAATGAGTGGTTCTCCCTGTTTTTTTTGGGATACAATGTGAAATTTTATGGGAATAAAAAATACTGAGGCAATTCCTGAGGATGTTGGTGACCAAAAAGTATCAATGGAGGCTTATTTTGGGTAAAACCCCTTATTTTTCTAGGGCCGGGGTCATCGTCCACTAGAGTGGAACCCCCATCATCATGGGTGGGGACCTCTATAACTACATTCAGAGTGGAACTACTATGATGTTTTAAATAATGGGTTCTTGATGACCAAATTGGATCCCCCCTGTGGTAAAGGGGCATGTGTCATTGATTTCTGAGTGGAACCACCCATTTGCATGGGTGCATGACTTTTAACTATCGAGTGGAATCCCCTTACCACCCTAGGTTATGGGTACTCATGACACCATAGTGGATCCCTCCATCAGTTGGGTGTGGGTTCTCTATGGATACATATATTTTGGAACACCCCCTGACGTAGTAGGGTGGATTTTTTATATTTATATTTTGTTCCCGCTCGACTATACAACATAAGGAAAAGTCATGGTTGGAATTGGAATGTTACATCTGGGAAGATGCATGAGTTTTTGGTCATCATTTAGGGAATTTTGGAACTATTGGGGACTCTTCTTCTTGGGCTAAGCTAGGAGATGGTTATCCGCGTAAACTCTCATTTGGGATTATTTGTCTAAGCACACACACACAGACACACAGAAATATATATTCTTCTTTATCCACACCTTGGATGTGGTTACTCTCCTTCCATGAGATGTAGAGACACACAAGGTATTCCACATGCTTTCCATTTATAGATTCTCATAGTGGATGAATCTACTCTCCTTTAATAAGTGGTGAAAACATGATGTGTAGTTCATCTAATAACCGTTTTGATCCCCTTGTTTTTGGAGAAGGTTACGTCTACACTTGGTTTGGGTAGAAATATTCCCTTTGACAGTATCTTGCTTCTTCTATAATTATATTTCATTTCTATCTCATAATGACCCCACCTTATTTTTCTGGGCATCCTAAATGATATGTATATACTCACCCCTACGCGGTATTTTCCTACACGTGTCACATATTTTACATATGATACATGGTTAAGAAGCAACTTTAGAGGAGCTTAGGGATATCTAGTACTGTGGACTAAATATGGTGGTCATAGATTGGGATTCTGGAGTTGGGATATCATTATAGTTTACTTTTCATGTTTTTTGTTTGGGTTGGGACACATTTCGTAATGGACATGTATTTTTCCCCTTTACTTTTCATTTCGCAGTACCATACTCTGGAACTGTTTATAGGTTTTCCATGCATGGTTGTTCCCTTAGTTTCTTATATCATTTACTTTTACTCCCTCTACACTTTTTCATTGACATAGATGTGTGTGAACATACATGTACATAGTAAAAAGACTCATCATGTTATTTATTTCTTTAGTGATGGTCGTCATCCCTAATCCAATGGAGGCATGCTCAGGGTAGTTGCGACTCCATCCCCAACATGGGTCGGGTCGTGATATGTTGGTATCAGAGGGATTTTATCGTTGGGATTTTTTGTATTATCCCAATTATGAGTATTTTATTGGGTTTAAGGAAATGGTTTCAATGTGTCTCGAGTGTGGCTATAAATCTAGGGATTCTATTGAGGGTATGGGCAGCCGACGTATCCATTCAATAGAACCTTGACTACATTCTTGTCAACTAGAGATACTGAGACACTGGTGATAGGGTTTAATGGTACATGCATCATATAATATTCATTATATGTCTTTCTTTCTTGATTCACCTTGCTGTTTTGGTTTTATATATATATATGCCTATTTGACCATGGTACAACATGATAACATTAATGTTTGCTCTGTGACGACATCCATCCAAGATACCAGTTTTGGATCATGATGATGATCTTATGAGTTATGATTCCTTAGTTCATGGTCTATCCTACAAACCGTTCCTTTAGGAGGGAACTTAACCAATCCTCTACCTGTCGAGGAGTAGATCACCCCGCAAGAGCTAGATGGGAATACCCAAAGGCGTAGCATGATCCATGAGTTCTAGCACAAGAGTCCACTTAGGTTCCATTGTAATAAATATCTTTAGGTAGTAGAAAATTGGATAGTGTTGTTTCTCTATATATTTAGGTTCATTCAGACCCCTGAAAGATTAGGTATCTTCACTGGTAGCTAACATTTTCCATGGAGTAGCTGGGTGCTAGTGGAGTCTTGTTACGAAGATGCATTATGAGTCTACACTCTCATGAAACAACATCCAATAGCTATTTCATGAGTATTACTACACATATTTCTTATGATCTATTTATATTTAAGAGTTTTTTTGAGATGCAGTAGGGAAGATGATGATGAATGAGTACACAGTGAGGTTCATAGACCTTACGTGATACTCGCTTAACCTGATCAATGATGGCTATTTCCATGTATGAGTATTTGAGTTGGGAATCCATAGAGATAAATGTGGTAGTGTGTTTCCATTGTGAATACCCACCAATGTTGGGGTGCTGGAGAAGGCACATGTGACGTTAATCATTTTTCATAGGGATGCAAGATAGTTGGAGCTAGTGGTGCGTGTTATAAAGAAGAGTCAACTATAGCAGCTACAACAAGAAAGGCACTAAGATATTGATCCAGGAGAACTCCCCATGATCCAATTTTGGAATGTGGAAAGGTTATCATAGAGGGATAGAGAATCCCATATTAGAATGATGCTTTTATTATGGTGTGTGAGGTCACATGGTGCAAGACTTCTCAACCAAACATGTTGAGAATCATAGATAGATATCTGGTAAACCACCATGGCAGAGGCAGCGCTTTGATTAGAGATGTCCCAAGAATGGAAATAGTGGTCACCAAGGAGGTAGAGCTGATATAGGAGTTGGATGATCTATGGGTGGTGGAATACACTATGAGATCCTTCCACTGCCACCACTAGGTGGCCCATGTCTGGCTCATAGATTTTTCTTCTGGGGACATGAATATTTGTTGGATTCGGAGGCATATGATCCTACATCACACAATATTAATAGAGGTACAATATGTGTATTTTATACTATTGATTTAGTTTTAGTAGACATAGGTTCCATTTATTACTTTATCTCTATACTCATAGTACAAGAGATAGATCTTGTAACACCCCGAGATTTTATGAAAAATATTCTTTTTAATTTCATTAATGTCTTGTGTTGTACGCTACACCAAAATGAGCTTTCAGAGCACGCACCCTTGAATTTCCTTGCATTACACGCAATCGCGACCTTCCTCGATAGCATGTGTAGTACGCAATACCGAGTTTCACTAAACAACGATATGCTATTAAAATATTATTAAAACTAGCCATTATGAATATTCATAACCACTTTTTAATTTTTTTTAAATTTTATTTTACAAAATGGACTTTATTTTTGGATTCGGAATATCGAAATTAGCTTAGGGTGAAATTTTGGTACTTTTCGGATAACTTTCATTTTCTGATGAATAGTGAAAATTAAAAAAATTATTAAAAACAACATTTTTAATAGAAATAATTAATAGTGATAAATTATTAATTTGAGTGGTTTTAAAGTATATTTAAATAATATTTTTACAATTTAATACAATGTTGGTCATTTGATGTAATTTCACATTTAAACCAGACATAAACAAGTGTCAATCTTTTGATATTTATTATCTCTTAACAACACGCTATTTGTTTTGACGACGGGAATTAATTTTTAAATTAAGTAATGCAAATGATATATTTTGAATTTTTTAAAATAGAAATCATTTTTGAGTTCATAATATCAAATATAGCTAAAGCCTAATTTTTGGTATTTTTCTGGAAACTTTCATTTTTTTAATGAATAGTGAAACCACTAAGTGGTAGGTAAAAAAAATGAATTTTTCATAAAACTTAATTTTACCACTTCTGTGAGTGGAATCTCAAAAATACAAAAGACATGGTTGATGTCAGTATGTAAAATGCGGTTCAATGAGATGAAAATAATTTTTGGTGAACAGTAACTTTTTACTTTTTTTTCCCACGGTTAAAAGTAAATAGGGTAATTAAGGGTAAAAATGATATTATTATTACCCTAACACATGTCCTAATTTTATTGGATAAGTGTAATTCGACCAAAAACAACCTTAGGAATAAAATATGACCATTTAGGCCCACTAGATTAGGACATTTATTATTAATTTATCTAAAGAAGGGTTAAAATAGTTAAAATCAACATTTATTTACTAAAACATTTTTAATACAGGGTTATACATAAGATAAATTCGATTTTAAGTATTCATTAAAAAGCTAATAAAATTTTATACATAATTATATTATATTTATACTTTTTATACATTAAATAATATAATTTATTTATGACACAATGATGATGCAGTAATTACCATAATAGTGAAAAATTAGAATAATTGATATTATAAATACAAAAATAAATATAATTTGAGCCTTTTTATGAATTACACTAATTTTATAGGTTAATATGACATGTTATTATTGATTTAATAAAATTATTTCGAACTAATAATTCTGTTATAATTTTCAAAAAAATCAATTACTAAATAGTGTTAAAATTGACATAAAATAGTTTTTAAAACAAAAATTATATTATTAATTGTTATTTTATTAATAAAAATATAATTTTCGGCCAAATACCTTAGATAAGGTTATATAAATTAATAATAAACAACTTGGGGTTCGTTTGGCTGCTTCTAGTAAGTTTATTAACCTTATAGTGTAAGAACACAAAAAGACACGGTAAAAGTAAAATTATCTAACTTAAAGTTAAAACTAAATGATAAGGTTAAAATAGTAAACTAAACTTGTCCAAATTCTATTGTATGAGGGGATTTCGACCCATCCCAACATTAGCTTCAAAATAAATCAATTTGGAGCTATTTAAAACAGAATTTGGCTTTATAATAATATAATATTTTTAGTTATTCCAAAGGTGCCCCACTCCTCCCTTATAAAAGGGCACCTCCTCCCTCTCTTCCTCACACCACATTGAGCCTTCAAGATCGGCCAAGCCCTGCCAAAATCTCTTCTCCACTTCCAGATCTACATCCTAGAGGTTTTGGTCTTCCTCAAAGACCAATTTTAGTGCCCCAAAAGGAGATCTCAAAGAGGTGCTTCAAAGAGGAGGTAATGTCCGTTACCGATTCTTTCAACTTTATTTCTTCTTCCACTTCTTCTTCTTAGGTTGTTTCATATCGAAGTAATAACATCCGTATCACTCATATAAGGATATGTTATTATAAGTATGAAACAACCCTATTTCACCATCTATCTATCCTATGGAAAATGAAATCACCACGCGTGCGTACGTATGGAATACCATCTCCACGCCGTGGTGTAATCTATTTTCCACCACCACCTTACATGGATGAGTATAATGGTGCAAATAAACAACTATATATGATTATTGTAAATTGGTATTAATTCTTAAATAGTATTCATACACTCCAATATAATTCCACGATCATGAGAACGATATCATCGCTCGTGCGTACGTACAGACTAGCGTCTCCACGACGTGATGAGATTCATTCTCCACGTTAACCATTCATGAATGATTATAAAGTATATATAATAAGTAATCATGAAATATATGACATAATAATGATACTGTATTTATGTGTATATATATGTATGTCATCTACTTAATTCCATTCAACTCAATAAGGAAACAAAAACAGTGTTCATGCGTACGTACGACCTACCGTCTCCATGAACGGTGTATTTCTTTCAATTTAATGATCTATTATATATAGGTATATTCTGAATATTTATTATATAAATAATGTTTTATATTATGGAATTATGTAATCATGATCTAAGTATTCATATGAATAATTACAAGTCAAATCATGGACGACAAATGAAACGATTTTACCCAAAACGCTCTTTAACATGAAATTTACAAAAGAACGGGTAAAATAAAGTCATAAGTGAACCATATATGATATCATAACAATGCGTATGATTATGGAATAAGTCAATGACATTATTTAAAACATTATACAGGAGGTTCGGACACTTTGAAGCAAATCGGACCTAAGGTAAGGTAAAATATCACAATCTCATTTTTATCCGAGATTGTTTATACTTTGGTATTTACTGGGGTGTATTTTATCATCCACATCCATGTTTCCTAAATATGTAATAATATTTCCATCCACCTACAATTGTTCAAATCCAATTTTACCCTTCTGTGAGTTTTTATTAAAAGATATGAAAGGAATCTTTTGTCGTTTTTGTACGAGGTACTTTTTTAACTTTTCCGAGAAAAGTACGAGAAGAATGTTTTTTTAACTTATACCACATGAATGGATTTTTAAAACATTATTTCCAAGAAGCTTCCTTTACAAGTTTTCAAGTTTATTTTTAATCAACTTCTTTTAGTTTAGAATTGTGTGACATATTAAGAAAGTAAAACTATTTTTGAAGTAGAAAGGATATTTTCCTCAAAAATAGAGTTCAAGTGTTTTATCAAAATTATTTTCCATCTAAGAAAATAAAGGGTTCTGTTATTATACCTATTATTACATTTATTTGATTATTTTGATATGGAATTATTTTTATGAATTCCTTTATCTTATATGAATTGTTTTATGATGTCATGATGTTTAAGATTCCCATTTTTATTACATGGGTTATGCTATGATGTATGGTTTATGATTTTGTGGCACACATAAGAATGGTATCATTATGAGATGGGTGGGACCTATATCTCCATCCATTGCATTGGGTAAAGATTCTATATCTCATGAGATAGAAATGGCTGGAACGACAGGTTAAACCGGTTCAGTGAAATAGGACTGAAACGAAAAGTGAACTCAGTTTAGAAATGGACTTTGTCCACTAAGATTGTCATGGAAATGAGTATTGACTAATAAGAAATGATTCTATATGATTATATGTGTATGCTACAAAGTTTCATGTTTTATGTTATGATTATTGGGATTACATTTCACTAATATGATTTATCCCATGTTATGATATTATGTTCTCTTTTGCTGGTTAAGATTTCCAAAATGTTATGTTCTTATGAATATGATGTGATTAATATTTCTTTTGTTTACGCTTACTGAGTATTTAAGCTCACTCTTTTTTGTTTTCTTTTCCCCATGATATAAAGAAAGGTTTTATGTAAAAAAAGGAATATCATTATGGGAGATGTTGAAAATCCTTCACCACGATTAGAATATTATATTTCAAGTTTCCAAAGACACTAAACTATTACGGTCCTTGTGTCTGTGTTTTTGTTATGTACTAAGTATTCCACAAAAGTAATGTAATTTCCATGTACGTTAAGCTTTGGGTCTCTACAGTTGGTATCAGAGGAAAGGTTTAGTCAGCCTTTGGAAACTAGGATGTGAGAACTTTAGTGAGATCCATAGAGATATTTCTAAGGTATGTCTAGGGATGTCCCTAAGGTTAAGTATAAGTTATAGTCCTAGAATTGCGCTAACCATCTTAGATTTAAACCTAAGATGTTAGATATTGAAGGTACTCCCCCTTTACTATGTTCTTTTCCCTAGCATGATTTTTTCCTCTCACACTATTCTTTTTGGGTTTTAGAAAATGGCTGGAAACAGGAAGATTCATGATAATGGAGGATATGATAGAAAATGGAATGATATTCTTCATGATAAACCAAATGAAACGGTATTTGGAAGTCCAAACATCGTTATTATGCCTAATCAGAAATCTCATAATATGATCAATAATCTCAACTTTGGTAAGTTTCCCGACTTAGAAAATAAGAGAAAGATGGAGTTTCATGATGATCATAGAGGAAATAAAGTTTAATTTCCCTCATGTAAATCATGTGGGAAGAGGCATTGAGGAGATTGTTTCAAGGGAACTAGAAGATGCTTTGGGTGTGGAAAATAAGGACACAAACCCAGTAAGTGCAAAGGGAAAGGTTCAGTTAACACCATGGATGAGGATAATGGTATTACGACGACATAAAAAATGGTTAAATTTTTTAAATGTGGAATGTACGGGAATTATGCAAACTAATGCCCTAAGGGAAAGTCTCATGAAGAGAATTAGTACGGCCGTATGGGTAGTATTTATGTTGATGTTGATGAAGAGACTGCAAATGATATATGAGATGAAAGAATTGTTGAAGCTCGGTCAATGGTTTAAGAAGGTAGTGGAATGATTACATGTTTATCAAGTGTAATGTTGTATAAGTAATCTCATGGTACTATCGAATAAAGAGACATCTAAGGATTGTTACACTGTTGTCCTTCCTTGAGTTTTGAAAGTGTATGATTAATGGCACCAGTATCCATTAAAGGTTATTCATATATTTTTTGAATATAGATGATATGCGCATAATGAAGGGATAATAAGAGAATGAGATGTTTGATTGTATTCATGTGCTCATAATTGAGATAAGGACTAAGTGATATCATGGTTTGAGTATAAATAATTTTGTGGATTTTGGTTTGTGGAAAGTGTTAACTTTTAACTACATTCATGTTTTCACTAAGGTTCAATGGGTATACATGATTAAGGTATTCACATTTTTGTAATTTGACCAACAAGATATATCTTATGATATATGGGGGATAAATGATGGCATTCACGTGATTGTTATGTGACATTTCAAGTGATCATTATTATACTATGAGCTTGGACCGAAGTATTTTGGATAAGCCTAAAGATTGGGATGGATTATTTGGGACATAAGTTAGTATTGTTTAAGGATAGAAGTTTTTTTGATATTATTTATGGGATGTTATAGTAATTTAGTTTTAGAAAAACGACAACCTGCAGGATGGGCGACATCCCATCGCGTCAGACAAGGCTGTGGGAATCGAACCCACAACCGAAGTGTGACTGGCCTTTATCGCCTACCACTAGCCTACAAAAAGTCCCTGTTAAGTAGAAACTAGTTTTATTATGATATAATAAGTATAATTCCATTTTAGGAACCATATATGATTAATCTAACTATAGATCGACTTATGTATATTTAATAACTTTTGTTAACCTTTTGTTTGAGATAGATGGAATGACCCGTCATTCTATCACATGATCTGTTAACACTTCACGATTAACAAATTCAACATCATTTCTTTAAGAGATGAAGTGGAAATTGTTCAAGGCACGAACAACAATGAGATTGTACAAAAATAAAGTAAGTATTTATTCTAATTCAAATTCATCAACTTTAGGGAAATGATCTTGAAAACCAAAAATGGTGTCCTAGTGCTCTTATATATGATGAATCAGATGGTACCTTAGATCGTCATAAATTTATGGCTTTGTGATTGCTGGCTTTTCCATAGCCATGTTCTCTACCACTCTCCATCAGAACACGATGGATAGATTTCTCTTCCATATCCATATTTTCACCTATGTGGAAACCTAGTGATTAGTTTATTTGGGTAACCATTACGTTTCATACTTTTGTTTTTAATGATTGGTTTTGGTATTCCTTTTTACGATGTGGGTTTCTATTAAAGAAACTTTCGATTAGTAAACCATTTATAACCCCGACGAATTTCGAGGGTGAAATTCATTTTTAGGGGGGTAGAATCTAACACCCCGAGATTTTATGAAAAATATTCTTTTTAATTTCATTAATGTCTTGTGTTGTACGCTACAACAAAAGGATCTTGCACAACAGGCATCCTTTACTTGACTTGCATTACACACAATCGCGACCTTTCTCGATAGCGAGCGTAGTACGCAATACCGAGATTCACTAAACAATGATATGCTATTAAAATATTATAAAAACTGGTCGTTATGAATAGTAATAACCACTTTTTGAAATTTTGTAAATTTTATTTTTCAAAATGGACTTCATTTTTGGATTCGGAATATCGAAATTAGCTTAGGGTGAAATTTTGGTACTTTTCGGATAACTTTCATTTTCTGATGAATATAGAAAATTACTAAATTTTAATTAAAAACAACCTTTTTAATCGAAATAATTAATAGTGATAAATTATTAATTTGAGAGGTTTTAAATTATATTTAGAATATATTTTTACAATATAATACAATGTTGGTCATTGGATGTAATTTCACATTTAAACCAGACATAAACAAGTGTCAATCTTTTGATAGTTATTATCTCTTAAGAACACACTATTTGTTTTGATGACAGGAATTAAATTTTAAATTAAGTAATGAAATGGATATGTTTTGAGTTTGGTAAAATAAACATCATTTTTTAGTTCATAATTTCAAATATAGCTTAAGCCTAATTTTTGGTATTTTTCTGGAAACTTCCATTTTTTTGATGAATAGAGAAACAACTAAGTGGTCGTTAAAAAAAATTAATTTTTCATAAAACTTAATTTTACCACTTCTGTGAGTGGAATCTCAAAAATCCGAGAGACACAGTTGATGTCAGTAAGTAAAATTTGGTTCAATGAGATGAAAATAATTTTTTGTGAATAGTAACTTTTTACTTTTTTTTACCACGGTTAAAAGTAAATAGGGTAATTAAGGGTAAAAATGATACTATCATTACCCTAACACATGTCCTAATTCTATTGGATAAGTATAATTTGACCAAAAACAACATTAGGAATAAAATATGACCATTTAGGCCCACTAGATTTGGACATTTATTATTAATTTATTTAAAGAAGGGTTAAGATAGTTAAAATCAAAGTTTATTTACTAAAACATTTTTAATATAGGGATATACATAAGATAAATTCGATTTTAAATATTAATTATAAAGCTAATACTATTTCCTACATAATGATATTTTATTTATAATTTTTAGATATTAAATAATTTAATTTTTTTATGACACAATGATGATGCAGTAATTACAATAATAGTGAACAATTAGAATAATTGATATTATAAATACCCAAATAATTATAATTTTAGACGTTTAATGAATTCCACTAATTTTATAGATTAATATGACATGTTAGTATTGATTTAATCATATTTTTTCTGACTAATCATTCTGTTATGATTTTTACAAAAATCAATTACTAAATAGTGTCAAAATTGACATAAAATAATTTTTAAAACAAATATTATATTATTAATTGATATTTTATTCCTAAAAATCTAAGGTTCGGCCAAATGAGTAAGATAAGGTTATATATATTAATAATAAACAACTTGGGGTTCTTTTGGCTTCTTATAGTAAGTTTATTAACCTTATAGTGTAAGAACACAAAAAGACACGGTAAAAGTAAAATTATCTAACTTAAAGTTAAAACTAAATGATAAGGTTAAAATAGAAAACTAAACTTTTCCAAATTATATTAGATGAGAGGATTTCGACCCATCCCCACATTAACTTCTAAATAAATCAATTTGGAGCTATTTATAACCGAATTTGGATTTACAATAAAATAATATTTTTAGTTATTCCAAACGTGCCCCTCTCCTCCCTTATAAAAGGGCACCTCCTCCCTCTCTTCCTCACACCACTTTGAGCCTTCAAGCTCGGCCAAACCCTGCAAAATTCTCTTCTCCGCTTCCATAGATACATCCTAGAGGTTCTGGTCTTCCTCAAAGACCAATTTTAGTGCCCTAAAAGGAGATCTCAAAGAGGTTCTTCAAAGAAGAGGTAATGTCCGTTACTGATTCTTTCAACTTTATTTCTTATTCCACTTATTCTTCTAAGGTTTTATCATTTTTCACTAATAACATCAGTATCACTCATATAATGATAAGTTATTATATGTATGAAAAAACCCTATTTCACCATCTATCCATCCTACGGAAAACGAAATCACCGCGCGTGCGTACGTACGGAATACTGTCTCCACGCCATGGTGTAATTTATTTTCCACCACCACCTTACATGGATGGGTATAACGGTGAAAATAAACAACTATATTTGATTATTGTAATGTGTTATTAATTCTGAAAGAGTATTCATACACTCCAATACAATTCCACGATCATGAGAACGATATCATCGCTCGTGCGTACGTACGGACTACCGTCTCCACGACGTGATGAGATTCATTCTCCACGTTAACCATTCATGAATGATTATAAAGTATATATAATAAGTAATCATGAAATACATGACATAATAATTCAACTGGATTTATGTGTATATATATGTATTTCATCTACTTAATTCTATTCAACTCAATAAGGAAACGAAAACAGCGTTCATGCGTACGTACGACCTACCGTCTCCATGAACGGTGTATTTCTTTCCATTTACTGATCTATTATATATATGTGTATTCATAATATATATTATATAAATCATGTTTTATATTCTGGAATTAATTAATCATTATCTAAGTAATTATATGAATAATTACATGTCAAAACATGGACGACAAATGAAACGATTTTACCCAGAACGCTTTTTAACATGAAATTTACAAAAGAACGGGTAAAATAAAGTTATAAGTGAACCATATATGATATCATAACAGTTATTATGATTCTGGAATAATTCAATGACATTATTTAAATCATTATACAGGAGGTTTGGAAACTTACGAAGCAAATCAGACCTAAGGTAAGGGAAAATATCACAATCTCATTTTTATCTGAGTTTGTTTATACTTTGGTATTTACTAGGGTGTATTTTATCATCCACATACATGTTTCCTCAATATGTAATATTATTTCCATACACCTACAATTGTTTAAATCCAATTTTACCCTTCAGTGAGTTTTTAGTAAAAGATATGAAAGGAATCTTTTGTCGTTTTTCGTACGGGGTACTTTTTTGACTTTTCCGACAAAAGTACGAGAAGAATGTTTTTTTAACTTATCAGGCATGAATGGATTTTTAAAAAATTATTTCCAAGAAGCTTATTTTACAAATTTTCAAGTTAATTTTTAATGAACTTCTTTTAGTTTAGAATTGTATGAAATATTAAGAAAGGAAAAGTGTTTTTGAAGTAGAAAGAATATTTTCCTCAAGAATAGAGTTCAAGTGTTTTATCAAAATTATTTTCCATCTAAGATAATAAAGGGTTATGTTTTTATCCCTATTATTAAATTTGTTTGATTATTTTGGGATGGAATTATTTTTATGAATTCCTTTATCTTATATGAATTGTTTTATGATGTCACGATGTTTAAGATTCCCATTTTTATTACCTAAGTTATGATATGATGTATGGTTTATGATTTTGTGGCACACATAAGAATGGTATAATTATGAGATTTGTGGGACCTATATCTCCCTCCAATGCATTGGGTAAAGATTTTATATTTCATGAGATAGACATGGCTGGAACGGCAGGTTAAACCGGATCAGTGAAACAGGACTGAAACGAGGAGTGAACTCGGTTCAGAATTGGACTTTGTCCACTAAGATAGTCTTGGCAATGAGTCTTGACTAATAAGAAATGGTTCTCTACGATTTTGGGTGTATTCCACAAAGTTTCATTTTTTATTTTATGGTTATTGGGATTACATTTCACTACTATGATTTATCCCATGTTATGATATTATGATCTCTTTTGCAGGTTAAGATTTCCAAAATGTTATGTTCTTATGAATACGATGTGATTGATATTTCTTTTGTTTACCCTTACTGAGAATTTGAGCTCACCCTTTTATGTTTTTTTCCCCAAGATATAAAGAAAGGTTTTAGGTAAAAAAGGAAGATCTTTATGGGAGATGTTGAAGATCTTTCACCATGATTAGAAGATTATATTCTGAGTTTCCAAAGACACTAAACTATTACGGTCTATGTGTCTGTGTTTTTGTTATTTACTAAGTATTCCGCAAACGTAATTTATTGTCCATGTATGTTAAGCTTTCGGTCTCTACAGATCTCTCAGTAGAGGCGCTAACAAAGCATCTTCGTCTTGGGGTTTCTATGGTGAATTCTTCTTCTTTATCATTTATCTAATGAGTATTTGAGCTATTTATTGGTGAAGAGGGGTTAAAATTGAACCTTTATATTATCATGATAGTTCCCATTGATAAAATATTGGGTATGGATTGGTTGTACATGGTCCAAACCTAGATTCACTTTCCTTGAAGACAAGTAAGATGCCAACACATTGATGTGATGAGATTCTCCTTTTCGGGTGAGAGAGATCTCATAGTAGGGAAATTGGGTTATGTGGTTAGGGGACTTCTACCAATAAACCATCAATTAGTTAGTATAGACCTTAGTGTAGATGGATCTTCATGCATCTGGGTTCTTTCAGTTCTATAGGATTGTATAGATATCTTCCTTGAATATGTTTTGGGGATACATTCGATGTATGAGATGGATTTTGGAATCTATTTGCATCCTGGGACCGCACCGATATATTTTGAGACATATCAGATAGCCCCAACAGAGATTTGGGAGCTATTATTATAGTTTGAGGAACTTTGTGGGAAGGGATTAATTAGACCCATTGTGTTCCCCTAGTTGGTCCCAATATTGTTCTTGAAAAAGGAGTATGTGAGCTTTTTTCTTTCAATATATTATCATCCACTGAACCAGGACACAATTAAAAAAATTTACCTTTTTGGGGGATTGACGATATCTATGATATGTTTTGAGGTGAGAGATAGTTATTGAAAATTGATCTTTGGTTTGACTACCACCAGTTGAGGTTTCAAAAGGATGACATTCTAAAGTTGGCATTCCAATGTCGTTATAATTAGTATGAGTTTCTAGTGATTTTATTTGGTGTGGTGAAGTTTATCCCTATTTTTATGTATTTTAGGAACCACTTCTTAGAGACGTACTTGGCCCATTTTTTATTTTTATTCATTGGTGACATACTCATTTACTCTACATCAGAGGAGGAAAATATAGATCACCTGATAATGGTTCTAGTTTTTCATTGACATCACCATCTTTAAAGGAAAATATCGAAGTTCTAGTTCAAGATTCATGAGGTTTACATTATTGGGAATGTCATTTATGGGAATGAATTATCCATAGACCCGGTGTTGATTAATGTATTGCTTGCTTGGGGACCACCCAAGAGCATGTCACAGTTGAAAATTTTTCTTTGCTTGGTGGGGTACTATAGGAGGATTGTGGAAGACTTCTCTACAGTTTTATCCCCATTGACCAACCTGATATGGAAAGGGTAGTCATTTACCGAGTATGATCAATGCTAGAGAGATTTTTTAGATGTTGAGGTTGAGGAAAACGAGGGCTATTGTATTGGGACTACGAGAGGAAGGCATGGAGTTCGTAGTGAATTTTGATGCCTCAGGAGATGAGATCGGTTTTTTTTTATGTTGTGGTGAGTAGTTATCGCATACAGTTTGAGAATGTTTGGACCCCATGAGCAGAACTATGTGACTCATTTCCTTGAGTGGGTAGTTGTGGACTTCACCTTGATGATTTAGAGGTTCTACCTTCTGGGAGACCACATTGTCGATTACTAAGACAATCAGAGTCTGAGAAGAATAGTCACTTAGAGATTATTGAACCTAAAACAAATAAATTCGATAGAGTTTCTTAATGACTAAGACATTGCGATAGTCTTTACTCCAGTGAAAGGAAGCACGGTATAAGAATCCCAAAGAAGGAAGTCCGAGGCTTTCTCAGTGAAGGATTCTTCATCGCAGTTGGCCTCCCTAAAGTTGACCCTACTGAAGTAAGAGGGATCAAATTTTCTACAATATATGGTGTTTAATCCTTCTCTTACAATGTGTGTGATAGTTTCCCATCATGAATAAATAAATTTAAAGGTATTATGTGATAAGATATCCATATGCGACTCACCATATAAACATTATTAAGGAGATAATCACATCCTCTTTTTGAAGGGATAGAAAAAGGTTGTAGCAATGATTTTGTAGGAGGTGATGCTGGAGTTCCACAGTAATACCCAAGATATAAATCTCGGTGTAGGGGAAGATGTACAGATACATTCAATAATAGTTTTAGTGATCCTAAATGCGATGAGACATAAATGAGTTCATATCTCAATTCCTCACATGTCAATAGGTGAAATATGATCCCCATGTCATGATAGGTTTGTTGAAACCCCTTGGGATCAAAGAGTGGAAATGGGATGGAATATCCATGGAATTTGTGACAAGGTTTTCACACACAGTGATGGGTCATTCTTTCATATTAGTGATAGTTTTCTTGACTCATGGAGTTGGTGCAATTCATTAATATCAGGGAGCATATTTTGGTGGATTTTTTGTGGTAGTTTTATATACATGATATCATTCAACATCATGGGGTTCCCTAAACGATCATCTCTAATCATGATTCATGGTATAGATCATTACTTTGGAGAGACGTGTAGGTGGAATTTAGGACCTGAATCATGATGAGTACAAACATTCACCCCTAGACCAATGGGAAGAACAGGTGCACTATGCAGGTGTTAGAGGATATAATGAAGGCTTTCATGTTAGACTTCAACCACATATGGGATAAAAAATTTACCTTTGTAGAGATTTTTCACAACAATAAATACCAATCCACCATCGACCTGAAACCTTTTGAGGCCCTATATAGGAGACCATTTAGGTTACCATTATGTTGGATAAAAATCATGGAAACATATATTGTAAGACAAGAGATGGTGCAGGTGATAATGAAGAGGGTTCAAGTCATTCGTGAGTAGATTAAGATGTAATAGAGAAGACAAAAATATTATGTAGATCACCATCATAGGACCTTAGATTTTCAGTAAAGATACCATGTTTTCCAAAGAGTCTCCCTATAATGAGGATTATGGAGGATTGATCGAGGATGTAAGCAATCCCAAAGGCTCATCAGGTTGTTCAATAATGTGAAGAGGGTTGGTGAGGTTTCTTACCACCTCGACCTACCCCCACAATTGGAGAGGGTGAACGACATCTTCCACATATCACGATTGAGGAGAAACATTCATGATTGAATGAACATCACCAAATGGGGTGAGTTGGAGATCGAGAACGGAGCCACCTTTGCAAAGAGCCCATTAGAGATCATGGATCGATTGGAGAGGACCGTACATGAATGGACCATCCCTTAGTTTATGTAATTTTGTAGCATTAAAACATTCATGAAAGTTTGTGGGAGTGGGTGATCTAGATGTGGGATCTGTATCACATGTTTTTTGTTCAGTTTTTACTTTTTATAGATAAAAACATTGAAGGAAGGAATGATATAGATACCCTATTTTTTCCTTGTAATAATTTAAAATATTTCATTATATAGTTCCATAGTTAGGTGTCGAGATGACATGAAATTCCGAGGCCTGATATGCCCAAAATTAATTTTATAATAATATTTAATATATATTATATCGAATTCATAGAGAATTATAATGAAAATGGTATAACTCTTAAATGGAACCATAGAGAAAAAATCTAATACCATAGTTGAGTCTGTAATGAGGGTTTTAACGTTGGAATGAACTAAAATGGGTCAGTAAAGGGAATTCAGACTCCTCTCTCATTGGTGATAAGTTCAGTGAAATAAATAAATAAATAAATATATTATTTTACTGTAGAAAAATGTTATATAATAATAATTACATGGATAATTTTCAAGGGTTATCCATATAAATAATGGGACAATATTATATCTCTTCCTTCCTCTTTCATTGTAGAATCAACTCAGACGACGATGAAACACCATATAGGAGAAGATTAGAGCGTAGTGAACCATGAAATATTCTTTAATTGTTGTAGATTTCATTATTCAATAATTAATGATACAATACCCATGTAGGGCTCATCAATTGATGTCTTATTCCCTTTTAAATAAATGTATTGTGAAGATAGATCCCTATTCTTGGATCTGCACCAATTGTGAATTGAGAAAACGTTCACATACAAAAATATTAATGTATTATTCAATGTTTACTAAACTAGAAAGATTGTTCTTTCTCATTGTCTTAGAAATATTAGAAAATGATGGTTAAACTCTAATTATTTTGCTTTTTTCCCTTGTTTTTTTCATTACTAATTGGACAATGTGGTCCTAGTTAGACATTTTTGGGTAGTACCAAGCAAGTTCAGACCCCCATAACAGAAATGGTTTCATGGGAAAAGGGAGGATTGATGAATCTAGAACATATAGGGGATGTATAAATGATTTGGGAAATAGTTACAATGATCAGAGGATGGATCATTAATGACAAAAGTTTCAGGAAACGTTGTGGAGTACATGATTGTTAATCATAATTCATGTTTTTTTGGCATCAGACGGCCTAAATACATAGTTTAATGCATAAATCATTACGTTTCAGGTGTATTTAAATATTAAATTAATGGGATAGATCAGATCTGGCTTAAATATCGCATATTAGGATTTCTAGAGTAAACCTGAATACTAGGTATGTAATGGTCTGAACACACAACTTATATCCGCTTATTTGTGGTGGAAGGGGTTTTGAAAAAAGATAAGGATGTAATGGTCTATTTCCATCAAACATGTTGTGTACCAATTCCACATATGGGAAACCTGTGTGGTGGATCACATGAACGGGAACCCATATGAATGTACACGGCATGGTGCATGTCTGTGTACCTGGGTACGTGGAATTAGACTTGTCGCACATATGGAACACCATGTGTGGCGACATACTGTATACTAAGTACATGGACACAAGGTCAGTAAAATAACACTGATAGAAGGACAGGACCCGATCTTGGTTGGATTGATGATTCTATGTGGTCCACTTACATAGCATGTATGAATTTAGGGATTAGGATCCGTGCACCCCATGGAAACGACCAAGAAGCGGAGTGGGACCATAGACCATGTGGGTCCCCTCACTTATTGTGTACCCCCACGATTATTTTTTGAAAACATCAAGGTTCGTATATCCTTCATTTGAACATGGATTTTGTCCTATGAGTACCATATCCTGAGTGTTATTATATGTATAACATGTTGGTTCTTCTAGTTTTGTTTTAAGAGATATGATGTTAATTTCTTTGGACATGATACTTACTAAGGCGATTTTTGATGATGGAAGTGATCTGACAGGATCACCAGAGGCTTATTTCATGTGGAACCACCCTGTGGTACTAGGGTTTCATTCCATGATCACTAGAATGGACCCCCCTCCATTAGGATGTGAATAGGTCATATATAGATAATTTATGAGTGGAACCCCCTTGAAATAAGAGGGTTTGGGTCCTCAATGACTAGAGTGGAACCCCCCATATTACCAGGGCATAGGTCCTCAATATCTGAGTGGAACCCCCCATCAACATGGTCACAAGTCCTTTATAAACTAATTGTAACCCCCTATTAGAATACTGTGTGGGTCCTCATGATAGTAGAGTGGAACCCCCATCAACATTGTTGCGATTCCTCTATAGATACTAATAAAGCGGAACCCCCTAATGTACTAGGGTGTGGGTCCTCTACATCATGTTTATTCCCACTCAATTGTGTGGCATAGGTATGAGGAATGGTTAGACATGGACGATTACTTATGGGTAGACGCAGGAGATGCTAGGCATCATTGACGGACTTCTGGAAATGTTGTATACTCTTTTTCGTTGGCAGAGCTATGTGATGGAGATCCCCTTACACTTTCATTTTGGATTATTTGAATGATCATATATGTATTCTTCTATATCCACATCTCGGATTTGATTAATCTCCTTCTATGAGAGGTGAATACATGAATCGTATGAAAAATTATTTTTGTTTCTATCATCTCGTGGTTAGAGGAGTCTACTATCCTAATATGGGTGTGGAAAATTCAATTTATAGTTTAACTACATACAGTGTTTAGACCTTTGTGTTTGGACGAGTTAAATTGTACTCATGTTTTTTGTTGAACAACTCTCTTTGATTGTATATTGCATCTACTATATTTATATTCTATTTTTATATTTTAAAAATCCCCCATTGAATTTCTGGTAATAATATAAGGTATTTATATACCCATCCTTTCATGGGATTTTCCAGTACATGTTATGTCTTAAATAGATGAAAGATAGATCGACGATGACTTCATAGGAGCTTAGATATACTAGGTAATTTAGACCGCGTATGATGGCCCCAACATGGAATTCAAGAGAAGGGCTCTATCAGTAATTTAAGTTTCTCTTTTTTTTTTGGTTGGGACACATTTATTATTGGGTGTTTATTATTTCCCTTTACATTTCATTTTACACTACCATACTCTTGTATTGTCTAAAGGGTTTACATGCATGGTAGTTCCATTATATTATTATTTCTTTTAATTTGACTCCTTATAAATTTTTTAATTAATATGGTTGTGTGTGTGCATACAGGTACTTAGGAAAATTCCTCCCCATGTTAGTAATGTCTTTGGCGCAGGTCACCAACCCATGTCCTATGGAGGTGGGCTGGGGGTAGCTGCGGCTCGAGCCCTGGCTTCAGTCGGGTCATGACAACTTTACTCCTCTCTTGGATGACAATGAAATATTTAAGAGAAAAAATTTATATACTTCCATTTAATAGAATTTTAGGTGTCATTTATGGATCATTGGATAACATTATATCTAGAGGTACATTTCAAGGGCTTGTATATTGATAAAATTCTGGTCAAGGACATATCTACAAGTCTCCTCCTAGATCATAGGGAATTGATAGGAAGAATTCACAACGTTATAGTGGGGTCCACTTTTAGTTTCAAGAAGAGGATGGACAAAGAGTTTAAGTAGGATGGAATCTAACATTAGAAGCATATAACAATTCTTTCACCCCCCTTCAGGGGTGGTCAATGAATATAGTGTTTCAACTATTGAGAAAGTTGGAATTATTGACAATTTTCCCCATGACTTCTGATCATGTGTGGTTAGTTCAGAATGACATGAAATATACAATAGTTTTTTTTTCAAGGGTGTTGCAGATAAGTTCTTATGGGGTGAGGGGAAGACACATATTGTGACCAAGGAGTCTAGTTTGGGGCCTTATTAGTAGACTCTTATCCCCCAAACTTGGGAATCTTATGTATGTTATGCACCATATGGGTTGTACCTTGCTGTTGGGGAAAGAGGGATGTATATTATGGACCATATCCTCATAGATGGTGCAGAGGGAACCTCTATTTTTCAGGAACCATCTTCATTACATATATAAATTCTAAAAATTTGTTTGATAGAGAGGCTTCACATTCATTTAGATATTCTCAAGTCATTTCAGTCCACTATTTAATGATTAATTTTTCCTCTTGAGTGGATTTATCATGAAATAAACATTGGAAATATTGTATATTATATCTAGATATAATCATGATGTCTTTTAGAATTTTATGGATATAAATAAATATTTGAATTTATGATATTTAATTTTAAAATTTTTGATGTGATATTTGGGATGGAATGGCTATATATCTTTTTGTAAGACATTGATTTATTTTAGAGACGTGTATCCCTTATCACACCAATGGGGGAGGGGTGTTATTACAGATGAATGAGATTTTGGATCATGAATAATGTAACCATACCTAAACCATATTGGATCTATTACGATATAGATGACAGGCTTATATCTTATAGTAGATACACTAGTAGCTTCCTCTAAATTCATTCATTATACTCCCTCTGGATAGAGGATTTAATTCTCATCTCCAACTCATGAAAAAATGAAAAACTATATAAATCCCATCATATGATATGGCTCCATTTGACTTGATGGAACCGAAGGGGTAGGTCAAAGAGGTTTAAGTGAAGGGTTTATCAAAATGAGAACATCTCCTTGGGGTTCTCTCATGTTGTTCTCAAATAAGGTTAATGGTAGACTATGTTTTTTGTGGACAATATTAATATTAAATAGGCTATAGGGAAGAATTGATATGAATTTCCACGGATCGATGAATTTTCTTATCAGTTGTGGGGGTATAGTGGTTATCGAAGATTGAAATACATTCATTATATAACTAGATTCAGGTCAAAGAGGATGATATTCCCTTGTCATAACTCCAGAATAGAAACTTAATACAAGAGTATCATGTTATGTCTCCCTGGACAATTAATTCTACAATGGTGTTCATGTCCCTCCCAAATTGGATCTTTCACCAGTACCTGGACTTTTATTTCATTATTTGTTTTGGTAATATCAATATATACTCACGGACCTTGATATGCTCTCCAGACACCTAGAAATTATGTTGTGTATAGTTCAGGCACACTGATTACATTCCATGTTCTCAAAGTGTCACTTCTAAAACCAATAGGTTTGTTTCCACTAGCATTCCATCTCTAAGGATGGAATTTTCAGGGACTTATAGAAATAAGAGTTTACAATGATGTGGGAATGACAAATGAATGTTTTTAAGATCATGATCTTCCTTGGTCTAGCTTGTTGTACCAAATAGTTCATATTGGACTTCTCCAGATTGGAAGATCCTATGAATGTTCTTACAAAGACATGTGTGAATTGTTAATGGACATCCTAGTGTGTGGAGTCCTAATGAGTGCTAAATGGGATATTAATATAAGATCTTATTTTGAACATACCTAATCCTGGGATTCGATACGTTTTCTAATGCAAATTGTATTATATTTGATTGGAATATGTTTTGGTATATAAATATTAAGAATCCTCTTATGGTTCATGTTATATGGGACCTCATAAAAAAATACCACATAAACGACTTGGAGTTAGTAATTGGAGTCTATGGTTTTATGTTTTATTTCTATTACCTTCTTAGTGAGAAAATAGTTGTATAAAAAATCCATAATATCTAACATTATATTTTCAATCATTGAGAATAGAATCTTAAATATAGGCATTTGGTGGATTATTAATAGAAATTTTACATTGAGATGGATTATGATAGTAGGAAAGGGAATATTGTTCTAGATTATCTCAATAGGGAAAAGATGAGCTTTAATATTAACATTTATAGGAGGATTGGTAGATTATTTGATTATCATGTGGGTTTTTAGTGGATTCATCAGTAGACCATAGGCGATGACTTGAGCTCCCTCAGTTATCACGTTGATGTTATTGGACTTGGTAAAGAATATGCGGGGATCAGATCATGAATACATAATGATACTCAAGTGGTTAATGGAGACTGATGTAGTTATAGTATAATTTATGAAAATTGTGAAATAATAATTTTATGTGGTATATTTATGGTTATTTATTCCAGGAGGGATGAGTTAATGATGGACTATAATTATTCTTAGTGGGAGGTACACCAATGTTCATTGAAGGCGTATCAGGATGTCAGAAGACACTTCTGGTGGCTAGGACCGAAGATAGATTCTGCATGCCTCATCTCCTATTTCCTGACAAATCATTGGATCACAGTGAATAATCAGTGACTAGGTGGTTTTTTTTCTCTTCCCATTTTAGTGTGAAAATGGGATAGGCCGAATATGGAAATCAAGATGGGGTTTCCTAGAACCCAGATGAATTTTTCAAACTTATTGTTGTTCTAAGAGACTCACTCTATTGATGGGTTGGGAAATATTTATATTTAATAGATAATTTTAATATAATTAGTAAATTATAGTATTATATAAGATAGATAAAGATGTTTTACATCACACTTTTTGAATGGTTTTATGAAGGCTTGGGGGCTCCATAAAACTATGTATGGAATATCATTCACATACCAATGGAAAATATTTGTTAATAATCAATACATTGGATGATATTATTCCAGAATATGTAATAAAATTAAATTCATCCGGGAATGATCATTTACCTTTGGTGTAGTTTTTATACATTTATAGTTTCAAGGCTTTGATTCAAATGATAACTATTTTGGCTCGATATAGAAAGTCAGGTTGCTTACTATGGTATTCTCATGAAGTGGGTGAGATAGTTGTTTTTGGGTCAAGAATGGTGAAATAGACCACTGAAATGGTTTATTTAATAAGAAATAATATATTCAATTCTTAGAGTAGACAAAAATCATATGAAAATTAAAGGATATGACCATTGTAGTTTGTTGTGGGTCACTGGGTTATCTCCTTGGTGTCACCTCAATCTGGGCATCATCATTTGTGAAAGTAGTGGAATCATACACCATGTTTTGTGGAATTGTTTGAGCTCATATAGTGTGTTTGAGAGATGGATTACTATTTGGAAACTCTCTTAAAATATCAATTTATTCATAGTGTGTTCCACTTTTCTCATCTTTGGGGGTACAATCCTTATCCTGAACATGTAATTTTCTATGTGGACTTTGAGTTGGAACTTTATGAACCATTTATAGATCACATGATGGTAATCATAAATTTAATTGATAAGTTGTTGATGGGGAATAAAATACCACATGTTAAAATATTATGGTAACATAGAAATATTCAAGTGGTGAAATGGAAGAAAGAGTATAATTTTCAAGCTCAATAGTCTGAGTTGTCAAAGTGAGACTTCCAGTGTCACTTCTCCCGGATGAGAAGCCACTATAGGGGGAGATTTGTATCGTTCTCAACATCAAAGGTATTTTTTTAGATCATAATGATATTTTAACTTATAACTGGGTTTATTTGTAGGATTTTGGATGCCTAAAGAGTTTTTTCGCTATTTCAGAGTACAACATGAATATGACCATGAAGTGGTGTTGACCATTTTTTTTGGAACTACCTTTGTGAAACAGGCTGGCCGAATTTCCCATGGTACGACATGGTTGTGGGTGTGTAGAATTTTAGATCCTCCAACATACCAAAAATAGATTGGGCTCAACACACTATGATGGAGGGGGTGGCAAGTACAAAACATATAAGGTTCTAACACCCTACCTTGCTGGTGTTTGTGTCTGGTTACATGGGTTATATATGTCTAAGTCAACCACAACCATGAGGGGAATAACCATGCCATGGGAATAACTATTTTAATTTTTTAAAATGAATGATTTAGTCACTGATCCCCTGAAGTGTGTTATAAATCTTAATAAAAACACATATGATTTTTATGATGAGGGTTTTCGATGTGTTATTAACCAGTTCTCACAGTTTATTAATTGAATGTTCATCATCATTTTTCTAGTTCCTCAGATATAGAGGATTTATGGATGATTATAGGTTGAAATTATTAATGATCATCCTTCCATGATTAATGGACTACGGTGGTCCTTCACATTTGGGTCTTTTTCATATAAATCTAGACTCATGGGGATCTCATGATCTCTTCTCTATTAATTTTTCATGGAGTGACAGGTTCCCTTACATTGACTAGACATAGATAAACCATTGTTTTTTCATATCATTAGTGTGGGATAAGGATATACCCTATTGGTTTCATTCTTTTGTTGAGGCTTTTTTTCTAACAATTGTTATATATGCTTGTAATTAGTTCTAGTGACCCTTGTTTGTTATAGTTGTTCTAGGGGAATGACTTGGGTATTGAATCTAGATGAATCTTGGTGTTGATTTCAAAACTCTTATCCTAGGAAGACACATACCATGTCGAACCATTGTGTAATTTTTTTGGTGTAATAAGGTGATATTTTCTATGGTAATTTCTTTATGTTAGGTATTTATCGCATGTGTGTTTGTATCCCGTGAGACCCATGTTTGATATTGATTTCATGTGAATGTGTAGACTATGAGAATGTAATTTATTAGGATCACTTGTTCTTGTCTGTGTGGAAAATGAGACTAATGATTTATATTTTATGTTATTTAAATATTTTTTATTCCATTTTGTGTTTGAATATAGGGACTTTGGAAGTTTACTCTTTTAGTAAGAGATGACTAGTGAACCATCATAGCTTGGTTAGAACCTAGAATGGGAGCATGTATGATTTGTGACGATGATGAAAATGGACCAAGACACAATGAAGTGGTGATAAACCATTAAAGACTAACCTAAGGTAGTGGTGGGATATGATGCCCATGTTGCCTTAGCAGAGACATATACAAGACACTATGACCTTGTAGGATGACCCATGGTAGAGATATGGTTCAATGACCTTGTGGACTAAACAAAGACTCTTTTCCCTTGTTCTTTCTTAGGGATATATATAGATTTCTCATGGATAACAATTTATTGATTTATGTTTTGAATTTTATTTCATCAAGGATCTAAAAGAGGTATGGCCAGAATTCCTGGAAACTTGTTTATCACAAAACTACTAGAAACATGACTGATTTATCTTGATTGTACAATTCCTTGTTATCATAAATTAAACCTATTATGAATTTTAAGTTATATTAAAGAAAAATTGGTGGTGTCCTACTAGGAGTATACTTACAAAATAAATGATAACATCAATGCACTTGAAGACAGCATGATCAAGGATTATGGATCTTAAGAGATGGTGGATGGTAATAGAGAAAGTACTGGGACAACTTCAAGATAAATTTTGCAATTTATTCATTTTCTTTTCTTTTTTTTTCATTTTTATACATTTTTTGAACTCTGACATTGTGAGTATTTCATTTTTTACCTTGTGTGGCTCTATTATACTTGACATTCCATTTGATATAGCATTTATTATTGTTTATTTATAGTGTTTATTTCCAAGATGTTATTTATAATTTTTTATGATTATTGTCTATGGATATTGATTTTAAGGGTATAGTCGTGCCACTACGTCATTCAAGAACTCACAACTTATTGGGAACCTTTTTTGAATAGGAAACCAAACATGAAGTCACGTGGAACTCCATCTCAAATTAGGTGAATTCAGTTAAGGGTGTTATATTTATGAAAACCATTCAATTTATACTTGTTATTTTTTATATACTGATGATTTATTTAACGTGGTACACATATGAATACATTATAATTGGTGGGGTTCTATATCACACCCTAATACATGTTTTTTTAATTTTGATAGATCTGGAGATATTATTGCATGGAAATAATATGTTTTTTCATAAAGTATGGTATAAAATGAGTTTTCTCACAAATTAATTTATGTACATAATAAGTTCCTTTAGAATGGTGTGGGAGTAATTTGTCTTCTCATAAATCTTTCATATGATTTTGATTTATTTTTCACATTTTGTAGTTTCATTTAATATATTTCTAGGATAAATTCCTTGTGTGTGCCTGTTTTATATGATATTTCACACTTTAATGTTATACTCTCATGACATGGGATTATTATTTTATGCTTATAATCCAAGTTATTATTATTGTTCTGCTTTGATGTAATTATTTTGGTGTTACATTACAATGATATTTTTATTATATTCTTCAAAATTATTCATGTTTATCACTTTTTTAGGATGACATCATTATAATGAATTGATAACTTCCCTTTAATGAGCATTTGAGATAACCCCTTTCTTCTAATTCCATTCCTCGTGTTATAAAGATGATCATATCATATTAGATTTTATAAAGAGGGTCTATAGGAGTGAGATTGTGGAAAATGATCACACGTGCTGTAAAATATGATGTTTATGTATCTTAATTTCAAGACACTAAATCTTTAGGTCCTTGGGTTGTGTTACTATTTGTGAGATGAATTATTTTAATCATGGATGTAATGTATTCGTAATGTATGTTTCTTTTTTACCTTAATTGGTGTAAAATTTTGGTTCAATTATTTTTTGGATTATCTTAGTTTTTTTGGGATTTAGGATGAGATACCTTTTGTTAAAATAGTTGGTATAATTCCAAATATAATATAACATAATGATTTTTGGTATCATATAGGGTATGTGGTTTCCTAGAAATTACATCCCTATCTGGATATTAGAATGTGTATGTGGCTATTGAATAGATTCCCCTAGGAGTAATTATCCCGAAATGGTAGTTGAACATTAATTCGATATTCACTCAGTGCACAATGAGTGGTCCAAATAATGCACACCTAGTGAGACATTAACATGGAATATGATAGGTAAATTCACTTGTAGTTTATGAACCGTTATTATGGATTTAATATATTTATGAAATAAATACAAATATAAAGTGATCATTGATAACACACATGTAACTAAGAGTTAGCGAGGTTTAACTCAATGACCTGTAGTCTACATGTTGGTATCATATGGTGATAATTTTAAATTTTTTATTTTCATGTGATTATTTATAAAAAACCCCATTTGATTTGAATTGTTCATCCCTTATGTTAAATCGTACTTGTTTTAGTAATGGATGAATATTAAATGAATTGAGATAAAATTGGGTGTGAGGGATAGTGTAATGATTTCCCAGATGTACTTTCTAATAGGTTGGGAACTGGAGTAAATATTTGGTGGAAACTCTTACTCAATTATCTCATTGCATGAATTATAACATGATCCATGTTGAATTATTTAATACCGTAACAAATTATTATCTTTGTATCACAAATTTTATATGTCAACATTCACCATCATTTTGTGGGTTTCCTAGTCCATATACTATTGAGATATTGATTAATGTGATGCAAAATATTTTTTTCGTATCATAGGTCTTCGAACATGATATGGTTTTTCGAATAATTTATTAAATATAATTTCAGGTTGTCCAATGGTGGAATATCATTAAGAACATGACAAAAAAGAAAGAATTAGACTCTATGGAATTGGATGAATTCAAGAAAGTATTATTTGTCAAGTATGTTCCCTAAACCCTGCGAATGAATATAAATATGTAATTCCTAGATTTGAAACAAAAAAAAGGTTTAGTGGTGGTAATATATAATGAAAACATAATAAATATCAGGAGTTAAAACGTTGATTTTATCATGAATGTTGAAAGTAAAATTGGTCACTTATTTACTATATTAAATCCTTGTTATGGAATGCTATTAGTTGTAAGAGTCTTTGGAATTTATGAAGATATTATTCATCATATTATTATGGTGGAAATAGTAGATAGAGACTCTATTTATTTTAGGGAAAACAATATGTTGGTGATGTGTCATTGTGCATATGATAGTAAATCACATAATGGAAGGAAAATTGAAATTTTTATATGTTAGAAATCTTGTAAACAAACAGCCAAGAAATTTCTTCAAGGGTGTATGGAAGGGATGTATTTTTGGTAAATTTGGACACCATGCTCATAACAAACAACATTTTTTAAAGTGAGTGATTACATATGTGGAAGATAAAAATGCCCCAACTAATGTTCAAGCCACACATAAATGATTCAAATTCAATGAGTTAGAAAATTATGATAACCAATTCCATAACACCATAAAAAATAATTAATATAGACCACAAAATATCCAAAACCAACAGAATAAGGCAAAGTATAATCATACATCAGTTTTTAGGTGGATTAGAAAAAATAAAGCAGTGAAATGTAAACTTATCCTTCACTATTATGATATGAATGAATTATTTGATTCTCGTTCATCACATTCTTTTATATCAAACCTGATTTCAATGAATATTTACTTAACAACTAAAACTTTAGAAATTTAACAATCCAAGAATACCCATGGAAATATGATAATTGTGTCTAATAAATATAAATATTCTCCAATAAATATTTGGGGGAAGATATTTACTAAAAAAAGGTGTTTCTACACAGGGATTAATTTGTTTCAATACTAGATATAGATTGTTTTTCCATATATAGGGAACATATCAATTATCTGCATATATAAATATAATTTGATATTCTAAATCATTATATTGTCAAGTACCAGTGAAAAGATGATTATAAACCCCATGTGGATGAAAATTATATAATTTGGGTCATGATACCTAGAAATGAGTGACTCTTGGCTCAAATGATTAGGGAAGAAGGTTAATTTGATTTCCTGTATATTTTATAAGGTTATACTAATGTATTTCTAGAATAACTGACTGGTCTTCCCCTAGAGTGTGAGGTTGAATTTTTAATTAAACTCATACCAAGATTAATTCCAATCTTAAAGATTCCATAAATAATAACTCTCATTTAATTGGATGAATCAATGAAGCAACCAGAAGAGAATCTGGAAATGATTTTCATATTTCGTTGTGCTTCCCCATGGGGTGTATCGGTCCTATTTTTTTAAAAAATAATGGATTAATGAATAATTTCATTTAGTATTATGATCTTAAGTAGATAATGATCAAGAAAAAATATCAACTACCTATATCAATGATCTTTTTGATTAACTCAGAGGAACTTTTTAATTCTAAAAAAATTTGCCTTCAATCTAGACATCATAATTTAAGGGTAAAAAAGGATGAAATTTCCATGATATCATTACATATGAGGTATGTAAACTCTAAATTTATAGTGATTCTATTTATACCTAAAAATTATTCAATTATCTTCATGGATCTAATGAATATTGTCTTTAGATACTACCTTGATAAATTTATAGTTCTATGTATTGATGATATTATTATATATTCAATGATAAAGGATGAGCATTATGATATTTGTAGATTGTATTAAATTGCTTTAAGAAATTGAAAACAAATGAATAAAATTTCATGTTTCAATGATGGTTTCATGAATTATAATTATTGTGTCATTTAGTATTAAGAAATTCTATATTAGTAGATCTATTTGTGATGAATGTTATTAAAAAGTGGAAAAGATGACCACTATAACAAAGATTCCTAGTTTTATTGGTTTTATAGGATATTAATGATGCTTTTTGAGAAATGTATCATAAATTTCATATCCCATAATTATTTTAGAATGAAAGGGGTGTAATTTTATTTGATGGTGGAATGTAAAGAGAGCCTCAATGAATAAGAAATTAATTTAGTCACTAATCTTGTACTTACGTTACACTCTAGTAGGGAAGATGTTATATTATTTAGTAATTATTTCAAAAATGGATTGGATTATTTCTTCATGAAAATTGATAACATTATTTATTATTTAATATTACAATTAAAGGTTCATGGGAAAAATTAACCGATGCAAGATTTAGATCCAGTTGTATTGATCATAACAATAAATATTTGGTAGTATTATCTCAATGGTGTAATTTTTGATATATATAATGATCAAAAGTTATTTAAATATATAAACACAAATAAGGACTTGAATATGTGCCAAATGTGAAAGTTGGAATTGACACAACATTATGACTGGTCAATACATTACCACACATGTATGAAAAATAAGGTGGCTAATGCCTTAAGCATCGAAGAACATGATACCCTATCAATAATGATGATTGAAAAGGACACATTACGCTTGTATTTTTAGATGATGAGTCTTATAATCATAAAGGGAGGTGGAAAAACTATGTTTCACAAATGACTTATTAACCATCCTTACTTGTGAATATCAATGAATCTTATAAAGATGATGTACAACTACAGAAAATGGCAATGAATATTCTGGAGTTTAACATTTATAAGGATAGAGTTATAAAGAATTTAACCATAGATATTCATCCCATAGAAATAATAATTAAATATTGAACATTTTGCTGATTTACATATATTTCCTTCTCAATTATTCTAGGAAGTTTGAAGATGTATATATGTCTAAAACAAATCTTTTGGTTTGATAACATGAAGAATGAATTGTAAAATATGTATCTCAATTCTTGGTATGCTATAAAGTTGAGACCAAACAAGATAAGTATAAGTGAATGATGAAATAATTACTTATACTAGTATGGAAATGGGAAATAATCATCATGGATTAAATTATAGTACACCCCATGAAATCTAATCATTTTAATTCCATTTGGGTTATATTTGATATCCTTTCGAATTCAGTGAATTTTATTTCCATTAAATAAAAAATCACTCTTTACTAACTCACAATGATATATATAAGGGAAGTGGTAAAGATACATTTAGTACCACTCTCAATTGTATTTTATTAGGATATAAGGTTTACCTCACATTTTTGTAGAAGCCTTCATAAAAAAATTTGGAGAGAGATGAGTTCCATTCCATCTTGGCATACTCAAACAAATGGTCAGTCTAAAAAAATTAAAATCTTGATTACATGTTAAGGCTTGTTTATTGTAATTCCATGGATGTTTAAATAAACTCAAATTTCTTGTAATGTTATCATATATCAATTTTTTTTATTCTAGAATTGATATGGATCCATTTGGGGTTCATTATGGGATGATATTTCGACTCCAATAGAATTGGATGAAGTTGGAGATAAGAATATGATAGGTATTGGACATGAATAATAAATGATATAGAATATTGAAACAATTCAAAATAGATGAATTCCATGAAATTTCGATTGATGTGTTTTGAAGATAATAATTGAGGAGATATATAGTCTAAAGATAGTGAAAATGTGTATCTATATATATCTCTATGGAAGTGTGTTGTGAGATTTTGGAATAAAGGATAGTTGAACCCTAGGTATATCAGTCCCTTTGAGATCCTTGATCACGTCTGGGTTATAGCATATTATATTGAACATCCACTTCATCTCTCAATGGGTCATGATGTGTTCCATATATCCCATTATAAAAATTACATACCATATCACTAACTTGTACTTATCTTGAATATTTTGAAGTTTGAGTGTGATCACTCCAATGAGGAACAACCAGTTGAAATCATGGATCATATAGATAATGACGTGTAGAATAAGACCTCCCATCAGGTAAATGTTCAATGAAAGAAAATCATTTTTTATTGAATTCTACATTGGATCATGAGGATGTATTGAGATAAAATTAACTTCATTAATTTTTTACCATAATGAAAAAATTCAATGAAAAAAATTATTTTATGGTGGTTGAATGGAATGAACAATAATTACATTTTATATTCCCCCTTATATAAAAATTGATTAAAATAGTTTGTTTCACATGAAACATCATGCATAAATAGACTATGATACCTTTTAAAAAACCATTTTAAATTAGTTTTCTAATTTATGGGAATAAGTAGAGATGACCATATATTTATATAATATATATATTTATATATATTAATAAAAATGTATCTAGTAAATAATAAGAAATAAGTATAAAACATTTAATATTATAAAAATTCATTTTCCAACAAAACCCATTTTTTGATTATATTTTAGTATTTTATTTTAATGTTAAATTATATAATGATATATTTTATATTTTATAAAATGGAAATAATTTTTTCACATATCATAAAAACATTTGGTAGGAATATTTTGAAGGATTTTTCTAAAAAGGATAATTTTTAGGTGAATAAAGTAAAATATAATTTTTATAAAAATAATGATTACTATAAAATAATTAAAATCAAAGAATAGTAAAATTTGAATCATTTTTATTAACCAAAAATTCATTTTAATTTTCTTAATATAAATTAAAAAATATTAATATTAATCTACAAACACATATTTTTCATTTTAGAACATTGGTTATAACTTCCTTTAAAATAGTTTTACATTTTTTATTATCCTAAAATAAATTTTCATCACATTTATAAAATTAATCTAATAAATGGAATTAATAATTTTAATTGGGAAAATTTTAATTTTAGTATTAAAAAGTCGATTTGTTAGAAAAAAAGTATTTACCATGGTAAAATGAAAATGTGTAAAAAGGGTTAACAGAAGAGTTGGAATAATTAACATGATAAATTTTTTTTTATAATAATATGGTTGAGTTTTAGATCAACCAAACCTTATCTATACTCCCTTATTTTCGTTTTTTTTTGAGTTTTTTTGATATGTGAAACATGTGATGCATTTATAGTAAGATGAAATAATTACAAAAAATTCCATTATCACAACTTATAAAAGGGAATTCCCCCTTCCTAAATGCTCTATATTTCAGATTCATCTTTAAGATATATCCATTTAAATCCCCTATAACCCTTCTACTCATAACTTTTCTTCTGGTAGAAAAAAATAATTATAATCCCTCCATTTCCAATGAGTCCTGAAAGGGAAAACAAAGGCTCTCAATGTGTGTATCAATCATTTCGTAATTTCTATTCTTTTTTAATATTATATTTCAAAACCTAAAATTATCATTTATTTATAATGAAATAATTATTTATTATATACTAAATATTATTATTTTTTGATAAAAATAAATAATAACAACTCTTAACTTTCATTCATAATGATATTAATGTTAAAAAATCGTATGGTTGTCTACAAACACTAAGAAGTAACATATAACATTTTCACATAATTTGGTTTTAATTTATTAAAATATAATAAAATATGATTAAAAAAACATATAAATATCTAAATAATATAATTATAATTCTATAATAATGATATTATTCCAAGAGAAACCACTTTAATAACCATACTCATATATCGATTACAATCATTTTTTGGGTCAGTTTTTACACGAACATGAATAATAGTTTGTAGAATTTTCATGGATGAATAAGGAAACATAAAAATTCTTATTTTTAGAAATTATTTTTTTATTATTTAATGGTTTATTTTTTTGAAAATATAAAATTAACATTTAAACTTCTTATTAAAATTTCATGATGATTTGATAAAAATAACAAAAAATAGTTTATCATTAGTTTTATCTTTAAAAACCATATCAATGAATACTATCAAAAAAATGTATCTGGGGTATTAAAAAAAATAGAATATTTCCCGTTCTATAATAATATTTTAATTATGAATATTTATTAATGTAATAAGGATCAATATCGATATTATAAAAAATTTCTGGAATAATCATGATTTCTAACACCCGATGGTAAAAGTAAGTCACAAATGATTAATAAATTCTTAATGAGTTACTATAAATAACAAATATAAACTTTGAAGTATATTAATACATTTCCTAAATATTTTGTTAATATATATCTTTTATATGAGGTTAGGTCACGTTCGAATAATGTGGGAATTGAAGGTAAGGGTTTCATTAACTCAATTTCATTTTCATTAGGTCATTGGATTTCTTACTTGAAGTGATTTTCAGGGATTCATCGATTATAAAATTCTACAATTAAATATGGAATTCTTATTTTTTTCAAAGGAAATTAGTTATCTCAATTGATTAATTTTTTTAAAATGATTCAACTTCTCAAAAAACAGTGATGTTGGTAAGAATAACTCTCATTCATAAAAATTAACCTTTATGTTCTATGTAACTATTTTTCTATCAAAAGTATTTTATTTAATAAAATCCCAATACTTTTTGCTGTTTAATTCAGCATATATCAATAAAATAATTTTTTTAAAAGGAAAAAGTTTGGCTTTTTTTGATTTGGGTTACCTTTAATAAGATAAATATATTTTAATAAAGACATTTCTCTTTAGGCTCAAATCCAAATTTTCTACAATAAATTTCTTTAAATAACCCTTTTGAATTATATATATCCAATATTTTGGTCACTTATAATAATTTTCTGAACATTTTTATCTTTCCTCCTAATCATTTTTTCAATGAAATTTTTATCTCTGACTTTTAATGACAATGATAAAAAAAATTTGGAATACATTCATATTTTCACAACTCCTTTCCTCTACGGATTTTATCTCATGAAGAAATACTTTGATCATCCTCTAAATTACATTATGTTATTATTACTTTTGGAAATTATATTTATTTATTTCCTATGGTTTTATACCGTTATGTTATGTGATGATCTTATAAATATTTATAAAACCCAATTGATTTCCATGGTTCTTTATGATATAATGATGATTGATTTTATATTGTACACATATGTTTGGATGATGATGGTTGGGGTCATAAATCACCCTCCAATGCATTAGTTATTTTTGATATCTCACGATATAGTAAGTGTTTTACATAATGTGTTTTTCACAATGTAATGAGAAGAATTGGTTTGCACATATTTTATTTCATGGATATAATGAGTTAGTTCACAAAGGCTTGGGAATAATGATTTTTCTGAAAAAAAAAATATAAATATGAATATAACACCTTTGAAAATTGATTTTATTTTTATACTATGTTAATTTAAATGTTTATGCCTCTTTTATAGGACGTTGTCTACTTTTAGTTATTCTCACATATTTCAGGAATATTGTTCCATGTCCCTAAGACAAGTTATTTCTTATGTGCCTATTTTATAATTATATTGTGATCATATGTTCCAATGATATTTATATATGATATTTTAATCCTATAAAAGTTTCCCTAATATTTATGATCTAACCATCATGGTGAATATATATTTTCCCCATATTGAGAATTTTATCTAAAACCTTTATTTTTTTCCACTCATTAGGTTATGTTGATGATTATATATTATATTATATGTTTAGAAGATATTCTAAAGGGGTATGAATACTGATAATGGTCATAATTATTTTTAAATATGATGTTTATATAGTTTAAATATAAGTCGCTGAACATTAATGTCTTGGGTTAGGTGACTATTTGTGAGATGTGCTATTTAAATCATTGATTTAATTTACAAATAATGCATGTTTAACTTAGATCACATATAATATTGTATTGAATCAACATTCCCTATAATATTTTTTTGGTTTTATCAATGTGTTTTGGTGATTACAATACTAGTTAGATGTTGGTGTATTGTACAACTATCACCGAGTATTCATCTTCATTGAGATATTGATATTTACATTTCCTGGTCATCATAGGTTTGGATTTTAACTAACAAAAGGTTATTCCACTTCTATAGGATTCTGGGTTTCAAAAAGGGTCGAGATTTTAATGATTAGTCAAATCTTCTCCCTTGTAGTTCTCTCATATCCCCTTAAAAAATATAACTATCCTTAAAGGCTTGTTTGACCATACAGGTAGCTTCATGTGTATTGATAACTACATGAATCATTTCAAAAATGAATGTTTTTTTCACGTTTTTTTTCAAGATCAATCTATAAAATATGCTTTTATTATATATCTATATTAATTTTTATGGGGATTGAAGATTATGGAAGTACAATGGATATGATAATGTGGATTTAATTTTCTCTTCTTATGGTCATTATGCCTACCAAACCTCAGCCTACTAGTGTTATACGTAATGAGACCATGCATAGATCGAGACTCCACCTACTAACCAAAATATTAACATGGATGGTAATGATAAATATAATTATTTTTTCCTTGTTGATATTTTATACCATCAAGATACTTATTCTTCTATACATTGTTCCTCAATCTATTGTTATTCTACTAAAAAACACCCCCTTTCTACCAAATGTGTTTTCTCTTTTATCCCGTATATTAAATCAAATCAAAAAGGCGAATACCCTTTAGTGGTTTAGATACATGAGCATCATATTGTGAAAGACCATCACTCCTGCTCATAGGTATTATTCACAACTAATAATGAAATGATGTTTTTGGTGTTTTTTGTCCTACAATTAGTTGAATATTTTTTCCTCCTCAACCAATGAAGTTATGAAAAAAAGAAGCTCCCATGACCTTCTACACATACCAAAGGGGGTTAGGGGTAATATGAAATCATTTTATCTCTAGTTTCCTATTCTAAATCCTTTCACCTCCCTGGGGATGCAAGCATAGTAGAGGTTCTAAACATCTGGGCCCCTAACAATAGGAATCCCAATCTGAAAGGGAAGTATCAAAATATTATTATTCATGTAATCATATTAGGATCCTATGTGAAACAGTTTTTAATGTTTATAGAAAAACCGAAACATGTTTAAAAAATAATTGGATTATTAATAGGTATGTTTATTCTAATTTTCACTCGTAATTTGGTTCTTCTATGTTAGATAATTTTTAGGATGACACATATATATTATAATTGTATACATTTATTTTTAATTAACATATGTGTGTCATTTGGAATGGGGTTCCTACTCCACCAACAAATTATATTTTTATATAAACAAAAAATATATTTTTTAAAAAATATGTTTGGGAAAATAAATAGGGAATAAATATTTATAAAAAACTTTTACTTGATTTTCTAGTGAAAATTATTCCTTTACATGTAGTTTGAACATTTATGAAGGAAAAATATTTTTTAATACACTAATACTACTATTCTAATGGATCAAATATTCTTCCTAGATTAGTTATTTCTTGATTTAAATAATGTTTCTATAATTTCATTTTATTATTATAATGATTAAGAATATATTTCTCCATAAAATAATATAGTTAATGAAAAATTGGATGATTTAAAAAAATCACATAATAAGGTCAGAAAATAAGTAAATTCATGATAAAATAGATCTTAAAAGACAAATGTGGTCATTTATAAACTAAAATAATGAAATAAATGAAAAACATAATATTTTTATTTCTATATTAATAGAAAATTTGGACATTTTTTAAAATAATTCCTAAATAAAAACTCAAAATAATGTTCTCTCTATATTTTTGGTATGATGGAAAAACCGAGATTTATTTTGATAATTATGGAAACCACCTAATGATATTTACGGAGTGATATTTTATTTATCATGAAGACAAAAATTTTAGTCTAATTAATTTGTTTTTCAAAGTGATCTTTTTTAGTTATTTTCCAATACATTAGGTAATGATTTTTTCAAAGGAGATACCTTGTATAGTGAACTCACAATGATCCAAGTAAACAATGTTTTGTGTTCATAGAAGTGATCCTTGACATATAATTATGATGTCAGATTTTATATTCTTTTCACATATCCCTAATTGATGTTATCTTATCCCATTATTCTATTATTCAGGGTTCCTATATGCTTAATAATATTTGTTTATCCCCCTTTATGTTCTATTTATCTCATGTTTATTATGCTCCACATGTTACATTTTTATCACTCACTAAAAAGAATTTATCATCCAAAATGTTCATTTATAAATAACCCTAGGGTACTGAAAATAATGATATATTAATGTTGAGACATAGGGTTTTCTTAGGAATATCATAAAGAAATATCATGTAGTTTATTGAAATTATTTTATAACGTTCATAATCTTCCTAGAATCTAGGACTTTAGATTTTTATCTTGTGTTTTTTAGATATCGTTCATTTAAACAAATTACTATTATTTTTACATATTGTGGTTTATCATAGAGGGTATAAAAGAAATTATGAGATATTATTGGGGATAAGGTTAAGGAGAATAATGTAGATTCAATAAAGATTCCTTATGATTTTTTTATTTTGTTATGTTTTGAAAATCCCAAACACTATATCTCAAGGAAAATTATATTTTCCTTAAGAATTATCTTAAAAAGTAAAATTTTCCTTCCAAAAGGAAAATTTTTCCTTACCTATGTTTTCATTTTTCATTTTATATTTTCTCCCAAAAATTGGTTTCACATCTAAAACCTCGGAATTCTATAAATCCTTGGTTATAAAGTATTCAGAAATTTAGGTTATAAATTCTTCTCAATGCAGACTCCAAATTTTATGAAATTTAGATACTAAATTATCTAAAATTCAGACTCCATATTCCTCAGAATTCAGACACTGAATTCCTCAGAATTCTGACTGCTATTTCCTCTGAATTCCGACTCCAAATTCCTCAGAATTACAACACCGGATTCCTCAGAATTCAGACTATGAATTCCTCAGAATTAAAACTATGAATTCCTCAGAATTCATACTCCGAATTCTTTGGAAGTCAGACTCTAAATTCATTATAATTAAAACTCCAAAATCTATAGAATTCAGTTTTAGAATTCCTTGAAAAATAGAATCCGAATATCAATTATTTATAGCCTCTAAATGTTTATTTTTTTTAGAATCTGATCATTATTTTTTTAGAATCTAAAAAATAGATTTGGTTAAGAAACATTATTTTTATTACACTTGTTATTTTTATGAAACAATGTCGTACAATCTATTTCTAACTGACCATGGTTTGATTGACGCATGTATAGGTCCCTCTGTTATTCAAGAAAAAATATGAATGATGGAGGAGGGATTTGACCGTTGATAAAATTACTATAAATAAGTGATCATTTGAATAAGCTCGTTGTTGGTTGATCACTCTAGAGATTTCATGATGTGAAGTGATTTCTAGAGAGAGAGACTCTCATGCCTTGTATGTATTGAACATATTGTTCAGCTTTCTTTGTGTGACTCTGATTACTGTTGTGGACAATTGAGGGCTTACAAGGATAAGAAGATAGAGGTATCGACTACCTTAATATTTGAAGAAGTCTGGGGATAGGAAGACATAGGATTCGACTACCTTAAATATTGTAGAATTTCAGGGATAACAAGACATATTTCGATATTCTTATCGAGGGCTTACCCTAGTGCAGTTAAGACAGACTTTCATGAAATGATAAATCAAGGGACCTTTATCCAAGGTTTTTGGATACCCTTTTCTTTGGGTTAAAATATTTAATACTTGTTACTTACTTGGTTTCAAGTTTATTTCTGCTGCATTTTCATAGAGGAAGAAAGTATAACATTCGTATACTTTCATGTTCTCTTATAAACACTAATTAATAATATTATATATGCTTTGAGGTAGAATCTTTTCCTTGTAAACCATCCATAAGATTCATTTCTAGAACCATATTTCCAGAACCTAGATTTATAGTAGAACTAAAAGTGGTCTTGCGAATTTACCTTGTTTAACCCTGTTAATCATTGTTTTCCTTAAGGTCAAAAATAAAAGTTTTTAAACTTACAATTCACCCCACTCTTATAAATTAAGCATCTAAATCATTATTTCGATCCACCAATTTGTATGAGAGGAGGTATATGAAATAATTATATTCACATATAAGCTTTATTTCTCATGTTTTAATTGTTCTAAATATATTTCTTTCTTAGGTATTTTTCCCCTTGTTTAAAAACCATTACTGTTGACATGTTTTTATGGAAAGATATTTTCCTTAAGAATGGCCGGAATGAATGTTGGTTCGATTGACAATCTAAATCCTAGTTGAACACCTATATTTGATGGTAATGAATATTAATATTGGAGAGATATTATGAAGAATTTTTTATTAATACTATAGTGGAAAACATTTTTATGCTTACTGGATATTACATGATTCCAGATAAGGAAGTCAGAAAGTTCACCAATGAGAAAAAGTCTGAATATAAACTAAACTATAAGGTACGTAATACTTTTTTGTGTCCCATGACCAAGAATATATATAGTCAGATTTCTACTCATTAAGTTTCTAACTGTATCTAGAAGAAATTGGAGGTTACTCATTTTGTTACATCCAAAGTTATAGAAACTAGATGGCATATTATTAGAATAGAATGTCATGGGTTTCAATTTCCTTATGGAGAACCAGTGTGAAAAGTACAACAATGTTTTATGAAAATTGTTAAAAAGTTACAATCTATGAGATAGAATGGTTTAGATTGTGAAGATATTGTGGAAAAGATTATATATATCATTCACAATGAGTGGGAATCTAAGAGAACATCTTTTGATGAGAATAGGAAAGTATCTCAAATTAAACTTGATGTGAATTTTAGAACTCTTCTTCAACATGAGACAGTAATAAAAGATATGCTGATATGAATAAGAAGAAAAATTGTAATGGAATTTTATCTATTACTATTAATAAATCCAAGACTCCTAAAAGGGTTACATGATCCAAGTCTTAGAATGTCACTATTCTATATGAATCTAGTGATAGTGAACATAGTCGGAATGAACTAGCTAATATTTCTCGAATGATGAACAAGATAGTTGGAATGGACGAATTTCGGTATAGATATAAGAAGAAAGAAAGAAAAGACAAGAAAGACTCAGAAGTTACTTGCTATTAATGAAAAATATTAGGGCATATCAAACGAGATTGTCTTATGTTTAAGAAAATGGATAGAAAATAAAATCATTTTGAGAGGAATAGAAAGAAGTATTACAAAGATAAAGATAATATTTTTTGAATGCCAATGACATTTGGAGTGCTGGTGGTGGTTAATCTTTTGATGAATCCTCAGAGTATGAATACATTGGTCAAAATAATCTTGGTCTACTAGCCAGACATCCTATTGAAAATCAGTGTCTAATGGCCAAGGTACATAATGTTGAATCAATCACTAATATATCCTTGAATGCAAATTATACTATATATAAATACTATAAGTATTTAGAGGAAGAATATTCTTCTGATTAAGATAATATATTACCTACTTATGATGACATATCAAGGTTTTCTAAACTTCTTGAGAATGAAAATTCTAAACTCAATAAAATTCTTGATAAGGAAAATTCTAGAATTTCTATTTTAAGTAATGAATTATCACATCTTCCTAATGATCTTGATATGAAATTTTGTGACTTTAAAATTATTTCTAAAAACCTTGATGGAGTTAATTCTGAGAAAGATAATCTTTCTAAAGATCATAAAAATGTAATTTTTAGGAAAAATATTTTAGATATTAACTCTAGTAAAAAAACTAATTTTTTTTGAGGAAAAAACATGGTTATAAAACTAAAGACAGAAATTTTTTCGTTGAATATGTGTTTGTATAAAATTTCCTCTAGTAAGGAAAATTTTGACAATATGAATTCTCAGATTCTTTCTATATAGAATATTTCTGAATTTTTTTATACTCATTCTAAACCAGTTTTCAGAAATAACTATTTTGTTCCTCAAAGTGCTCTATTCGGCACTAAATGTCTATATGGTTGACATTGGGGAATAATTTTTCTTTAAATAAAAACCAGTCATTAGGTTTTTATAAATCTTATTTTTCTAAGAAAATTTGGGTTCTTAATATCATGATTTCTGAAATTTCTGGAACCAGGAACATTTGGACTTAGAAAGTCTAATACTCTTATTTTTCGGAAAATAAAGATAGTTCAAACAACAATGCATCGTATTTGGATAGTAGATGTTCCTAGAATATTACTCATAACAAATCATTCGTTGAAAATATTTTCAAGACCGAAGGTGGAAAATTAACATTCGGAGATACTGTTTAGGGAGAAATTACTAGTATAAGTAACATTTTTCTTCTTGGAAAAAAATTGATTTCAAATGTTTTATTTGTCACGGGTCTTAAGCACAACCACATTAGCGTAATTCAATTATGTGATGATGGTTACCTTGTAAATTTTAGGAATGATAAGTGCTTAGTACACAATTCCAGGAAGAGCTTATTATTTCTTCCCATAGGCAAGATAATATATACACACTAAACATAGAAGACCTTCGGAGCCAAGATGTACCTTGTGTTAGTGCAATGGAAGATCAATCATGGTTATGGCATTGAAGGTTAAGACATTGTATCCTTAGGAACCTATGTAAACTCTCTAAGAAAAGTCATGTTAAGGATCTACCAAAACTTAGATTTGATTCTTCAAAAGTTTTTGGTCCTTATCAGTATCAAAATCAACATGAATTTTGTTTTAAATAAATCGGTGAAGTCTCAACTACAAATTGGTGCACATGGACCTTATTGGACTAACAAAAACTGGAAGCACTGAAAGAAAATATTATGTATTTGTCTTAGTTTATGATTATACTAGATTCACATGGGTCTATTTAAAAAAAACATGATGCTTTTTCTTATTTTAAAATCTTTAGATCCCATGATAAAAATTAGGAAAACCTTCCTTTGATAACTATTCATAGTGATCATGGAGGATAATTTTAAAATTCGGATTTGGAAACTTTTTGCAGTAAAAAATGAATTACTCATAACTTTTCAGCACCGAGAACTCCTCAACAAAATTTCATTGTTGAAAGAAGAAATTGAATTATTCAAAAGATAAATAAAACCATGTTGAGTGAATATTCTATAGCTAATAATTTTCGGGATGAAATTGTATGTAATACTTATTATACTACAAATCAAGTTTTGATTAGACATTTTATTAATAAAACCCCCTATGAGTTATAGAATTGTAGAAAACCTAGAATTTACTACTTCAATATATTTGGTGATAAATTATTCTTTTTGAATACTATAGATAATTTACATTAATTTGTACCCAAATATGATGAATGAATTTTCTTAGGCTAGTCCACAACTTCTAAGGCTTATAGTGTTTTTAACAAAAATACTTGTAATATTGAAGAAATAGTACATGTTAAATTTGATGAAACTAATCCTTTTGTTTTTATACACCCGAAAACTACATATTCATATGTATTTTCAAAAACAAATTAGCAACCCTTGATAGAAGATCCTTACGGCAAAGAAAATTGTCAAGAAAATGTTTCTGAAGAATTTACCCTAGAAGATTTTCTACCATATGATGATGAACAAGTTTTAAAAATCTCAAATCAGTTGTTTCTCAATAATAATCCAATTGATAGTATCATTGGTGATGTAAATAAACCTATAAGGACAAGAAGTTACTTAAGAAATGAAGTATAACATCTAGAATTCCTTTATCAATTAGAAAAAAATCACTGATGAAGCTTTAGGTGATGATGATTTTATAAAAGCCATATAGGATGAGCTAAATGAATTTGAAAGGAATAATGTCTGGACCATGGTTGAATGACCTAAGGAAACTTCTGTTATTAGAGTAAAATGGGTCTTCAGAAATAAATTTGATGAAAATGGAATCATTGTAAAAAATTAAAGCTATATTAGTTTCTAAATTTTGTAATCAACCAGAAAAAATAGACTATGAAGAAACCTATACTCTAGTAGCTAGACTGGAATCTATCCATATTTTACTTGCCTTCACAGTATTATTGAATTTAGAACTTTTTGAAGTAGATATTAAATGTTCTTTCCTTAATGGATATGGTGAAGAGGATGTTTTTGTTGAACATCATTCTAGTTATAAAGAGAGAAAACATCATGAACATTTTTTTAAACTTACCAAAGCATTATATGGACATAAACATGCACCTAGTTTATTGGTATGATAGAGTTAAAGGTTTTTTTGTTATAAAACAATTATGTTAAGGTAAATTTTGATCTAACACTTTTATAAATAAATATAAAAAAATTGTTTTGAATGTTCAAATATATATTTATGATATTATATTTGGTTCAACTCAGCAATCTTTAACTAATTCATTTGGAAATTTAATGAAATTTGAGTTTTAAATGAGTATGATGGATGAGTTGACATTTTTACTAGGTTTTAAAATTTCTCCAAACCCAAAAAGAGAATATATATCTCAACATAAGTATATTAATGATATTCTTAAAATGTATTGATATGAAAAAACTAAGTGTATAAGTACCCCCATTGGTACCTCAAATTCACATGATCTTGATAAAGCTAGGAAACAAGTATATCAAACATCATTTAGAGGTATGATAGGAACCTTAATATACATGACATATAGCCATCCAAACATGATTTTTTCATTATTATTATGTGAAAAATATCAATCTAATACTAAGGAATATAATTCAATGGTTGTGAAATGAATTTTTCACTATTTAATGGGAACCATGGATTTAGGTCTCTTTTATACATCTAGAAATGATTTTATTCTAAAAAGATTTTCGGATGCTGATTTTGGTTGATATAGAATGGATAAAAAAAGTACATACATAACTTGTTATTTATTAAGATATTCATTAGTTTCTTAGTCATGAAAAAAGATACACTTAGTAGCACTTTCCACAGCTGAAGCTGAAAATGTAGCAGCTAGAAGTTGTTGTGACCTAGGGTTGTGGATGCAAAACACACTCACAGACTGTGGTATGAGTTTTACCAAAATTCAAATATTGTGTGATAATATTAGTTCCATTTCCTAATTTAAATCCCCTACACATCACTCACATTCAAAACACATAGATACAAGGCATCAATTTCTTAGGGATAACACACAAAAATTAGATATCATTTTTTTAATTTATCGGAACACATGATCAACATACTGATATTTTCACAAAAATCATTACCCTCCGATAGATATGAATACATTAAACAGAAGTTAGGAATGATAACCATAATTTAATCTTCCATATTAACTTCTTACTGAAACCTATCTCCATATTGTAAGAAACTCTTTTTCATAGGTGGAGTATATTTTCTTGTTTGTCAATATATTTTTTTAATGACATTTTTTGTAATCAATATTTTTTTAATTAAATTTTCATAATCAAAATATTTGTATTCAAATTTTCATAATAAAATTTTTGTAATCAAATTTTCTTAATAAATTTTTTTTGTAATCAAAATTTTCTTAATTTTTTTTGTAATTTTTTGTAATTTATTTTGGGATCTAAAGTTCATTAAGAAGAATTTTCCTCATTATAGATAAATTTCCTAGTAATATAGGAGGTATGTTTCCATTTTTAAATTTCAGTAATCATATTTTCACATGTTTCTATTTACAGTTTTTTTAAATATTTTTATGATTCACTTTTCCTTAAATCCAAACTTTTTATCTTAAAAACCTCAAAATAACAGAAAATACCAAATTCCTTCTTTGGATATCATCTCAACCTTAAAATTTTATCTAGTGTATTTCAACTTTTCGATTAATCAAGGAAGATAAAATTGTCACCTCCAACACGTATATAAGAACCCCTAACGGTTGTCCCTCATCAGTCTTGAAAGAATTGGCATGTTGAATCCCTACTACTCTACTTAGGGTCATTTTGAATCATCATGTTTTCCTTAATTCTGAATTTCTATGCAAGCATCTCCTAAAAAAGAAATGTCATTAGTAAAGGAAATCTATGAATGTTAGATAAACATAAAAAGTTTAATCGATCAAAATTTCTTTTCTAATATGATTCTATTATTTCAATGAATATCAAGTTGAATTCTTGGGAGAGCCTATCTGTTTCTAAACCAAAGGCACACGATCTAGTCTTTCGAGAGTTTTTGGTTGAATTTAGTGAATCAGTAAGTTTCTCTACCAAAGGAGGGAGAGAGAAGTTTTCCTTCAAGAGCTATGGAACGACCTACCCCCTTTCCTATAGTAAGGCTGCGAATCTAATCAGAATTTCTTATGAGGGTAGAGTAGGTTTTTTCACCCACAAGATACCAGATGTAGCCGGATCTTTTGATAAATAGAAATCTATAAAATTTCTTGGTCTTTCTGCAGTAAAGACTCCAAAAATTGTTCATCCATCTAAAAACTTCATGATTGTTCAATTATAGGATCACTTATTTCTCATTCCGAGAATAGGTGACAAGGATACCCAGAAAAATAGTGATATTTATGCTTTAGAGTTCCTAGTGAATATCATAAAGATCAATCTGGTGAAGAATGTTTTACATAAAATTGAGAATATCAAGAATGTAACTCTGAAATATCAAATTCTCTTATATCTAGTTATTATCTCCAAGATTATAGTCCTTTTCCTAGAATCATTTAAAATCACATGTAGTTATAAGATAAAGAATTTCAAGGTCTTGTTGTAGAGTGATGATACTCTATGGAGAATGAAGGTTGGATTCAATAGTTAATGATGAGATTTCTATGATTTTTCAAAATCAAAAATCTAAGCTCTATCAAAGAAAATAGACGTGGATGAAGCTTCCATGAAGGGTGGAAAGAAGTGGAATGAGAAGAAACCGTATGTGAAACAAAAAACATCTACTATTCAAGAAACTCAATTAGTACCTCCAAAACCAAAGAAAAAAAAGACTTACCTAGATGAAGTGGTCTCTATGTGGATAGAGGATAGGATGAATAAGAAATATATGGATCCATGTTTTGTCTTGGATCCTACTAAGGAAAAAGATTTAATTTTTAAGGATGATGGGAATCTTGAGAAGTAAGAAAAGTAAAAGAAATAGAGGAAGAATATGTATGAAGCCAAGTTAGTTCAATCCATTTTTAAGGCTTCTGAGAAAGCCTCTGAACAAATTCATGTACCAGAATCGTTTTTGCACTAGTCACTCCCAGTAACTCCGGGAAAGAATATGGTGATTCCAAAAACAGAAAAAGAAAAATAAATAGTGCAAGTGGAAGAAGTGGACGAAGAAGAAGATGAATAATAAGTAAGTGATGATACAAATGACATGATTAGACAAGTAGGGGAATATCCTAACAAAGAGAGTCTTTTTGAAAAACTATCAATCCGAACTTCTGAAGATGAATCTTCAAAACATGTGAGTACATGAAAAGAAGAAAAGGGTTATGAAGAAGTGAATAAACTATCTGAATAGGAGAGTAGAAACCATGACTTTGTTCATCCATAGGATGTTGTGGTAGGTGTCGAGAACAAAAATCTTGAGGAAGACAAGATTGTTCAATTAACAGATAGTGAGCATGAATAGACCAAAGCATAAGAGATTATTCTGAGAGATGATAAAGTAAAACAGGTGTTGGTTGATACACCTAGAAAATATGTACTGAAAAAAAGATGACAGTGTCTCGTCGAATAGGAATGCTGAAGAGATAGAAATGGAATCCTCACTAACCAAACAGTCTGATTTGGAATCATCCTCTCTTGGACATGATTTTTTAGTTCAATGTTTGGAGAATATGGTAGATACTAATCCCTTATTTCCCAGTATTAACTTGAGGTTTTAGATGCTTCAACACTCATTTAATTAGAAATAAGATTTATTCACTATTATTATGGATATGTTTTTCATTCTTGAGGCCGATTCCAAAACATTCACTATTGAATATGAAGCCCAAAAAAGATCATGAAAGGAAATCACAAAATGGTCAAGGAAAACAATCTAAAAATGATAATCCTTGATGATTTTCAAGAATGTGTGAATGATTCTTTTGAAACTGAATATGGGATGTTTAGTGATCTTTCAAAAATTTTGATAAAAATTTAAGTCTCGAACAGACAACTCATAAGCAAGAAGTCAAAGGTATGAATGGGAAGCTTAATTTAGTGGCTATGAATTTGAATAGTGAAATGGATCTCATAATAGAGTTTGAATAAAATCTTGCTAAGAAAGAAGATCTACTGAAGGATCGGGAATATATTCTAAAGGCATAGAAATAAAATTAAAGCCTTAGATAAAAACAATGATGATCAAGATTAGCTGCTCAAGTGTGTGGAAAAAGATCACAAGGATATTATGAAACTGAAAACCATTGTGAAGAAGCTAATGCCAAAGAATAAAGAAGGACAATTTTTCACAATTCGATATTTTGTTTTATTTCCTTCTTTGTAAAACTTTTTTCCATCATAATGAAATACTGATTGTTCATCAAGTGTTTTTTTGTATAGTACCAATTTTTCAGGTACCTCATTTTTTCTCATTCCCTTTATTCCTTTTTGAAGATCAAAAACGGGGAGAAATTAATGATAAAAATAATACTAAGTAAAGAAGAGATTTCCCTACATAAGGGGGAGTTAATCTAAGGGGAAGTTATTATCAAAGAAGATTTCTGTATGTTAAAAAATGTAAAATCTCATTCAAGAAATCAAAAATACAATCTTTATGGGTTTTAAAACCTAAGAGAAATTTATTCGTATTCACCATGATTCATAAGTAAAGGGAGATATGTTTTTTTTCAAAGTCCAAAAATGAAAATTTTAAGTCCTTATATTATTTTTTATAAGGTTGTTTTTCCTTTCCAAAAACATTGAGATTGTTGAGTCAATAAGGTTTCCTTATGTTTTTTTTATTCCTATACTTTTTTAAAATCACAAACACTCTATCTTAAGGAAAATTATATTTTCCCAAAGAATTATCTTAATAAGGAAAATTTTACTTCCCTAATGAAATTTTTTCCCTACTTATGTTTTAATTGTTCATTTTATAGTTTCTCTAAAACTAACTCAATTTTTTCTATGTATAAAATTATTTTAACATATATAACCTCATAATTATATAAATACTTGGTTATAATGTATTTTGAAATTCATTTTCAGAATTCTCTGAAATTCAGACTCTGAATTATTTGAAATTTAGACTCTAAATTATCTAAAATTCAAACTCTTAATTTTCTGAAATTCAGACTCCGAATTAATCATAATTCAGACTCTGAATTCCTCAGAATTCAGACTCCAAATTCCTTTGAATTCGGACTCCGAATTCCTTAGAATTTACACTCTGAATTTCTCCGAATTCTGACTCCAAATTTATTAAAATTCAGACTTCGAATTGATTAGAAATTTCAATAAGAAATCTATATAATTTAGGTTCTGAATTCCTTGAAATATTGGATCTAAATATCTGTGATGTATTGTCTCTAATTTTTTATTTGTTTAGACTATTATCTTTATTTTTCCTTAGACTATGAAAAATAGATTTGGTTAAGTAACTTTATTATTCTTACACTTGTTGTAGTTATGAATTGATGTCGAGCAATCTATTTCTAACTAACCGTTGTTTGAGTGGCACATATATAGGACCCTCCGAGATTCAAGGAAAGATATGACCATTGGATGAAAGAGTTGACTGTTAGAAAAATTCCTAAAAATAAAAGATCATTTGAATGAGCACATTGTTGGTTGATCACACTACAGATTGGATGCTATGAAGTGATTTCTAGAGAGAGAGAGAGACTCTCATGCCTTGTGCATACTAAACATCTTGTTCAGCTGGCTTCATGCAGTTTTGATTGTTTCTATGTACAATCAATAGCTTCCAAGGATAGGAAGATAGAGGTTACGACTACCTTAATGTTCGAGGAATTCCGAGGATTGGATGATTGAGGTGACGTCTACCTTAAAGATCGAGGAATTGCATGGATTTCAAGAAAAACTCTGATATTTCTATCGAGGGCTTACCCTGGTGCGGGTAGGAGATACTTTTTTGAAAGTATAAATCATGGTACCCCTATTTAAGGTTGTTGGATACCCTTCTCTTTGGGATAAAAAATTTTATACTTGTTACTTGTTTTGATTAAAGTTTATTTCTGCTTAATTTTGACAAAGGAAGAATGGATAACTTGCTAATACTTTCTTATTCTCTTATAAACTCTGATTAATAATATTCTATATGCTTTAAGGTAGAATCTTTTCCTTTTAAACTTTACTTAAGTTTCTTTTCCTGAACAAACATTTTCAAAACCTAGAAAGTTTGTCGAATTAAAATATGTCTTGTAAATTTACTTTGTTTAACCCTATTAAACATTTTTTCACTTATGTTTAAAATTAAAGGTTTTTAGAATTACAATTGACCCCCTCTCTCTTGTAAATTAAGCATCTACATCATTATTTATATCCTACAAATAATATAATAAAACATAAATAAAACCAGTTTTGACCATAATAGTTATAAGTTAAAAAGAAAGTATTAAATGTTGAAATGAAGGTTTTAAAGAATAATGAACCTTACGTTTGATTTTATATGTTCATGTTCTCGCTTACTTGGATTTTATTTGGATACTATTACTTATCACTCATGATAACCATTTTTTGATTTGATATTTTTTAGAATGATAATTATGTGGAGAAAATTACACATATTATTTATCCATGAAAATTAAATGTATTATTTGATTATAATACATTGAATTCAATAACATCATGCATGAATAGTTGAAATAATTAAAACCCAACTCAAGTCAGGGAGTTTGAATTATTACTGAAAATATAGAGTTGTTCAATCCCTACATATCAAGTAGATAACTATTCCCCAGTTAACATTTATGGGGAGAATCTCCTAGAAAATATTTTTATTCTCCCTTTGGTAGAATTCAATTTTATATTTGGAATCGAATTATTTTCCTTATATAGAAAAAAAATCCACTACGTGGAGATTGAAATATCTTTACATATCTTCAACAGTCGTTTGATATTATTAAAGTGATTGGAGATTAATGAATCTATATCGAAAATTATTTCTAAATAATGTGTATTATTTCATTAAAAAATCATATCTAGATCAAATGATTATGGTAAGGAAAATGAATACTTTGGAGGACATTCCCATTAGAAGGTAATATATAAATCATATCCTTGAATATTTTTATGGTATTCATCTTGGTAAATAATTTTATTTCCCTATAAAACATATTTCCAAAGCTATTCTCATACTTGAAAATTTCTATATAATGGCCCAAATTTGGATAATAATTTTGATGAAAAAACTACCCGAAAATATGTAAAAGTGATACATACAGAAAAATTTTCCTTATAGTGTTCCCCATTATAAATAATCATGAAGTAATATGGGTAAATAAATCTATGTATTAACTATCGTGGGATTAAAAGGACAAATATAAATAATATGCATCCATATACATACATGGATGATATTTTTTATCAATTATATAGGGATCAAAATTTCTCAAAGGTGGATCATTGACTTGGAAATATTCAATTGAATTTGAATAAGGTTGATATTATAACTATTTTATCTTTCACATGATATATACACTATGGGTTCATAGTTATTCCATTAGAACCCATAATATCATCAAAAATCTCTATGGAATTGATGAAAAGAATCGTAATAGATATCCTTGATAACTTTATAGTGGTCTTAATTGATTATATTCTCATATACTTCAAAATAAATAAAAACATGATGCTTATTTTAGTATTATGCTAACAATTTTTTTAGAGTTTATGTTATTTAAAAAGAATATTAAATGTTACCCCTTGATAAATTAAGTAACATTTCTATGTTTATGATTCAAAAAACAAGGTGTTATATACTGATTCTTAAATAAAAATGAGATTGAGTAATTCCCCAGACTAAAATCTATATTCGAAATCAATAATTTACTTAGATTAGCTGGTTACTATCATGCTCTCTGAGAAATATCTCATAATTCTAAAACCGACTTTGAATGGTCACATGGGATATAGTGTAAATTTTATTATGGATGAATGTCAAGAGATCATAATGAATTCTAGGAAGATGAACTTAACTAATCTTATACTCAAAATACCCCCATTTTAAAATGTATTAGTGACATATAAAGATGAATTAAATAATAACTTGGGTTGGGTTCCCTATTCAAATTATAATATTATAGATTATACCACATGATAGTTGATTGTGCATTAAAAAAAATACTAAACCTATGATCAAGAGTTAGATATAGTAATATTTATAGTGATGGGTTGGAGGAATTTTATATATAGAGAAATGTGAAACATATAAACTAATTATTAAATTCTAAAGAATATATCCACATATAAGGAACTCAAAATATAAAATCAAATAGGTTTGGAGATAATAAAGGATAATAATCTCTCAAATAATTATCATTTACAAATAGAAAATAATGTGGAATATTTTTTATTTAAAAAATAATTAAACTTTATCCATGATGAAGAATTAATGGAATCAAATAATATTATAAATGAAAAGAATTGGATTGGGAATCATAAATGGAGGAACAAAATCCTATATTACTCAAATTATTTCACAACCATCAATCATTGTGATTATTAAATAATATCAATGTGATGATGTGGATATACAAAATAATTATTAATAAATATAGAAGGGGGGGGGGTAATTTTTGATCAATATTGATAAGAATGGAGTTCTAATATTTTGTATTGGAATACGTGTACAATCATAGGTAGATACAAAGAAAGAGTTATTAATTGATGTTTATAGTTAAACATTCTATATCCACCCTAGGAGAATAAAAATGTATAGAGATATCTAAGGGAACATGTTGTGGGACAATATGAAGAATAATATTTGTGAATATCTATATTAATTTTTTTTTGTATGAGAAAATTTAAGGAATAATAGAAAAAATACAAGGGGATTTTGAAACCATTTCCTGTACCAATATGGAAGTCGGATAACAACACCTTAGAATATACCATGGGTCTTATAAAGAAATACAAATGAAACAATGATAAATGGGTTGTGTCAAGTCATATTATAATGATTTCATACTGCATATCCATTTAAGAACAATTCATACTCAATCAACCTTCCAATATATACTACAAACAATAAGTGATACTATATGAAATTCCAAAATTTATTGTGTATGATTGATACTGAAGGTTAAAAATTATGAATTATAGGAGTCTTATATATTACATGAATAGAAATTTAAACATTTTTACATCATATTACCCTTAGATAGATGGTTACTCTAAAAGGAAAATTTAGACTATTGAATTCAATATTAGGTCCTAATCTAGAACATTAAATGATGGCGGGATCAACATCTTCCTAGGAATTTTGTATCGTAAAAAAGTATATTCTAATAAATAATTAAACTCTCTTATTTTGAATACATCTATGGGAAGAAGTTTATAACTCTAAAATATTGGTATGATGTTTTATATTTTAAGCTATTGGGAGCTAAACATGTAGGAATGATAGATATGGTCAAAGTTATTCAAGAAAAAATATGAGCATCACAATTTTTAATAAAGATATATATTAAAAGTAATTGACAATAATTTTATATTTAGATTAAATATAAACTATTAATTTATATGTATCCATGGATGAGACACATGATGTTATGAAAAAAGAGAGAGCTAAGTCCATGATACATTGGCCTCTTTGAGATTCTTGATCAAATTGGAGCTATGAACTATCGATTGGTTGTTTCACTAATCATTCCCAAATTAAATGATTTTCTCTATTTATCACTCTTGAGGATGTATATACCAAATCCCTTAAAAGTATTAAATATGTAGGTGTTGAAGTTAGTGTATGATATCTCTTATGAGTAACATGTTATGGAGATCATGGATTTTAAAATTGAAGATATACAAAACAATACAAATCATTGGAAAAATTTAATATAAAGAAACTATAAGTATGTATAAGAAAAATGGGGAAAAGAAGATGTATTGAAAATATTATTATCATTATCTGATTTTACTTTATTTTATGGATTAAAATTTTAGTGATGAAATGTTTAAATGGAGGAAGAATGTAAAGCCAAAAACCATTTAAAATGATACATTTCCTAATCAATATTTTTGTGTGTATTACTTTGATATAGTAAATGTCACATAAATAAAAGAAAATAAATAAAGTTTTATTACATAAATCTAAATTATTACATGTGAAGTATACATTTTAATGACGCGGACATTTATACATGAAATTTTTCATTCTTAATATATAAATTTATTTCATTTATTTTTATGTTGTAATACAAAACACAAGTACCCCACAATAAAATGAACATTATATAGTTTATTTGGAATATTATATTATATATAATGGAAAAAGAACCACCAAAAAATTGAAAATTTTATATTTGTAAAATAAACAAATATAAATAAAAACCTATAATTTGAAATTCTGGTGGGTCGTGATCTCCTAGAATTATCACCCACTTGAAAAATACTATAAAAATAAAAAAATATTAGAAATATGGTCTATCATTTTCTAAATGGATTATTGAAAATATTGATAGAAAACAATTTGAATTAAATTTATAGAATATAAGAGAAATATATAGGGAGTATAAGCATTATATGACTTTTAGTAATAACAACAGATGATTAGGAGTAGTAATTTACCACTGGAAGCAGTAATTGACCAATGTGAATTGAAAAAATAAATAATAAGTAATTTTTATCATGCACAAAACAAGTAAACATAAATATTATAACATCAAATGAATATTTACTAACATAGATATATAAGAATATGTAAAAGTATAAATATTTAATAAATCATTTTTACTTATTTAATAAAAAAAATAATTTTTATATTGATACAAATATATTAAAATTAAAATATTAAAGTTTTATTTTGAGAAAATGTAACTCAATTTTAAAAGCATCAAATCTGAATTAACATAGTTTGAATTTTTTTAAATTTGCTATGAAATTTGAACATTTTCCGAATAAAAAAATATTGTTTTTGTGTTTACTGAATGTTTTATGAAACCATAATAATTTAAAAAAGAAAACAAATTATAATTTGTTTACATAATTTAAAATATTTTTAATCATTAAAATAATTAATTTAAAAACAAAAATTTGTATTTACACTACTAGAAATTTAGGCTATATCCGCGGTTCTAAACTGTGGCTATAGGCCCAAAAACCATGGCTATAGGTTAAAACAACTGTTTCATGAACTGTGAATGGTATTGGCATGGCTATAGGTCAGAGCCTACACCCACGGTTTGGAACTGTGGCTGTAACCCTATATCCAGGGTTTGAACTGTGGCTATATCCTTAAAGCCACGGTTCCAACCATAACTATAACCTTATAGCCATGGTTTTCAAATTGTGGATGTAGGGTTAGTCCTATATAAATGCCAATAAAAGCCACAATTCATAGAACCATGGCTAAGGACCTATATCCATGTTTTGAACCGTGGCTATAAACATATATCCATGGTTCAAACTGTGGCTATAGGGAATTTTCCATGGATTAAAACCGTGGGCATAGGCCTTCCCACTGCATAAAAAACCAACACGGTTCACCGTGCTGGCTGTTGGGAGGACACAACCAACTCCCCCTCCCCCCAACCACATCTCCCCCACCCTGCACCAGCACCCCCTGCTCCTACACACCTCCCCTACCCCACCCCCATGCACCTTGCACCCCACCCCCTGCATCCTCCTCACTGTACACCCCCATCCCCCTAGACAAACCCCCACCCTGCACCAGCAACCCCACCCCCTGCTCCTGCACACCTTGCCTACCCCACCCCCCTGCACCTTACACCCACCCACCCTGCCCCCTCCTCACTGCACACCCCTCACCCCCCCCCACCCTGCACCAGCACCCCCTACTCCCTGCTCCTACACACCTCCCACAACCATCAATTTGAAAACCAGTAACCTGAAGAAACATGTAAACAGAACATGTAACCTAAAATTAATAAAACAATCTGTAAACCAATCATACATACCTTAAAAAAACATAGAAGCCTTTGAAAACATTCAAAAAAATATGTAAAACCTAGAAACCTATAATATTATAACCTAAAAACAAACTATAAACATGGAAACCTATAAAACAATAATTCATACCTTAAAAACAATAATACCTATAAAACAATCTGTAAAACATGAAAAACATTGAAAAACAATAATACCTTCATTATAAAAACAATAATACCTTCATGGAAAAACTATAATGTTATAACCTTTAAACATAAAACCTATAAAACAATCAGTAAACCTGAAAAAAAATCCAAACCTAGCAACTAAAACCCAATAATCTCAAAAAATTGAAAATCAGTAAACCTGTAAAACAATATGTAAACCTGAAAACCAATAAAACAATCTTTAAACCTGTAAACCAATATGTAAAATGATGTGTAAACATGTAATCTGATAACCAAAAATCATTGAAATCTATAAACATGGAAACCTTTGAATCTCCATCATGCATACCTTACAAACAAGAATAATATCATCTTGTAAACCTAGAAACTAAAAACCTTACCATTTCATAAACCCCCCTACTGGACCCAATTGGACAGTAGCCCTACCACCCCCTCCATACTGGACCACCTAGATAGCAGCCCCAACCCCCTGGACAGCAGCCCCCACCCCCCATGCTGGACCCCCTGGACAGCAGACCCCCCAACTAGACCCCTGGACAATATCCCCTACAAATCCCTCTCACACCCCTAGCCCCTGCCCCCTGGACAGCTGCCACCCCCCCCCCCACCCACACACATCTGTCACACCCCATGGACAACATCCCCCCACCCCCTGCTGAACAGCATCCCCAGCCCCCTTGGACAGCCCCCCCCCCACTGGACCCCCTGGACAACAGCCCTCCCCCCTACCGGACCCCCTGGATAGCACCCCCTCGGACAACAGCACCCCCCCCCGGACCCCCTGGACAGAAGCCCCCCACCCCAGCTGGAACCCCTGGAATCATCCACCCTGGTGGACCCCTCGGTACAGTAGCCCCCCTAGACAACAGCACCCCCATGCTAGACCCCCTGGACAAAAGCCCCCTATGCAGGACCCCCTGGACAGCAGCCCTCCCCCCGCTGGACCCCCCTGGACAACCCCCCCCCCCTCCCCCACATCCCTTGCACACCCCTTCCCCCCACCTGTTGGACCCCCTTACACCACCCACTGTTGGACCCCCCAGACACCCCCTAGAGCACCCCACCTACACCCTCACCACTGCCTTGCAGAAACACCTCCCCTGCAGACAGACCCCCCCCCCCGGACAAACCATGGACACCCGCCTGCACCCTCCCCCCTGCCCTGTAGAAACCCATCCCCTGTAGACAGACCCCCTGCCCCCCCCCACCAGTATCCCCCCTTCCAGATCCCCACCAATTTACAAAAGGCTTTATTTTTGTAAGTTCTCATTTATTGAATGAATTTTACAGATACATGGTGTTATACACTGGAAAGTTGTAGACCTGGTTTCTCCTCTATCATCAATTTGGGAATTGTATAATTTAAATGTGAATCATTTGATCAAGGAATTTTTGACTTTTAGTTTCCCTCAATATATCTAAAAGGATGATTCGGGGGCATTGGATCACTAAAACTAAAGCCCGATACCTTGTGGGATTATGACTGGAAGCTACAATTTTGTTCTAATGACTTTAAAGAAACTTGTTCGCAGATCTAGATTAATATTCATAGACTTAATTGGGTACTATGGCACTAGGAAATATTATATGATAGCGCATTCGTGATTTTCATTCCAATCAGGATGAACTATTCAACTAAAAATGTAATTTTTGGTCCTTATGCATGTGTATTGGTAGAAGTGGATTTAAGATATACACTAATTTATCAGGTTTCTCTTTCCACTCGACAATGTGAAATCTCTCTTATAATAGAATACAAGAAAATTCATGTGTTTTGTGAGTCATGTAAAATTATTTGTCACTCAAAATCTATATGTAGAAGTGATCTAGGCTCCAATTGGTAGATTAGAGGTGATGAGGTTGATAATTGTTGGAGGATAGGAAAATGTGGGACCAACTAAACAATTGAGGTTCAGGCTCAACATCAAGTAGTTGAAAATTCAGGGCATGTCCCTGTTTTAGCCCTAGAGGATCAAGTTCCTACTAACGATAGGTCTATTATTTCTCAAAAGACATCTTCTATCTGTTTGATTGCTAGAGGCTTTGATTATCCTGTTCATGGATCATCCCCCCATCATAGAGATTCTTGTATTTCTGTTTCTCCTAACAAGTTTAAAGTGAATACTTTCTTTGCAGATATGGAAGAGAAGTCTCATGTTGGAACTACTTTTTTTTCTTTGTAATGAATATCTAAAAAGGGTTATAACTGATGAACTTGAATATGAATTTGATGATACTCAAGCTAAAATTGAATTAGATGTGCAAGCTGACATATATTTAAATTTCTAGAAAGAACAAAGCACAATCTTTTCAAAGTATCGTAAAGGAAAATAAAACAAAGTGGCTACCACTTCAGGGAAATTCAAAAGTAATTCTTGAAACATGAATTCTCTTGTGATATGCCTTTTTCTAGATAAATCTTCTTCCAGTTTTCTGTGGATTTCTAATGAACCAATAAATATTTCACAGCCAGATCACTTTAGGGTTGTGAAAGGCAGTTGTCTATCTATATTGACTATGTTGGAACATCTTAATAGGACTAGTGATGAAACCTAGCCTCTTAATGAGGTTGTTATCAGATGTTCCAATGGTTAAAATAGAATCTATGCATTTTGTAATCATGTACAGGGAAATCCATAAATACTACATATGCCCTGTCTCACACTTATACAGGTACTACTTAGCTGGATAGTTGGTCTGCATATGGGAATCCTGCCAGTTTTACTATTGATAAAGTGCCTGACAAGAGTTCTTGGGCTGATATGAAAGGATAAATCTATAATTCATAAAGGTATGATATTACTTGGTTAATTTTAATAAATGTATATTAGTTATGGAATCCAAGACTGTAGAATGAACCAATCCTTAGTGAATTTGGATAATCCATAAGGGATATGTAAATGTTTAATGTGGAGTTGTTATGAGTGTTTTAACCAGAGTTCTAAAATTTGAATCCTATCTATGGGAAATGATGATGATCCCCATGATATGATTATCTTGAACAAGTCATTATGGTCAGCAATGAGGGCAGTGAGAAAAATGACAAAATCTAATTTTGCATAAGGTTCATTTTTTAAAAGTAAAACAATTAAAGGATAAGAGAGAAAAAGGATCCATCCCTAGTTATCCATAAGATATAGTATTTTACCCCATGAGGCAATGACTAGGCTCAACTTCAAAGGTAGTATATGGATCATATTGAGTGATGAAATAATGTATGTCTTCACGAATGTCTAATGTGGGACTTTGAAATAGTGTCAAAAAATAGAGGAAGACCATGAACAATCCATTCCATCCAAATTATTCTATACACATAGTGGTGGCTTGGTCATTATGGGCAATTCCATCTTAAAAGTCTAACGACACTTAAAGGGTGTCTTGGTTCAAAAAACTGGTTTAATAAAAAGAGAGAAACCCCCTATAGGGATATAAAAAGGGTCAAGTACGATGTGTGCTTTATGACTAACAAAAACATCAAGTATAAGGAAAACATAAATGCAATAATGAGAATCATTGTATACCACTGTGAGTTTTCATAGACAGTGCATCTCTGTTGTGGGCTTGAATTTTGGTGGCAGTGGGCTGAAATGAAGGTGGAAGGGGGATGGTGTGGGCTGGATATGGCTGGAGCAGGGAAAAATCACATCATTACAATGGCGTGACCGCGACATGACCGCGGCGTGACCGCTGTGTGACAGTGGCATAATCGCGGCATGACCGAGGTGTGTTGGCCTGGTCCAGTGACATCCGCAGGGGAGAATATTCTGTCCAGGAGTGAAGAGAGCGGGAGGAGGCGGGGAAACATTCCGGCTATCACCCCACCGAAAAAATAGTGATTATTCAGTCTCAACATTGATCACAAGACTCATGGAATACTATCATTGCGAACCATCGCGGGGTGTAGTCTTGGAGTAGGGCCAAATCATGACATTACCGTGGCGTGATTGCGGCGTGACCCCGGCGTGACCGCGACATGATTGTGGCATGACCGCGTCGTGTTGTCCCGGTCCAGTGACATCCGCGGGGGAGCATCTTCTGGACAAGAACAAAGAGAGTGGGAGGAGGCGAGGCAACATTCCGGTCATCTCCCCGCCGACTGAAATTGTGATTTTTCAGTCTCAACATTGATCACAAGACTCATGGAATACTATTATTGTGAACCACCGCGGCATGTCGTCCTTGAGCAGGGAAATATCACGGCATTACCACGGGGGGACTGCGGCATTACCACAGTGTGTTGGCCCGGTCCAACGACATCTGTGGGGAAACATCTTCCTGCCAGGAGTGAAGGGAGCAGGAGGAGGAGGGGAAACATTCCGGTCATCACCCCGCCAGAAGAAATTGTGATTAGTCAGTCTCAACATTGATCACAAGACTCATGGAATATTATCCCTGCAAACTGCCATGGTATGTCGTCTTGGACATCAGCATGACCGCAGCGTGACCGCAGCATGTTGGCCCGGTCCAGCGACATCTGTGGGGCAGCATCTTCTGGCCAGGAGAGAAGGGAGCGAAAGGAGGTGGGGCAACATTCCAGTCATCGCCCCACTGGTAGAAATTGTGATTACTCAGTCTCAACATTGATCACAAGACTCATAGAATACTATCATTGAAAACCACCATAGGGTGTCATCTTGGAGCAGGGCCAAATCACTGCATGACCGTGGTGTGACCGCGGCGTGACCACAGGGTGACTGTAGCGTGTTGGCCTGATCCAGCAACATCCACAGGGCAGCATCTTCTGGCCAGGAGTGAAGGGAGCAAGAGGAGGCGGGGCAACATTTCGACCGTCCCCCTCCTCCCTTTGGCCTGAAGACATCCACCCTGCCCCCCCACCCACTCCCCCACCCCCTTCCCCCTACCCCCTTCCCTACAGACCTCCCACTTACCCCCTGCCCCTACCACCTTTCCCCCTTCCCCCCACCACCCACCACCCACCCCCTTCCCCCCTACCCCCCGCACATGATCATATTGCTGACTATGAGCTCCTAAACACACATGGGATTCGTCCTTAATAGTTTCCATAGTCTTCATGGCCTGATAATCCTCACCTTTTTTGGATTTTATCCCACATATTTCAGGATTCTTTCTTACAACCCTTGAAAATCTCATAGGTACTGTGGTGACTGATTTCTAAATAGAAAAAGATGTAGGAGACACTCGTCCCTCCTTAGGCTTAGTTTTATCTGATGCACAGTGGTTTTGTACCTGATGGTCTTCGAAACATTCAGAGAATTATACCCTTATTGAATTTAGAGGACACTCTGACTAGATGATCATCCTCACCTCCCCTTCATGTGTCACAGTACCCTTGGTATCCTGTGACTCACTAGCTAGAGAAGCATAAAACACATGTTCCCCATCAAGATGAGTGCTAGATTAATCCTTGAATATACCTTTGGACCGAGACTCTAGCATTTCACTATGGAATTTTCTTATAGAAAATAGGATGAAAATTACTCCTCTTATGATTCCTAGACAATGTTTTGTTTAAAATTGAACAGTTTTTCAATAGAGAACCAAATAAACTCTAGATGTTTCTTAGACATGTCAAGCTCTATGAATAAAAAATAATGAATGAGATGTTTCCCTTTAAGAATCTTCTGATCAACCTAAAATATTTCCATGAATGTTGCTGCAAATAGTAAGAAGAGAAGGATTTTAAAAAGGCAGATGAAATCTGATAATCTAAATCCATTGGGATGAAAACTGAGAGTCTCTCCTAGAGTGAACAATTATGTTCCACTGGTAGAGGAAACATGGTTAACAGTTGAAAGAACATGAATATTTGGACAAAGACAAAGCCAGATCCACCACTTCATGCAACCTGAGAAAGAATCAATGAGAACTCAGTTCAGTACACCTATGGTGGATCAATTCTTCTATTTGGGAAGTATAGAATTATCAAATTTTGTGGAATAATGTTCGACTACTGGAAAACATTTGAAAAATACTAAAACATTTTGGTTAACCTGAATACTAGTGATCGATCTTGAAAGAAGGGATTTCAAAATTGATGCATGTCGAACCCCAGGAAAAAAGACATAAAAGAAGAAGGTAATTGAGACTTTAAGGTACTGAATAATAGATAAGGTGAATTATGGGGAACTATGAAGGGGAGGAGTAGGCCTAAAACAAGCTCCAAACCACTGAAACCTCATGTCACCAGTGATGCTTAGTAATGTTTCTCATGGATGAGAAATCGTATAGTGGATAGTTTTTAATGACTATGTATTTCTTTTTTGGGTTCATAAAATTTAATTTTGGTGATTTATAATTAAAATGATTATGTTTTAATTGAAATTTAATGTTTCAGGTGGTTGGATTTAGTAAAGGGGGGAAAAAGTATGTGGTGTTCCTAAAAATTAGTAGATGGGGCCACCCGTTAGCTATTATAAAGCACCATGAACATATTAATAGTGATAGTGGGGAAGGGTTAGCTCTAGACTAAAAATTGGACGGTTGATGGTTGGAAGTAAAAAGTTTGTGGACAATGGTCGATTGGTGGTTTTCCACTGGGTAATCAGTGCCTTTCATGACCTTGTTTTTCATAAGGGCAATTTATATCATTTTTATCATGGATTTTGGAGGTGGATTAGAATGGAATTGAAGTATCTGTTCCACTTAGTTTCAAATAGGATGATATGGATGGAATGAGAGGATGTTTTCTCAGAATATTTAAAGAAATTAATGCTAATATGTGATGAATAGACGATTGGATGACCGATGATATACCTAATTTGGTGAGGTTTGGAGATCAAGAAATGTATAGGAATACCTAGAGGAATACCCCATGGGATCAGGAAAATCACAGTTTACATAACATGTAATCTGACATTACTGGTATTGTCAGACCCCTGGGCTGTGGAACTAGGCTTTTGGTTGGATTTAAATATCACATTCCATATTACATGGTCACACAACATGGGAACCATCTTAAAAGTCTAATGGCACTTAAAGAGTGTCTTGGTTCAAACAACTATTGTAATAAAAAGAGGGAAACCCCCTACAGGGATATAAAAAGGTTCAAGTACGATTTGTGTTTTATGACTAACAATGACATAATGTATAAGGAAAACATCAATGCAACAATGTTAAACAAGGTATACCATTGTGGGTTTTCGCAGACACCGCACCTCCGTTGGAGGGGTTTTATTACAAAACCATGACTTATTTATCAAACGAAACAATAATCTTAACTAACACTTATTCACGAATTGAAGTTTTATATAGACATGTAGAATTAAGAAGGAAACTAAATGAAATTTAAAACATTCTTGAAATAAATAGGCTATGAGAGGGACCCTACCTCAACGTCAAGGCGTGTTTGCTTTTGACAACGACAACTCGAATCTTGTTTTTTTCCACTTTCACACATATGCAACTTAACAAATATATAAGGACACCTATCCCATATGTACATATTTTCGTGGCCAAATATGCATAGGGGGGGTCCTTAGATATATGTTTATACATGCATATAACCTTTTACACTTACACACGTATGCATTTTTCATTTCAATATATAAGCACACCTAGCCCCAATATATATATTCATACTACCATGAGTGAATATATATAAAGAGGGAACTTATATATGCATATTCCTAACCATGCATACACATGTAAGCCTTCATCAAGGGTGACTAAAATCCACCTCAATGAAAGACAAAACACACAAAAAAATATAAGGAACTGAAAAATGAACAAATACCTAATTAAAATTGGGCCAAAGAATAAAAACGGAATAAACCTTACCCAAATCTTGAACTGATTGTCTTCGATGGTGGTGGATAGAACCGGTCTAATCATAAGAAACCACCTAAAAGAAAATAGTGGGAAAAGAAATGAGATATAACAACTTCTTATATATATGTGATCAGTGTGTCAACTGTACAAGATTAATGATACATGAATCCATAACCAACAATGAAAAAATAATATTCAAATTGATATTTACATCCCAATACTAAATAACATGATCATTAATAAAGCTATTTATTTTTCAAACAACACATTCAATTCCCTATTCAAAAATAAAAAATCACCAAAATAAGAGAATAAAGTAAACCTCCATCATCACTTAAAAGCGATAAATAGGGATTAGACATTGTTACTAACCTAGAAAATCCATTCCTTGAATGTATAAAATACCTAAAACTATACATGTCAATATCCTTTTTAATTTTCTAGATTGAAACCTCATTTTTAGCATGTTCTTCTTCTGGAATTCACCTTTATTCTTAGTTTATATAGGTTTATGAATTTCATAATGTAGAGAATTTTCCTTCTTTTATTATTACTCAATCTGCTTGGATTTTTCAAACTAGTTTGCTAATATGATTAGACAATATTTTGGTGCATGATCTTCCTTCTTCTTGATTGTATATTCCTTCTTTTTAGAAACAATTTCTGAACATGCGATTAATTTTTTCTGTCCTTTTATCTTTCAACATTTTTTATTAGTATGGAATATATGCCATAAATTTTTAACAATTTAGACTACTTGGTTTCCCTTCAACACACACTTTCAACAGCCTTTAGAGTAACATTTTTATGCTCCCTTTCAAACTCCACACTAGAATTGTCAAGCACTAGCCCACTACATTATCAAATATTGATACTTAACCCAACACATTGATCTGAATTACATCTTAGAAATACAGATGCTCTAAATAGCATATTTACCAATATAAATACTTCATAATTAACTGAACACACTTACTATACCAACCACTACAGGTAAAAAATTAATTTTGGTGCAGTCTTGAAACCAAATATGGTTCATCCAACATCAAACTCTAGACACTAAATTCATCTATTTTCTATCTAAGTTCATACATTTCACAACCTTGATAATGATCACCATCCCTTGATATAGATTTCACTCAAAAAATATGAGTATGAATCTCCCCACTATAGTATTATCGATACCATCATCAATCCAACATACACAGGTCTAGTTTCTAATATCACATTATGATCACTATAGAAGATTCTGGAATAAAAATGATATAGATCCATGAATTCCCAAAACATGCTCTTATTATATAAATCTACCATAGCCTCTCATAGAAGAGGGACTGAAACTCGATCCATAAAAACTCCTCATTCCTTATTTTATGATCAAAAGTATTTATCCATTCTGATTCATCTCCTCTGAATTTAGAAACATCTAGTTTCAGACATATATCATCTAGAGTTCCATTCCTTTCAAATAGGAACTAAACATTCTTCAACATATTCTAAACATCCTACGATCCCATGTCACTATTGAAAATTAGATACTCATACTCCTAGAACTCATGGATAACTTAGAAAACCATTCTTTTTCTTTTTCGAAGGTCTTGGTCAATGGGTCAACGTAGTTGAAACATAATTTTAGGGAAAAACCACTTGATTATATTTCCCATGAGAACACAAATCCATCCTAATTAGATGCTTTGTTGATGAATTTTTACTCAACATTATTTGGTAATAACAACATTACTAATTAGAAACCCATCACTCCACAATCCTAAGAATTCATTATTACCACAAAATCATGAAACTACCTTTAATCCTTAATTCATAACAAAATATCATTTCCAAAACACCAAACCCTAAGGTTTATCATAATAATATAAGGGTTACTCTCATACACACCAAGAATAACAACCAAACCCCACATATTTACCCATGATAATAAGATACTATCCACCCCTTTACGGATATAACAAGAAACTTACTAATAAAAATACACAATCAAATCACCAAGAAATCACCAAAATTCCCTATATCGAGTGTTTTACATCAAAACATCAAGAAAAACCCCCAAAAAGATCCACTAACTTGAGGGATTACCACCAACCCAAACCCCAAAGAAAAATCCAAACCATACCCAATACATAAGAATCATACTCCAAACTACTAGGAATCTAATATCCTAACAGACCAACTAAATGTTTTCATCTACCATATAAACATGATTAAGATATTATAAATAAAAAAGCACGTGAAAAACACTATTTTAGATTCTATTAATTAATTCATCATCAATAGGTTATTCTAGAAAACACCAATTCATATATTATTGATGTTTTAATTAATCAAAACCACATTCAAAATAATTTTCCAAAAACATGACCACAAATATTAATTTCTCAAATCCACTTTCTAAACAGACTTTCCTTTTTTTAAAACTTTTTTACTAGATAAGTATTCACCACCATGTAGAAAAATACATATATTTCAATTACAATTCATGAACTCAGATTCTATTTCCACCCCATTCCAAGAGTCAAACAAAAAATAACAATCTCAACCCAAAAATAATACTTGAATAAATATCCCAATGATAACAGTGCAAATCCATAATAGAAAACACCAACCTTGGTGACTTGGGTTTCCACCGTAATGGTGTTCTTGATGCATACAACTGGTGTACATCCTAATATCCACCCATTGAAGAAAATACACATGAGTGAAATTTGAGTGGTTAAAACCCTAAATACCTTTGGTGGGTAATTAAGATGTCTGACAAGTGGAAGAGGAGGATGATCTGTAGAGGTGGGGTAGCCACATCAGAGGCACGACAGAGGAGGAGGTGGGGTGGATATTCTAGGGAAGTGTCTTCATGGTGGCAGAGTTGGGAGAAAGAGTCGGGGGAGGACACCACGATGAGGATTTCTCCGTGAACAGCATGAGAGGATGACAGTTCGGAGAGGAGGGTCATGGTGAGAGAGGTTGACGACAGCGTAGAGTGCATTGATAGTAAGCGTTTGGAGAAGGGTGCCATAGTGAGAGATGTAGACAGAGAGGAGGAGAGGGTTGCAGTTGATCGAGGGAGGAGGAGATGAGAGTTTGACGCATATCGAAAAAAAGGAGAGGAGAAACTAATGCAGATCGTAAAAAAATGAACCGAGATGTTTAGCCACAGATGGGTAATTAAATCGTGGCTGTAAACTACATATAGCCACAAACCCATGAAACCGTGGCTATAGGTCTGTGTCTATAGATTAAATTTCTAGTAGTGTTATAAACCTACATTTTAAATGTTATAGAATACATTATACCTGATTGGAATAAAAAAATATTTTTGATTCATTACTTAAAAAAATGAGACCATTTGGATTTGAAAGTGAAAAAATGATAAAAAAAACATATAAAATTTATAACTAAACACTATTATTATTCTCATGAACCATTTTTTTCATATTCATGTGCTAATATAATAAAATAAAAAACAGTTCATTTAAAAAACACCCCTCCCATTCATCTATAAATACACCCCTCCTACATTTAAACCTATTTACTTTTAAACTCTCCCTTACAATATAAACCTTATAAAAATACATCCTCAAACATCTTTAACCATCTTATCCATGTATAGGTAAAATAAAAATTCCACTCTAAGAATCATTAAGAATTAGTCCAAATATATTTCACTAATGAATGTTGATTTTATCATTATAGTAATTTTCAATGTTTATTCACTTATTGCACATCGTAAACCCCCTAAAAAATTATAATATTTAGATAAAAATAATAATTATAAACTAATTTTATTAAATTCATAATTTCATGATTATTTGTATTCTATTTATTCTATTCATAAAAAAATTTCTCACACCATGGTAGTTTTTTACCACCAATGTGAGTGATGATGTTTTTTATAAATACGTATATCTCGTGGTTTTAAAAAGTGTAAAATAAGTTATGATGATATTTGGAATGATATTAAGTGATTTTTATTATTTTAAAATTTAATAATAATCATAATATTAATAATATTTACTTTAAAACTTCATAGTTAGTTTACATTCATAAAAAAATAAGTTTACTAAGAAACACATTAGTGTTTGAACAAATTATTGAGTATCCACATAAATATTTAAACATTATAATTTTTTTTAAATGGAACATTAACATGACACTAATTAGAAATAAGGATCTGATGGATTAGAACCTATGATTGATATTATCCTACTGATACAAAAATTAGACCCTATAGTATTTATATTAATTAGCACCCCACTAGGGGTGAATAAGTATTGATTTTTAAAAATTATTTTTATTTAGGACTTAAACCCTTGTGACTTGTTAGCATCGCGATCCAATATTAAAATATATTCATATCCCATAGGAATGAATGGAAAAGGTGAATAAAAAAATTAATTTTAAATTTCATATACTCAATGAGAGGACCGAATAATTTCTAGGTTTGGTTGGATTCCGAGACCTACATAATCACTAATATAACCTTGATTACAAGAGAGGGGAACTGTTCATCCACAACTCTTGTTGGCATATATAATGGATAGTAAAAAGTAATAGTAGATGACATAATTGAACATGTATATCAACATAAGATGAATAGTATTTTTTACCATGGTAGCAGCAACCTTAAAAATTCCCTCATTATTCTTTAAATAAACCGATCTTAGAAGTGCTACAAGATTCATCTTCATCATGGATTTGTTCTTATTCAGGAGAGACTCTACCCATCTTATGTCTATATATGATGAGGTATCAGTCCCTATCACCTTATTTAAGACAATTTATTAATTCATGAATTAATTCTCACAAGAATAAACATCCTTCCCCTCTAGTATAATTCACCTAGATGATCTACACTAGAATTAATTTCTCTTCTCTATATTATTGATCTCTATTTTGTTTGATACAAGTAGAGTTTAAATATTATTGTAGTATTATCTATAGATCATGTCATGATAAATAGTTTTCCTCTTTTTATTTACCTTTTATATTATCTTAAATAATAATGAGATATTTCCATAAGGATTTATGAAAAAAAACCTTGATTTCTAGCTGCACTAATAACACTTGAGGAATCACAACTTTTACCAAAAATGATTATTTAAAATATAAAGTTTAAAATCACTAGAAAATAATGCATCAAAAACTCTCAATTAAACTCATTAAAATACATAAAAATATTTTATTTAATCTTGTAATTGATTAATACCATGATATTTAATAAGTAATTAACCCACTAAGGATCATCATAATTAATTTATTCATAAAATATAAAATGTTAAAACATTGATTTTCACCCAACATGCAATAAAAAAAATCTACTAAGTACTTTACTGAACATTTTTATTTGATATAATAATTGACTTATGCATTTAAATTCATGTTTATAGAGATTCACTTCTTGTTTTTAAAACACCAGCATGGTATTTACATAGCACTAGCCTAATGGTTATGTGGAAGAACTTCATGTTTATGCAACACCTATATGATTTTTACATAGAACAGTTATCATCATTACACATATTCTCAAAAGACTGAAAAATTTATGTCCTAAATAGACCATGTGTGAAAAATGATCACCAATATAGATGTATTTTTCATTCTAATTGATCATTACTTCTATGGACCGACCATAAGTACAAACTATCAACCATATAGATCGACCAAGAGGACGAAAAGTGACTGAATGAGATAAAACACATTAAAAAACTATCAACTATTAATATTTATCATGTGAGAAAAGTTAATTTTCTATTTTGAGGTCAATAAAATATACTTTTTTCTCCAAAAAATTCCAAACATTCTTAAACATGAAATAGGGACTATTAAAACCATCTTCCGCCTTTTTTAAACAGTTCAAAATATATTCAATGATGTCTTGATCACTATATCAACATTTAAAAATAAATTCCAAAAATAATAAAAAAATATTTACTAGATTATATTTATACTTTAATGTTTCTACCTTAAAAAATACTTCCTAACTCTTCAATCATGTGGACAAAAATTAAAGCTAAAAACCACTTAATCAAAAAAAATCCTAGGGTATGTCGATCTCCTCTTTATTATTTGTTGTAAACATCACTCAACTATTTCAAATTTTCTTTTACATTATAATACATTGAAAATCAATAATAGAATCCTCAAATCATAGTTTATATCTCGAAAGAGAAATATTTCATTACTCAACCAGACAAGGTGATGTTTTTAACTAATTTTAAACCTCAATGACATGAATCCTTTTACAATGTTATATAATTATATCCCCCTAAAATTATAAACTCAATGCCTAAAAAACTCTTTATTTTTACAATAATCATGTAAACTTATCATGAACAGACAATGAAGGAATCATACATTTCATGTAAATATTTATTCTTTTTTCCTACCCATTTTAAAACATTAAACATTTCTCTTTGGGGGTGCCTCCGAAGGATTTTAAAATATATTAGGAGAGATAAATTTTCATGTTTAGAAAAAATAAATTCACATCTATCTTTAAGGATAACCATGTTGAAAATATCATCCAACTAGTTATATGTGGGTACATATTCTAATTTGATGTATCAATTTATCACTATCTCCTTTGTAAAATTATATGTAATGTAAATTTTCATAGGAATTTTGAGTAGAATAGGATTTGTACAAAATTAAATAGAACATTAATTAAACTAATTAAATCTTATAGGTTTCTTTACTCTCACCCTAAAATTATAAATATTCTCTTTATCAAAATAATTTGAGTATAAGCACATGTATCAATAATATGTTTTTCTTCTATAGTAGATAGTGTGACTGAGTGTTGTTTTTTATGCCAAATCACATATCTATCTCAAAATAAAATCATTACACATTAGGTGGACCCTCTAACATCAAAATCACCTACTCAATCATTAAGTATAAAAAATATAGATTTAAATTATATAATTTACTATAAATAACCACATAACTCACTATATCATTAACATATAAGAAAACTTATTTTAAAAACATAATGTGTGAATCATTTTTTTCACTTTGATATCTTTCAAAATACGCACATAAAAAAATATCTGTCCCGAAATATATGTTATAAAGTTGGATAAAAATTAATCTTATGAATCCTCATTTATTTAAACTCACAACTTCAACATATTTTAGTAATTTTATTCCCATTTGAATGGGTTTACACATATGTTTTCAATCCTACATCTCAAAATCCTATAATAGTTTTCTAGGGTAATTATCTTTGGAATAGTACAAAATTTTCTTCTTCCATATATTATAATTATAAGAAGTATCTCTACTCACATTGTATGTAAATCTATAATTTATTTTTTATTATATTATAATATTATAGAAATTCATTATGATAATAAACTATTATAATGTTATCAGCAACAAATAAAATTGAAAATAACTTTACCTGACCTCATTTAGGTGATATAATATTTATTTTCCAATTTTCTTTTGATGAATTTTAACTCCGTAATGTAGCTGTTTGGGCATAAATACTAAATCCATGGGGACATTATTATTCGATAATCAACATTATTGAATTTACATACTTATGGTACATCATTTTAATCCTCAAATCATCGGTTTTGTAAATATACACCTCTTCATTAAGATCATTATTCAAAAATATAGACTTGACATCCATTTAATAAATTATTTATTTCATGTAGCCTATCATAAAAGATAACACCATAATTTCTTCTAAACTTGAATCTAGAGAAATGATATCTTTAAAATTGACATATTCTATTTGAGAGTATCTCTTTCATACCATTGAGGATTTTTTCATGCTAAAATTTCCATGATCCTTTATCTTGTTCCTAAAAACCCACTTGTTTAAATGATACTTTTCGTACTATTGCATGGAACTAAATACCATGTGGAATTATTTCCTATATATAGTATCTCCTTTTCAATATTATTAATCCACTAATAAAACACAAAAGCTTATGACACTAATTTTGATCATAAAAAAGAGACATAATTTCAATTATTTTCATATCACTATATTTAATATCATTTTCCAACCAATTTTTCTAACATCTATAGCCTCTAAAATTTTTTAGATAGCCTACAAAGATACCCACTTTATCATTTTCAATTAATATTCCTTGAATTTAATTTTAAATTTTATAAAATAGGGGCATATAAATCTCTGAATTAGTCCATATAACACATCCTTTTGTAAAATAAATCAGAGTAGGTTAAGTTATAATAAGGTATTTGTATAAATATATTATGAAAATGAATAGCAGTACATAGATTAGCATGAAAATAAAAAATACACTATATTATAAAAATATTTCTCATAACATCTCCATGAGTATTATATTATTTATTTCAGTAACACCATTTTTTGGAGTATATAGACTGTTTTAAGGATAATTTATACCATGTTGTTCATACAAGGATTCAAAATATATTCTTCCAAAATTTTCCAATTATTATATTTTAATTTCATAATTTACATGCCCAATTATTTCTCAATGATTCAATTGATGTTTTTACACATGTTTAATGCCTCAAAATTGTTTTTCAAAATCATCACACTCGTCATTCATGTGTAATAATTAGTAAATGTGATGAAATATATTCACCTTGAGTGGAATAATTTTTTATGGGACCATAATAATCTTTATATATCAGTTCATGAGATTTAGTGGTTTCTATCTCAACCCTTTTACACTTCCCTTGAGTAATTTTCCATTTATAGGATTTCTCACAATCTTCTACACATTATCTTTTGAGATGGTAAAAATGCCTCACAATATCACCCTTATTAAGCATAGTCTATATTTTTGAAAAAATATGAACCAAACTTTGATACCTTAGTTTATTTTCAACTTTTATTCTAATGTAGAAAAAATATTTTGAATCTCGAATCTAAACAAGATATCCATTGGTTCATTCAATTGAATAAATAAAAATACCTTATTTGGTAATTTTGATTAGAAAAATAATTCTCCTAAAAATTTTCCTCATTACCATCATCACATAGGAGAATTACACTTTGAATATTATGTTTGAGTTGATCAATAAATAATACATCATTTCAATTATATTTTTGGATATAATTTTTTCTATTCCCATAAATTCAACATTTAGAGAGCTGTTATTTTGAAATTTCAATTAAACCCTGTCATGTATTCCAAAAAAATCAGTATTATTGTATCTCCAGTCATGTTTGATGATCATACACAATATAGGATCCATGTCTGCCTCCCATTACAATTTTTTAGAGTAACATCATTAATGATTAACCTCTCATCATTTATTTCATATTACCCATTCTTCTCATTAATTATTTAATGATCTTGATATATAATTAGAGTATAATATTTTTTCATCATAGTGAGTAGTTGGTTCACATAATCAAAATATATCATCAAGAGAATCAAGCATATTTTGTATATGAATCATATTTTTGTTCGTAATTTTTATTTTCCATTTCATTGTTTTATTTCTTTTTTCATCTGAGTATCTGCCTCAAACTTGTATTCCTCTCAAACTCCTTGGAATAGACATGTTTTACTAAAAATAATATGACTTATGTACATATGTTCAACAACACCAGTATTAGACCCTAAAACTAATTCTACCATAAAACTATTATGCCCGTACCTAAAATTATGCTTCTTTTTTAGATGAAATAAAAAACATATTTTTCATAGGTCTGGAAGAAGCTTAGACCTTATGATCAATCTCTCCTACTTAGGTTGAATTATAATTACTATTGATTATTTTATAATCCCATGTTTTCAAATATTTTGTCTGATGACAATTTTTTTAGTCAATATATATTTACTGTTTTCTCATATATCAATTGAAAAAGATTCATAACATTTATCACCAATTTTTTGTATATTCTGAGATAACTCGTAATTAAAATGAAAATTGTTATAATAAATATTCATTTTTAAAGTGTCTTCAAATCCTTAAGTCACCAAGATTCATCTATTTTATGTTCCATCTTTTTATTTTCCATATTTTACTATGGTTATTTTATGAATCTTTCATGATCTGCTAATTTTACCAAGAGAATCTTAATTCCCTTACCGTAAATATTTCTATTTGAAGGAAAATCATATGTATGATTTTCCATCATGAAAACTACCTTTATGAACATCTTAAAATTACTTTTTAGCCCAATGTTCATTTCCCGATAAACACCAATATATTTTCTTAACATGATAGTCATATAGGCCTCGTCATCTTCCTCTTATTCTACACCACCATATTTGTATCCATTAATTTCTATATATACCATTAATATAGTATCCTTTTGGAAAAAAATATACTCAGATTCACTTCATGAGAAAAAGGTGTCTTCCTCCCCCTTTCTAGGTATTCTTATTTTCTATCCCTTTGTCACATTTGTTTTTTCCTTCAAAACATTTCTTATTTCCTATACCAGATATTATTTTGGAATTTATTTGAAATTTCCCTTCATTATATTCATTATATAATTCAATTTTATTATTATCAAAAATCTAAAAAAAGGATTGTAATTCCTCCTTATATAAAGAATTTAAGTGGAAAATTTTTTCTCTAGAATGATATAGAGATCACTCATATGGGAGGAACATAATGGTTTGATTGTTTGATTATAAGGGGTTTAATTTATATACAATAATTCAATTTAGGTTCATCATTCTTTCTAACCTTAAATATAAACTCACAATTGGTACCACATTGATAACTGAGTAAATACATGATTTTAAAATATAGGTGTTCAATTGTGTTTTCAAACCCAACGATACTTACGAAATCACATTGGTCGAGAGGATGGGACGCTACGATTATCACACACTTTATAGGGATTTTTTTCATACTCTGTAATTGACTTACTGATTTATGATTTTTTTGAGAATCTCTTACTAGTCTCTATATGAGACATGTTACCCAAAAAGACTATCAAGTTTGAAATACCTCCATGTGAAAATGGAGGTCTATTAATTATTCCATATGTATGTGCCTGAGGTTCAACATATATTTCCAATTAATGGGTATCTTATTATATGTTGGAGCCATATCACTAGGTACTTTAGAGTTTGATTTCATCCAAGAAGGAAATTAATATTTCTAGGATAAGATTGACCCATTTTGAGGCATCATATGCATCCTATTTATAACAAGAATTAAAACACACCTAGTTCATTGACCCTATAAAGTCTATCATCATACCGGAATGAAATAGATTGGGGTGATCATAGGCACCAAGTATTGACCTCATGCATCAAGGAGGAATATTATGTATCATGATTTTAGCAAGAATTAGAGTTATTATAGTTTGATCGCCCTCTTATGATTTTTCCCAATGTATATGACCTTGTATAGGTGCTATCATATCATTCCATTGATCATGGAATAAAAATTGAGGTCACCATGTATCGTTAAGATTCACGATTCAAATGATATAAAAATTGATAATCCCTAAGCCCATGTGAGATATGCTTGGAGTGAGAAACTAGGTGTATAATTTAATCCATACCATTGCATATGTATGTAGGAATTATGTGATATGATATCCCTTTGTATGTTTAATATAGAGTATGGGACTTAAAAACATCCTATGTATCCTAGGTATGGTAGGAATCAGAGTTCTCATAGTTCAGTTTCCTTCTCGGTACAATAATGGATTAAGTAGAATGGTCATCCCATGAGAGTTATTGGGTCAGAATAGTGGGAATGTCAGAGATAGAGAGGGAATTAAATTAAGGTGGATTCCATTTTGTGATTGGTCTTTAAGAAGGTATCTTATTTATCTTTATTAGGGAAGAAATCTGAGTTCTTTTTATTCATTTTTGTTCTATGTTACACACTGATATTTCCCTTATAGATCCATTAGAAAAGGTTATCATGTCTCGATTTGTCTACTCAACACATCCATATTGTCTTACTTACATGTTATTATTGTCCGACTAATATATTTTAGGTTTTATTGACATGTTATGGTTTTCTAGAGGGAACATATAGGGATAAATTCTTTATATAGTTGACTTTTCTGAGGGGCATTGCATAAACTGAATGACATGTCTGGAGGACATCACATGATCTAGATGACTTTTTTCTAGTACATCGCATGACTGAGGGTGACATGTTTGTAGGTTTCTATATGAACTATATTACATGTATACATGATGTCACATTAACTAGGATGACATGTGTGAATTGTATCATGATATCTGGAAAACTTGTCTGGAGGGCGTCACATGATATGGGATGACATGTGTTGATGAAATTGCAAAACTATGATGACATATCCTAGTGTCACTACATAACATAAGATAAATGTCCATGGGACATGGAATTATTTTTATTACCATGACTAAAGGACTTTATTTGATTGGGTGAAATTCATGGAGTCTATTGTGTGAATTTCATCACATATTCAAGGGACATTTTATGACAAAAATGGCACATCTAGGTAGCATCAAATGAATTGGGTGACATGTCCTGGTACTGTCACATAATCAAGGAGAATCATGTGAAGAATATGATGATTATTGAATTTATCATTGAAAAAGTATCCTATATTTTTATTCATCTATTCCTACTTTTATTTGATATGTTCCTCAGTTTTTTTAGTGTTATGTAATTTTAGGTTTCACATGACACAACTGAAAAGAGGGGCCTCCTTCAAAAAACATGACTAGCCTGTAAAAAGGACAAATAATGATTTATAAAGTGTTAATGAGAATAAACTATTCATTTAATGTGATCCATAAGGTCATTACCAAGATTTTACCTAGTGTAAGACCATTGAAATGACGTGACTGGACACTATGAGAAATCCTCTCCTTGTCACACATGTTCGATCAATCTCTCAGTCTCATTATTGATTTTGTTTCTATTGGTGGGGGTTATTTATAGGCCTCACCATCATGGTTATGCACCACCTTATGTATCAAGTACCTCATAGACTTACATTGGAGTTAGTGTAGGGTTTTGACATTACGTGCTTCCTATGATCTTGAAGTGGGTCATCCATGGTACCATCTGATCAAAGCAACCATGAGAATGTTCCACCCCTTTCATTTTTATAGGACCCTTTCTGAATGAATGGATTTATCCTGATCATGTGTAAATATTAACGAGCTTCTAGAAGGTTATTATATAATTTCTAGGAGTCTTTGTTAGATCAAGACACCCTTGGAGAGGGTTTTTCATGATCAAAGATCATCATATGGGGTCTTTCATAAGACAGTAACAGCTTGTCTTGGGGAACTTTGCGAGATCATACTGACATGTCAAGGGGTCTCGTGTGATTATGTTGGCTTGTCAAGGGGGACTTACATGGTCAACAGTGACTTTCTAGGTCATATGACCCCTTTTACGTGAATTCCAACTTATCCTCACACTACCAAAATCATTTTTAGTTTCCCATTTTAATTCCTTATATGTTTTACAAGGGTAGGGGATCGCATGATTTTTTGTGAGTGTTATCGAATAAAATAAATCTACTTTCCAATAATTTGTCCCTTAAACAACAATGGTTCTTTAAATGTTGTTTGATCATTATCATGGGCCATCCATATTATTCTATATGAAGCCAAAGGGGTAGCACAGAATTGAATATACATTTCTGATAACCTTTTCATGATGAAGGTGACATGCTATAAGGCTCTTGCACGACAAGGTGGACATGATTCCAACAAATTGTTGAGGTCTTGCGGATGGTATAGGCACATCATAATATGTTCAATAACTTCATATGATCTATTCCTTCTATATATTTTCAAAAATTATTTTATAAGGGTCTTGGATGATTGTCAGGAAAACACCGATTGACAAGTCTTGAAACTCTGAGAGACTTTTATGGTACTATCCACATGATAAACGAGTGAATTAGATGAATTTTAATGAATAAGTAGTCTTTTAAAATGGCAGTCTTGAGATATCTATAAATCATGCACCGGGTATGACCATTTTTCATGACCTTTGGAATTTTATGTAATAAATGTGATTTTGCATGCCATCAGTTCCTTTGTTTTGTAGAGAAAATAATACAAAAAATTTGTGTATTTTTTTATTTTTATATTTTCCAATGCTAATTTTTTGGGCGTCAACAAATTCCCTCCCCCAAGAGTGACATCCATAAGGATAAGTGATCGGTTCTGAGAAATGAAAAATTCTACCCGAGTCTTTTGGGTTGCTTCTAGTCGGTGTCTTGGATTATGTTTGGTCTCATTGGTGGCCATTGAAATTTCATAGATTGAACAATAAATAGGGTAATAGAGAAGAGATCATTCACCTGCTACTCTAACACTCTAGATCTCTTGTGATACTCTTTAATCACATTACCCATTCATAAGAATTTTTGAGAGAACTGATCATGGACCTACCCACAAAACTATTTCGTGAGATCTGTTTCCTATGACATGCACTATCACAACACTTTCTCAAACACATAATGAATGAAATATCATTAATTTCTTGATCTTTTGTTAAATACATTGATATAATGGATATATTTTAGGTTTCATATGATTCTCTAGTTCAGTAGTATGATCACTGGACTATTATGTTGATCATGTGACCATGTCAGGGTCATGTGATCATGACTATTATAAAGGGTTGTGTACTCGTGATATGTCTTGTTGGTTATGGGGTCCATGAGTTCTCCTCAGTTCTTGAATTTTATGAGACCAGTATCAGGTCATGCAATTTTGAATCCCAATATGGTTCATCTGATGTGTAACACGTTGAAAATTTATGAGATAGATTCTTCTTAATTTTTTGATGTATTGTGTTATAATTTACACTATTATTATATTGTGTTATATGAAACATCGTATTATATTGTAGGATATGCAACACTGTTCTTGTCTTTTTATACGCCAAACATTGAGTTCTTTTTTTTAACACATTTCACACAACACTGAGTATAGATTTTGTTCAATGTATAAAAGAACATTTCTTGAATTATGTTATATGAAACACCAAAGAAATCATTATAACAAACCACACTTTACATACATTGTTATTATTTCAAAATTGAAGCATACTATTACAATATATAACGAAAACCATGAAAGGACCGTATAGGTATAGTGTCTTTAAAAACTGGGAAACATAAACAACTGGTTCATAAAGAGTCTACATTGTCTCCCATTTATTTCATCATATCTATAGTCCCTTTTGGCATATCTTACTTAAGAAGCTTCATCCTGACCTGGGGAAAGAAAACATACAAAAGGGTGAGCTCAAATGCTCAGTAAGGGTAAACAAAAGAAATATCAATCACATCTTGTTCATTAGAACATAACATTTTGAAAATCTTAACCTGTAAAAGAGAGCATAATTTCATAACATGGGATAAATCATAGTAGTGAAATGAAATCCCAATAATCATAACATAAAACATGAAACTTTGTGTCTTACAAACATAATCATAGAGAATCATTTCTTATTAGTCAAGACTCATTGACAAGACTATCTTAGTGGACAAAGTCCATTTCTGAATAGAGTTCACTCCTCGTTTCAGTCCTGTTTCACTGAACCGGTTTAACCTGCCGTTCCATCCATGTCTATCTCATGAGATAAAAAATCTTTACCCAATACATTGGAGGGATGTATAGGTTCCACCCATCTCATAATGATACCATTCTTATGTGTGCCGCAAAATCATAAATCATACATCATTGCATAACCCATGTAGTAAAAATGGGATTCTTAAACAACATGACATCATAAAACAATTCATATAAGATAAAAGAATTCATAAAAATAATTCCATCACAACATAATCAAATAAATGTAATAATAGGGATAGAAACAGAACCCTATATTATCTTAGATGGAAAATAATTTTGATAAAGCACTTGAACTCCATTCTTGAGGAAAATATCCTTTCTACTTCAAAAAAAATTTCCTTTGTTTAACATGTCATACAATTTTAAACTAAAAAGTGTTGATTAAAAATAAACTTGAAAACATGTAAAGGAAGCTTCTAGGAAATAATGTTCTAAAAATCCATTCATGCCTTATAAGTTGAAAAAAACATTCTTCTCGTACTTTTGTCGGAAAAGTCAAAAAGTACCTTATAGGGTAAATAAAAGAAATATTCCTTCCATACCATTGGGTAAAAGTAAAAATGGGTAAAAAGGACTTTAAAAATACATGAAAAACTTTTATAAAACATGGACATGGATGATAGAAATAACCCCAGTAAATACTTACAAATAAGAAATCTCGGATTAAAATGAGATTTGACGAATTATCCCTTACCTTAGGTCCGATTTGTTTCGTAAGTGTCCGAACCTCCTGTATAATGATTTAAATAATGTTATTCACTTATTCCAGAATCGTAAAGATTGTTATGATATCATATATGGTCATATTCTTAGCTTCTTATTAGTAATATTTCATTACTACTTGTTATTCGGGTGTTTATTACCTTTTGTTCTTATGCGTGTTTGTCGAATAAATTCTTATTCTTCTCTTTAGGATATAGATACCTCATTTAAAGAATGGTATTAATGTAATATATATCATATTAATTCATTCAATTCATTTATATAATCATTAGGCAGTGAAGATCATGTAGAACGAATCACATCACATCGTGGAGACGGTATTCCGTACGTACACACGAGCGATGATATCGTTCCCATGATTGTGGAATTGTATTGGAGTGTATGTATACTATTTCAGAATCAATACCAATTTACAATAATAATATATATTCATTACTTTCACCCTTATACCCATCCAATTAAGGTGGTGGTGGAAAATAGATAACACCACAGCGTGGAGACGGTATTCCGTACGTACGCACGCGCGGTGATTTCATTTTCCATAGGATGGATAAGAGGTGAAATAGGGTTGTTTCATATATATAATAACATATCAGTATATGAGTGATATTTATGTTATTACCTCATTATGAATCAACTAATTTATAGGGATTATAAGATAATGGAACTTGAAGAAAACGGTAGAAGGTATTACCTCTTTCTTGAAGTGCCTCCTTTAAACTTTCTCTTAAGGCACTAGAGTTGGTCTTTTGATAAGACCAGTACCTCTAGTAGGTTTCTATGGAAGTGGGGGAGTGAAATGGGCCGGGGTTGGCCGAGCTTGAAGGCTCAAATTGGTGTGAGGAAGAGAGGGAGGAGGTGCCCTTTTATAAGGGAGGAGAGGGGCACCTTTAGAAATATAAGAAATATTAGTTTATATTAAATCCCAACCCCACCTAAAAACTTCCAAAATGACTCATATCCGATGCTTAGATGAGATAGGGTTGTAATATCATCAACCAATAAAATCTAGACATGTTAGTAATTCTTTTTAAACATTATCAACTTGATTTATCCTTATTTATCAATTTAATTTTATTTGTGGTAATAATATTCTAAATTTTAAATTATTATAAATAATTACATATATGTTGTGAATTTTCCATAATTTGACTCTTTATAAAATTTTAGACCATACAAATTTTAATTTATAATTTTTAAATATTTTTTTGATTTTTAAACAATTTTATCATATCTTATTTTTATAAAATAACAATAGTGTCAATTTTAACACTATTCAATTATTTGAATTTAAATAAAATATATACAGAATATATGTTCAAACTAAAAGCTTTAATAGATTCATAAAATGATATATGTATGTAGAAAATTAGTTTAGCACATTAAATAGTTCATATAATATTTATTTTAATATTTTTAAAACAATTTATTTGATATTTTAAGTAATAAAATAATTTCAACATCACTATTGTGTCATATTTAATGGTAATTATATAATCCCTAAAAATTATAAATAAATTCTTATGATGTATATAATTGTATTAGATTTATGTAGACTATTAATATTCAAAGTTTCATTAAATTTATCACTAAATTAAAATTATTATACTTATAACATTTAAGAAAGTGACATGTTGTCACATTCTTTGGTTTTAATAATAATTAAATTATTTTCTTGGACAACAGTTCATTAAATGAATATAATCCGACCTTTAGGTGATATGCGTAGACTTTTTGTCATCCAATAGGTTTTTGGAAGGTGTTAGGGTAATTTTATAATCTTATATTTACCCTTAATTACCCGATTTACCTTTAACTATGGTAAATAAAATTTACCGTAGTTTCTATTCATAATACCCAAAAATAAAAAGTATCCTATTAACATAATTTGGACCCACTGATTCTGAATATGGAATCCATTTTTCAAAATTCAAAACATATAAGTTGCAGTAATTAATATAAAATAAATCCCGTTGTTAAGGAAACGGGTTTTAGAAGTTAAAACATTGCCAAAGATTGAAACGTTTTTACCTATGAATTCAATGTGAAATTAATGCTAATGACATACATTTTATTAAATGGTAAAAATATATTATATTTATACTTTAAAACCATCCAATATTATAGTTTATCTCTATAAATTATCTCAATGAAAAAATTTGTTTTTAATTAAAAATTAGCGTATTTTTAATTTTCATCAAAATATGAAAGTTATTAGAAAAATATCAAAAATTTGTCCAAAGTAAATTTTTAAATCCGGATTCAAAATAACAATTTTATTTTGTCAAATTGAACTTATAAACATGTCAAAAACTATCATTAATGTGGGTGCGCCATCAAAAGGCGTCAAAACTGTATTTTTTTTGAAAAATACTTATTTTATCCAAAAAAACTGATTTTGCTTTTATACCTCATTCTAGAAAATGTATAAGTTTAATTAAAATGTTATAAAATTCAAAATTCAGTTAATACTATTCATAATGGCTAGTTTTAATAATATTTTAATAGCATATCGTTGTTTAGTGAAACTCGGTATTGCGTACGACGCAAGCTATCGAGGAAGGCCGCAGTTGCGTGAAAAGCAAGCCAAGCTAGTGTTGTGTGTAGTGAAAGATTCCTTTGATGATAACATAAAAACAAAATATTTCTCATAAAAGTCTGGGGTGTTACATTCTACCCCCCTTAAAATCAATTTCTCCCTCGAAATTCGTCACTTTGTAACAAACAGATGAGGATACCTTTCCCTTATTATATCCTCAAGCTCTCATGTAGCTTCTTCAAATTGGTGGTTCCTCCATAAAAAATTTTCTAAGAGAGTGGTCTTGTTTCGTAGGACTTTTTCGCTACGATCTAGGATCTCTATCAGCTGTTCTTCATAAGAAAGATCATGCTCCAACGGTAAAAATTCTGAGCTGAGTACATGTGAAGGAATAGGTATGTACTTTCTTAGGAGAGATACATGGAACACATCGTGTACTTGAGAGAGATTTGGTGGAAGTGCCAATTAGTAAGCTAACTTCCTAACACGGTCTAGTATTTCTAAAGGACTGATATATCTAGGGCTCAACTTCCCCTTCTTTCCAAATCTCATGACCCTCTTTAAGGGAGATATTCGTAAGAACACTTTATCACCCACTTCAAACTCTAGGTCATTTCTTCGGTTCTCGACATAACTTTTCTTTCGACTCTAAGCTGCTCTTATGTGTTGTTGAATAGATCAGACCTTTTCTGCCATTTCATCAACGAGATCAGATCCTAATAGCTTTCTTTCCCCAAATTCATCCCAGTAAGTTGGAGTCCTGCATTTCTTTCCATAGAGAGCTTAATAAGGAGCCATCTGAATACTGGAGTGAAAGCTATTATTATAAGAAAATTCCACCAAAGGTAGGTGTTGATCCCAACCACCTTTGAAATCCATAGAGAAAGCTCTCAACATATCTTCTAGAGTTTGAATTGTTCTCTCAGACTGACCGTCTGTCTGAGGATGATTAGCAGTGTTGAAACTCAACTCTGTATCCAGAGTATGCTGAAGACTTCACCAGAACTTCAAGGTAAATATCGGATCCCGATCAGATATAATAGAAAGTGGTACTCCATGAAATCTTACCACTTCCTTTACTTATATCCTGGAAAGCTGATCCAGAAAGAAATCCTCTCTAATAACAATGAAGTGTGCAGACTTTGTAAGACGATCAACTATGACCCAGATAGCATTATTGCCTTTCGATGTTTTAGGATGTCCTATGACAAAGTCCATAGTGATGTTTTCCCATTTCCATTCGAGTATGGGTAATGGTTGTAACATCCCCATAAACTTCTGTCTCTTAGCTTTAACTTGCTGACAAACTATGCATCTAGAGACATATTTAGCAACATCTCTTTTCATGCCATCCCACCAGAAGTACTCTTTCAGGTCCCTATACATCTTCGTGCTTCCAGGATGAATAGAGAATGATGAACTATGAGCCTCATCCAGTAGCTCCTTCTTTAATTCGGGGATGGGAGGAACACAAACCCGATTCCTGAACATTATTATACCATCACAATCAAGGTTGAATTCAGGAACATTTCTCACCTTCTTTTGTAACTCTACATCTTCTTTCTGTGCCTCTTTAATCATCACATGTATATATGGTTGAAAATTCATTTGACAAAGATAGTATTTTCCCCCTTCCATTATAATTCCACGATCCATCCTTTGTAAAACCATAAATATTAGATCTTTTGTGATCCTCATCATGGATAAACTGGCATGGTCTTGTCGACTTAATGCATCTTCCACCTTGTTTGCTTTCCCAGGGTGGTAATGAATTGAGCAGTCGTAATCCTTAATCAGCTCCAACCATCTTCTTGGACATATATTCAGCTCCTTTTGTGTGAAAATATAATTTCAACTTTTATGATCAGTATAAATATCACACCTTTCACCATAAAGTTAATGCCTCCAAATCTTTAATGCAAAGATTACCACAGATAACTCCAAATCATGAGTTGGGTAATTTTTCTCATGGATTTTCAACTGTCGTGAGGCATAAGCTATCACCATATCATTTTTCATATTAACACACCCCATACCCTTCTTGGATGCATCACTGTAGATCACAAACCTTTCTCCACTACAAGGCAGTGTGAGCACAGGTGTACTGAATAACCTTCTTTTCAACTCCTTGAAATTCTATTCACATTCCTCCGTCTAAACAAACTTAACTCCTTTCCGAGTCAACCTGGTGAGTGGATTAGATAATCATGAAAAATATTTCACGAAACATCTATAATATCCATCCAAACCAAGAAAAATTCGGATCTCATTTACTATTGTTGGTCTCGACCATCATTCAATAACCTCTGCTTTTGCTGGATCCACAGATATCCCCTCTTTTTAGATTATGTGACCCAAAAATGCAACTTTTTGAAGCCAAAATTCACACTTGGTAAATTTGGAATAAAGTTTCTCCTTTCTCAGGGTCTTCAATATAATTCTCTAGCGATATTCATGTTCTTCCTTTCTCTTTGAATAGACAATAATATCTTCTATAAATACTACAACAAATTGATCAAGATAGTATCTAAAGACTCTATTCATCAGATCCATGAAGATAGCAGGGGCATTAGTAAGACCAAATGGCGTCACTATAAATTCATAGTGTCCATACCTTGTACGGAAAGCCATATTTGGTATATCCTCCCTTTTGACCCTTAATTGATGATACCCTCAATGAAGATCAATCTTGGAAAAGTATTGAGCTCCGTGTAGTTGGTCAAATAATTCATCAATGCATGGGAGAGGATATTTGTTCTTGATAGTGATCTTGTTAAGTTATCGATAATCAATGCAGAGTCTCATTGATCCATCTTTCTTCTTAACAAATAGAACAGGTGCTCCCCAAGGTAATGCACTAGGGCTTATGAATCCCTTATCAAGATTCTCTTGGAGTTGCTTCTTCAATTCCTGCAACTAAATTGGGGCCATTCTATAAGGTGTCTTTGAAGTAGGCAAAGCACCCAGTACGAGTTCTATTGAAAACTCAACTTCATGATTTGGTGGAAGACCCGACAATTCCTCTGGAAATACATCATCAAAATCCCGTACAACGGGAATATTCTTAATCATGAGTTTCTCACCAACCATTTGAGATAAATGACCCTCATTTAGTAGAATCAAGACCCATAAGATGGAAGAAATTTCCACAGGAAGGTTATGTTCATCCTTGCATCGATAGACGATCATAGATAAATATAGAATATGAAATGCGACTTCCCTTCTTTGGAAATTGATATGAGATCCATATAAAGAATGCCAATCCATGCCAAGAATCACATCAAATTCTACTATAGGAAGGATCACAAGATTTTCACGAAGCACTATCCCACAAACTTCAATCGGGGAAGAATTATAAACTTTTGATGCGACTGTTGTGCCATTAGGGGTTGTCACAACTAACTCAACATCTAATTGTTGAGGTAATACGGTGATACCCTTAGAAAAATCTTCAGAAATAAAAGAGTGGGTGGATCCAGAATCAAATAAAACATTTGCTACTTTAGATTGGATGGTAAGTGTACCTTTCACCACATCGTTATCGTACTCCACATCGCTAATAGAAATTGCATGTGACTTTCCTTTTTCTTTAGCCTTAAGATTTTGTTGATGTCGATCATCATCAACAACCCTTGGATTAGGGAATTTATTGGAATAATGCCCCATCTCCTTGCACTTGAAACATTGAAGTGTAGTAGGTTAATTCTGTGTGTCCCTTCTTTTGTTTGCATCATTAGACATCTTCTTCCCATCATTGCGGCATTCAAATTCCAAATGACCTTCCTTTCCACATTTGAAAAATTTACTCGTCCCTTTAAGACAACTCCCTCCATGTTTCTTTCCACACTTTGAGCATAAGGGAAAGCTCATCTTATTTTCAGTGTGCTCTATAGAATTACCTTTGAATTCCATTTTCCTCTTCTTATCAAACCCATATGACTGATGGGTTAATCTAATCTCTATCTCGACTTTGAGAGCACATCAAACGATTTCCTCATAGCTATTGAAGTCCCTTATGGCTAACACCCTTCGAAGACTTGGTTTTAAGCCACTAAAAAATCGATCGATCTTACTCTTAGGATGGATAATAATACCAGAAGTGTACCATGAAAGTCTTGTAAAATTTTCTTCATAGGTACCAACAGATTCATCATCCTTTTGCTTTAGTTGAAGAAACTCTTTCTCCATCTTTGTTCGGAGAATACGAGGGAAGTACTTATTGAAAAATATGTTCTTGAACTCATCTCATTCCATGGACTCAATTTCATCCCTTTGCCTCGTATTCTTAATAAGATTCCACCATTGATCAGCATCTTCTTCCAAACGATACACTGCTGGGATGACTTTATCATGTTCAGAACATTGAAGAACTAAAAATATCTTTTCAGTAGTAATAATGTATTGTTCAGCAACTAATGGATCAGTATACCCGCTGAAAGAAGGTGGACGCTACCTCATGAAGGATTCAACAGAATGTTTCTCCTTCCTTTTCTTGTTTGGAAGTCCTGCATGATTCATAGCTTGAGAAAGTTGTGTGAGCATGGCTACAAGATTTTGTATTCTAGCTCCCATAACGTTTTTTTGCTCAGGGGGACAATCATTTCATTTATCATCACATTCCACATTAACACGGTTCCTTCGGGTTCCAGCCATTGACTAAAACAAAGAAGAATAGTGTGAGAAACACTAATTATAATAGAAAAACCACATAATCAAGAATAAACTTTCACACTTAAGGTCTTATCCTAGGTTATTCATGGTCATTTCTAAAACACTAAGATTGTGTTCTATTCTTAGACTTTTCCTTAGGGTTCTTACTAAGGCTTTCACATCCTAGTTTCCAAAGGTTGACTATACCTTTCCTCTGATACCAACTATAATGACCCATACTTTACATACATTGTTATTACTTCAAAATTGAAGCATACTTATTAAAACATATAACAAAACCCTGAAATGACCATATAGGTATAGTGTCTTTAGAAACTGGGAAACATAAATAACTGGTTCATAAAGCGTCTACAATGTCTCCCATTTATTTCATCATATCTCTAGTCCCTTTTGGAATATCTTACTTAATAAGCATCTTCCTAACTCGGGGAAAGAAAAAATAGAAAAGGGTGAGCTCAAATGATCAGTAAGGGTAAACAAAATAAATATCAATCACATCATATTTATAAGAACATAACATTTTGGAAATCATAACCAGCAAAAGAGAGCATAATTTCATAACATGGGACAAATCATAGTAGTCAAATGAAATTCCAATAATCATAAATTAAAACATGAAACTTTGTGGCATACACACATAATCATAGAGACTCATTTCTTATTAGTCAATACTCATTGCCAAGACTATCTTAGTGGACAAAGCCCATTTCTGAACGGAGTTCACTCCTCGTTTCAGTCTTGTTTCACTGAACCGGTTTAACCTACCGTTCCAGCCATGTCTATCTCATGAGATATAAAATATTTACCCAATTCATTGGAGGGAGATATGGGTCCCACCCATCTCACAATGATACCATTATTATGTGTGCCACAAAATCATAAATCATACATCATTGCATAACCCATGTAGCAAAAATGGGATTCTTAAAAAACATGACGTCATAAAACAGTTCATATAAGATAAAGGAATTCATAAATATAATTTCATCAAAACATAATCAAATCAATGTAATAATAGGGATAGAAACAGAACCCTATATTATCATAGATGGAAAATAATTTTGATAAAGCACTTCAACTCCATTCTTGAGAAAAATATCCCTTCTACTTCAAAAACATTTTACTTTATTTAACATGTCATAAAATTTTAAACTAAAAGAAGTTGATTAAAAATAAACATGAAAACTTGTAAAGGAAGCTTCTTGGAAATAATGTTTTAAAAATCCATTCATGTCTTATAAGTTAAAAAAACATTCTTCTCGTACTTTTGTCGGAAAAGTTAGGACGTACATTGTAGGGTAAATAAAAGAATGATTCCTTCCATACTATTGGGTAAAAGTCAAAATGGGTAAAAAGGAATTTAAAAATACATGAATGGACTTCTATAAAACATGGAAATGGATGATTGAAATAACCCCAGTAAATACATATGAATAAGTAATCTCGGATTAAAATGAGATTTGCAAAATTATCCCTTACCTTAGGTCCGATTTGCTTCGTAAGTGTCAGAACATCCTGTATAATGATTTAAATAATTTTATTTACTTATTCTAGAATCATAATTATTGTTATGATATCATATATGGTCATATTCTTAGCTTCTTATTAGTAATATTTCATTACTACTTGTTATTCTGGTGTTTATTACCTTTTATTATTATGCGTGTTTGTCGAACAAATTCGTATTCTTCTCTTTAGGTTATAGATACATCATTTCCAGAATGTTATTAGTGTAATATATATCATATTCATTCATTCAATTCATTTATATAATCATTATGCATTTAATATAATGTAGAACGAATCGCATCACATCGTGGAGACAGTATTCCGTACGTACGCATGAGCGATGATATCATTCCCATGATCGTGGAATTGTATTGGAGTGTATGTATACTATTACAGAATCAATACCACTTTACAATAATCATATATATTCATTACTTTCACCCTTATACCCATCCAGGTAAGGTGGTGGTGGAAAATAGATTACACCACGGCGTGGAGACGATATTCCATATGTACGCACGCGTGGTGATTTCATTTTCCGTAGGATGGATAAGAGGTGAAATAAGGTTGTTTCATATTTATAATAACATATCATTATATGAGTGATACTGATGTTATTACCTCATAATGAAACAACTAATGAATAGGGATTAGAAGAAGAATGGAACTTGAAGAAAACAGTAGAAGGTATTACCTCTTTCTCGAAGTGTCTCCTTTATACTTTCTCTTAAGGCACTAGAGTTGGTCATTTGATAAGACCAGTACCTCTAGTAGGTTTCTAAGGAAGTGAATAATTGAAATGTTCAGGGGTTGGCCGAGATTTAAGGCTCAAATTGGTGTGAGGAATAGAGGGAGGTGGTTCCCTTTTATAAGGGAGGAGAGGGGCACCTTTGGAAATATAAGAAATATTAGTTTATATTAAATCCTAACCCCACTTAAAAACATCCCCAATGACTCATATCCAAAGATTAGATGATATGGGGTTGTAATATCATCAACCAATAAAATTTATACATGTTAGGAATTCATTTTAAACATTATCAACTTGATTTATCCTTATTTATCAATTTACTTTTATTTGTGGTAATAATATTCTAAATTCTAAATTATTATAAATAATAACAGATGTGTTTTTAATTTTCAATAATTTGACACTTTATGAAATTTTAGACCATATAAATTATAATTTATATTTTTTTAAATATTTTTTTGATTTTTAAACAATTTTATAATATGTTATTTTTATAAAATAACAATAGTGTCAATTTTGACACTATTCATTTCATTGAATTTAAATAAGATATATACAGAAGATATGTTCGAAATAAAAGCTTTAATAGATTCATAAAATGTCATATGTATCTGTAAAATTAGTTTAGAACATTAAATAGTTCATATAATATTTATTTTAATATTTGTAAAACAATTTATTTGATATTTTAATTAATAAAATAATTTCAACATCACTATTGTGTCATAATTAATGATAATTATTTAATCCCTAAAAATTCAAAATAAATTCTTATGATGTAGATAATTTTAGTATATTTCTGGAGACTATTCATTTTCTAATTTTCATTAATTTTATCACCAAATTAAAATTATTATACTTATAATATTTAAGAAAGTGACATGTTGTAACATTCTTTGGTTTTAATAATAATTAAATTATTTTCATAGAAAAAAGTCCATAAAATGAATGTAATCCGACCCTTAGGTAATATTGGTCGACATTTAGTCATCCAATAGGATTTTGGAAGGTGTTAGGGTAATTTTATAATCTTATATTTACCATTAATTACCAGATTTACCTTAAACTATGGTAAATAAAATTTACCGTAGTTACTATTCATAATGCCCAAAAATAAAAAGTAGCCTATTAACATAATTTGGACCCACTGATTCTGAATATGGAATCCGTTTTTAAAATTCAAAACATATAAGTTGTAGTAATTAATTTAAAATAAATCCCATTGTTAAGAAAATGCGGTTTAGAAGTTAAAACATTGCCAAAGATTGAAATGTTTTTACCTATGAATTCAATGTGAAATTAATGGTAATGAAATAAATTATATTAAATGGTAAAAATATATTCTATTTATACTTTAAGACCATTCAATATTATATTTTATCCATATAAATTATCTAAATGAAAAAGTTGTTTTTAATTAAAAATTAGTGTATTTTTACAATTCATCAAAATAAGAAAGTTATCAGAAAAATATCAAAAATTTATCCAAAGTAAATTTTTATACCCTGATTGAAAAGAATAATTTTAATTTGTCAAATTGAACTTATAAACATGTCAAAAACTAGCTTTAATGTGGGTGCGCTATCAAAAGGCGGCAAAACTGTATTTTTTTGAAAAATACTTCTTTTATCCAAACAAACTGATTTTTCTTTTATACCTCATTCTAGAAAATGTATAAGTTGAATTAAAATGTTATAAAATTTAAAATTCAGTTAATACTATTCATAAAGGCTAGTTTTAATAATATTTTAATAGCATATCGTTGTTTAGTGAAACTCGGTATTGCGTACGACGCAAGCTATCGAGGAAGGTCGCGGTTGCGTGTAAAGCAAGCCAAGCTAGTGTTGTGTATAGTGAAAGATTCCTTTGATGATAACATAAAAACAAAATATTTCTCATAAAAGTATTGGGTGTTACAATCATGAACTAAACACAACCCTAACATGGTTGGCATTACATGGAAGAGTAACCTTTTTTGATATCTTGTATTGTACACAATACCGAGTTTCGTGAAATGATGTTATATTATTAAAATATTATTATTTATGGGTACATTATGAATAGTATTAACCACGTTTTTAATTTTAAATAATATATAAATTGATCTTATGTAATTTCTAGATCATAATATATGAAAAAATTCAATTTTTTGGATAAAATAAATATTATTCAAAAAATGTTGTTTTTATACCTTTTGATGGTGCACCGATTTTAAATCTAGTTTTGAAACTTTATTATATGAAATTAAAAAAAACTTATTATTTTAATTTGGATTAGAAAAATTACTTATGATGACTTTTTTGTTATTTTTCTAATAAGATTCATTTTTTGATGAATACTGTAAATACAAAATTTTATTGAAAAAATTATTTTCATTTAAAATCATTACATAGTAAAATTATGTTTTAGATTAGTTTTAAATTTAAATTATTTAATTTATATCTAGTTATGGTTTCTGAAGATGATTTTATATATGAATTTATTATAAAAACATTTTCCATTTAAAAAGCGGTATTTTCCCACAAAACTTCTTTTCTTGACATTTTAACGTTTTATTTTAAATTTAATTCAACAATATCTATGTTTTGAATTATGAAAATTGGATGTTCAGTTTGGATTTATAAGGTATAAATTATTTATATAGGTCTCTTTTATTTTTGACCCATATTAATAGTAACCATGGAAAATTTTGTTACCACGTTAAAGGGTAAATTAGGTAATTTAGATAAAAAGAAAATTATAATTAATATAAAATATAAACAAAATGAAAAAAAATTTATTCGATTAATTAAATGAGACCCTTGACAATTTTGTATTGAAATTATGTCATTTAATGGAATGTTGTCTAAGAAAATGACTTAACTAATATTTAAATCAAATAAAGACACAAGGTGTCATTTTCTTGTCTTTACTATCTTTTATGTTATCACATATGAAAAAATGGGTAAAATCAACGAATATAATTGCTAAATTTTAAATTTATAAACATATTTCTATAATATAAATTACTGTTGACATTTTGGGGCCATTTGGGAGATATAATGGTATTTGTAATATTTTATTTAATAAAAATATAAAGATGTCATATTCATGTTTTAAATAATATATCATTTTTTAAAATAACTTTATACAAACGATAAATTTGAATATAAATACTAATTTGAAAGATTAAATATGTCTCTTTATCATGGTAATTTATTTTTAATTTTTAGGAATGAAATAACTACATTAATGTTTTATATATGGATCATCCGGAAAATTTTAAATTGATAAAAAAATCAATAAAATAATTTTTATTAAAATAATAAAAACAAGGAAAAGGCCAAAACAATTTAAAAATTTTATTTTTCATGTATATATCAACCAAAAGGATCCTAGTGTCGAGTTATTAACCATTTATAGCCTTATACAAAACATTGTGACACTTATATTATTTTATTTCAAGTGGAGTTAATGTCGTCACATGAATAATCTAATAAATATAAAAATTTTAATGGATGATTTTCCAGAGGATAAATTCGAATAAATATATTCTTCAAGAATATATTAGATTTATCTTCATCATAGTATTTTATTTTTAATTTCTATGAAAAATGATATGAATATTAAATAATTACACAAAATGGATGTAGTAATTATTTTATTAAGGAAAATATCAAATAAATGTTATTAAAAATATTTAAATAAATATAATTTGGGACAATTAGTTTTTCAAATTATTCTTATAGATTAAATTTATCCCATATTGATATGATAAAAAAATTGGTTTGGGGATAACAACTTATCTTGATATTTTTTTAAATCCATGAAATAAATAGTTCAAAACTGACACTATGGATGTTTTGTCAAAATAAAGTTCTCTAAAATTATTTAAAACCCATAAAACATTTCAAAAAAACATATATTAATTATGATATATGGTCTAAAAGGTTCTAAATTAATCATTTATGGTATAATTGACTTAAAATATGTAAATATTTTACCCTTTTAATAATGAAATATTTGTCACCCTAGTTAAAAATTAAATAGAATAACTAAGTGTTAAATTAAATAATAATGACTAAATTGACATAAAAACTAGTCTGACATTTATTATTTGATGATATTATTACCCTATCACATCTTATATTATAAATTGTGACGTTTTGGATGTTTTTAGGTGGGGTTTGATTTTATTATAAGCTAATAATTTTGAGGTTTCCAAAAGTGTCCCTCGCCTCAATTATAAAATGAAACATCCAAACTCACCTTTTCAAATCCATTTGAGACATCATGATCAGCCATAACCTGCCCATTTCCCTCATAATATTCCCATGTTACATTCTAGAGGTTTTGTTCTCCTTCAAAGACTAACTCTAGTACTCTAAGAGGAGATTTAGAGGATGGTCATCGAAGAAGAGGTAATATCCTCTACCAATTCTATCAAACTTCATTACTCTTCTACTTCATCTTCATGAGTTGTTTCATAATTACATATTAAATCCAATATCTCTTTTATTCTTATATGTTATTATGAATATGAAACAATCATATTTCATCTTCTATCCATCATAGGAAAAATGAAATCACCACACGTACATACGTATGACTTACAGTCTCCACGATGTGGTTTAATATGTTTTTCATAACCAACTTACCAGGGTGGGTATAATTATGGATGTAATAAATGTATATGAATATTAAAAATTATATTTATTATGAAATATTATATACCATCCATGTCAATACTGTTCGAGAATTATGGGAACGATATCATCGCTCGTGCGTACCTATGGCCTACCATCTCCACGATGCGATGTGATTCTTTCTACATTATCTTCATTACATCATGATTATTTAAATAAAATTAATGAATAAATATGATATATATTATTATAATATCATTATTTATATGATATTCCTAAAACCTAATAAGATAAAAAATAATTTAATCGACAAAACATGCATAAGAATGTAAAGCATTTAATACCCGAATAACATATGGCAATGTAAAGCAATTACTTACGTTGCATATCAGACCTATGGTAGGGGATAATTTCGCAATCTTAATATTTTTTGAGATTGTTTGTACATTAGTATTTACTAGGGTATATTTATCATTAATCTCCATTTTTTTCTAAATATATCATATTATTTATATTCTTTTACATCATGAATATTTAAATAACTTTAATGAATAAATATGATATATATTATGATAATATAATTATTTATATGATATTCCTAAAACCTAATAAGATAAAAAAGAATTTAATAGACAAAACATGCATAAGAATGTAAAGCAATTAATACCCGAATAACAGATGACAATGTAAAGCAATTACTTACGAAGCATATCAGACCTATGGTAGGTGATAATTTTGCAATCTTAATATTTTTTGAGATTTTTTGTACATTATTATTTACTAGGGTATATTTATCATTAATCTCCATTTTTTATAAATATATCATATTATTTATATTCTTCTACAGTTTATAAAATTCAATTTTCCCATGGTTTAATTTTAATTAAATTGTATGGAAGGAATCTTTCTTTCATTTTCCATACGAGGTACTTTTTGACTTTTCTATTAAAAGTACAAGAATAATTTTTTTATCATTTATTGTATGAATGGGGTTTTGAATCTTCATAATGCCTTATTTAAATGAATCATCATTTACTTGATTTCATGTTTATTTTTAACTAAATTATATTATTTTAAAATTTCACAGAATTTTGTGAAAGTAAAACGTTTTTGAAGAAGAATGGATATTTTTCTCAAGAATTAATTTCAAGTGTTTTATCAACATTATTGTCCATATAAGATAATGATATTTAAATAGGGTTATTTTTATATTCCCATTATAAGAATAAATTTATTGTGTTAATTATAGATTGTTATTTTATATGGATTATTTTATGATAGAATGATGTTTGCAAAACCCATTTTATTTCATGGGATATGATATGATGAATGATTTTTGTTTTTAAGGAACATATAATAATGGTTTCATTATGAAATGGGTGAGACCAATATCTCCATCCAATTAATTGGGTAAATATTTATATCTAATGATATAGACATGACTACAACAACATGTAAATTCAGTTCAGTACTACAAGGCTGAAAAGAAAATTAAATTTAGATTAGTAATACATGGCTTGAATGAAAAGTAAACTCAGTTCAGTAATGGAATTTTTCCACTATGATGGTCTTGGAGGAAATTCCTTGGCTACTATGGAAATAATATTATGATATTTTTTCCACAATTCCTTATTTTATTCTAATTTCATTTGATCATGGTTAATATTCCTTTATGATCTATTCCTTACGTACTGCCAAGATTTATTTCATGACTTAAGATTTTGATATTTGAACATTATTTTTAGGTTTTTACATTCTTATTTTTGTGGTTTGTATTATATTATCCATGTATACCCTTACCGAGAATTTTATCTCACCCTTTAAATGTTTTCTTTTCCCCATGACATAAATAAAGGTTTTACGTAGAAAATGAAAAGGGGAAGATATTTAAGGGGGGTGTTGATGATATTTCACCATGTTAGAAGAATATGTTCCAAGTTTCCAAATGAACTAAACTAATATGGCAATTGGGCGCCTATATTTGTCACGTAGTAAGTATTCCACAAAGGTAATTTAATTTCCATGTCCATAAATCTTGGTTCGTGGGAGTTGGTATTAGAGCGAAGGTTAAGTTATCCTTTTGAAACTATGATGTGAAAACATTAGTGAGATCCCTAGAGATATATCTAAGGTATGTATAGGAATGTACAAAAGGGTAAGTCTAATTAAACATTACAATACAAGAATTATGTTAAAGATCACAGATATACTATGGTAAAACCTAATATGTTAGAGATTGAATGTACCCCCCTTGATTTGGTTGATTTCCTATTATGATATTTGCCTCTCAAACTATTCTTATTGGGTTTTAGATAATGGTTGTAACCAAAAGGAATCTTGTTAATGATAAATGCACTTGGAAATTCAATTAGTTTCTTCATGAACAATCAAATTTTATGAGAGATGGAATGAGAAATCATATTTCAATACTTACTCAAGCAATGAATCATTCTGAACCTCCAAATGAGTAGAGAAGGGAACACTATTCTATTGAGTCCATCATGAGGCAAAATCCACCTTATTTTAGTGGGTCATGTTATCCAATTATTGTTGTGCAATAGATTAGTACCATTGAAAAGATATTTTCCATTATTCTTTGTTCAGAACATGAAAAATTCATTTCAGTTGTTTATTGTTTTCAAGGTGAAGTAGTGGAGTGGCATACTCTAATCAAGAATACACCGCAGCAAGATGAAATTTAATCCATGGGAGGTGATGAGTTCAATAACACAGTTTTCAATAAGTACATTGCTCGTATTCTTTAAACAATGATGGTAAAGGAGTTACTTAACTTAATCAAATGGATTATGAATCTACTGGTGCCTATGAGGAAAATTTACAAGACTTGTAATATATGATTCTGGCTTTATCACCCAATATAAAAGTAAACATGATCGATTTTTCAATGGATTAAAACAAAGTATTATAAAGGAATTAGCTATAAGATACATTAATTTCAATTAAGACATTTTCAATGGTTCTATCAAGTTAGAAATGGAAATTGTTGTAACATATCAATCTCAAGGTTTGGATAAGAAATGAAAGATGTACTTCGAGGGAAAATATCCAAACAATGGTGAAAATAAGATGACTGTTTCCTTATGATTAAAATGTAAAAAGAAGCATAGTGGAGATTGTATTAAAGGGGACAAAAATTTTTTTATGTGTGGAAATGAATTTCTTCAATCTTTTGAGTACTGAAGGAAAGGTAAAAAATTTTCTAATGATATTAATAGATAAAAGACTATAGAGAATGCACCACCCACACTTCAATGCTACAAGTGAATGGAAATGGGGCATTAAACTAACCAATTCCATAATCCAAGGGTTATGGATGATTATCAACATAAAAAACCTCTTATGTCCAAAGACAAAGTAAAATCACATATGATAACTATTAGAGATATTGAGTACGATAACAAAGTGGTGGAATAAATAAGTGTTTATGTAATGGGATTCCAAAATAGTAGTGTAGAATCTCTTTTATAGTATTATAGAATATTGTACTATCTATGTGTTGGTATGTTGTGGTTTTCCATAAGTATATGGTAGTAGAAACCATGAAATGTGGTTGAAATAGTGTTTGGAAGCACATGATATGTGCATAATGAAGAGATAAGAAGAGAATGAGATGTTTGATAGTATTAATAAATCGTGGATGATATAAGGACAAAGTGATATCATGGTTTGAGTATATAGAATTTTACATATTTTTGATTTGTGGAAATGGTTAAATTTTGATAGAATGCATGGTTTCACTAAGGTTCTATGGCAATTCATGCTATTACTATGTTTCAAGAGAATACACGATTTAGGTATTCACATGTTTTCAATGCGACAACCAACAACTAACATACGTCATATGAGAGATAAATGTTAATTCAATTTAGATCACCTATTTATAATGATTTATATTTTTAATTTTTGTATGGATTGAAATGTTCATTATTTATAGATAATATAAGTTATTTTTCAGTTGATGTTATTTAGATTAATTTATTATCTCGCTATATGTGGACTTATGCATATTTGATAACATGTGATAACCTTTTTATTGAGACAGATGGAATAACCTATCTATCGCATGATTCTATAACACTAAAATAATGAAAAAAATATATTTATTTCATTAAATGATAGATGAAGTGGAAATTATTCAAGGAACGAACAATGGTGAGATTGTACCAAAATCAGGTATGTATTTATTCTCATGAAAAAACATCAACTTTAGGGAAAAGATCTTGAAAACAAAAAATATTATCTTTGTAAAATTTTATATGAGGAATCATATGTTCTCAAAAATAATTCTATATTTATGGCATTCTCATTGTTAACATTCTCCAATCCTTGTTCTCTATCACTCTCCATTACAACATTATGGTTAGATTTATCTTCTATATCAATGTTTTCACTTCTCACCTATGTTATCATATGTGGAAACCCAATGATCTATTTTTTTGGGTAACCATTATGTTTCTATCTTTCCTTCTTAAAATTTGGTTTTAGTATACCATTTTATCATGGGGTTTTCTATCATTTAGTGAACCTTTTATAACCACGATGAATTTCAGGGGTGAAATTCATTTTAAGTGGGGTAGAATGTTACACCCTGAAATTTTATAAGATAATTTTTTTAATTTCTGGAAGTCTTGTGTTTTAGTCTACACTGATATAATCTTTTTCTATAAGCAACACTGTATTATCTTGTATTTTATGCAACACTAATCTTGTCTTTTGTTCCACATAATTTTATGTTATTTTGATAGAATTCATTTCATGCAACACTGAATATAGATTTTGATCAATGTATAAAAGAAATCTATTTGTATTATGTTATACACAATACCAAAGGAAGTTTGTACTAAATTCAACATTGTCTTTTCCATCATTACATGAAATAACGACATTCCTCGATAGCTTGTGTTGTACACAATACCTAGTTTCACTAAATAACGATATATTATTAAAATATTATTATTTAATAGGATATAAACTAGACATTATAATTATTATTAACAATATTTTTAATTTTATATAACATTAAATTCATCATATATATTTTCTAGGATATAATATAATTAAAAAATCAATTTTTTTATAAAAAAGTTTTATTCAAAAAATACATTTTTTCTATCTTTTGATGGGACACCAATTTTAAATTTAGTATTTGACAAATTATTATATTTAATTTAAAAAAATAAAATTATTCTTTTAATTTGTATTATAAAATTTTTTTGGTTGACTTTTTGTTATTTTTCTAAAAACATTTATTTTTGATGAATTGTGAAAATACATATTTTTATTGAAAACATTATTTTCATTTAAAGTAATAACATAGTAAAAAAATGTTTTGTATTATTTTAAATTTTTAATTATTTAATATTTATCTAGTTATTGTTTTTGAAAATGATTTTATACATGAATTTATTATAAAAACATTTTCCATTTAAAAAGGGGTATTTTCCAAGAAATATTTTTGTGACATTTTAACAGTTTTATTTTAAATTTAAATCTTCATATTATGTATTTGGGATTATGATAAATGGATGTAAAATTTGTATTCATAACTTCAATATTTTTTAAGTACGTTCCTTTTATTTTTGACCTATATGAGTAGTAACAACAGTAAATTTTGTTACCATAGTAAAGGGTAAATTAGTTAATTTACGATAAAAAGAAAATTGTAAAGGCTATAAAATGAAAAAAATGAAAAAAAATATTCAATGAATTAAATTAAACCCATAAAATTTTAGGATCTAAATTATGTCATTTATTGTAAACTTGTCCATCAAAATTACTTAAAAAATATTTAAATCCTGGAATGACCAATGTGTCATTTTATTTGTCTTTAATATCTTTTATGTGTTCACATATGAACAATTGGGTGATAAAAATGAATCTAAATGAACATTTCTACTTTAATAAACTTATTTCCAATATATAAATGACTTCTAACGTTTTTGGGCCATTGGGGAGATATTATAGTATTTAAAATATTTTATTTATTTGAAATTTAAATATGTGACATTCATGTTTTAAATAATATATCATTATTTTAAATAAGGTTATACATAAGATATATTCAACTATAAATACTTATTTGAAATAAAAAATTATTCTCCTTATCATGGTAATTTATTTTTAATTTTTATGAAAGAAAATATTACCATAATGTTTTATATATGGATGATGTAGCCATTAATTAGTAGAAAAAAAATAACCTAATTTTTAATAAAATGATAATAACTATAAAAAGGCTAAAAAACACTAAAAAATTATTATTCAAGTATATCTCAACCAAAATCATCCTTGGGTCATGTTAGTGACAATTTTGAGCCTTATATAAGATCTTGGGACACTTATATTATTTTATTTCAAGTGCTGTTAAAGTTACCACATTCATAATCTTATAAATAGAGCATTTTTAATAGAAGATTATCCAGATGATAAATTCAACTAAAAGTATTTTTATGAAATATATTAGATTTATCTTTATAATCATATTTTATTTTCAATTTTTATACAACAAATAAGTATATTAAAAAATTACACAAAATTGATTAAGTGATTGTTTCATTAAGGAAAATATAAAATGAATGTTATTAAAAATAATAAAATAACAAAAAATTTAGATAATTAATTTTTCTAATGACTAGATGACCGTTATCCCTTCTCAATATGATAAATTTTTTGTTTCTCTATTGAAACCTTATCTTTATATTTTTAAAAATCCATTGAATAAATAGTATCAAAATTGAAACTATTGATGTTTTTTCAAAATAAGTTTTTCTTAAATTATTTAAAAAGCATAAAACATTTTTAGAAAAATATAATATTTTTTATATATTCCGAAATTTTCTTAATTATTCATTTATTGTCTAATTTACTTCAAATAAGTAACTATTTCACCCTTTCAATGATGAAATATTTGTTACCCTAGTTAAAAATAATATAGAATTAATAAGTTTTAATTAAAATTATAATGCACAAATTGACATAAAAATTGTATAAAATATATTGGAGGATGATATTAAAACAATATATAATCTCATATTTTAAATTGGGACATTTTTATGGGTTTTACGGGGGGATTGATTTTATTATAAACTAATATTTTTCAGGTTTCCAAAACTACCCCTCACCTCAATTATAAAGGGAAACCTTCTACCTCACCTATTCACATCCATTAGATCCCTCAAGCTCTGATAAACCATTTCCATTTACCTTATAAAATTCCTTAGCTATATTATATATGTTATGGTCTTTTTGAAAGGCCAACTCTAGCACTCTAAGAGGAGATTTAGAGGAAGAACGTCGAAGAAGAGATAATCTCATCTACTGATTCTATCAAATTTCTTTCTTCTTATACTTTTTCATCCTGAGATCATTCATTATTATATAATAAACTAAGTATCAATTTTATACTGATATGTTATTATGAATATGAAACAATATTATTTGATCTTCTATAAATCCTATGAAAAAGGAAATCACCACGCGTGCATACGTACAACATATCGTCTCCACGTTGTGGTTTAATATATTTTTCATCACCAGAATACCTAGATGGGTATAATTATGTAGGTTATAAATATATATGATTATTATAAAATGTTATTGATTTTAAAATATTATACACCATTCATTTCAATACCGTTCAACAATTATGGGAACAATATCGTCACTCGTGTGTACATATGGTCTATAGTCTCCACGATGCGATGTGATTCGTTCTAAATGATTTTAAATAATGAATTATTATATAAATTAATTGAATGAATAAATATGATATATAATACTGAAAGATAATTCTTTATATGGCATAACTATATCCTAATAAGATAAAAAATATTATTTGACAAAATATGCATAAGAACATAAAGTAGTTAATACCCGAATAACATGTGATAATGAAATGTTACTAACAAAAGGATTGTAATATGATCATATATGATATCATAAACATGAATATGATTATGAAATAAGTCAATAACTTTATTTAAATTAATATACAAGAGTTTCATATACATACGAAGCATATCTGACCTAAGGTAAGGTATAATTTTGTAATCTTATTATTTTCTGAGATTGTTTGTACATTAGTAATTAATGGGGTATATTTATCATTCATATACATGTTTCCTAAATATAAAATATTATTTATATTATTATAATAAATTTTAATGTCAATTTTACCCATTGGAGAATTTTTATTAAATGGTATGGAAGGTATCTTTCTTTTGTTTTCCATAAAATGTACTTTTTGACTATTACGACCAAAGAACGAGGAGAATGTTTTTTATCTTATATGGTTTGAATGAGTTTTTATGTGTTCATAACAAATTAGTTCCCTAAAGAATCCATTAAGCAATTTCATGTTAATTTATAACTAAATTCTTTTATTTTAAAATTCCACGACATTTTGAGAAAAGAAAATGTTTTTTAAGATGAATGTATATTTTCCTCAAGAATTAAGGTAGAGTGTTTTTCAAAATTATTTTCCATTTAAGATGATTCCCATTAAATAGGGTTATGTTTATATCCCTTTAATTAATATTATGTTATTTTGTTAATGATGGAATTTTATTTTATATGGATTATGTTATGATGTTATGATGTTCACAAAAACCATTTTATTTCTTAGGTTAGGCTATGATGAATGATTTAAGTATTTGTGGAACATGTAATAATCATTTGATTATGAGATGGGTGGGACCTATATCTCTATCCAATGAATTGGGTAAAGATTTATATCTCATAAGATAGACATGAATATAATGAAAAGTAAATCTGGATCAGTAATACATTGCTGGAATGAAAGGTAAATCTGATTCAGTAATACATAGCTGGAACGACAAGTAAACTTAGTTCAGTTATGGACTTCGTCCAATATGATGGTCTTGTAAGAAATTCCTTGGATACTATGGAAATCATATTATGAACTTAATTTTGTCCACAATTCCATGTTTTATTCGAATTCCATTTTATCATGGTTATTATTCCTTTATGAACTCTACCTTACGTACTGCTATGATTTATTTCATGTCTCATGATTTTGACATTTAAACATTATACACATGTTTTTACATTCTTATATTTATGGTTTGTTTTATGTTCTCCATGTTTACCCTTACTGAGTATTTGAGCTCCCCCTTTTGATGTTTTCTTTTCCACGAGAGATAATGAAATATTTTAGGTTGTGGAAAAAGGGAATATCATTATGGGAGATGTTGAAGATATTTCAATAATTTAGAAAATTATATTCTATGTTTCCAAAGGAAATAAACTAATAGGGTCTTTGGGCATCTATTTGTTTCATGTATTAAGTATTCCAAAAAAGTAATGTAATGTCCATTTATGTCAATCATCTGTTGTTATAGTTGGTATCAGAGTGAATATTTAGTTATCATTTGGAAACTTGGATGCAGAAACATTAGTGAGATCCCTAGATATGTTTCTAAGGTATGTTTAGGGATTTACCAAATGGTATGTTTAACTATAGGTTAAAGTACTAGAATTATGGTAACAATAATGGATAAAATAATTTTAAACAAAATATCATAGACATTTTATGTAGTCTCCCTTGATTATGTGGATTTCATAGTATGATTTTTGGCTCTCAAACTCTTCTTTTTGGGTTTTAGATAACGTCTAAAACCCAAAAAAACCGTGTTAACGATCAGTGAAATAGATAATAAAATCATTGTCCTCCTAAACTACCAATTGTTATAGGATATGGAATTAAACATCTTATTTATATACTTAAACAATCTATGAATCATTTTGAATCTTCCAAATGAGCATAAGGGAACAACATTCTGTTTAGTCCTTCATGAGGAAACATCCACCTTATTTAAATGGGTCTTCTGATCCACCTGTTACTGAATAATCAATCAGTACCATTGAAAATATATCATCCAAACTTCCTTGTTCATAATATAAATGAGTAATTTTGATTTTTTATCATTTAGAAGAACAATAAAACCAGTGGTGGGATCTAATCAAGAATACATGGCAGTAAAATGAAATTGAATCCATGGGATGGGTTAAGATTAAGAAATTATTTTTCAATAAGTACATTCCTCATATTCATTGAAAATATATTGAAAAGGACTTCCTAGAGCTTAATCAAAAGTATGAAGAATATGTTGGTGCGTACAAGGAAAATTTTACAAGACTTTCAAGGCATGTTTCTGGATTTATCATCAAACCTGAATGTAAAGTTGATCAATTCTTTAGTGGCTTTAAACCAAGTCTTCTATGAGAATTATCTATAAGATAATCTAGTAAGTAAGAAGAGATTTTTAATTGTGATATCAATTTATAAATGTAACTAGGTGTTACATATCAATATCAAGGTTTTTACTAGAAATGAAATATGGAATTCAAGGGATAATCTGAAAACAATGGTAAAAAGTGGATGAATCCTTCCTTATGCTCATAGTGTTGAAAAAAGAATAGTTTATATTGAATTAAAGGGACTATAAAATGTTGAATAGTTTATATTGAATTAAAGGGACTATAAAATGTTTTAAGTGTGAAAAATTAAGGTCATTGAGTAGTTGAGTGAAGATGTAATGGGAAAAGGTTTTCTAATGATGTGAATAGAGGAATGTCTATAGAGAACGCACCACCCACACATCAATGCTATATGTGAATGGAAATGGGGAATTATAATAACCAATTCCCTAATCCCATGGTTATGGATGATCACAGATATAAAAAACCTCTTAAGTCTAATGAAAAAGGAATGTCACATGTGATCACTATTATAAATGTTGAGTATGATAATGAAGTAGTGGATTGATTATGTGTTTATGTAATGGGATTCCAAAGTAGTTTTATAGAATCTCTTTTGTAGTATTACGTAATATTGCAATATATATGTATTGGTCCATTTTGATTTTCCAAAAGTATATCGTACTGATAACCATGAAAAGTGATTGAGTTATTTTTGGGAAGCACATGATAGGAAGATAATGGAGGGATATGGAGATAACGAGATGTTTGATAGTATTCCTGATCTCATGATTGACATAAGGAAAAGGTGATATCATGGGTTGAGTATATATAATTTTTTGTATTTTTTATGTGTTGAAAGGGTTAAATTTTGACAGAATTCATGTTTTCACTATGTTTCTACAACAATTCATGTTATTACGATGTTTCAAGAGAATGCATGATTAAGGAATTCAAATGTTTAGACTGTGACAACCAAGAACAAACTTACTAGATATGAGGGATAAATGTTCAGTCAATTCAATTCACCTATTTCAAAAGTTTTACATTTATAATTTTTTGAAGGATTTTAATGTTATCCATTTATGGTCCGTATATATTATTTTCTGGTTGAAGTTTGTTAGATTAATATATTATCTAAAATAGGTGGACTTATGAATATTTGATAACCCATTCTAACATATTTGTTGAGACATATGGAATGACCTAAAATTATATCGCATGATTTTATAACACTTCAATAATGAAAAATTATCTTCATTTCAATAAATAGCAGATGAATTAGGAATTGTTCAAGGAACTAAAAATGGTGAGATAGTACCAAAAACAGGTAAGAATTTATTCTCATGAAAAAACATTCAACATTATGGAGGGGATCTTGAAAAAAAATGTTATCTCAGTACATTGTTATATGACGAATCAGATGGTCCATTAAATCATGGTAAATTTATGCCTTTCTCATTGTTAACATTATCCAAACCTTGTTCTCTCCCACTCTACGTCAAAAATTTATGGTTAAATTTCTCTTCCACATCCATGTTTTCACTTCTCACCTATGTTATCTTATGTGGAAACCCAATGATGAGTTAGTTTGGGTAACCTTTATGTTAAAAAAATTCCTTTCTAAAATTATGCTTTAGTATTCCTTTTTACGATGTGGGTTTCTATCAAGTAGTGATCATTTTATAACCTATATGTATTTCGAGTGAAAAATTTATTCTAACGTGGTAGAATGTAACACCCTGAAATTTTATGAGGTAGATTATTTTTAATTTTCATTGTGTATTCTATTATACACTACACCAACATTATCTTGTGCTATACAGAACACTATATTAGTTTATTGTTTACAAAACACTATTCTTGTCTTGTGTTATAAAAAATATCAAGTTTTATAAATTGAATTAATTTCACATAACACTAAGTGCAAATTTTTTTATGTATAAAAGAACTATGTTTGAATTATGTTATACGTAACCCTATAATAATATATTACAAAATTCAACAATTTCTTGGATGGAATTACACACAAGAGAGACATTCCTCGATAGATTGTGTTGTATGTGATAGTGAGTGTCATTAAATAACAACATATTATTAAACTATTATTATTTAAGGGGACATAAACATGATGTTATGAATATTATTAACCTCATTTTGAATTTAATATAAAATTAAAATTCATCTTATATATTTTCTAGAACATTATATTCGAACAAATTTAATTTTATGGATAAAAGAAGTAGAATTAAAAAAATGCATTTTTTCCACGTTTTGATGGTCTACCAATTTTAAATATAGATTTTTACACTTTATTAAATTAAAATTGGGAAAAAAATCTTCTTATTTTAATTTGGATTATAAAATTTTACTTTGGTTGATTTTTTTTGTATATTTCTAATATGTTTCATTTTTTTATGAATATTGAATATAATATTTTTATTGAAAACATTATTTTCATATAAAGTCATTACATTGTAAAATTATGTCTCAGATTAGTTTTAAATTTTCATTTTTACATTTTTATCCAATTATGGTATTTGAAAATGATTTTATACAAGGCTTTATTATAAAAAAATTTCCATTTAAAAATGGGTATTTTTCCCAGAAATTGTCTATTGTGACATTTTAATGGTTTTATTTTAAATTTAATTATGGAACTTCTATGTTTTCAATTATGATAAATGGAAGTCAAATATGGGTTTATAAGGTACAAATTTGTTAAGTATTTCCCTTTTAAATTTGACCTAAATAAATAGTAACCATGGTAAATTTTGTTACCACGGTAAAGGTAAATTAAGAAATTTATGATAAAAAGATAATTATAATGACTATAAAATGACAAAATAAAATGAAAAAAAAACTATTCAATGAAAAAAATTAGACCCTTAACATTTTTGGATTGAAATTATGTCATTTAATGGATGCTTTTCCATGAAAAGGACTTAAATAATATTTAAGACAAATAATGGCACAAGGTGTCATTTTCATTGTATTTAATATCTTGTATGTGTTCATATATGACAAAATTAGTGATATCAATGAATATAAATGGTAAATTTTATCTTAAAAAATAAATTTACATTATATAAATTATTTTTTACATTTATTTTCAATTTGGGAGATATTATGGTATTTATAATATTTTATTTAATGAAAATTTAAAGATGTCACAATCATGTTTTAAATAAAATATCCTTTTTGAAAATAAGGTTATGCAGAATAAAAAATTGATAATAAATATTCATTTTAAATTTAAAGAGTTTCTCTTAATCATGGAAATTTATTTTTAATTTTTAGAAATGAAATAATTACATTAATATTTTATATTGGATGATGTAGAAATTATTTAATTGAGAGACAATAAGTTAACCAAATTTTATTAAAGTGGTAATAACTCTAAAAAGACCAAAACACTTTACCATGTCTTATTGGTCATGTATATCTTAAAAAAAATCATCCACAGGTTGATTTAGTGACCATTTGGATCATTATATAAGAGATTGTGGCACTTATATTATTTTATCTCAAGTGGTGTTAAAGTTGTGACATTCATAATCTAATAAATATAACATTTTAATGGAAGGTTTTCTGAGGTAAAAATTTTAAAAAATGTATTATTATGAAATATATTAGAATTATCTTCATTACAGTATTTTTTAAATTTTTATTAAACAAATAATAATATTAAATATTTACACAAAATTGATGTAATAATTATTTTATTAAAAAATGTCAAATAAATGATATTAAATGTAATTAAATAAATATAATTTGGGATAATTTATTCTTCTAGTGAATTTTATATATTACCGTGATCTAGTATAAATATGATAAAATATTTTTTTCTAGGATAACATCTTAGTTTTATATTTTAAAAAATCCATGAAATAAAAGTTTCACAATTGACACCATTAATGTTTTATCAAAAAAAGGTTTCTTAAATATTTTAAAAATCATATATTTTTTAAAATAAATGTAGAATAATTATTATATTGTTTAAAATTTTATGAATTATTCATTTATGGTCTAATTGTATTCAAATAAATAAATATATTACCCTTTTAAATATTGAAATATTTTTTATCTCGGATAAAAATTAAATATAATTATTAAGTGTTAATTAAAATGATAATGCTGAAATTGAAATCAAATTGGACTAAAATTTACTGGTTGATGAGATTACAACTCTATCACATCATATAATCTAAATTAGATCATTTTGGATGTTTCCAGGTGGGTTTTATTTTATTATAAACTAATATTTTCTCGGATTCCAAAAGTACCCCTCACCGCAATTCTAGAAGGGAACCTCGTAACTCTCCTATTCCCGTCTATTTCAGCACTAAAGCTCATCCATAACCTGAATTTTTTTATAAAACACCCTTGGGAAATTCTATAGGTTATGGCCCTCTTAAAGTACCAATTCTAGTTCTCTAAGAAGAGATTTAGAGGAAGAACATTGAAGAAGTAATCTCCTCTATCAATTCTATCAAACTTCTTTTATCATCTACTTCCTATACACGATTTGTTTCATTATTACTCAATAAATCAAGTATCACTTGTATAATAATATGTTATTATGAATAGGAAATAATCATATTCCATCTTCTATCCATCATATGAAAAATGAAATCACCATGCATGCGTACGTATGACTTACCATCTCCATGATGTGGTTTAATATGTTTTTCATCACCAACAAACCTAGATGAGTATAATTATGTAAGTAATAAATATATATTATTATTATAAAAGTATATTTATTCTGAAATAATATAAATCATCCATTTCAATACCATTCAACATTTTCGGGAATGATATTGTCACTCATGCGTACATACGACCTACTGTGTCCACGATGTGATGTGATTCATTCTACATGATATTCATTAAAATAAGATTATATAAATGAATTTAATTAAATAATATGATATATATTATGATAATATTATTATTTATATGATATAACTATAACCTAATAAGAGAAACAAGAATTTATTCGATAAAACATGAATAAGAACATAAAGTAGTTAATACCCGAACAATGGGTGACAATGAAATGTTACTAACAAAAGGGTTATAATATGATAATATATGAAATCATAAAAATTAATATGATTATATAATAAGTCAATAACATTATTTAAATCATTATATATGTGGTTCAAATAAATACGATGCATATCGAACCTATGGTTAGGGATACATTTGAAATCTTACTGTTTTCCAAGATTTTTTATACATTAGTATTTATAGGGGTATATTTATCATTCACATCCATATTTCCTAAATATATAACATTAATTTTATTATTATACTATTTTTTAATGTCATTTTTTACCCATTGTTGTATTTTTTTAAAATGATATGGAAGGAATCTTTCATTCATTTTACATACGAGGTAATTTTTGACTTTGTTAGCAAAAGTGCAAGGAGAATGTTTTTTATCTTATATAAAATGTTTTTGTTTTTACGTCTTCATAAAACCATATTTCCATGAAGCTTAATTTAAAATATTTCATGTTCATTTTTATATAAATTCTTTTCTTATAAAATTTTCTGGAATTTTTAGAAGAGATTTTTTTTGAAAAAGAATAAATATTTTCCTCAATAATTAAGTTTGAGTGTTTTAGAAAAATTATTTTCCATATAAGATGATGCTCTTTAAATTGCGTTATGTTTATATCCCTACTATTACTACTATTTCATTATGTTAATAATTGAATGAAATTTAATATGGATTATGTTATGGTGGAATAATGCCTAAAAACCCATTTTATTTCTTGGGTTATGTTATGATGAATGATTTATGTTTTTGTGGAAAATGTAAGAGTGATTTTATTATGAGATGGGTGGGACCTTTATTCCCCTCCAATTCATTGTGTAAATATTGATATCTAATGAGATAGACAAGACTATAATAAAAAGTAAATCTAGTTCAGTAATATAGGGCTGGAACGACAAGTCAATCTGGATCAGTAATACATTGCTGGAATGACATGTATACCCAGTTTAATAATGATAATTTTCCACTATGATGGTATTGAAAGCAATTCCTTAGTTACTATGAAAATCATATTATGATATTATTTGTTTTCCAAAATTCCAGGTTTTATTCCAATGTCATTTTATTATGGTTAATATTCCCTTATGATCTATGCCATGCATACTACTGAGATTTATTTATTTACTCAAGATTTTAATATTTAATATTTATTCTCATGATTTTACATTATTATTTTTATGGTTTGTTTTATTTTCTCCATTGTTACCCTTAATGAGCATTTGAGATCACCTTTTCAATGATTTCTTTTCACTACTATATAAAGAAAAGTTTTATGTAGGAAAAAAAGTGGAATATCATTATGGGATTTATTGAAGATCTTTCACCAAGTTAAAAGATTATGTTCCAAATTTCTAAATGCATTAATCTAATATGGTATTTGGGAATCTAATTGTGTAATGTATTAAGTATTCCACAAAAGTAATTTAATTTCCATGTACAACAATCTTGGGTCGTTAAACGATGAGCATGAGGCTACCAGTATAATTAATCTCCTTTAGAAATATTTTATTTTACTTTTATAAATATTTAATTTAATTTTGTTCTTATGAATTCTATATCTTGTCAATCTTCCCCTATAAGTATCTAGAGGGACATGATTATTGGTAACCATAATTTTGAACCTCATTATTGTGTTCTTTCAGAAAATTATATTTTAAAGAGTATTATCTCATCAATAATTCAACACACTCCTTTATCAAACTAGCCTCCCCAACATGGATTCAACCCACAAGATGAAATTTTAATTCCTTCTACTAACTACAATATTCCATCATACTGGGTTTGAACGTCCATTGATTGTATTTAGATGATAATTTTGAGGATTTTTTATTTGTTCTATCATGCTACCAAGGGTTATACTATGTGCTATCAAACTCCCCTATGGCTCCAGATGGTTGTGATTTTTTCCACAATACCATTTCCCAATGCTATTGAGCATGTTTTCCTCTTCTTCGAACAATCTGGGTATGGTTGGAGCTTAAATAGGGATATGCATCCTAGCATATTTTTTTCTGATGAATGAGAACATTCTTTTTAGATTAAATAGATCTGTTTAGAATATTGGGACTATAAACACACCATCTATATTCATGATTTCATATGGGATTCATAGTTCATATTCTACCATTAGTCAGAACTTATTAGAGAACTAATCTCCCATTGGTTCCCTAGTACCAATTCATTCCATCTTCCCCATGGAGAATCATGAATCAATATTTGGGTATCTACTATCTGGATGGGATAAAAACATTGGGAAATGTATGTTTAGTTCCTTTCTATTTTGTATTTCTATGATAAACTTATACAGAATAGAGTTAGGGAAAGGTATATGCTCAAAATTGTGACAATAAAGTTGAATATTTATTTGTATTTGCGCTCAATCATTTCCATTAAAGACCAGATGAAAATTTTTCTCTACAATAGTAGAGATCAAACAACTGCTATACGCCCTCATTGTTACCCTTACTGTAAGGTCCATGATAGCATCAGATCATATTGGGAAATCATGTAATAAGATAATTTTCCACATTTTACTACTGGGTGAGGTTGGAGATATCCCTAGGACTTATACTAGAAGGTTTCATGTACATATTCTTTATTTGGTGATTATTCCTAGTAGGTTATGCATGCGCGGGAATCTTAGTTATCACACTGGTAATAGAATATTGACTGGGAGAGTGAACGAATATCAATATTGATTTACCAACTCTTAAATCCATATTACTAGCTTATGGTCCATATTCATTACGGAAATATCTGTTTTATAATTGGTGGTCATGTCTAGTTTTTATTCAGGCAGATATGGGAGCATTTTTTCTCTTATAGATACCACAACACAAAGGGATTACCAATTCCTTCTTTCTCTATGATACATAAAATATATTGGGTAGAACAATGGACTGAAGACCTGAAGAGGTTGACGACATATTGACCTAGTATAATCCCTTCAACATAATGCCTTATTCTGCACTTATCAGAGCAATTATTGATAATGGTGGGGGCTCTCTTGATAAATGCTCATAGAATATCTCACTTCAGGGTGGGGTACTTGATACCAGGATAATTGAGTTGATTATTTTTGATGTGTATACTATATATTGTTTCGCTATCTAATTCCGTTGCATCCAAAGAGTTTCTACCCTCCCCTTGGCCAGCATGTGGGGAGAATGAAATCTCAAGATTATCCTCCAATTTTGGATGCTATTGGATCAATAGAATACCAACATTTATATTGTATGTTCACTCATTTGAACCCATATCTTTATACCATATAAATATTCCCCAGACTGGGTGAAATTCTATCTGGGTGGTTTGCAGAACTGGTTGGTCCTTTAAGTGGATAGACCATGTGCCTTCCTAAAACCTTTATTCATAGAAAAAATCGATATGTTTCTAGATTCAAGTGACTCCTGAAGAAGAACCCCTACCCAACAATGAACATCCCATTAGTTAGGAATAATTACTAAAGTATTATAGTCATTTAATATGATAATTCATGGTGCATATCTTAAGAGAAGAGTACACGATGATTACTTTCTTAATTCATCATTAGCCCAACTGGTTGTTCCCTCTTTTGATGTACCTACTCAAGTAGTTTTGGGGGATTAAACATAACATATTATAATCTAGAAGAATATTCAAACATTGGTCACTGAGACTCAATTAGAATCATATTGTGAAAAAAAGAACATCTTTTCCATCTCTTTCATGATTTGGGGGTGGGTAGCCTTGATCTCCATCCCTTACATGAAATCATGAAACACATTACCCCGATGCGGTACGAGTTGGTTACAATATAGAGTGGCTTGAATGATTTAAATGAGACTACCATAGATGAATAAATCAGAAAATTTTCAAAGGAATTTGAATAGAATCATCATATCATATCTGAGTGTCATCCCAAATAGATGTATTAACATCACTTATAATGATACATGAGGATATTATAACCCGCTCAATTTGTAAACTTCCATTATCAAAATATTCATTAGAAAATACATAGAAACGTGTTTTCCATATGTCTACTCTCATCAAGACCCTTCACCCTTTGGAAGCAATAGAAGAGGGATGGAGGGAAACACTTCAACACTCAATCAGTGCATCTCATTATAATCATTCTTTATTGTCCAACATAGCTGATAAAATATTATTATTGTTTGATCATTAGTATATTTTTCTGATTGAATCTTTGAAGAGGCTCTGAACTATGGACGTCCCTCCTTTTTCATGCAGTCAAAGAATAGATCTTATGAACCTTCTTGAATATCTATCCATATTTCTATTATTCTAGTTATTCATGATATTTCATTAAAATTATGTTTCATGAATCATGAATGATACCCATACCTCATATAATATGTAAACCTGAATTCTTTGATTTAATATTTAAATAATAACATATTTTTTTAGGAAATGACTATGAATTCCCACCAACATGAGATTTATCATTAATTTATCTAACCCAGTGATCTTGAGATTCACATATTCACAAAAGGATAATTTTGGTAAAATATATTCCTTAGATGGATAATTCATTATCCTTAACTAATATAACATGATTTAGTGAGAATAGATTAATTTTTTAGAGGGCCATATAGTGTGACATAAAAGCATTATATATTTTCAATTATATTTCCTGCCTTTTTTTCCTATGGATTATATAGGTGAAGAAATAATGGTTTTAAACACAGATTTTTCTCCAGAGACCCTATTATCGGTTTTTCGTGACTTGTTTAGAAAATTTTTCTAAAATTGAATATCAAATCATTATTGTGTTATAGTATATGTTCTTTTATCTCAAACTTTATATTTCATTTTGTTAAGATTATTTAACTCTATCATCCTATTTATCTATTTTTGGTCTTTATATCAGACATTTATTCAATCCTAATATACAATTTTTCAATGTTTCACTCTCCTTGCAGTTTAATGTCATTCGACAAGGATGTATGAAATTAATTGTAATTTCACATGGTACATATGTAGATATATAATTTAGTTAAAAGTATTTATTATAGGACATAAAATAATTTTTATTTTAAATTTTTTCTTGTGCTTGATTGGTGAATATAGAATATGGTGCATACATGCCAGGGGTGACCTACAACGGTCTTGGGTGCTAAATTCAATTGTGTTTTTGTCAAGGTTTACAAGAAATATAGTCCTGTTACTGAAAGTAGGAAATTACTATGGCTAGTTTTTCAAAATCCATTTTCATTAATAGCATGGTAATTCATTGATGTCCCTGCTATTTTCTCTAGCCAATGGAAGATTAATGGGGGTAACATTATCTAAGGGTAAAATATTATGGATTCTAGGTCCAACTGAATAGTCGTAAAATGGGTTGTTGTAAGTAAAAACCCAAATGTTTATGTTATGGAATATTTAATAGGGAACAAATTCTAGGTATTACTCATAACACTATGCGATTTATGGTTCTTTCATGGTGTTACCATGGATCAAAATGATTAGTGTTACTTTACTACAATGAGGGGATGCCTTTGGTTAGTAGGTCATAGCCATCCTGCATCGATATAATTATCAATAAGAGGTATCCCCACTCTTTTATGGGGGCCATGAAAGGATTGATAAGATTTAAATGTCATGATGATGATGTTGGGTATGGATAGAAATCTATCCATGAAGTGTTATATCACCCTAGGGTAGTTTATCTCTTAATTATGAAGCTTGGTCCCTACACCCTATGGTTTCAACTCATGGGGTGTGGGACTTCAAATGGTATGGGAATGGAGTGTCAAATTATTTCTTTGAGAAATGGTAAAAAATTATAACCTAACATTGGGGATGTACAATATACATAAATATTTTACTTATGGGTATTATAAATCATGGTCCAATGTTATAGTGTCATGAGGATGGTATGGCAATGTTGTTTCTGTGATTGACTAGAACACTCTAAGGTGTTGAGTTTCACCATAGTGAATTCAGGCTCACAAGGATCAAAAAGAATTTTTTTAGGAATTCATGTACTTGGTTGATTCCCATAGGTGCATATACATGAGTAATAGGAATACATGAATATTCAACCAAAGGGTCCCTAGAATATGGTTATCTTTTTCTAAGGGTCATGGAATGTTTTCTTAGATCTATGGAACACAAATCATGAAGTTTGATGTGTGTAAAATGTAATATTAAAGTAGTACAGGAGGAACCTAGAAATTGTTTCTCTTCCTAGGGAATATGTTATCATAAAGAGGAGATGTAGAAAACCATTACTCTAAAATTTTCATGGAATAGGGGGTCTAAATATAATGGCTTAAATTTTACTATGTCCAAAAGTGGGACCCTTTATCTTTAGGAAACATTCATTTATTCCATAATTTTCTTCTAAAGTATGGAGATAAAGAGGTTAGAGTGTGAATACATGAATCTAACTAAATCCTGCATTTGTGGGTTTGCAATTAGAAATGTTTTGTTTCTCATTCAGTAGTATTTTATGGTCATGAAATTGGGACCCTCAAATGACAGTGTTTAAGTTCATACATCTTGAAAAAATTTAATGTAATTTATGTTCATGATGCACATGGATCTAATACGAGAGGAATGTTACACAATTTCGTAATTAGAATACCCACAGTACAAAGTAATCTGATATCCTTCTGAGTGGGAGATGAAAATGTTTAAAATCATATATAAAGGTTATCTTTCAATGAGTAATGATATGTGACAATAATAATGGGGATGGCACCAAATACCCTACCGTGTTGACTTCTGCCAATGAAAAGTCAAGCTCATTGGGGTCATAAGCCCCTTTTTGCAGGGAATAATGTGTTTGGTTGATGACCACATGCGCATATTTTGGTTCTATGGGAATTCATTCATATTAAATAAAAGGGTTTCATGATGTTGGTTATCATTTTCCAAGGTTCATGGAAGGTTATTGGTGATCTGTGGTGTTCAAATCATGGAGTGTGATTTTGGAGTTGAGGGGATTTAAAGATGACAACAACACCCCATAATCCGCTGGATCAGAGATAGAATTTTATGGTCCATTAATAAGGAATGATGATGGGATATGTATTAAAATTTTTGATTTCATGTAGTGGGGATGTGTTTTTCATGAAATTTTAATGTCATTTTACCAAGATGTTTTCTTTGTATTTTAACGTTATGTGGTAAGGGTTTTTTTCATTTCCTTTTAGTTTAAGGTCATACGGTAAGGAAGTTCACTACATAGTTCTACACCATATATATTTAGGGGAGTAATTTTATCATTTATATGTTGAGGATGAACCAAGGATTATATATTTGGTCATCTATATGCTTCCTATGATTTCAAGAATAAAACCATACATAGTTCTGATATGAAAGTTCCATGAACAGGTCTGACCCATTCTCAAAGATGGGGGGGATTTTGTTTTATCATATATGGACCAAACGAATAGAGATCAATGAATCCAAACATATCCTACTATAATTATAATCAATTCTCATCTAGTTCTTTATAATTACACTCTCTACATTGATCTAGCCCATATGTCGACACATTCATTATTCTCGTTGATTGTTTTAGCTTGACATGGGATTGGAGATCTGATTGTCACTAAGTATTCTATAATGAATGGAAGTAATCCACACATTGTTCTTAAGATACCACATTGTTAAATTTCATGATTACAAGATATAGGCTACCCAACCGGAAAAGGAAATATTAAGGATGAGCTTGTGAATGGAGGTTTGGGTGTCACCGTGTATCCAATGACGATAAAAAACAAGACACACATAGTTCGTGAATGTAAAATGATCTTCATAGGTATGACATGTAAACATAGGGGGGAATTGTTCCCATTTATTATACTAGATGGACCTAGAAATTAATATCATGATAGAATGGTAGGAATCATTCCACATATAGTTCTTAAACAAGGAACACTCTACGCAGATCTAACCCGTATGCATAGTGGGGCACTATTCCCGTTGATTGTTATTGTACGACACATGATTGTAGATCCACATGTCACTATGTATCCTATAATAACATGAATAAATCGACACATAGTTCTTTAATGGAGGTATGGTGGGAGGCGAAAACAAATGATAGTGGTCCTCTTAGGCGAGGTCCACAAGAATATGCAGTTTTATGTCATGTAAGAGACAACAACCATGTAGTTTAACTTAATACAATGATGAATCGTGGTGATCTTTTTATGGGAATACATCAAAGACCATGCTAACCCTATCTTGAGATGAAATTTATTGATCTTGTGTGGAATCCCCTACCAAAATTCCTAAGCTCATGTGAACTATTTTTGGTGTGAAAAAATAAGGAATGAAAAAGGATACCCTCATGACATGGAGAAAAATAGTGAAAGGACAAGAGGACTTTGTATCATGTGGTATCTAGGATAAGATATAGTTCTAGTTATACCTATATATCTCATTATAATGTGAATAAATAATTACATAGTTTGTAAAAAACCCGTTCAATTTTTGTGTCACATGATGAGGTCATCAACCATGATGTTTGATGTCACGCAATATGGATGAAGGTGAATCAACATGAAGGAAGAGTAATATTATAGCTCAGATCAAGAATGAAGGTTTGGTAATCACTATGTATCGTTTTATAGAAGGAATCAATATACACATTATTTTGGGACGATTAATTCATTATGTGTATTTGACTTACACATGGACATGGGGAACTTCATTTCACTATTGCACATATCCATCTCATGTGTGGTGAATCATTATTGTGATGATGATTCATTTTTATTTTAATTTAATTTAGTGAGTAAATCATATATACTATTTAATATGATGCATTCAGGTTTTTTCTTGTATTTTTTATGGTTATGCGGTTAGGAAGAGTTCCATATTATGTAACATTAGTTAGTCAGGACTCATTTGCATAGTTTAATGTAATGAAATCAAAATGAGATATGTTTTGTTCTTTAACATCATTAGACCCGGATGATTTATTCTGTATAATTTAAATTCATTCTACATGAAATTATTCCATACAGTTTAACATCTTGTTGTTAGGGTATGTTCTGTATAGTTTAACATCATACAATCAGGATGAGGGATGCAGTGTAGTTTAACGTCTTGTGATAGGGAAAATTGAAACTATGTAGTTTAATATATTTATTCATGGAATTTTTACATAATGTTTCAATTCATGTTATTAGGACATGATCCAAAAAACATAAAATCATGGGTTTAGGACGAAGGTAATTATCGAAGGTAGATATGTGAATTATTTCTTAAGAAACCATGAATTGTGATGGGGCATGACTCATTCCACATACATTGTGGCCAATGAGTAACTCTATTATGATATGACTTATGTATGATATAAATTCAATCCCATTTGGGCTCTATCTTCAAAGGATTATTTTCTGGTATCATTTTTTTCTGATAAAAAATACCAGTTCCACTTGAAGGAATGAGAAAACGTGAACCTTTTTAATTAATGCCCATGTGATCCGGTTATGATATACTTCAAGGTTGTGCAATGCACACAAACGTTTCTCATAAATTAACTCTAATTCATCTAACTAACTTTGTGATTTCTCATCATTTGAGAGTTTTACACAGATAAAAATTCTATGAGAGGGAAACATGTCTTCCATGATAAATACTACCTCTGTTCAATATACGAAGGAATATGGGGTTGCTTGTGTAGCAGTATGTGTAGTGGTATAGTAGGCCTATAATGAAAATATGATCTTTTATTGCAACGAATTATTGTCCTTATACAATATATTATGGTGTATATTGGATAAAGTATTATTAAGTGCCTCTATATATACATTTTACTCTACATGGTAGACATACGATTGAGTAGATTCGATGTTGTACTCCTGGTATAATTTCTTTAACTCTATAGAAAAGAAGCTGGTTCTATTGTCTATCAATATCATGTGAAGGATTCTAAAACTCGTTCTGATATGGTAGTTGATGAAGGTGATGATATTCCTCATTCCATGTTCTATAGGAATATTTCCTGAACCCATTTGGAAAAGAAGTCAACAACAGTATGGATGTACTTAAACTTCTTATCTATGACTGGGGGATATGGCCCCACAACACCTATTATCCACATGGAAACTTTACAAGAATATTTAGTTCTGTGTATCAATTATGAGGGTTGATAGATGAAGTTATCATGATTCTGGGATATATGATATTTCCTGGTGAATTATACATAGTCATATATCATGGTTTTCTTGTAATAATGCAGCCTCAGGATTTGGTTGGTGATCTTGGTCCCAGATTGATGACCATAACCAGATATTAAATGGTATTCTTCCATGATAGATGGAATATCTATTTTGTTCTTTGCATTTGAGGAGGATACTATAGAAGACTCATTATTAGAGGATTTTCTCTTTTGGGCCATCCAATTTGGTAATGTTCACTTCCCATTTTTTAATCTATTGACTTCTATTTTAGTACGCCAAGAGGATCCCATTTCTAAGATAATCAATTATGTAACCTGTCTATGTAGTAGTGAAAATCAATTTTTCATAATCAGGGTTATTTTTGACATTATTGATTAATTCCATGTCGTAGATGATGATTTATGAGACCATTATTCGATTGGTGATGTGGAAGATCACTTCCTCTTGATCAGGGTCAATAAAGACTATGGATACTTTATCCAATGAATTAGCACAATCATTTTGTGATCAAGTTACATGATGAAACATGTGCTAAAATGGTAAATATACCATTAGTCTCCTAATATGGATATTGAGAGAGTAAAATTCTTATTTTTTGATGGTATATTCACTATTTATCTGCTTTATCACAAGCTCCAAATCTCCTTGAATATTTAGGTAGGCTATTTAATGTTTTAGGAAAAGTTTCAATCTATTGATAAGGGATTGGTATTAAAAATTATTATTTCTGCAGCCTTTGGATAATGATAGAGTAGGGTAAAATTTATTTGTCTGGAAAAATATATAAAGTCCCTAAGACAACCTAATTATGCTCTAGGATTTACAATCTCTTGGTAATAGGAATTCATGAGGAGACATAAAAATACAACTCCCTAGTTCCACGTGGGTATTGGGAATATAAAAAGTTATCACCGTGAAGTTCTATTTCTACTCATGTACATTCCCAGGTGGGATGTTCCTTAAATAAATTATCTAGAGCCTTCCCTTTAACTAAATTTTATGACATAAACTAGATGTCATACTATGGTAGAATGACCACTTGTCAGGCCAAATTCCTTGTTAGAAAGGGATGGCCAAGGATGTACATGGGTGGAAAAATATGAGAGACAAGGTGGACTTTGTGGTGTTTCTAGTAATGTCTCATATTTTTCATTAAAATTTCGATTGAGTGTAAGTTCTTCTTGACATCAAAATATCATGAATAATTTACTAAATTTTTGACTGAGGTAGTAGAGACTATTCTCATTCCCTGAATAATTTTTACATATGAGGAGGGAAGAACGCGAACTATCCATGTATGAAATATATAATATCAGTGGATTTCCTTCCACCGGTGGAATCATGACGGGTAGGAGCAATAGGTACGGATTGATACTATTGATGGATTCTTGGGAGTATCCACCCCATAAAGAAGAAATTACATTCTTCATTATCCTATTTAAAGGGAGGCATTTTATGCCCAGTTGGAAATGAAATGAAGAATATAGGCAATATTCCATTGGATCCTCTTTTGTTCTCTAATATTCATGGGTGGTGACATTGCTAGGATTTTACTAGTCTTCTCAGGGCCAACATCGCTGTCTTGGTGGCGTACCAAAAAGACAAGAAATGTACTAGTTGTTTCCCCAAAATATCATTTCAAGATATTCATCATTAGAGTGTGTTGTTGCAACTTATCATGGGATATTTGAAGATCTGTTAATTGATCACACAACTAATGATATTTGAAAACTAGGTCATCAACAAAACATTAATATATTTTTCCCAAAAATGGAGTAATGATATGATGCATGGATCATTGATAATTAAAAATTTTGTTCTTTACTCTAAATGGAAGGACCTGATAGATAAGGACCCCATAGGGTTCATTAATGGGAGTGGATTCCTCTTATTTATGGGACATATTTATCTAATTTTACTTCCAATACCAATCCATAAAAGAATGTGACTAGGAACCATAAATTTCATCAGTCATGGTTTTTGTGGTTGGCAATGAGAAGTAATCCTTTGGTTAGTATGTATTAAGGTCATTGATATAGAAACAGATCCTAATCTTCCCATTATTTTTCTTAATAGGGATGATATTAGAAATCCATATTGGGTATTTCTCTTCTCATACAATGTTGGATTTTATAATTTTTTCAACTTCTTCCTCTACATTAGTAGCATGAGAGGGGTGTATCCTGCTTACCGCCTACATGAAACCTAGATGGTCATTGGGTAAGCCGAGATAGTGTGTAGCCACATCTGGATTTAGTATGTGAATTTTTCATTCATTATAGGAAAACTCATATCAGTGTTTCACATGAAATGTAATGTGCATCTCTTGATCCTCAAGAGGCATGATGGAACTAAAATGTTTAGGTTGAGGTTCTACTTATATTCAAATATTTACCTGACTAAGTTCATAAATTGTGGTGGAGATGACCTCATCAATATAAAGAGGGGATTTCTTAATGTTATTCTCTTCATATTCCACCCCTGAGTTTATGGAGGTATTTTTAGATGATGTTGGAAATTTGAGGTACTATCTGCCACTTTCAATATAAGGTAATCCAGGAAGAGATAAATTTTCATTACATATTTCCAGAGTCGTTGTAGAGAGATTATAAAGATGATTTTATTTTTCACAGTCTCCAGGGAAATAAGTGGTTTGGACTTCTGGGATCAGTCTTATTTCCTCAATCAAATTTATATGTAGAAAATAATTACTATCAATCATATTCTAGGGATTTTTAGAGAATTCCCCCAAGAAATTGGTGGATTAAACATATATATTTTTATACACCATTGGTTATTTTCTATCTAACTTATAGAAACTTTCATCATAATATATGGATTCACAATTTTGATAAGGGGAACTAACCGATGAAGTATACCAAACTTTCCATTAATGTGGTATTTAAAATATTGATGGAATGTTAAAGGTACTGACATGTGGATATAGATAATGGGCCTTCTGAGAAATTCATTTTATGTGTTTTCTTGAATGATAACCGTAATATCACTGTTAAATGGGAGATCCCAAAATTTATCTTTGAGAATAATCATCTTGAGAGGTATTTTAATATTCTTATCATACACTTCAGTGGTAATTTTCATGATAGATATATCCATTTCCCTGTATCTCAAACATTGGATGGTCTAGACCTGGGTGAGTTTTATCCTAGAACCATGGTCATTAAGACCCCTTCAATTTTTGACATTATCTAGTGTACCTATAACATATAGAGGATTCATTTTTCTGTGGATAACCTCTTCCTAATCATGGTCTATAAATGGGATGGTGATATTTTATTTTGATGGCATAGTCTCCAATAGATAAACCTTAACTTCATTGATTTCCATCTTCGAATACTATAGGCTCAAGAGGGATTAAATGAGTGCCTCCAAAAGTTCTTTTTAATGATGGAGTCCATCCAGGATTGAGAGCTTAAATGGGACATCTTTCAAATATTTCATAATGGATTACTTTTGTGCCAGAGGTCATTGCTTCCTGGGGTGGGGTTTCTCCATATTATGTGGTTCAAGAGATAAATAATTTTTTGTAGATGAGCATGGTACTTATGCAGAGGTTAGGTAAGAATCATATGTATGTGGCATAGGTCAAGCCAACCATCACAATTTTCTGGAATGATCATATAATCACATTCGTTCCAGTGTGTTTTGTAAGTGGACTAGGTACAGATGACCACTGGAGGGTCTTGGGACACCTAGACGTATGGGATATCTTGAGTGCTTCCCATGATTTTGAGTTGTATATTTGTCCTCTATGGGTACATGAAAATAATATTGTGTCCAACCATTGTCTTACTATCCTTTGTAATATCAAATCCTTCAATTCTGTGCTCTAGATCGCTAGTCAGATATAGGGAACTCATACTCGAAAGCATATTAATCATTGGGGAAATGGTATACAATGTGTATGACATTAACTGAACCCAATATGAGCTCTTAGTTTAATTAGGTATCAATTTTGAGTGGAGTTTCATGTGTTTCATTTGTTTCAGTAATAAAATTTGTAAGCATTGGATCTTGCATAAGAGTTGAAGATGTGTCATCCTCTTTTATCTATTATTATGTTTGATGGTCTCATCCACCTCCAAGAGGCTTATTCGATGTCACATCACTCAGTGATTGAATAACTACGGGTATGTAAAGATATTCTCTTATGGGGGATTGAGATCAATCAACTGTCTTTTGATTCATCTAGTAGTAGAACTTATATCCATGTCTAGGCTCATTTATTTCCAATCAACTAGTTCTTTATATTGGGAAATGGATATGAAGGTCAACTGTTCTGAGGAGTTATCCAATATCACCTATCTAAAATTGACAATGATTTAGTCAGATTCCTTGAAAACGGAGAAATCCAATATAGTGTGAAATATCATTTCATGGAATAATATGAATTCAAAATGATCAGTGAGGTTGAACTTATTGGGGTTCATGGGCTATGGCAGCTTGAGTAGTTTATTATCCATGGATTCAAGGAAATAACTCAGACGTGTTCAATTTAAAAATAGTATGTTTTATTCATTTGTTCCTCAAATATTGGGCGACCCTTAGATCTTTTTTCTTCAAGTCAAGGGATATTTTGTTGTTGTCACTCTATCGGATGTACTAGGTTGTTTGGGACCTGCCTAGGGGCGTGAATGAGATCTATTACCATCTTGAGGGTAACAATGGTAGTCTATTCGTAGTTTAGCATTTTCTCCTATGTTGAGGGAATAATTCGAGACATGGATTAGTTCAATTGAATAGAATCTTACAATTTTTATGCTATTTCTAAAAACTCATAGAACCAACCGAGATATTTCATTTGGAATAGAGGTCTCTAAATCTCTTCTAAAATATATTTAACCTAGAGTTGTAGCAGTTTTTTCCATAAGAGAGTGATATTGATTGAATAGTCTAAAAGTCTCTACCTAGCTATGAAGTAAGAAACCCTCCTATTTTCATATTTCTTAGAGTTATTCTGGTTCAAAATTTTCATTTCCCTCAGTGTGGAGATGAGCTGGTAAAGGAATTGATGATGAATATATTCCCATATTGAAACTATTCATATATAAATACTATTTTACCAAATAAAGTCTTTACCACTCAGGGTATGTACAAATAACCTCCACTTGGTCACATCCTAGTGATCTCGGGGGGGGGGGGGGGAATCCTCTGATAACATGTATATATGAAGTCTGTGAGGTACTATTATGGGTCTCATGCACAATCAATGGTGGAGAAGGGATGATTTATGAAATTGGTTGCGAGAAAAGTATCATTCACCCATTCAGGATATATATTTTTCTAATGCTATACTATTTTATTTCGTGTTTTCATGGCATCCATTTGTCTCGGTGGGGACTTGATTATGGTGAGAAGTTCTAGAGGTACCACTTTCTGAGAAGCGTTCAATCTATAGGGAGTGGGAGGGGTGGATGATGAGGCCCTACTTCCATTTCTTTGTGAGTATCAATTCCTGATATGACTGAATGGTTTCTCTAGAAAGGGATTGGTTGTTTCCATAATAGAGTGGATTCAGGATTTTTTTTACTTCGTCATTTATGTAGTCTAAAATATTTGATTCAGAGATAGTTTGTTGCTCATACGCCACTCTTGTAAGATAATTGTCCCCTTTTATGATGAATGGGTGGAGAGATATTCATCTCCTCTTGAATAAGATACCATGTGGGAATGTTTTCCTAAGTGACTCCTCATTTATTTGTCAAAGAGCCTGTATCTCATTCTCATATTGTAAAAAAATTTATTCGATGGAAGGAATTTCATCTCTTTTTTGGTGATGAGTGAGATATGACCACTACTTTTAATTTTTCCTTAACATTGTTCCACCATAGAGGTGGAAACTGTATATTTTGAGGATAAATGTTGTGGATCCTTCTTTAATTTTTCAGTATGTGAAGCCAAAGGGGGTGTATCTAGATAATTCTCTCATAGTATATTTTCCATATTTTATCCCTATGCATATGATTATTGATCCACAATATTTATTGTGTTCATGATGATAACATTCATATAGGTGTATCAAGAAATGATAGTTGTCCAATTATTCAAAATAGAATAGGATGATTCTTCACTACATTCATTATGTTCATTTCTGGAACCCTTCCCATATTTCAAAGTTTGTTATTGCGACCCCAATGGGTTTTGATTGCCTACTCCATATGCTCCTCCCATCACAGCATGTTAGTAGTGACCTTGAAGGAGTTTCCAGACTTGATTTTCAAACATGCCCTGAGTAATAGACATTGATATGAAAGTAAGAGGATTAAAGGGGATTCTGACCATTGATATTTACCTCCCAAAATAGAGAAGACTGATTCCATTGGTATTGATGATGATGATGAACATGCCTCTAGCCCTAGGGGATGGGGACTATTTGGGGACATAATTGGAATTTTTTGATCCGTTTTTTAGGGATTCAATGATTCCAGATGAGGATTTGATGACTCATTGGATAGAATTTGAGATATAAATAGCCCCATCATAGTGAACTAGGGTTGATCTAGAACCCTCACTGAATTTTCCATGACTTCGTTTGGGGATTATTAACCTAGTGATGACTATTGAGATATAAATTCCCACCTTCCACCTATGATGGGGTCTATCTAAAACCAATATTTATTTCCCCATGATCATCTTAGGAGATGATCAACCTTTTGATGGATATTGAGATATAAAATCACCCATCTTAGTGGGTAGGGGTTACCGAAAATTAATTTTTTTATTATACAAACACTTTTGAGGAAAAGTGAGAAACCATCAAACACTTTTAAGGGAAAAGTGGGAAACCATACATGACTTCATGAAATACGACCTTCAAACATCGGTAAAAAACATACAGAATTAATCCACTCAAATATTCAAACCATGGACCAGGGTGCACAATATTAGAAAAGCACGAACAAACCTCAAAAATGGACTCCTTGAACGCCAACAGTGTGACCATCGACACCGCCTCCAAATCCACCAACCCAGCAGTGAACTCCGGTCAGAGTCCACCCAAACCAACCAGTGACGTGAGATAGTCCAAGAACACATCCACTAATGGAAACAAATCATCCTGATCAAGGTAGTCCAGCCATGCTGATGCTGCAACCTGCTCCATAGATTCGCACCTCCATTCACCAACAGCACATCCATCATCAAAACAAACTCAAACCTGCTCCACAGATTCTCACCTCCTTTCACCAGCAGCACATCCAACATCAAAATAAACTCAAACCCAGAATCAATAGGAATAAACCAATCCAAATCAACAAACGGAACCAAAACAAGCATGCTTGAACACAAGCCCCCCCCCCCTCCTCTGAAACCCTGGATCTGACCTCAAACACACCAGTTCGCACACCGATGAGGATCCAGAGTGAATCCAGGCAAAAGACCCTGCACCGGGAGGCCGCCATGGCAGACGCTGCGAGCACCGGGGCCGCCATGAAGAGATGTCGCAACGGACCATGATAACCCTCGCAGCTGACAGTGAGCACATCTGAATCGAAGATAGCGTGCCGACGCCATGGAGAGATCACGAGGCCGTAGGCACCCCTCTGCCAACTCCATGCAAGCCGCATGCAACTCGGAGCACCCAAATCCGTGAAAAGAACACAAATCTTGGAGGAGCGAAGTCGACTTCGATCCAAAACCCCGATGCCCGGAACACCAAGGCCATCGCACACCGCAGATGTTCTGAGATCCCGAGGCACCAGAATGGTCTACGACCATACCGGAATCAAGGCAGGAACCTGAGGCTACAGGGTGCGAAGAAGCCTCCGATGAGCCAAAACCGAAGTAGAGCCATCTAGATCCAACACCGGCCAACATCGGCATGAGGCGAGACAGTAGCCGATGAAGACGATCCACGCCGGAGGTGGAGAGGGGTGGAGGTGGTGGTATATATTCTTCCATCCTTGTGAGCTAGGTTTACTCTTGGAGGATTACTATGGATGCAACTATTATGAAATATTCAATATGAAAGAGATATTCTCATGTATGAGTTGGGTGTAATGGAAACTCCTAACGGGATTCATTTTCTATAGAAAGTTGTTGGGTTGACCAAAACATCAGCTTTCAAGTCTAGAATGCATTACCATTTTTTCAACGGAAATAGTTCAAATATATTTGCTATGTACTCTCCATCTGTTTGTGATATATTAACACCTTTTAAGTGAGGGAATTATAATGTACTGACTAACTAATTTGTGCATTACCCGATCACCTGATTTCATGACAGGCTATGGTATTACAGGACACTATGTCTAAAGAGATATATTATTATAATGGTGTTGTAAATTACAATTCCCCTTAATTTCCCCATCCTCAAATATAGATACATGAATATTATTCAACTACCAAAGTTGCATGATGTAGTGGTGGAAAGAATATTTCATATTTTCTAGTTGAATTTTTTTGAGCTCCATGCCATGGAGATAGTAGCCATCTCTAGATAAGAATAGTGTATCATTAAGGTGTATAGGTGAACCAATGTTATAGGATAAGGTTGGTTTTTATCCTTCAATCACTGGTGAGTTTCCCATATACTTTTCGATAGATAAGGAACATAGCCCTTCTCTTGTTTTTCTAGAATCTCATATTCATAAGTAGAAAGGGGAAAAACATGGTGGGGAGGTTATTTCTCACTAACTCTCTCCATGTGTGTATGTAAGCTTCCTCTTCATCAGAATTACAAGCCTTCATCTCGTATTACCATTAAAGGTGCTTCTAGGGGCCACCTACTAATCGGATTGGAATGTTTCTAGATGTTTTTGGTGAAATTTATACGGATTAACCCATTTCTTAGAGAACCTCTCTATAAGAAGTCATCTAAGTTTTGAGACCTCTCTAAATGGAGGTTTTTGGGAAATGGGTGGATTTCCTTGCCCATGGGATATATCACCACGATGATTTTTAAAATAATGAATGTTATGAGTACAGTCCTAGTGATACTTCTCCACACTACAATGAGGGGGATAATCATGATAATTATCACCTTTAACACTAGTTAAAGAGTCGAAAAACTCTTTTGTTATTGAGAATGTGTCTTAAAAAACATCAATGACATTATAATTGAGTAGATTAGGGACATGATCCACATTCCGAATCATGGAGAAATATTCAAAGGTTCCTTTTAGTATTTTGAATGGATATGATCCCTCTATATGATGGTTGTCATAATATATTGATAACCATTTGGTGATGTGAGTATGAGGCCCCTGATAATAAGATTCAAGAATATTCTAAAATGATTCTATATTATTGTTAAGAATATGAAACTACTTATTGGTGGTTTCCATAATATGTTCTCCAACCCCAACTGAAGCGGTGATACAACCATGGTTTGAATATGCTTTCCCTACAATAATTTTTTGAAGACATCTATAATGGGATATAGGATATGGGAATCCTCTTATAGGGCCTATGAAGGATCATAATGTATTCATTAATTAGAAGATGTAAGGGTATGAGCATGGATTATGTGACCTACTGGAATATGTCAAGTATCTTCATTGATAGAATTATGAGCCTATATTGATACATGGTCTCCTCTTAATTAGTAATACACATTTAGATTGGGGATTAATGCCTGATCCTAAGCCTTTGGAGCATGCCTCAAATATTTTTTGATCATAATATGTTCATATCTTGAAACTTGTTCCACTCTCACTTAGTGATCCCTATTTGAACAGAGATATGAGCTTGATCCTATTCCTTTTTTGAATGGTTATGGTCTTTCATGATGGGAATATGAGTCTATCCCAAGCCATGTTCCACTCTCACATGGTGAGACCTATTTGGATCAGGGGTATGAGCCTGATCCCGAGCCATTGAAGTATGATTCCAGTAATTTTTTATAGCAATCTAGAATTTTCATGGGGCATGTGTCACTCTCACTAGGTGATCTCAAATTATAATGGAAATATCATCATGGTCTGGTTTCTCATAATTTACATAAAGATGCCAATAATTCTCCTATAAAATAGAAATAATGTCCTCTTGCTCTGAAGAAACCACTAGTTCATGCTGATCAGAGTGTTGTGATACCTTGACCATAAGGATATGAGTATGCACTTGTCCCATTCTCTGTACTAGTATTAGAATATTCCATTAGTGTTCTTTAGCTCTTCTAAAGATGTAATGACAATTTAGAAAAATGTGCATAGGAATGTAAGCCTACACATTTTTTGTACCCACTATATACTGGAAGATATCGTCAATTTAACATGGGATATGATCCCACTATATACATGCTTGTGGCATTAATATATATTGATGATATTTATGCATTGGGGTTGGGTTATGCACCTCCCCCAAGCTTGTTGCTATAATATTCTTGCATACTTCTTCTGGGTGAGAAAAGATATGATCCTTTTCAATGTATACTTCCAGTATATTTCGGTAGGATTCATCCACATGATCGAGGATATGAGACCACTCCTCGTTATCCATATCCTTCCACACCCAATGTGTCTACCTTATTTTCCATGAATGGGTGACAAAGGTGGAAATGTGCCTTGTGGTTCCCTCAATAGGAGACTGAGGGGGACCAATGGGATGGCACTAGTGATAGAGGTTGACAAGATCCATCCTCGGTAGCTCCTGAATCAGAAGGGGTCTATTGTTTTCTCCTTGGTCCAACATCATTACATACTGAAGGTGGGGATTGACGTACTCTAGGGATAATTTTTGGAAGTGGTTGGAGGGGGAAATGATAACCAATGGATTTACTATAACATTTCTAGGATGATGTGGACTTGTCAGTTTTAGTGTTTGGAGACCCTTATAGGAATCCCTAAGGGTCAGGATCATACCATGCTGATGGTGTTCCCTAAACATTGTATTCACCACATAACGTGGGAGGTGTCTAATGGGCGAGGTTGTTATATATCCCAAGGGGGTTTCATAAGTAGCTAATTTACTATAATGGTCATAAGATGAAGACATGATAATAGGTTGGGTGTTATTTATGTGAAAAAAATTGGTAGTCATGATGAAATCAATTAACAAGGTCAATGACTAACTCACCATAGTAGGCATGATATATTGTCAATCATATATGCATGGGTAACACAATTTTGCATTTTTATTCATAGTCATTCCATTCTACCCATGTATCTTTCACAATGAGGATGGAATTATTTAATGAGAACCTCAAATATAGAAGATAAACTTATAATTTTTATCATTTAAAATAGTAATTTTTTGGTTACACACATTATTTACGTAGGATATGTGAACAAAATTTTATCACACATGGTAACTCAGTCATTTTTATATTTTATAGATTCATGTCAGTTTCACCATTTTAATTTAATCAAAATAATATATGGATCAACCATATGGAATGAACAAAATGACCTAACAGTTTGAATTAGGGTTGTTTATGATTATCCAATCATTCATATCGAGTTCACCATTCATAATTCTCACCCATAGAAAATACCAATAGATTACACATCCAAATGTGAGTGAAAAATTTCATTCCAAATAAGGGTATCTAATTGAGGATTCATACCAATTGGAACATTAGAACACTCATTATTCGAGAGTATGGGATTCTGAGCTCATCAAACCCTTTTGGGGGGGAGTTAATTCCTACTCCATGACTCTATTATAGATTTATTATTTTTCCATAATCCCTTATTAATCCTGATATGGGACCAATTACACTAAAAAATTATCAATTTCATATAATATCCATGTGAAAGGGTGTTCTATTAATGATTCTATATGTAAGTATCTGATTTTCTTCATCTATTTCCCATTAATAGGTACCTACTTATATTTTTAATCAATATAATCATGTACTCTAGAGTTTTTCGACCTCTATAGAGGAAATTAATATTGTGATTATGGGATTTATCTGATATGAGTCATCCTATATATCCTATTTATAACTGGAATAAAAAACCACATATTTCATTGAACCAATGTAGTTTAAATTCTTGAATAAAGGATGTATATGAGGGAATATAGGCACTGGATATTGAGCTTGAGCATCAATGAGGTGTCATACTTATCAAGATTATTAATGGAATCAGAGTAACCATAATTCAATCACAACCTGAGGAAATTACCCGTGGTAGATTACCATTCATGGGGAATATAATATCATTCAATTGATAGGGGATCACACACTGAGGTTTCCCTGGATGGTGTAGATTCTTGATGTGAATGATATGACCATTTCAAATCCATAAAAACACATGAGTTATTCTCAGTATGGGAAACAAGGGATAAAAGTAATTTTTATCATGCCATATGGATGTGGTATTTATATTCTAGGACAAACATTTGAATGTTTCATATCAATATTAGGCCTTAGGGTGGAATATTACTTATCATGGTTATGAAAAAATCAAAATTATCATAGTATAGTTTCCTTTTCATTCCACTGGTGGATGAAGCAGAATATTAATCCTATGCGAGTGATTGAGTCAGGATGGTTTTATTTTTTGAGACATATAGGGAATTTCACTGAGGTGGATGAACATATAAGTTCTGTTCATAAGAAGGAATCTTGAATATCTGGATCATGGTAGGAATTGGTGTTCTCATAGTTATGTTTGGTCAGGGAATAAACAATGAGGTTTCCCTTATAGACCCACCAAACAAGGTTATCAAGTCCTGATAAATCGTATTGAAATTACCTTGTTGTCTTCATAACATGTTATGATTATATGATTGAAAATGTTTAAGGATGTCTATACATGTCTTGGTTTCATAGTGGAAACATCAAAGGACAATCAAATTATGTAGTTGACTAGTCTGATGGGTATTTAAAAATATGAATGAAATGTATGGAAGGCATCACATGATCTGGATGGCTTGTCTAGAAGACATTGTATGACCAAGGATGAAATGTCTTGAGGGTAACACATGTTGTAAAATAATTTTCCAAAGTATATATCATGATCCATGTTTACATGAATGGAGTATATCATGATATTTTGGAGACTTTTTTGGTAGAACATTAATGATTTGTGATGACATGTATTCGTGAAATCGTGAGACCTTGCTGACATGTCCTGGTGTCACTACATAACATCAGTGAAAATATCTAGAATATATCACAAAATTTGGATGGAAAGACTAGTGGATTTCACAAGTATTGGGTGTAATTTCTAAAAGTTTTCTTTCTACATTATTTACATGTCCAAGGGATATCAAATGATCCAAATGGAATTTCGAGGGAGCATCTCATGACTTGGAAATCAGTATTTATGTAGTCACATGATCTAGGAGAATCATGTTAATAACATGATGATTATAGAGTAAATATTAACATTATTATCTTATAATTTTAGTCTTTTATTCTGTACATTTTTACATATGTTTTTCAAGTTTTTTCCATGTTATTTTATTTTATGTTTCATGTGACCTAGCTGATATGCATATCATCCCTTGTATAATCTATTTGACATGTTATAAGTCCTTATAATGATCTATAAAGTTGTAACACAAACAGATAATGCATATGGCATGATCGTTTAGGTCATTACTTAGATTTTACATGGTGAAATACTTTTACGATCATGTGAATGGATGATTTGAGAAATCCACTATGATGCTCATATGTGCGATCAATCTCTCAGTTTGTTGATGGAATTTTTCTTATTCTAGGGGGGATTTATAATACTCGCCACCCCAGTTATGAATCACAATTATTGATTTGTATCTCATGTATTTATGTTAGAGTTATTGGAGGGTTTTGGATTTACGTTCTTTACATGATCTATCCATGGGTCATCTATGGTGCTTCCAGATGACAACGACCTTGGGAATGTTTCTCCATTGGTATTTATATTAGACCTAGGATGATAAAATGGATTTATATTGGTTATTTTTACATTTAATAGAGATTCCATGTGGTCATGGTAGCATGTATATGAGTATTTAAGAAATCATGAGTCATGTGGAGGGGTTTTTCCTGATCGAAGATGATTCATATGTAATCTTTCATGATATAGAAATAGCCTTTCAAGGGGGCCTTTGAAAGATTAGGATGATATGTCAAGGGGTCTCAAAATATTATTTTGTGTTTTCTTGGGGGCATAACATGATAAGGGGTAATTTACTAGGGTATATGAACCCTTTCTAGTGAAGGAAACTGTATACCCACTCTTCATGAAACATCCATATTTTCTTTTTTTAATTTCCTTTTTTATTTTACAATGTCAGGGAATCCTAAAAAGTTGTGGGAGTGTTGTTGAGGAAAATAATTGTCCTTGGATGTGATGTGTCATGTAGAAAATATGGTATCTTGGGATGAAGCTATCAAATTTCCATGAGAAACATCTCTTTTTATCCATGGATCTGAAGGGGTAGCACAGAATTGAAAGGACATGTTCAAGACCCTTCACATGATGAAGGCGACAAGCCATCAGTCTCTTGCATGACATGGTGGACATGTTTCCAAGGACTTCATGAGGTATTATTGATTGTGTTAGTGCATCATAGGAATATAAATAACTGCATATGTTCTCCTTCAAAAACATATTTTGAACCGTTATTTTTCAAGGGGTTTGGTTGATTTTCAGGAGCCCGCTGATGGAGAGTTTGGATGGCTCTCCCACTCACTCGTGAGAACAAGCTGCACGCGCCTCCTTCTTTTCAAAATTTCTTATCCATTATGACTTTCTCTACATGGACTTCACCACTTCCTTCGACCCCAACGATGTTCAAACTCACCACTTCATATGTCCAATCATCATTGGATCTGTCCTTTTCTATCCCTAGAAACCTTGACCGCCACTCATCATTGTATTTAGATGCTTCGACATGCTCATTATCTGGTATGTTCCCTCTCACTACTTCCCAACCTGTATCCCTCGTTCTCGTTGTCCCAGTTACTCCTCCCATTTCTCTCAGACCACCCTGCATAGCTTACAAAGAAAATTTCTCATTCTGGGACACCCTCTATGGCTTGACTCGGGCTTCCCTCTAACCCTGTTTCTTGGTGGTCTTTGTGTCAATGGTGCATGCATCATGGGATGGTCATCATGTTCATTTGGAAATCCATGCATCTTCTTTTGAGGAGGTGAAGGCATAATTGAAATGGATGCTAGTATCCCATTTCGAGGATGCAAAACCACTAATCAGCTTTATCCAGTGTTTGGTTTCCAAATGGGGGTTTCATCAAACGTTGAAAAGATTGGTGATTCACAGGAACTCCATCTACCTCATGCTGGATTCAAAGGATAACTTTATCTATGAGTTGTGTAAGGCTCCTCGGTCCATGGGGTGTTGGAGCTTCAGTTTATCTTGGCGGTCTATAGATTTCCACAGAGGTAAGAGAGCCTGGAAGTTGTTGTATAGATTTTTCTTCCAAGGTTATAATTTACCTTCCAGGACCAAGGCTTCCTCAAAGATATTGGGGACTCCATTGGGGGTTTTATTTACTCAGATTATGGTACCAAATGTGGCTTGGCTTCCTTGGCGTCCTGCATATGCGTATAAATGGACATCTCCCACCACTTTCTAGATCTAATCGAGTTTCGGGTTGATGGATAACTTAGAGGGTTAATAGATATCTCCTACCATATATTCCCTATGTATTTATCACATTAACTCATACATAGAAATTCACTACAGGTCTGTTTTCGACACATGCAAAGTGGACTTCATGGCCCCATAGTGTGGAGGTGGGTCGGGCTACCATGGAGGCCTCGAACAACCCTGCTCCTCCAAATGTGGTCCCAAAGGCATATCATGCCTCCATACTAATCCTCTTATTCCTAATATAGAGCCGGATCTAGAGATTATACCCATCCCTTTGCATTTGGTAGATCCATCATCTTGTCTAGATTTAGTGAGCTTTGTTCCAAGGTGGCTTCCTCCCCTAGATCAACCCTATCCAATCTGTCAGCCTCAATTATATGCAACCCTTTTAAGTTGGTAATCTAGTGGTGGTTTAAGGACAAGATCCCCCATATTTGGGCCCTATTCTTTTTTCTCCCCCTTCCCTAGACCATACATGTAGTGCTCCTAATGAGAATTAGTAGGCTCTCATGGAGGTCACCCAGACAACATGCTTATCATCTAGAGGGCTCCTTGTATCTTCTACCTTGTACTCCTCCTTGGTTTTTATAGAAGGCTCGCCAACCCGGAAACCATGTATCAGAAAGAGAGGGTCTAAATATTCACCTTTTAACCAATATAAGTGGAATAATTTCACTCAGGCCAGCTCTTCACCCCTAGAAATGCTTATGGATAAGGATTCTAGGGTTTGAACATAGTCTAAATCTAGTTACCAGAAGGTGATGCCACCTTCCCACTTATAGAAGGATAAATGTTCTAGATAAAGTCTCAATACACTCTTCCATCAATGATTCCTTTGATCATATAGAATGCTTAGGGCATTTATGCGAGGGTCAAGTTTGTTTTCCTTACATCGAAAATCTCTAAAATCAAAGTTTAATTCATTATCATTCTTGAACAGAAAAACATCCCAACATGATTTGGGAAGAATCTAAAAAGCTCAAATTTCATGGATACATGCATGCTGACCCAATTACACACCATATATTGATTTTTTGGCATAGGAATTGCAATGTGGAAATTGTTCGGGCTAGAGATCAGTACATTATGACTAAGGTGACTCAAGGCCACTATTATTTTTTCATGTCTTTCGTAATGAGAGATATGACCATCAATAGAGAGTGTTTATATGGAAATATCTCAATGCATTTGATCATGTTTTGATCTATGGATAGTATGGGAGATTTTAATATAGTTTCATATCTATTGGAGAGGAAATGAATGGGTCTATTTCTCAGGAAATATAGCCTCGATTTTACCCAATTCATGTTGAACAAGGGAATCTCAGGCCATATCTTAATGGGTCATCGGTTTACTTTGTGAAACAACCAAGAGCGGAATCTTCACTTGTGGAGATGCTTGGATAATTGTCTCGATAATATGCATTCCACATCTTCATTTTCCTATACAAAGGTGAATCATTTTTTATGTGGTATATCGGATCACTCCCATATTATTGTCTCTTTGTCTTCTACGCAGGATCTCCATGAGAAGTCCATATATAGCCTGCTTTGGGCCATCTTACCAGTCTACCAACTCCTAGTTAGAGCCACCTGAGATGTTCCTTCCCAAGGAAACAAGTGGAATACTTTTCATAACAAGATACATAGGCTTATGACGGGGTTGTAGTCGCAGAAAAAAAGATATTCCTCCTTTTAATGGGTATGTGGAGGCCACCATGCATGATGATAAACATCTCTAGAGTCCTTTGGAGGAGGTTTGGGATGACCATGTCTTTAAGGATCTAATGGATAAAAAGGACCTTCTAGCAGACAAGGTTATGAAGAAGGAATGTCTATTCATGGAGGTGGCGAGGATGAAATGGCACAAAGATGGAGATATAAACTTCAATTTCATCGATTAATGGATTAAGGAGAGGAAAATATCAGTTTAGTCAAATATCATGTTAGAAGATGGGTTATACATGGTGGAAAAGGATTTTGTGGGAGGCTTGTCCAACTCCTTCATCACAGATGTCCTTATTGGTCCCAATAAATTTTTGTACAATGGGTTCCCCTTGAAAGAAATAGAATTCTTTTATGTGATACCCAACCTTTCTTCTGAACAAGATAATGAAAACATGGGGTCTATTATAAGAAATATTCAGATCTTAGATGCATTGATGCACCTTAACCACAATATCATGGCTAGTTTGGATGGTTTGTCTAGTTACTTTTATAGGTCATCCTAGGTCATCATGAAGAAGGATTTGATTATGGCCACACAATACTTCTTTTGGGGACATCTTTCCTCCTGTTTCATACACCAGCACTATCGTTATTCTTTCTAAAACAAATAACCCCACCTCTATTTCGGACTACCGGTGAGTGACTATGTGAAATATCCCATATAAAATCCTTGCTAGCATCATGAAATCCAAGATAGATATACATTTTATTTAGTGGTTTTACTTGAAAAAACATGGTTTTGTCAAGGGATGTTTGATCTAGGAGACTATTTTTTAGGTCCAAATATGATTATAGACATCAATTTCAAAACCCACTATTCAAATATGGCCATCAATCATGATATGAACAGGGATTTCGACTATTTTGAATGAAGATTTATCAATAAGGTGATGGAGGGTATGGGTTTCAACATTTGGATCATTGATATTATATTTTTTTTATTTTACCTCTTCGTGGTTATTAGTTACTTTCATGGAGAAATCCTATTTCTTGTTTATATCTACCCATGGCATAAGGTAGGGGACCCGGTGTCTTTGTGTAAATTTATATTTCTTCAGGATGTTCTCAGACATCTCATCCATAGATGAATCAATAATGGTGATATATTTCCATACAGAAGAATGATGAAATCTCTAGTGGTATCCCACCTCCAGTTTGCTAATGATACAATATTATTCATGAATTCTATAATCTAATCTATATGTGGATTCATAAGTGTTGGAGGAGTACTACCCCTATATCTGATAGGTAATCCATAAAATCAAGAGCGAAACCAATATTTCCAACGGGTGCCTCTCTAGGTGGATATATTAAGTGGTATATAATCTTGGAATGTCGAGAGGGGTCCTTCCTATGGAATACCTAGGTGCCCCCATTTCATTACGTAGATTGTACATCGGTGACTACGATCCCATCCTCATCAAGATTATAGATCACGTACTTAACTAGAAGCATAAGTATTTATCCTTTGGGGGTCAGAATGCTCTCGTCAACAGTGTGCTTTTGGCAACCCTAGAGCGTGAACTCTCATCTATCAACGTCTCAAAAGGCATCATAAAAAACATAAATATGATCAGGGATAACATAAATTGGGATCTACTATCCAAAGGTAAGAGGCACTGGGTCTCCTAGAATAAGATGGCGAGTCCAGTAAGAGAAGGAGGTATGACTATTCATAGTCTTACGGATACCCTTTACTTCATGCATAGAAAACTTTCTTGGAGTGTTCTATAAGAACTTACTCAATAGGGGATAACTGTGAACATCAATGCTTCGGGGTATCATGATTTGGTGGAGGGACAAACCTTTCCACTATGTTTGATGAGGGGTCCACTTGTAAAAAACCCTCCACCCATAGTCCTACTAGTTTCCATAATAGGGGAGATGTCCTTTTTGCATCAGAACTGGTGTGGGGATGTTATTGGTTTTCCTGGATTTCCTTCCACCAACATCTCGTTAAGGGAAGCTAGCTGTTTTCTATCCTTCATCAAAGCGATTTTGGATAAGGGGAAACAATACCAGTTCAATTCCATTAAGCTTAACATAAAACTAGATAGATTTTTTTTCACCCCATCCCCCTCATGGTTCTTCACATAAAAGGACTATCCTCATATCACAAACATGCAGGTTCATTTGGATGTGTGAGATAAGGATCACTGAGAAAAACGTATCCCAACCAAATTTATTTTTCTTATATAGGGGACAATGAATGTGGTAGTCCTGACATATGATAATATCAAGTGATGTTGAATTTATACTGTCTCCATGTGTACATGATTTAAGGTCTATAGTGAGGAAATTATGAACCATTTTTTCTTTGAGAGTGAGTGGGTGCGGAAGGTGTGGAAATATTTTGGGGAGTTCACTATTATCTCTACCTCTATCATGGTTGATCACACCTTTCTTGATAGAAGCTACCATGGCATGGGAGATTGTGGTTTTAAAATCTTATCACACACATAGGTGTTGCATGCAGGTTGCTGGTGCCTCTGGTTGGAATGGAAGAAAGTGTGACATGAAGGGGAATCCATGTCATCTTGAGATATCATTATATGGTTGAAAAATATATTAATTTAATTGGGTAGGGTCATGGAAAATGGAAGTAAGATCCCTATCTTATTCAATTTAATGTAGGTTCATGTGATGTTCTATCCATTAGCAGTAGTGTAGGGAGTATCTAGGTCTGATGGCATCCCCCTTTGAGTGGTTTGAAGCTCAATACAGATGGTTCTTGTGACCTGGGTGTATTGTGAGGAGGGGGTAGTGAACAAAGCTAGTGGTTTAGTCTATATGGAATTTTATTCCAGGATAGGACAAGGTTATTCTCTCTAGGTGGAGGCCATGATGATGCTCATGGGGCTCAGATTATTTGGTATGTGGGGTTTGGACATCATGGAAAAAGAAACAGATTCATTGTTAGTGTAGTACTCCCTGCATGGCTGTGACATTTCTCCTTGGTCGATGAGTTATTTCATCAGAATGTGTTAGTGTATCCATAGAAACGAAACTAAAGTGTTACACACATGGTGGGATGGGATCCAATTATCAGACCACCTGGCCTCATTAGATATCTCTAGTTTAGAGAATGTATATTTTTACATTATGGAAAGCATGAATCCCATGGGGGTCAACTTCATTAGAGGGGATTCCCTTGATCTACATTATTTTAGGCCTCCATAGCTCTAGGTCCTATGTGGCAGGGGAGGGTGGGGGGTATATTATTTCTATTTCTTTTAAAGTCATTTTATTTTATAAAAAAATACATAATATGATAGGATCCCACTAGTTGACATTTCGTGTGACCTGGAGTGACTTATCTGTCAGTCTCCACATGATCAACCAGTGTCTCGGATTCCATCACAAGAAGAATGAGGCTTATTAAAGTGTATTCTTGTGATCTCTAGTAGATCATGCACTGTGTATGACCTATTGATGTGGCCTTTGGGAGTTTAAGAGATCTATGTGATTTTGGACACCTTCTCTTCATTCATTTTACAAAGAAAATAATACCCATACTACGGGTATTTTTTCATTTCAGATTTTCTATTTCCCATTTGGTAGGGGTGAATAGAAACACACCGTAATAAATTTTCTTCCTTTCTAGAAAATTATAGAAATGGGAGACATGAGTTTCCTATGAAAATCATTACTCTCATCATAACTATAAAAGTCTCCTAAAAACTCATTTTACAATTCACTGAATTTAAATTTATTAATGGATTTAAATAAAATTTCCAAATTTTAATTATTCTTATATAGTTGTGTTTTAATAATTTCATTATTTAATATAGTATTGTGTCACTTATCAAGGAAAAGATAATTTGTAATACATTGATATTTTATGATAAATTTCTCTTTAAATAATTTTAATGCCTTTAATAGCTTATGATACATGGAAAAAAGAGTCTAAATGAACCATGACAAATTATATCATTAAAACTTACTAGTTAAATTGGAATAATGAATGGAACTAAACAGGTTTTGAAAAAAATGAATAATGGTTCAATATATTTAAAATATATTGATAAATAAGAAATCAATTATTACTAAAGTCATTATGTGGTTCAAAAATAAATATTTCCTCAAACAATTTTATTTCCTTTTTGAATAAATGTTAAAATTATTTTCTACAGCTTTTTAAAAATTTATTTAGAAAAATTGACATCAATTTTGAAATTATAATGTCAAAATTAACATAGATTCAATTTTGAATAATTTCCTAGAATGATTGATTTTTTATGAATAGAGAAAATATGGATTTTTAATGAGAACTTCAATTTATTTTATTGAATTATAAATTTCAAATTTATATTCAAATGGTTTTAAAAACATAATTATTTAAATTATGTTATGAATAATCCAATTTATGTTTTTGTAATCAGATTTTTTGAGTTTTTAAATAAAAAAATCCTATACCTAAGATTATATTGGAAATCCACTTGTATAAAATTTAATGAGTAACACCAAGAGATTTTAAGAGTAAACTCTTTTACATAGAATATATGACATGGAACTCTAAGCATAAACAATCTAGAAAATATTATTATTTAAATATGATTGTTATTACCAAGAAGTTTAATTCACTAGAATGAATGGGTTTAACTGCATAATAATAATATGTATAAATATTTTTGATAATTTATTTATTACAAATAAATAATTAAATAATTTTTAGTAAACTCATTTTATTCTTAATAAATTCATTTTATAAAAAAATGGTTTATTTTTCATTTTATGTATGGGAGTTAGAATTAGTTTTATCCTCTTCTCGAAAATGTATTTCATAAAAGAAACTTAATTTTTCAAATAATCATATTTGGAAGAAAAATTTTCATCACATTTTACATGTAACTCATGGATATTTTAAAATTACTCTATATTTGATAACATATATAACACAACACTAAGCATTAGTGAACCAAGAAATAATATTATTTAGTTTGATGGTTATAATGTAAGAGTTAATATTTTGGGAATTAATAGGGTTAATGGTATAATTAAAATATTTATTTATTTTCTATATATTTTATTTATTAGTAATAAATTAGTACTTAATTTTAAATAAAATCATTTCATTCATCAAAAATAAATTTTATTCATAAATAGTATTAATTTTCATTTTATGAGTGGGAATTATAATTATTTTTTGGCACATTTAGAAAATATATTTAATGAAAATAATATTATTTTTGAAATAATAATATAATAATTATATTTGAGATATTTTTATATTTGTTAAAAAGATTGATTTTTCAGTAAATAGTGAAAAATACTTCTTTTTATTCAAGTCTATAGTTTTGTTTCAAAAATATAAAAGTAACATATTGATTTAAAACGTTTTTTAAGTAAACATAGTTATTTAATATTATTAATAATACAATTTAGTTCATTATAATTAATTTTATGGTTTACCTTAGCATAAAAACATTTTAATACTAAAATACAAAATTTTCAGAAAAAATAGTTTTCGTTGTGTTTGGCATTTAAATATTAAATTAAATTCCACGAGTAATTGAAATTTAATCTCAAAAAGAGGATTACATATTTGAAATTATGAGATCCTAATTTGGTAAAAAGGTACCTTATATTTTTTTTCATTTTTAATAGTAATGATAGTAAAAAATGTTCACCATGGTAAGTGTAAATTGAGTAATTAAGGTTAAAATAACATGATATAGCATTAAAGGTAAACCCAAAAATTTCCTTAATTTAATTAGATGAGTCTATTTCATTCATAATCATCCATAATTCAAAAAAATTACTCATTCACATGTTTTACTAATTTTGAAATTTATAATATTTAAATGATAGATAAAGACACCAATGTCACTTTTCTTCTTTAAATTTCTATAATTTTGTATTATAGGGATAGATTTAACTTTTGAATAGTTATAAATATTAATTTGAAATATAAATTATTTTTTAATAATGTTAATTTATTTATAATTTTCATTGATGAAATAATTACCTAAAATTCTTTCACAATGCCAATGAGTCATTTACTTAATTAATAGAATAATAAAATCAATGAATATAAAATTACTAAAACAAATTTCATTTGAAATAATTAATGTGATCTAATTTGTTTTAAAAAATAAAACATTATAATAATGTTTTAATGGATTATATTTTAATTTCCCTATTTTCCCGGATGTATTTAATGTCAAATTAAATAAATAGCATCAAAAAAGAAATTTATGTTGTTTTATAACACATAATATTTTATTAATGGATTTAAAATAAGAAAAAATATTTTATTCATCAAAATAAATATTATATGGTTATAAAATTATCCATTGTATATTTATTGGTATTGTGTCACATTATAGTATTATTGTTGACCCATAATGGGTAAATAACATTAATACTTCAGTAATGGACCAAGGGGTTAATGAGGAGGGGGGGGGGTTAAAACTGATATATGGGGGGAATCATAACAAAAAATATCCCATATTTTATTGTATGATTTTATTTATTTTTATACTCATATAACTCAAAAAAACATTTTGTATCCATTTTTCATGATAAAATTATTTATATTAATTTAATAGCATTATGAAATTCCAAAAGTGCTCCTCCCTACACTTCTAAAAGAGAACCTCCTATCACATTTTTTTCACACTTCAATGAAATTTTGGTTCAACCAAGACCTGTCCAAATATCTTACTTATATCATTCGGCATATCCTATAAGCCTTATTTTGATTATAAAGCCCGTATTGGGAGGATTTAGATACCATACAAAAGAGGTTTTTTGAAGAAGAGGCATCATTCTTAAATGAGTGTTATTGTTTTATTTTTTCCTCGACCTCTTTATAATATTATTCAACCAAAAAAATACTAAAATCAATATCTTCCATATAATGATATTTTTTTATTCAAATGGTATTACATAAAAGTAATAACCTGTTTCTTCTTTTAGGTAAAAATCCTTATTTCCATAAAATCTTGGTGTAAATGTTTAATTATGGTCTAATGCGGATGACCATTGAGGTCATCGAGGCTTCAGGACAGTATGGAGTAGGTTTGAAGCCTAAAACCCATGATTTTCAGGGAAACTGTATGGGATTATGGTTTGAGTAAACCGTGTAGTTCAAGAACCACAGTTTAACAAAAAGTGCGAGGGCTAGGTAGAGAGAAGGTATAGGGTGCACAGTTTCATAAAAATAATGCAACTTAGGTCGCACGATCGTGAGGCCAGGTATATAATCAGGATTGTGGGTTTTAATAATTTTTCACATGGTTAGTCATACTGTGTGGCACTTTCTTATAGGTAGTTGTGCACTCTTGGCTCATGGTTTTCCTATACTATGTTATTAAACCATTTCACCCCAGATTTGTGGGAAATTATAAAAATTTCAATTAAATTAAAATACCTTTTAAACATAAATTTCACTCATTTTTTCAACCGTTCAATAACCTACATCCCAATTATAAATCCTTGGTGGAAATTACTATATTTGAGGTACCATCTTCATTTGATATTTTATTAAAGTTTGATGTATTTTGTTGGATCTATAACAGTAATACCTCGATTCATTTGGATCCATTCTCTATTCTTCTAGATGTCAGTTTCACGGTTTTGTTGAAAGATGATTTTCCATATTATTAGGTTCTTTATCCAATCATCGATTATCTTCTAATAAATGTTGAATCATGACCTCATATTGGATCAATTACCAACAATAAACCAACGATAGGTGTTCTTGTGCTGATATCTTAAATTAGACCTATTTATATGTGTCTTCATGTGAGACACCCAATTTCAGGGAGTCACCTTAATTGAAATTGAATCATAGAATTTTTATATATGAACCATTTAGTTGAATAGGATTTTTTTTGTTTGATATATGTATAATTCATTGAAATGGAACCACCCTTCGGTCTGTTAATATTTTAACCAATCCTTATTGGGTGGAATTTGACCCTTAGTTTCCATTGAGGTATGTGTTTTCCTTTCCATGGGTCTAAAATGGATGTACTGAGTTATAAATAAAATGTTGAATTTATTTGTATCATGAATTGTAATTGAAATGATTAAATTGGATGGGATGAGAGAACATGACCCATGTACCATATCTTTTCTTAGTTTCTTGTTGCTTGAATTTCTTTTTTATGCATGAATTTCCCTAGTATTATTATTCCCACATGAATTAAATAATTATTGTTGCATTTGATGCATCAACTTTTCTCGAATTGACCATAATATTTATATGCTTGGGTGAGATAAGTGGTGTTTATTCCATGTAATATCTTTTCTTATTAATAATCCTTTTGTGTGAAAATACCAACACGAGTAATTGAGGGTCATGCCTTTTAATCTCTTCCGCACTATGTAATAGCGTGATTAAGCTTGATTTTCATATTGTAATGAATTTCCCATGGGAGTTCTATAGATAAAATTCTATGTGATGTTTGGATTAAGATTTCAATTATTGTTATCACGTTCTTCCCATGTGGGTAATGGAAAGGCCAAGCCTTATAAGGTTTTCCAACAATTGAGTCACCTTTTAGGTGACTTAGCTATGAGATGTTCTTAGTTTTGACCCTGAAAAGTATAATGAAATTGCATAAATGAAATCAACTTGATGAAATGGTTATGTTCTATGGGTGATACATGGATTCATATTAGATTTACATATATGAACTAATTTTTATTGAACCTTGATTATGAAATGGTTGATACATGGATTCAAATTAATTATTCCTTGGAAGGACTAATTGAGGCTTGAATTATATGACAAGAGAAACATAGATTCAGAAAATAATTACATGGACAGACTCAAAGGAAATTTGACTTATATGCCGATTGATAAAAGGATTCAAATGAGAATGAAATGGATGATGTCAAATGGATTTTTATTTATATATCCATAGGTGATACTTGGGATCTCGTATAGGACCACTATGTGTGGACTTGAATTACTGGGATGTTATACCACACCATGAGCCAAACCAGGTTCCTGAGAGATTATCTAGGGATGGGCTTATAAGGTGTTCGTTTCTATTATACCTCAAGTGATACTTAAATTACAATTTAGGAATTTCACATATGGAGTTAGGATTATATTGAATAATTAATGGAATGGTTTATATTATTCATCTTCCAAACCGAAGAACAATCTTGGATTCGGTCTATAATTACACTATTAGGTTGGCCTCTTTAAGAATCCTTAGTTACTTATGCTAAAAAGTAATTCTAGGATTATTTCTAGGTTCCATGACAAATTGGTTAAATGATGTGTTAAATATAATAATCATTAATTTTAAATAAGAAACTTACCTTATAAATGAAATTTATTGACTAAGATGGTTATAAAGTGAGAACCTAGTTATATGGGATTTTTACTTTTGATTACTTCCTTTATTTAATATTATATTTCACTCACACTTGATATATATATTTAATGACTTATTGGAACATACCTTGGGTGGATTCCAATAGGGATTTATTCTCACACCATTGGAAAATTTATTGGGGCCCAAATAGACTATATTTTCACAGACAATGATAAGAGAAATAATCCTTCTAAAAATAACTGATTTTATTCTTAGGAGAAGGATATATTATAACCAAGATTAGTCTTGCGATGCTATGAGAATAATTTCGGATTATTTTTTATAGTTTTTATCTATATTGTTTATAAATGCAGTGCATGAGTTTTGGATATTTTGTAGAGACAGATTACACGTATCATCATTTTAAATTTGGGATGACATCTATCTTTGGTAATATTACCAACATTTCACTATTTACTTTTGTAATATAGATGTTTTGATACTTCCAATAATAATATTTATTTGATTCTCCTTTGTGTGACACTCTGGTGATGGGGGAATAGTATGATAGCCAACACACCTCGGCCCTTACAGGTAGTAATCGGCCTCTGGAATATGGGAAGATATGCTTAAGGCCACATGGGAATGAGTCTGGTTACTAGATTTGTGGTCAATCAGGATGGGATTTTAGAAAGTGGTATCATAGGGGTATTTTCTTGTTTGATTTACTATTTTGATACAATATAAAGGGATAATAGGGAATTGGGATTTGGTAATGATATGTGCTCAAGCATAACTTAATCGCACACATCAAAAAGCAACAATACCTCGAATGAAATTTCTATTTTCTAGATTTTTACTATTGAAGTTGTTTTGATTCCACCATTGGGTGACATAAATGTGTTTTGATGTTATTATTGATATTAATTTGGGTTTTATTTCATTCCAATCAGATGATATGAGGGTGTACCATCTCATGCATCATATAGGAAGCTGTTAGATTTCATATTCCATGCATTATGTAATGACTTTTTTGATGCATTACTTCTTTCATGGTGTTGTGATATGTTTCATGATATACATGCATGCTATTGAGAATAGTATTTTAAATGTGTTATGGTATGAATCAGAAACATTCCATGCTTTGGTCCTTAAGGATTATAGGCCCTCATGGATCCAAATCTCGTGGATCAGGGGTCCACCTTCTAAATAAAATTACATACATGTGGAATGAGCATGAATTTAAATGAGAATGAATAAGGAAACTCAATTAAAAGTGAAATTAATATGAAATAAAGTGAAGATGAAATGTTTAATAACAAAAAAATTAACTAGAACTAATCATAGTTGTGGGATATAGGTAGTGTATATTTATTATATGTGATCTATAAAACACCCAGACCTCACTCTTAGAGAAGGAATAGTGGTGTTTTCTTATATTGGAAGGCTTTTACCTGTCTTATTTTTTTCAGTGCATTTGAGATGCAACATATTTTAATTATCTCGAACTGAGGCATGTGTTTGTAAGTATAGAGTCATGCCACCGTGACATCCTTCAGTCGTACGATAGGAGGGTGGTGACCATCACACTCTAGAGGTGGTGTTAAATAGTCTAATACTCTTTCCTATTATAGTAAAAGAAGAAACACAAACTGTTTTACTAGACATAGGTGTTAAGGAATATTGTTGTGATGGGTTTTTAAATTTCATGAAGACCATTTAGTGAGCACTATGTTCTACGCTGACTATGAAAGAGTTGACATGTGAGTTTTAGTAGCATCATCATACCATATTTTCAAGAGAAGGTGGACCATAGGATGTAGAGTCATGGATAAAGGCCATGTTTTCTATTTTTGATCATCTTGATATTCCCCCCTTAGAGTAGGATCAATCTCGCTACGTATATGTTGCATGACTCCACCAAGAGATGGTTGGATTTTATCACTCAAGAAAAATATCACCGAGAGATGAATTAGAGGGATTTCTATATGCCCTTTCTTGATAACTTCTATCGTGAGATGTTAAGTGTTGATCTAGCCATAGAGTTCTTTCATCTAGAGTAGGGAACACTATCAGTTTAGGAATATTCTATATGTTTTAATGATATCCTTGGTATCAAAACTATTTCGATGGGTGATGAGTTATCAGAAGCCATGTGATTTTAGGATAGTCTCTTGTATTACATCCAATCACAAAGCTAACACTGGGATCTCAAATTTGAATTAATTAGCATGATCCTCACACACAAATGAAATCATAGAGGATCCTATACTAAATATTTATAGGATTACATTAGCTCTTATCACAAATTTCACAAAAAGATAATAATCAAGGGACTATTCAGGAAGGGTTCTCCAAACCAAGGAACATCATGATCCAATGGTATTTCCCTAGTAAAACATCTAGAGAGAGAGGTCCACAATTCATCTCATGGGTAGGGCAGGGATGTGAATTAACCATTAATTGATACCACCCTTTCATTAAACAATGTACATACCCAAAAAAATATTAAATCTATAAAAGACTCACTAAAACCTACCATTCCTGATAAGCATAGATAACCCATGGGTGTTTCCATGACAGTTTAGAAACACCCTACACATAAACGCAGAAAACACTAAACATATAAGGCTCACTAGAAAGTAAAAACATAAATAGAAAAAAAAGAAAAAAACTCCCTCAAAACTATAAAGTGATGTCACAAATAGAGGAAATATATATTCAAAAATGACCACCAAATTAGCCAACATACCCAAAAGAATTAAACACCATTATGTCAAACACCTTTTCCAATAAATTGAAATATATTTTTGTTATTTTTTTTAAATGCACTCAATTGTATTTTGTAACAATAAAATATAAAAATCAAAATTTTTGGATTACATTATTGATATTCCTATATAATATATTAAATATACTGTTTAGAGTTCATCCAATGTGTTTTCAATAGATGATACAAAAATAAATCCAATTTTATGCGTAAATGATGTATTTTTGTAAAGGTATTTTTTTCGCCATTTTATGAAGAAATTGTTTAAATAATATATTTTGAAACAATTTATAAATTTTATTTTCTAAAATAAACTAAATTTTTGAAACTTTAAAGAAAAAATTACCTTAGGTTGAATTTTTAGTATTTTTTAAGATGTTTTATTTTTTGATTAGAAGTGAAAAATATGAAATTTTAATTGGAAAATGACTTTTCATTTAAAATATTTATAATGTTAAAATATATATTGAATTATTTTTGAAGTCACAATAGATAAAATATAAATACATTAATTATATTTTTGTCATTATAAAAAAATTCACATTGAAATTTGATATAAAAACATTTCAATATTTTTAACATTTTATCTTTAAAAAATCATTATTTCATATTATTTGTAAGAATAATTTATAATTAATTCCATCCACTTCTATGAAATAAATTTGGAAATATAGATTCCAAATTTGTAATTATCATAATTAATAATGTCTGATATGTCCAACTACTTTTTTTAATAATGTGGTTTTTTAAAAGAACTAAAATTAATTATAGTGATTGAGGTAAAAATGAGTTTACATAGTTGTTAAATATATAATAAAAGGAGACAACATAAACCAAAACTTGTCTAACAACTATTTTATGGAAATATTTAGACCCTTATGAACATAAGATCTAAAATTATTAATATTTGGGAGATTTTCCATGATAGTGACCCCTATAATAAGTTCATAAAAAACAAAATCATATACCATTTATTTTTTATTTTCTATAAAGCTTTATTGGAAGGGAAGAACTACACAGTTTTTATTTTAAATATTAATTTGGAATATAAATGTGTTATTATTTTTATAACAATTTATCTTTATTTTTTAGATATTATATAATTACATTAAATGATTATGAAATTACAATACATGGATTATTTAGTTAATAATAATATAAAATAAATGATACAAAAAAACATTAAAAGTGTGTTAAATTGAATGAATTATTATATGATATTATTTTTGTAGTAAATTATGTCATGTGAAATATATTTTACCTTAAAATATTTTAGTTACATTATTGTCTTGGTATTTTTCAAATCCAAATTAAACGAATAATGTCAAAATGGATATTATTGTTATTGAATTATAAATGATATTTTATTGAATGATATAAAATTTCAAAAAATACTATATACAAAAAGTGATATTTAAATGTTAGTAAATATAAAATATGGTCCATTCATGAAAAAATTGTTCTTATAGAATGAATATATTAACCCATAATGAGTAAAAACAATATTAGTTGAATTAAGGTTAAAGTAGTGTTTTTTCCAGTTACATGCGCTTTTGGTAAATTTAATTTTCAAAACACATGGGTTATTTATTTAATAATTCAGATTTAAAATTTATAATTTATAGGTATAAATTAAATAATATGTTTCAATATAATTTATTATTAATGGATAAACTACATAGGTTAGAAAATTAGTTACCATGGTAAAACTAAAATGGGTAAAATTAATTAAACCTATGGGATAAAAAAATGTTGATAAAAATGATTTCCTTTTTGTGTTTTGTGAGTGTTTATAGACAATATTTTTCAATCCAATTATTTAGTTAAAATATTTTGAGGCACATTCGCTATGGGAGACCTCCCAATATTATATACTTTTGAGTATTTACAATATTTTCACTCATCAACTACAGAAGGCACTCAATCTCTCCACTTTTTCATAGCTATAAATCCTTTTGGATGATCCCAAAACAAACCAAATCAGCTAATAAATTCCATCACCTCATCCCAGAATCCTTAGTTTTGTCAAAAAGAAAACCTTTCATGGTCTTAGTGTAAACCTAATGAGGATACCTAAATAAGAGGTAATGTTCTTCCAAAAGATTTTTATTTTTACCATTTTCCACCTCCTTAAATTATTCTTATACCATGAATATATAATAAAATATGTTTCCCAAATATATTTATATGTTTTTATTTTCTGGGTAAATCCTCCACCCATAAAAATTTACATGAAATGTGTTACGAAGTCATCATTTTTATGTATGGGAGACTACCACCTCATGAAACGATGTCGTTCATCCATTACCAACTGTCTTGGGTGGGAATAATGATTTACATAATATTTATATATTATATATAAGAAATTTATAACATAATCATACCTATTGACTCATTATACCATATAAAATCTTTTTATATTCAATTTTTAATAGATACGATAACATCGGTTGTCTGTTCGACGAACTACCGCCTCACAAAACGATGTGAATCATTTTTCACTAACGTTTCACATGGAAATAAGGGAAAATATAATGAATACATAATATATAAATAAAATAATTATTATATTCATTACATAAATGTATTTATATAAACATAATATGTCATTGTTTCTTACCATTTCATGCACTGAATACGTGATAATTTCGTTCGTGGACCTGTGGACTACCACATCCTCGAAGCGATGTAATTACTTTTACATCACAAGTTTGATATATATAAGTTTATATAATTAATTATAATGGTATTTAGTATATAACTACCATTATATAAATATACAATTTAATTTACATTCTTTCCATATTGATCATTGAAAAATGGAAACGTTACTCATGAAAACGTACGAACTATCGTCTCCTTGATCGTAACGTCGGTTCATTTTTCATAACAATATTTTCTAATTGGATTTAAAAATATAATTTATTCCAAAATTAAAAAATAATTATATTTTTTATTTTTGATATATTTATATAATGACTTTTTTTTACCATAGTCAACCTTCCATGTTAATTTTTGACACATAACCCGAATATGGTCAAAACATTCTATATAAAATTAATTGATTATGTTACTGTATATGACATGAAAAGAAGTGAAATAAAATTAAAAGTAATCTTGAAAAACTTTATCTATAATTTAAATAATTAATAAAAGTTTATTATTATAGAATATAACGACACAGGTTACTTATCAGGCTCAAGATAATGGTTTTTCTCATCTCACTTTAATTTATGTGAGATATATATGACATATTCCCAATATATTTTTTTGTTGTTTTTATATTTTACATGAATATATTTTACAATTATTATACTTAAATTTATGGAAATATACATATCCATTTTAGGATATCTCTTTCTTTTGATTTATGGTTTCAATGTTATAAAAGAGGAAAGGATTTTCATCATAATTTTCCTTCCTTGATACACATGTCATGTTACACACCTATATAATATTATGAGGTGAATATACTAACAAATAGGCATGCTATATAATTTATCAACTTATTTTAATGATATTATATGTTTAATTTATTGTATTATATCAGGGTATTATTATTCAATGTTATAAAAGTGGTAAGAGTCTTTGGTTATAATCTCATCCTTTATCAGGATTGTGTATGTATAAATCTCTAATGTTTAATTCTTGTAAGTATCAAGAATTATATCGTACTTTGGTAATTCATTATACTTTTATGTATTCATACTATTTTTTCTACTATATGTTACTTATATTTTTTTAGATTTTTTTAAGACAATACGACTTCATTTCTATTTTAGGTTGGATGTATATGTTCATTTAAAAAAATATTTTAAAATATTTTTTCAAAAAATTTTAAATGAAATTTTAATCTCATTTTGGATGGAAATTATTATAAAAAAGTTTCATGTATGAAAATGTCTTTCAAATGATTATTAAAACATTATATGTTTCTAAGGGGTTTTCAATGAAAATTACTTTCAAAATGATTTATGTTTTAAAATGTATATTTCAAAATTAAAAGGTTATTTTCCTTAAGAATGTTTTCAATGATTTTTTAATGTTATTTAAATTCATCAATGTCAAAAAACGTTTTTTACATATCATCCACTTGAGTTATTTTTTATTGATACCATAGTCATTATTTTATGGATAGATTATGGTTGTTTCAAAGATATTATTATAGAACTCATTTAATTTCCATGGATTAAAAATGATTCAAAAAGATTGTTGTTGAACGAATTTCTTTTCCATGGTATAATCAAGAGTCAAAAATATTTTTATACAACCCATTTATTTTCCATTGTGTAATCAATTTTATATAGGTATAATGGATTTTCCTATGTTTTTATGATGGAATGAAACTTTCATATCATATGAGTTTAATACTACATGGACATTTGATGGGTTTTATATATTATAAACCAATGAAAGGATATTTCATGATATTACAAGGATGGTTGGGTCCTTGAGACCCCTATAATTCTTTAGGAATGTAAGTGGACCATATGTTTAATTCATTTATAAGAGTGATTATAAGGGTGAAGTGATAGTGTTGTCCCTAGTTTTATACATGTTTCCTTTATGCTTGTAATGGGATTATAATAATTCTCATGATTGAGATTGATATTATATGGATCAGGATTAGTGAATATTAATAATCATTAATTTACCTTTTTTCATGTTATATGGTCTAATATTGATGAACCAGTGTTCTTTTATGATTCACTCATGCTCTTTGATTATGTCATCATACCCTCATATACTCTTGTTATCATTAATGACATTAAATTATGAAAGATCATGTTTATCTTTACAAAAATTAAATCTCACACTTCTTATGTTTAAATTACCAAGGTTTTAAATAAATTTTTTCAAAGGGATATATCTACAAGGTATTTTACAGAGATGATGATGATGTATTAATGTGAAAAAGGAAAGATGGGTTAAGTTGGAAAAATGTTAATTTGATGACATGGGTGTTGTTTCCATAGTATTTATACATATTATATAACACTATAAACTGAAATGATCCTAGATAATGTTTGTGATCCATGTTTTCCTTTTAATTATGAATGTTTGGGTTGGAAAAAATCGGGTCACAATTATCATCATTATTGATAGAATTGTTATGATCATGATTTCAGCATAAGATCTAGGATTGTGGGTCTTGGGATTTTATAATAAATCTATGGTATTTGAAATAAAATAATTAATTTAATATTCTAAATATATTTAAATGTTATTATGATTATCGAACTAACAATATTCACCCTCTATTTCATCAAATTTGAAGTAAAAGTGTCACTCGAGCATAAATGTGGGCAGACACCTCCCCATAGAGATAAAATTTATTTTATATGACCATCATTCACAGATGGTTATTCTTATGGTTTTAAGGTTTATATATAATATTTAAGAAATAATAATTCTTCAAGAATTATAATATCATATCTAACTTTTTACATTCTAATCTACTAGAAAATTACATCATCAATCGTTAGAATATGTGGACTATCGCCTCCAAGAAGTTATGTAATTAAATTTTAATTTAATATTTAAATGGATAATAATATGTATATATTTATTTAATATATGTTATATATATGATATATAATGATTCTAGAAAAGTGAATTATTAATTATCTTTTTTTATTTATATCTTTCAAAAAGTGAAAATAGTGTTCCAGCGTATATTCGAACTTGCATCTCTACAAGCTGTGTAATTCATTTTTCTATAAATAAATTTTAAGGTTCTCTATTTTATGATATTTAGATTCTAAAATTACAATGGTTTTAAGGGTTTTATGTTACAATATCATCGTTTATCAAGATGGTTTATGATTATGTTTCTGATTATGAGATTTTATGATCTTCCTATCAATTATCTCATAAATTTTATTCTCTAATGGTTATTTCTATAGATTACATTTTTTACATTTATCTTAATCTCTTCAAGAAGTAAATATATGAATGTAATATTTTTAAGTAATATGGACTTTATTTCTCCCATTGGTTGAAAATCATTTTTATCCATTTTCATGTTTTCTAAATTTATTCAAATGTTTTTAAATCAAATTATTGTTTAAATTATTTTTTCCAATTATTTAACATTTATAAAATGGGATAAAATGAACATTATTACCAATTTATAAATGTGTAAATTTTTACATTTTATCAAAAATGTGGAAGGAATCATTGTTTAATGTAATCCTAAGTAAAATTTCCACCCATAATGAATGAATGTTTATTATGTTATAAAGAAATGTTTATGAAATCTATTCATTTCAATATGTTATGATATGTTGAATGTTTGATGATATTATTAATCAGATATGTTAGATTTTTATTATGTGATAAGTTCTTTATAATTCTTTTCCATCAAGGATTAGATATTATTTAGGATAGAATTCCACTGTCTAATGTGTATGGTTGTAGTAGTTGCAGATATCTCTCTCACACTCTATATCTATTTCTTTCATTAAGAATATCCATTAATGTAAGATAAAATTAATGCATTAATTAATTACTTTACTCATTGGCACCAATCTCCCATTTTATCAACACCAAGTTTAGCTTTTCGTCTCTATCTTATCAATATATTTATTCTTTGGTATATAGAGATTTTCAATGTCATTATAGGATCAACTATATCTAATGTCACTAAAAGCTGATTTATTTTTTACTCTTTATATTTTAATATTAGAATTAATATGAGAAAGATATTTTCAAAATTATTATTTTAAAGTTCAATGTTTATCTAATTCATAAATATTCCCTAATAAATCACGGTTTTGACTATGAAAAGTTGTTTTCAAATATTGAATTTTAAATCCTTTGAAAATTTCTCCCAATCATTCTCATTTAATATCATTCAAACACCCACAAATCATATCACTAATCATGGATTTAGATAAGTTAATGATATTTAATATATAATTAACTCACAATAGATCATCATAATTAATTTTTTGCGAATATATAAATTTTGGAAACATATATTTTCACAAGAATTATGTATCAATAATTCTATAATTATGGGATGAACTATGAGGCTAAACTATGAGAATCGACTATCCTACCTCATTTTTTAGTTACTATGTAGCACTTCATATTTATAAAACACATACATGATGTTTATGTAGAGCTTGTGTGATATTTATATATAGAGAAATCATGTTTACAAAAAAAAGCTTCATGATTATGTAGAACATGTATAATATTTACACAATTGCACAAAGGGTCAACTATTTTTTCAAATTCCTCAATAAAATGTGCCACATATATGACCATGAATATAGAAAAAAAAATCATTTTAAAAGACCCTTTCTCTGCTAGATCAAATGAAGGAAAAAATATCCACCATGTAGATAAATCATGAGGCATAAAAGTGACTATATAAGATTTATTTTTTTAAAATATATCAACTATGATGATTGACTATCTTAGAAAAGTGAAATAATTTTTGGGATTCAATCGATAATATTTTTTTATTAGTTTGTAAATTCAAAGCATTTTTTATTTCAAAACAGATCCTCTTCATACCATGTTTATCGTTCCTTAAACAGCTCACAAACTTTTCCATGTTATTACAAATAAGTTATCTCCATCGATAAAAAAATGTACCAATAGTTTGTTTTGACAGAGACACATGAATCATCACATTTTAATTTTTTTTGAAAATTTCATGATTCTTCGTCAAATAAAAATTTTATCTCTTCTATAATAATAATAATAATTCAATCCCTAAACTAATTCATTACCAATTAATATTGTACTTCAATCATTGAAATAAATATCATAAAAAATTGTTTACCAAAAATGAAATAACATATAAGTGAATAGTATATGAATAAAAAGGAATATCAATATATAAATAACCATTTAATTGGTTCTAAATAAAACAATTAATAATCATTACATGATTACTCAAGAGGTTATATGAATTGTTATAAGTAAATCATACTCTATAGAAGGGGTTCATTCCAAATTTTTATTCTTATTAATGTTTTGTTTCTTATATTTTATTAAATTATATTTTTAGTCTTGTTTATTATACTTAATAATTTATATCTTTATTTTATTTTCATCATTATATAAATGTGGATTTCATTATGAATCATATCATTTTGTTTATTAAAAAAACCTCTGATATTATATGTGAAATAACTTAAATTTACTTCTTCCTATCTGAAATGATTATATGTTATTTATTCAATCATTATCCTTATTTCTATTATCTATAAACATTAATCCTTACTAAATCTAAAATTAAAAAATCAATTAGAAATATTAAGTGATATTATAGTACCTATGTGATTCATCAACTTTTTATGCTATAGAACACCACTATGTAACTCATTTTATTATTATTTGGTTTCTTTTAAGTTTATGGTTGATGATTGGTTAATGTTTCCATGTTGAACACAAAAGAAATATCTGTTATAAATATAATGGAGAGAAGGGGATTAAATAACACCCCCAATAAATTTTTTAATGGTTTCATATCCAAGATACCATGTATAGTTCATGAGATGTTTTCTTATCATATTATTTTGAAATGTCCTGGAAGTGAGCGTCAGCTTATGTTTCTAAAACCTTTATATAGTTTCACAATCCATTGCTTCTATTTATTACCATATTCATTTACTCACATAGTTTTATGCATTTATTTCATATGAATACTTCTGAATCATCTCATTTATTGTTATATTACTGATTATATCTCACCCTTATGTTTACCTTGATTAACTTTTATTGAGATTTCATACTCACCCATCCTTTATATATGTCCCCAATGCCTCCAATAAAATTATATAAGAAATTTGATATCATGATATGAATAATTATTATGGAAATGATATATTATTAATTTTTTAATACGTGTTATCTAGTCTCTCAATAAAAGTATACCTCTATATTTATGTGTATATTATATGGAATTTATGAATTTTTTATAATATTGTTTGAATAAAATGAAACAAATTATTGTTGGTATCATATAAATTTATAGTTTTTTTAGAATTACTATAAATAAATTAATAAGAAATAACCTATAAGTTATATATATATTAAAACATAAAAAGTTATAATTTAGAACATATATTTGATTTAGGAGTTAAAATTTAAATGTTTATTTTTTCATTTTATATTCATAAATATTGTGTATTATCATCCTTAAAATTTATTTATTTTAGTAAATTTATAGAAGTATGTCGAATCATGTAAACAACTAATGTGATGATAAATGTAAAAATTACCAATATGAAATTCTTAATATGGTTATATAAAGATTAAAGAACCTCAAGCTAGTATATTCCAAATTGACTCAAGTTATTAATAATAAATTTAATCTAAATGAGATCCCATGTTTTCCAAAGGGAGAAAGATTTGTTGTTATACCATTAATAAAAAAATACCTCCCTCACCTAATGGATCATTCAATCCCAAAATCAATTAGTAATGGATTCATTCTATTAAGAAGATATTTTATATCCTTCATTTTTCTTAGTAAGAGAAATTTATATTTTTTCTATATCACCAGGATAGAGAAGCCTAACAGTGGTGGACACTGAACAATAATTCTAAACCAAGATGAAATCAAATCAATATAATGGAATGGAATGAATAAATTTTTCAAAATAAATCTTTCATTTACACACTCCTTACAAAAATGGAAAGGGTGTTTTTGGGATAGAGAAAGGGAGGTGAATCAATTGTGTCTTATGAGGAAAAATTAACATGGATCAAAATGTATACATTTGGATTGTTCATTGACCAAGGATGTATGTTGGGCCATTATTTAGCCTCTTATTTAAAATTCCTTAAAAATATTTAGTGATCCAATAATTTGATAGCTATGAAAAATAAATTGTTGCTACATTAACATAGAAATAGTGATTTTGTAATCACAATGTTTTATTGGGTATGAAAATAAGAATATAAAAATAGAGTTTATATTTTGAGGATCAGATGATAAATCTCATAGAAGAATGAAGATTAAACTACCCAAAAATATTAAGCTTGGGGAAAAAATCCTATAAACTATATTACAGGAAAAGGGGAATTAATCATGTGTGGTAATGGAGAGAATATGTCTAATAAATTCTAAATCAAAAAAAAATTATTTCAAATAATAATATATAAAAAAGTAAGATTGTAATCAATCTACAACCCCTGTTAAATTGATCTAGCTACATTAAACATGGAAACTATTCAATTAATTTTACTAGGTTAAGGGTAGAAATGGATAAATGTTGGAATAAACTATAACATCCCAGTTTTAATGACCATAATATAGGCAGCTAGACTAGTGGTCACACGGCCTCAAGTGTGCCTCACTGTATGCTAGAGGTTCCCAACTAGTAGTGATGGTCTAAGGAGGTGATAACGGGGAGACATTACCCACATAAGAAAAGTATCACTATAGTATTTCCAAAAAATATTATAGATAATATTGGACATGGAAATAAATGAAATAAAAAAGCAGTAAAAATATGTAAACAAAATATAAAATGAAAATGCTAATTTAAAAAAATTCATGAATGTATAGATGATGATACATAACTAAAACAGTAGACATAAAGTAGGGAACACTAATAAAGAAAAGAAATAAAATCCCCAAGAGAGAGATCCACAAGCTTACTAAGATCCAGCTCAGTCTTGTGTTCCCCACTCATAGGTAAAAGAAGAATAACACAATAAATAATCTATGGTCTTGAAAACATGAGATCTGTTTGGGTATCCCAATGCAATGGAGGCCCGACCAAGGTGTGTGTTAGAATCCTAGTAGGCCACTACCAATAGTATCTACAGCTAAATACCATCTGTTAATATAATGTAAATAAATGTGTAACTAAAAAGAATAATAATAAGTGTCGAATAAAAAAAATCAGTCGGCTCAGTTTCCAATAAGACACATGGTTGACTCAAACTACTTTAGCCCATAGTCGGAAAGAGTGGCTGATCCGTAACTATATGTAATATATATATATATAGTAAAAATGTATATTTCACCCACCTATATGAACCAAGTACATGCAGAGATAAGTGTCCATATATCTGGAATACCAGGTGCTGGATGGAACAAAGCATAACTCCTACATATATAACTATCCTAAACGAGATTATAAGATCAGAAAAATTGTAAATTCCCTACATTTCAAAATTTGTGGGATATGTCATCCATGTCACTCAATATGGTGATTTTTTTGTCATTTAAAAACTCAAAACAGTGAGTGATTTTTCATGAAAACAATCAATAAAAGGGATGCGGTGTGTCATCTCAAACATCCATATAGTTTCAATGGTGTAAGAGGTCATGCTCAATACTTGATGTAAATGATCGTGATACAACCATTCTCAATAGAACCCTTACCATTGATCTATAACCTTAATCAATGGGTAATAATATTTATAATAATAATAACCATCAGGCATTTACTCGCATGATTTATATTAACATTTCCCAAATATAATAATGGGTATTTAATTCAATAATTATATTAATTAACTCGAACAACAACTGGTGTGGCCTTGACAAACATTATAATCGATTTCAATTAAACTAATTAATTCATTAATTTCATGTAATACATCATTAATCATTCCATAATATATATATATATATATATATATATATATATTATTTATGAAATTTATACCATATAAAATCTTCAAGGAATACTACAGGAAAAAAGCCTATACCCATGGTTCAAAACCGTGGGTATAGCCCCAAAAACCTTGGGTATAGGCTATTCCCACGGTTTTGGGAACCGTGGGTTGGAATGGCATCAGTATAGGTCCCCAGCCTATACCCACGGTTTTCCAAAACCATGGGTATAGGGGTTATTCCACCATGTCAACGAAACATACCCAATTGCCACGGTGTCAAAGGCTTTTCCTCACGGTTCCAAAACCGCGGGTATAGGTCCTAAAATAATGCGGCATGCAGGTTTCGAACCGTAACATCTCCACTGCAGACGAAGCACCTAACAACTACCCCAACACCTCTTTTATGTATATATATTATTATTTAGTTAAATATAGTTATATAAACCATGGGTATTCTGGGAAGAACTGTGGGTATAGGACTCCCGCCAAAATAAATTCCTTCCCACAGAATTTTTTTTTCCTGCACACACATGGGAAACCTATACCCACGGTTTTTCATAATCGTGGGTAAAGATATTTTAACCCAGACCTATCCCCTTGGTTTTCCCAAAAATCGTGAGAATAGCTACCCATATACCCACGATTTTCAAAAACCATTGGTATAGGTGAATTTTCAAGACCTATCCACTCTGTATTGGAAAAACGTGGGGATAGACCCCCCATACCCATTGTTTTTCGAAACCGTGGGTATCGGTCCTGAAAATTAACATATGCCCACAGTTTTGAAAAACCATGGGAATATGGGTACCTATCCCCACGGTTTTGGGGAAACCTGTGGGGATATGTCCATTTTCCAGTAGTGGAAGGAAATCCATCCAAACAAGCCATTCGATTTCATCTAATATAATTCACCTAAGATATGATAATTTATATATAGAAACCAGTGTAGTTCTATCAACCATCAATTCCATTTAATTTAATTCATTTAAGTTTTATAAGTCATTTAACTTATCAAGGAAAATATATTAACAGTCAAGGATTTCCAACCCACTTAGAAGGTGGTTGGTCATCAAAACAATTATAAGGATGGATACTATATTTAAGGATATCAAGAGGCCATATACGAAGTATAACTTATACTAACAATAATAGAGAGGAACATGAAAAAAAAATAATCCATAAGGCTAAGAAAGATTCAAATTACAAAAAAACTATATTGTAGTTTATAAGATAGAGAACATCATCCGAGGGGGTTTATTATAAAACATGACATTGTTTATCAAAATATTCATTTGACGCAATTTAGTGTAAAAATAAATGATTCATAACCCAACTCAAATTAGAGAATAAATTTATAAAAAATTACCAACATTGAAATTAAAATTATAATGGTTCAACATGGCATTAAAATGTGCAATCATCTATTTAGAATTTTCCTACAAGGTAAAATTCCATTCATCAGGAAAGACTAGCACCTTTGAGGTTCTTTAGTTTAATTTAAAATTTATATAAACTTGGTGATACAATTTACAACCCAAGATGAAATATTTTAAGTTGTTCAAATCATTTATTAAATTGATTATTAAGTGGAAATATATGTTGGCATGCCCAAGGGGTGATTATGATTGAGCTCAACATCCTCAAAATAACTGAACATCAATCAACGAGTGTATAAAATGGTGCTTATTAAAATTTGAAAAGAATATTTATTTTTATGGAGATACATGAAAAAGGATTGTGCATGGAACAATGAAAAAGTATATTAATAAATGGAAACTTGGGTAACAATCTATATAACACCTACCTTATGCATAGGACTCTCTAATAGTCTAATATTAAGGTTTAATTCAATCCATATTGGAAGAAATAAAAAAATTGAAATTTTCATTTAAAATAGGTAAATTGAGATCACACCAATGTAGCACAACATATCATAAGATAATAACATAAAAGAAGAAAAAATAATATATAGGTTACTGATGCATATCTATAGATTCTGACGACATTCGATTCATACTTCAGATGTTGGATATCTACCCATGCCTATGTTTAGAGGAGGAGAAACCCAAAACACTAAGGAGGAGGCCTCACACGGCTGGAGGAGGTGGAGAAGGAAATAAAGTGGGTTTTAACCTCATTAAATGAAAATGGTTCAATTCAACATCCAAACTATGTCACATTCTTTCACCACATGGTTTTCTAAATCATGCGACAACCATGAAGAACCCTCTTCTTAGAACCCTACCCCATATGGTTGTCCCACAAGATTTTCAATAATTGTGTGGCAACCGTGTGATGAATAGAAAACACAAATTTCCTAAGTGTCATTATGTGTGTGGGCTAGGTCTACAGTTGTGGATATCAAGCCCAACCCGTGAAGTTTACATCTTCTCACATATTTCAGCTGAAAGGTTTCCACATGCGGGCCATACGGGTTTATACATATCTTGAACTCTATCAAGTATTTCACATTTTCTTGTTTTTAGAGCCCGATGCTATCAAAACTAAATGGATCACCTAAGGAATCAATGGATCCTTTAACCAAGTATAAAAAACACTTTTAGGTGTTTCAACTCTCAAAATTGTTTTCCAAATCTTGGTTCAATGATCAACCCACCCATTAAATGAAAAAATATCAAATTCCTAAGGAATTATACCGTATCTCAAAGAAAAATTTCATTAGAACAACATCCATTGAAAAAGGATAAAGTATTAGATTTTTTTATAAGCACTATTGAGGAACATCAAGAAAATGATGTGGTGACAACTACACTTGTAATTCATTAATGAAAACTGAGTGTCCTAATTAATTTTTTATTTAAAAATAATTTTATAACATAGATGATTAGTATAAAAATTCAAACATGAAATCACAATATGGAGGTTATTTTATCATTGAAACAAATATTTGGTGAATTAATTTCATCTCATTTATACAACTCTTCCTCATCTAGAATTTTTATGAGGTACCTCCCAAAAAAAGTCTTTATACTATCTTTATTGGAATTAAATATTCTACTAGGAATGGACTGGATATCCTTATATAGAGGAAATATTGACTTTCAGGAGAGTTATATAATTTAAACATCCCATATAATCCTTTAATGGTTTTCAACCTAAAGGAGAATAAATAATCTTCTATGGAAAATCCTTTTAAGGTGTGGATATTTTTTCATTGCAACAATGAATATCTAGATTTGAAATATTTAGAAAAATTAAATGATTAAACATGGGAATATGATCATTATGAGGCAATATTATAACATATTATCTAAATAGTTTTCAAGTATTCCTTATGATAAATTGGTTGTGTTCTATATAAAAAATCTAGGATCACTACTCATATCGATGGGATCTTATAGAATGAACCCCATTGAATTAGAAGAGTGGAATCGAAACTATAAGAAAAATTAGACAAGGCTTTTATATTCATTAGTGATTCACCATGGGGATCAAAAAATTTCTTTTTATAATAATAAGGATGGGTTTTTGAATCTATACATTCAATAATGCGATATTAATGGAATCATATAAATGAATAATTTTATTAATCTATGATTTGATGAATTTTCCAATCATCTAAGTGGGGATCAGTACTCCACAATGATGGTTCTTTGACCTGTTTATTAACAAATTTAAGTTGAATAAGGATGATATTCTAAATACATTTTATTTTAAAATATATGGACACTATTAGTTCATATTGATTTCATTTAGATTAAAAAATACTCTATAAATATTCATATAATTGATATATAGAGTCTATTGATATTACATAGATAAATATTTTTTGGTATTAATTGATAAAATTATTATATACTCCATGAAAAAGGGAGAACATGAGGATCACCTGAGTACCATGAAAAGTAAATTGAAAAAGGATAATTTATATTAAATTTATAGTAAATGTGACTTTTGGATGTAAAAAGTTACATTATTGGGGAAATATTGTCACAAGAAAGGGAATACATATTAATCCTTAAAAGAAAAAGTCGGTTGAGGAATGTCTGAGGCCCAAAATTTTAAAATAATCCCACTGTTTCTTTATTATAGATGGGTACCATAGATGGTTTCTGATAAACATCTCATGAATATAAAACAAACTAACCAATATAAACTAGAAAGGATGATGTTTTTTTGGACAAATGAATTTAAATATTGTTCAAAGCATTTAAAAAGTGGTTAATCTATGCAGTTACACTGAAACTACTCACAAATGAGGAATGATTTTTTATATTAATTGATACATTAATTATGGTCTTTTGTTGAATACTAAAGGAAAATTATAATGTGAAATTCATTTCCCCAATACAATGAATTGTGCATGAGAAAAAGTATCCAACAAATGATATATAGTTGTATGTGGTGATCATTACATTCAAAATTTAAATAAATTATATTTTTTGTAAATGTGAAATATTTATTGATCATAAAAGTGTAAAGTAAATATACATTGAGAAGTAGATCATAATTCACCAATATATATTTTTAGTCCTAATATGGACAAGGTTTACACAATCCACTACAATTCTGAAAAGGACAATAACGTCGTAAATGATCTAATTAAAAACGATATTAGAATATTATCCATGAAATGTATTGAAAAATAAAAAATGTAATTAAACATGAAAAGGATATAATTGATTATAATAAGTGAATGGAAGACATCATACCTTGATCATGTGATTTCTCAACCAACTATCTGCAACATGAGTAAGGACATTAAAAGGGATGTTGTGAAGTTACACACTAAGTTAGAATAAATAGGGAAGGGGAAGGTCTCAATTTTCATAATTGATAAATATATATTAGTATGATATAGGACATGATTTTATGTTCAATTAGATACTTATAAAATGTTTAATTTTTATATTATTCTCATATATAAATATTATCTATCCACCAAGATTTCAAAAAGATATATATATATATATCTTAGAGATCAATTTTAATGGGATAATATTAATAAGGATAAAGAACATCATTATAGATTTTTTCATGGGACATCACAATTATTTAATGGAAAAAATACCATATGGTTTATGGTAGATAATCTAATAAAAAATTACACTATCATGACAATTATAGAATACTTCTCACTTGATTTACATTCCCTGATATACATCAATGAAGTGCTGAGGTTTTAGGGAACATTAATATTAATTATTTCAAATAAAAACATTTGGCTAAACTAAATGTTCAGGAAGATAATTTAGCACACCTAAAAATGATTATGTTTTTAATGTTCTTTCACCCTCAAGAGGATGATGTATTTAAATGGACTATCCAAAAATATAATGATCTGGAGAGGTCTTCTCTATGGACTTGAAATTATATTGGGATTAATATATTTCTTGATTAATTTTATCATACAAAAAAGTATCCAATCATTAAATATAATGAATTATAATGATCCCATTTATAAGAATAAGTTTAGAACACTAAGAATCTTGAATATTCTAGATATTTTATTATATTGGGAACTAAAATGGTAAAAAAAAATGATAGAAAAGGTAACTGACATTGAATGACACATAATATCATTAGAGTGTTGAAAAAATAGCTATTATAAAAATCATTAATAATACATTGAGTTTGAGGATAGAGAAAATTCATTCCTTCATAAATATATGCCTATTATATAGTCATTATGTATGTCAAGAATAGAAATCTATGTCCCAGATATATTATCCCCTTCAAAATTTGTGATCATTTGTGAGTTGTTTGTTCTTGACTAGAACTCACACGAAACCCATATCAAGTGCATGTGGGGTTCCATGTATCCATATTTATAAAGTGCATAAAATAAGATTCCCATATACTAAATTTATATATGGTAGAGCTTGAGCATGATATCTCTTCTAAGGAGTTGTTACTGAAGGTCTTCGATAAAAAATAAAGTGTTTAATGCAATAAGACAAGTCACCCTGTCAAAGTACTATCAGGAATCCAAAACTATAATGATGTAAATTCATATATTGATGATTAAATAAATCATAAATTCCATCAAATATTATAATCTTATATTTTTAAGTGAAATATCAAGGATAAAATTTCCAAAGGTGGTAAGAATGTAACAAACTAAACTTTTTTGAATCAAATTTACTCGTTAATATATATGTGTGCAACATAGAATTATAATAAATACTATAAAACTCATAATAAATATAAAAAATAAATAATATCCTATTTATTCAATATATAACATTACATAAGACTGAAAAATACAATCAATAAGAATAAAAAGAGTATAATAATACAAAATATAGAAGTAAATAGAAAAAATAGAATTTGAAAATCTAGTGCATTGATATCTCCTAGAACTATCACCCTTACAAAAAAAAGGTAATGTTGAAATAAATAAATATAATTATAAATAATAGTTATATTAATGATTTATATATAATCATAAGAGAAAACTAATTGTATTAAATGTGTAGAATATAAGAGCTATTTATAGGGAGAATAATTAATATATGGACTTTGGGAAAATTAAATGACTATTTTGAATTGTAATTGACATTTGGTAATATAAAAATATCTAATAAGAATTATATAAAAATGTTTAAAATGTAAATTTATACATTAAAAAAAGATAAATTTATCTCTCAAATTATATATCTCAAAATAAATGTAAGTGATCAAATTAATGAAATCATTTTTACAAATCTATTAGCAACCCTAATTTTTATAATACAATTAAAATATATTTATTAGGTATTTTAGAATGTTATTTTGAAAAAATATATTTCATGTTTTCAAATTTTAACATCTACATTTTATTTTTATTTTCTAGTATTTTTTCTAAAAAAGATAATTTATTTTTTGAATAGTTAAAAAACAGTTTTTGCACATAGTGTATGTTTTATGACATCATAATGATTACAAAATGACTCAATTATTTCTAAATTATTTTTAAATTATTAAAAAATATTATATTAGTAAAATTTTGATTAAAAATATTATGTTGAACTTATAAACCAATATTGGAAATTCTATGGCAGATATTATATTTTATTCTAATAAAACAAATTGGTTTATTACATTAAAAAAAAATTCAACGATACCACTAGGTTTCTAATGCAATTAAATGATATATATATATATATATATATATATTATTCCAAAATAATTATTATTGATAGGAATCATTAATATTCATAGTCTTGAGATATTACAATAAATTTTAGAATATTTAATGAAAACAAACACCCCACCCCTTTGTCTATAAATACACATCATACCCAAAAATTAATATTATAATAAATAATATATATGAAGCCGAATACCTACAGAAATTCTTCCCCAAAAATCCTTCAACATGTTTTCCATTTTTGGGTATAATCATAGGACTTTTGAAAGAATCCTTAAGGAGTATTCCAAGGTAGCATCAATAATAATGGTAAATTTTATCATCATGATTATTTTAGAGTTTCTATAAATTATTACTCATCATAAACACCATAATAAAACTATTAAAATATAATTACAATATTGTCATTATAAAAATTGATAGTATAGTAAAAAAAATTTATTTATTTATCTTCTCTTTATTTTATTTTTAAAATCGATACTCATATTATTGTAGGTTTATACCACTTATTTAAGTGATGATGTTTTTCAAGAGTTCCAATATATTAAGTTTTTAAAAATTAGTTCATATGAAATTAATTATATTACAAATAAAATGATTTCAATTTTAAGATTTTGTAATTATCAAACACCATGATATGGATAATATTAAAGATAAAACTTCACAGTCAGATTAATTGATTAAAAAAATTAGCCTCTAAGAAACACTTCATGGTTTGGATATATTTATTATTATCGAAAAAAATATGTGTAAATTATTCTATTGTGATGGAAATGAAATTTACCTTGATAGTCAATGAATTATGGAATATAATTATTCTCAATAATGAGTGATATTATCCTTCTAATAGAAAAAATGAGCCCATGAGACAAACATGTTAACTATTGATAGAAACAACAATAATAATAATAATAATAAGTGAATAGTATATAATAAATGAATCAAAATATTTAAAAACATTATGTATTTCTGATCAATTAATTAATAAAATTAACTTCATTATTAAGGATGTTATAGAATCTATTCGAAGCATATCGAACTTAAGGTAAGAGGTTCTTTACACGTCTTCATTATTGTCCATATTGGGTTTCCATTATCTACTTCATATATCTTATCTAGGTTATATATTATATTTAACCCTTAGTCATTTCTTTTTAACTCATTCTTCTGGGTACACTCATTTATTTATGATTCTCATCCTTTTTTTCATAAAAATAAACCTTATCATGTTATATGTGAAACACTTCAAATTTATTTTATCCTCTCATTAATAGTTTTATCTTATTTATTATATTATTATCGTTATATAAATTTTTTATAATTCATTACAATATGTTTATTGTATTCAAAAAATGGAAAACGTTAAAAATAACTCCTTATTTTAAGTAACTATCTGATTCATAAGATGATTTTTTATAAAAACATTATATATCCCATATTCTTTCAATTATTCTATTTCATATTTACAGGTAATAATTTATTTGTGCTTCCATATAGAAATAATAACTATCAAATTTTATTATATGATTGGTGGGGCATAAATTACATATACTTCAATCAAAATTTTAATTCTTTAATCTCTTGAGATACCATATATACTGCACGTGTAGTTAACCTAGAACATTTTGTTCAGATGACTTAGTAGTGATCCCCGAATTATGTTTATCTTAAATTTTATATTATTCCACTTTCTCATGATTCTCATGATTAAAATTTTATTATGATATGATTCTTTTAATGACTTTTTTTCATCTAACTAGTAATTATTTATTGCTTTTATGATTCATTTATTAAGGATATCTCACTATCAATATCACCTTCATTACCCATTACTTAAATTGTATGATCAACCTTCCTTTATGTATGTTCCTAGTACATCACATGTAATCATTGGAGTGAAATGATTTATATGGTTGAATAACGAAGATGTAAATTAAATATGATGTTCTTTTTTAAATGTTGTATCTAATATCACGAAGAAACTAGACATATAGAATTTTAGCTTCATTTTAAGAAATTTATAACAAAATGATGCAATATTATGTGTATAAGATGTTTGAAACTATATAATTATTCTCCATAAAACTAAATATGGAATAATGAGATATTAATAAAAAGTAAATAAAAATTTAAAATTTAAAATTTTGGTTCATTGCAGTCTCTTAAAATTACGATAGATATGAATAATACTATAAAAATAGAAACAAAATTGTTATAAATATGATCAGAATTTTCTAAATGAATAATTGAGAACATTGAAATAAAATTGATTGAATTATGAATAATAAAAATAAGTGGTATTTATAGTATTCATAAAATTATATGACTATTGGAAATATGACTTTTATAATAGTAATAGGACTATTAAAATATTAACATGATCATCAGAATAATAAAATTTCCACTCAAGTAAATGATCCCTTGAACTACTAAGAAATGATTTCTATCATTTAAATTATTAAATTTATGTTTCTGAAAACCATTATAGAATTACTCAATCAATGTATCGAAATATACGTAAATGTATAAATTTGTATAAAATCAAGTTAAAAATTATTGAGTAAAATAATAATTTTTATAGTTGAATAAAGTATAAAAAATACCAAATTATTAATTTTTGAAATACATAATATCATTTTTGGAATCATCATATCCAAATTATATAAGATTGAGGTTTCACTTTTGTTAAAAATAATAAAATACTTATATGAATACTAAAATATCATACAATTACAGTATACCAACTTTATTTTTTAGTTGTTCTTCTAAAAATGTTTTAAATGATCTATAAGTTTTAGGAATATTTGAATTTCAAATTTCTTATTAAATAATAATTCCATTACTATTTAACCACATGATTGACATATATTTGGATAAATAATATTATATTCTTATATATTATTCTAAAACACCCCTCGTCCACTTATAAATATCACCAAATCACTCCACACAGTAAACATATATCATTAAAAAGAAAACTACATTAATTACACCCCTATAAATGTTCTTGGGGTTTTTTATTTCTAATATAACTTTATTTAAGACAAAGCACCATATTAAAGGAAAAAATCTAATCAAATAGGTACAATATTTCAACCAAACTCCTTTTAGCTTTCTTATTTATCCACCTCCACCACATATCATATAAACATAATGATACAATGATATAATTACCGTTATTATAATGATATGTTATTATATTAACAAAATATACTTTATCGTACCCCCTGATTATTCTAAAATTAAGTCTTTACACATATTATTGTATGTTTAATGCCTCCATGGAATATGTATTTCATTTCTCATCATTAATTACATAATTAAAATTAATATTTTACTCATTTATAAAAATAGATTAAATTATTATGTGAAATAATGATTAATGTTATCAATATTAATTTTGAAACCATAAATTGAACATTATTGAGTTTTTTAAAATAAACACCAATTCGTTGTCGATATAACCTTTTTTAAGGATTTTGATTTTAAAAAACTATAAACACCTTAATATATATAGTTGTAATAAACTGTTATATTATTTAATATGTACTTATTATTTATATTACAATACATTCAAAATTCTTAAATAGATATATATTCATTAAAATAAATAACATAAATTATTTTCATAGTGTCAAGTAAAATAACCAAAATGAACACATATTTAATGATAACGCTATTAGCAATTGAATCATTCATCCATTGGAATTTTTTTTGATATTTTGAAACATTATTTATCTTCAAATTAAATTCAATCCATATCATTAAACTTATAGATACATGTACTCACTGAATGTGATCTATTTCCATTATCGTTATATTGATGTGACCTTGGAGCCATGACTAAAAAATTCCATTGAAGATGGACATCAAAATCATCTTTTAACTAAGTGATTATAAATAACATAAAATGAAAAATAATAAATGAAATAATTTATTATAGTGTTCCAAAAAATTTATTTAGTAAATTTAATTTTTCAATTCAGATTATAATACACACACAATAAGCTTTGTCAGGAAATGATGCAATGGTTTCCTTCCAGTCAAACTCTTTATTTTTTGTTATGTTATATATTTATCTATTTATATATAAATATGTCTCCCAAATTTAAATATTTTTATTCTATTATATATATATATATATTATTCCTTTAAATATACCTATTTTTATTATTTATTTTCTTAGGATATGTAATTTTTTATATTCCCTTCCACGTATATTCTTTATAGAAAACCTGATTAAAGGGAAATTTTCTATTTCTTATTAATTTTTCATTTATCTCTCTATTAATATGATTTTATTATATCTAATTTAAAGAAAAACTCATTATTTTATATAATAATATTTCAATTCATTTATTGGATTTAGGAAAATGTTATTATTTTATGTTTTTAATTGTTATTGACACATTTATTAAAACATTATTTAAGGGGTTCATTACCACACCTACAATTTCACCCAATTATTATAATTTTTTCTTATATTAAGATATATATTCATGATATATGATTCCTTAGTCAATTGAAAACATGTAATATTCATTAATATCATACTTTCTTGGGAATATTTGTTATATATCAATTTTTTATACTTTGAGATATGGTTTTAAAACCCATTTATTCTCATTGGTTTTTTTAATGTATATGATTTATATATTATTTATTTTGATGTGGAATATGAAATTAATATTAATACTATGATTTTATTATTAGGCCCAAAATTATAAATCCATTAATTTATTTTTAATGATTTTATCTCACAAGATACCATGTTTGGTGCACAGGTAATAATTTTTTCACATTATGTTATGCTATCTTAATATTTATCCTTTAATAACGTATTTCATGTCATATTTTATATAGTTTACACAAATCCATGATCTATGTTACCTTATTCCATGATTCTATTATTCATTTCTAATTCTTGTTCTTGATTAAAATTATAACCCTTGATGTAAAATTTAACTCATGATGATTATGATTTCCATGTTAACACTTTAATAACCATTTATTGCGCTTAATACCAATCCATATTGTTCAATATATGTTTATAGGGTATCCCATGTAGTGAAAGACATGTGATGATATTTAGAGGCCAATTATGAAGCTGAAAATTAAATATCATGTAGTTTGATGAATTTTTTTATTCTATTCATGTAGTTCCCGAGAATATATGGATCACAATGATAGGGTGGGCTGAATGAGTGATATATTTTTATTTTGAAGAATGTTTACCCTTTTTAAAATTTATGTTACCTGGTAATTTAAATACTTGTTTCTATTATCATTAATTTCTCACCCTAACTTCCCATACAATTAATATAGAGAGAATTTATAACGTAATATTATCATGGTTCAATATAAAATCTTACTGCTTATTATAGTTGGATAAAAACTCCAGCCTATGTATTCTATATTATTATGTTGTTATCATTTAAAATTTATCTTTATTTATATAGGAATGTGATTGGTTATACAACCTAATTAACACAATTTGGTTGTAACTTGTTATATACCGCATTAATTGATCCTCCAGTCATGTATGGTTATACCCCCTAACCACTAACTATTTTACAATGATTAGTTATATTCGCTAACCAAAAATATTCCTTTCTTTATTGGTTATAAACCTGGATCAATTGTAACTACTTATACACTCCATTCACTAGTCTTCTCTTTGACATTAATCCAATGTATTAATGATCTAAATGTGTTCCCAGCTAGTCCAGCAACAATTAATTTGATCTTCTTCTACAAGATCAGTAATTTAGGTTTACTAATATACACCTATAAGAACCTCAAAAACTTCTTTCTCTAGAAATATGATCTTGAACCTGATTTTATATTATAGGTAATATAGTTCTTCCACATTATTCTAATACATTGGGATTCATGTTTTCTTATTCTAAATTTAAACTCCTAGATTTAGAAACATCACTTCTTTCTAATATTATGGTGTAACTATCTCTCATAAAATATGTAACCACCATTTCATCCATACAAACACCTCATATATATATATAAATTACCATATCAATAACTGAATCATAATTTCATTTATAGAATCTCCATAAATTCACCCTTGAAATTTTCATGATTAATATGATATAGTTTTTCCTATAAACACAATATAATTTTATATTCAAGTAAAACAAACCTCCTTGATTATGTAGCCAATTTTAAAATAGTCAAAAAAATGTTTCATATAATCTCATCTAAAAAATTGTGTTAGGATTAATTGAGATATTGAGGATTTTATCACAATAAAAACTGATTGAATTTTTCATGAAATTCACTTATTTTAGTTATTAAATGTATCTTCATGAATGGAAGCATTCTCTAATATCATATGGACTTATAGTTTTTTAATGGATCTCCTACTCTTGAAATTATACTATCTATGGATACACAAAATAGACCTTAAGAATGGAATACTGTGTTTTTTAACTCCTTGTTTCACACCGGAGGTCTTCATGTCTATAATTATCATTAAATGGACATATAATATAGATTATAGTGTGGTGTGAGTAGTATCAGCATAGAAGGATTCCCTCTCAGTTATTTCCATCTATATATCATTCTTCTCATCTTAAATCCAAATCCTTGTGTGATCAATATGATTAATCCTAGAATATTAGTGTAATCACATCATTTGAATTATATTTTCTATTGGATCAAAATATTTAAATCTATAAGACTCAACTTTTATCATGGTAATTTTTTTACATCTTATGATATTTTTCGATGTTATAGAAAAAATAACAATTTTCCATATAAAAATTTTTATGAGGTCTAAAATGTCTCATGGGATATATAATTATATTACATATATTAAAATTTTCATACACTTTATGATATATTCTATTTACAAATAAGGTAAAAATAAAATAACATACAGGCACATAAAATATCCTATGTGTATATCAATTCTCCAACATGAAAAAAACATCAAATTTGTGGCTCTTAGAAATATGAATTCCATTTTCCAATTATCAAAATATTATTATGTGTGTCAATTATCATGTGTACTTACATCATATAGGATAATTTCATTTTTCATTTTTCAAACTCTAGTTGGTACATTCATAATATCATGTGGATTATTTAAATTTCATACACCATATTAATTTTCCATCTATGTAATTTTAGGATACAAAATTTTCATTAGGGATATACAAGTTATCCCATGAGACATCAAATCACTTATGTATAGGTAAAATCTCATATGCTTAGGAGAAATACCGCTGTGCATTTTTTATTTTAACACTATAATTCTATAATTTACTCATATATCTTCCATTACTCTTTAAATCATTCTGATACATCCAAAAAAATAAAAAAATCCAAAATATTATAGGTGTGAAACGAATTCTACTTAAAATATGCATGTGAATGAATTAAATTCAGGTGGATATATCATCCCAGACAGTTTCATTGATTATAATACATTAAGAAGGGATTAAATGGAATCCATAATGATCAGATTACATGATGAATATTACCAATACGATTCAATGAAATACATCAAGGATATCTATATAATGTGATGAGATCCCACCTATTTGGATGATCTTACTGTATGTATGCCTACTAAATCTATTATCCTCCTATAAGATTATTTATCACTATGTCAAGGAACTAGAACCCATTATATATTTAAAAACCCTTAAGAATAATTCTATGATCATTTTTTTGGTGTAATACCCTTAGATATAGGAGGCTTTTTTCTATTGATCTAGTGATCGTCATAAAGGATACCCCAACTAATATCAAAGTTATATCTTTCAATCATATGTGTATGCATGTTAATGTAATTATTTTTTTATTGAATGTTTATTATGTTGAGGATAAATTGTGAAAAAACTGTTTTCTATCACAGTAAAGATCATTTGATGATCATATAAACCCCATTAATTGTATCAAGCACCAACATCTTTTTCGTATCAACATGTCACTTAAAATTTTAAATGAAAAAACATGTTAGAAAATCATAAAATGGTTTACCCCACTCGACATGGCATTAAAATATAATTCTATGCGGCAATAACTACTTGATTTATGTTAAATTGTGAACATAATATTGGGTTGAAGGATTAGATTTCGTTAAGCAGTTAATGTAATCTACATTGTTTCTAGGGTAAAAAAGTATTGTATTTTTAGGTTATTTATAAAACTATTATAAATAATGGAATTAGATTTTTGGGAAATTTATAGAATTTATATAATTGTTTTATAAATTAACTAAGTTTGATTTTTGTGTTGATAATTGTTTTAATGTTTTTGAAAATACTAATATAAATATTTCATTAATATTAAATAATTAATATTAGGAATATATTTCTTTAATTTAATAGTTTATTAAAAATGGTTATAAACCATTGTAAAATTTATTCTGGGCGTATTTATATATATTTAGAGTTTTTTAATTAATTATAAATATTTTATAATTATTTAAATATATTTTTTTAGAAACATTTATTTACCAAGATTTTCAAATTATTGAATGTAAATTTTTAACAATTATTAATAAATTATATAGAATGCCTTGTAATATTTAAAAAAATTATTAACAAATTAAATGGTTAATTTATAAAGAGTTCATAAATTACATAAATATGTAAAAAAATATTGGTGGTAATATTTAAAACTATGAATTTTTTATGATTAATTAATTTAATAATTTTAATTTAAAATGGAAATAATTAAATATATTATTTAGGAAATAGAATTTTTTTCAAGATATATTTTTTCTAAGTGTAAATAATGGTCAAATATGTGATATTTAGATTTTATAAATAGTTTATATACATTAAATTTTATTATAATACATTTTTTTAAATATATTTTATATTTAATGTAAAATTTATTATAATTAATTATATGAAAGAGTTTTTATTTAATGTGGATATAATGTGTTTTAACCCAGATAATAAAAATTTCATAAGGTGCAATGTGTTTAACAATCATATAATTAATTCTATAATTGTGATATTTTTTAGTTGGAAAAAAACATAAAATTTATAAATATATTATAAATGATATTTCTGTGGTTAATTAATAATGATTTTATTAAGAAAGGAAAAATTATACATGGAAATTGGTATTTTTTAATTACTTATTAAATGAAATGTTTATTTATTTATTATTCTATGTTATTCCCGATTATAAAAGGTTTATACAATATAAATAACATGAATGATGTTAAATATTAAAATTAATAAATAAATTTATAGGCTTATGTCAAATATGATAATTCAAAATTTTTTCACGTGATAAATAATTAATTTATTTCATCATCATGAGTGTAATTTAAAAATAATTTTTCAATTTCATTGATATGGATAATGTATATATTTTATTATACTTATATTTACATATTGTGTTATAATCGATTTAATTTTATCTGATCATATTTATTGAGGCCTTATTAATGATATTATTTATATCACATAAAAAGTATTATGATAATATGATTAAATATAGATTATATATTTTTAAATTTTATGAAATTTCGATTATTAAAATAGTTTACATAATATAAATTGGGAAATTAAATGATTACTTCTCATTATAATATCTTATAATATAAAATATTTTATATTTAAAATGGGATCTATATTTTTTATACATTATATAGGGTAATATGTATATTTTATAGTTTAAATATAAGATGTTTATAGTAAATGTTTTATGAATTACTCATAAATTTTGAGCTGATGTTTAATCATATGAAATATTTATTTATATAGAAGTTATTTCTTGATTAAATAATGTTTATAATTAATTTATATAATAACAATAATGTATAAGTATGATTTATGTGATAATCCGCTTATAGTGGATATAACCTTTCAATACATGCTTAGTTTGAGTCCGTTAAATTTAGTTTATCATCTACCTAGAACAGTGTTGGTAATATAGTTATGATCTTAGGAATAATTATTGGATTATATTTGTGCATATTAAGTACTATGTATATCATCAATTGATTTATCTCTACAGTATGGTAACATCAAGTAGAGGGACTGGGGGCAGACTAACTGTTATCCTATTGGATTATTCCACAATCAAGAAAGGTGAGCAGTTAGTTATATATCTTAATGATATCACTCTTGTAGAGATTACCAATCTCAAATAACTCTATTTATTTTCATGAAGAGTTTATGTACCATATTTACAATATCTATATATATATATATAAACATACTTATTTTGGATTTTGGGTGAATAACAAAAACATGTCGGTTGTGGAATTTGTTACTCATTAATATAGTCCAATCACATTAATTTGGGTAACATAACAGGATTACAAAAATAAATCAATATGTTCATGATTTCATAAGGGAATATAGAAATATAAATGTATTATAAGAAGAAATAGTTAATATTTAAATATGAATATAATTTGTATTAAATTGATGAGACATTGAAAACCCCCCTTAATTATTATTCATAATATTCCTTTCATAGAATAACATCTTAATACCTCAATCAATCAATATGGTGGTTCCATGTCAATGATGGGTTGCCTTGGATTAACTTTTTTAAAGAAATAAAGTAAGGGGTGATACTAGATTATCCTTTTGTTGTTTCATGCTAAAGATTTGTGTTTGTGGATTTTCCATTGCTACTATGTTCAAATGATTTTCTTTAGTTTTAAAATGTTTTCAAACTCTAATGATAGTGATACTACAGAAATATTGTTGTTAATATCCATATTTTGGATTTGGATACTTATTTATCATCCCAACAATCCCAGAATCCTACCCATTACGAATGGGATAATCCTATAAAAAATAACTATGTATTAAGTTGAATTCACAAAAAGACTCATTACTTCATGATAGGTGGATATTAGCTTAATAAATCGAAATAATTTTTTGGTCAATATTTTTTTTGGGAGAAAATTATTTAAATATATTTAATGAAAATATGTAATACATAATAATCATATGATAAAGTATTCCATTATAGATAAATATAATATTTATTTTCTAATATAACATTGATCCTTGAGAAGGAGTATCTTAAATTAATTGAATCATGGATTTGGTAAATAATGATAATTTCATTGATAATTAATTATATATGTTAAATAGAATCACATTCCTAATTAACTAGACTATTAATGTAGTTCAAAAAGTTAATCTAAGTTAATTTTTTAAAACCATGTAATGATTATCTTATGGTTTCATTAGGGATTTTTCTATTTATGAAATTTATCACATTAAATTTGATTTAAATTTATTGAAAATTTAGAATAATTCAAGAAAATTATACTCAAGATTATCAAGTGTAGAGATTAAGAGAACTAGGTTTGTTATATCTAGGTTATTGTTCATTATAAATAGTAAATATGGGTGAAAGAAAAAACATGAAAAATATAACATATCTTGGAGAGTTTAGTAATGATTCTTAAAATATAAAATTGAGTTAATTTGAAACATGTGGGTATTATCAAGATGGAATGATGATTTCATAAGATAAAATTATAAAAAATACTAATGATGTTTTATGAAACTGAATGGATTTCTCTTATGATGTATTAGTGTAATAAAAATTGATTCAGTGTTTTTCATGGGTTTTTGATACCAAATGTATAAACTATAGGTGTTGTAAATATAAAAAAATTTAAAAATTAATAGTTGAATTTATAAATAATATGATTTTCATTAACGTGAAGAAGTAAATTGTTTCTATATTATAATTTTTAATGTAGATATATGTATCAAGATTAGGTGGTTATAAAATAAAAGATTTTTATCATCATTGTATTTTATCAATATGATAAGAAACTTTTTTTGTCAATAAAGATTTTTTATAATAATATTTTTTATTAATTAATTACACTTGTTTCTTTATTCGCCGATTAGTATAACATGTTTTTAAAAGAGGATTTGGATAAAAAAGGTTTATCTAAGTTAAAATGTAAATCAAGTAATTTGTTAAAATATTAAGGAAGTAATTCTCATAAATCCATAGTGAAATATTTTTTGAGTAATTTTTATTTTCATGAAAAATATCTGGGCACATAGAATATCATATATGATATGGAAACAATATTATATTTTTTAAATATTCATTTTAAGGATATTTTTTTATTTCATTGATAATGAATTTTTTGTTGAATCTTAACAAAATATTCTGAAATGGAATTTAATATCATAGAGGGTAGTGGTAGTATGATTGAACATACATAAGTTCAATGATAAAAACTTAAATTTCATCCGATTATAAAGTTAAATATATTTCAACTACTACCTTATTGATTTTTAGACTACTGATAGTGAAATAAAAAATGATGACAATTATATTTAGTCACCATAAGAAACCGAGTTCCACTATTTTCCATAAATAATATATTTCAAAGTGAATATAACATTATCTTAATAAATGATAATATGTGTTGGTAAATAATAATGTAAATATTTACATTGATTTCAAGAAAAATTATTAATGGAGTAGGGTTTTAAATTTTACAACCTGATATTTTTGATCCTTTATGGTAATACAATATACAATATCTTTCACAACTACAAAAATGGGGAAGATAAGCACCACCTTATATCAATGCTATGAAAAAAATGCTGATAAAGAATCTCTATATCAGTGCTAAAATTTTAGCGCTGTTAAAGAAGCCCTTTATGAGTGATAGAAATGTGATGATAATGAATCCTTATATCAACGCTAAAATAATATTGCTCATAAAGGGTAACCTTTATCAGTTCTAAAAAAGAACAGATAAAGAGACCATTTATCGGCATTAAAGAATCTCTAATAAAATTTTAGTCCCATATTTTATATATTCTGTTGCACAATGTCCACGATTTATCGCGCCCTAAAGATCTTGTGGTACTGTAACCCTATGACTCCCCTACACCCCCTATCTTCGTGTTGCCAGACCTCCTCCACCCCCCCCCCCCCCGATCTTCACATTTTTAGACCTCCGCAACTAGCCCTATTCATAATCCTCCCCCTCAAACCCCTTCATCGGATCATCCTCCCCACAAAACCTACTTATCCTCCTCTCTGCTTGACACTACTCCCCTTAAACCCTACTCCTCTATTTCTCAATGGTTGGCAGCTCCTCCCATGCACCTCCCCCTCTGGTTATCGCACCTACCCCTCCCGCCATAGCATATAATGTTCTCTACTTCTCCTCCTTTAAGGTTAATTTCTTTTCTTTTATTCTTGATTCTCATCTTTAACATTCTTCTTAGGAAGGATGTGACCACAATGCGGATTTGGTTTTTTTGTTTTTTGTTACGGTTTTAATGGTTAATTTCCAAATATAGGACTTTTATATTACCCTCATGTGTTACGTCATGTTTTATATTACTATTATTCTCATTCTTATGAAATATTTGTTAAATATTTATTTGAGGTTTGGGACATGAAATTTATCCTTCTTTATTATGTGTAAATTGTGGAATTATCATGTTATTTTGTTTCCATTGGATGGATAGTACTTATTAACCTAAATACTATAATGAATTAAACTAAAGGAAATTAAAGTGAAGAGGGAGTTTTGTATGTGATTTATGAAGTTCCATAATATTTCTTATATATTTATGGATTTATTGGTGTAGTTTCTATGTTATTTATTCTTGATGTTGTGAAATAAATTTCTTACTACTAATAAGGTGTTATAATTACATTTCATTATTTTCTATTCAGTTAAGGTATGTAATGAATTGGTTGTATGGAAATTTGTAATTAATGTGTTATATTTAAACTATAAATTCTACTTTAATATGATAGATTGTTTAAGGGATAGTTTTTAGTGTGAATTTCTTATATGTTTTCCCTTTCATGCTACTATGTATGGGTTTTTTATCACAGTGATTATAAGGGTGATGGTTGATTGATATGGTTGAGAGCATGTGGTGTGGTAAATAATACAGCAGTGATGGATGGATTATTTTGTGGTTATGATTGCAATGATATGGCTATTTAGGCAGAAAATAAGTGGTTTATGGATTTTAGAATGTGTTTAGTTGTATTTTATGTCATGAAAATTTATTTTTTATTGGGTGGTGTTATAGTTTCCGTTTGGCATGGACTATGGTTCGAATAAATGAAAATAGTAATGGGTGATGGGTTGGAAATGATAAATGGTGGTTTGTTAAATGATTAATGATAATGATTGGAATAATTATGTTTAATAAATGCTTAAAGATAGAATATAGGTTATTAATGATTAATGAATGGATTATAGTGGGTAGTGATTCAATGATTGGTTTTGCATTAAATTGGTTAACAATTGAAATGAAATTAGTAATAAAAATCCAAGAAATTATAATTTTAAATGAAATGAGAATTTGGAAATGTTGATATGGATTTTTAGGTGATTTTTTTGGGATTATTTGTGGCATTATAATGGAAGTGCTTATAAGAGGGTGGTAGTAACAAGTCAATGGTTGACAAGGATGTTGGCAGTGTTAGTTTGGTGTAAACCCTTAGGAAAGATTTATGTGGGACTATATACATTTTATATTTTCTTATTATTTCTTACTCACCACCACTTGAGTCAATTAACCTGATTGAAATCCATTTGGGTACTTTGGTTCTGAGTTTTTTCATCGATATCTTGGTTATAGGGGGAACACATATAAAACCACTCCCTCTTCCCTTTTCCCCCCATCACACTTAGTATGAGTTGTAATGGCTCATAATGGGTGTATATATAGAACCTATAATGATTTTCGGTTTTCATGTATATATATTATTTATGATAGGATAATGTGTATTTGGTGTGGATACATAGTGGGGGTTGTGCATTGTAGGAGGAGAGTATGATGTTTATGTCCTTCATGTTCATGATATCATACTATGATGAGGATGTGATGTGTGTTTGTCAAGTGTATATGGTTTTTTATCTGTTTGTGACATGTGTTTGTGTGGATATATGGTTATGAGATTATATAGAAGGGGTTGAAGTATAAGAATTATTCCATTAGAGTGTGAGAATGACCATATTATTGAGGAAGTGGATGTGGGGTAATTTATTAATATATATTCTTTGGATATTACACATAAGATGGAGTTTCGAATTAAACACTCATGAGGATTGAATGGTATGATAGGTCAATAATATTTTCTAAAATTTTCATATGGAATAACATGGGAGACTATCTATAACACTAGTGATTATCCCCCTTGTGATTTAATGTATGTAATGTGAGCTTACCAAAAATCGTAGGCATGAAGATATTGAATATAGGGAAGATACTTAGGAGTGGTAGATGTATCATTTTTTATTATTCTTGTGTTTTGACTAGGGTGATTTGATGAATCTATAATTAATCTAATGTAATTATATTTAATGAAATCCATATTTTGGAGAATATGAGAATCGTTTCTTTACCGATTGATAGGCTACTGGTTTTTATCCATAAGTATTTTAGGGTGGTGAGGTATAAAAGGATGGACTAGTGGAACATAAAAGGGTTGACCCGATAGAGGTGGATGAGCCATATAGGATGATGTCGTGTGAGTTTTACCATCTATGACACAAGTTGTTATCCCCTTGAACCCCTTTGTGTTTGGAAACTGTGTTGATTTTGACGGGGGGTCTATCCTAGTTTTGTTGATTTCCTAATCATTATTGGAAATGGTTAGGCTCTATTAATCTCTATTTTTATAAGTATGTGTTTCTCTTATATTGTATTTGGAAGTCTTGTTTTGTTTATTTTAACCATAAATACAAATATTTGAGATTCAAATAGGATGGATATGAATAAAGATTGGTTGGATGCTAATCGTTTGACAATAGAGTATGAGAATGGAGTGTAAGTGTTCATCATGTTTGCAAAGGATCACACAAAGGATCCTTCTCAAATTCTGTGTCGGTGTTTACATTGTTGTTATTCTAGACTACTTACTCAAGAGGAGTTGGAAGATCATTTGGTACGTCACAGAATAGATCACATTTATACATGTTTGAATAAACATGGAAAAAAAGAGAATATAGCTACTGGCTGGGATAAAACTGTGTTTTATTGATCATCATATATGAATACAAATATGGATAATGAAGAAGATCATAAGGAGGATGTTATTACAGATATCAATGATGATGAAGATTGAATTTAGGAAATGACAAAGATAATGGAAGATGAACTCCGTGATTGCCCAAAATTGTTTGTGAAGTTAAAAAGCTGTGAAAATAATCCATTGTATGCTGGTTGCACTAAATATATGGCATTTTTAGTTGTACTGAAGTTGTATAATTGAAAGCAGTCAACAGATGGAGTGATGTCAGTTTTACAGAACTACTTTCTCTCTTGAATGACATCCTCCTGGAAGGTAATGAGCTCCCAAGTTGGACATATGATGCTAAACAAATGCTATGCTTGATGGGTATGATTTCTAAAAGAATACATGCATTCCTGAAAGACTATATACTGTTTCTCAAGGAGAAAAAATCACTTACAGAATACCCAAAGCGTGGTGCTTCTTGATACAAGAATGATGAATCCAATCCTATGAGAGTTGTATGGTACTTTCCAATCATTCCAAGGTTTAGGAGTCTATATGGAAGTGAAGAAACTGCAAGACAATTGTCGTGGCATGCAGATAAATGAAATAAGGATGGAAAATTACATCATCTGGCCAACTCTCCTCAATGGAATAAAATTGATCATGAGTATCCTGAATTTGGGAAGGACCTAAGAAACATTCGTCTTGCGTTATCTACAAATGGAGTGAATCCTTTTGGTTTTCAAACCAGTACTCATAGTACAGGGCATGCTATGTTGGTAAATTATAACTTTCCACCCCGGTTATGCATGAAGTGGAAATTCATCATGTTATCTATGCTTATATCAGGACCAAAAAAACAAAGTAATGATATTGATATTTATCTGGCTCATTTGAACAAGGATTTGAAGTTATTGTGGGATTCAGGTGTTATGTTGTATGATTTTTTTAAAATTGAATACTTCATATTGAGAGCGATGTTGTATGGGGCAATAAATGATTTCCATGCTTATGGAAATTTGGCAGGATATAGAATTAAAGGAACTCAAGGGTGTCCCCTGTGTGAAGAAGATACAGAATCAATTATGTCGAAACATTCATCAAAGTCTTTATTTCTAGGATATCTTAGATTTCTACCTTGTTGAAAAAAGTACTGATCATTGAAGACATCATTAAATGGAAGTCCAAAACAATTTTCAACACCATCTCCACTAACAGGTGATCAACTGTTTGAGAAATTAAATGATGTGAACACTGTTTTTGGTATACCATTTTCGAAAAAACATACTCAAACCGGTTGGAAAAAGAGATCAGTTTTTTTTAATTTACATACTGTAATTTTTTGTACGCCGGAAATTTTCATGATGTGATGCATGTAGAAAAAATGTATGTGATATTGTTATCAGAACATTTCTAAATGCCCCTGGAAAAACAAAGTATGGAATTAAGGCAAGGTTGGACATGGTTGACATGGGAATATGAGAAGAGTTGGCTCCCGTGAAGAGTGAAAATAGAATGTTTCTTCCTCCAGCTTCTTATACTCTTTCTAGGGAGGAGAGATATCAATTTTGAAACTTATTTAATGATATAAAGGTTATAGAGGGGTATTAATCAAATATCAATAACATTTTTTCAATTAATGATTTTAATTAAAAAGGATTCATATCACATGACTTCAATGTTTTGATGCAAGATCTAATTCCTTTATATTTACATTGCATTTTTTCCAAGAATGTCCATCATACATTAACCAAACATTGTTTCTTTTTCAGAACTCTATGTATTAAAGTGTTAGACCCGACAAAATTGACATCTACAAAAAAACAAATTGTCATCATATTATGTGAATTAGAAATGTTCTTCCCACTATCATTCTTTGATATGATGTTTCATTTGATTATTCACTTGGTGAGAGTGATTCTACTTTGTGGTCTTGTGCACTATAGATAGATGTACACTATTGAACTGTATATGAATATTTTGAAAGGGTATGTCAAAAATCAAATTTGGCCAGAGGGTTGTATAGTGGAGTGATATATTGTTGAGGAAGCCATTGAATTTTAAAATGAATACCTATCTGATTTGGAAAGTATTGGTCTCCCAAAATCTCATCACACAAGATGCATTGGGGGTGATGAAATTTCTAGAAGAGATGTTGTGACAGTCAGTATTACAGATCGGGAGCAGGGCCACCATTATGTTTTGCATAACAGTTGGGAGGTTGCTCCATATATTGAAACTCACAAATAAATTCTTAGGCAGTTGAATCCATCAAGGGATGAAAAATTGATATAAAATACACATAATCACGAGTTTATAGGATGGTTTCAGGACCATATTTTGAAGGATTTGGATGAAAATACGAATTCAATTTAAGAACAACTTTTATGAATAGTTGTCAGACTAAGTGTGTATGTATTATCTTACAATGGTTATGTAATTAATGGTTATACATTCTATACAGAATAACATGATGAAAATAGTACCATGCAAAATAGTGGAGTTACACTAGTGGCTAATGCGAAGCATATTTCTGTTAGTAAAGACATAAATCTAAATTATACCAATATGTCATACTTTGTAATTATTAAACAAATATGGGAGTTGGATTATAAGACATTCCAATTGATGATTTTTCAATGAAAATAGGTTGATAACAACATTGGTGTTAAAATAGATGAATGGGGATTTGTGAAAGTTGATTTTAGTACAGAAGGGTACAAAGATGGAAAGTTTATAATGGCATCACAAGTGGTACAACTTTTTGATTTTCCAGATCCCGCAAATCGAAAGCTGTCAATTGTTCTATTATCATCCAAATCTACTGAAGGGTCCAATGAAAACTTAGTTGAGGACAATACTTCTAGTGGTATGTCATAATCATTTCACAGCGGTCCTAATTTAGGTGATGTTTTCTATGTTAGAGGAAAACACAATCAAGGGATTTGGATAATCGATAGAGGTGTCAAATCACTTCAGCCTTTGAAAAAAAGAAAGAGAGTTCAATAAACATGTTATATTTTTTTCGTAATATAGATCTTGTTATCTCATGTAATTATCTAATCATTACTAAATTTATGTAATCTAAATTAACTATTCAACCACTTTTTCAAATAATGACTTTTGCATGTTCTGGTGCTTCTAACATTGAGGCTGAACAAGTCTCTCAAGCTGCTGCTACTGGTGCTCCTACAATGGCTGCTCACAGGGCAAAGAAACAACAAGTTTTTTAACATGTTGCTGCTCCTAGTGCTGAGGTCCAACAACAATCAGCACATGTAATTTCTACCATTTCATTTGAACATATATATGATTTTGATATCGATGAAATGGTCAGGGATGACGAACCGAGGTCGTAGAAAACACAGGTGCGTTGTAGTTTGATGGTGTTAGCCAAAGTTCTTAAGGCAAAAAGAAAAGACATTAAATTTGATGTTGGATGAAATTCACGAGTCCAACATGTGAATCCCAACAAAGCTATGTTTTGTAGTGACATTGGAGTTGTCACTCGTCAATGCGTGCTGATTGACATAGATTCATGGCACCATTTTGTGTCCGGGATGAAGGATGTGATCTGGGAAGAAATTATCGTAACATTATGATATTATTTCCTTAATTTAATAGCAAATAAAATAATGAAATAGTGTCTTACTCTTCTCAATATCTTGGAGAGTACATTTATAGTAGATTATTCACTCAAGGATTATATACTAAGGCTTTCGTGAAGGATTCATCATGTTTTTCTCAATATTTTTACAAAATTTCCCTAAAAGATTACAAAGGTAAAATAAACCCACACCCACCCATTTTTAATGCTCACGAGGTATCCCAAGAAGCAAGGGATGCATTTATTGGCCTCTGTGGGGATTAGAAGTTTCATGTACATTGTGGGTTATAATACGTTGTTTGAGGATACATGTATTCATCACTTTGATTATCAATATATTTTTTATGAAATAGCAACTCTGTAATGATAATAAGGAACGTGCATCAAAACCAACATACCCTATCATAAATCAAGGATGGGTTATGCTTCACTAGAAAAGGAAATGGTATGAATTTTAAATTTACAGTAATATTTTTATCTTCCAATAAACAATAACATAATTATATTTGTATATTTATATGTAGATTGATGAGTCTAAAACCAAAGACACTTCCATCCCACGTCATGTGCTATGGAAAGAGGAACGTGTAAATAAGGAAGGGAAGCTAGTAGATGATAACACACAAAAAGTGTGGGAAATATTTGTAAGTATGACATGATGATAGATTGATTTGTTTTAAATTGCTATTACATAAAAATAATTAGTTATTTTCCTATATTCGACAGTCACAGGAATCAACTACTCTTGTAGAGGATGTAGAACTATTATCGACGGCTTTGAAGCATCCATAACAATACGGTCATGTCAGAGTTGTGGGGTTTGGGGTGACACCTCGAGTATATTTTGTGGAAAAAAACAGATGATAGAGATGAGAAACTGAAAAAAATGAGTGAAAGACTAGAAACTATTGAACAAAAATTGAAATGGCAGGGAGAGTTTCTAGAAACTTTTATGGGTGAGAAGCAAGGAGAGGAAACAACTCAAGAACAACCAGAGCATGAGGATCCCTCCCCACCCCCGACCAGCATTAAGGTGAGACATTCCCCTCAAAGTGTTGTCTTATCCGTGGTAATCAATATTCTAATAATTGTTCCCTTGAAATGTGAATAAGAAAAGCACTAACATTTTTCTTGTACTACTCTTCTATAGGTTGATAATGACTATGATTTATATCTGTCAAAATCTACCTATCACCTTGGAGTGAGGGATACAATGTTCAACATCCCAGATGACAAGCTGCATAATAGACTACTTCTAAAAGATCATTTGAAAGTGACGATTAATGTAGCTCATGATTCAAATTCAAAGCTACGTATTCCACATGATGAAGATGATATTCATATAGTTGAAAAGGTTATTAGGATGTTCATTACATGGATATCACAACTTATAAGAGTACATGCGGATGAAGAGGTATTTATTTCCTTCGTTTTCAAGCTATAACTTTTACAATTAATGAAAAAATGGTCTGAACCAATGATTGTTATTATAGACGGAGAATGGGAAGGGGTGACAAACGTCGGCTCAAAACAATCTAAAGGATTGAACAACTGATTCTAAGGAGATACTGAGATAACAATAACACCACATGTTCTCTATCAATTTTTACTAGCCTTAAAGACTCATGTGGATATGAAGCTAAGAGGTGCTAGTTGTCATATAGTGGTTTTTGAAAAGAATATATACATAAGGGAAAGTCAAGATTTCATTGCTGCTAAAAATGTAAATGATATCCTTGAAAACGGTTGGCTAGGCATTATAGTTTTAAATATATATATGAGGTATGTTTTCATGAATTGATTTTCTATATGCTGATCTAATGTAAAAATAAGGACTAAATGAATTTTATATTGTTGATAGAGGAATATATGAAAAAAAGTTGAAGGAATTTTCCCATGATCCAAAATTCAGACTCGTTAGTCCTCATACCACATCAACATGTCTAATGAAATTAGAGCCCTCAAAAAAGGATGAAATAGTGAATATATTGTTCAAAACATTTGAAAGCAAGATTACAGATAACAACCTCTTCCTAATACCAACCATGCAGGGGTAAAACTCTACGATTAAAGCATATCAATTATATTTTCACTTCTTTTATTACTTATTTATTTTTGTTTTTAGGCAACCTTGGATACTAATTGGGGTGAACTTTGATTCTACAAAGATTTATTTTCAGGATTCAAAGCAAGCATATCCATCAAAAGGACCACACATGATGGAGTTTGTGAGTCTGTAAGACACTACATCCTACGTTTTAGGTATAAACATCAAGTAATAAAATTTATATTATCTTTTTTTCAGGATTATGTTATGATTGGGAGATATATCATTATCATCTAAAAATGGAATGAGGACAGGGGCTACGCATAAGGAGGCGATCAAGTATTACGTCTGGACAAATAACATGGTATATATAATAAAATTTAACTATCCAAACACATATCAACACAAGTTACTTACTATCTTAATTATCAATTTTTTGGCATTTTCCAAAACAAATAAATGATAATGATTGCGGTTATTATGTGTGTAAATTTATTAAAGAGATCGTTTTCATAAAACAAACTAGCTTCCCAAAAGAGGTATTTTCAAAAACAACTACTATTTCATTTAATTTATATGTTAATTTTTTATTTTTATTTTTTTTTGTGCTATTATAACATTGGAAATGTCTCATAATCCCAAGATGATATAGATTTGTTTAGAAACAAGTGGTTTCTATACCTGATGGTAGATTGTACACAAATAGCATGAAGATCTAACTTAGGGACGTGTACAATTGGAGGTCATTTTTGAGAGGGGTTAAGGGGATCAAAAGATGAAACATTGTTGTATGTAAATTTTCATAGGAAAATTTTAATTGTTATTAAATAAAACATCCTTTCTCAAATGAGTCATTTTCCCATTTTAAAAGATGAACTGCACCAGAAACATCCAAGAATGATGAACCACTCAAAGTGTCTCTCTTTTGATTAAAATGGACAGAATTTTAAGTGAAAACGACAACTTACATAAAAAAATATGACCAAATGCTTTCGTATGGTGTCGATACTTTTTTAGAAAATTCAATGGGTGAATTGGTGATGTGTACATGTAAACCCTACCTCAATCCGAGGTACGGTGTGGCCGGTATCAATCAAAGAGTCTCTCTTTTGTTTAAATTGGACATAATTTTAAGTGAAAACAACAACTGGCCTATAAAAATCCAAAAAAACGCATTCATATTGTGTTGATCTTTTATGATAACGATCCATGGGTCTTTTTGTAATGTACGTGTAAACCCCGCCTCTATCCGAATCCCGGTGTGGCTAGTATCACTCAAAGGGTCTCTCTTTTGGTTAAAATGGACTGAATTTTCAGTGAAAACAACAACTGATGTATGCAAATCTGACCAAACACATTATAATTGTGTTAATCCATCAGAAGAATGATCCATGAGTATTTTGGTGATGTGTACGAGTCAACCCCGCGTCAATCCGAAGCACGGTGTGGCTGGTATCACTCAATGTGTCTGTCTTTTGTTTAAAATGGACACAATTTTAAGTGAAAACAACAACTAACGTATGAAAATCCGACCAAAGGCATTCGGATTGTGTTGATACTTTAAGAGAACGATCTATAGGGGCTTTGATGACATGTATGAGTCAACCCTACCTCAATATAAGGCATGGTGTGGCTGGTATCACCCAAAATGTCTGTCTTTTGTTTAAAATTGACACTATTTTAAGTGAAAACAAAAACTGACCTACATATAACTGACCAAATATATTTAGATTCTGTTGATACTTTAGGAGAATGATACATGGGTCATTTTTGATGTTTAAGAGGCAACCTCGCCTCAATATGAAGCACGGTGTGGCCGGTATCACTCAAAGGGTCTCTCTTTTGTTTAAAATGGAAAAATATTTAAGTGAAAACAAGAACTGACCTATGAAAACCTGAAAAAACACATTCGGATTGTGTTTATACTTTAGGAGAACGATCTGTGGGTCCTTTTTGAGGTGTAAAAGTCAACCTTGCCATAATCTGAGGCACGGTGTGGCCGGTATCTCTCAAAGGTTCTCTCTTTTGATTAAAATGGACATAATTTTAAGTGAAAATAACAACTCGCCTACGAAAATCTTACCAAGCGCATTCGGATTGTGTTGATACATTAAGGGAACTATCCATGGGACTTTTGTTACGTGTATGAGTCAACCTCGCCTCAATCCGATGAACATTGTGGATGGTATCACCCAATGTGTCTCCCTTTTGTTTAAAATGGACAAAATATTAAGTGAAAACAACAACTGACCTACCCAAATCTGACAAAACATATTTAGATTGTGTTGATACTTTAGGAGAACAATACATGGGTTGTTTATGATGTGTAAGAGTCATACCCAACTCAATAAAAGGATTGGTGTGGCCGGTATCATTCAAAGTGTCTCTCTTTTGTTTAAAATAGACAGAATTTTAAGTGAAAACAACAAATGACCTACTAAAATATGAAAAAATTATTTAGGAATGTATTTATACTTTAGTAGAATGATTGAAGTGTCCTTTGTAATTTTAATGAGTCAACTATGCCTCAATCTGAGGTACGGTGTGTCCGGTATCACTCAAAGTGTATGTCTTTTGTTTAAAATGGACACAATTTTAAGTGAAAAGAACAACTGACGTACACAAATCTGACCAAACGCATTTGGATTTTGTGGATACTTTAAGAGAATGATCCATCAGTTCATTTTAGATGTGTATGAGTCACCCCCACCTCAATCCAAGGCACAGTGTGGCCGGTATCACTCAAAGTGTCTGTCTTTTGTTTAAAATAGACACAGTTTTAAGTGAAAACACAAACTGACCTACAGAAATATAACCAAATGCATTCGGATTGTGGTGATCCTTTAGGAGAACGATCCATGGGTCCTTTTTGACCTTTAAGAATCAACCTTGCTTCATTCTGAGGCATAGTGTGGCCAGTATCACTGAAAGGGTCTCTCTTTTGTTTAAAATGGACCAAATTTTAAGTGAAAATAAAAATTGGCATACACAAATACGACCAAACACATTCATATTGTGTTGATGCATTAGGAGAACTATACATGTGTCGTTTGTGACATGTAACTGTCAACCCCTCCTCAATAAAAGGCATGGTGTGGCCAGTATCACTCAAAGTGTCTCTTTTTTGTTTAAAATGTACAGAATTTTAAGTGAAAACAACAACTGACCTATGGAAATATGACCAAACACATTCAAATTGTGTTGATCCAGTAGTATAACGATACATGGGTCCTTTTTGACATTTATGAGTCAACCCATGCCTCAATCTGAGGCATGGTGTGACTGGTAGCACTCAAGGTATTTGTCTTTTGTTTAAAATGAACAAAATTTTAAGTGAAAATAACAACTAACGTATGAAAATATAACCAAACGCAATCGGATTGTGTTGATCTTTTAAGATAATGATCCATGGGCTCCTTGGTGACATGTATGAGTCAACCCTGCCTCAATATGAGGCACGGTGTGGCTGGTATCACTAAAAGTGTCTATCTTTTTTTTAAATAGACACAATTTTAAGTGAACACAACAACTGACGTAAGGAAATCCAACCAAACACATTAGTATTGTGTTGGTACATTATGATAAAGATACATGGGTCATTTATGATGTGTAAAATATAACTTGTCTCAATCTGAGGCACAGTGTGGCCGGTATAACTCAAAGGGTCTCTCTTTTGTTTAAAATGGATAGAATTTTAAGTGAAAACAACAACTGACATACGTAAACCAGACCAAACACATTCGGATTGTGTTGATCCAATAGAAAAACGATCCATGGGGTTTTTGTGACATTTATGAGTCAACACTGCCTCAATTCGATGCATGGTGTGGCCTATATCACTCAAAGTGTCTCTCTTTTGATTAAAATTGATAGGATTTTTAGTGAAAACAACAACTGACATACACATATCAAACCAAACGCATTCAGATTTTGTTGATCCTTTAGGATAACGATACATGGTTCCTTTGTGACGTGTATGAGTCAACCCCAACTCAATCCAAGGCACAGTGTGGCCGGTATCACTCAATGTGTCTCTCTTTTGTTTAAAATTGACAGAATTTTAAGTGAAAACAAAACTGACCTACGCAAATCTGACCAAACACATTTGGATTTAATTGGTCCTTTAGGAGAACAATACATGGGTCTTTTGTAACTTTTATGATTCAACCTATCCTCAATATGAGGCATGGTGTGTCTAGTATCAATAAAATTGTCTCTCTTTTCTTTAAAATGGACAGAATTTTAAGTGAAAACAACAACTAACATACATAAATTCAACCAAATGCAAATGGATTGTGTTGATACTTTAGGAGAACGATCCATGGGTCATTTTTGACATGTATGAGTCAACCCCACCTCAATATGAGGCACAATGTTGCCATTATCACTGAATGTGTCTCTCTTTTGTTTAAAATGGACAGAATTTTATGTGAAAACAACAACTGACGTACGAAAATCTGACCAAACGCATTTGGATTGTGTTGATTCATTAGGAGACTGATCAATAAACGGCACCCCTACCCCCTGGACTCCCCCAACCCCTAGACAACCCACCCACCTAGACACCACCCCACCACCAGGACAACTCCCCCACCCCCTGGACACCCCCACCGCCATGGATAGCCACCCCCACCCCCTTGGACACCACCCCACCCCACTAGACAGCCCCCAACCCCCTGGATCTCCCCCACCCCCTAGAAACCAACACACCCCCTGGACACCCCCACCCCTTTGGACACCCCACCCCCTGGAAAGCCTCCCAACCCCCAGGACACCCCCACCCCTCCTGGACACGCCCATGGATACCCCCCCACCTTGGACAGCCCCCTGACCCCCCCCACCCCGGGACACCCCCACCCCTAGACGCCCACCAACCCCCTAGACTGCAACCCCATGCCTCCTAGACACCACCCCACCACATGGAAACCCCCACCCATGGATGACCACCCCCACCTTCCTGGACACCACCCCACCCCCTTGGATAGCCCCACCAACCCCCTAGAATTCCCCCACCCCCCGAACACCCCCACCCACTGGAAAGCCCCCCCCCCCCCCACCCCCCTTGGACAACCCCCATCCTCCTGGACCCCCCCCCCCCCCCGGACACCCCAATACCTAAGGACACCATTATCCCCTCGGACACCACCATCCAACCCTCCTGGACACCACCCCACCCCCCTTGGATAGCCTCACCAACCCCCTGGACCGCCCCCACCCCCTAGACACCCCACACCATAGAAAGACCCCCGACACCCTAGACACCAGCCCACCCCCCTGGACCCCCATGGACACCCCCCCCCCCCCACCTGGACTCTGCCTCCTGGACACCCCCTCCTAAACACCACCCCACCACCTAGACACCCCCACCCTTGGAAACCCCCACCCTCATGGACAGCCTCCACCACCCCCTGGACACCACCCCACCCCTTGTACATTTCCATAACCTCCTAGACTGCCCCCCCCCCCCCACACCCCATGGACACCCCTATCCCCCAGACACCCCCATCCCCCCGGACACCCCCTACCCCCCCCCCCTTGGACAGCCACCCCAAACCTCTGAACAGCCCCCTAACCCCCTGAATTATGAATTGAATTCTTTATGTATTTGATTAACTTATGAATTATGTGTTAATGGTGTATGGGTATACTTGTTGTATGCGTATACTTGGTGTAATTATCTTATGATTAATGTGTTAATTTTGTATGGGTATACTTACAATTTGAGATGCTGAATTTATTGGATGTGTTGTTTGGTTGTTCTACTTTAAATTTTTTTTTGCATTAGAAAAGGCATTTATCAGTGCTTTTTTAGCACTAATAAAGGAATCCTTTATCACTGCTTAAAAACCTCTGATAAGATACACCTTTATCTATGCTGAAAAAGTGATGATAAAGGATCAGTTTATCAGCGCTAAAAGAATGCTGATAAAAAAGACATTTATCATATCTTTTTTAGCACTGATAAAGGGGTCTTTTATCAGCGCCCTTTTAGCATGGATAATGTCTCCTTTTATCAGTGTGTTTTTAGCACTCTTAAAGGATTCCTTTATCATAAATTTTTTAGCCCTAATAAAGTACCCCTTTATTAGTGCTTATTGAGCGCTTATAAAGGCCCCGTCTATCAGCACTGAGCTTTACAGTGCTTTTTTAGTGCTGATAAATCCCGTTCTGAGCGCTGATAAAGCCCGTTTTTGTAGATGTTTTGATCACATGCAATACCAAACTAAAGAAACACCATACTAAAAAAATGTAATACATATTAGAAATACATTAATAATAAAAATATGAGTAGATAAAATTATAATAATCATTTAAAATAATTATATTTATTAATCTCAATGATTATTATTTTAAAAATGATGTATTCAGAAGAACAATTTTTCTTAAAGTGTATAGAATATTACCTTAGTAAATTAAATTTTACACATTTAAAATTTTATTATAATATTAAATGTTTATATTTTGAAAAAAATTAGATTTCAATATTCAATTATTAATAGTTTCAATGAAATAAATTTAAGGACCTCAAATATATAATAAGACATTTTTCAATAAAATTAGATTTTCTTCAAATTTTGTATTCTTATTTAAACAATGAAAAATATAATTTTTTAATTATAACATGATAAAAATATTTTCATTTTTTAATTTGTAATCTGAAAATTATTTTATGGTTAATTTTCAGGATTTTTCCGAAAATGATTGATTTTTAGGTGAATATTATAAAATATAGTTTTTACAAATAACCTGGATTTAATGAAAATAGTTGTATGTATAAATGAAATTTAAATTAATGAATTTTTTTTACACGACCAAATACTTTTTTTATAAAATAATTTATACTTTTAAATATTTTTTTAATATACAAACTCATATATTACATTTTAGAACATAAGTTATCTGTTTTATAAAAGTTTTGTTAATAAATTATACACTTTGTTTTAAAAATTAATATTAATAACTTTTAAAAAATGAATATGGTAAAATTAATTTAAATTTTAGAATAAATAAGTTCAAATATTATTATAAGGTTCATTTTATTATTTGTAATAAAAGATAAATTACCTAGGTAGAAACTTGTTATAGTGGTCAAAATAAGAATGGTAAAAATTACTGAACTTAAATGTAAATTGTCTAACATTTAAATAAATGTCATCATTCAGTGATGAAGGTGATTGTTGAATTTTTAAATTCTCCAATATATTATTGCTCAATTTTGGATCTAATTTTATTTATATTTACTCCCCATTATTGAAATGATTTTGGTACTTATAGAAATGACACTCATTTAAAGTTATAAATTGGTCACTCCTTTACTCACACCCCTCGCACTTCAAGAACTCTTATTTATATAAAAAATTTTCCCAAAAACTTCCTAAAAACACTTATCCACTTTGACGAGGGTATTTTAAAAAAAATAACACTAATAGAGGGTTTAACCCCCTTCGCAAATCAGATAGTCCATGAAGTGGTTTATAGGTTCCTAACCTCTCTTTCTCTTTTTCTACTTCATTGTTTTCTATTATTCTTACTCAAATTTTATTCAATATATTAAAATGACAACATAGGTATAATTTTTATAAAATTATGTTATTATAAGAATGTAAAATTCATTAACCACCCTCTAATTTTTCTATTTATAAATATGAAAATGTGAATTGAGGGTTGTGAGAACTATTGTTTCCATGGTGGAACACGTCTCATTTAACCTCACCAACATATAAGTAAGGTAATAATAGATAATATAATATATTATTATTAAATTTTTTATATATTTTATATTCATAAATTTGGAAACATAGTATTTATTTCTTTAGATCTATGGAAACCCAAATTGTTAACCACACATACGTGTAGGCTACCTCCCCCAAGGGATGATTGATTTTCATTTTAATTTTCCCCACTGCGATACATATAGGGTCATTAAAATGATTCTAATTTTTTAAATATTATTTTTATGATATAAATAATTTTATTTTATGAAAAAATTTATATCAAATTAATGATATGATGAACAAAAAAATTATTTTTAATTAAATCATTTAAAACAAGCGTACTATAAGGAAAATAATTAATTAAAATTTTGTAACATTTTCATATCCATTAAATATTCATTATAAAAACTTTTAATTATAACATATAAAAATAATGAAAAAATAAATTATATAATTATTATACCAGTTTAATGATATTTCAATTAAATCACCTCATAGTCATCCATTAAGATTATTATGATCAGGTTTGGTTCTGTTTGACAACCTACATGAACAATTATAATAAATTATACTAGGGATGATAATTTAAAGTTAATTAATGGTATAATATACTTTAAATATGTAAAAAAATATTATTTTATAAAAAATATACATCAATATTTACCTAAATAATTTAGAAAGAACCCTTTTTATGCTGTAAATTACGTAAAAATTATTGTTATCAATGTCATATTCTATGAAAAAACTAATGAAATTATTGAAGTAAATTTTTTCATCATATGTAATTTTAATTAACTGATTATTATAAACGTAATTTGTTTTTAAAGATGAAGTTTTCAATAATAATGAATACTATAGTACCCCCGGTTTCTGGTAAGTAACCCTTGTTTTATGATTTGTTATAACATGAAGTATATGAGAAATGATTGGGAAAATTTTGGAGTCTTTTAAATTGTCAAAGTGAAAAAGGTGGTGTTTCACGGGCTTCGCAGGAGTTTCCCAAACCATGCAAAAGCCATGCAGGTGGTGTCACTTTGGACAGAGGAGACCACACGGTGTGCGCACTGTTTGGAAAATCCCTTTGAGGAGGTCGTGCGGAGCACCCATTCTAAGCAGTGACTACCGCATGTTTACCACACGATTTGACTAACCGTGAAAACTAAACCTACGCAGGGTCAACTTAGATCCTATTATTAAGGATCTAATCCATTTTATCTTTATACCCACTCTTTTTTTCTTCTACATGGCCCTAACGTGGGATTTCTCTCTTGTGAAGGTCTGAGAACACGTTTCAGGCGTTTTGGAAGCGATCCGAAGGGTTCCTGTGGGGTTTAGAGGCCTGTAGATCATGGTAAGTCTCTTTTCCTTGATTTTTAATAGATATCCTTATTCCCTCTTGAGGGATCCTTAGATCTATGCTCAAGGTGGGTAGATCTAAGGTACTGGATGAATTTTATGTTGGGTTTTGATTTTTTTTGTACTGGGGGAAGGAATCTATGGTGGTTTCGGGGAATAGTTGACTCGTTTTTGTTGGTGTTCTTCGTCTGTTGTTGGTTTCACCTAATTTGTTGAGGTAGCTCGCTTCACTCTCGATTCATATTTCTTAGAACATGAAGTCTTAGTTTCAAATTGTTTTTCTTGGTTGAAATGGTTTGTTCATCTGCTGTGAAAGAATGGTTGAAACTCTTTTTTAGTAACGGGTGATAGAAATTGTGTGCTTTTGGAAAGTGTTTGTTGAAGTGAGTTTGAGATGGAGATTTTAAACTGGATATGGTTTTTCTTCTTGAAAGAAATGGTTTTAAATAAAAGTTTTGATGCTTTATTGAATGGTTTTGAACACACTTGGTTTTGGCATGGATTTTCATGGGCGGGGGTGTGTGTTCATATGCATTGGGATGGATAAGGGTAAGAAGTGCCCTGATCAAATGTTTCGGATGGATAAGGGAGATAAGTACCCCCATCCAAAAGAGACGGATAAGGGCGTGAAGTACCCCCATCAAGGTAGTCCACTAAGTGATGGCTTAGTGGATGGTTAACACACCACTCGCGAGATTAGGGAGGTCCAGGTTGCATGCATGGTTGGATGTGTCGATTTTTGAAATGGAATGAATGTGCCATATTAGAAATGGGAATTTGAATGGAAACATTTCTTTGTTGATTTTATTGTGAAATATGGGTTTTTTTTGGAAAATGGTTTTGACTTGGAACTTGTTATATTGTGAATTGTTTTGGAATTGTTTAATAAAAATTGTTTTATAAAAATGTGCTAACATGTTTTATCCTTGAGGCGTGGGTTTGGAAGTCATTGGGGAAAACCTACTGAGTTTCATTACTCACCCCCTTCTTTGGAATGTTGGTGCTTTTTCAGATGTCATATACAGGGATGTTGGTAAAGGTAAAGTGTCACATGTTTATAGCACTACTTCGTGATGCTTGGGATGGTTCGTGATGTTGGAGCTTGGAGCTTGTAGAGCATGGAGATTGGTTATCGTCTTGTAGTCTTTTAGTTTGTCATTCCACTATTTACTATAATTTAGTTTTGGTTTCTATTGTGGTACTCTTGGTTGGTTTATGATAAATAAATGGTTGAGTTTTCTTATATTTTATCATGCATCATTTAGTTGATTTGTTTGGTTATGGTTGTTGGTTCTATGGTATGTTCTAAAAGGGTAAATCGTCCCACACTGGTTTTGAAACCCTTCGGCATTTATTTCTAGCCTTTGGCGCCTTGGGGATGTCTCTTAAGGACTATTAATGACTCCTTTTACTCTCAAGACAATGAGAATTGGCGAGTCATTACAAATAGTATCAGTTTGTTTGGTACTTGGGTATAAATGAAATTCGCTTGTTTCTTTCTTTGTGGAACAAGTAGTCATCAGTTTTTGTTGGTCTTGGCGTTGAATTATTACATGTCTATTTCTTGGGTGGTCATCTTAGGAAGGAGTAGGATTGTTGGAACTTGGAATTTAAAGCACCAATATATGTAGCTAACATTTTATTTTGAACTTCAAGTTACCAGGGAGTTGGGTACATAAGTGTTTTAGAGACACTATAGGATAACAAATATCATTGTCATGGGTTTAGCCAATGAGATGAGCATGACATGCATTAAAGGAATAACTTCCCACTAAAATTGAATATCTCATTGTGAAGAATGATTTATGATTTCGGTCAAGGTGAAATTTTTTGAAAAATGAAAAAATTGTTTTTAAGTAAAAGATTTTGAAAATATGGTATTTGGTGTATTTTAAAAATGGGATGATTTTCCAAAGGCATGAGGAATGTTTTAAAAAATGTTTGAACATGGGAAAAATGTTATTTTCGAAAACAATGTGTGATAGATGATGTGATAGAAATTGAAATGCTAAGCCTTCATTTGCTAGGAAGTGAGACTAACGGCATGCGTCACTTGTATAGAAAATGGAACCTGTTTGGCATCATAGAAACCAAATGGAAGAGGCTGTAGAGAATGTGGTTGCACCTAAGCCATAGGTGAACTAGTAGCTAGTCCAGAGTACAGTTCAATAATTTCAAGATATGGACATGGGGAATCAGAGGGATGAGTCAAGGCATGAAGACCATTTATTCTAGATCCAGAAGCAGAATCCACCCATCTTTCGGGGTGATTCCGATCTAGAAAGGGGGGAGGTGTGGCTGAGTAAGATGAATCATATCTTCAATTTCATCGTCACACCAGCAGAACTGTATGTAAAGTTGGCGTCCTATATACTGGAGGATCTTGCATGACAGTGGTGGGAGATAGTGGTGTAAGCTAAGTTGGATCAAAGCCTGGGCTAAAAGAAATTTGAGGAACTATTCAACAAAAAATTATATCCTCACACATTCAAGATCCAGAGGACAACAAAATTTTTTCCTCCGAAGAAGGATAATCTCTCTGTCACTGAGTATGCGGCTAAATTAATAAATTTAGTTCTCTTTGCACAAAAATTTGCTAGAAGTGCGTCGCTGAAGGCACACATATTTGAATCAGGGTTGCGAAAGGAGATTCGCTTGAAGATAGATGTGCTCTATATTATGGATTATATGGGGATGGTAAACAAATCAACAGTAACTGAAAGAGACATCTTAGGAGTTATGGGAGGAGGAAGTATGATGATACCCATGGGAATGGGTGGGAACTCTAATGTTGGGAACAAGCGGAAGAGGGACACCTAATTCCAAGGTGGTAGTGCGAATCAGAATCAGACGGTTGGATCGGTGAATCATCCTCCACAACCCATGATGAAAGCAGGGTATTTTCAATGTGGCTAAATTGATCACATGAAATGAGAATGTACAACACCACCAAAAACATGCCACAATTGCAATAAGATGGGGGCATCTGCAGCAATATTTTTGCAGTGCTCCACCGTCGGGTGTTCGTGACACTTTTCAGGTGTCGCAAGAATCTTCTGCTTTGACAGGGTGAGGACAACAAAATCAGTCTCGCAAGATGAACAGAGCTAGTTATGGTGATTCCAGGAATACAATGACTCATCAAGCAGGACAATCTCAACAAGTCGAAAAAGAAGCAAAGTGCAGCAACAAAGAAATTTTATGGAGTGGACCAGGTGATTGTGGATGACCAGTCTGGACCGTCAATAGTGAGATGTACAATTCTTTTGAATTCTAACCACATTCAAGTGTTGCTCGATACTGGTGCATCACATTCTTTTCTTACTTATAGAATTGCTTATTTTCTAAACATAAAACTTGAAATTATGCCTTCAGTGATAAAAATTCAAACTCCTCTCAGTGAAATAAAATTTAAAGCCTTTGTATGTAGAGCATGTTCTATAACTGTTGATGGAGCAGAGATGAAATGGGATTTCTCGGTGCTGGAGATGGATGTCTATGATATAATCCAAGGTATGGGTTGGTTGACAGTGTTTAGGGCTCACATCGGCTGTTATAGCAGAACAGTCAGTTTCGCGATGGAGGATGGAGTCGAGCATCTCTTTAGATAAATAAAGAGTTGTGAAGGCAGGTGCAACAGGCTTGTTGGCACCAGTAGTGGCAAAGATCTCTTACCATTTGGCTGGGTTAAACATGGAATCAATGGACGAGATCCCGAATAACAGTTTTCCTGTAGTTGTGGATCAATTTTCTCATGTTTTTTCTGAAAATTTTTCAGGGTTACCACCTATAAGAGAAGTGGAGTTTACGATTGATCTCAATATGGGGACCAGTCATAACTCACTTCTATTTTATAGGATGGAACCAACGGAGTTAAAGGAATTTAATGTTCACTTGGAAGAACGAGAAAACAAAGGTTTTATTCGGCCAAGCGTGTCTCTATAGGGAGCACCATTTTTGTTTGTAAAGAAAGCAGATGGAGCTTTAAATATATGTGTGGATTATTGTAAACATAACCAAGTTATGATAAAGAATAGATATACACTACCAAAAATTAATGACCTATTTGATAAATTGAGGGGATCTCAGTGGTTCTCTATGATTGACTTGCGGTCAGGATATCACCAGTTGTGAATTCAGACGGAGCATATTCTGAAGACAGCCTTCAGAAGCAGATATGGACACTACGAATATGTAGTCATGCCTTTTGGTCTTACGAATACACCAGCAGTCCTTATGGAATTGATGAATCATATAATTCAGCAATATCTAGATTCTTTTGTTGTGGTGTTTGTGGATCAAAAATTGGTGTATTCAATAACAAGGGATGGACATGAGAAACACTTGGTGAAAGTGTTGGAAATCTTGAGAGTCAATCAATTGTATGCCAAATTATCAAAGTGTGATTTCGGGAAACAAGAGGTATGATTTCTGGGCCATGTTGCTTCTGAGAATGGTGTTTCAGTGGATCCCGAAAATATAGAAGTTATTCTTTGTTGGAAACCACAGAAGAATATATTTGAAATACGAAGTTTTCTTGGTCTATATGGTTATTACCGATGCTTTGTGCTTGACTTCTCACGAATAGCTTCACCTATGATAGCATTGAAAAAGAAGAACAGTGCATTTCAATGGACTGAGGAATGTCAGAGATCTTTTCTAGAGTTGAATGTTCACCTTATATCAGCACCCATCTTGATTTTTCTGGAATTAGGAAAGGGGTACGTGGTGTATTGTAATGCTTCAGGATTTGGGTTTGGATGTGTTCTCATGAAAGAAGATCATATTGTTGCTTATGGCTCAAGACAGTTGAGAGTGCATGAAAATAACGACCCAACTGAAGGACCCCGGGACACCCTGAGAGGGGACGGGTGAATCAGGGTGGCAACTTTTTCTTCTTAAAGTTGTGGATCTTGTTCCCACGTTGTCAGGAACTTCTTAAACCTGTATGAACGATATGATCAGCAATTAAACATTCACATGCAGAGAGATGACACAACAATTTTTACTTGGTTCACCACTAAGGGCTACGTCCAAGGAGCATACACCGACAGATTGTCGGTCGTACCTAAATCCACTATGCTTCACTAGCTGCGGATACAAAAGTTCGGGTACAGACACTCTGTCCCAGGCTCACTGACTTTACATAAGGTTTTGGGATATCTCAATGCTTCTCACTCCCGTTGACTCCCCCTGGCTCACTGTCGTTGGTGAAGTCTCACTCAGTTTATAGACGTGAAGGTCTCTTCAATAAATTTGCATTAAAGTCTTTGCCTCAGCTCAGCACGAGACTCTGCTTGCATCGAAGTCCGGAACAGATGCACTAGAACGCACAGAACCACTGAACTGGATAACCAAAACGTGCAGACAAACCTTACTGAAAAATATGCGAAACACCAACCATTTGCGCGCAAAATCATCCTATTGCGCGCAACATTTTCTTTTGGCGCGGAAAAATATTTCACGCAAAAATCCCCTTTTTCGCGCAACTCCAAATATTTCGCGCAAGCTCCTTTACGCGATCCTTTTTGCGCACCAGACCACAAATCTTCTCTAAGTCTTCAGTCCCCCTTCAGAAGAAGAGGGTCACCTCATATTTATAGGCATCTGATACCCCCACGCGCAAAATCCCCTTCGGCGCGGAAAACCTCTCATCTGGCGCGTAATATTTTATGCAGGTATCATTTTCCGCGCACGTCTCCAGATATTTCGTGCAACTCATGCCTTTGCCATTTTTCGATGGTGTGAATTCGAAACACTATGTGCGTGAAAAGTTTTCTCCGCTATTCCACGCACCGCGCTGTTTTCGCGCCCAACTCATGTATTTCGCGCACATCCTTGATTTTCCGCGCAGCCCATGCCTTTGCCATTTTTCACCTCTCTGATTTCGAAACACTGTTTGCGCGAAAAACTATTTCGCGCATCCCGCTGTTTTTCGTGCCTAACATAAGTATTTCGCACAAGCCTCTTATATTTCGCGCAACACTTCCTTTTTGTGCGAACCTCCTTTTGCAGACAATCCATGTCTTCATTTTCCGATTTTGAGGCCCAAAAAATTGGCAAACACTGGGAAACAGCGCCACCTTCAATACTGTTGTCTGCTTGAACTGTATGATCACTTTGCTGGAACACATTCGGAACTTCCACTGAGGATTGACAATAAACACAAACCATACACCAAAACATGCTTTTAAGAACCTGGTTCCAACAATCTCCCCCTTTGGGTTTGTTGGCAATCAGAATAAATTCAATAGATCTTCAACCATGAGCAAATCCAAAACGCAAGAATCAACTCAGCCAACACTCTAAGTCTACGTGAGCAATGCTCGGTGTAGAAAACAAGAGATAAAGCTTGAATTGGGTCTTAGGGTTTTGAAATTCTCCATGACGCCCGATGTTATCCTTATTAAACTTCTCATCACAATCTGACACTTCTCATCAGAGAAGAATTTCTTGCCTTGAATTTATTCCTTTCTCCCCCATTGACAATAAAACCAAAGACCGAAAAAGAATGTTCAACGTTCAGCTCAAGCCATACTCCCCCTGGATAGTATCTCCCCCATAAACCTGCATCACAGCCATAAGCAGATAAAAACAGTTAAATCAAACGGGGAGAGGGGAGTTTCGAAACCTCCTTATGCAGCAGGAGGTGGTTGAACACCGAGGTTCAACCGATGCTTTTCAAACACAGCTGCTGACAGTGGCTTTGTCAGGATATCAGCTACCTGCTTATCAGTTCCCACATGGTCCAGTCGAATCACCCCTTGTTCAACCTTTTCTTTGATGAAATGATACCGTATTTCAATATGTTTTGTACGAGAATGCTGAACCGGATTTTTCATAAGATCAATTGCGCTTTTGTTATCACAGTAGATCACCATTGGATGCTTTACCTCATCACCAATATCTGTTAATTGTTGCTTCATCCATAGCAGTTGCGTGCATGCCTTTGTGGCAGATATATACTCAGCTTCAGCAGTACTAAGAGAAGTACTTTCTTGTTTCTTGCTCAACCAGCCAACACAATTATTTTCGATAAAGAATGCTCCACCACTGGTGGACTTTCTGTCCACAACATCATTAGCCCAGTCAGCATCAGAAAATGCGGATAATTCACTATCCCTTCCTACAGCAAAGTATAATCCATAATTGTAAGTACCTTGAATATAACTCATGATTTTTGTCACTGCTGTCATGTGTTCCTCTTTTGGATTACTCTGAAAGCGGGTAGAAAGACATGTGGCAAAGACAATATCTGGCCGTGTCGCTGTCAGGTACAATAGGCTCCCAATAATTCTCCTGTACATGGTGGGATCTACAGATTTCCCATCCTCATGCTTCCCAAGTTTGGTTCCAACTGCAATCGGAGTTGACATTGGTTTGGAGTCTTGCATGTTAAACTTCTTCAGCAGCTCTCTTGCATACTTTTCCTGAGAGATAAAAGTGTAGTCTTTCCTCTGGGTCACTTGCAGTCCCAAGAAATATGTGAGCTCCCCAATCATTGACATTTCAAATTCTGATTTCATATGATTGGAAAATTCATCCACTGATTTCTGTTTGCTGCCACCAAATATAATGTCATCGACGTAAACAAGATCCATGAACTGATCTTTTGGAGAATTCTTCACATAGAGATTGTGATCAACTCCTCCTCTTTTGAATTCCAGCTTTTTGAGATACGAATCTAGTCTAGAATACCATTCCCTTGGTGCCTGTTTTAATCCATAAAGTGCTTTCTTTAGCCTGCAGACCTTTGATTCATCAGCACCAAGAAGAAAACCCACTGGTTGTTCAATGTAGACTTCTTCTTCGAGTACACCATTTAAGAATGTTGTCTTGACATCCATTTGATATAATTTATATCCTCTTTGGAGAGCCATGGAAAGGAATATCCTGATTGACTCCAATCTAGCCACTGGAGCAAAGGTTTCTTCAACATCAACACCTTCAATCTGAGAATACCCTTTACATACCAGTCGAGCCTTGTTTCTGATAACATTTCCATGATCATCAAACTTGTTCTTGAAAATCCATTTGGTGCCAATCACATTGTGTCCTTTGGGTATCTGGACCAAATCCCACGTCTGATTTTTGTCAATCTGATCTAACTCTTCATTCATGGCTTTCACCCAGGATTCATCCATTGCAGCTTCTTCAAATGAGGTTGGCTCTACAACTGATAGAAATGCAGAAGGTGTGTTATTTCTCATCCTCCTTGTTTGAGTGGGTGCATTCATGTCCCCAATTATGTTTGATAGATCAATCTCAGCTCTTCAGTTTCTCCTGAGAGATTTAGTAGCATTCTTTTCAGCCATAGGTTCTTCTTCTAATTCTTCTTCTGAGTCAACATCATGACGTGACTGCTGAGAGTTTTGAACAACTTCCTCTATCTCTGTATTTGTGTTTTCTTCACGTTTACTTTCTTCCTGATTGTTTATCACATCTGCATATGGAGTCCTTGAAGCATTTGTGGTTTTCTCTTCAATTATCTTAACATCACTGCTTACCACAATCTTCCCCAAGCATTTATTGAAACACTTGTAAGCTTTACTGTTCATTGGATACCCAAGAAAAATTCCTTCATCAGCATTGTCACCATACTTTCCTTGGTTTCCTTCTTTATTCTGGATGATACATTTGCTTCCAAAAACCCGAAAGTATTTCAAGGAAGGCTTCCTTCCATGCCATAATTCGTACGGTGTCTTCGTTTCTCCCATGTAGAGCCCTGTTCGATTCTGAATGTGAACTGCAGCTTCAACAGCCTCCTTCCAGTAATGGCGAGAGATACCACTCTCAATCAACATAGTCCTGGCCATATTGTTGACCTATCGATTTCGATGCTCAACAACTCCATTTTGTTGTGGAGTTCCCACAGCAGCTACCTCATGTTGTATACCATGTTTCTCTAGGTAGTTTTCAAACTAAATGGATGTGTATTCCCCTCCATTGTCCGATCGTTGGACTTTTATTGACCGTCCAGTGTCATTCTCGGCAATTCGGCGATAAGTTTTCATGCAATCAAGTACTTGTCGCTTCCTGTGAATCACCATTACACAAGCCATTATACTATAATCATCAATGAAAAGGACGAAGTACCTCTCTCCATAGGTTCCAGCAACATTTATTGGGCCACATACATCAGTGTGAATGAGATCAAGAAGATGTGATGCCCTTTTCTTCTTTGGATGATACGAATTACAGACCAGCTTCCCACGAATATAGGCATCACAAGATTTTTCCCGTTCGCGTTTTAGAATTGGAATATCCATGACTATCTTCAGCTTAGATATCTTTTCCATGTCTTGTTGGTTAATGTGCCCCAGCCTTCGATGCCAGAAATTGTTTTCTTCGTCAACAGACAAGTAACAAGAGTTCACTTTGCTGTCAACCTGATATAAGTTTCCATCTGTTCTACAACCTTTCATAAGAGAATTCCCTGTTTTTCCTTTTATAGTGCAGCCTTTTTGATTGAAGGTTACTATGAGCCCTGAGTCACAGAGTTGACTTACACTGAGGAGATTATGGCGTAGACCGTCCACATAAAGAACTTCAGTCTTTTTCAGCTCTCCGTTGGTGAGAGCAGTATTCCCACTGCCTTTAATCTTCAAAGCGCCATCGTTACCAAACCGTACTGTTCCATCAAACTTCTTTTCAATGTTCTTCAGAAGGTCAGCATTTCCTGTCATATGGGAAGAACATCCACTATCAAGAATCCAGGTACTGCTACTCTTTGTAGCTTTGAGGGCTACTTCTGCAAGATTGGATTTCTCGATTTTCTTCTTTTCTTTCCATGAGATATTGGATTGAGCATAAGACACTGATGGCCTTTTAAAACTTTCTTCCACATAATCTGAGTCTTCATACCCATAATCTTCTTCCAGAAGAGAAAAACTATTTGTGAGAACAACATCATCAGGAGGATGAACCCTGTCCCGTCTTTGGGTGTTGTATGAATTTCTCTTGTCATACTGCTGCCTGCAAAACATAGCTTTATGGCCAAAGTTAGAACAATTAAAACAGTAACCATAGAAGATATTTCTTCTATAAGATGGAGGATATGAAATCGGTCTCCTTTGTTGATTTCCCAGATCTTCTCCATTAAAGTAACTCCTTACCTCTTCGCAATATGACATAGTATGGCCCAGATAGACACAGAATTGACACTTCATGTGAGGGAATGTCTTCACACCTGAATTTCTCCTCATACCTTCATCCTTGTGAGAGTAGTTGAACTGCCTATCATTTCTAAATGTTTGATGGTAATTGTCAGTTATCCTTCTAGTTTGGATTGAGGGTTCCTTTTTCAGCACTTCAGACAATGTTTCAACATGTTCAACCTTTGTTTTGTCTTTTTTTGGATTTCTTTATTTCCAGCAGTTGATGTCTCAGCTTCACATCCAATTCCACGCTTTCCCATGCAGGCAGGTCTTTGAACGATCAATATTTTTTCAACTCCATCAGAACCACATTTGGCTCTTGCCAATAATTCAGCATCTGAGAATCTTCTAGGTTGTATTTTCTTCCTTGATTCTTTTGAAAAAGATTTGGTCTGAAGTTTACTCCTAAGAGTAACAATTTCCTCCTCAAGACCCTCAGTAGTCTTGGACTTTTCTTCCAGTCTTGAGGTGAGGTCATTGATGACCTTTCCCTGCTCTTCAATTCTTAGCTTAAGATCCAATACATCATCATTGCTTTCAATGATTTTAGATTGAACTTTCACAAACTCTTCCAGACGTTCAATTTCAGCTTCAAGTTCATCAACCTATTCTGATGACTCTTTGACCATTTCCTTCCACTTATTACATTTCTTACATTTACTCTCAAGCTTGGAGAAAGTATCCTTAATTTGAACCTTTGGATTATCAAGAGCAGTAGTCTGATTATCTATGCCTTTATTGATTGAAGAATCTGATATTTCAGTGGTAGCCATCATGGAAGCATGTTTTTCAGTTTTAAATTCTGGTTCTTCTTCCTCACAGAATTCAATATCATCATCTTCTTCCTCACAGACAAAGCTCTTCCTCTGCATTTTCTTTCCAGATTTGAAATCACCCTTTTTGAAAAATCTTTTCCGAGGCTTTTCAATGTCTTCAGCTTCTCTCTCATCATTATCCAACTTTCTTTGGCACTGAGAGGCAATGTGCCCAACTCTTCCACAACGGAAACATGCAAGAGGTAACTTACCTCTAAATTTACCTTTTCCCTTTTTCATCTTCTTCACGATGAGGGAAAGAATTTCTTTTTCTTCGTCATCATCACCACTACTATCTTATGAAATTTTCAGTTTGTCCATGGCTTTGAATGCCATTTCTTTGCTCACGCGAGTCGTGGCATCTTCAGGTTTGACTCTCATCTCATATGCCACTAAACTACTTAACAAATCATCCAGAGAAAGTTTGGATAGATCTCTTTCTTCGAGGGCTGATACCTTTGCATTGTACATGGGAGGAAGTCTTCTCAAGATTTTCTTAACGATATCAATGTCTTTGATTTATTCTACAAGACCTCGAATTGCTCCCACTACTTCAGTAATTCGATTAAAAAATGAATCTGCATTTTCATTGGGATGCATCTTTAGGTCGTCAAACCTGTTATGTAAAACCTGAAGTTTTGCCTCCTTTACCTTGCTATCTCCTTCATAAATGTTTTCAAGTTTATCCCACATAGACTTTGCTGAAGTGCAACTCATCACCTTTAGATATATCTGATCAGAAAGAGCTGCGGTGAGTGCATTTTGAGCTTTAGCATCTGCATCAAGAATTCTCCTATCTGTGTCAGTCATAGCCAGTCTTGTTTGATCAGTGACTTGTATTCCTTGCACAATAGAAAACAAAACTTCCATTCCAAGAGATCTTAGATGAGATCGCATCCTATTCTTCCAGATCTGAAAATTATTTCCCTCAAAGAGAGGGACTCCCCTCACATTGGCTGCATTCTCCATGGAGACAAAGGACAGATTCAAGACCAGCAACCTCCCTCTGATACCACTTGAAGGACCCCGGGACACCCTGAGAGGGGAGGGGTGAATCAGGGTGGCAACTTTTTCTTCTTAAAGTTGTGGATCTTGTTCCCACATTGGCAGGAACTTCTTAAACCTGTATGAAGGATATGATCAGCAATTAAACATTCACATGCAGAGAGATGACACAACAATTTTTACTTGGTTCACCACTAAGGGCTACGTCCAAGGAGCATACGCCGACAGATTGTCGGTCGTACCTAAATCCACTATGCTTCACTAGCTGCGGATACAAAAGTTCGGGTACAGACACTCTGTCCTAGGCTCACTGCCTTTACATAAGGTTTTGGGATAGCTCACTGCTTCTCACTCCCGTTGACTCCCCCTGGCTCACTGCCGTTGGTGAAGTCTCACTCAGTTTATAGACGTGAAGGTCTCTTCAATAAATTTTCATTAAAGTCTTTGCCTCAGCTCAGCATGAGACTCTGCTTGCATCGAAGTCCGGAAGAGATGCACTAGAACGCACAGAACCACTGAACTGGATAACCAAAACGTGCAGACAAACCTTACTGAAAAATATACGAAACACCAACCATTTGCGCGCAAAATAATCCTATTGCGCGCAACATTTTCTTTTGGCGCGGAAAAATATTTCGCCCAAAAATCCCCTTTTTCGCGCAACTCCAAATATTTCACGCAAGCTCCTTTACGCGATCCTTTTTGCGCACCAGACCACAAATCCTCTCTAAGTCTTCAGTCCCCCTTCAGAAGAAGAGGGTCACCTCATATTTATAGGCATCTGATACCCCCGTGCGCAAAATCCCCTTCGGCGCGGAAAACCTCTCATCTGGCGCGTAATATTTTATGCAGGTATCATTTTCCGCGCACATCTCCAGATATTTCGCGCAACTCATGCCTTTGCCATTTTTCGATGGTGTGAATTCGAAACACTATGTGCGCGAAAAAGTTTGCTCCGCTATTCCACGCACCGCGCTGTTTTCGCGCCCAACTCATGTATTTCGCGCACATCCTTGATTTTCCGCGCAGCCCATGCCTTTGCCATTTTTCACCTCTCTGATTTCGAAACACTGTTTGCGCGAAAAACTATTTCGCGCATCCCGCTGTTTTTCGCGCCTAACATAAGTATTTCGCGCAAGCCTCTTATTTTTTTTAAAGGTTGGGGCCAAAGCCTCATTTTTATTATTGAAATAAAGGTCGCACAAGCCTCTTATATTTCGCGCAACACTTCCTTTTTGTGCGAACCTCCTTTTGCAGACAATCCATGTCTTCATTTTCCGATTTTGAGGCCCAAAAAATTGGCAAACACTGGGAAACAGCGCCACCTTCAATACTGTTGTCTGCTTGAACTGTATGATCACTTTGCTGGAACACATTCGGAACTTCCACTGAGGATTGACAACAAACACAAACCATACACCAAAACATGCTTTGAAGAACCTGGTTCCAACACCAACACATGAGAGTGCGTGAAAATAACGACCCAACACATGATTTAGAGTTAGCGGCAGTTGTCCATCACTTGAAGACTTGGTGCCATTATCTCTTTGGTGCGAAAATCACTATTTTTACATATCATATGATTTTGAACATATTTTCTCACAATTCTATTTTAATCTGAGGAAGAGGAGATAGATGGAGTATCTTCAAATATAAGACTTTGACTTGATGTATACACCGAGTAAAGGTAATTTGGTGGCCAATGAATTAAGCATAAATTTGTATGCTCAGTTGGAGAAAGAAGCTTTATATGAGTGTCAGTTGATGTTGGTCCTAGCCAACATGCATGTGGAATATGAAGACCAAGGTGATGTTGTGGATTTCATTCCAGTTGCACTTGTTCTTGATTTGATGCAGATTGTAAAGGAGGCACATGCATCCAATGTTGACTATGTTGAAATGAGTTCAAAAATCAATGGTTGGGAGACCACTGAGGGATAGAAGCTGGATGGGAGTTCAGTTTTGCAGTTTCGGGATCAGATGGTTATACCTTTAACTGCTTGGGAACAACTCCTTCATTCTTACCACCATTCAAGATGGGATGTACACCAAGGTACTCAAAAGATGTATAAGGCATTGAAGGCGCAGTTTTGGTGGAGTGGCATGAAAAGGAAGGTGGCCAAGTTTGTCTCATGGTGCTTAACTTGTCAGCAGGTTAATGTAGAGCATCAGTGACCAGCTGGTATGTTACAATATTTACCAATACCAATGTGGAAATGGGATTAGATAGAAATAGATTTTGTTACAGCTCTTCCAAGAACAGTCTGGAAACAAGATTCCATTTGGGTGATAGTAGATCGACTTACCATGTCGGCCCATTTCATCCCTATTCATGAAACTCATATGGTGGAAGATATTTCAAAAATCTATTTCCAAGAAGTTGTAAAGAGACATTTCAATACTAGTTTCAATCGTGTCAGACAACGATATGTGGTTCACATCTCGTTTCAGGCGATCCTTACAGAAATCCCTGGGAACTCAGTTGAATATGAGTATGGCATATCATCCTCCGACGTATGGTCAATCTGAAAGGTCGATAAAGATGTTGGAAGACATGTTGCGGGCTTGTGTAATAGATTTTGGAGGATCATGGGAGGAAGATATACCCATAGTGAAGTTCTCATAGAATAACAGCTATCAAGGAACGATATGCATGGCTCTGTTTGATGAATTGTATGGGCATCCTTGTTGTTCTTCACTATGTTGGGTGGAAACAGGTGATACTTCTCTAGTTGGGCCTAGCCTTCTCCAAGAATCAACGGAGGAGATTCAGTGGATAAAAAAGAGGATGGATATGGTACAAAGTCATCCGAAATCTTATGCAGATCATCACCAAAGACCGTTGTCATTTGTGGTGACTGGTCATGTATTTTTGAGAATCTCTCCAAGGCTTGGACATCGTCGTTTGGGGAAGCAGGGAAAATTATCACCTCAATATATAGGCCATTTTGAGATACTAGAATGAGTTGGCAAGGTGGTGTATCATTTGTCATTACCACCACGGTTCAGTGCAGTGCATAATCTGTTCCAAGTATCTCAGTTGAAAAAGTATCAGCCTGATCCTGACCATGTGATCAGATAGGATCACGTTGACCTAGGGTCGGATGCTTCGTTGCTATATATTCCGATATAGATTGTGGATAGGCAATAGATTTTCTAGCATGGAAAAAGCATTGGTCTAGTGTGGGTTTTATGGAAGCATGGTCAGATTCATGAAGAGACTTGGGAATGCGAGAAGGAAATGAAAGAGCAGTGGCCAGAACACTTTTAGGAAAGCGATGGCTTTCTATATTCCGGGGACAGAAAGGTCAATGGTGGGGAGAATGTAGTACCCCCGGTTTCTAGTATGTAACCCTTTTTTATGATTTTTATTTACTTGAAGCATATGAGAAATTGTTGGAGAAATTTTGGGGACTTTTAATGTGTCAAAGGGAAAAAGGTGTTGACGCATGGACTTCACACAGGTTTCTCAAACCGTGTAGAAGCCACACAGGTTGTGTCACTTCGGACAGAGGAGACCGTATGGTGAGTGCACGGTTTGGGAAAACCATGTGAGGAGGTCGTGCGGAGTACCCCTTCCATGCAGTGACTACCGAACGGTTAGCACATGATTTGACTAACCGTGTGGACTAATCATGCGCAGGGTCAACTATTTTTAAGGATCTAATCCGTTTTATCTTTAAAACCAATCGATCTTTCTCCTAGATGGACCTAACTCTGAATTTCTCTCTGGTGAAGGTTGGAGAACAATTACCAGGCATTTTGGAACCGATCTGGAGGGTTTCCTTGGTGTTTAGAGGCCGGTGGATCAAGGTAAGTCTCGTTTCCATGAGTTTTTTCGATCCCCATCTTCCCTCTTTATGGATCCTTAGATCTACGCCCATGGTTGGTAGATCTATGGTAGTGGATGACTTTTAAATCAAGTTTTGGCTTTGTTGGTACTAGGGGAAGGAATCTAAGGAGTTTTCATGGAATAGTTGACTCAGTTTTGTTGGCGTTCTTCGTCTGTTGTTGGTTTCACCTAATTTGTTGAGGTAGGTGGCTTCACTATCAATTCATCTTTCTTAGAACTTGGAGGCTTAGATTCAAATTTTATTCTTTGATTGAAATGGTTGGTTTATCTGTTGTGAAATAATTGTTGAAAACTATTTTTTGTAACAGGTGATGGAAATTTTGTGTTTTTGGAAAGGGTTTATTGAAGTGAGTTTAAGATGGAGATTTTGAACTGGTTATGGTTTTCTGCTTGAAAGAAATGGTTTTTAATAAAAGGTTTTATGCTTTATTGAATGGTTTTGAACACACTTGGTTTTTTTCTGAATGGATTTTCATGGGTTTTGGTGTGTGTTCATATTCATTAGGATACTTAAGGGTGAGATGTAACCCCATCAAAAGGTTGGGATGGATAAGGGTAAGAAGTACCCACTTCTAAAGGGACGGATAAGGGAGTGATGTACCCCCATCAAGGTAGTCCACTAAGTGATGGATTAGTGGAAGGATAAGTCACCACTCCCGAGTATAGGGAGGTCCAGGTTGCATGCATGGTTGGTTGTGTAGATTTTTGAAATGGAATGAATGTGCCAGAATGGAAATGGAAATTTTATTGGAAACTTTGCTTGGTTTCTTTTCTTGAGGAAGATGGGTTTTTTTGGAAAATGGTTTTGACTCTGAACTTGTTATATTGTGAATTTTTTTAGAATTGTTTTATATAAATTATTTTATATAAATGTTCTAACTTGTTTTATCATTAGCATGGGTTGGGAAGTCATCGGGGAAAACCTATTGAGTTTCATTAATAACCCCCTGCTTTGGCACATTAGTGATTTTACAGATGTCATATATAGGGATGTTGGAAAAGGTATGGTGTCACATGTTTATAGCACTACTTCGTGATGCTTGGGCTGGTTTGTGATTTTGGAGCATAGATCCTGTAGATAATGGATTTGGGTTGTCGTCTTGTAGTCTTTGAGTTTGTATTTCAGCTGTTTAATCTGATTTATTTTTGGTTTATACTGTCCTACTCATGGTTGGTTTATGATAAAATAAATGGTTGAGTTGTCTTAGCTTTTATCATTCATAATTTTGTTGATTTGTTTTGTTATGGTTGTTGGTTCTGTGGTATGTTCTAAAAGGGTAAATCATCACCCACTTGTTTTAAAACCCTTTAGCATTTATTTCCAGCCTTTGGTGCCTTGGGGATGTCGCTTAAGCCCTAGTAATGACTAATTGTACTCTCAATCCTATGAGAATTGGCGGGTCATTACAAATACTGATCTCACTACTATGAAACAAGTTCAAATAGTGAAAACTATAAAAAATTGATGTTGGAAAATAAGAATATATATATATACATATATAAAATGATTATAAATTAAAATTATTAATAGTTTTAGGTATTAGTATTGTTTTTATTTAGTCTATTAATATATTTATGTTCATTATAAGAAGTATTATAGTGCATTCAGCTAAGGGGGAAATAAGGTAAGGGGTTCTTTGTCTAAAATTTAATTTCACAAGACTTATTTCTTAATATGAAATATAATACCCTTAATATTGTGTGATAACTTCCTAATGAATATATTATATCATATTCATGTGGATGGAATAGATATATAATTTATTTATTTAATTTTTTATTGACTCAAATGCTTTCTTACTCGAATGTGGGTTTGGGCAAAATGTCACAAAAAGATTAAGGTTATCTTTTCTAATATTATTTTAAAATCAAGATGGATTTTGAGAGATAACAAATCTAGTTAGTTTCTATTACTTATAAAAGCATTTATTAATTAAATTTTATAATCATGGTTTTTATATGTTTCATTTATATTCCATTTCCTTATGAGTTAAATTTTACAAAAAGAGTTTCTTATAAGTGAAGTTGACCATGTCTCTCCTTGGTCGAAAGACACCCTTTGTCCGTATATGTATTTATTTTATTACATATAAATGATACATTTCTATGGTCTAAAAATTATTTATTTTCATTTCATACTAATTTAAATCCGTTAATTTTTTATAGAATGTTTCACTTTTCCAATACGTGTTATTTTCTCAAAATAGAAAAAAATATCTTTTTCATGTTTATATGTGAAATGTTCATCACACTGGCTTTTTTATTTTATAAGATGCTTTATCACAAAATTATTAATAGTTTCCAATGAAGTTTATTTTCTACTATACATAGAAGATATCTATTTGAAAATTATTTTAAATGATCAATGATATTTCTTATTTACAAAGTGACTTTTCTATAAGTCGTAAAATGTATTTTCCATATAAGTTGTGGTCTTTTGACATATTTTATACTTTATCAAGGATATTCAACAAATATAACCACATACCTATATACTATTGATTAATTTTGTGATATCATTATCATTTGGGGGAATTATCCATCACTTCCTTGGTCTTTAATAATCACCCACAATGTATCATACTATCCTTTCACCCAATTCATTTCCTTTGTAAATAGATCTTTTTTTATTAATTTTATTGAAAAATGTTGATTAGTATTCAATAAATAGATTGATTTAGGGTAAATATTTACTTAATCACACAAACATTATTTAAAATGTGTAAATTCTACATACCTTATAACCATGATTAAATTTTGTCTACAAAGAATCTGACAATATTTCATTAGGTACCCATATATTTTCCACAAGTTTATCTTGATATGAATATTTATGGAATTATTATTGATTTATATATTTTAATCAATATGAACACCATTTTTTACATGGTTTATTTATTATATATTATTGAATTATTACCTTTGGTAATGTTTTAAGGGAACACTTTTATTTTTATGGGTCATTTATGATGTTATCTATGATTTATTTTCACATGGAACACATAAGTATGGATGATTATGGGTGGGGTCCAATATCACACTCTATGAAATAATTTCATATCAATATTTTCGAAATTAGTATAGAGAACATTACTTTAAAAATTACCTTTTTAGTTTTTTATAATAATGGCACTGATAGAGTGGCTCATGAAAGTAATGTTCCCTATATTAATTTTTGTGCCAAAGTTGAATGATGTTTCACAATTTTGTGTTTATTATTATGACTATATTATGTTCTCATAGATAATAATTATTGACATCCACTTTTGATTCCTGATTTTTTTATGTTTATATTTCTTCAATTATTTATTAACTATGAATTTTTGGGTTTTATTTTTTATATATCTTGATTATACCAATATGTTCATATAATGATCATGTATGATATTCAAAAGTTATAAAATATGATTACCCTTACTGGGATAATGATATTTACCCTTTATTATATTTACATTTCCATAGTTTATATCGAAAATTAATACGAAAGATGTTTCTAGAAGGGTATATCATGATAAGATCTTATGGGAGATGTCGATGACTTGTTTTGAATTCATAAATTTTTTATATAGTGGGAAAATTTACATATGTTGAAAAAGAATTTCGTTTTGGAAGTTTATACCTTATTATAATTCTATAAAACTTTTAACCTAAAATGTATTTAAAATTATTGGTAATAAAATATTCTCATTAAATAATTTAATTATATGATAATTAGTTTTGGTCTATCATAGTTGGTATCAAAGCAGGGTTTATATAACCTTGGATATTTGGATGGTATAAATTGAGGTTATATTCATAGTTAGATATGTCATCAAATGTTAATAATTTAAGGTTCACTATAATTTCCATTGTATAGATAATCATTTTGGTTATATGAGGTAATATGTATGGGATAAGGATAAGAGAACCATTGTGAAAACCATAGAGATAATCCAATGATTAGAAGAACATCCTAATGTTTTTATGAAGTAGAGATTATGTAGAGGTCCTAGTAATGAAGTCTTTGTGAGGAAATTGGAAAATATTTGTGTTTATGGTATAGATGTACCAATGGGTAATAACCCCAAATACTACATGTTGGGTATTAACTGAATATTGAAATGGTTCTCGATAAATAGAAATTACTACACTATTTGATAGTTACCTTGAGGGATTTTCTTTGGTTGATTACATTATCTATATAAACCTCTTTAAATGACTTATTTCCTAACTATATTAATTTTTTTTAAATAACACAATAAAAATTATATTAGGCAGAATCATGATATTTATATGTTTAACTAAGTATTGAATAGTTTAAATGAAATAATAAATATTTGAAATGAAGGTCTCATTAGAGAAGATATCTTAGGAATTGATCTTTCATATTCATATATTTTGATTATCTTTTATAATACCATAACTATTTTTGTTATTATATTTGTTTGAAACATGATTAAAGGGATGAAACTAAGAATGGTATGTATCAAATAAACCACTATGTTCCACAACTATGTAAGGGAAAATACATAAATGTATTATAATCATAGAATATTCCTATTCTGATTGAAAAGGTGAGTTTTTTAGTCTTACCTAAGCCAATGAGGTTGATACTATAATCCCAAATAATTTTTGACAATCATAGATATTCTCAATAGATAGTGATGTTTATCAGTTTCATTCTGATATATTCTAAAATATATGCGGGTTATGTGAAACATCTACGGATTGTTCTTATTTATTTATTCATTAAGGGTTTTGAAACAAATATTTAATGTAATCAATAACTGGGAAGAGTTATTTAATGAAAATGTTATATTTTGGGGAATCTATTGAAGAACAAATCATTGAGTCATGGATAACTCTTAGGATTAATATGTGCTTCATTTTTTAATTAATAAATGTTTTAGTGATTTTAGAATAATTACATAAGATAGTACTTTTCACCTTGGAATTTATAGTTGAATCATGATATTTTTAAGGTTAATCACATAGTCGTATTATAGTATGTATAAGCCACTATGTGATTTTATGTAATATTAATAAATACCATTTATGTATTAAAGATATAATTAATTTTTCTTAAAGAATGTGTTATTTTTGTTTGGTTTTATGAATTGGAGACATAGGTAGTTTTAGGAATGCTATACTATAAAGAATATTTTATTTTGGATATAAATAATAAATGCTGTTTGATTGATGATATGTATGTTTATCTAGATTTAGTTAGAATGGTTAATGTCACATTATTAGTTATGTCTTGAATAAAAATGCATGTCAATAATATTATCTACTATTATCATTATTGGGTAATAATTAAAATTCAAAGGAATCAATTTATTTAAGGTGGGGTAGAATGTAATGACTTGAGATTTTGGATGATTTTAATTAATACAATCATCAATTGGTTGTGTCACATGTAACACCAAAATAAAGAAACACTAGATTAATATAAACCCATAAATATTAAAAATACATAAAATATAGTCGTTATTTGATAAAATTATAATCATAAATTAAAATAATTATATATTTTTATTCTCTTTCATAAATATTTTATAAATGATGTCTCTCAAAGAACCATTTTTTAAATTGTAGTTTATAATATTACCTCAAAAAACTAAATTTTTCAAATTTAAAAATTAATTATAATAGGTAATATTTATATTTTATAAACTACCTTTTCAATATTTAATTATTTATAAACTTATATGACATTATATTTAAGATACTTAAAGTTTATGAAGTTATTATTCAATAAAAATATTTTTAGATAATTTTCCTCTTAATTTAAATAAGTAAATATATAACTTTTATGATTTAAATTTGATCAAATGTACTTCTTTATATAATTTATTATTTAAAAATTATCACAGGTTTAATTATTTATATTTTTTCCCTAAATACTAGTTTTTAAGTGAATAATGAAAAGTATAGTTTTTATAAATAATAATAATTTTATAACATTACTATTATTTATGTTTCAATTATAAATTAAGTAAATCATTTTTATATGAAAAAATATTTATTTTATAATTGAATTTGTAATTGAATTTTTTTAATTTAGAATTTCATATTTTAACTTATATAGAATCTATTATATTTTTTTAGAAACTTTTTTTATACATTATATAATTAGTGTTTAAAGTTAGTTTTAATTACTTGAAAATTTAATTAGACAAAGTGTATTTCTATTTTTTTAACAGGTATAAGTTATATAATAAGTACCATTTTATATTTGGGCATAAAGAATAAATTACCTAGGTAAAAACCAATTACTATGTTAAAATCATGAATGAGAAAAATGACTAAAATAAGAGATAAATGGAATAACATGTTAAAAAAGTTTTATAATTATGTTTTGATGTTTTTCATGACCATATAAATTATCATATATATTATTTACAAATTTTAGATCCTTATTCCTTTAGTGTGATTTCTCATTATTGAATATTTTTATGTATTTTCAAAAAATGTCACTCCTTTTATCATATAAATGAGAAAATTCCATCCTTACATCTCATCACACCAAAACATTGTATATTCATCCCAAAATATGACAATCCCTCTCCTCTAATATCCTATCCACCTTAAGTACAATTTTCTATTCTCAAAATATCATCCCTTAAATGTTTAATCCCATTTACAAAAGATATAATCCCAGAAGTTGGGTATAATTTCATAACAACTATTTCTTTTTTATATTTATTTTGTATTATGATTATAAAAACCCATAATTTCCAAAAATAAATATTACATATATTTAGATGAATATCAAATACAGAAAAAATTATCCACAAATGAATCATATAGTTTTAGTGTATTTCGAAACTTATACACATAGAAATATAGTTTATAAGTGATCTATATCATCCCTCACTAATTTCTTCATAACTAGAATCCCTCATACAAATATAATACTCAATAACTTACTTTATAACCTTGGGATAGGAAATAATCAAAATGGTGAGCCTAAATACCTGTTATGGGTAAACATGGGAGATTTGAAGGATCACTAATAAATAACATGTGCATAAGGGTATAATAACACGAGCCAAACATCCAAAAACCATTCTCAATATATCATAGATCATAACCATGAATCATGAAATAACAATTGGTAGTTCATAAGACATGAATCATAATGGAATCAAAGAACATGATCTAAGAGAGAATAACAATGTAATAAGTCATAAGTTTTTTTCCTACACAAAATCAATGAAAATAATTTCATAATTCAAGGATATCTTCCCATACTATGATATTGAGTTGGTTTCACTCCCCACTTCATCATATTATTAGTCATGTTTTACTCCTAAGACTTTCAAAATGGAAAGAGTTCGTTTACTAAACTCAATTCACTCCCCATTACAGTACTTATTTTCTCATCAGATATCTGTCGTTATCCAATTCAATAATGAGATATATAATTTCAATACCACCCATAACATAAATAAAATAATACATATGTGTACCAAAAAGTCATAAAAATTTAATCATAACATAACCCAATGAAATGAAAAATGTTTCATAAATATTTCATCATTTCATTATAACATAACCCATGGAAAAGAATTGGATTTCATAAAGGTTTCATCAGAACATAATTAACCCATGTAAAATAAATGGTTCTCATTGAATTATACATACTTTACCATCCCCTTAATCCATATAAACAATTAATGTGTATGGTATCATTATTTTATACCCCTATTAAAGAAAAGTAATGTTAAAGGATTCCATCTTAGAAAAAACACATTAAAAAGATATTTGGAGATTTTATTGAAGAAAATAACCATTTCATTTTGATATCACTTCATAAAAATATATTTTTCCCAAATATTAAGGAAAATATTTTCTTTTAAAACAATCTTTGAATCACGTAAAGAAATATTCAAAAAATAGAGTGTTCATGATAGCATGAAGTTTCATTCAGATCACGTATGTTAAGAAAATATACCTTTAATGTTTTAGGTAAAATGTCAAAAGTAACTCATTCATAAAAAAATTCTTTTAAAACATTTAATAAAAATTAAATCATATGTAAAATGTGTTTAAATAATAATTGGATAAAAAAACATTATTTAATTTTTTTGGAATATATAGACATGTAGAAAAAATGATTTTTGACTATAAATAAAAATAATGTTGATTTTCATCCATGAAAACAATATTTTTGTATCCTTAAAGTGACCAATGTATCACACATGCTAACTGGAGGGGTGAATCACTGTACATAATATTTAAAGAAATTATTTTTCCGGAAATTTTTATCCTTTAAATAATTTGAACCTCTGTACTTGTTAGGATGAATCGATATAACTACCCTCATCTTTATTACACACTTAAAAATGATTTATTGCATAAACATGTACATAAGTCAACCATGGGGATTGATGGGTCTAGTTTATTTGGTATTTAGAACCATTACATAATAACTTAATACATAAAATACCACATCATTATTTAAAACTCCTTTAACATGATCATAATATTACTTCATACTCAGCATTGCATGGGGTAACCTGAGGACATACCTAAGAAAAGGGTGAGCTATAAAGCCCAGTAAGGGAGTAAATGAGGCATAACAAAAATAATGAAATTCACATATAGAAATAAGAATATTAATGAAGCATAATAGAAACATGATCATAAATTCATTATATAACATGATTATCATAACATAGAAATGTTGTAACGACATACAGCTTGATATCAACATGACCCAAGGCTCGTTGCAGATGGATTAGCATGACTAAACCATCATTGTAGATGAATTAGAATTATTAAACACTAATTTCACCTGAATTATCACGATTAAACCATCATTTCACGTGACTTATCATGATACTAAACATTACCCAATGCATTTGAGCACTATCAGGGCGCACCCTTCATAAACATTTCATTTCATGCTTAAGTGTTCCACATGGATCATATAACATTGATTCATTCAACATTATAAGTTATTTTACAATAATGGAATGTGAAATAAACACATAAAATTAAATATTTATATGTTCATTAAGGTGAATACCCTTGATAGAGAAATGTGTATGGTATTAACTACATGATGGTTTTGGCATGCAAAATCACACTGCAATTTCAACAGCATAACATCGTCATATATAAACTTATAATTTGGGTTGATGAGAGAGAAAGGGGTATCTCATTATATATACATGAAATATACACTAATCTAACAATGGTACATAATATACCAACATATTAAATTGAATTTAGATTCATAATATGGGATAAATACTTTAATGGAAATAAGAAAAGAGAAATCTCTTATAGAATTCTGACATGGTAACCGGTGTACATAGAAGGAATTAATGGAAGATAAAGTGGAATCTCATCATTAAAAAATAATTCGGGTAGTATAGTGGAGGTAATTGGGAGGATGGTTGGGGTTTTATAGGAAATGAGAAGGGAATTCTATAATATTTCAATAACATAGGTTTTGGAATATATATAACTAAATATTCAAAACCACAAACCATCCCATGGTTTTTGCACATGGTTGTTTCCAAAGGGGACTGTAAAACATTATTTTATATGTCCAATGTCCTAACATAATAAAATATTGGACATTCTTATGTATAGGTGAGTAAAACTCTTAAAGAAATCCTTTTAAAATGTTAAAATATTTTATAAGTCTTGGAGGGTTCACTAAGGCATCATAAAGTTAATCAAAAAATATAAAATAACATTATTTTAATAGTAAAACATATATTTTCCAAATAAAATTTTTATAGTATTTTATTACATCATTATTGGGTAATTATTATGTCCTAAAACACATTATATATTAATATGGTATTAAATTTTTACACAAAAAAGTTGATTGTCTCAAAAAATTATGAAAAATTCATAAAGATTCCTTAGATAAGTGTATTGTGTGAATATTTTATTTCCACCTGAAAAAATTAAATATAATATTCTAACTCCTTTTCGTTTAATAATAAGCACTATATATGAAATATATTATTTACATAGCTTTGAAGCATATAGAATGATCAATACTTCTTCATGTAATTGGATACCAGAACTCCTTCAATTTATGTTTTATTCATGAAATCTCTCATAAATGAGTTGAAGAAATTCATATGGACATCATGATAAAATTTCTCATGATATAATTGATACAATAGAAATTATCAATTTAAATTTATCCATTAATATGAATATGGAGAACCACCACTTCGATGGTCTCTCTCTCTCTTCCTTTATGAGTTGACCTTTTCTTTAGTTGATGCATAAAAAATGGAGAGAGATGAAGTGTTTATAAATTTAGCTCAACTGAATTATTTATCATAAGATCATACAAAATGGTCAATTTCACTAACTCTAATATACTTAATCATAACCTCAATTGAACATCCTCTTGGTACATGATGGATCAGTTTTCATGTGAAAGCCCAGCGGAAAATCCTTTTATGCAATTGAGGGTATTTGAAGTGGGATTTTATTGTATATTTTGATATTCAAGAGATGTAATATTGTGAAATAAATATCTCCTTACATGATCTTGTGAAACCCATATGATTTTCATTATTTTCTTACTCATAAAGTAATTCATTTTTGAGAAATTGACAGACATTGGATAAATTATTTGTGTGATGAGATAAGAAAATTATATGATCATCTTGTAATGGGAGTTATTTTTTTCATCATGAGAAAGCTTCACAAGATTCTTTGATTATTGTCTCCATGTTCATGTGATATATTTATTCTTCAAGGAACATATTATCCATCTCGGGGTTTAAAATCATTCAATAAGTCATCTCTTTCATTCAAGGCCTTTAGTCGATTGAGATTTTATCGACCTCATGGATTGATCATCGGTTATTAAAATAATGACATGAAGAAAACCTAATGCATGAAAAAACAATATCAATTATAGAAGAAGAAAAATCTAGATTTATCATATAGTTTGGATCAATTGTATCAAAAAGTTAGTTTTATTTTCATTTCTTTTTAACATGTGATCAGTTTTTACATTCATCTCTCATCCCATACTAGTTTTTTAATTATTTTTTGGAAACATTATAATAATTATTATGTACTTATCCAGTCAAACTCATTGTACGGGTCAATTCCCTCATCATTTCACACAAAACATGGGGTAAACTGACCCAATAACACATTTTCACACAATTTTGCATGCCTTGCATGCCCTACATCCCAAATACACCCACTATGATCATGATCGCCATAATACACACTCTTTCCTAACCATATAGGATCTAAATAACCTCTCTACCACCTTGTGATATCTTTTAAGAAATCTATCCCATGGGGTACAGTTCTCCACCCATATACGTGCTATGGAGTTGGTCTCTAGAGCTCATGTGTATGGCCATATGTGTTTGAATAATTCCACAAAATATTACTTTTCTTATATTTTAAATATATTAAATATTATCAAGCCATATCTCACTCAAAAAATCAAAATTAGTAACCCCCATTTTAAGACATAAAAATTAATAATTAAAAAAAATAAATTACATGGTCTTCACTTATTTCACTTTCCAAATTATTTAAAAAAATGTTTCACAAATTATTAACACATTTCTTTGAACATAAGTTCTATTCAATCAATCATCAAAATTATATGTTTCTTTATTTAATGAAACACCTCTCCAAACAAATCCTTGAAACATATGAATAATTCTAAAGAATAATTCAATGGATTTAACATCTTTATTAAATAAATATTGAAAAAATTATTCAATCATAGTTATATTTTATATACACTATAAAAACAAATTGAAAATAAATACAACATAAATATTTCAATCCATGTAGGTTCTTCACTCCAGAGTATTTAAAGAGAGAAAAATGAAATAAAATCATTCATTTCTAGAAATAATTATAGTATAATAATGTTCATTAGATTATTTAGTGGTAGAACGTGATTTTTATTATTGTTAACTAAATTATAAATAATCCTGATAAACAGTGATAATAAAAAATTAAACCCTTACCTAAAGATCCACTTTCATGGAAGCTAATTTAACCACTTATATAAAAAATTAAAATTTAACATAATTATATTAAAAAAATTTATACATACTTATAATAAAATATAAATTTACCTTTTAACCTTTCAAACCCCATTCAAGATTAATTCCTTGTTAAAATTTTCATTTTCGGGTGTTAACGGTTTCATTTTTCATGATAGTTTTAATTTTGTAGTTCCATTTCTTAAACTTTGATCATGGATCCATCATCATCCAAATTTTAATAATGACATAAATATAGTATATTTTCAGTATATATATATATATGTATATATATTTATATATTTATAGTCATTTATAAAGTATAGATACCAAAATATTAATTACACCATTCATGGAGATGGTAGGTCGTACATACTCATGAACATTATTTTAAATTTTAAAAAAATGGAAAAAGGAAAGGTAAATAATATTTATCCATTACAAGACCATTTTTATATCTTATATATATATTATATCCATTAAATATATCCTTTTTAACATACATGTAAATTTATATTTAAAAATTAATCACATCACATCATGGAGGTGGTAGTCAACATGTATGGATAAAAGAAAATATAATTTTCCAACTGATTAAAGGTAAAGATATAGTTATGATATTATAAATCAAGTATCCATTTTTTTTGTAAATATGTTGTATAATACTTAAAACAACTGTAATATTCATCTATAAAATATGGTGATGAAAAATGAATTGTATCGCTACATAGAGGTGGCAGTCCATGTATACGCACAAACAATACTTCCACATTACATTTGATGGAATGTAGGGTGGATAATGGTTTATGAATTATTATAATATAATTTAATTATTTTAATGAAATTAAATATATTATCTTATTATGAATACAAGAAAAATTTATAATAGGTAAAATAATAAAGAAATTGAAATAGTTTGAGTAATATAATCACCTCTTCTTCAGTATGCCTCTTTTCGATTTGTCCAAAAGGACTATTAGAATGGTGTTTTAATAATAGAATAACCTATACTACATGGATAAGTATGTTGAGAATAGAATTGTGTATGGGTTTCTATAACCCTTAGTTTTAGATACCTGAACCCTTATTCTGATTTTTTGAGTCTATATAATGTTAAGATTTAGTTTCAGGGGGTTAAGAGGAGGTAGGAAAAGTTTTGGTGGCTTTTCTTGAGGTTCATGTTTTTTGAATAGTTAGTAGAAACCCTAGAACATCTCTTAGAAACCATGATTCGCAATATAAAAGACATTGGTAAGGATCTTGGTTCATGCATGGTTTGGACAAACCATGTGAATGCCTAAGAAAAAATCATAAATCATG